>CM060388.1:83818002-85157527 GCA_030545235.1 Helianthus tuberosus
ATAGTTCAGGTATGAAACAAGGTTTCAACTTAGAACACAACTAATAAGATTCTAGTGCTTAAAAACAATGAAAGGCATGGGGTATATATAGTTTTCGAGTAACCGTTAGGATCGTTTCTTGAATAACGTGATCGAATCTCGTGCGTACACTTGTCGGAAAGTTATGGTGCCACAAATGCTCCTTATCTTAGTGACACATCAACTTAAAACATGTGGTTAAGAATCAATTAGTTGCAACTTGTAATTAAAACATTGAATCTGGCCCAGATCATGCAGTCGCGTAGCGCGACTGGTAAGGCTTTAGGCGTCGCGCTACGCCACTGACCCATCTGATTCAGAAATGTTTCTAAATTGGCAGAAATGGTCCCTGTTGTGTTTTAAGCCCTTTTTCGATGCGTTTGAACCCCGTTAACCTCATTTCAAGGCTCTAAAATGAAGTTAAAGTATAGGGAACTCAAAACATGCTCAAAAATATGCCGGAGGTTGGTTCGTTTGGCCGTACGAACGCGATGTTCGCTTAATTACGACGGAATGCGCATAAGCGCGAAAAACGATCCAAATGACGCGACGAATGGATTTTTCTTAAGGCGAACACTAAAATATAATGTAGTCATGCTTACATAAATTTTTGGATGTCCAGATGTATTCAGAACGTAAGTTATGCGCGAAAATGCAAACTTGTGCATTTTTTGACACTTTTAGTCCCTGAATGACACAAAAGTTTATTTTAGCACACCGAACCCCTCAAAGCCTATTTCTAAGCTATGTAAAGGATATTTATGGTATGTTTAACTTATGGTCATGTTCCGGAATGTCCGTTACAGTTCAAATTGACATACTTTCGCAGTTTGTCATATTCAGTCCCTGTAAGCGAATTAACTTGTTTTTGCCATACCAAAGCCTTCAAAACTTATTTCTAAGTTATGTAAAGGTTATTTAAGGTATGTTGAGTATATGTTGATGTTCCGGAGTATTTCTCGCATTAAACTGAGTACGTTTACGCACTAGTTTGCGTATAACTCTCCAGAAAGCGATGTAGAGTTTGAAATTACATAAAAGTCAAAACATGAAAAATGTATAACATAACAAAACAGACATTGGGATCAAATAACATTGTTTTATTGATAACAGAACTGTTCATAGTGATTACAAGCACAGTTGTTACAGTCTCCCCTACTTGTGGAAATTTCGTCCCGAAATTTATTTAGAGGAAACTCGTGGAAAAAGATGTGGATATTTCGCCTTCATTTGATCTTCGCGTTCCCAAGTAAACTCAGGTCCACGTTTAGCTTCCCAGCGAACTTTGACCAAAGGAATGCGCTTGCGTTTGAGCCACTTGACTTCACGTTCCATGATTTCCACTGGTTTCTCAACAAATTTCAGTGTTTTGCCAACACGAATTTCGTCAAGCGGTATGGAGTAGTTTTCATCAGCTGTACACTTCTTGAGATTGGACACGTGAAAAGTTGGATGAACATTTCCAAGTTCAGGAGGTAACTCAAGTCTGTAGGCTACCTTTCCGATTCTTTCGACGATCTTGAATGGTCCAACGTATCTAGGTGCAAGTTTTCCTTTCTTTCCAAATCTGATCACACCTTTCCAAGGTGAGACCTTAAGTAATACTCGATCACCGACTTGAAATTCAAAGGCTTTGCGTTTTGGGTCCGCGTAAATCTTCTGACGGTTTCTAGCTGCCTGAAGGTTATCACGAACTTTCTTGACCTTGTCAGTTGTCTCTAAAATGAGGGCAGGTCCAGTAAGTTGAGCCTCGCCAATCTCATTCCAGCAGACTGGTGAACGACATTTTCGACCATAGAGAGCTTCGAAAGGAGCCATTCCGATGCTAGTGTGATAACTGTTGTTGTAGGAGAATTCAATCAATTTAAGATGTGAATCCCAGCTACCACCAAAATCGATCACACAAGCTCTTAGCATATCCTCCAGAGTCTGGATTGTTCTCTCAGATTGACCATCCGTTTGCGGATGATAAGCTGTGCTCAGATTAAGTTGGGTCCCCATAGCAGATTGCATGGTTCTCCAAAAGTGAGAAGTGAAACGAGCATCTCTGTCAGAAATGATGTTCAACGGAACACCATGTCGAGCTACAATTTCATCCACATAGATTTGAGCAAGTCTGTCAGTAGGAAAATCCTCGCGGATTGGCAAGAAATGTGCTGACTTTGTAAGACGATCAACGACTACCCAGATGGCATCATGACCTTTCTTTGTGCGCGGGAGTTTGGTAACAAGATCCATAGTAATGTTTTCCCATTTCCAAACTGGGATCTCTGGTTGTTCCAATAAACCCGAAGGACGCTGATGTTCAGCCTTAACCTTTAGACAAGTAAGGCATTTGGATACGTATAAGGCAATGTCTTTCTTCATACCAGGCCACCAATAGTGAGTACGAAGGTCCTTATACATTTTATCTGAGCCCGGATGAATAGAATAGCGAGACTTATGGGCTTCATCCATAAGCAAGGTACGAATATCATCCTGGTTTGGGACCCACAAACGGTCCATGAAGTAATATGACCCATTGTCCTTCAGTTCAAGAGCAGGTGTTATGTGATAGGGAAATTCCTTATCCATCAAACCTTGTGAAACACAAGATTGTTGAGCTTGAGAAATGCGTGCTTGAATATCGGATCGAGCTTGAATAACAGATTGAACACGTACACAATGAAGCTTAGTACGTTCCTTGCGACTCAATGCATCAGCTACGACATTCGCCTTACCAGGATGGTAACGAATTTCGCAGTCATAGTCGTTTAAAAGCTCAACCCAACGTCGCTGTCTCATGTTGAGTTCTTTCTGGTTGAAGATATGCTGAAGACTTTTGTGGTCAGTGAAAACCACACATTTTGTACCATACAAATAGTGTCTCCAGATCTTGAGAGCAAAAACAACTGCACCCAACTCAAGATCATGAGTGGTGTAGTTCTTCTCATGTCTCTTCAATTGTCTTGATGCATAGGCTATGACTTTGTTCCTTTGCATCAGAACACAGCCAAGACCCAATTTCGATGCATCACAATATACAACAAAATCATCATCACCCTCAGGCAATGATAGAACAGGCGCATCGCAAAGCTTCTGCTTCAGGTGTTGAAAAGCTTCCTCTTGTTTGAATCCCCAGTAAAAGGGCATTTTTTTTCTGAGTTAGAGCAGTTAGAGGCACTGCAATCTTAGAGAAGTTTTCAATGAAGCGGCGATAATAACCCGCTAGACCAAGAAATGAACGAACTTCAGTAGGAGTAGTAGGCGTATCCCAATCCTTAATCGCACTGATCTTGGAGGGATCTACATGAACACCTCGTTCGTTGATAATGTGTCCCAAAAATTGAACTTCTTTAAGCCAAAATTCGCACTTGGAGAATTTGGCGAAAAGTTGCTCTTTCTTCAGGAGTTCCAGAGTAAGACGAAGATGCTGCTCGTGATCAGCTCGCGTCTTAGAGTAAATCAAGATATCGTCAATAAAAACAATGACGAACTGATCCAAATAAGGTTTGCAGACCCTATTCATTAAGTCCATGAAAACAGCAGGAGCATTAGTCAAACCGAATGGCCTGACTGTGAACTCGTAATGTCCATAACGAGTACGGAATGCTGTCTTCGGAATGTCTTCTTCTTGCACCCGAAGTTGATGATACCCGGAACGCAGATCGATCTTCGAAAAATAAGAAGCACCTTGTAACTGATCAAAGAGGTCGTCGATGCGAGGTAGGGGATATCGATTCTTGATGGTAAGCTTGTTAAGCTCACGATAATCGATACACATCCTAAAGGATCCATCCTTCTTCTTGACAAAAAGGACGGGAGCACCCCAAGGTGAAAAACTAGGACGTATAAAACCTTTGTCAGAGAGCTCCTGAAGCTGCTTAGACAACTCTTGCATCTCCGACGGTGCAAGACGATATGGAGCTCTGGCAATGGGGTTTGCACCAGGTACGAGATCAATGCGGAACTCGACTTGGCGTGCTGGAGGTAGACCAGGTAAATCTTCAGGGAACACTTCAGAATAATCCCGAACGACAGGAATATCCGAAATAGACTTACCCTTGCCTTTATCTTCTGTAACATGTGCTAAGAAAGCCACATAGTTCTTCTGCAGATACTTCCGAGCTTTAAAACAAGACATGAGTTTGAGACCACCGATAGGCTTCTCACCTTGAACCTGCAGGACCTCGCCTGTCGAAAGTGGCACACGAACAATCTTCTTAGAACAAACTATCTCTGCGTGATACTTGGATAACCAATCCATTCCCACAATAACGTCGAAGCTTCCAAGTTGCATAGGCGCGAGGTCAATAGGAAAAAGATGGTCGTTAAGATTCAACTGGCAGTTGTGAAGAACAGAATCAAGAATAATGGGTTCACCATTAGCAACTTCTACTGTCAAAGATTTGCCTAGTTTCGTTCTAGACACGCGAAGCATTTGCTCAAAAGATAATGACACGAAACTCTTATCGGCACCAGAATCGAAAAGAACAGATGCAGGCTGATTATTAATAAAGAACGTACCGTTCACCACATTATCGTCAGCCTGTGCCTCTTGGGCATTCATGTTAAAAACTCGGCCTCGAGCCGGAGCCTGATTCTGGTTCTGGTTCTGGTTCTGGTTCTGGTTCTGGTTCTGGTTCTGGTTCTGGTTCTGGTTGGCTAGCCTTGGGCACCGGTTTCTATAGTGGGTCAGATCCCCACAATTGTAACAAGCACCCGGTGGGTATTGTGGTCGTGCAGCTTGACCCTGTTGCGGAGCAGGAGGCTGAGCAACTTGTTGAGCCGGGTTCTGAACCGCGGGATTCTGAGCAGATCGACAAACATTGGCGAGATGGCCTGATTTCCCACAGTTAGTACAGAAACGGCATGGAAGTTGCGGCTGGTGGTGACTGTTGCATCTATTGCACAAAGGTGCATTCCCTGTATAGGGTTTCTTTGCTGGAAGCTGTGCAGGTTGGTTGGGAGCTGCCAGATTAGCTTGGGCAGTGATAGCAAAATTTTGGGAAGCCTTACGCTTCCTTGACCTCTTCGAAGAACCAGAGTTCTTTCCATTCAAGTTTTGACCTTTCTTGCTATCTTCCTTGTCAGCCGACTGCTTCTTGCCCTTGTCACCCTTCTTGTGTAGCTTTCCCTTTCTAATTTGCGACTCGGTCAATGTCGCTGATAACTCGATCGCCTGACGGAGTGTGGCAGGGTTACTACCAGTAAGAATGTCTTGTACCGAGTCAGGTAGGCCATCGATGTATCTCTCGATAGCCTTGTCGAGTGGGGTGACCATTGTTGGGCAAAGCAGACTCAATTCTTCAAACCGATCAGTATAAGCCCTGTGCTCACCACTATCTTGCTTCAAAACATCAAACTCTTTCTCCAACGCTCGCTGTTCATGGCGAGGACAGAATTCCCTCATCATAAGGGCCCTAAGTTCGGCCCATGTCTGTGCGAGAGCAACTTCTGCACCCCGGTCTCTCATAACCCCGTTCCACCATGTCAAAGCCCTCTTCTGAAATACGCTCGAGGAGAACTCGACCTTGCGATTATCCGGACACTGCACATGGCGAAAAGTATTCTCTATGCTCTCAAACCACTGAAGAAGCCCAGTCGCTCCCTCAGAACCACTAAACTTGAGTGGTTTAGCCTGGTTAAAATCCTTGTATTTGCATGGAACGTTATTGTTGTTGTTGGCTTGGTTCCATTGAGCAAAGAGATTTGGAAACTGAGCAGCCATCTGCTGCGCAATTATTTCTGCCAGCTCGGCAGTAGCTATCTGATTCTCGCGTCGAGGAGGCATTCTAAAAGAGGAAAACATGAAAAGAAACGAGTGAGATGATTGGATGAAAAGAATGAGATGAAACAAAATCAACAAAAGCAAAGATGGTGGTCATTCGTCCGTATCACAAAGCAAACAAACGACACACAGTGACTAATCAAAGTAAATGGGTCAAAAATAATGTATAATGAAGACATGCTCGCCTATAAGTGAACACTCATCCCGAGAATTCCCAGGTAAGCACAACTGGTCTCGCGTCTGGTTGAGATGTATACGAAGTGCTTGCCTAGACAGAAAACTCAGAATACAGGCATTCACCCTTCCAGTTTGCACATGTTCACATTATTTAAAACCCAAAACGTTTGACGGGATTTTGAAAATTAGAAGGCACAAGGCCAAAAACCAAACTTGAAAAAGGGTTCAAAACCATAAAACAGAGGGTTCAAAACCTTACAATTGAGGGTTCAAAACCTTGTAAAAATTTATTCAAAAACAGATGATTGTTTTTCAAAAACCGTTTCGGAAAAATTTTGATTCCTTGTTTTGTTAATCACCTAAGGATAGGTGATGTACATGTTTTAAGATCTAAACACAAGATAACTTGTGTTAGGTTCCTAGAAAAGTTATAGTCTAGGTCAAAGCATTACTAATAACCTAATTCCCTATAACCATTGGCTCTGATACCAACTCTTCTGTCACACCCCGACCGCGTAAAACAACAAAGCGCGGTGGAAACATCGGGGCGTGTTGCGACAGAATTAATTGTTTCATAACCATGGCATACAAAGTTGTATTTTATTTATCAACAAGGGTGTTACATTGTTTCAAACAGGAAATTAAAGAGTTCAGAACATAATTAAACATAGTCTATCTTCTTTTAAAGTTTCTAAGGCACAGGTCCGCCCTAGTATCATGATCAACATCCTATGGAAAAGCACCTGAAAACACATGTGAAAATAGGTACGTCAGCATAAAAATGCCTGTGAGATACATAGGTTTTGCGAAAATAAGATTCATGACTTATGTTTGAGAAAATGTTTAGTCATGAACCTTGTTATTTGCTTTGTCTTGTAAATCATTTGAAAACAATAAGATCAGATGATATGTATAAGTAAATGTCAGGTTAAATAAATAACCATGTAAAAATGTGTTTGTATAAGGTAAGTTGTTTGTAAATCAATGTCTTGTGAAAAGTATGTTATTTGTATAAAATGTTATATGTATCAAACTGAAATGATTCAAATAACGTTACGCCATGTAATACCATACAAACACTTATATATAGGAAGTACCAGCGGCGTATCCACCATGCTTGTATCATATTACACACGCATCGTTACTTAATCACTTAATCAAACCAAACCAAACAATGTAAGAAGTCTATGTTTAAATCAATTGTCAAATGTATTGGGTAATATGTCAAAGTGTTTATGTCAAGATGTAAATCATGTCAAATGTATATGTCAAATATCCATGTCAAATGTCTATGTCAAATATCCATGTCAAATGTCTATGTCAAATATCCATGTCAAATGTCTATGTCAAATATCCATGTCAAATGTCTATGTCAAAATGTCATGTATGGCAAGTGAAATGTCTCAACTAAACCATATGCACAAAAACAAAGTATTGAAGTAAAACATGGTTTAAATCAACGCTATGTTTTGTGTATATGCATGCAACTATTTAATATGAACATTTATGCGGTATTGTGAAAATGCATACATCCAAGCCTGGCGACTGTGGTGATAAACCCTTTATACAAATTAAAGGTCTATCTGTCTTATGTCAACGAATTCGGTCATTCCTTTCTGTCCCCTTTCCCTGGGATGTCCGGAACGGGAGTTGTCAATTCCTATGGTACCACTACCTACTAACGAACGGCGTAGCTAATGTTAATGGATATATTGTCCCATGTAAACAAACCAAATGTCATACCAAGATGTAAACATGTGAAAACAATGCACTAAGTATGTAATCAAATGAACATACATAGCGTGAAATGTCATGTAAAACGATGTACTAAGTAATGCACACAATGGGCACACTTAGCATGAAATGTCATGTAAAACGATGTACTAAGTAATGCACCCAATGGGCACACCTAGCAGGAAATGTCATGTAAAACAATGTACTAAGTAATGCACACAATGGGCACACCTAGCATAAGATGTTATGAAATCATGTACTATAATGTACTAACGAACATAGCATGTATATGATGTGAAAACAGGAAAGCATGAAAGTAACAAGTAGGCACATGTGTTCCACCCCAAAACAGTTTGGAAAACAGTAAAAGAGGGGTCTATGTACTCACTTGTGATTGCTCAGTTGTATAAAGATAACCACCAAGCAATGCAAGAGATCTCGGAATCAAACGGCACCTAATATAGGTAACTATGTTAATAACCGGACCTTAATCGGATGATTGGATAGAATGAGGTTTCGTAAACCAAACGAGTGTAGAGACTCGTGTCATTTGGTTTAACAAAGCCTACATACTAAATGAAACCTAACATAATTGTTTACGACCCATTACGACCCGTTTAGGAAGCTTATGCTACTTTAACGTGTCGTGCGCGTGAAACGCGTTCGGACCGCCTAACTAGTCCTATGACAAGTATTATATGCCTAAACATGTTACATAATCAGTTACGTGATAAAAGTTTAGGTTACATATGCTAAATTACCAATTATGTATGAAAAGGGTATTCTGGTAATTTACCTAAGGCATATAAACTACCTATCATACAACTACTTACACGTCGTGACCATAAGGTATAACCTCGGAAGGTTATTCCCTACACTATGGTCACCTAATGTATTTGGTCGGATCCTAATGATCGACCAAACTGGGTCGGGTTCGAAGGTATAGGCGATTTATTAGATCGCCTACCCTACGACCCTAGACAACGTGGTAATCAGTAGGCATAGTCCCAAGGGACTATGACCATCGTGATTACAATCACGTTGCGAAGTTCTAACGAACTTCGCATTGACCATCACTGGTCAACGCTGAAAGTCAAACAAAGTTTGACTTTCTGACTCGAAAAGCAGTAAAAATAAGGAAAAGAACGAAAGAATACTTACGAAGGGTCCCCGAATGCTAATCTAGATCAGTATAGTTCAGGTATGAAACAAGGTTTCAACTTAGAACACAACTAATAAGATTCTAGTGCTTAAAAACAATGAAAGGCATGGGGTATATATAGTTTTCGGGTAACCGTTAGGATCGTTTCTTGAATAACGTGATCGAATCTCGTGCGTACACTTGTCGGAAAGTTATGGTGCCACAAATGCTCCTTATCTTAGTGACACATCAACTTAAAACATGTGGTTAAGAATCAATTAGTTGCAACTTGTAATTAAAACATTGAATCTGGCCCAGATCATGCAGTCGCGTAGCGCGACTGGTAAGGCTTTAGGCGTCGCGCTACGCCACTGACCCATCTGATTCAGAAATGTTTCTAAATTGGCAGAAATGGTCCCTGTTGTGTTTTAAGCCCTTTTTCGATGCGTTTGAACCCCGTTAACCTCATTTCAAGGCTCTAAAATGAAGTTAAAGTATAGGGAACTCAAAACATGCTCAAAAATATGCCGGAGGTTGGTTCGTTTGGCCGTACGAACGCGATGTTCGCTTAATTACGACGGAATGCGCATAAGCGCGAAAAACGATCCAAATGACGCGACGAATGGATTTTTCTTAAGGCGAACACTAAAATATAATGTAGTCATGCTTACATAAATTTTTGGATGTCCAGATGTATTCAGAACGTAAGTTATGCGCGAAAATGCAAACTTGTGCATTTTTTGACACTTTTAGTCCCTGAATGACACAAAAGTTTATTTTAGCACACCGAACCCCTCAAAGCCTATTTCTAAGCTATGTAAAGGATATTTATGGTATGTTTAACTTATGGTCATGTTCCGGAATGTCCGTTACAGTTCAAATTGACATACTTTCGCAGTTTGTCATATTCAGTCCCTGTAAGCGAATTAACTTGTTTTTGCCATACCAAAGCCTTCAAAACTTATTTCTAAGTTATGTAAAGGTTATTTAAGGTATGTTGAGTATATGTTGATGTTCCGGAGTATTTCTCGCATTAAACTGAGTACGTTTACGCACTAGTTTGCGTATAACTCTCCAGAAAGCGATGTAGAGTTTGAAATTACATAAAAGTCAAAACATGAAAAATGTATAACATAACAAAACAGACATTGGGATCAAATAACATTGTTTTATTGATAACAGAACTGTTCATAGTGATTACAAGCACAGTTGTTACATTTTTAACTATAAACCTTCGTAAATATCAAGAGGACTTTGGAAAGGGTTAGGCTTGGGCTAAGGGTAGGTGGTTTTGGTTAGTGGTTAGTGAAAATGGCTAAAAGCGTAAACAGCGTCGGTCGTCCTAAAACTTTTTGTTTTTGTGACTTTTATTCAAACTACGCATTTTCAAAAAAAGTTTCTTTGAGAAACTTGTTTGTTTATTGCTAGACTTTCATTTTTTTTTTTTTTGATAAAGAACGTCACAAGATAACCAAGCTTTTTACTAAAATAAAGGGGTTGAAAAGAAAAAGGTTTTGGTGGGTGAAGGGTGTTTATTTTGTGGGTTTAGAAATGAAAAGGTTTAGGCTCAAAGGGGTTAACTAGGGGGATTTTGGGTAGGTGATAAAAAATGGAAAATAATGGTGTTGAAAGGAAAATGGGTTAGTCCTGATGCCTCCATCATTTACTTACTTGGGTTTAAGTTGGTAAGGACCGGGAATGTATTGTCGTGGCAAGTTCTAGAGTCGTAAGAACCAAGCGCCTATTCATACAAGAAACGAAAAATGAGCATTTAGTTTAAATATATATGCTTGTATGCTCAATTAAAGGCTCAAAACTCACTTGTTGTGGGAATGGATTTATAATGTGATCAAGTATATATAATCAAATTTTAATTAGATTTGTCATGCCTTTTCATAATTTTCTTATGTTGGTTCTTTTTATCACCACGCTATCGGTTGTAAATTTATAAAAATATAACCTTTTTAGAACTTGTTATTCCCAAATTAAACCAAGACAAGTAAAAAAAATGAAAATTTTTGAAAAAAAATTGGGGTGATTAGCGGTTCCAATAGAGTTTTGTGTAAGGCTTGTTATTAGGACTCGCAAAATTCAAGGTTTTAGAACCCCCCCACACTTAAATTACACATTGTCCTCAATGTGTCCCAAAAATAAGTTCAGTGATGTTATTAGCAATGGGTGGAAGGTGGATGTGGAAGGGGTGCATATGTATAAGGTGGTTAAAAAGCTAAAAGCTATGAAATCGCCGTTACGTAAACTACTTCAATCCCATGGAAATCTTCACAAAAAGGTTGTGGATACTCGTAGAGAGTTGGAGAACATCCAAGCACAAATAGATAGTGATCCGTGTAACTACTCTCTTCATGAAAAGGAAGCTATTATAATGAGAAATCTCAATATTGCTGCACTTGATGAAGAAATTTTTTTGAAGTAGAAAGCCAAAGTCGAATGGCTTGGTGTTGGGGATTCAAATTCAGCATACTTCCATAATAAGGTTAAAAGCAAAAACCATCGTTGTAGAATTGAATTTATTAAAGACACCAATGGTGTTATTCACCAAGGTGGAGATGCTCCTAAAGCCTTGGTCGATTATTATGAGAAGTTCCTAGGTACTCATGGGTCATCGTCTACACTTCCAACGGATGACTTATTTCCTAAAAAGCTTTCAGCTCGGCAAGCTAGGTATATGGTCCGCGATGTCACCAACGAAGAGATTAAAGAGGCGATGTTTGGTATTGGAGTTAACAAAGCACCCGGGCCGGATGGGTACTCTTCGGCCTTCTTTAAAACCGCATGGGATATTATTGGAGAAGATGTGTGTCTTACTATTCGGGAGTTTTTCAGGAAGGGTAAGCTCTTAAGAGAGATAAACCACACCATAAGTACTCTAATTCCTAAAGTTCCAACGCCTGAATCTGTGACTGACTATCGTCCCATTTCATGTTGCAATACTTTATATAAATGTATTAGCAAGATTATCACGAATAGAATAAAGGATGTGTTGCATGAGTTGGTGACTATTAATCAATCGGTTTTCATCCCGGGAAGAAGGATTTCGGATAATATTATGCTTACACAAGAGCTCATGCATAATTATCACCGGAATGTTGGTCTGCCAAGATGTGCGTTCAAGATTGATATTCAGAAAGCATACGATACAGTTGACTGGAATTTTCTTGAAACTACTCTTAAGGGGTTTGGATTTGAGTTAAAGATGGTGGATTGGATTATGACTTGTGTTACAACTACATCCTTCTCGTTAAGCATTAATGGGAACCTCCATGGGTTTTTTAAGGGGAAAAGAGGGCTTAGGCAAGGAGATCCAATGTCACCCTATTTGTTTACCCTGGTTATGGAAGTACTAACACTTGTTTTGCAGCAAAAGGTATCGTTATCATCCGAATTCAGATCTCACAAGCATTGTGATAAGCAAAAAATCATCAATTTATGTTTTGCGGATGACTTATTTATCTTTACAAGGGGGAACCTGAATTTGTGAAGTTGATCATGGCAGCTCTTACATTATTTAAAGACATGTCTGGGTTGATTCCAAGTCTCCCGAAGAGTACGGTTTTCTTTTCTAATGTAGCTGAAATTAATAGACAAAAGATTTTGGGGATTATGTCATTTAAAGAAGGAGTACTGCCCGTTCGTTATCTGGGAGTTCCTCTTATCTCTTCGCGGCTAGTGTTTCAAGACTGCAAATTGCTTATTGAAAAGATGGAGAACAGGATTACACATTGGGAGAACAAGGCCTTGTCGTTTGCGGGTCGCCTTCAGCTGGTTCGGTCTGTTTTGTCTTCCCTTCACATATACTGGGCCTCGGTTTTTATTCTCCCCAGTCGTTTGATAAAAGAATTGGAGAAAAAGATGAGAGACTTTCTTTGGAGTCAGGGGCAAATGAGTAAAGGAAAAGCTAAAGTGTCTTGGAAGAGTGTTTGTCTCCCTATAGCTGAAGGTGGTCTTGGTATAAAAAGTATCTGTGAGGTGAATAAAGCTCTAATGACGTTTCATATTTGGAGCTTACTGCAACACAGAGAATCCCTGTGGGTTAAGTGGATACATGCCTATAAATTGAAAAGAAGGAGTTTCTGGAACGTGCCGGCTACTGCAGGTTGCACTAGTGGATGGAGAAAAATTCTCAGACTGAGAGACCAGATTCGTTCGTTCATTTGGTCATCTATTGGAGATGGAAAGACCGCATCTGTTTGGTTTGATAAATGGTCTGATGTGGAGCCGATTGGGAAGTTTATTTCGCCTAGATTGATTCATCGGGCATGTTTTGACTTGTACTCCACAGTGGCGGACTTGAATCTAGATGGCCAGTGGCATTGGCCAGCTGCTTGGTTAGACCTTTTCCCTGTCCTAAACAACCTACCACAAATGAGCTTGCATCCGAATAGAAGAGATTCTTTAGTGTGGAAGGATAATAGTTGAAGAGATAATAAGTTTTCAACTAAGGTGGTTTCGGACTCCATTCGTAGGAGGAGCGCACGAGTTGGATGGATCAAAGCTGTGTGGTTTTCGCATTGCATTCTGAGACATGCGTTTTTGATGTGGCTGATTATGGGTCAGAAACTTAAAACTCAAGATAAGATTATGGAATGGAGGGCTGGAGGCAATATGAACTTATTGTGTTGTGCATTGTGCAAGAACGGTCCAGATTCACACAATCATTTGTTCTTTCATTGTATGCTTAATTCACAGGTTTGGGACCAAACGAAGAAGCTTGGGGGCACTCAATTCTTATCTAATCAATGGGACGATATCCTCAATTGGTTGATAACCCAGGCGAACTCAATATCAGCAAAGAATGTTATTGGTAAACTTTGGTGGCGGCTACAGCTTACTATGTTTGGCAAGAAAGGAATCGCAGATTGTTCACTACGAAGACCATAGATGTGAATCAAATGGTTGATCAAATTAAAATCTCTATACGTCTAAAGTTGGTCATGATGAAGTTCAAGAACTCAAGTCAAGTGGATCGACTCCTTCAAGAGTGGAAGATGCCAAAGGCGTTTACGTTATATAAAGATGAAGGCGGATTAGTTCCTTGTCTAGTATTTGGTTTTGCTAGGTGTTGTTCTAGCATGTGACTTGTTTTTGTTTTTGGCTGTACGTATACACAGCGTGTTGTGTATATGAATTGGTAGGTATTCAACCTGTCACTTGTTTTTATGTGTTTATAGTGGAATGAAATTTACTGGGGTAACCCTTTACCCAAAAAAAATAAGTGTTTAGGTTGATTGAATGTATAAAAAGGTGTTGAAAAACAAAATTTTGTGTTACTGGGCGTCTGGCCACGGCCCAGTGTTGGTCCGGGCACGGCCCTGTGGTCAGATCACCAGTATCAAAATTTAACAGAAGGCTGGGCACGGGGCATGTTCAGTGAGCACGACCTCGTGTCCAGTTACCTGACTGGGCAACTTTCTGAAGAGACTTGGGCACGGGGCGTGTTAGGCTGAGCACGACCCGTGCTGAACATGCTGTAATGATGGAAAATTGTCGGGAGGCGCTATTTTCGTGCATGGGGTGTGGTTTTAAAGTTCCCTTGGTAACCTCCACCTTTTCAAGTGTGTTCAACCATTACAACATCATCCAAACATCATTCATTAATTCAAACCATCATTCATTAAAGAGTACCAAGATACATAGTTCCTAAAAATTAAAAAGTAAAAACTAGAAACTAAGATAGATAAGTAGGTCCTAGAATGCAAGAAATTTTAAACCACAAAGAAGGTCTATCCTAGATGATTTTATTATAAGAGCAACAGAATCCCGAAAAATGAATCTTTCGGTCGAATAAGGCTCTTAGAACTTCTTCCCGGAGAGTGCTCCTCACACATCGTTGAGCCACTCTTCTATCTCCCGAGGCAGAAGGAAGACGGGCTCATTGTCTTCTTCATACGGAGGAGGTGCAACCTCAACCGGAACCTCTTGTAAGGCATCTAGAGGAGGTTCCGGTGGAATGCCATCCCATCCGGTGGGATTAACAACTTCTTGTGCCAAGTTCCAATCTTCTTGTGGGAAGATTGGTTCCATAGGTAGCATTGCAAGAATATTCAACCTTTGGTGCAAAAAGTTGATTTCTTGGAAGCTACTCTCTAGCCCCACCGTTAGATAGTTGATACGGTCAATTAGGACCTCCTCCACGGATGTCATCTCATCGAGTGCTTCTCTTAGCGCCATTACGTAACGCACAAGGGTTACTTCAATCGATGGCCTCCTTTCACTGCGACTGTTTCTCGAGTGAGCTGAAGATGTTCCGCTGTTCTGACTTGACATTCTACGAAAACAAGATGAAAAGTTCAAAACAATGAAACAGTAACTCCGGCCATGGCCCCGTGTTCGCTGGGCACAGCCCCGTGGCCACCATTCTACAGATTTTTGAAACAAGGAATGTTAGTGTTTTAAATTATTTTTCTGACTTTTGAGACATTTCTGAGCAAAAATAACTTAAAACAGTGTTATAAAACTTATTTTTTTAAAGATTCCTTGGTTAAAAACCTAGCAAATATCACAATAAAGCTTGAAATCATGGAAGTTTCAAGCTTTAATAGAGGTTTTGAGGAGTTTTTGAAGAAGAAGACAAAAGTGGTAAAGACAAGATGGTTGTTGAGAACCTTATTTGGAATATACCTTGTAGGGTATATGTGAAGATCCCACCAGATCTTTGTCTTTGGAATGGGTCCAAATGTGCAGGAATCATGCTGACTTTATAGAAAACGACAGCACACTGACCACGGCCCCGTGTCGGTTCGACACGGCCCATGGTCAGACAAGACTCTGACATATTTTTTTCTGTATTCTGGACACGGGGCGTGTTGGCCTTGACACGTCCCCGTTGTCAATTTTTAGGTGGGCACGGGGCGTGTTGACCTGGACACGGCCCCGTGGCTAGAGAGCTTTATGAAGTTTCGTCTTATTTTAAGGAATTTGTCTGGATCGGGCGGTTCCTTACTGGAGGGAACAACACCGAAGTGCCTAAGGTACCTAAATTTCTCTTGATTTAAACACGAATGCAAGAGGTTATCGGAAAGGGTAAAACCTACGCTAAATACCGGTGGGCGTAACCGACCTTTATTCCCCTTATCCGGGCTCTCGGTAGAGACCGATGGAAAGTCCTTCACGGCACAATTGACACAGGGACGACTATCGCTCATGTCCTCACAAGAGTTAGAGGTGTTTTCGGTATCGACGACGTTGTTAGAATCCGAATGCGACCCCAATAATTCTCCTTGATTATCGTCTTGTGATGAATAACCTGTTTCCATCTCAAGCTCTTTTATTAATTGGAGAATTACTTCTTCGAGCTGATATAATTCTTCGAGAATCATGTCATCTAAAAGAGATGATTAAGAGCATTCGGGAGAGAGATAGGGATCGTTTTTACTTTCGCCCATCTTAAGGTTATAGGGAAACGATGGGCCCAAATAGTGGGGAGTGTAATTTAGAAAATAATATTCTAAATTCTTGTGAGATCCACCACATATTTGACACCATTCACCGTAAGAGGAGCGAAAGTAAAAATAATCAATATCACTCATGGTTTTGTCAGAAATTACCAACCGTCGGGATCTTACAGTTCTGTTTTCAGTAACTGGAGGGCAGGGCTTGTTCGGTGGGCACGGCCCCGTGTTCAGCTACTGTCTACCTTAAAACAGGATTGCCAGTAACAAAGATTGGGCACGTGGGCGTGTTCAGTGGGCACGGCCCCGTGCTGAAGTCTGCAGATGCTGAAAATTTAAGAAAAATCCTAGAAAAATAGAAAAATAAGTAAAAATTATTAGGCCGTTGATTCCTAACTTTCTTAAAATCCTTATGTCTACCTTAAGTAAAAAATTATTAGGCCCCGTGTTCAGCTACTGTCTACCTTAAAACAGGATTGCCAGTAACAAAGATTGGGCACGGGGGCGTGTTCAGTGGGCACGGCCCCGTGCTGAAGTCTGCAGATGCTGAAAATTTAAGAAAAATCCTAGAAAAATAGAAAAATAAGTAAAAATTATTAGGCCGTTGATTCCTAACTTTCTTAAAATCCTTATGTCCCCCGCAACGGCGCCAAAAACTTGGTGTACGAGGTGTAATATGATTTTATTGATATTTTTAGCCCATTTTACGCATTAGCTAAGTTTTAAATTTATAAAAACACGATATTTTACTAACACTAAACACACACACACGGGCAAGTGCACCAATCGTGAGCGTAGTATAGCGTTGGTAAGATACCGAGGTCGTCCAAGGACACAAGAGCTTTTAGTACCGGTTTATCCTCAACTTCTAATCAATCTAAAATTTTTGAGAAAAAAATTTGAAACATGAAAATAAAAACTAAAAATGCAAAAAAAAAAGAGAGAGAGAAAAACAAATAGACAAGATGAATCACTTGGATACGACTCGCCTTTAATGTATCCTTTGATGATTTTCTCATTTTTGCACTTTTTAAGAGATCATCTTAGTTATAGTGGTAGGCCCCTCTTTTGAAGGTGACGTTACCCTCAACCCAGTGGTTTGAGTCAATAAGGATACAATCCCAAACGGTCGGAATATTGAAAGATAATTAATTAAGTTATTAATGTGACAAGTGGTAGGCCCCTATTTTGAAGGTGACGTTACCCTCGGCTAAGTGGTTTGAGTCAGCAGGGATACAATCCCAGGTAGCCGGTTTAATGTATTCATAGTAGAATACATATGAGGGGATCAAGCCATTCGCACCCCCGCCATCCAATACCAGTGGGTATTGAAGGAGGTCCTAGTAAGCTTGACCCAGGTCCTTGCAGGATCTATACACTGAACAAGGCAAGAACCTTACTAAACCATTCCCTAAACCCCCGACCAGGTAGCCAACATATCTCTATATAGACCGTAGAGATATGAATGGTGTAAATCTTTTCCTTTATATAGACAGTACAGTAATGCCAAGATACCACGGACAAATGATAAATAAGTTTCACCTTCAACATAAGAAACGAGTTATTAAAGTCATTAATACAAAACCAAATAAAAAGTGTGAAAAGATTAAAAATGAAAAGTAATACATTAAAGACTTGTCTTTATCAAGTGATGTAAGAGACTTAGCCAAACATGGCCTTTGATTGACAAGAACTCTTACTATCAATCTTGGATCCCGATACTACACACACTCTAAGGTGGATGATGGATGATGGTGGTGGATGTGGGTGTTGTAGTGGTGGTGGAGTGGTGGTGAAGTGGGAGAGTGGTGGTTTGCCAAGGGATGCCTTTGAAGTGAGCCAAGCACCTCTATTTATAGCCTGAATAGAAGCCCGGCCACGGCCCCGTGTCCAGCGGACACACCCCCGTGGCCATCCTTTTCTCTTCCTTCATTAATTGCATTTGTCAGCATAGGGCTCAACACGGCCCGTGTCTAGCGGGCACGGCCCCGTGTGCAGAAGCGTATCTGTACTACCAAGATTTTGCAAGATTCTGCATATCTTAGCGTTGACCAAGCCCCGTGCTGAGTTGGGCACGCACCCGTGGTGGGCGTAGAAGCTTCCATAGCTTTGTCTTTTCTGCAGGTGGCTGACCACGCCCCCGTGCTCAGTGGGCACGGCCCGTGGTCAGTCTTCTGTTTCTTGTTTTTGCCTTTGGGGATGCTGCTGAGGGGTCGGGCATGTCGCGTTTATTCCTTTTCTTTGTATTTATGTTGGTTTTGGCTGTATATTTGTTCCTTTTGTTCGTTTAAGCTCATTTAGTCCTGTAAATTAAAAAGGAAGACAAAAACACACTTTTTCCAACATTAGTACTAAAAAAGGGTTAGTTTTATGCCTCATTTGATGAAATTTATATGTTACATTTTGCACACATCAACACAACCAAGACCTAGGTTAGAGGCATCGTAGTATACAACGAAATCATCATTTCCGTCGGGAAGAGTGAGTACAGGAGCATTACAAAGCGTACGCTTGAGAGTTTGAAAGGCTTCCTCCTGTTCGGTACCCCAAACAAAAGGTTTATCCTTATGAGTTAAAGCGGTAAGAAGTACGGCGATTCTAGAAAAGTTGGTGATGTATTGACGATAATAACCCGCCAATCCAAGAAAAGAACGGATTTTGGATGGAGTCTTCGGCGTAATCCAACTCTTTACACTTCAATTTTCACGGGATCAACGTGAATTCCTTGACTATTAACGATGTGACCAAGGAATTGAACCTCCTCGAGCCAAAATTCACACTTAGATAATTTGGCGTAGAGGCGATTTCCTTGAAGAAGCTCGAGAACTAAACGAAGATGTTGCGTGTGTTCGGCTCTCGACTACGAGTACATAAGGATATCATCGATAAACACAATAACAAAACGATCCAAAAAGGGTTTGCACACACGGTTCATTAAGTCCATGAAGATCGCGGGTGCGTTGGTGAGACCAAAAGGGATGACCACGAATTCATAATGGCCATAACGAGTACGAAAAGCAATTTTTGGAATGTCTTCCTCTTGTATACGTAACTGATGATAGCTAGAACGTAAATCAATCTTCGAGAAACACGTAGCGCCTTGGATTTGATCGAATAAGTCGTCGATTCGGGGAAGCGGGTAGCGGTTCCTAAAGATAAGCTTGTTGAGGTCTCTATAATCGATGCACATTCAGAACGATCCATCCTTTTCTTTTTCACGAAAAGGACAGGTGCGCCCCATGGTGATGTGCTAGGGCGTACAAAGCCTTTATCAAGCAATTCCTGAAGTTCGCTGGATAGCTCGCGCATTTCGGAGGAGTTGCACCTGGGATTAAATCAATACGGAAATCGATATCACGAGTAGGGGGTAAACTAGGTAAATCATTGGGAAAAACGTTAGGAAAATCAAAAACAACAGGAACATCTTTCACGGTTTTCTCCTCGTTCTTCGTCTCCGTAATATGAGCTAAGAAAGCGGTGTAAGTACTTACTCGCTTGGGTAAAAGACATAAGCTTCAATTCTTTCGAGGATACTTCGCCATAGACACATAGCTGATCACCGTTTAAAAGAGAGAAATGAATCATCTTTTCGAAACAAACAACTTCGACATGATTCTCATGAAGAAAATCCATGCCTACTATGATGTCAAAACTACTTAGTAGCATAGGTATGAGATCGATAGGGAAGACGTGATTGTTGAGTTCGAGAGTACAATCACGGAGAACGGAACTGACGGTAACGGTTCTTCCGGTGGCAACTTCTACGTCGAAGGTCATTGGGAGGTTAGTGCGTTTACGTTTTAGAAGCTTTTCGAATTCAAACGATAGAAAACAGTTATCGGCTCCAGTATCAAACAAGCAAGAAGTATAAATACCGTTAACAAGGAACGTACCACTGACAACATGGTTGTCAGTCTGAGCCTGGCGGACATTGATGTTGAAAGTTCTTCCGCGGGCTGCTTGTTATGGCTGCTGCTGCTGTGGCGGTTGTTGCTGCGGTGGCGGTTGTTGCTGTGGCTCTTGTTTCACAACACGCTGTGGGCAGACATTTGCAAAGTGGTTCGGGTCACCGCACGTGTAGCATACACGTGCGTGAACAACGGGTGCAGGAACTAATGGGTTAACCTGAGGAGCGAGAGGTTGAGCTGGCGGTGCAGGGAGAGCTTGAGGAGCTTGCTGACGAGGGCCTGAGCGAGTGAGCGGCAGTGAGCTGTGTAGTGCCCATAGAGATTGCAGTTGACACAGAAACGGCAGTTTATTCCCACTGGATGATGATAAGTGCAAGTAGAACACAGTGGGTGAGTACCAGTGTACACACGCTTAGTAGGTGGTACGTTGGGAGTAGCAACTTGACGATTCTAGGTGTTGGGCGGTGCTGTGACTACCACGTTGTTCTTGCTAGAGTTCCTTCGTTTGCGATTCTGGCAGTTAGACTTGGGAGCCTGAGAGGGAGCAGTGTCAGTGCTTGGTGTTCTAGTAGCTTGGTTGAGACTCTTGGTCGAAGTCTTGAAAACTCCAGCCAAGACTCGTTTGTCGTTGATCTCGGCTGCGAGTTGATTGGTTTCCTCGATTGTAGCAGGTTTCGCTGCTTGAACAAAGTCAGTGACATAGTTGGGAAGAGCTCGAATGTACTTCTTGATAGCTTTCTCAGGAGTGTCCACTTGACTTGGACAGATGACGCTCAACTACTTGAATCGGGCAGTGAGACCAGAATTATCACCTCCATCTTGTTTGATGTTCTAGAACTCATTCTCCAGCTTCTGGACTTCGTGGAGAGGACAAAATTCCTTCATCATGAGCTCTCTGAGCTCCTCCCATGTGAGACCATAAGTTGCATCATTTTCGTGTCTGTTGCTCTCGGCGGTCCACCAATCAAGTGCCCTTGACTGAAAGACTCCAGTGGCGTTCACAGTGCGGAGATTCTCAGGACATCCGCTTAGCCTGAAGGTAACTTCGATCGTATCAAACCATTGAAGCATCACACTGGGTCCATCTTCACCATTAGAGTTCATAGGACCACAAGCTTTGAACTGCATGAAGCTAAATGGAGTTTTTAGTGCGTCATTCTTGGAATCAATTGATGAGGTGCTGCTGGCAGCATTGATTTCACTGATGATTTGCGGGATCACCTTGGCCATTTCCTTAGCCACGAGGGAGGCGATTCATTTGTCAGCATTGTTCCGCTGCACAGTTCGGCGAGTGTGTGATCCGAAGGATGACATTTTCCATTAGATGAGATTCGATTATATTAGGTTTTGTTTGAAAAGTTTAGCGTTTCATACCACATATTTTATTATTATTACTCTCATAAAGCTCGGGAACACGTCAGCACATATTCACGTATTTGCACATATACACATAGTTCACATAAGCACGTATACACATAAGCACATAAGCACGTATTAGCACATAATTCACATAAACACATATTTTGCACGTATTCACCTACATTTCAAGAATGCGTAGCGCGTGCGAGGGTTGCGAGAGATAGCGAGTAGCATAAGCGACGAGTTTAGCGAATGAGGCTTCTTAATTTGTTCGCGATTAGTTTGTGTTTTAGATTACGAGAGCTGTGCACTTTTTGTAAGCGAGGAGCGAAAAGCGATAAATCGACAAATCGAGAAAGCGTAAACAGTAAAATTCACAAACTTAAACCACATAGACGCGATTTGATAATGCATAAAATTGACAATTGTAGGCTTAAAACGAAATAGAGTGTCCTGGGTGTTAGACATCGACTGCCCAAAGTGATTCAACTATTCCCAACGAGTTCGAGTACATGCTTTGGCCTAATAGACTATGCTCTCACCGTGATACGGCTACCGGCATCCATCCTTCCAGTTACTACGTAACTCGAGTCAGTGGAACAGTTAAGACTTTGGTGAGATCTTTGAAAGTCGAAGTAGGGAGTGGAACGGGTCATTAAGATGCGGGTTTCACCCCTAACTTAACAACTTCGCTCCTAGTTGTGGTTGAAACAACCACGAGATAGAAATGGAGATTTCCATTGAGATGTGGATATCACTCCTAACTCAACAAAAAGATTCTCGTGCTAGAGTAAAATGCGTGGAGTGAGTGATCTTATCAAGAGTTCTTGGTTTTCACACCTAATCCTGACACAATCACTCGGTTGGTGTTATACGAGCACTTTCAATCGTGTGTATTATGTTAGCCTTAGGAAAGATAAAATAGTACTGAAACCTTAGGAAAGGTCCCCCTTCGTACGAAGCTACCTTCGAACGAAGGTGCAATATTATAGGTTCGAACAAGAGTTTAGCAGGTAGGTTCGTACGAAGCCCCAAGTGGGTTTGTACGAAGGGTCTGTTTTGGTGCTTAGACTATAGACTAGGTCTGTTCTACACGACTCAACCTAATTCCCTATAGTTATGGCTCTAATACCAATCTGTCACACCCCAACCGATGGCGGAATCATCGGAGCGTGGCACTAGGCGAACCAAATTGCTCAAGAGAATCCATAACGACTATTCATTACCAATATTTAACAAGTTTAATATCCCATACTATTAAACAAACATTCCAACAAATGTCATAACTGATATCATGTCTCTCAAACAAAACAAGTTCGACAACCTAGATTTTATTGCGGGTTTCTAGACTTCCTATCCATTTGCAGCATATGATAATCATCAACCTGTCACATATATTAAAATAAAGTCAATACAATAATGTAAAGGTGAGTACACAAGTTTGGCATAAATATAGTATAAAAAGCGTTTATGCATAACCCGCATGTAACATGTAACGGGTGAATCAAGCAAATATCAACAATGATACAACCTAACCACGTAACTGCGAGTAGAGTATGCGGGACACATGTTCACCGAAGCAAACACGTGAAGTAAAGTATGTGATCCTTAGCAACCTCTGAATAAACAGGTGCTGAGTCCAAACTATAGTACTATCGTTGCTAAAGGCGGTCGGGCAAGTAATCACTGTGTAAGCATAGCAACAGGAATTCAACTAATCAATTATAGCATGCGGGAGTGGTTAGCATTTATAAAAGTGTTAAGCGTTGTGTGTTGTGTTTTTTATAGAGAACGTATGTAACACCCAAAAGTGCGTTAAGTAAAAAGGGTTCGTGTGACATCTATGCTTGTAATCATTGTAAACAGTTCAGTTATCAATGAAATAAAGTTATTTGATCCCAATGTTTGTTTGTTTATGTTTGATGTTTTTCATGTTTTGACTTTTATTCAATTTCAAACTCTATATCGCTTTCTGGAGAATTATACGCAAACTGGTGCATAAACATAATCAGTTTAACGCGACAAATACTCCGGAACATCAGCATAAGCTAAACATACCTTAAATAACCTTTACATAACTTAGAAAAAAGTTTTGAAGATTTTGGTATGGCAAAATCAAGTCTATTCGCTTACAGGGACTAAATTCGACAAACTGTGAAAGTATGCCGATTTGAACTGTAACGGACATTCCAGAACTTGATCATAAGTTAAACACACCCTAAATATCCTTTACATAGCTTAGAAATAGGATTTGAGGGGTTCGATGTGCTAAAATAAACTTTATGCTCATTCAGGGACTAAAAGTGTCAAAAAGTGCATAAGTTTGCATTTTCGCGCATAACTTACGTTCTGAATACACCCGGACATCCAAAAATTTATGTAAGCACTAAAATATTTTATTTTAGTGTTTGGCATAAGAAAAATCCATTCGTCATGCAATTTGGATCGTTTTTCGCGCTTGTGCGCATTTCGTCGTAATTAAGCGAATATCGCGATCGTACGACCAAACGAACCGACATCCGGCATATTTTTGAGCATGTTTCAAGTCCACTATGATTAGGCATGATTTTGGGCCTTAAAGTTGGCTTAACGGGCCTTAGACATGTCGGAATGGAGCTTATAACACAACAGGGACTGAAACTGACATTCTGCAAACTTGTTGCTGATATGAGACCCCCAGGCGGGCCGCGTAGCCGTGCCTGTTCCTTTACGCGGGCCGTGTAAGCTGCCTAGATATGCAGAATATGTTTTAACAGCTAATTACAGTTGTTATACCAATGTTTCCCACTTGCAACTGGTATTTTGGAGTCTATGGGCATAATCTAGGGGCTCCAATGGTTTTATAAAACAATGGGCTCGATGTGTACGGCTGTGATTGAATCTCGGATTACGAGGAACGATCTCAACGGCTCTACCACATCTATAAATACCCCTTCCTCTCATTTGCAAAAACCCACAATTTGAATCTGATTTATGCTCTCTAAGTTGAAGTATATGCTTCATACCTAAGAGAAAATCGGATCAAATCTTGCGGGGACCTTCTGTAAGTATTCTTTCGTTCTTTTCATTCGTTTTTAGCGTTAAAGTCAAACTGCATTTGACTTTCTGCATTGACCAGTATATGGTCAATGCAAAGTTCGCTTGAACTTCATAACGTGAGCGTAATCACGATGGTTATAGTCCGTAGTGACAATACCTACTGATTACCACGTTATCTAGGCTCAGTGACGAGTCATAGTTTCGGCCAAAATGCGTATTTTTGCGTATTTTGTAAGCAAACTACTTGTGGGTATCAAAACCGTTTGTTTTGATACCAAACCTGTTTTCAAACCTCGTTAAACATGTTTTAACATGTTTAGCTCGTCACTTTTAGAGTTGTGCTTGTCTAGGGTCGTAAAGGTAAGCGATCTAATCAATCGCTTATGCTTTCGAACCCGACCCATTTGGTCGATCATTAGGATCCGACCAAACACATTAGGTGACCATAGTTGTATAGGGAATAACCTTCCGAGGTTATACCTTATGGTCACATCGTTTAAGTAGTTGTATGATAGGTAATTTATATGCCTTAGGAAAATTACCAAAATGCCCTTTTGCGCCAAATTTCATTTTAAGCCTATGTAACCCAATTTTTGACATCTAAACTGATTTAACAACAATATTAAACATTTTAAGGCATATTTTACTTGTTATAGGACTAGTTAGGCGTTCCAAACGCGTTTTATGCGAACGACGCGTTAAAGTAGCATAAGTTACCTAAAAGGGTCGTAACGGGTCAAAAGCACTTAGGAAAAGTTTCGGTTTAGTATGTAGGCTTTGTTAAACCATATTACATGAGTTCCTACACTCATTTGGTTTACGAACCCTCATGCTACCCGATCCTCCGAATAGGTCCGTTTATTAATGTAGTTACCTATATTAGGTGCCGTTTGATTCCGTGATCTTCTAGCTTTGCTTGGTGGTTATCTTAGGACTTCTGAGCAATCTCAAGTGAGTACATAGACCCCTCTTTTACTGTTTTTCAAACATTTTGGGGTGAAACACATGTGCCTACTTGTTACTTTCGTGCTTTCTATGTTTTCATATCATATACTTGCTATGTTTATTAGTACACTATTAGTACATGATTTCATTTTGTTTTGCTATGTATGTTTACTTAACATGCTAGCACATTGATTTACATTACATCTTCTTTTGCTATGTATGTTTACTTGGCATGATAGCACATTGTTTTACATTACATTTTCTGCTTTGTATGTTAACTTAGCATACTTAGTTCATTACTTTCAATACATGTTTACATCTGGTATGACATTTGGTTTGTTCAACGGGTCTAAGCTACATTCATTAACATTAGCAACGCCGCTCGGTAGTAAGTAATGGTACCATAGGACTTGACAAACCCCGTTCCTGACATCCTAGGTTTGTTTGGGTGTAAGGAATGACTGAATCCGAAAACATTTTTCTTTGATAATCTTTACTCTAAGGTTATCCTGTTGTCTCAAGGCTTGAATGTACGCGTTAACTTACTGCATAAGTGTCTGTATCAGTAAAAAATGCATTTATTTTACAAAACATAACTTTTTTACTTTGTTTTGTACATTTTTACTTGTGGTTTAAGTAGTCTCGTTTTACTTACCAAACATAACTTTTGTTTACACATTACATGATTCATATTTAACTTGGGTTATACTAGGACATTTGACTATTTGATTAACATGGATATTTTACATTGTTGATTGGTTTGAGTGACTTAAATAACGAGGCGTGTGTAATATGATACAAGCATGGTGGATACGCCGCTGGTACTTCCTATATATAAGTGCTTGTATGATACTACATATCGTAGCGTTATTTAAACCATTTCAGTTTAGACATGCTACATTTACAACGCATTTTCACTTAAACATTGTTTTACAAATAACTTGGTTTACACAAACCCTTTTTACTTGGTTATTCTTTTAACCATACATTATTCTTTTATATATACATATCATCTGATTTTGCTAACGTTTTTCAAATGATTTATAAAACAAAACAATTAACAAGGTTCATGACTGAATTTTATTAAACATTTCTTTAAACTTACAAGTCATGAATCCTATTTTCATAAAACCTATGTATCTCACAGGAATTTTTATGCTGACGTACCTATTTTCACATGTTTTTTCAGGAGCTGTTGCTTAGGATGTTCGTGACACACTAGGGCGGACCTGTGCCATAGAGACTTAAAATAAAGATAGAACTAGTTTAATTATGTGATGTACTCTTTGTTTCAGTTAGTTTAAGACAATGTAATCCCCTTGTTTGGTGAATAAAACATAACTTTTAATGCCACGGTTGTGAAACAATAATTCTGTTACAACACTCCCCGACGTTTCTGCCACGATTTAATGTTTTACGTGGTCGGGGTGTGACAGAAGAGTTGGTATCAGAGCCAATGGTTATAGGGAATTTGGTTATTAGTAATACTTTGACCTAGACTATAACCTTTCTAGGACCCCAACACAAGTTGTCTTGTGTTTAGATTTTAAAACATGCACTTCACCTATCCTTAGGTGATCACCAAAACAAGAACCCAATTTTCCGAAATGATTTTTGAAAATCAATCTTCTGTTTTTTTAAATGATTTATTATATGGTTTTGAACTCTTTGATTTTTCGAAATGATTTTGAAAATTTACCATCCATTTTTGAATGATTCTTTTGGCCTTGTGCCTTCCAAGTTTTCAAAATCTCGTCAAAGTTTTGGCTTCTAAATAGTGTGAACATGTGCAAACTGGAAGGGTGAATGCCTGTACCCTGGGTTTTCTGTCTAAGGCTAGAGTGTTCGTACAAATCCACATAATCGGATCAGTCACTCTTACCTGGGAACTCTTGGGGTGAGTGTTCACTTATAGGCGATCATGTCTTCGCGATACATTATTTTTGACCCATTTACTTTGATTAGTCACTGTGTGTCGTTTGTTTGCTTTGTGATACGGACGAATGACCACCATCTTTTCCTTTGTTGATTTTATTTCATCTCGTTCTTTTCATCTAACCTTCTCACCCGTTTCCACTCATGTTTCCTCTTTTTAGAATGCCTCCTCGATGCGAAAACCCGCTATCTAATGCCGAAATGGCAGACATTATGGCACAGCACATGGCTGCCGTACTCCCAAACATTATAGCTCAGGTGAACCAGGCCAACAACAATCAAAACACTCCATGCAACTTCAAGAGTTTTAATTCGGCCAAACCACTCAAGTTTAGTGGTTCTGAAGGGGAAACTGGGCTCCTTCAATGGTTTGAGAGCATTGAGAGTACATTCCATCACGTCTTGTGTTCTGAGAATCGGAGAGTCGAGTTTGCTTCAAGTGTATTTCAGAAGAGGGCGCTTACATAGTGGAACGGGGTGATGAGAGACCGTGGTGCTGAGGTTGCTTTGGCACAAACATGGGCTGAACTTAGGACTCATATGATGAGGGAGTTTTGTCCTCGTCATGAACTATGAGCTCTAGAAAGGGAGTTTGATGACTTGAAACAGGATAGTGGCGAGCACCGGGCATATACTGATAGGTATGAGGAGCTGAGTTTGTTATGCCCAACAATGGTTACCCCACTCGAGAAGGCTATCGAGAGGTATATCGATGGCCTACCTGACTCTGTACAAGACATCGTTACTGGTAGTACCCCTACCATAGTCCGTCAGGCAATCGAGCTACCAGCGACATTGACTGAGTCGCAAGTTCGAAAGGGTAAGCTGCATAGAAAAGGTGACAAGGGTAAGAAGCAGTCGTCTGACAAAGAGGATAGCAAGAAAGTTAAAAACAAAAAGGGTAAGGATTTTGGTTCCTCGAAGGGTTCTAGGAAGCGTAAGGCTTCCCAAAATTTTGCCGTTACTGCACAAGCTACACCAAATCAGCCTGCGCAACCACTTGCCAAGAAACCTTATCTTGGCAATGCACCTTTGTGCAACAGATGTAACGGTCATCATCAGCCGCACCTCCAGTGTCGTCATTGCACCAACTGTGGAAGACCTGGTCATCTTGCTGCCACATGTCGCATTCTTGCCAATCAGAATAGGGCATCTCAGAACCCGGCTCAACAAGTTGCTCAGCCTCGTGCTCAGCAACAGGCTCAGGCTGCACGACCTCACTACCCACCAGGTTCTTGTTATAACTGTGGGGATCTGACCCACTACCGTAATCAGTGTCCAAGATTTGTGAATGCGAATCCAGCTCAGGCTCAGGCTCGAGGTCGAGTCTTTAACATGAATGCACAAGAGGCGCAAGCAGACAATGAAGTGGTTAACGGTACGTTCTTTGTTAATAATCAACCCGCATCTGTTCTTTTTGATTCTGGTGCCGATAAGAGTTTTGTGTCATTATCTTTTGAGCCATTGCTTCGCATATCTAGAACAAAACTAGGTAAGCCTTTGACAGTAGAAGTTGCTAGTGGTGAACACGTTGTTCTTGATTCTGTCCTTCGCAATTGCCAATTGAACCTTAACAACCACCTCTTTCCTATAGACCTCACACCAATGCAACTTGGGAGTTTCGACGTTATTGTGGGTATGGATTGGTTAGCCAAGCATCACGCAGAGGTAGTTTATTTCGAGAAGATTGTTCGTGTTCCACTTTCGTCAGGTATGATCCTACAGGGTCGTGGTGTGAAGCCTGCTAGTAGTCTCAAGCTCATGTCTTGTTTTCAAGCTCGAAAGTATCTGCGAAAGAACTATGTGGCCTTCTTGGCACATGTTGTAGCAGATAAAGGCAAAGGTAAGTCTATTCAAGATATCCCTGTCGTTCAGGATTATCCGGAGCTATTTCCTGAGGAGTTACCTGGATTACCCCCAGCGCGCCAAGTCGAGTTCCGTATTGATCTTATACCTTGTGCAAATCCTATTACCAGATCTCCATATCGTCTTGCACCGTCTGAGATGCAAGAATTATCTAAGCAGCTTTAGGAACTTTCAGATAAAGGTTTTATTCGTCCTAGTTTTTCACCTTGGGGTGCTCCCGTTCTTTTTGTCAAGAAGAAGGATGGATCTTTCAGAATGTGCATCGATTACCCGTGAGCTTAACAAGCTTACCATCAAGAATCGATATCCCCTACCTCGCATTGATGATCTCTTTGATCAATTACAAGGTGCTTCGTATTTTTCGAAGATTGATCTGTGTTCTATGTATCATCAACTTCGTGTGCATGAAGAAGATATTCCCAAGACAGCGTTCGGCACTCGTTATGGGGCATTCTGAGTTCACAGTTATGCCATTCGGTTTGACTAATGCTCCTGCTGTTTTCATGGACTTGATGAATAGGGTCTGCAAGCCTTATTTAGATAAGTTCATCATCGTTTTCATTGATGACATTTTGATATACTCTAAGACGCAAGCTGGTCATGAGCAACATCTTCGTCTTACTCTGGAACTCCTAAAGAAAGAGCAATTTTTCGCCAAGTTCTCAAAGTGTGAATTTTGGCTTAAGGAAGTTCAATTTTTGGGTCATATCGTCAACGAACAAGGTATTCATGTAGATCCCTCCAAGATGAGTGCGATTAAGGATTGGGATACGCCTACTACTCCTACTGAAGTTCGTTCTTTCCTTGGTCTCGCGGGTTATTACCGCTGCTTCATCGAAAATTTCTCGAAGATTGCAGTTCCTGATCGGAGTGTCGCGCTCCGGTCAAGGATAATATTTATAAGCCCTAATTACCCTTAACAAATAGCTAGTGGTAGCAAGGGGTCGAACCACGAAGAGTATGTGGTTTGTGTATGGATTTGACTGAATTATAAAGAATTGTCACAATTATGAAGCTTGCTAGATATTTTTGTATTTTTGTTTAGTAGAAAGATGTGAATTTGAACTACTGGAATTGGATTAATTAATTAACAACTACTAATTAACTATTGCAAGAAATTTGGATACTAGAACAACAATAATAAAAAGGAATCACACCCGGTTTCGGTAATTGCTAACTTAGGATTTCTACAAGTTTTAGATTCAACTCAAATGCATTCGATTAACGGATTTAGTGTACCGTGACTTAGGTGCTAATAGCTATCAATGTCCCGAAGAACGGACAAGAATACACTTTGTAATCAACACAAGTAAATCCTAACAACGACAATGCACAATTACATATCACCATTTCGCAAAGTCATAACTTTTAACATCGTTCGACAGTTTACGAATTCGAAACAAATGTAATACTATTGTCAAAAGTTTCAAAAATCAAACACAAATTGTCACTAAGTTGAAACAAGAAGAATTCGAAACCCTAGAATTAACAACTACCTACACCGGGGTGAAACCGAGATAATTAGCCGCTCATGGTTGAAGAAGCTTGATCACCGGATGTTTGGAACGTGAATGAAAACATCTTGAAGCTTGATGGATGAATGAATGGTGGATGATTAGGGTTCTTGGAATGATTGGTAATGGTGAAGTATGGAGAATTAGGGTTTTGATGAATTGATTGTGTAGATGGATTGTTGATGATGAAGATCTTGATTCGGGTGATGTAATGTTCAAGAAGATGGAATGGTTGGTGAATGGTGGGTGGATGATCCCAATTAGGCTCCAAGAACAAGTTTCAAATTCTCCCACAAGTGTAACTCCCGAATTACTTCACCCGAGCCAATAGAAATAGAGTTTAACCCCTAATTCAACAAAATTCACGATTCAGGTAATAGCTACCCGTCGCCGACGGCCTTCAACCCGTCGCCGACGGGCTTTGGTTTTCACTTGTTCGTCCGATGGGTTAACTATCTGGATACGGGAAAATGTGGCCGACGGGCTTAACCGAAGGGCGTCGCCGACGGCTTGGGACCCGTCGGCGACGGGTTCTCAAAACTTCGATTTCTGATTTTCCTTGTTTCGCTCCCGTTTGATCCGTAATGCGTTCCGGTGCTCCGGTTTTCGACCCGGTGACTTGTAAAGCTCCCAAAAAGCTCCTTAAACTTCGTTAAACCTGCATAAACACAAATCTTATTAAAAGTAGGCCATTCAAGATTGAAACTTATGTAAAAACACAAAGTTACGCAATAACGAACACCGGTTTTCAACCACGTATCACATCCCCACACTTGTCTTTTGCTTGCCCTCAAGCAAATCTGTTTTTCACTTTCACGTGGGTCGCACAACGAATACACATCCCATTCCCGAGACAAAGGTTAAGGTCTATTGTCATACAAAAGTTCACATTCTTTAGAATTTCCACATATTTACCGGTAAAGTGAATAATCACATATAATAATGGTTATCCAAGATTAACCCGCCCGCAAAACTAACAAATCATGCATATCCCTCACAATGTTCTCTCCACTCGGCTTATAATTCGGCTAATGTATATAATGTATTAGCACTTCAATCAATTAATCGCTCAAAACCGGTTAGAACACGTACCCGCATAGGCTTGCAACTCAATCATTCTCCACCACCGATCATGAATACTAAGCACAAGTCATAAGGTCTTTATGAGGGTTGTAACGGGGCTAGGCTAAGGGTAGGAATTAGGATAGTTTAAAGTGGCTAAGGTGATGAAAATTCGATTTTTATTACAAACTACTAAATTAACAAAACTAAATATAAACATCAACTATGGGCAATAATCTTTCACCCTTTTATTCAACAACTACTAACACTTCTTTTTGTGTTTTTCTTCAACGATTTTCCATTCTTTTTCGCAACATTTTCTGCTTCTTCTTTTTTTTTTTCAATGAATCACAACAACTATACAAACTTAAGCTCCTATAATCGAATTTTCATCACACGGGTTTAAAAATAAAAGGTTTAAGGCTATGGGCTATAGGGTGGTCAAACGAAAGGTTTAGGCTTAAAATGGGCGACTAGGGAATTTTTTCGGGTAAGGATAGATAAATGGTTTTAAGAGAAAAGGTTTACCTAATGCCTTAATCATTCTCATGCTTGTATTCGGTCTATAGTCTCAAATGTATCAAAAGTTGCAAGTTCTACAATACGCGACTAATGGTCCACTCAAACAAAGAAACATGTAAATGTAAATCTATGATATAAAAGTGGCTCAAACCTCACGTATAAGGGTATGATATGTGATATGCATAAATTGCTAGTTCCTTAGGCGAATTATTCCCAAATAACCACCCGCTAAATACCCGTTATGCTTATTAATTTGAACTTGACCATGACAAAAGACCAAATGGGTTGTGACATCCCTCGTTGACTTGGTTACTTGTGCTTTTAAGATCGCTTTTGAAACAAGATTTTTTTAAAAATTTTTGAAATTTTCCCCCATCCCCACACTTGAGGTAAACATTGTCCTCAATGTGTAGAATTTAAATGAACGGGTCAAAATCAAAAACTTTTACTACTCCCCCATCCCCACACTTGAGGTAAACATTGTCCTCAATGTGCAAGAACTAGAGTTTTAAAACGCACAAGGGATGTGACACGACTAACCTTCCCAACATTTCACCCCGGAAAATACAATACAAAATACAATCCACTTATTCCTAACTAAGAATCAAAGTAAAAGGAAACACATGCACCTGATTTTTGTTTCTTGATACTCATATCTCCTTCGCCTCTTCATAAAAACGGTTGTCCCGCGAACATGTTGTACCTACAAATTCTAATCCTTGTGTAGAAGCATGCTTCTCACAACCATCAAAATTTGTTAGTTACCTAGTTCTACCCTTTTTATGAAACATATTACCAAGCCATGTGTTATTTCACTTCGATTTATGTGGACAATAATTTACAACAACAACAAACCTAACTCACTTTTGTAGGAATCACGGTTGCATTTAGCTTATGCAACAAGCCCTTTTAAACCCCCCAATAGCTTGGGAGGACGAGAGGTCTCGTGACGGTTATATAGGGAACACACCCACAACGTTCATTTAACTAGGCGAAAATAAATAACATGAAATAAAAAAAATAACGGAAACAAAATAATATACAACAACAACAACAACAAAAGCATACCTCACCTCTACCGCTGATATCGCTCGTTGGGATCAACTGGCGGGTTGGGCTGGTATTGATAACCAGTGAGGGCCTCAAACATCTCCCTATAGTCATCGAGTGGGTTTGACTCTCCTTGTGGCGGTGGTTGGTAAGGAATCGGAATGAAACTAGAACCGACTGTTTCGGGCCAATGAGGGGTGGGATCGGATGGGCCTAGTGGATGAGGAAGATTGGGGTAATCGGTCCACCCCGAGTGTTCGGCGTACGGGAGACCGGCTTGAAGGTCTCTTTGATGGCGCTCCTGATCGTGGAGTATCTTGGTGTTGTTAATCGCCATTTGGTGAGAGACAGCCATAGCTCTCCATCGGCGTTGTTCTAACTCCCTTTGTGCGTGTTGGCGCCTAGCCTCATCTTCTTCCCATGCCCGTCTTCAGGCTGCCTCATCCTCTTGCCTCTTCGCCAACTGTTCCATGTGTGACCTCTGCATTGCTTGGAACAGTTGTTGCTCTTCCACAAACTTATGCATTCTCTCCCAATGGGCTGCTTGAACTGCCCAAAACTCCTGCATTTGAGGTCCCTGTGCCTCCTCATAGGCTTCCCTCCTTTGGTTATACTCTCGGCCTTCACCTATGCATGCAGAGACATTGTCATATATCTCTTGCTGTCCCCGATCAAAATTTTTGTAGGAGGGCACACGTCTAATGTTCACAAAGCCCGCCACATCTGCATTAATTTCTCTATGCGGCCTCATGTATCTTTGTCTTGGTCTTTGTGGACCGGAGGGTTCAACTTCCTCCTCTTCATCACCCATCTCTTCATCTTCTCCCGATTCCGGTGGTGCCCCTGAAGTAAGGAACTCATACTTATGACCCAACCTGTCGGTCATAACATACTTGTTCCCCGAGAGTTTAACTTCTATATTCCAGTTCTTCTTCATGGAGGCCTTGTTAATTTCCTCCAACGGTTTAGTTACCCATAGTGATTCCGGAGGTAAGCAATTTTGTTGAACAATCATCACTATGTGTCTCCATGATAATGTCGGGGTCCCGTATAGCAAAGAATGCACCACCCTACAGTCACCCGCTCTAACACCTCCACGATCACCAAACCTCACCAAAATGTTCTCAACATTAATCCCTTGGAGAATCTTTCCCTCAATCGTCATTTGCTTTCTCTTTGCCTCTCCTCCATCATGGTAAGGTAAAATAGCCGCGGTCATCTGCTCCGGATCACCATCATTCATATGATTATCCAAAAATTGTTGCATAGTTGGATAGTCATATGCTTGAACCCCCAGAGAATCAAAGCGTGCAATGCAATTGATTGTCTCGAAAGACATCGTCATTACCCCCCGGCTTGTTTTACCAATCAATTTCCACTCAGCAGGAGGACTATGTTTATTCACAAACCTCAACGTCGACAACCACTCGCACACATCCATCAAATACACCCGCGAAGTGTTATCTTCACACCAATCAAGCACCCTTTCCCAACCTTGGCGTTCAAACATTTGTGTTATTCCGATTTGTTTAAACTCTTCAACATTCACCGCTCTTTCACATAAACTCCTTTCCGGAACTGAGGTACTCACTTTGTTAACCATTTTCCATTTCCAAAGCTTGGCCACTAACTTCCTATCTTGGTACGCGGATAAGGATTTGTTCTTCTCATCATCCCATATCTTTGCGTTTTGACTATCCCTAAACTTTGCCCACTCCCAATCTTGTCTGTACAGTCTTGCATCCCCCTCTGCGATGGAGCTTAATTGCTCCCACTTCCTCGGTAGTAAACCGGAAGAAGAACCGACTCCCGATGATGAAGCTTGCCCTGTAGTCTTTTGTCTTTTACCACCGGCCATAACTACAAGCACAAACAAGCAAAACATCAATATAAACCCAAACCTTAACTAAACTCTCAAACTTTGAACATGATGTGTGATGTTGACATTTTAATTAACAAGTGAATGTAAAATCGCCTCTTTAAACTTCCAAAGTCGCTCACTTTATCATAAACTTATCAATTTCTTGTTAATCTTACAATTTCTTATAATTTCAACAATATATTCAACATCACCTTCATGTTCAATCATGTTCATAACAAGTGTAATCACATCACTAAAGTTATAACATGCTCAAATTCCATCCAAAACAACCAATCGTACTCAAATTCATGCTAGCATAACATACATTGTTTAAACAACCTACTCTTAAACTAAAAAGTCTAAAATTTCGGAAGAAAAACACTCAAATTATGATAATCCTACATAAACTTTGAGAAGAATTCGTACCTTTGATGTTATTAGACAAGAAGAACTAAGAAAAGATGGAAAGCAAGCAACTTGATGAACACCTCTTCAAAAACCCTAAACTTCACGACCCAAGATCTTGCAAAATTAGCAAGAATTGATGAAAACCGTGTTGGGGGTTTTGTTCTTCTCGAAAAAATACTCAAGATAGACTCTAAAATCAGTTGATTTGGTGGAGAATTGAGAGAGTTATAAGAGCTTGAAGGTTTCTAGGGTTTAGGAGAAGAGATGAAGAAGATGAAGGTAGGTGAGTATTTTAGAGAGAGATGGCAGGGATTTAGTTGAGTTGAATGATGTAAGGTGATATGGGTCGATTATGTGGTCTTAATGGAGTTTGGTGTATGTTTTGATGGGGTTTGGAAAGGTTTAATTCGGTTTTAAACGTGATGGAGCGAGCGGGTGTCGGAGCACAAACCGAAGCCCGTCGCCGACGGACACAACCCCGTCGCCGACGGTTTGCCAAAATCAACTTAAGGGCCGATGCCCTATGTTCCTGGATACGAGTAATTGGTGCCGACGGGTTATTTTAAGAAGCCGTCGCCGACGGGCAATAATTTTTTCAATTTTTTTTTTAAATATAGAGAAATTTATGAAACTTTTGTAAAGGGACTATGTACAATAAACATCCTAAAAAATATTAAAAATCTTTTTGTGATTTTTTATAAGTTAAATTTTAAAAACGCAGAAACCGTTAACGGCCCTACCACCCCCCGAAAAGTCGTGTATTGTCCCTAATACACACAAATAAGTCTTAAAACATACCTTTTTGTCTTCACAACCTATTCGTGATATCCGAACTTCACACAATCAAGAGGATTAGTACGAGACAAAAACGATTAAACACAAGAACACACAAACAATTAAATAGATGGTACATAACTTTACATAATTTGTAACCGGTCCTTTTCATTCGACCTCATAGACCGGGATGCTTACCACGAAGCTCACCGATTCCTTGCTTTCCTCTACCTTCTCGTTACCATCAAGAAACGGTTTTAGCCGATGACCATTTACCGTTTGTCATATCCCATCCTTCGGGTCCTCGATGGTAACATCACCCAATTGTCCGACCCGGGTGATCACATAGGGTCCCATCCATTTGCTCCGGAGCTTTCCGGGAAAGAACTTGAGCTTCGAATTGTAAAGCCACACCTTTTGGCCAACCTCGAACTCTTTCTTTCTCAACTTGGCATCATGCGCTTTCTTCATTCCATCCTTGTACTTGGATGCGCATTCATATGCCATTTCCCGTAGCTCCTCCAACTCGCATAGCTTAAGTTTCCTTTCCTTACCTGCATCGTCATATTGAACATTAACCTCTTTAATAGCCCATAACGATTTGTGCACAAGTTCCACTGGTAAATGACAATTTTTACCGTAAACCAATCGGTAAGGTGTAGTGCCTATGGGTGTCTTATGTGCCGTACGGTAGGCCCATAAAGCATCGTTCAACTTAATTGACCAATCCTTATGGTCCGCCCGCACGGTCTTTTGCAAAATCTCTTTGATTTGCCTATTTGACACCTCGACTTGCCCGCTTGTTTACGGGTGATAGGGGGTAGCAATCCTATGGTCAACACCAAACCGTTTAATGTCACACCCCGACCGCGTAAAACAACAAATCACGGCGGAAACATCGGGGCGTGTTGCAACAGAATTAATTGTTTCATAACCATGGCATACAAAGTTGTATTTTATTTATAAACAAAGGTGTTACATTGTTTCAAACAGGAAATTTAAAGAGTTCTGAACATAATTAAACATAGTCTATCTTCTTTTAAAGTCTAAGGCACAGGTCCGCCCTAGTATCATGATCAACATCCTATGGAAAAACACCTGAAAACACATGTGAAAATAGGTACGTCAGCATAAAAATGCCTGTGAGATACATAGGTTTGTGAAAATAGGATTCATGACTTATGTTTAAGAAAAATGTTTAGTCATGAACCTTGTAATTTGCTTTGTCTTGTAAATCATTTGAAAACAATAAGATCAGATGATATGTATAAGTAAATGTCAGGTTAAATAAATAACCATGTAAAAATGTGTTTGTATAAGATAAGTTGTTTGTAAATAAATGTCTTGTGAAAAGTATGTTATTTGTATAAAATGTTCTATGTCTCAAACTGAAATGATTCAAATAACGTTACGCCATATAATACCATACAAACACTTATATATAGGAAGTACCAGCGGCGTATCCACCATGCTTGTATCATATTACACACGCATCGTTACTTAATCACTTAATCAAACCAAACCAACCAATGTAAGAAGTCTATGTTTAATTCAATTGTCAAATGTATTGAATAATATGTCAAATGTAAATCATGTCAAATGTCTATGTCAAATATCCATGTCAAATGTCTATGTCAAATATCCATGTCAAATGTCTATGTCAAATATCCATGTCAAATGTCTATGTCAAATATCCATGTCAAATGTCTATGTCAAAATGTCATGTATGGCAAGTGAAATGTCTCAAACTAAACCATATGTACAAAAACAAAGTATTGAAGTAAAACTTAGTTTAAATCAAAGCTATGTTTTGTGTAAATGCATGCAACTATTTAATATGAACATTTATGCGGTATTGTGAATATGCATACATCCAAGCCTGGCGACTGTGGTGATAAACCCTTTAAACAAATTAAAGGTCTATCTGTCTTAATGTCAACGAATTCGGTCATTCCTTTCTGTCCCCTTACCCTGGGATGTCCGGAACGGGAGTTGTCAATTCCTATGGTACCACTACCTACTAACGAACGGCATGATCGGTGTTAATGAATGTATTGTCCCATGTAAACAAACCAAATGTCATACCAATATGTAAGCATGTGAAAACAATGCACTAAGTATGTAATCAAATGAACATACATAGCGTGAAATGTCATGTAAAACGATGTACTAAGTAATGCACACAATGGGCACACCTAGCATGAAATGTAATGTAAAACAATGTACTAAGTAATGCACACAATGGGCATACCTAGCATAAAATGTAATGTAAAACAATGTACTAAGTAATGCACACAATGGGCACACCTAGCATGAAATGTAATGTAAAACAATGTACTAAGTAATGCACACAATGGGCACACCTAGCATAAAATGTAATGTAAAACAATGTACCAAGTAATGCACACAATGGCAATACATAGCATGAAATGTAATGAAATCATGTACTATAATGTACTAACGAACATAGCAGTATATGATGTGAAAACAGGAAAGCATGAAAGTAACAAGTAGGCACATGTGTTCCACCCCAAAACAGTTTGGAAAACAGTAAAAGAGGGGTCTATGTACTCACTTGAGATTGCTCAGATGTCTAAAGATAATCACCAAGTAATGCTATAGATCTCGGAATCAAACGGCACCTAATATAGGTAACTATGTTAATAACCGGACCTTAATCGGATGATTGGATAGAATGAGGTTTCGTAAACCAAATGAGTGTAGAGACTCGTGTCATTTGGTTTAACAAAGCCTACATGCTAAATGAAACTTAACATAATCGTTTACGACCCATTACGACCCGTTTAGGAAGCTTATGCTACTTTAACGTGTCGTGCGCGTGAAACGCGTTCGGACCGCCTAACTAGCCCTATAACAAGTGTTATATGCCTAAACATGTTACATAATCAGTTATGTGACAAAGGTTTAGGTTACATATGCTTAATTACCAATTATACATGAAAAGGGTATTCTGGTAATTTACCTAAGGCATATAAACTACCTATCATACAACTACTTAAACGATGTGACCATAGGGCATAACCTCGGAAGGTTATTCCCTACCTACTATGGTCACCTACTGTGTTTGGTCGGATCCTAATGATCGACCAAACTGGGTCGGGTTCGAAGGTATAGGCGATTTATTAGATCGCCTACCCTACGACCCTAGACAACGTGGTAACCAGTGGGCATAGTCCCAAAGGACTATGACCAACGTGATTACACTCACGTTGCGAAGTTCAAACGAACTTCGCATTGACCATTACTGGTCAACGCTGAAAGTCAAACAAAGTTTGACTTTCTGACTCGAAAAGCAGTAAAAATAAGGAAAAGAACGAAAGAATACTTACGAAGGGTCCCCGAATGCTAAACTCGATTCGAAAATCTCAGGTATGAAACAAACGTTTCAACTTAGAGTTTCTCAAATCAAATTTCTTGTAATTTTTGAAGCATGGGGGTGGGGTATTTATAGTTTTAGGTCCACCGTTAGGATCGTTTCATGGAAAACGTGCCATGATCCAAGCCGTACATGTGTTGGAAGCTTATGGTAACTAAAATTCCATCCTTATCACATGACTAGACAATTAGGAACATGTGGTTGTGGATTAAACATGTGAAATCTGCTGTTAGAAACAATGCATCTGGTCTGGAGACCCCATACGCATCGTATGGTATATATACCATACGCATCGTATGGTGCAAGTTTGGCAGAATTACAGTTTTGGTCCCTGAACTGTATTTAGGCCATTTTTGACACGTTTAAGGCCCGTTAACCCCATTTCAAAGCTCAAAAATGAAGTTAAAGTATAGGGAACTTAAAACATGCTCAAAAATATCTCGGATGTCGGTTCGTTTAGCCGTACGAACGCGATGTTCGCTTAATTACGACGGAATGCGCACAAGCGCGAAAAACGAACCAAATGACGCAACAAATGGATTTTTCTTAAGGCGAACACTAAAATATAATGTAGTCATGCTTTCATAAATTTTTGGATGTCCGGATGTATTCAGAACGTAAGTTATGCGCGAAAATGCAAACTTGTGCACTTTTTGACACTTTTAGTCCCTGAATGACCCAAAAGTTTATTTTAGCACACCGAACCCCTCAAAGCCTATTTCTAAGCTATGTAAAGGATATTTAAGGTGTGTTTAACTTATGGTTATGTTCCAGAATGTTCGTTACAGTTCAAATTGACATACTTTCGCAGTTTGTCATATTTAGTCCCTGTAAGCGAATTAACTTGTTTTTGCCATACCAAAGCCTTCAAAACTTATTTCTAAGTTATGTAAAGGTTATTTAAGGTATGTTGAGTATATGTTGATGTTCCGGAGTATTTCTCGCATTAAACTGTGTACGTTTACGCACTAGTTTGCGTATAACTCTCCAGAAAGCGATGTAGAGTTTGAAATTGAACAAAAGTCAAAACATGAAAAATGTAAAACATAACAAAACAAACATTGTGATCAAATAACATTGATTTATTGATAATAGAACTGTTCATAGTGATTACAAGCACAGTTGTTACAGTCTCCCCTACTTGTGGAAATTTCGTCCCGAAATTTATTTAGAGGAAACTCGTGGAAAAAGATGTGGATATTTCGCTTTCATTTGATCTTCGCGTTCCCAAGTAAACTCAGGTCCACGTTTAGCTTCCCAGCGAACTTTGACCAAAGGAATGCGCTTGCGTTTAAGCCACTTGACTTCACGTTCCATGATTTCCACTGGTTTCTCAACAAATTTCAGTGTTTTGCCAACACGAATTTCGTCAAGCGGTATGGAGAAGTTCTCATCAGCTGAACACTTCTTGAGATTGGACACGTGAAAAGTTGGATGAACATTTCCAAGTTCAGGAGGTAACTCAAGTCTGTAGGCTACCTTTCCGATTCTTTCGACGATCTTGAATGGTCCAACGTATCTAGGTGCAAGTTTTCCTTTCTTTCCAAATCTGATCACACCTTTCCAAGGTGAGACCTTAAGTAATACTCGATCACCGACTTGAAATTCCAAGGCTTTGCGTTTTGGGTCCGCGTAAATCTTCTGACGGCTTCTAGCTGCCTGAAGGTTATCACGAACTTTCTTGACCTTGTCAGTTGTCTCTAAAATGAGGGCATGTCCAGTAAGTTGAGCCTCGCCAATCTCATTCCAGCAGACTGGTGAACGACATTTTCGACCATAGAGAGCTTCGAAAGGAGCCATTTTGATGCTAGTGTGATAACTGTTGTTGTAGGAGAATTCAATCAATTTCAGATGTGAATCCCAGCTACCACCAAAATCGATCACACAAGCTCTTAGCATATCCTCCAGAGTCTGGATTGTTCTCTCAGATTGACCATCCGTTTGCGGATGATAAGCTGTGCTTAGATTAAGTTGGGTCCCCATGGCAGATTGCATGGTTCTCCAAAAATGAGAAGTGAAACGAGCATCTCTGTCAGAAATGATGTTCAACGGAACACCATGTCGAGCTACTATTTCATCTACATAGATTTGAGCAAGTCTGTCAGTAGGAAAATCCTCACGGATTGGCAAGAAATGTGCTGACTTTGTAAGACGATCAACGACTACCCAGATGGCATCATGACCTTTCTTTGTGCGCGGGAGTTTGGTAACAAGATCCATAGTAATGTTTTCCCATTTCCAAACTGGGATCTCTGGTTGCTCCAATAATCCCGAAGGACGCTGATGTTCAGCCTTAACCTTTAGACAAGTAAGGCATTTGGATACGTATAAGGCAATGTCTTTCTTCATACCAGGCCACCAATAATGAATACGAAGATCCTTATACATTTTATCTGAGCCCGGATGAATAGAATAACGAGACTTATGGGCTTCATCCATAAGCAAGGTACGAAGATCATCCTGGCTTGGGACCCACAAACGGTCCATGAAGTAATATGATCCATTGTCCTTCAATTCCAGAGCAGGTGTTATGTGATAGGGAAATTCCTTATCCATCAATCCTTGTGAAACACAAGATTGTTGAGCTTGAGAAATGCGTGCTTGAATATCGGATCGAGCTTGAATAACAGATTGAACACGTACACAATGAAGCTTAGTACGTTCCTTACGACTCAATGCATCAGCCACGACATTCGCCTTACCAGGATGGTAGCGAATTTCGCAATCATAGTCGTTTAAAAGCTCAACCCAACGTCGCTGTCTCATGTTGAGTTCTTTCTGGTTGAAGATATGCTGAAGACTTTTGTGGTCTGTGAAAACCACACATTTTGTACCGTACAAATAGTGTCTCCAGATCTTGAGAGCAAAGACAACTGCACCTAACTCAAGATCATGAGTGGTGTAGTTCTTCTCATGTATCTTCAATTGTCTTGATGCATAGGCTATGACTTTGTTCCTTTGCATCAGAACACAGCCAAGACCCAATTTAGATGCATCACAATACACGACAAAATCATCATCACCCTCAGGCAATGATAGAACAGGCGCATCGCAAAGCTTCTGCTTCAGGTGTTGAAAAGCTTCCTCTTGTTTGAATCCCCAATAAAATGGCATTTTCTTCTGAGTTAGAGCAGTTAGAGGAACTGTAATCTTTGAGAAGTTTTCTATGAAGCGGCGATAATAACCCGCTAGACCAAGAAAAGAACGAACTTCAGTAGGAGTAGTAGGTGTATCCCAATCCTTAATCGCACTGATCTTGGAGGGATCTACATGAATACCTCATTCGTTGATAACATGCCCCAAAAATTGAACTTCTTTAAGCCAAAATTCGCACTTGGAGAATTTTGCGAAAAGTTGTTCTTTCTTTAGGAGTTCAAGAGTAAGACGAAGATGTTGCTCGTGATCAGCTCGCGTCTTAGAGTAAATCAAGATATCGTCAATAAAAACAATGACGAACTGATCCAAATAAGGTTTGCAGACCCTATTCATTAAGTCCATGAAAACAGCTGGAGCATTAGTCAAACCGAATGGCATGACTGTGAACTCGTAATGTCCATAACGAGTACGGAACGCTGTCTTCGGAATGTCTTCTTCTTGCACCCGAAGTTGATGATATCCAGATCGCAGATCAATCTTCGAAAAATAAGAAGCGCCTTGTAACTGATCAAAGAGATCGTCTATGCGAGGTAGAGGATATCGATTCTTGATGGTAAGCTTGTTAAGCTCACGATAATCGATACACATCCTAAAGGATCCATCCTTCTTCTTGACAAAAAGAACGGGAGCACCCCAAGGTGAAAAACTAGGACGTATAAAACCTTTGTCAGAGAGCTCCTGAAGCTGTTTGGACAACTCTTGCATCTCAGACGGTGCAAGACGATATGGAGCTCTGGCAATGGGATTTGCACCAGGTACGAGATCAATACGGAACTCGACTTGGCGTACTGGAGGTAGACCAGGTAAATCTTCAGGGAACACTTCAGAATAATCCCGAACGACAGGAATATCTGAAATAGACTTACCCTTGCCTTTATCTTCTGTAACATGTGCTAAGAAAGCCACATAGTTCTTCTGCAGATACTTCCGAGCTTTAAAACAAGACATGAGTTTGAGACCACTGGTAGGCTTCTCACCTTGAACCTGCAGGATCTCGCCTGTCGAAAGCGGCACACGAACAATCTTCTCAGAACAAACTATCTCTGCATGATGCTTGGATAACCAATCCATTCCCACAATAACGTCGAAGCTTCCAAGTTGCATAGGCGCGAGGTCAATAGGAAAAAGATGGTCGTTAAGATTCAACTGGCAGTTGCGTAGAACAGAATCAAGAATAATGGGTTCACCACTAGCAACTTCTACTGTCAAAGATTTGCCTAGTTTCGTTCTAGACACGCGAAGCATTTGCTCAAAAGATAATGACACGAAACTCTTATCGGCACCGGAATCGAAAAGAACAGATGCAGGCTGATTATTAATAAAGAACGTACCGTTCACCACATTATCGTCAGCCTGTGCCTCTTGGGCATTCATGTTAAAAACTCGGCCTCGAGCCGGAGCCGGATTCTGGTTCTGGTTCTGGTTCTGGTTGGCTAGCCTTGGGCACCGATTCCTATAGTGGGTCAGATCCCCACAATTGTAACAAGCACCTGGTGGGTATTGTGGTCTTGCAGCTTGACCCTGTTGCTGAGCAACTTGTTGAGCCGGGTTCTGAACCGCGGGATTCTGAGCAGACCGACAAACATTGGCAAGATGACCTGACTTCCCACAGTTAGTACAGAAACGGCATGGAAGTTGCGGCTGGTGGTGACTGTTGCATCTATTGCACAAAGGTGCAATCCCTGAATAGGGTTTCTTCGCTGGAGGCTGTGCGGGTTGGTTGAGAGCTGCCTGATTAGCTTGGGCAGTGATAGCAAAATTTTGGGAAGCCTTACGCTTCCTTGACCTCTTCGAAGAACCAGAGTTCTTTCCATTCAAGTTTTGACCTTTCTTGCTATCTTCCTTGTCAGCCGACTGCTTCTTGCCCTTGTCACCCTTCCGGTGTAACTTGTTCTTCCGGACCTGCGACTCAGTCAGCGTCGCTGATAACTCGATCGCCTGACGAAGTGTGGCAGGTTCACTACCAGTAAGAATGTCTTGTACCGAGTCAGGTAGGCCGTCGATGTATCTTTCGATAGCCTTGTCAAGTGGGGTAACCATAGTCGGGCAAAGCAAACTCAACTCTTCAAACCGATCAGTATAAGCCCTATGCTCACCACTATCTTGCTTCAAAACATCAAACTCTTTCTCCAACGCTTGCTGCTCATGACGAGGACAAAATTCCCTCATCATAAGGGCTCTAAGTTCAGCCCATGTCTGTGCGAGAGCAACTTCTGCACCTTGGTCCCTCATAACCCCGTTCCACCATGTCAAAGCCCTCTTCTGAAATACGCTCGAAGCAAACTCGACCTTGCGATTTTCGAGACACTGCACGTGGCGAAAAGTATTCTCTATGCTCTCAAACCACTGAAGAAGCCCAGTTGCCCCTTCAGAACCACTAAACTTGAGTGGTTTAGCCTGATTAAAATCCTTGTATTTGCACGGACCATTGTTGTTGTTGTTGGCTTGTTGCCATTGAGCAAAGAGATTTGAGAATTGAGCAGCCATCTGCTGCGCAATAATTTCTGCCAGCACGGCAGTAGCTATCTGGTTCTCGCGTCGAGGAGGCATTCTAAAAGAGGAAAACATGAAAGGAAACGAGTGAGATGATTGGATGAAGTGAATGAGATGAAACAAAATCAACAAAAGCAAAGATGGTGGTCATTTGTCCGTATCACAAAGCAAACAAACGACACACAGTGACTAATCAAAGTAAATGGGTCAAAAATAATGTATAATGAAGACATGCTCGCCTATAAGTGAACACTCACTCCAAGAATTCCCAGGTAAGCACAACTGGTCTCGCGTCTGGTTGAGATGTATACGAAGTGCTTGCCTAGACAGAAAACCCAGAATACAGGCATTCACCCTTCCAGTTTGCACATGTTCACATTATTTAAAACCCAAAACGTTTGACGGGATTTTTGAAAATTAGAAGGCACAAGGCCAAAAACCAATACTGAAAAGGGTTCAAAACCAAATAACAGAGGGTTCAAAACCTTGTAATAAATCATTCAAAAACAGATGATTGTTTTTCAAAAATCGATTCGGAAAATTTGGTTCTTGTTTTGATAATCACCTAAGGATAGGTGATATACATGTTTTAAGATCTAAACACAAGATAACTCGTGTTAGGTTCCTAGAAAAGTTATAGTCTAGGTCAAAGCATTACTAATAACCTAATTCCCTATAACCATTGGCTCTGATACCAACTCTTCTGTCACACCCCGACCGCGTAAAACAACAAATCGCGGCGGAAACATCGGGGCGTGTTGCAACAGAATTAATTGTTTCATAACCATGGCATACAAAGTTGTATTTTATTTATAAACAAAGGTGTTACATTGTTTCAAACAGGAAATTTAAAGAGTTCTGAACATAATTAAACATAGTCTATCTTCTTTTAAAGTCTAAGGCACAGGTCCGCCCTAGTATCATGATCAACATCCTATGGAAAAACACCTGAAAACACATGTGAAAATAGGTACGTCAGCATAAAAATGCCTGTGAGATACATAGGTTTGTGAAAATAGGATTCATGACTTATGTTTAAGAAAAATGTTTAGTCATGAACCTTGTAATTTGCTTTGTCTTGTAAATCATTTGAAAACAATAAGATCAGATGATATGTATAAGTAAATGTCAGGTTAAATAAATAACCATGTAAAAATGTGTTTGTATAAGATAAGTTGTTTGTAAATAAATGTCTTGTGAAAAGTATGTTATTTGTATAAAATGTTCTATGTCTCAAACTGAAATGATTCAAATAACGTTACGCCATATAATACCATACAAACACTTATATATAGGAAGTACCAGCGGCGTATCCACCATGCTTGTATCATATTACACACGCATCGTTACTTAATCACTTAATCAAACCAAACCAACCAATGTAAGAAGTCTATGTTTAATTCAATTGTCAAATGTATTGAATAATATGTCAAATGTAAATCATGTCAAATGTCTATGTCAAATATCCATGTCAAATGTCTATGTCAAATATCCATGTCAAATGTCTATGTCAAATATCCATGTCAAATGTCTATGTCAAATATCCATGTCAAATGTCTATGTCAAAATGTCATGTATGGCAAGTGAAATGTCTCAAACTAAACCATATGTACAAAAACAAAGTATTGAAGTAAAACTTAGTTTAAATCAAAGCTATGTTTTGTGTAAATGCATGCAACTATTTAATATGAACATTTATGCGGTATTGTGAATATGCATACATCCAAGCCTGGCAACTGTGGTGATAAACCCTTTAAACAAATTAAAGGTCTATCTGTCTTAATGTCAACGAATTCGGTCATTCCTTTCTGTCCCCTTACCCTGGGATGTCCGGAACGGGAGTTGTCAATTCCTATGGTACCACTACCTACTAACGAACGGCATGATCGGTGTTAATGAATGTATTGTCCCATGTAAACAAACCAAATGTCATACCAATATGTAAGCATGTGAAAACAATGCACTAAGTATGTAATCAAATGAACATACATAGCGTGAAATGTCATGTAAAACGATGTACTAAGTAATGCACACAATGGGCACACCTAGCATGAAATGTAATGTAAAACAATGTACTAAGTAATGCACACAATGGGCATACCTAGCATAAAATGTAATGTAAAACAATGTACTAAGTAATGCACACAATGGGCACACCTAGCATGAAATGTAATGTAAAACAATGTACTAAGTAATGCACACAATGGGCACACCTAGCATAAAATGTAATGTAAAACAATGTACCAAGTAATGCACACAATGGCAATACATAGCATGAAATGTAATGAAATCATGTACTATAATGTACTAACGAACATAGCAGTATATGATGTGAAAACAGGAAAGCATGAAAGTAACAAGTAGGCACATGTGTTCCACCCCAAAACAGTTTGGAAAACAGTAAAAGAGGGGTCTATGTACTCACTTGAGATTGCTCAGATGTCTAAAGATAATCACCAAGTAATGCTATAGATCTCGGAATCAAACGGCACCTAATATAGGTAACTATGTTAATAACCGGACCTTAATCGGATGATTGGATAGAATGAGGTTTCGTAAACCAAATGAGTGTAGAGACTCGTGTCATTTGGTTTAACAAAGCCTACATGCTAAATGAAACTTAACATAATCGTTTACGACCCATTACGACCCGTTTAGGAAGCTTATGCTACTTTAACGTGTCGTGCGCGTGAAACGCGTTCGGACCGCCTAACTAGCCCTATAACAAGTGTTATATGCCTAAACATGTTACATAATCAGTTATGTGACAAAGGTTTAGGTTACATATGCTTAATTACCAATTATACATGAAAAGGGTATTCTGGTAATTTACCTAAGGCATATAAACTACCTATCATACAACTACTTAAACGATGTGACCATAGGGCATAACCTCGGAAGGTTATTCCCTACCTACTATGGTCACCTACTGTGTTTGGTCGGATCCTAATGATCGACCAAACTGGGTCGGGTTCGAAGGTATAGGCGATTTATTAGATCGCCTACCCTACGACCCTAGACAACGTGGTAACCAGTGGGCATAGTCCCAAAGGACTATGACCAACGTGATTACACTCACGTTGCGAAGTTCAAACGAACTTCGCATTGACCATTACTGGTCAACGCTGAAAGTCAAACAAAGTTTGACTTTCTGACTCGAAAAGCAGTAAAAATAAGGAAAAGAACGAAAGAATACTTACGAAGGGTCCCCGAATGCTAAACTCGATTCGAAAATCTCAGGTATGAAACAAACGTTTCAACTTAGAGTTTCTCAAATCAAATTTCTTGTAATTTTTGAAGCATGGGGGTGGGGTATTTATAGTTTTAGGTCCACCGTTAGGATCGTTTCATGGAAAACGTGCCATGATCCAAGCCGTACATGTGTTGGAAGCTTATGGTAACTAAAATTCCATCCTTATCACATGACTAGACAATTAGGAACATGTGGTTGTGGATTAAACATGTGAAATCTGCTGTTAGAAACAATGCATCTGGTCTGGAGACCCCATACGCATCGTATGGTATATATACCATACGCATCGTATGGTGCAAGTTTGGCAGAATTACAGTTTTGGTCCCTGAACTGTATTTAGGCCATTTTTGACACGTTTAAGGCCCGTTAACCCCATTTCAAAGCTCAAAAATGAAGTTAAAGTATAGGGAACTTAAAACATGCTCAAAAATATCTCGGATGTCGGTTCGTTTAGCCGTACGAACGCGATGTTCGCTTAATTACGACGGAATGCGCACAAGCGCGAAAAACGAACCAAATGACGCAACAAATGGATTTTTCTTAAGGCGAACACTAAAATATAATGTAGTCATGCTTTCATAAATTTTTGGATGTCCGGATGTATTCAGAACGTAAGTTATGCGCGAAAATGCAAACTTGTGCACTTTTTGACACTTTTAGTCCCTGAATGACCCAAAAGTTTATTTTAGCACACCGAACCCCTCAAAGCCTATTTCTAAGCTATGTAAAGGATATTTAAGGTGTGTTTAACTTATGGTTATGTTCCAGAATGTTCGTTACAGTTCAAATTGACATACTTTCGCAGTTTGTCATATTTAGTCCCTGTAAGCGAATTAACTTGTTTTTGCCATACCAAAGCCTTCAAAACTTATTTCTAAGTTATGTAAAGGTTATTTAAGGTATGTTGAGTATATGTTGATGTTCCGGAGTATTTCTCGCATTAAACTGTGTACGTTTACGCACTAGTTTGCGTATAACTCTCCAGAAAGCGATGTAGAGTTTGAAATTGAACAAAAGTCAAAACATGAAAAATGTAAAACATAACAAAACAAACATTGTGATCAAATAACATTGATTTATTGATAATAGAACTGTTCATAGTGATTACAAGCACAGTTGTTACAGTCTCCCCTACTTGTGGAAATTTCGTCCCGAAATTTATTTAGAGGAAACTCGTGGAAAAAGATGTGGATATTTCGCTTTCATTTGATCTTCGCGTTCCCAAGTAAACTCAGGTCCACGTTTAGCTTCCCAGCGAACTTTGACCAAAGGAATGCGCTTGCGTTTAAGCCACTTGACTTCACGTTCCATGATTTCCACTGGTTTCTCAACAAATTTCAGTGTTTTGCCAACACGAATTTCGTCAAGCGGTATGGAGAAGTTCTCATCAGCTGAACACTTCTTGAGATTGGACACGTGAAAAGTTGGATGAACATTTCCAAGTTCAGGAGGTAACTCAAGTCTGTAGGCTACCTTTCCGATTCTTTCGACGATCTTGAATGGTCCAACGTATCTAGGTGCAAGTTTTCCTTTCTTTCCAAATCTGATCACACCTTTCCAAGGTGAGACCTTAAGTAATACTCGATCACCGACTTGAAATTCCAAGGCTTTGCGTTTTGGGTCCGCGTAAATCTTCTGACGGCTTCTAGCTGCCTGAAGGTTATCACGAACTTTCTTGACCTTGTCAGTTGTCTCTAAAATGAGGGCAGGTCCAGTAAGTTGAGCCTCGCCAATCTCATTCCAGCAGACTGGTGAACGACATTTTCGACCATAGAGAGCTTCGAAAGGAGCCATTTTGATGCTAGTGTGATAACTGTTGTTGTAGGAGAATTCAATCAATTTCAGATGTGAATCCCAGCTACCACCAAAATCGATCACACAAGCTCTTAGCATATCCTCCAGAGTCTGGATTGTTCTCTCAGATTGACCATCCGTTTGCGGATGATAAGCTGTGCTTAGATTAAGTTGGGTCCCCATGGCAGATTGCATGGTTCTCCAAAAATGAGAAGTGAAACGAGCATCTCTGTCAGAAATGATGTTCAACGGAACACCATGTCGAGCTACTATTTCATCTACATAGATTTGAGCAAGTCTGTCAGTAGGAAAATCCTCACGGATTGGCAAGAAATGTGCTGACTTTGTAAGACGATCAACGACTACCCAGATGGCATCATGACCTTTCTTTGTGCGCGGGAGTTTGGTAACAAGATCCATAGTAATGTTTTCCCATTTCCAAACTGGGATCTCTGGTTGCTCCAATAATCCCGAAGGACGCTGATGTTCAGCCTTAACCTTTAGACAAGTAAGGCATTTGGATACGTATAAGGCAATGTCTTTCTTCATACCAGGCCACCAATAATGAATACGAAGATCCTTATACATTTTATCTGAGCCCGGATGAATAGAATAACGAGACTTATGGGCTTCATCCATAAGCAAGGTACGAAGATCATCCTGGCTTGGGACCCACAAACGGTCCATGAAGTAATATGATCCATTGTCCTTCAATTCCAGAGCAGGTGTTATGTGATAGGGAAATTCCTTATCCATCAATCCTTGTGAAACACAAGATTGTTGAGCTTGAGAAATGCGTGCTTGAATATCGGATCGAGCTTGAATAACAGATTGAACACGTACACAATGAAGCTTAGTACGTTCCTTACGACTCAATGCATCAGCCACGACATTCGCCTTACCAGGATGGTAGCGAATTTCGCAATCATAGTCGTTTAAAAGCTCAACCCAACGTCGCTGTCTCATGTTGAGTTCTTTCTGGTTGAAGATATGCTGAAGACTTTTGTGGTCTGTGAAAACCACACATTTTGTACCGTACAAATAGTGTCTCCAGATCTTGAGAGCAAAGACAACTGCACCTAACTCAAGATCATGAGTGGTGTAGTTCTTCTCATGTATCTTCAATTGTCTTGATGCATAGGCTATGACTTTGTTCCTTTGCATCAGAACACAGCCAAGACCCAATTTAGATGCATCACAATACACGACAAAATCATCATCACCCTCAGGCAATGATAGAACAGGCGCATCGCAAAGCTTCTGCTTCAGGTGTTGAAAAGCTTCCTCTTGTTTGAATCCCCAATAAAATGGCATTTTCTTCTGAGTTAGAGCAGTTAGAGGAACTGCAATCTTTGAGAAGTTTTCTATGAAGCGGCGATAATAACCCGCTAGACCAAGAAAAGAACGAACTTCAGTAGGAGTAGTAGGTGTATCCCAATCCTTAATCGCACTGATCTTGGAGGGATCTACATGAATACCTCGTTCGTTGATAACATGCCCCAAAAATTGAACTTCTTTAAGCCAAAATTCGCACTTGGAGAATTTTGCGAAAAGTTGTTCTTTCTTTAGGAGTTCAAGAGTAAGACGAAGATGTTGCTCGTGATCAGCTCGCGTCTTAGAGTAAATCAAGATATCGTCAATAAAAACAATGACGAACTGATCCAAATAAGGTTTGCAGACCCTATTCATTAAGTCCATGAAAACAGCTGGAGCATTAGTCAAACCGAATGGCATGACTGTGAACTCGTAATGTCCATAACGAGTACGGAACGCTGTCTTCGGAATGTCTTCTTCTTGCACCCGAAGTTGATGATATCCAGATCGCATATCAATCTTCGAAAAATAAGAAGCGCCTTGTAACTGATCAAAGAGATCGTCTATGCGAGGTAGAGGATATCGATTCTTGATGGTAAGCTTGTTAAGCTCACGATAATCGATACACATCCTAAAGGATCCATCCTTCTTCTTGACAAAAAGAACGGGAGCACCCCAAGGTGAAAAACTAGGACGTATAAAACCTTTGTCAGAGAGCTCCTGAAGCTGTTTGGACAACTCTTGCATCTCAGACGGTGCAAGACGATATGGAGCTCTGGCAATGGGATTTGCACCAGGTACGAGATCAATACGGAACTCGACTTGGCGTACTGGAGGTAGACCAGGTAAATCTTCAGGGAACACTTCAGAATAATCCCGAACGACAGGAATATCTGAAATAGACTTACCCTTGCCTTTATCTTCTGTAACATGTGCTAAGAAAGCCACATAGTTCTTCTGCAGATACTTCCGAGCTTTAAAACAAGACATGAGTTTGAGACCACTGGTAGGCTTCTCACCTTGAACCTGCAGGATCTCGCCTGTCGAAAGCGGCACACGAACAATCTTCTCAGAACAAACTATCTCTGCATGATGCTTGGATAACCAATCCATTCCCACAATAACGTCGAAGCTTCCAAGTTGCATAGGCGCGAGGTCAATAGGAAAAAGATGGTCGTTAAGATTCAACTGGCAGTTGCGTAGAACAGAATCAAGAATAATGGGTTCACCACTAGCAACTTCTACTGTCAAAGATTTGCCTAGTTTCGTTCTAGACACGCGAAGCATTTGCTCAAAAGATAATGACACGAAACTCTTATCGGCACCGGAATCGAAAAGAACAGATGCAGGCTGATTATTAATAAAGAACGTACCGTTCACCACATTATCGTCAGCCTGTGCCTCTTGGGCATTCATGTTAAAAACTCGGCCTCGAGCCGGAGCCGGATTCTGGTTCTGGTTCTGGTTCTGGTTGGCTAGCCTTGGGCACCGATTCCTATAGTGGGTCAGATCCCCACAATTGTAACAAGCACCTGGTGGGTATTGTGGTCTTGCAGCTTGACCCTGTTGCTGAGCAACTTGTTGAGCCGGGTTCTGAACCGCGGGATTCTGAGCAGACCGACAAACATTGGCAAGATGACCTGACTTCCCACAGTTAGTACAGAAACGGCATGGAAGTTGCGGCTGGTGGTGACTGTTGCATCTATTGCACAAAGGTGCAATCCCTGAATAGGGTTTCTTCGCTGGAGGCTGTGCGGGTTGGTTGAGAGCTGCCTGATTAGCTTGGGCAGTGATAGCAAAATTTTGGGAAGCCTTACGCTTCCTTGACCTCTTCGAAGAACCAGAGTTCTTTCCATTCAAGTTTTGACCTTTCTTGCTATCTTCCTTGTCAGCCGACTGCTTCTTGCCCTTGTCACCCTTCCGGTGTAACTTGTTCTTCCGGACCTGCGACTCAGTCAGCGTCGCTGATAACTCGATCGCCTGACGAAGTGTGGCAGGTTCACTACCAGTAAGAATGTCTTGTACCGAGTCAGGTAGGCCGTCGATGTATCTTTCGATAGCCTTGTCAAGTGGGGTAACCATAGTCGGGCAAAGCAAACTCAACTCTTCAAACCGATCAGTATAAGCCCTATGCTCACCACTATCTTGCTTCAAAACATCAAACTCTTTCTCCAACGCTCGCTGCTCATGACGAGGACAGAATTCCCTCATCATAAGGGCTCTAAGTTCAGCCCATGTCTGTGCGAGAGCAACTTCTGCACCTTGGTCCCTCATAACCCCGTTCCACCATGTCAAAGCCCTCTTCTGAAATACGCTCGAAGCAAACTCGACCTTGCGATTTTCGAGACACTGCACGTGGCGAAAAGTATTCTCTATGCTCTCAAACCACTGAAGAAGCCCAGTTGCCCCTTCAGAACCACTAAACTTGAGTGGTTTAGCCTGATTAAAATCCTTGTATTTGCACGGACCATTGTTGTTGTTGTTGGCTTGTTGCCATTGAGCAAAGAGATTTGGGAATTGAGCAGCCATCTGCTGCGCAATAATTTCTGCCAGCACGGCAGTAGCTATCTGGTTCTCGCGTCGAGGAGGCATTCTAAAAGAGGAAAACATGAAAGGAAACGAGTGAGATGATTGGATGAAGTGAATGAGATGAAACAAAATCAACAAAAGCAAAGATGGTGGTCATTTGTCCGTATCACAAAGCAAACAAACGACACACAGTGACTAATCAAAGTAAATGGGTCAAAAATAATGTATAATGAAGACATGCTCGCCTATAAGTGAACACTCACTCCAAGAATTCCCAGGTAAGCACAACTGGTCTCGCGTCTGGTTGAGATGTATACGAAGTGCTTGCCTAGACAGAAAACCCAGAATACAGGCATTCACCCTTCCAGTTTGCACATGTTCACATTATTTAAAACCCAAAACGTTTGACGGGATTTTTGAAAATTAGAAGGCACAAGGCCAAAAACCAATACTGAAAAGGGTTCAAAACCATATAACAGAGGGTTCAAAACCTTGTAATAAATCATTCAAAAACAGATGATTGTTTTTCAAAAATCGATTCGGAAAATTTGGTTCTTGTTTTGATAATCACCTAAGGATAGGTGATATACATGTTTTAAGATCTAAACACAAGATAACTCGTGTTAGGTTCCTAGAAAAGTTATAGTCTAGGTCAAAGCATTACTAATAACCTAATTCCCTATAACCATTGGCTCTGATACCAACTCTTATGTCACACCCCGACCGCGTAAAACAACAAATCGCGGCGGAAACATCGGGGCGTGTTGCAACAGAATTAATTGTTTCATAACCATGGCATACAAAGTTGTATTTTATTTATAAACAAAGGTGTTACATTGTTTCAAACAGGAAATTTAAAGAGTTCTGAACATAATTAAACATAGTCTATCTTCTTTTAAAGTCTAAGGCACAGGTCCGCCCTAGTATCATGATCAACATCCTATGGAAAAACACCTGAAAACACATGTGAAAATAGGTACGTCAGCATAAAAATGCCTGTGAGATACATAGGTTTGTGAAAATAGGATTCATGACTTATGTTTAAGAAAAATGTTTAGTCATGAACCTTGTAATTTGCTTTGTCTTGTAAATCATTTGAAAACAATAAGATCAGATGATATGTATAAGTAAATGTCAGGTTAAATAAATAACCATGTAAAAATGTGTTTGTATAAGATAAGTTGTTTGTAAATAAATGTCTTGTGAAAAGTATGTTATTTGTATAAAATGTTCTATGTCTCAAACTGAAATGATTCAAATAACGTTACGCCATATAATACCATACAAACACTTATATATAGGAAGTACCAGCGGCGTATCCACCATGCTTGTATCATATTACACACGCATCGTTACTTAATCACTTAATCAAACCAAACCAACCAATGTAAGAAGTCTATGTTTAATTCAATTGTCAAATGTATTGAATAATATGTCAAATGTAAATCATGTCAAATGTCTATGTCAAATATCCATGTCAAATGTCTATGTCAAATATCCATGTCAAATGTCTATGTCAAATATCCATGTCAAATGTCTATGTCAAATATCCATGTCAAATGTCTATGTCAAAATGTCATGTATGGCAAGTGAAATGTCTCAAACTAAACCATATGTACAAAAACAAAGTATTGAAGTAAAACTTAGTTTAAATCAAAGCTATGTTTTGTGTAAATGCATGCAACTATTTAATATGAACATTTATGCGGTATTGTGAATATGCATACATCCAAGCCTGGCGACTGTGGTGATAAACCCTTTAAACAAATTAAAGGTCTATCTGTCTTAATGTCAACGAATTCGGTCATTCCTTTCTGTCCCCTTACCCTGGGATGTCCGGAACGGGAGTTGTCAATTCCTATGGTACCACTACCTACTAACGAACGGCATGATCGGTGTTAATGAATGTATTGTCCCATGTAAACAAACCAAATGTCATACCAATATGTAAGCATGTGAAAACAATGCACTAAGTATGTAATCAAATGAACATACATAGCGTGAAATGTCATGTAAAACGATGTACTAAGTAATGCACACAATGGGCACACCTAGCATGAAATGTAATGTAAAACAATGTACTAAGTAATGCACACAATGGGCATACCTAGCATAAAATGTAATGTAAAACAATGTACTAAGTAATGCACACAATGGGCACACCTAGCATGAAATGTAATGTAAAACAATGTACTAAGTAATGCACACAATGGGCACACCTAGCATAAAATGTAATGTAAAACAATGTACCAAGTAATGCACACAATGGCAATACATAGCATGAAATGTAATGAAATCATGTACTATAATGTACTAACGAACATAGCAGTATATGATGTGAAAACAGGAAAGCATGAAAGTAACAAGTAGGCACATGTGTTCCACCCCAAAACAGTTTGGAAAACAGTAAAAGAGGGGTCTATGTACTCACTTGAGATTGCTCAGATGTCTAAAGATAATCACCAAGTAATGCTATAGATCTCGGAATCAAACGGCACCTAATATAGGTAACTATGTTAATAACCGGACCTTAATCGGATGATTGGATAGAATGAGGTTTCGTAAACCAAATGAGTGTAGAGACTCGTGTCATTTGGTTTAACAAAGCCTACATGCTAAATGAAACTTAACATAATCGTTTACGACCCATTACGACCCGTTTAGGAAGCTTATGCTACTTTAACGTGTCGTGCGCGTGAAACGCGTTCGGACCGCCTAACTAGCCCTATAACAAGTGTTATATGCCTAAACATGTTACATAATCAGTTATGTGACAAAGGTTTAGGTTACATATGCTTAATTACCAATTATACATGAAAAGGGTATTCTGGTAATTTACCTAAGGCATATAAACTACCTATCATACAACTACTTAAACGATGTGACCATAGGGCATAACCTCGGAAGGTTATTCCCTACCTACTATGGTCACCTACTGTGTTTGGTCGGATCCTAATGATCGACCAAACTGGGTCGGGTTCGAAGGTATAGGCGATTTATTAGATCGCCTACCCTACGACCCTAGACAACGTGGTAACCAGTGGGCATAGTCCCAAAGGACTATGACCAACGTGATTACACTCACGTTGCGAAGTTCAAACGAACTTCGCATTGACCATTACTGGTCAACGCTGAAAGTCAAACAAAGTTTGACTTTCTGACTCGAAAAGCAGTAAAAATAAGGAAAAGAACGAAAGAATACTTACGAAGGGTCCCCGAATGCTAAACTCGATTCGAAAATCTCAGGTATGAAACAAACGTTTCAACTTAGAGTTTCTCAAATCAAATTTCTTGTAATTTTTGAAGCATGGGGGTGGGGTATTTATAGTTTTAGGTCCACCGTTAGGATCGTTTCATGGAAAACGTGCCATGATCCAAGCCGTACATGTGTTGGAAGCTTATGGTAACTAAAATTCCATCCTTATCACATGACTAGACAATTAGGAACATGTGGTTGTGGATTAAACATGTGAAATCTGCTGTTAGAAACAATGCATCTGGTCTGGAGACCCCATACGCATCGTATGGTATATATACCATACGCATCGTATGGTGCAAGTTTGGCAGAATTACAGTTTTGGTCCCTGAACTGTATTTAGGCCATTTTTGACACGTTTAAGGCCCGTTAACCCCATTTCAAAGCTCAAAAATGAAGTTAAAGTATAGGGAACTTAAAACATGCTCAAAAATATCTCGGATGTCGGTTCGTTTAGCCGTACGAACGCGATGTTCGCTTAATTACGACGGAATGCGCACAAGCGCGAAAAACGAACCAAATGACGCAACAAATGGATTTTTCTTAAGGCGAACACTAAAATATAATGTAGTCATGCTTTCATAAATTTTTGGATGTCCGGATGTATTCAGAACGTAAGTTATGCGCGAAAATGCAAACTTGTGCACTTTTTGACACTTTTAGTCCCTGAATGACCCAAAATTTTATTTTAGCACACCGAACCCCTCAAAGCCTATTTCTAAGCTATGTAAAGGATATTTAAGGTGTGTTTAACTTATGGTTATGTTCCAGAATGTTCGTTACAGTTCAAATTGACATACTTTCGCAGTTTGTCATATTTAGTCCCTGTAAGCGAATTAACTTGTTTTTGCCATACCAAAGCCTTCAAAACTTATTTCTAAGTTATGTAAAGGTTATTTAAGGTATGTTGAGTATATGTTGATGTTCCGGAGTATTTCTCGCATTAAACTGAGTACGTTTACGCACTAGTTTGCGTATAACTCTCCAGAAAGCGATGTAGAGTTTGAAATTGAACAAAAGTCAAAACATGAAAAATGTAAAACATAACAAAACAAACATTGTGATCAAATAACATTGATTTATTGATAATAGAACTGTTCATAGTGATTACAAGCACAGTTGTTACATTTAAGAAGTTTCCCAAACCGAAAATTTTTAAAATGAGATCCTCCATCACTTATGATGACACGAGGAATCCCAAACCTTGAGAAAATATTGGTTTGAACAAAATTACACACTACGGAATGGTCGTTCGTCTTGGTGGCTATTGCTTCGACCCACTTTGACACATAGTCAACGGCCACCAAGATATACAAATTGCCATAAGAATTGGGGAATGGACCCATGAAATCAATACCCCAAACATCGAAAACATCGACTACAAGGATTGGTTGCATGGGTATCTCATCCCTTTTTGAAATACCCCCTAGTTTTTGGCACTCTATGCAATTCTTTGAAAACTCATTTGCATCTTTAAAAATAGTTGGCCAATAAAGACCACTATTTAACACTTTATGACCCGTTTTGTGGCCACTAAAATGGCCACCACACGCAAATGAATGTAGATGCTGCAACACGCTTGGAATTTCCTCATCATCTATGCATCTTCTTATCACTTGGTCCGCACACTCCTTCCACAAGTGCGGTTCTTCCAACCGATAATACTTGATTTGAGACATGAAGTGTTGCCTCTTCCGTCTATCCCAATGTGCTGGTAAGTCACCTGTAACAAGATAGTTCACAATGTTAGCATACCAAGGTAACTTATCTAATCTCATAATGTGCTCATCAGGAAATGACTCATTGATCTCTACAGTTGTAGGATCCTCTTCAACCATCAACCGGGACAAATGGTCCGCCACAACATTCTCGGTACCCTTTTTGTCCCATATCTCCAAATCGAACTCTTGGAGCAACAACACCCATCGGATTAACCTCGGTTTTGCATCTTTCTTCTCCATGAGGTACCTAACTGCAGTGTGATCAGAATAGATAATCACTTTACTACCCTATATATATGCCCGAAATTTATCCAATGCATATACCACCGCGAGTAGCTCTTTTTCGGTGGTGGTGTAATTTAATTGTGCATCCGAAAGAGTCTTACTTGCGTAGTATATGGCAACGGGTTTCTTTTCAACCCGTTGTCCCAACACGGCCCCCACCGCATAATCACTCGCATCGCACATAATTTCAAAAGGAAAAGACCAATTTGGCGATTGCAAGATTGGGGCCTCAACTAACTTTTCTTTTAACTTGTTAAAAGCGTTTTGACAATTTTCATTAAAATCAAACGGTTGATCTTTTAACAACAAGTTACATAAAGGCTTGGTTATGTCACTAAAACCCTTAATAAACCGCCGGTAAAAACCCGCATGACCTAGAAATGACCTAACACCTTTAACGGTCGTGGGATACGGTAAAGTAGATATAACTTGTACCTTAGCACGATCAACCTCTATCCCACGACTTGACACCACGTGTCCCAACACTATTCCCTCTTGAACCATAAAATGGCTCTTTTCCCAACTTAAGACCAAACTAGTTTCAACACACCTTCTTAACACTTTATCTAGTTGGTCCAAACAAGCCTCAAAAGATGACCCAAAAATTGAGAAATCATCCATGAAGATTTCCAAAGACTTCCCCACCATATTTGAAAAGATACTCATCATACACCTTTGAAAGGTGGCGGGGGCGTTACATAATCCAAACGGCATTCGCCTAAATGCGAAAGTGCCGTAGGGACAAGTAAACGTGGTCTTTACTTGGTCTTCCGGATGGATGGCGATTTGGTTATAACCAGAATAGCCATCTAAGAAACAATAAAATTTTTGCCCCGACAATTTCTCAACTATTTGATCAATGAACGGTAAAGGGAAATGATCTTTGGAAGTTGCGGTATTCAACTTCCTATAATCAATACAAATTCGCCACCCGGTTACCGGCCGAGTGGCTACCTCTTCACCTGCGTCATTTTTGACGACTTGTATGCCCGCTTTCTTGGGAACCGTCTGTGTTGGGCTCACCCATTGGCTATCCGAGATCGGGTAAATGATACCCGCCTCGAGCCATTTCAGCACTTCCTTCTTCACTACTTCCCGCATGTTCGGATTTAATCTCCGTTGTGCATCTCGAACGGGAGTCACATTCTCTTCCGTGATGATTTTGTGCATCACCACCGAGGGACTAATACCCTTCAAATCAGCAATGGTCCATCCAATCGCCGCCCGATTAGTGACCAAAACACCCATCAATTTATCCTCTTGCTCCACGGTTAAGTTTGATGCAATGATAACCGGGAGCGTGTTGCCTTCACCAACATAAGCATATTTGAGATGCTTAGGCAACGCTTTCAATTCAACCTCCGGAGGCTTTACTAATGACGATTTCAACTTGGTGTCAATGCTCTCCGGTAAACTCTCAACTTGGTGCGTCCATGTCGGTTTTCCCTCTCTAACCACAAGCACCTCCAAACTCTTCACTTCCTCGTCGATGCTCTTATCCATCTCCACCTGTGACCTGTCAAACATATAACAATCCTCCATTGTGTTTTCCCCATCTACGACTGTGTCGCAAAGAGGTATACACGTGTCAACGACGTCCGCCATATAGCATTCATCATCAACTGGAGGGTTCATAAGTCCGGAAAAAACATGCAACCTCAACCTTCGGTTTCCAAATGTCATGTCAACCGTTCCCGTTTTGCAATCAATTTGAGAATTTGCGGTTGCTAAGAACGGTCGACCCAAAATCACCGTAGGTTGCTTGGTTGGGTCCTTGGCCATTTAATCAAGTACTAGAAAGTCCACCGGATGGTAAAAAACCTCGATTTTCACTATCACATCCGAAACAACTCCACGGGGTAGTTTGGGTGTCAAATCGGCTAACACCACGGTGGTGTTTGACGATTGAAGTGGACCAAACTCGTATTGGCCATACAAACTACCCGGTAGAATGCTCACGCTAGCACCAAGATCTAGAAGTGCCCGGTTGATTTTAAAATCGCCTACTTGAATTGAAATGATAGGCGCTCCCGGATCTTGGAGCTTAGGTGGAAGTGCACCCGAAAGAATCGAACTCACGTTTTCGGTTAAATCTAATTTTTTTGGAAATTTGTGAGTGCGTTTTTGGGTACACAAATCTTTCAAGTACTTAGTATACGACGGTACTTGTTTGATTGCATCCAAAAGAGGTAAATTTATTTTTACTTGTTTAAAAATTTCCAACTCTTCTTGTTGTGGACCTCTTTTGTTTACAATTTTCTTTATGGGTCCCTTCAATGCTTCGGGATAAGGGGCGGTATTAGCCTCCACACCCTTTTCCTTAGCCTTGGGGACAGGGATGTTCACAATGGGAGTATCTTTGTTCTTTTTCAAATCATTTTTATTTTGACCCGTTTGACCATCCTCAGGCTCAGCCTCACTAGCATCTTCCACCACCCCTTCAACAAATTGGGGTGATGGTGTTTTGACACCATTATCAACGACTCGACCACTACGTAAAGTAATTTTATTAATTGGTACTTCACGTGTGTTCCTTGAGTTTGACCCTTGATGCTTAGGGTTCACCGCGGTGTCACTTGGGAGCCTTCCCGTGCTTCCTCTCATTTGAGCCATTTCCTCCGCGAGTTGGCCCACTTGCTTTGCCAATGCTTCATGTGCTTTATCCTGAATCTCATTTGTCTTCTTTATCTCCTTGATATCATGGTGAGATTCTTTTATATTGTTTTGAGATTCTTTTTGCATATTCAACAAAGCATCCATTTTGGCACCCAAATCATCGCCACCGGTTTGATTGTTCGACCCGCTTCCATTACCGCCTTAATTGTTGTAATTCCTTTGGTACCCACATTGGTAATTATTGTCCCTACCTTGGTACCCTTGGTTGTAATTTCGTTGATAACCTCCTTGGTTACCACCTTGATGGTTTTGATATGATGATCCGCTTTGACCTCCTTGGTTACCCGATTGAAAATTCGGGTTCATTTGATTTGAAGCATTACCATATCGGAAGTTAGGGTGATTTCTCAAACCCGGATGATAAGTGTTGGAGTTCATATCATATTGCTTCCTATCTCCATAAACTTGGTTGACTTCCTCTGTGTAATCACTCGGCCCCGTTGGACATTGTTCCGCTCTATGTCCAATATCACCACAACCTTCACATACCTCGAATTGAACCGTATTTACTTCCTTTTTCTTCATTCGAGCCATTTCCCTCTCTAAGGTGGAAATCCGATCTTTAGAGTCAAGATCGGGAAGTGACCGTGAAATGGGATGCTTCTTAGCTCGATCGGCCGATTCTTTCTCTTTCGAACGTTTACTCATCCGTTCCAAGAATTCCCAATCATCATCTTCATGGTTGCTTAGAAGGGTCCCATTGCTCGTTGATTCAAGTCGGTTCCATGTGTTATCATCTAAACCCCGTACAAAGCACTTAACCAACTCCCACTTCTCGATTTGATGATGTGGGCATCTTCGCATCATTTCTTTAAATCTTGTAAAGGCTTCATGCAACGGCTCGCCCGATAATTGGCGAAAAGACCTAATTTCATCACGAGCATCATAGGTCTTCGCCATAGATAGTATTCATCTAGAAAAGCTTGTTGCATTTCTCCCCATGTGCGGATGCTATTGGCCGGGAGTGTAAGGAACCATTGCTTCGCTTTGTCTTTCAATGAGAATTGGAACAAACGAAGTTTAACCTCATCTAGTGCAAAGTTATGCCCCCCGATAGTGCTGCAAATGGACGAAAACTCTGTCCAATGTGTGTACGGTTCGTCGTTAGATCTTCCATTAAAATGAGGAAGTATGTTGATGTAATGTGGTTTATAATCAAACATCCTCCTCTCACAAACGATTGGTGAGTCGTTCTCGGTGACAACCGGCCTAAAACGATCATTCACTCCCCGTGGAGGTCGTTGACGACGTTGTGGACCGTTAACTTCTTAATCGACTGGTCTTCTATTATCCCATCTTTCACCTCTTCGATCCTCTCTTCTATTATCCCTTGGGTTACCACCTCCCACGAAACGAGGAATCCGGTTAGGGTTTGCATTGTTGTTGTTATTATAAAACCCGTCATTCCGGTTCCGTTGGTCATTATTTCGTGGTTGACGGTTGTTCCCATAACCATCATTTCTTCCACCTCCGTAACCGTATTCGTCGTCCCCAACGTAATTGGCATGTTGGTAGCCAAATTCCTCATCATCATACCTTCTAGCGTTGTAAACGTTTCCCCTATTCACGTAGCCCCAATCTTCATCATCGTTAACCCGATCATCATAGTATCCCCCGTCATCCGAATTTTCCGTATGAACACTCACATGTTCCGGCGATTGATAACCGGGAACACTATACGGTTCATCATCGGGGATTGCATTCCTCAAGTCATCGATGTTGAAGAATGGGTCTTCATTTGCGGGATTGCCGCGATCACGATTTCCCCGACGGTCGGAATTGACATTTCGGTCATCTAGGTTGATGGGTAAAGATGTTTGTCGATGAAGGTTTTGTTGTTGAGGTGTTCTTTGATTGTGGTTGGGATTTTGGTTTTGGAAAGGTGGTGTGGGTGGTCTGGTATTGTTGTTATTACCACCTGGTCGCTCTGGAGGTATAGGTTGCATATTTGGAGCGGGATTGAAATTGCCTCGGTATTGAAATTGGTTCGGATTTTGATTTTGGTTGAAGTTTTGGTTAGAGTTTTGGTTCGCCATTGAATCGGTTTCAATGGATGGTGTATGTTGTGGTGTGTTGGTGGTTTGATTAGAAGCAAGTGTTGCTTCTGACTGGTTTGCTAGATTTCTTCTTGCTACCCTTTCGATTTCCGGTTCGTAGACTAAAGGTGAAGTCCTCCCGGAGTTCCGCGTATGCATGCACTACCTGTAACCTGCACAAGTAACACACCCGCGTAACAAGGAAAAAGACAAAGTGCAAAAAGAAAGCTAAACAATTTAAACAGTTAATCACACAAATTCAAACAATATCCAAACACAAAGCGCACGCACTCCACGGCAACGGCGCCAAAATTTGATCGGAGTGTCGCGCTCCGGTCAAAGATAATATTTATAAGCCCTAATTACCCTTAACAAATAGCTAGTGGTAGCAAGGGGTCGAACCACGAAGAGTATGTGGTTTGTGTATGGATTTGACTGAATTATAAAGAATTGTCACAATTATGAAGCTTGCCAGATATTTTTGTATTTTTGTTTAGTAGAAAGATGTGAATTTGAACTACTGGAATTGGATTAATTAATTAACAACTACTAATTAACGATTGCAAGAAATTTGGATACTAGAACAATAATAATAAAATGGAATCACACCCGGTTTCGGTAATTGCTAACTTACGATTTCTACAAGTTTTAGATTCAACTCAAATGCATTCGATTAACGGATTTAGTGTACCGTGACTTAGGTGCTAATAGCTATCAACGTCCCGAAGAACGGAAAAGAATACACTTTGTAATCAACACAAGTAAATCCTAACAATGACAATGCACAATTACATATCACCATTTCGCAAAGTCATAACTTTTAACATCGTTCGACAGTTTACGAATTCGAAACAAATGTAATACTATTGTCAAAAGTTTCAAAAATCAAACACAAATTGTCACTAAGTTGAAACAAGAACAATTCGAAACCCTAGAATTAACAACTACCTACACCGGGGTGAAACCGAGATGATTAGCCACTCATGGTTGAAGAAGCTTAATCACCGGATGTTTGGAATGTGAATGAAAACATCTTGAAGCTTGATGGATGAATGAATGGTGGATGATTAGGGTTCTTGGAATGATTGGTAATGGTGAAGTATGGAGAATTAGGGTTTTGATGAATTGATTATGTAGATGGATTGTTGATGATGAAGATCTTGATTCGGGTGATGTAATGTTCAAGAAGATGGAATGGTTGGTGAATGGTGGGTGGATGATCCCAATTAGGCTCCAAGAACAAGTTTCAAATTCTCCCACAAGTGTAACTCCCGAATTACTTCACCCGAGCCAATAGAAATCGAGTTTAGCCCCTAATTCAACAAAATTCGCGATTCAGGTAATAGCTACCCGTCGCCGACGGCCTTCAACCCGTCGCCGACGGGCTTTGGTTTTCACTTGTTCGTCCGACGGGTTAACTATCTGGATACGGGAAAATGTGGCCGACGGGCTTAACCGAAGGGCGTCACCGACGGCTTGGGACCCGTCGGCGACGGGTTCTCAAAACTTCGATTTCTGATTTTCCTTGTTTCGCTCCCGTTTGATCCGTAATGCGTTTCGGTGCTCCGGTTTTCAACCCGGTGACTTGTAAAGCTCCCAAAAAGCTCCTTAAACTTCGTTAAACCTGCATAAACACAAATCTTATTAAAAGTAGGCCATTCAAGTTTGAAACTTATGTAAAAACACAAAGTTACGCAATAACGAACACCGGTTTTCAACCACGTATCAGTTCCCCTAACTGCTCTAACTCATAAGAATAAGCCCTTTGATTGGGGTTCTAAACAAGAAGAAGCGTTTCAGACCTTGAAGCAGAAGCTTTGTGATGCGCCTATCCTATCTTTGCCCGAAGGCAATGATGATTTTATCGTGTACTGCGATGCATCCAATTTGGGACTTGGTTGTGTTCTGATGCAAAGGAACAAAGTAATAGCATATGCATCGAGGCAGTTGAAGGTGCATGAGAAAAACTACACCACTCATGATCTTGAGTTGGGTGCAGTTGTGTTCGCTCTTAAGATCTGGAGACACTATTTGTATGGTACAAAATGTGTGGTTTTCACTGACCACAAAAGTCTTCAGCATATCTTTAATCAAAAAGAACTCAACATGAGGCAAGGAAGTTGGGTTGAACTTCTAAACGACTATGACTGCGAAATTCACTACCATCCTGGTAAGGCGAATGTCGTGGCTGACGCTTTGAGTCGTAAAGAACGTGTCAAGCTTCATTGTGTTCATGTTCAATATGATATTCAAGCTAGATCAGATATTCAAGCCCGCATCTCTCAGGCTCAACATACTTATATTTCACAAGGATTGATGGGTAAGGAATTACCCTATCACATTAAGCCTGATCTTGAACTGAAGGACGATGGATCGTATTATTTCATGGATCGTTTGTGGGTCCCAAGCCTAGATGATCTCCGCACTTTGCTTATGGATGAATCTCATAAGTCTCGTTATTCTATTCATCCTGGCTCAGATAAGATGTAAAGGATCTTCGTACTCAGTATTGGTGGCCTGGTATGAAGAAAGACATTGCCTTGTACGTTTCGAAATGCCTTACTTGTCTTAAGGTTAAGGCTGAACATCAACATCCCTTTGGTCTTTTGGAACAACCAGAGATCCCAGTTTGGAAATGGGAAAACATTGCTATGGATCTCATTACTAAACTTCCGCGCACTAAGAAAGGTCATGATGCCATCTGGGTAGTTGTTGATCGTCTTACAAAATCAGCGCATTTCTTGCCGATCCGTGAGTGTCTATCTGCTGAAAAGCTTGCTAAAATCTATGTGGATGAAATTGTGTCTAGACATGGTGTTCCTTTGAACATTATTTCTGACAGAGATGCTCGATTCTCTTCTCGTTTTTGGAGAACCATACAATCTGCTATGGGGACCCAACTTAATCTGAGCACAGCTTATCATCCACAAACAGATGGCCAAACTGAAAGAACAATCCAGACTTTGGAGGATATGGTTAGAGCTTGTGTGATCGATTTTGGTGGTAGTTGGGATTCACATCTTCCATTGATTGAATTCTCCTACAAAAACAATTATCACTCCAGCATCAACATGGCTCCTTTCGAGGCTCTCTATGGTCGAAAATGTCGTTCACCAGTCTGCTGGAATGAGATAGGTGAGGCTCAGCTTACTGGACCTGACCTCATTCTGGAGACAACTGATAAGGTTAAGAATGTTCGTGATAACCTACAGACAGCTCGAAGCCGTCAAAAGAGTTACGCGGACCGACGACGCAAGCCCTTGGAATTTCAAGTCGGTGATCGTGTATTACTTAAGGTCTCACCTTGGAAAGGTGTGATCCGATTTGGAAAGAAAGGAAAACTTGCACCTAGATATGTTGGACCATTCAAGATCGTCGAAAGAATCGGTAAGGTACAGACTTAAATTACCTCCTGAACTTGGTAACGTTCATCCAACCCTCCACGTGTCCAATCTCAAAAAGTGTCTAGCTGATGAGAACCTCCACATACCACTTTGTTGGATCGGTTCCGTGACCCTAAAAGTCAGTTAAGGCAGTTCATCTTTGTTTACAAAGGCGGAAACAGAGTAAACTAATTCACAACAGCTTTGTTCCTTTCAATTCTTTTCTATTAATGCTTTCCTGAGTCTTTTACAATGATTCTAATGAAATTTCGGCAGCACCTCGACTCACACATACATACATGTCCCACTTCAAATGAAAACACCACAACCCTATTTATAGAAACAGAGGTTTCGCTTGAACATGACAAGCGAATGGGTTTTGCTTGAACATGCACAACATCAGTTTCAAGCGAACTCTGATCACTTGGTTTCGCTTGAACTACACATGATATCCTTTCAAGCGAAACACCCCACTAACATACAATCTAACCCTAAATTCAATCCTATTTTGTGCTTGTTCATTCTATCAAGACATAAGACTTTGTTAAAGACGAAGTTAACAGACACTAAGTGCACCAACAGACTCCCCCTTGGATGTTGACGAAGTCTTCGGCATGAAGTCTTTAGTCTTTGTCTTTCTCCAAATTTGTCATTGCATTGTAAAAACTCTCTCTTCACAGGTTCAGAAACTCAACCTGGCTCCATCTCTAGTCTCCCCATTAACTGTTGATCCAGAATGTGAACTCTCCCTTTCACAGACTCCCCCTCTCGTTAAGCTAGGGCTCGAATTATGATTCAAACTTTGACTTTTTCATTACCATGGGGATTCCAGTTACCTGCATATACTCTACCAAAAAAAAAGATATATGACAATAACAGTTTCAATCCAAATTTACCTTTTAACCTTCAGTGTTTAGAAATCCACTTAAGTATTCAGGTTCAAGTTAATGACCCTGATTACTCAATTATTCTACCAAGTCCAACTTAATGACCTTGGTTGATCAGATACAATTCACACTGACTTCCGTTCAATTTGTTTTTCTGAAAATTACAAGTTTCAAATTAATGAACTTGCTTTGATATTTCAACTTCTCAAACTTATCATGGTTAGCTCACGACTCATCATCCCGTCCAGAAACTTCCTGCATCTGCTTTCAGCTTTCGAATCTGAAGATCAACTCTCCACTTTGGTTTGTCCAAAATAAAGCAGAAATGAAAAATCTTTTTGGATTTTTAATAAAGTTTCTATGCAAGAAATGAAATACACAACTAAAAGACTGTAAAAATAAACTATTTACAAACATATTTTTGATGAGCGTGTTAGGGAATTATATCAGCTATTCGACAAGTCACAAGTACCGTTAAGCTTTGATTACATATTCAGAATTAAACAATTCGCGTAGATTGTCGATATACTGATCCACTTAAATTTCCACACACATTTCAATCTGTTCAGGATACAGATTAAGTGTTTTAAAGACTTAAACTTATACGTGTGTCCCACCTCTTGAATATACTCCCGTATCCAGATCCCAATATTCAGTCTTACAGGTGAATATAACACAAATGATATCTGTAAGGGGTTAATAAATTATGAAGAATCATGAGAGCTCAGGTAAGAACTACCGTTCAGCAGAGAGATCATGACTCAACTTTTAGGTGTGTCCCCTTTAGAAGATCTTTTGTTACAACAGCATTGCTAAGCAATTTTATTGTCTTATCATATATGTGACACTCTAGGTTTTCCTGAGCAAATATCTTGTAATTACATTGTGTGTATATATGTTATTAAATGAAAGTTGTGTTTTATCTTCATGTTCTATGTGATCCTTGCACTGAGTATGTATATGTAGTATATATATATATATGTATGTAGTGGGCCGAGACCGCGAACCCGACTCGAGACCACTCGGTCTCGAGTAAACAGTTGGGCCGTTTGGGCCGCACCCCTCCTTTAATCCATCCGGAACCCATTAGGGTGCACCAACTTGGAGCTAGTATATAACCCTTGTTGATAGCCAACCTTGCCATTTTTGGGCAACCCACACACACTCTCCTACACACACTCTCTCTCTCTCACTAAAACCCTAAACCTCAACACTCCACCCCTCTCGGATCAAACCGGTGACAACCAAAGGGTTCTCGGATTTGCTTGAGATCAACACTCGGAAGCTCTTTCATCAATCCTTCACATCTTCTACACCCGAAATCCTTGACCGGTTAGTGTTTCTTGCAAACACATGAATATGCATGATAAAAAGTGTTGATTATGTGTTAAAGTGCATTGTAGCTATTGTTTAAGTATGATGAAAGTATTTGTTGATTTAATGGACATTGTTGAAGGGTAAAGATATTTCATTGACATGAATAATGGACATAAATTTGTTTAGGTAAATGATAAGCATGAATATTAGTTATGTATTGATTTGAATGATGGTATACAAGATCACAATATCGAGTGTATAAATCTAATGATAAAACTGGTGATTATGTGCTAGATTTAGGGCTGAAGATGATGTCTAAATTGTGTTTTGACTTAGGATTGTGAATATGCAAACAAAGGATGAACTACAGGAATGTGTGATGAATGTGTGATGAATGTGCTTGATGAACTATGTGAAGATCATTAAAAATATCTGAAATTGTTGTGTGCTTTGATCCGTTTTGAAAACAGTTTAGACAAGAAAACATGTTTGTGAACCCTCATTGGATAGGACACCAAATCATGAAATTAGAATTCTATTGGTTAGTACAAGTCTTGCAGGTGTACCAGAATCAGCAGACAAACGAGTCGAGATCTCTAGTCTCGACTCGAGACCATTGAGTTACAACTCGAGACTGTAGTGATTGCGACTCGAGACCAGGACCAAGCAACTCAAAACAGACTTCAGGGACTTGAGACCATCAAGGTCTCGACTCGAGATCTTCTGATTGCGACTCGAGACTGGACTCGAGATCCCTGAGGTTGCGACTCATACCTGCACTACTCGAGACTAGAAGTCCACGACTCGAGACCTCCCTGTTGCGACTCGAGACTGCGTGTTCTCGAGTCGAGACCACCTTGTCTCGTCTGGGCTACTTGTCTACGTTATTGGGCCGAATTGTATGAACTGTTCATGTTTGTTACTGTTTAAATGGATTATGTGTTACTGAACATGTGATAGAACTGGCCCAATAACTTTATGTGATATGTATGCTATGTGTTAGATACGTGTAGAATATACGTGACTTCTTTGTACCCAAACCTGACCTATACTGGTAACCATGTTAGGACGTGGTGACCAATGTGTTTGACCAAGTAAACTAAACTGCCGAGCAACCCAAGGTGAGTTCACAACTATTAAAGCATGCGTTCCCGGTGGTTTTGGGAAACGGAAACTTAAACAACGCTATCCCCGCGTAAGGGATACAAACCTACTTTCTTCCCCTTAAATGGGACTCTTAGTTAATTATTGTTTATACGGTAATGCAACAAGCAACACTAAACGAAACTCTATCACTTAAGTCCCTACCATTTAATACCGATTAGTCGCCGGGGCCTGGCGAACGGGTTATTAGTTAATAGCGCTATTTAGGTGTAACCAGCCTCACACCGACCCTTGTTACTGGGAACGGGAGTGAACTAATGTACTCTGGCAAACCGTCAATGATGATAGAACATTGACAAACGGGGCACTACAGAAACGTACGGTTAAGTAAGTATTCGGTATTGGAAAAACAGTTTAGTCGCTTACTTATGGGGTAGCTCCCCATCGCATGTATAAACGGATAAATTAACTGGTGAAACAAGTTTTTTGTAATTAAAAACTGGACAACTCGTGAACTCGCCAACATTTTTGTTGATACCCTACTGCATGCTTTGCAAGTACCCAGTGACTCAGGAGCTTGCAGCTTGGGAATGTGTAGTGGTCGTCTAACCCATGTGTTGGGTTTTAAATAAACTTGAACTTTGAACTTTGATTTGAACTGTTTGGTTTATGCTTCCGCTGTTTGCTTAAACTGTTATTCTAACTTAAACTTTTAAAACTTCAAACTATGATGTTTACTAACTATTGTGGTTGGTGAACATTCTTACTATTAATCAACGCTCAGTATAATTGGTGGCTGGATCCTGGTCAGTCACGCCCCCAAGCGGTGGTACTCCGCATGTGGATTTTGGGGGTGTGACAGATTGGTATCAGAGCCATTGGTTATAGTGAACTCGGTTATAAAATGAAAGTCTTTTTGAGAAAAACCAGACTATAACCCGTGACTCGTGACGACACTACACTCCAAGGGCAAGACTCAACATATTAGACCTCATAGCTCAGACTTGTGTTTACTTGCTTGTTTATCTTATGTTGACTGCTCTACTATACATACTAGTGTGCCTAATTAGATAGATACACCTCCTTCTTTTACCTCTTTCTCGCTACGTTACGACATCACACTCATACTGTGTTTTCTGGCTATGAAGACATTGAGTGGACGCGGAAGAGGAAACGTTAACATGACTCAGGCTCAGTTCACTAACTTGCTCAACACGGTGGCTGCAGCTTTCGCAGCTCACCCTGGAGGTAAACTCGTTACTTTAGGATGTTTAGATCCTACCCCCACATCGTCTTTTCACCTCTAAGCCTATTCGCTTCACTTCTCACGACAGGTCAGCCTGCGCCTGCGTAGCCACGTGTTTGTACTTTCAAAACCTTCATGGATGGCAAGCCTCTCCCTTTCAACGGCACTGAGGGTGCCATAGGCCTACTGCACTGGATTGAAAAGGTCGAAGCTGTCTTTGCTGTCTGCGAGTGTCCCCCTGCTAGCTGGGTAAAGTTCGCGACTGGTACGCTTGAAGGAAACGCGCTTTCATGGTGGAAAGCACAGATTCAGATGCTTGGTCTGGAAACTGCTAATGCTACTGCGTGGGAAGATTTCAAGGACATGATCAAAGAGGAGTACTGTCACAGGGATGACATCCACAAACTCGAAAACGAATACTATGAGCTCCAGATGGTTGGATCAGAGATTGAGACCTACACCAAGCAGTCCAACGACTATGCTGCACTTTGCCCAAACATGTCCCGACCTATGTATCGAAGGATCAAATTGTACATCAAAGGTTTGGTCCCAGAAATCCGGAGCCATGTAACCTCAGCCAACCTCAATACCATACAGCCCGTGGTCCGTCTTGCTCATAAACTCACCAATCAGGCTGTGGAGGAGGGCAAGCTGCCCAAAAGGATCAGTGCTACTGCCGGAACTTCTAGCGATAACAAACGAAAGTGGGATGGAAATCAGGGTAAGGATGCTAACCCCACTCAGGCCCCAGTTCAACAAAGGAAGACTGAAAGCAACAAGGGCCCTCAGTAACAGGGTGGCTATCGAGGAAACCACCCCAAGTGTAACAAATGTAACCGACACCATAGTGGGCCATGCGGCAAAAGTCAGTGTTAGCGATGCAACAAGATGGGGCATGAAGCCAAAGACTGCAGGAGCGAGTACCCATCTAGGCAGAATCAGCATCAACCACAGCAACCGCAGCAGCAAGGAAACAACCGTGAATGCTACAAATGTGGGGCAATAGGGCACATGCGAAAGGATTTCCCTCAGCTGAACCAGAATCGCAACAACAATAATCGAGGTGCTGGAAACAACGACAACAACCAAGGAGCTGGAAACAATGCAAGGGCATTTGTGATTGGGGCTGCTGAAGCAAGGAACGACCCCAACGTGGTGGCGGGTAAGTTCCTACTTAATGATCGTTATGTTTCCGTATTATTCGATTCTGGAGCAGATGCTAGTTATGTATCTCTACGTATTAGTAAGAAGCTTAAGTCCACTCTTACACCATTAAGCTCTAAGCACATCGTTGAAATAGCTAATGGTAGAAACCTCGAGGCCTCACACGTTATTCGTAACTGCAAACTAGAATTGTCTGGTCAAACCATCCGTATCGATCTCTTCCCCATCATTCTCGGAAGCTTCGACGTCGTCATTGGTATGGATTGGTTATCCAAGCATCGAGCGGAAATCCTCTGCCAAGAGAAAGCCGTTTGTATTCCCCGTCCTCCTGGCAAACCCCTTATCGTCCAAGGCGACAAAAGCGGAGAAGTCACAGGCGTCATTTCATTCTTACAAGCCCAGAAAGGTTTACGAAAGGGGCACACCGCTATCTTAGCACTTGTTTCCGACACGCAGAAAAAGGAAAACAGGATTGAAGATTTTCCAGTTGTACGCGACTATCCCGAGGTATTCCCTGAAGAACTACCTGGACTCCCTCCTCACCGTCAGGTCGAATACCAAATCGAACTAGCTCCCGGAGCAGCACCTATAGCTCGTGCACCTTATCATCTAGCTCCCGCAGAACTCAAGGAACTTTCTACTCAACTACAAGAACTTTTGGACAAAGGTTTTATCCGTCCTAGCTCATCACCCTGGGGAGCCCCAGTGCTCTTTGTCAAAAAGAAGGATGGCACATTCCGAATGTTCATTGATTACCGCGAACTGAACAAGGTTACCATCAAGAATCGTTATCCACTTCCCCGTATCGACGATCTGTTCGACCAGCTGCAAGGGTCGAGCTACTATTCCAAGATCGATCTGCGATCGGGCTATCACCAGCTGAGAGTCCTCGATGAGGACAACTCTAAGACTGCTTTCAAAACCCGCTATGGTCACTACGAATTCCTTGTTATGCCTTTCGGAATGACCAACGCACCTGCGATCTTCATGGATCTCATGAACCGAGTGTGCAAACCCTACCTCGACAAGTTCGTAATTGTGTTTATTGACGACATCCTTATCTACTCGAAAGGTCAAGAGGAGCATGAACAACACCTGCGTCTTATTCTCGAACTCCTTCGCAATGAGCAACTGTACGCCAAATTCTCGAAATGTGATTTCTGGCTTAGAGAAGTCCATTTCCTTGGGCACATCGTCAATCAGGATGGGATTCATGTCGACCCCGCTAAGATCGAATCCATTAAGAATTGGCCTATACCTAAGACTCTGACCGAAGTTCGCCAATTCTTGGGATTGGCAGGATACTATCGAAGATTTATCAAGGGATTTGCTAAGATCGCTCAACCACTTACGACCCTCACTCAGAAGGGTGTTGCTTACAAATGGAGTGATGCTCAGGAATCTGCCTTCCAGGAACTAAAGAAGAACCTCTGTAGAGCTCCTATTCTCTCCTTACCTGAAGGTACCGACGACTTCGTTGTTTACTTCGACGCTTCTATTCAAGGACTTGGCTGCGTGTTGATGCAACGCGAGAAGGTTATTTCTTACGCTTCGCGACAACTCAAGATCCACGAACGGAACTACACGACACACGACTTAGAATTCGGAGCTGTGGTTTTCGCGCTCAAGATTTGGAGACATTATTTATACGATACTAAGTGCACGATTTACACTGATCACAAGAGTCTCCAACACATAATGGAACAAAAGGAGTTGAATATGCGGCAACGCCGATGGGTCGAACTCCTAAATGACTACGAGTGTGCGATTAAATACCATCCAGGCAAGGCTAATGTGGTAGCCGATGCCCTCAGCAGAAAGGAGACCAAACCCAAGCGTGTTCGTGCCTTACAGCTCACCATCCACTCGAACCTCCCTAAGAAAATCCGAAACGCTCAGGTCGAAGCATTGAAAGCCGAGAACGTCAGGGCTGAGTCCCTGCGAGGATCAAGGAAACGGCTAGAACAAAAAGAAGATGGTGCTTACTACGTAAACAGGCGTATATGGGTCCCACTTTATGGGAATTTGCGCGAGCTTGTAATGGATGAAGCCCATAAGTCCCGTTACTCAGTACATCCTGGTTCGGATAAGATGTACCACGACTTAAAGACTACATACTGGTGGCCTAGCATGAAAGCTCACATAGCAACCTATGTCAGAAAATGTTTGACTTGTGTAAGAGTCAAGGCTGAGTATCAGAAACCATCGGGCCTACTCCAACAGCCAGAAATCCCGCAATGGAAATAGGAGCAAATTTCCATGGATTTTGTTACTGTCCTGCCCAGGTCTCAACGCGGAAATGACACCATTTGGGTGATAGTGGACCGGTTAACTAAATTTGCCCACTTTTTGGCTATTAAAGAAACAGACAAGTTCTCTACCTTAGCAGAGGCATACTTAAAGGAAGTGGTTTCGAAGCACGGGGTGCCGACCTCTATTATTTCCGATCGAGACGCTCGTTTTACTTCTGAGTTGTGGCAAGCTATGCACAAATCCTTTGGCTCACGTTTAGACATGAGCACCGCTTATCACCCCCAAACGGATGGGCAATCTGAACGCACCATCCAAACCCTGGAAGACATGCTTAGGGCATGTGTGATTGATTTTAGCAAGGGTTGGGAAAGGCACCTACCGTTAGTGGAGTTCTCCTACAATAACAGCTACCACACCAGCATTCAGGCAGCACCCTTTGAGGCATTGTACGGTCGTAAATGCCGATCACCTCTTTGCTGGGCGGAAGTTGGTGACAGCCAGATCACAGGTCCAGAACTTGTGGTAGACACTACGGAAAAGATTGCCCAGATTAGGCAACGCATGGCGGCAGCTCGTGACCGTCAGAAGAGCTACGCTGATAAGGATAGGAAACCGCTAGAGTTCCAGGTTGGTGACCGGGCTCTACTTAAAGTCTCACCCTAGAAGGGTGTGGTTCGTTTTGGAAAACGGGGCAAGCTTAATCCGCGATACGTCGGACCATTCGAAATTACCGAAAAGATTGGTAAGGTCGCTTACAGATTGAATCTGCCTGAAAAACTGAGTGCTGTGCACAACGTCTTCCACGTGTCTAATCTGAAGAAGTGTCTGTCAGATGAAACAATCATCATTCCTTTCAAGGAACTCACTATTGACGAACAGCTACACTTTACTGAGGAACCGATTGAGATCACGGATCGAGAGATCAAACCCTCAAACGTAGCCAGATACCTCTTGTGCGAGTCCGTTGGAACTCGCGACGTGGCCCAGAGTTTACCTGGGAGCGGGAAGACCAGATGAAGTGCAAGTATCCCCAGTTGTTCCCAAATGAAACTTCCAGCACTGAAGCTACAACCGAATTTCGGGACGAAATTCCAAATTAACGGGGGGATGATGTGACACCCCGTTGAAACGCTCTCACTCATACTAGCTTGTCAGTGGCTGCCTTAACTTTTGGGACGAAAGTTCTTAAAACTTGGGGATAATGTGACACTCTAGGTTTTCCCGAGCAAATATCTTGTAATTACATTGTGTGTATATATGTTATTAAATGAAAGTTGTGTTTTATCTTCATGTTCTATGTGATCCTTGCACTGAGTATGTATATGTAGTATATATATATATATATATGTGTGTGTATGTAGTGGGCCGAGACCGCGAACCCGACTCGAGACCACTCGGTCTCGAGTAAACAGTTGGGCCGTTTGGGCCGCACCCCTCCTTTAATCCATCCGGAACCCATTAGGGTGCACCAACTTGGAGCTAGTATATAACCCTTGTTGATAGCCAACCTTGCCATTTTTGGGCAACCCACACACACTCTCCTACACACACACTCTCTCTCTCACTAAAACCCTAAACCTCAACACTCCACCCCTCTCGGATCAAACCGGTGACAACCAAAGGGTTCTCGGATTTGCTTGAGATCAACACTCGGAAGCACTTTCATCAATCCTTCACATCTTCTACACCCGAAATCCTTGACCGGTTAGTGTTTCTTGCAAACACACGAATATGCATGATAAAAAGTGTTGATTATGTGTTAAAGTGCATTGTAGCTATTGTTTAAGTATGATGAAAGTATTTCTTGATTTAATGGACATTGTTGAAGGGTAAAGATATTTCATTGACATGAATAATGGACACAAATTTGTTTAGGTAAATGATAAGCATGAATATTAGTTATGTATTGATTTGAATGATGGTATACAAGATCACAATATCGAGTGTATAAATCTAATGATAAAACTGGTGATTATGTGCTAGATTTAGGGCCGAAGATGATGTCTAAATTGTGTTTTGACTTGGGATTGTGAATATGCAAACAAAGGATGAACTACATGAATGTGTGATGAATGTGTGATGAATGTGCTTGATGAACTATGTGAAGATCATTAAAAATATCTGAAATTGTTGTGTGCTTTGATCCGTTTTGAAAACAGTTTAGACAAGAAAACATTTTTGTGAACCCTCATTGGATAGGACACAAAATCATGAAATTAGAATTCTATTGGTTAGTACAAGTCTTGCAGGTGTACCAGAATCAGCAGACAAACGAGTCGAGATCTCTAGTCTCGACTCGAGACCATTGAGTTACAACTCGAGACTGTAGTGATTGCGACTCGAGACCAGGACCAAGCAACTCAAAACAGACTTCAGGGACTCGAGACCATAAAGGTCTCGACTCGAGATCTTCTGATTGCGACTCGAGACTGGACTCGAGATCCCTGAGGTTGCGACTCATACCTGCACTACTCGAGACCAGAAGTCCACGACTCGAGACCTCCCTGTTGCGACTCGAGACTGCGTGTTCTCGAGTCAAGACCACCTTGCCTCGTCTGGGCTACTTGTCTACGTTATTGGGCTGAATTGTATGAACTGTTCATGTTTGTTACTGTTTAAATGGATTATGTGTTACTGAACATGTGATAGAACTGGCCCAATAAATTTATGTGATATGTATGCTATGTGTTAGATACGCGTAGAATATACGTGACTTCTTTGTACCCAAACCTGACCTATACTGGTAACCATGTTAGGACGTGGTGACCAACGTGTTTGACCAAGTAAACTAAACTGCCGAGCAACCCAAGGTGAGTTCACAACTATTAAAGCATGCGTTCCCGGTGGTTTTGGGAAACGGAAACTTAAACAACGCTATCCCCGCGTAAGGGATACAAACCTACTTTCTTCCCCTTAAATGGGACTCTTAGTTAATTATTGTTTATACGGTAATGCAACAAGCAACACTAAACGAAACTCTATCACTTAAGTCCCTACCATTTAATACCGATTAGTCGCCGGGGCCTGGCGAACGGGTTATTAGTTAATAGCGCTATTTAGGTGTAACCAGCCTCACACCGACCCTTGTTACTGGGAACGAGAGTGAACTAATGTACTCTGGCAAACCGTCAATGATGATAGAACATTGACAAACGGGGCACTACGGAAACGTATGGTTAAGTAAGTATTCGGTATTGGAAAAATAGTTTAGTCGCTTACTTATGGGGTAGCTCCCCATCGCATGTATAAACGGATAAATTAACTGGTGAAACAAGTTTTTTGTAATTAAAAACTGGACAACTCGTGAACTCGCCAACATTTTTGTTGATACCCTACTGCATGCTTTGCAGGTACCCAGTGACTCAGGAGCTTGCAGCTTGGGAATGTGTAGTGGTCGTCTAACCCATGTGTTGGGTTTTAAATAATCTTGAACTTTGAACTTTGTTTTGAACTGTTTGGTTAATGCTTCCGCTGTTTGCTTAAACTGTTATTCGAACTTAAACTTTTAAAACTTCAAACTATGATGTTTACTAACTATTGTGGTTGGTGAACATTCTTACTATTAATCAACGCTCAGTATAATTGGTGGCTGGATCCTGGTCAGTCAAGCCCCCAAGCGGTGGTACTCCGCATGTGGATTTTGGGGGTGTGACAATATATGCTGAGGGTGATGCTATGTTTCAAGCATTGCAGAAAGTATTATTCGAGGACTAGGTCAGAACTTCCATTCAGCAGAAGTCTCGGAATAATACCCCAGATATCACTGAGTATAAAAACCTAGTATATCAGAAAAATGATTCTTTCAAACAAGATTTCAGGGGTTACCTATATATCCAAGTAGTGTTCCCCACGAAATAAGCAAGTAATATTTTAAGTTTATATCCTGAACAAACCTACAAAATCCACCCGCGGAGTACCACCGCTTGGAGGCGTGACCGACCAGGATCCAGCCACCAATCATATTGAACAAGCATATAAGTAGTTAAAAAATCCACCCAATACAATTGGTGTTTAAACAAAACATAGTTAAGTTGCAAGCGGAAGCATAAGTCTTAAATCAAAACATAAGTTTAATTGTTTCAAAGTTTAACATGGCACACAGCCGTCCATGTCCCACAACGATCCTCCTCCATGCAAGCTCCAGCTAAGAACCTAAGGACCTGCAAAGCATGTAGTAACGAGTCAACAACAAGTTGAGTGAGTTCACTGTTGGGTGTTCGTTTTAAGTTGTTTCAAAAACAGTTTCCTTTAGCTGGCATCCTGCCGTGGGGGTTACCCCATAGTTAAAAACGTGACCTGTTTATTCCCGGTTACTCTGGCTATCCAGCCGTGGGGGCTACCCCGTGTTAGTTATCTGGCATTTCGGCCGTGGGGGCTACCCCATGTATACACTAGACTCGTTACCATATCGACTGCTGACTGTAGTCATGTTTATGTGCCCTGAAACTGTCAATGTCTATCATCATTGACGTGCCCCAGATCCATTAGTTCACGCCCGTCCTCTGCGGCACGGTGTGAGGTTTGTCAGACCTAAATAGCGCTATCTAACTAATGACCCGCTCGCCATTGGCCCGGCGATTAAGTCGATATAAGAAGGAGGGACTTCGTGATAGAGTTTTGGTCTAGTACGAGTTATCTGTCCGTAAGGACGAGGAATTACATTCCTGAACCTTTGCTGTCCTACCCAAGGAGGACGAGGAACCCAGTTCCTTAACCCCATTCCCAACCCAGGGAATCCCATGCTTTGTAGAGGGTGTGAACTCACCTTGGTTTGCTCGGTAGAAACACAGAAAAGTCAAACAAGCAACGTTGAGGCTACTCACGTCCTATCATAGTTGTATCATACAAGTCAGGTTCGTAACCAAGTAGCACACGGATGTTTCTAGCACATTGCATTCAAGTATCATCTAAGGCAGTTCAACATTCACGTTCAACAGTAACATATTAGGTCTGTGCATTAGGCCCAAGAGTCCGGCCCAACAATTCAGTCCGAAATGAGGTGCAAGCCCAAACAGCGTGTATCTGTGTATAGCCTCGAGTCGCAACTAGGCGTTTGCGACTCGCAACCTGAGTCACAATCATGGTTTCAGTTCGTGTTGTTTTGGTTACGAGTCGCAACCGGACTCGTAACTGCGGTTTCGAGTCAAACGGTTTATGTGCTGATCTTGTGTGGTTTCGAGTCGCAACCAGGTGTTTGCGACTCGCAACCGATGTCGCAACCGGGAGATTTCGACTCATCATGCATGGTTTCGAGTCGCAACTGATGGTTTCGGTTGGACAACTGCTGATTCGGAACAGTGTACTATCCAATGAGAATTTGATTTCATGAAATGGTTTGTACTATCCACTTAAACATGTTTGTTTGTCTAGTAATTTACTAATTTGGATCAAACATATCAGATTTCAAATATTCAGCCACATTCTTATCATGTTCATCAAGTTCTTCATACATTCATCATGTTCTTCAAACACTCAAGTAGTTCATCATCATTCATATGAACCTAAGTCTAACAAAAATCATGAACAACAATCAACTCTTGAACATATTCATCTAACCCACATATACACATCCGATTTCATAACATGAATAACAATCGAGCACTTCCAACAACAAATCCGAATAATATGAGCATAAAAGTATATAATCCGAATAGTATGAACATTATACCAACCGATTTCATGAACATCATTAACTCATCATGCAATCAATCCAGAATCAAAGTATGATAGCTTATTAACATCATCATGTATAAAATCTAACAAACCAACATATTATCAAGTCACACAAGATACATCATCATTAACAAAATATCACATCATCATCATCAACAACAACCGAAATATAAACACACAATGGGAATCACTAACCGGTTAGAGGAATAGTGGTGAAGGATGAAGCTTTGTTTGGTGTGAACAAGCAAAATCCGAGAATCCTTTTGTGGTCGGTTGGTTGGATCCGAGAAGAAGGGGAAGAGTGTGATGCTTGGTGTCTAGGGTTTTAGTGAGAGAGTGGAGAGTATGTGTGTAGAGGAGAGTATGAGTGTTGTCCAAAAAATGGCAACATGGCTATCTATCAAGTTTATATATCCGCTCCTAGCAATACACCCTAGTGGGCTCTCGGATAGGCTAAGTGTGTGTGTGGTCCAACCGGCCCAATGTTTCATGTGTTCACTCGAGACCACATGGTCTCGAGTCGGGTTCGTGTTGTCTCGGTTCATATACATACTCGCATACATACACATAAGCATACACATAACGTAACACATAATCATATAAGTTCACTTATCATTCATTAAATCATCAAACCCGTTAGTCACTTAGTGTTCAAGCACACAACGAAAGGTTATAAATTCGAGTTGTCACATCATCCCCAAGTTGAAAGAAATTTCGTCCCGAAATTTGGTAAGCACTCACTGAGGAAGCTAGTTAAGTTGTATGGTTTTCCCGGTTTTCCTGGGGTGTCACATCCACCCCCCGTTGATCTGGAATTTCGTCCCGAAATTCCGTAGCTTCGGCCTCAGTAGTGGGTGTACTGTTTGCGAACTGTTGGGGATACTTTTGTTTCATCTGATCTTCGCGCTCCCAGGTGAACTCTGGGCCGCGACGTGAGTTCCAACGAACTCGAACGAGAGGTATCCTAGTGCTCTTGAGGACCTTAACATCCCGGTCTGTGATCTCGACTGGTTCCTCGACGAATCGTAACTGCTCGTCGATAGTGAGTTCCTTCAAAGGAACTACGTGGGTCTCATCTGATGGACACTTCTTCAGATTCGACACGTGAAAAACGTTGTGAACTGCACCGAGTTCCGCTGGTAAGTTTAGTCTGTAGGCCACCCTGCCTATTTTCTCAATGACCTCGAAAGGTCCAACGTATCGTGGGTTAAGTTTACCGCGTTTACCAAAACGAACCACACCCTTCCAGGGTGAAACTTTGAGTAGTACCCGCTCCCCAACCTGGAGCTCAAGTGGTTTCCTGCCCATGTCGGCGTAAACTTTCTGACGTTCGCGAGCGGCCGTCATGCGTTTTCGGATCTGAGCGATCTGCTCGGTTGTATCTACCACATATTCTGGACCAGTGATCTGACTATCTCCCACCTCTGCCCAGCAAAGAGGAGACCGGCATTTACGTCCGTACAATGCCTCAAACGGAGCAGCTCCAATGCTGGTGTGGTAGCTGTTATTGTACGAGAATTCCACAAGTGGCAGATGCTTTTCCCAGCGGTTGCCAAAGTCGATTACACATGCACGAAGCATGTCTTCTAAGGTTTGAATAGTGCGCTCGGACTGCCCGTCCGTCTGAGGATGGTACGCTGTGCTCATGTCTAGTCGTGAGCCGAAGGATTTGTGCATTGCTTGCCACAGCTCTGAAGTGAAACGTGCATCTCGATCTGAGATAATGGAGGTGGGCACCCCGTGCCTCGAAACGATTTCTTTGATGTATATTTCCGCAAGAGTGGAGAACTTATCCGTTTCCTTGATAGCCAAGAAGTGTGCAGATTTTGTGAGTCGATCCACGATCACCCAAATAGTATCGTTCCCGCGCTGGGATCTAGGTAGGCCAGTGACAAAATCCATGGAAATTTGCTCCCATTTCCATTGAGGTATCTCTGGTTGTTGGAGTAGGCCTGATGGTTTCTGGTATTCCGACTTGACTCTCGCACAAGTCAAACACTTGCTGACGTAGGTCGCTATGTGGGCCTTCATGCTAGGCCACCAATACGTAGTTTTGATGTCGTGGTACATTTTATCCGATCCAGGATGTACCGAGTAGCGAGACTTGTGTGCTTCGTCCATCACAAGTTCTCGTAGGTGGCCATAGAGTGGGACCCAAATGCGTCCCGTTACGTAGTAAGCACCGTCTTCCTTCTGTTCTAATCGTTGCCTTGATCCGCGTAGGGCTTCGGCCCTGACGTTTTCTGGTTTCAGTGCTTCTATCTGAGCAGCTCGTATCTGGGAGGGAAGGCTAGAATGGATCGTGAGTTGTAAAGCTCGTACGCGCTTAGGCGCAGTGTCCTTTCGACTAAGGGCGTCAGCCACAACATTGGCCTTGCCCGGGTGATACCTGATTGAGCACTCGTAGTCACTCAGTAGTTCGACCCATCGTCGTTGTCGCATATTCAGTTCCTTCTGTTTGAAGATATGCTCGAGGCTCCTGTGGTCAGTGTAGATCGCGCACTTGGTACCATACAGGTAATGCCGCCATAACTTAAGTGCAAAAACAACAGCTCCCAGCTCTAAGTCGTGCGTAGTGTAGTTCTTTTCATGAACCTTGAGTTGGCGTGAAGCGTAGGCTATAACTTTATCTCGTTGCATCAACACGCAACCAAGACCCTGAATTGATGCGTCGCAGTAAACCACAAAGTCGTATGTGCCTTCCGGCAAGGAAAGGATAGGTGCGCTACAAAGTCTATCCTTTAGGTGCTGAAATGCCAACTCCTGTGCGTTTCCCCAGCGATAAACAACGCCCTTCTGCGTTAGCGAGGTGAGAGGCTGTGCAATCTTAGAAAAATCCTTTATGAATCTCCGGTAGTATCCCGCCAAACCCAAGAATTGGCGAATTTCCTTTGGTGTACGAGGTGCAGGCCAGTTCTTAATCGAGTCTATCTTGGATGGATCAACGTGAATCCCATCCTTGTTTACCACGTCGCCTAGGAAATGGACTTCTCGAAGCCAGAAGTCGCATTTCGAGAACTTTGCATAAAGCTGTTCTGTTCGAAGGAGTTCCAGAATAAGTCGCAGATGCTGCTCGTGTTCCTCCCGACTCTTGGAATAGATCAGGATGTCGTCGATGAAGACTATAACGAACTTGTCCAGGTAAGGCTTGCACACTCGGTTCATCAAGTCCATGAAAACCGCAGGTGCGTTTGTCATTCCAAAAGGCATGACCAAAAACTCATAGTGCCCATATCGAGTTCTGAAAGCTGTTTTGGAGACGTCCTCTTCCCGGACTCTCAGCTGGTGATAACCCGATCTCAAGTCGATCTTCGAATAGTAGCTCGATCCTTGCAGCTGGTCGAATAAGTCGTCGATACGCGGTAGAGGATAACGGTTCTTCACCGTCACCTTGTTGAGTTCTCGGTAGTCGATGCACATTCTGAAAGTACCGTCTTTCTTCTTTACAAATAGCATTGGAGCTCCCCAGGGCGATGAGCTAGGACGAATAAAACCCTTATCCAAGAGTTCTTGTAGTTGCGTGGAGAGTTCCTTCAACTCTGATGGAGCCAATCGATAAGGTGCACGAGCTATAGGCGCAGCTCTAGGAGCTAGTTCAATCTGAAACTCGACTTGGCGATGAGGCGGAAGACCAGGTAATTCCTCAGGAAATACCTCTGGATAATCGCGTACAACTGGAAAATCTTCAATCTTCTTCTCTTTTTCTGAGGTGTCAGTAACGAGAGCCAAAATGGCAGTGTGGCCCTTTCGCAAGCACTTTTGGGCCTTAAGGAGAGAAATGACGTTCTCAACAGCACTCCTCTTGTCGCCATGAATCATGAGAGGTTCACCATCGGGACCTGGAATACGGACAACCTTCTCGTTGCATAGAATCTCTGCTCGGTGTTGGGATAACCAATCCATCCCAATGACAACGTCGAAACTACCCAAGACAATAGGAATGAGGTCGATAGAGAAGGTCTGGTCAGCGAGAATAAGTTTACAACCCTTGACTACGTGTGTGGCTTCTAAACTCTTACCATTTGCTAGCTCTACGGTGTGCTTGTTGTTCAGAGGGGCTGGAATACGCTTAAGCATTCGACTAACTTCTAGTGACACGTAGCTAGTATCGGCACCCGAATCAAATAAAACTGAAACATAAAAGTCGTCGAGAAGGAACTTACCCGCCACAACATTGGGGTCATTCCTTGCTTCACCTTGGCCGATCACAAACATCCGCCCCCTGGCGCCATTGTTGTTGTTGTTCCCATTGTTACCATTCCCCTGATTGTTGTTATTGTTGTTGTTGTTGTTCTGGTTCCTGTTCAGTTGGGGACAATCTCTCTTGAAGTGGCCCTCAGCTCCACACTGAAAGCACCCTTTGTTATCACCTTGCTGTTGCTGCTGGCGTTGATTCTGTTGAGCTTGCTGACGATTCTGATTGGCAGGGTATAAGCTCCTGCAATCCTTTGCAGCGTGACCAGGCTTGTTGCACCGATGACAGTTGCCCCTGGTGCATGGCCCGCTGTGGTGCAGGCTGCAGCGATTGCATTTGGGGTGATTTCCTTTGTACCCACCATGGCTTTGACCACCAGACGATTGCTGATTAGGGCTCTTGTAGTCCTCAGTCTTCCTCTGCTGAGACTGGGACTGAACAGAAGTCGAACCCTTACTTGAAGTTCCATCCCATTTCCGTTTGTTGTCACTTGAGGTACCAGAAGTGGTTGCAGCACCTATGCGTTTTGGTAACTTGTTCTGCTCCACCGCCTGATCCGTGAGACGGTGAGCCAACTGAACGGTTTGCTGGTAGGTGGCGAGGTTTGCTGAAGTCACATGACTCTGGATTTCCGGCACTAAGCCCTGAAGAAATAGTTCGATGCGTTTGATGGGAGGATCCACCATAGTAGGGCACAGAATTGCCAGTTCGTTCGACCTTTTCACATAAGCCTCAATTTCGGACCCCGTCATCTTGAGGTTGAAGAACTCCACCTCGAGTTTGTGAATCTCATCACGACTGCAGTATTCCTCCTTGATCATCTCCTTGAAAGTTTCCCATGGGGTGGCGTTGGCAGCAACTAACCCTAGCATCTGAACTTGAGCGTTCCACCATGTGAGGGCTAAACCCTCAAGGGTACCAGTAGCATACTTCACCCTGCGCGCCTCAGGGCATTCGCACATTTCGAAGACCGATTCTAGTTTCTCAAACCAGTGTAGGAGACCTACTGCTCCTTCAGTGCCGCTAAAAGTAGTTGGTCGGCAGTCCATGAAAGTCTTAAAAGTGCACACGGGTGGCTGAACATGTTGACCTCCTGCGTGTGCAGCTGCAAGTGCTGCGGCAACTCGTTCGTTGATCAGAGCCGTCAACTGGGCTTGTGTCAGGTTAGCGCGTCCAGACATGATTCTTCATATCAAGAGTAACACGAGTGAGAGAGGTTCGCGAAGGTACAACGATAGGATAGAGTAAGCACGCATGTGTTCAAGCAACAGTGGTTATACCAACCAAGCATACCATAAGCAATGTACTATGTAACTATCAGGTAGGCAATATATACACAGATCATATCACCTAGGATGTCGAGCCTTGCATGTGGAGTGAAGCATCGTTGTGGACCGTTGAGTACTGTACAGGTTATAGTCTGGTTTTAACAAAAACGTTTTTCCCTTTATTAAAACCAAGTTCTCTATAACCAATGGCTCTGATACCAATCTGTCACACCCCCAAAATCCACCCGCGGAGTACCACCGCTTGGAGGCGTGACCGACCAGGATCCAGCCACCAATCATATTGAACAAGCATATAAGTAGTTAAAAAATCCACCCAATACAATTGGTGTTTAAACAAAACATAGTTAAGTTGCAAGCGGAAGCATAAGTCTTAAATCAAAACATAAGTTTAATTGTTTCAAAGTTTAACATGGCACACAGCCGTCCATGTCCCACAACGATCCTCCTCCATGCAAGCTCCAGCTAAGAACCTAAGGACCTGCAAAGCATGTAGTAACGAGTCAACAACAAGTTGAGTGAGTTCACTGTTGGGTGTTCGTTTTAAGTTGTTTCGAAAACAGTTTCCTTTAGCTGGCATCCTGCCGTGGGGGTTACCCCATAGTTAAAAACGTGACCTGTTTATTCCCGGTTACTCTGGCTATCCAGCCGTGGGGGCTACCCCGTGTTAGTTATCTGGCATTTCGGCCGTGGGGGCTACCCCATGTATACACTAGACTCGTTACCATATCGACTGCTGACTGTAGTCATGTTTATGTGCCCTGAAACTGTCAATGTCTATCATCATTGACGTGCCCCAGATCCATTAGTTCACGCCCGTCCTCTGCGGCACGGTGTGAGGTTTGTCAGACCTAAATAGCGCTATCTAACTAATGACCCGCTCGCCATTGGCCCAGCGATTAAGTCGATATAAGAAGGAGGGACTTCGTGATAGAGTTTTGGTCTAGTACGAGTTATCTGTCCGTGAGGACGAGGAATTACATTCCTGAACCTTTGCTGTCCTACCCAAGGAGGACGAGGAACCCAGTTCCTTAACCCCATTCCCAACCCAGGGAATCCCATGCTTTGTAGAGGGTGTGAACTCACCTTGGTTTGCTCGGTAGAAACACAGAAAAGTCAAACAAGCAACGTTGAGGCTACTCACGTCCTATCATAGTTGTATCATACAAGTCAGGTTCGTAACCAAGTAGCACACGGATGTTTCTAGCACATTGCATTCAAGTATCATCTAAGGCAGTTCAACATTCACGTTCAACAGTAACATATTAGGTCTGTGCATTAGGCCCAAGAGTCCGGCCCAACAATTCAGTCCGAAATGAGGTGCAAGCCCAAACAGCGTGTATCTGTGTATAGCCTCGAGTCGCAACTAGGCGTTTGCGACTCGCAACCTGAGTCGCAATCATGGTTTCGGTTCGTGTTGTTTTGGTTACGAGTCGCAACCGGACTCGTAACTGCGGTTTCGAGTCAAACGGTTTATGTGCTGATCTTGTGTGGTTTCGAGTCGCAACCAGGTGTTTGCGACTCGCAACCGATGTCGCAACCGGGAGATTTCGACTCATCATGCATGGTTTCGAGTCGCAACTGATGGTTTCGGTTGGACAACTGCTGATTCGGAACAGTGTACTATCCAATGAGAATTTGATTTCATGAAATGGTTTGTACTATCCACTTAAACATGTTTGTTTGTCTAGTAATTTACTAATTTGGATCAAACATATCAGATTTCAAATATTCAGCCACATTCTTATCATGTTCATCAAGTTCTTCATACATTCATCATGTTCTTCAAACACTCAAGTAGTTCATCATCATTCATATGAACCTAAGTCTAACAAAAATCATGAACAACAATCAACTCTTGAACATATTCATCTAACCCACATATACACATCCGATTTCATAACATGAATAACAATCGAGCACTTCCAACAACAAATCCGAATAATATGAGCATAAAAGTATATAATCCGAATAGTATGAACATTATACCAACCGATTTCATGAACATCATTAACTCATCATGCAATCAATCCGGAATCAAAGTATGATAGCTTATTAACATCATCATGTATAAAATCTAACAAACCAACATATTATCAAGTCACACAAGATGCATCATCATTAACAAAATATCACATCATCATCATCAACAACAACCGAAATATAAACACACAATGGGAATCACTAACCGGTTAGAGGAATAGTGGTGAAGGATGAAGCTTTGTTTGGTGTGAACAAGCAAAATCCGAGAATCCTTTTGTGGTCGGTTGGTTGGATCCGAGAAGAAGGGGAAGAGTGTGATGCTTGGTGTCTAGGGTTTTAGTGAGAGAGTGGAGAGTATGTGTGTAGAGGAGAGTATGAGTGTTGTCCAAAAAATGGCAACATGGCTATCTATCAAGTTTATATATCCGCTCCTAGCAATACACCCTAGTGGGCTCTCGGATAGGCTAAGTGTGTGTGTGGTCCAACCGGCCCAATGTTTCATGTGTTCACTCGAGACCACATGGTCTCGAGTCGGGTTCGTGTTGTCTCGGTTCATATACATACTCGCATACATACACATAAGCATACACATAACGTAACACATAATCATATAAGTTCACTTATCATTCATTAAATCATCAAACCCGTTAGTCACTTAGTGTTCAAGCACACAACGAAAGGTTCTAAATTCGAGTTGTCACATCATCCCCAAGTTGAAAGAAATTTCGTCCCGAAATTTGGTAAGCACTCACTGAGGAAGCTAGTTAAGTTGTATGGTTTTCCCGGTTTTCCTGGGGTGTCACATTTACCTTCCCATAGAGAAAAGCTAATTTCACATCTAACTGATATACTTTAAAGTTTTTCCAAGATGCAAATGCTAGGAAGATTCTCATCGCTTCTAGTCGAGCTACAGGAGCATACACTTCAGTGAAATCTATACCCTCCTGCTGACTGAAACCCTGGACTACGAGTCGAGCTTTGTTTCGAACTACAACTCCTCTATCGTCTCTCTTACACTTGAACACCCACTTAGTGTTTATCTTCCTTTGACCATTAGGTAAATCCACTAACTTCCACATTCCTAATTTTTTGAATTGACTCAGTTCCTCCTGCATTGCATTGACCCAAGAATCTTCAGTCAGCGCCTCTTTGTAAGTCCTTGGTTCAACCTGCGAGATAAAACAACTCAATGAGAATTCAGTTTGCAAAGGAGCAACTTTTGTATAAAAACATGTAAGCCCTTTATCAATCTGTCTTCGAGTGCGAACGCCTGTCTGCAATTCTCCAATGATCAATTCCTCTGGATGATATGAAAGAGTTCGTGGCATCACTTCGCCTGGAACATCTACATCACCTTCCAGATTAGTAACATTCTGATTTGCATCTTGTTCACTGACTGGGTTTGTTTGACTTGAAATCTGAATTTGCTCCCCCTCAGAATCTGAATCACCACGATCAAATACTGGCATGTTCTCAGATTCTTGATTATCATTCTGTGCCGACTGATTATCTTGAGCAACTTCATTTTGTTGGACATCGTCATGTTCACCAGCATTGCTTGGACCTGCTTCATCATCATTTGAAGTTTGTCGAGGTCTTCTTGAATACTCAGCTGGGAACCTTTCCTGTGATTCTTCATACTCTCTTAGAATATCCAACTCGTCAAAGAAGTCTTCTTCTTCATCCTGTTCTTCTTCCATGTCAAACGAATCCCACAATTTATCATAATTAAAACGCCATGAATCACCGGGATTTTGAGGCGGCATAGTATACCCCTGACACTCAACATGTTGTGCTTCGATGATCTGCTTCATGCTTGGAACAAAGACACGTCTTTGTGGACTTGAGTATCCCACAAATATTCCTTCAATACTCTTTGGACCAAACTTACCAAAAGGCTCTAGAACTGTACAAGGAGACCCAAATGGTTCTAAAAACTTCAGGTTCGGTTTGCGGTTATTGATCAACTCAAAGCATGTCTTGTTGAATTTCTTCACAGTAAGAACCCGGTTGAGTGTATAGCATGCGGCGGAAACTGCTTCTGCCCAAAAATTTATCGGTAGCTTTGAATCAGCAAGCATTGTTCTAGCCGTTTCGATTAGCGTCCTGTTTTTGCGTTCTGCTACTACATTCTGCTGCGGAGTGTATGGAGCACTAAACTCATGCAAAATACCTCTTTCATCACAATATTCTTCCATCTTGTTGTTCTTGAATTCAGTACCATTATCAGTTCTAATTCTTCTAATACACCTTTGGTACAGATTTTCAATCTTTCTGAACAACGTCATCAAACTGTCAAACGTTTCATCTTTCAACTTCAAGAATGATACCCACGAAAATATGGAATAATCATCAGTAACCACAAGACAGTAGAGATCCCCTGTAATACTTTTGACGTTTACTGGACCAAACAAATCCATATGTAGTTTCTCTAACGGTCTGGAAACTGAATTGACTTGCTTTTTAGGGTGTGACTTTTTCTTTTGCTTGCCTTTGATGCAACTAATGCACTCCCCTTCCAGATGAAAACCTTTGATATTAACTCCAGGAACCAAATCATTATGCACCAGATGATTCATTTTTCGTAAGTGAATATGCCCCATCTTCCGGTGTCACAACTTCGATTCTTTCTCTGTTGCTCTAGACACAAAACAATGAGCCTGACCCGTGGTTGTAGTAGCTACACTCATGTCCAACACGTACAGATCATTGACTCTTGGTGCCCGCAAGATAATCCATTCTTCAGGGATAATAAATCCTGGCTTCAAGATCAAACATTCTTTGTCTGTGAAGTGAGTGGTATACATCCTGTCACAAATCTGTGAGATGCTCAGTAGATTATTCTCCAGCTCAGCAATGTAGTTAACTCTTTCAAACGTAACAATCCCATTGGATAACGTTCCTTCACCAACAATTCGACCACCTTGATTTCCAACGAACCCAACATAACCTCCATTGATATTTCTAACATCGTACAACAATGCAGTCTTCCCTGTCATATGTCGAGACGCTCCACTATCCATAATCCATCGTGAAACAAGTCTCGGAAGATCCTGCACATATCACAAACAATTCAATAAAGATGCCGATTCATGCTTCACGATTACCAACTAGGAAGCTCCGGCAAGTCCAAAATTTTTAGTAAGATTTTGATGCTACCCAAGCCTCTTTTGACTCAGGTAACTGGACTTTAATGTGAGATTGTGTAGTATAAAGTGGCGGAAAATTTTTATCATTCATCTTTAAACTTTCCTCAGATCCAACCTCAACCTTTTTGTATAAGAAAAACTCATCTATCTTAAGTTGACCGGTTGATTGATTTTTCTTTTGAACCTTCTTCTTCTCTGGTGGAGTAGAAGATTGTTTCTCCAACTTTTCATAATAATCCAAAGGAACATCCATCTTTACCGGTGTAGTAGAAGATGATTGTTTTTCCGACACTGAAACCTTTGGTTTATCAACAAATTTTTGGCTGCCATGTTTGTTGAGATGATGCAACCCGTTTATAAAATTTGTCATTTTTAGTTACCACATTCTTAACCGGTTCAATTTTGATTTTTGATTTCTCATTTTTCAAAATTTTCTCAACAACCATTGGACCTTTGCCTTTTGTTTCAACCTTCTTCTTACTATTCTCAACAACTTCAGTCTTAGGCTTGAAGTTGGTGCAATTTCTTGCAATGTGACCAACTTTGTTACATCTAAAGCATGTACGAGTATCAACTACCCGACTTGTGCCTTCAGACTGAGGTTATGAGGCCCTCTTCTCAAAGAACTCTTCATTTGATTTCGAAAAGATTTCATTTTCCTCATCAGAAAGTGAACTTGAACCGTTCACAAACACCTTCTTTTCAGCAAACCTTTTGTTTTGAAAACTCCTTTTCTGATAACTCTTACCACCCTGATATCCACCCGACCAATTTTTTCGATTGTTGTTATAAAAACGTGGTGGAACTACAGTTTTCTTGTAGTAAGCTTTATCTTTCTCAAAATTCATTTGCCTTTTTGTTTGTTTTAAACTTTTTACTTCAGACAAATCAATTTCAACCATTTTGAACACATTTGTCAATTTTGAAACATTTACATTCTCCAGAGGAAACTCAGAATCCGAATACAACTTATCAGATCCAGCCATCTTGTACATCACAAGACCCGGTTCATCACCTAAGTTGTTTTTGGATTTTGGTTTCTGAATGTAATTGTCCAGAAAACATTTTTCATCCTCATCTGAATCACTATCCAAAACACTTTCAGCCATCCCTTTAACAATCTCAGTTTGAACACTATCATCAGATGATGATGAAGAAAATGTAACATCAATTGAATCAGGAAGTTTCACTTCATTTTCTTCCTCAAGATTAACCAACCCAGATTGCTTTTTCGAATAATTGTCTAGAACTGGTGGTGGAACTTGATGAAAACCCACCCCGGTTCCATCACGGTATACATCTTCGCCTGCTTTGTCTTTCCCGATGGGTTTGGGAATAATGTGTTGCAAAACAAAGCTTGCAGAGCTGTAACTGTTCAATTTCAAATTGATACGCTCATTCTCAATCTAGGCTTCTTCAAACTGAAGTTTCAATTTAGCAATCTCATCCAATTGTTTGTTGATTAATTCTTCTTTGATTCTCAAACACATTGCAATTGGCAATTTTCTTTGTATGTTTTACCGTTTCTATCATCATTATCTTTAACCGTGCTTTTAAGCTTCTCAAATTTTTCAGTGATCTGACGATTTTCAAGAACTAACCTCTCATTTTCTTTCCTAACCTTTTCTTGATCAATTTTATCAGTTTCAATTTTGTTAGTTAATTCTTTTAATCGTTCAGTTGAAGCTTTCACCATTTTGTCACGATCAAGGATTTGATCCTCAACACTTCTGACTTTAGCAGTCAGATCCTCAATCTTCTTACCTTTGTGATAAGTGTTTGTACTACAAACCTTGCATTCTTTGATGCAATTTTTGCAGTCAACATCACCACTGACCTTCTTACCTGACTCAGTCGTTGACGCGTTTGAATTGACCTGGCTTTTAGACTCAGAGACGGATTTAGAATCTACCTCAAGTGCCTTAGCAGCCAGCACCTTGTCAGCCATCTTTCCCATGTTTTCAGCATTCAACTCTTGAGTCGTGTCACTGATTCCAGTGTCAATCTTCTTTGACTTCTCTTTCTCTTCTTTCTCCTTCTTCTCTTTCTCTTCTTCTTCTTCGCTTCCCCACCATTTCTTCTGCCAATAATCATCTTCAACTTTATACTCTTTGATTATGGTTTCCACATCAAGAGTGTTATGATCAATAGCAATGTTTCCATAAGGGTCAAGATAACATTCTCTGTCTGGATCCCATCTTTTTGCTCTTTTTGCTTCAGAATAGATACCAGATATTCTGATCAATTTGTTCGTGGCTAACAGCTTTCTGTGATTATACTTTTATTCTTCAGTTCTGTTATCTTTCCAAGGAATAGGTTCAGTTTTTGCCATGAAAGCATATCCAACCGCATCCTCTTCAGGTAACAACTCACTCCAGTCATAACCTTCATCGTCGTGAATCACCGCAAGAGCTCTAGATTTTTCTTTGTTATCTTCAATCTGCTTCATTCTTGGCGGCTCCGATTTGTTCTGATGATATATTGCCTTCTTGTAGTAGTCTTCTCTGAACGAGTTTTCAGATTCATCAGCATACGCGTTTCTGCATTCACGCTTAAAGTGACCTTTCTGTTTGTACTTGAAGCACGTCACCTTAGACTTGTCAAAGCCCAACTTGGTAGATGGTCCACCAATTGACTTCCTCCCGGTTATCTCCATGAAACGCTGTGCTCGACGAACTGCACTGGCCATACACCACCTTATGTCGATCAGTTCCATTTCTTCAGGATCTATTTGATCATAGTCCTCTTTCGTCAAATTGGTGTTGCCTATCTTCCCTGCTACAAGACTTTCATAAGATTCTAGCACAGATGCTAGGAAAACCATCTGTTGTTTGGCAGACTCCTGGCTGAAGTTCTGAGCGTTCTTTAAGTCTACAGCGATGTTGCATTGAAATAAGTTCTTTGCATCAGACTGGTTTGAATTTGATGAAGACCCACTGTGATATCCACTGCTTTGACTTTCTTTGCTCGTTGTGAAGACATTCTCAGCAGAAAACGCAGTCTTCGGAGATGTGTTCTTTGGCATCATGCTCTTTGGATAATACAAATCCAAGTTCTGTTGGTATGATGAGTGATTGACTTTGTGCGTCTTCTTTAACTCCAACTCGTGACTTTCTAGTCTCTAAATCAGCAAGTCTACTGTTAACACTTCTGGCGGCTTGATAGTATTCTTTAGCACCAACGCATAATATTGCCAATCCATCTCATCTGGCAATGCATCAAACAATTTGTCGACTAGCTCTTCTCGAGAATAGAAAATTTCATGTCTCGCCAGTTCCAGCTTCAGATGCCCAAACCTCTCAATCATTTTACAAACTGATTCATTCTCTAAACACCCAAACAAATCAAACTCTTTTCTAAGTAGTTTCTTTTTGTTTTTCACAATTTCTGTGCTTCCTAAACATTTGGTTTTCAACTTATCCCAGAGATCTTTAGCACTAGAGTATTCGATCAAAGATATTATATCTTCTCGAACAGATTGAAACAGCAACGCAACACATTTCTGCTCAGCAACAAACAATTCTATCTCCTCAGATGAAGTTAAGCTTTCGCCACGTTTGCCTCCATCATGGTATCCATTTTTTAGACTCTTCCAGCTAGGAAAAGCAAAAGCCATCAACCAATCTTCAAATTTCTTTGCCCACCGACTGTATTCTTCTATAGCCATCAACTTCAGGGGTTTGTTATAGGTTCCGAAAGCACTTTCAACCTCCAAGGCATCCGATAACTTTTTCTTTGTGTTTGACGAGTTCTCATTTGTGTTGCTAGAAGAAGTATCGTCTCCAGAATTTCCAGCAAAAGCATACATGTCGCTAAACGGGTTCATGAAAATATCATCCATCTTGAATGTACCTGAAAAATCAGCAAACACTTAGAACTTTCTTGATTTTGAAAAATTCAGATTCAAGCGAAACCACTTGAAGTAAAATGACTTCAAGCGAAAGCAACAAGATCAAGCAATTCAAGCGAAACACGTGATGGGATTTTAACATGTTTATCAAAGCAATTTCATCCATATGAAATCAAGACGCAGCGGAAAATAAGTTTAAAACATGTTACTTTTATAAGATATAAAAGCATTTATATGAAAAATCCCAAAACCCGGATCCATATATGAGATGTATACTATCAAACACAACCATAGGATGTTTAGAAAACTACCTTCTTGAAGTACAAGGAGTAATGGATATGAAGAAGGTGATGCTTCTTGAACGGTTGCCTCCAAGTGTAGAAGACCTCAAGCTTGTATACCCCAAGCCTTCCATCAAACACCTTAGTTTTAGCTAGGATTTCTACACTTATGAACTCACTATTGAAACCCTCTTGAAGACCATCTCATGGCCGAAAATATTAGAGGAGGTTGTGGAGTTCTTGCACTTGATTTATGAACTTGAAAAAGCCTACTAGATCAACCATACATGACCCGATTGTTAGAGTCTTACACTTGATTTTTCCAAATAAAAATCAACTCTTGGATGATCAAGTAATGGCCGAAAAAATGCAGCCATTTTCTCCTATTTTCTTCAAGTTCTCTTCTTCAAAAATTCATCTAAATGAATATAAAAGACATGAGAGAATTTGCCACCCACATTGCCCAATAGGAGATCAACTAACACATGCATTTGCATGCAACATGATTGGCCAAAGAACTTAGGGAAGACCATCCAATCAAAATGCATGCAACTTATGACAACATGCATGGAATCTCATTGGACAAGAATCTTTGGGAAGACCCCATGGGGGGGGGGGGTGGCGGCCAAGCTTTTAAAAAAAATACAATTTCTTTTATAAAATATAAGTCTTACACATATATATATATTTTATAACGTTTATAAAATATAACATCATATGTTATAAGACTTATGCTATTTTTATTATGTTATTTAACCAATTAAATAACAAAGATAAAATATTCTCTCAAAATAAATTATCCATATAATTTATTAGTTTGTCAAGTGCAATTATTTAGAAAACCAATTTCTAAATATTCTAAGTGTTAATATTTATTTATTTGATCACATCATAAATAAATAATATAAGTGTTTGTCTAGCTTGTTATTGGGTATGACTCGACTTGGATCATAACGTACTAGCCACATCAATTTAATATGTGTCTTGGGCATACAGAGTCCAACAATCTCCCACTTGCACAAGATACATAGAAGATTGATGCAAGTAGTAAATAACGCCTAACTACGGTTTACTACCCCTAATACGTATGACTATATGTGCCATTCAATAACATCATCCCCTTCAAGTCCCTTACTTGAAAATGATTTAGGTGAATCTATCATTTATCCTTTCGTTACAGATGTCATGTCAAATCCAGAGACACAGAGTGATCACTCTCTGTTGATTTAACTTTAGCAGGCCTTAGACATCTTACTCTCAACGAATAAGAGGAACAAATCCCATCTTGACTACATACGTCTCTCACAATCACCTTGTACCACACCTGAGCTTAGCCTTATGTACTGTCATATTATTGACAGCGAAGAAAAAGTCAAGGTATAATATTTGGTGAATATCAAGACCCAATATGTATCTCAGGTCTGAGGATACTATGATATTCTCCTTTACTCAAATTTACTTATGATCAATCACAGATGATTCCATGCAGTAATATTTGAGAGCGAGTCAGTCCAATATTTGTATCCCACAAATATCTATGAACTTTGGCAGCAACACTTTGCTCTATATTCATATCTAATGAATATCCACCAATCCAAATTCATAATAGTCTTACATTCATATTTGTTCCCACAATTATGATCGACTATGGACATTTAGAATAAGTAACTTATTCACGGATTTAAACATGCTAATATGGAACATAACTCAACATACCATAAAGAGTTATAATAACAATTGTTCCAATATCCAAATATAAAATAGATCAAATCCAATCACTAGAATATCGAAGTCCTAATGCACAAGTATGACCCTTTCATGCTTTGCCCATTCAAGGAGCTTCGTGAGTGGATCCGCAATATTTTGATCAGTGTGAACTTTGCGAATACATATCTTTCTCTTTTTCAACTTCATCCCTTATGTAGTTGAAACTCCGCTCAATGTGCCTAGTCTTTTGATGTACACGAGGTTCCGTGATTTAAGCAATCGCACCATCGTTATTTCAAAGATCTCTAGGGGTCCTGAATGGTAGGGACTTCCCCTAGATTGGCAATAATTCAAGTGGCAGATCCATATGAATTATCTCGATCAATGAAGCGGCGATGTATTCTGATTCTGTAGTGGACAATGCTACCCTGATTGTGATCGAGAACCATCTCGATTAGTCTTGGAAACTCGTATCCATGTAACCCTTTACAACGAATTCCGAAAGTCGCATCCTTGTAACCTTTTACAACGAGTTCTTTTCACCAGATCCATATATTAGAAATATATCCTTAGTCCTTCTAAGGTATTTCAATATACTTTCTAACAGTCATCCAATTACCGTTATTTGGATTTTACTGGTATCTTCTCGTCATGCTTAGAGCGCATAACTTGTCCGGTCTAGTGCATATCATTACGTACATAATGAATCCTATAGCTGACGCATATGGGATTCCTTTCATTCCTTCCCTGCTCATCCTTTGAGCTTGGACATTGAGATGCACTCAATATTGTCCCCTCTTTGAATAGGTACCAAACCTTTCATAGAGTTCTTCATCTTGAACCTTTTCAAGACTTTGTCAATGTATGCACTTTTGTTTAAACCTATCTAGCGCCTTGACTTATCCTTATAGATCTTTATTCCTAAATATAGGCGACTTCACCAAAATCCTTAATGGAAAAACAACTTTCAAGCCAGGCTTTTACACCCTCCAAGGTTGGAATGTTATTTCCAAATAGTAGAATGTCATCGACATATAATACAAAGAAAGTAATAATGCTCCCACTAGCTTTCTTATACACACAAGCTTCATCGACGTTCTTGATGAATCCATATTCCCTAATTTCTTCATCAAAACGTTGATTCCAACTTCTAGATGCTTGTTTCAATCTATAGATTGATTTCTTTAACTTGCATACTTTGTCAGGATGTTTTGGATCAACAAAACCTTCAGGCTTAACTATATAGACATCGTCCTCAAGATATCTATTAAGGAAAGTCGTTTTGAGATCCATTTGCCAAATCTCATAATCATATTATGCAAGTATGGCAAATGATATCCTAGTTGACTTTAGCATCGCCACGGGCGAGAAGGTCTCATCATAATCAACCCCTTGAGTTTGTTTGAAACCTTTTGCTACAAGTCTCGCTTTACAAGTATCCAAGTTACTATGCATATCAGTTTTCTTCTTGAAAACCCACTTACTTCCAACTACTTTGGAGTTAAGAGGTGGCACAACCAATTCCCAAACTTGGTTGTCATACATGGATTGCATCTCTACGTTCATAGCCTCAAGCCATTTGTCGCAATCGGATTTCGACATTGCATCATGGTATGTGGTTGGTTCATCTGAATCTACCACATAGTATCCATTCTTGAAAAATCCATATCTTTCAGGTGGATTACTAATTCTACCTGATCTGCGAACGTTTTGTGTATGTTGATCAACCATTTGATCATCTTCAACAACCTCTTGTTGGGTGCTAGTATCAACCAAACGTGTATCGGCTTTTGGTTCCTGATCCTCATCAAGTTCCACTGTTCTACTAGTTCCTTCCATTAGGAACTTATCTTCCAAGAACTTTGCCTTTCGAGCAACAAATACTTTTGTTCTGTTGGATCGTAGAAATAATATCCTATATCATCTTTAGGATATCCTATGAAGATACACTTAGTGGATCGTACTTCCAACTTGTTTGGGGTGTATTGCTTCACATAAGCTTCACAACCCATACTTTTAAATATGATAATGATGGAACCTTTCCATGTCATATTTCAAAAGACGTCGTATCCACTTTCTTGATTGGGGCCATATGGGCCACGGAGAGCAAAGCGTAACCCCAAAGTGATAGAGATAATGCGCTCCTAGCCATCATAGATCGAACCATATCTAATAGAGTTCGATTCCTCCTCTATCGAAACGAAGAACTTTAAAAGAGTTGATTTTGTACTTCACCTTTTGAAGATTCTGAACGTGTCAAAACTTCTTCTATGTGTCAAGTACACATAACCATAACTACTATAGTTGTCGGTTAAAGTAATGAAGTATCTTTCACCATACCTAGTCATTGGCTTAAAAGGATCACATACATTCGAATGTATGATACCTAAGAAATCTATTGCCCTTTCCCACTAAAGGGTTTCTTAGTCATTTTACCTTGTAAACAAGATTCACATGTATCAAATGAACCAATTTCATTTGTTTCCAAAAGATCAATCTTTTACATGCGACATCTGTTTATATGACCAAGGCGACAATGCCAAAATTAAGTCTCACTCAAATCCATTTTGAGTTTGTTGGTGATTGCTTGGTACATTGAACTATCAAATGATGTATTATTTATGAACCAATTCATAACTACCATTTGAAGGCATAGTTTTAAAGTAAAACATGTCATTCATCGAAATATAAATGTCATTGTTTACAAACTTTAAATCAAAACATATTGTCTCAAAAGGGAAACTTAAATAATCTTCCTAGTCAAACTAGGAGCATTCAAAACATTTTCAAACAATTTCCAAACCATTTGGAAGTTTCAAAACATAGTCTCCTTTCTTGTAATGTTTTATTTCTTTTGAACCTTTTGCAACGAATTGCAAACATAAGTTCCACATCCGGTATCTAATACCCATGTGTTAGAAGAGATAACATTAAGGTCAATATGTATTATTAAGATAGTACCTGAGGTTTGCCTAGCATCCCTCTTGTTTTTTTTTTTAACTCTTTGAGATAGGTTGGACAATTCCTATTTAAATGCCCTATCTCACCACACTCAAAGCATGGATCGTTCATGGCAACCTTTGCCTTCTTCTCTTTTGGTTTCGGTGGTTTCGCTTTAGTCTTTCTAATTATTTCCCTTTGAATTACCCGTTTCCTTTTTTCAACATTTGCTTTGGTGTCGGGGTGATGCCCTTTCTAGTTGCCACCCTCATTGATCGTTAGAATGGATAAAACCCTTTTATCCATATTGAGCCTTTCGAGGTGATCAATGTGGCTTTTCATCTTAAATACATAAGATGAGTCCGATTGGGTTTCCTCCATTCGACATGCATGAAGCACTCGAACGGTTTCGAAGCGTTCTACCCTTAGGAACATTTTCTACAATTGGTTAATCATGTCGTATGCTCATGATGTTCAAAACCTTTTTGAATCTCGGGAATCATAATTCCTAACATGAGGCAAGAGGCTTGCGTAGTATTCTCGATATACTTAATCCAATCGTTATAGGCATCCTTATCTTCATAAGATGTTCATCGGGATTAGGATCGTTTATTAGTGATAGGTTACGGACGGTGTGGGTAATATTGTTAGCGGCCATCTACAAAATTTAACAAGGTTCAATTTTAGTATTTTCGATATTATTATATTTTAATCATTAATACCCTTTTATGTCTCATAGACAATTAATAATTTAAAATCTAGAATCCAACGTTACATTTAAATATTGGTTAGGTGACCTTTATCCCTCTATTTAAATTAACAAGGTAGTCAACGTTTGACAATTGCAACTCTTTGCAACTTCTAGCCATATGGGATCGCTTAAACATCTTTATGTTTAGTTGGCATGTTTAATCCCATCAACACCATTTGTTCGCCATGCTTCGGTGACCCTAAGTTCATGGTTTCCAAATCAAGTCGTCCAACTTACACACACGTGTGAGTTTATACACATAAGTGGTTAGGTGACCTTTATCCCACAAACATGGTAAACCCGCCTCGAATATACAAGTTCCCTCAAATATGGTTAGGTGACCTTTATCCCACAAAAGAGTTCCCAAGTGATTCGAGTGTTGTATAAAAGGATGGTGTTTGACTTGTTTTATAAAAGGGATTTTGAGTTTTCAAAATTCTAGTTTAGAAAACTTTATGTACCATATATTTGCATGCATTCAAATCCTTGGTACTTTAGTGAAAATCAATTTTCAAGGTTCTTTTTAATAAAACCCATTTTATTATAAAATCATTAATTTTTAATAACCTTTTATTAACCAATTTTAATGATCTTGTAAAGAACCAATTTTACGCTTGTTGTTGATTATTAGTTTGTTAAGCATGCATATCCAAATATCATCAAAACAATATAAATAAGCAACCACACAAGCACAACACATATTTCATTAGGTGCATAACCATAGCCAACTATTTTGACCACACTTGTTAGCCGAAACAAGTGTGCCAAAAGGTCCTTCCTAAAGGGTGAATATTGACACAAATAATGTGTCGTTGACCTCCCACTTGATCCCGCATCCAAATGCTTCAAGTATCCTTCTTGTGTTGTGATTACTCCACTTTCTTTGAGCTTCCAAAATGTACTTTAATTCAGCTCCAATCTCCTTTGGGCTCCGTAAATGTGTTTTGGTTATCGGGCTAAAATCCCGTTTAGAACTATGAAGTCCTTTATGCCCGAATTTGGCAAAACCAAAACCGCATTTTTGTGTGCATCTTCTTTTACAAAATATATCCTAATACATTTTTTCTAGTAAAATAAAATGCACCTAATCTATTTATTTTACATACCAAATGAAATAAATAAATTACATATCTTCTAATGGAAGAACAAAATAATTATTACAACCCATTGAAATAATAAATCACAACACAATCATTCAACACAAGGTCATGGCTAGGTCATATGCACCAAAATATATATCCAAATATATATATATATATATTAATTTCAAGAAGCATAAAAAAAATGGTTCCCTTTTATAAACTTTTTCGGCTATTTTCAAAAAACCGAAAAGTTAAGTTTTGTCCAAACAAACAAATCATCCATATGAAATAATTTTTCAAGATTCATTTATGCATGTAAGAATATAATCTTGAAAAACAAAGGGATAACCATACTTAGAATTTCGGCCATAGCGTTTTCACCAAACCCGAAACCCGAAAATTTTAAGTCTATTGAAGCATGCACTCATATAAGCGGCTCTAGATGCCATTGATGGGATTTTAACATGTTTATCAAAGCAATTTCATCCATATGAAATAAAGACGCAGCGGAAAATAAGTTTAAAACATGTTACTTTTATAAGATATAAAAGCATTTATATGCAAAATCCCAAAACCCGGATCCATATATGAGATGTATACTATCAAACACAACCATAGGATGTTTAGAAAACTACCTTCTTGAAGTACAAGGAGTAATGGATATGAAGAAGGTGATGCTTCTTGAACGGTTGCCTCCAAGTGTAGAAGACCTCAAGCTTGTATACCCCAAGCCTTCCAACAAACACCTTAGTTTTAGCTAGGATTTCTACACTTATGAACTCACTATTGAAACCCTCTTGAAGACCATCTCATGGCCGAAAATATTAGAGGAGGTTGTGGAGTTCTTGCACTTGATTTATGAACTTGAAAAAGCCTACTAGATCAACCATACATGACCCGATTGTTAGAGTCTTACACTTGATTTTTCCAAATAAAAATCAACTCTTGGATGATCAAGTAATGGCCGAAAAAATGCAGCCATTTTCTCCTATTTTCTTCAAGTTCTCTTCTTCAAAAATTCATCTAAATGAATATAAAAGACATGAGAGAATTTGCCACCCACATTGCCCAATAGGAGATCAACTAACACATGCATTTGCATGCAACATGATTGGCCAAAGAACTTAGGGAAGACCATCCAATCAAAATGCATGCAACTTATGACAACATGCATGGAATCTCATTGGACAAGAATCTTTGGGAAGACCCCATGGGGGGGGTGGCGGCCAAGCTTTTAAAAAAAATACAATTTCTTTTATAAAATATAAGTCTTACACATATATATATATTTTATAACTTTTATAAAATATAACATCATATGTTATAAGACTTATGCTATTTTTATTATGTTATTTAACCAATTAAATAACAAAGATAAAATATTCTCTCAAAATAAATTATCCATATAATTTATTAGTTTGTCAAGTGCAATTATTTAGAAAACCAATTTCTAAATATTCTAAGTGTTAATATTTATTTATTTGATCACATCATAAATAAATAATATAAGTGTTTGTCTAACTTGTTATTGGGTATGACTCGACTTGGATCATAACGTACTAGCCACATCAATTTAATATGTGTCTTGGGCATACAGAGTCCAACAACACGGCCTGTTGAAGCGAAAGGTCCTGGTTCGCTTGAAATTTCAAGCGAAAGGTGTATTTTCAAGCGAAAGATGTATTTTAAAGATGTTTCGCTTGAGTTTTTCAAGCGAAAGTGTGATTTTCAAGCGAAACGTGTGATTTTCAAGCGAAATTCCGAAGTACAATTTCAAGCGAAACACTGTTTTATGCCATTTTTTATCAGTTTTAATCCGTATTTTGATCTGATTCTTTGTAGGATTTGTTAATACTATGTTTTACACAACATGTGTGAAAATCAAGCCATTTCAACCATTAGAACTCGTTCAAATCAGAAAAGTATGAGAAGAAGTGAATAGAAATGAGAAAATCCGGTAGAATCAAGCTGCTATGGTATGAACTCCTCGTCCTGAGCTCTGATACCACTTGTTGGATCGGTTCCGTGACCCTAAAAGTCAGTTAAGGCAGTTCATCTTTGTTTACAAAGGCGGAAACAGAGTAAACTAAGTCACAACAGCTTTGTTCCTTTCAATTCTTTTCTATTAATGCTTTCCTGAGTCTTTTACAATGATTCTAATGAAATTTCGGCAACACCTCGACTCACACATACATACATGTCCCACTTCAAATGAAAACACCACAACCCTATTTATAGACACAGAGGTTTCGCTTGAACATGACAAGCGAATGGGTTTCACTTGAACATGCACAACATCAGTTTCAAGCGAACTCTGATCACTTGGTTTCGCTTGAACTACACATGATATCCTTTCAAGCGAAACACCCCACTAACATACAATCTAACCCTAAATTCAATCCTATTTTGTGCTTGTTCATTCTATCAAGACATAAGACTTTGTTAAAGACGAAGTTAACAGACACTAAGTGCACCAACAGATGACGAAATTCGTGTTGATAAAACACTGCATTTTGTTGAGAAACCTGTGGAAATTATGGATCGTGAAGTCAAGTGGCTTAAACGCAAACGCATTCCTTTGGTTAAAGTTTGCTGGGAATCTAAACGCGGACCTGAGTTTACTTGGGAACGTGAAGATCAAATGAAGGCGAAGTACCCGCATCTATTCTCACGAGTTTCCTCTAAACAAATTTCGGGATGAAATTTCCACAAGTAGGGGAGACTGTGACATCTGTGCTTGTAATCATTGTAAACAGTTCAGTTATCAATGAAATAAAGTTATTTGATCTCAATGTTTGTTTGTTTATGTTTGATGTTTTTCATGTTTTGACTTTTATTCAATTTCAAACTCTATATCGCTTTCTAGAGAATTATACGCAAACTGGTGCGTAAACATAATCAGTTTTGTGACACCCCGTTGAAACGTTCGCATTTGCACTAGCTTGTCAGTGGCTGCCTTAACTTTCGGGACGAAAGTTCTTAAAACTTGGGGATAATGTGACACTCTAGGTTTTTCCGAACAAACACCTTGTAAATTATTTAGTGCGTATATATATATATATATATGTTATTAAATGAAGATTTGCGAATTTTCTTGAAGTATTAGGTGATGCTTGTATTAAACTATGTGTATGTAATATATGTATAAGTGAACCGAAACCATGAATCCGACTCGAAGCCCATTCGGTCTCGAGTGAGCGACTGGGCCGGTTGGGCCGTGCACCTCCCTAAGCCCATTCGGACCCATTAGGGTGCACTAACTTGGAATGAGTATAAAGCCTCATTAACCCCCATTTGCACCAAACTTTCTCCCACACTCACCCACACTCTCCTACATTCCTTCAATCACTAAAAACCCTAAAAGCTCCACCAACACCCTCCTCTTTTCTTCTCGGAATCACCATCGGCTAAGGAAGGGCTCTCGGACCTCGGTGAATCCCTACACACCTCCACACTTTAGAACCGGTTAGTGTTTCAATGTATGCTAAGAAAATTATGTGTGCTTAATGATTAAGATGCATGATTAGTTTAGAGGTCTTGTTGAATGAATTCTTGTATGATTAGTGACTTGGTAATATGATGAATAATGTGTGTGAGCTATGGTATGATAATGTCTTGTTAAGGTGTTTTTGTAGGGAAAATGATTAGGCTATCCGATCCATGTTAGATGTTTTGTTAGATAATTTTGTTAATCCGATTTAAGTTATCCGATTTAGATAATATGATTTTTGTTATCCGATTCATGATAGAAAATTTAGGACCAATGTGTGTTTGATAGATGATGCAAGATTTGTTTGACCTTTATATTTCATGATGAAGAAAATTGTAAAAATGTGTTAAATGTATTATGAACAACATGAATATGATATGAATGTTGTTGAATATTTGAAATATGCTTGGTTTGATCTGTTTTGAATTGCATTTAGACAATAAAACATGTTTAAACATTCTGGTTGGTTAGTACAAAACCTCATGAAATTGCAATCTCATTGGTTAGTACATCAGAGGTTCTAGAAGGATTCTTGTGCACGTATCCAAGGTTGCGACTCGCAACCAAAACATGACAACTCGAGACCGCCTGGTTGCGACTCGCAACCAAAACATGACAACTCGAGATTACGGCGGTTGCGACTCGCAACCAAAACATGACAAGTCGAAACTCCGGTTGCGACTCGCAACCAGACCATGACAAGTCGAAACCTCCGGTTGCGACTCGAAACTGTGTGTTCTCGAGTCGAGACCTCCTGGTCTCGACTGGGCTGCTTGTCTCCGTTATTGGGCCAAGGACGTGTGGGCTGCGCATACCGTTCTATTTGGATTCTGTGAAGCTGTTAACTGTTAGTGTGATCTGATAGGCCCAATAACACTTATGATTTGTATGATAGCTGCTGATGTTCACTGTTTCACTACTACGTATCAGAATAGGCCCGATAACTTGCTGGATGATCATGTGTTGTGTATGCTATGTGTTAGTTATGTGTAGATTATACGTGAATACTTGTACCCCAACTTGACCTGTATTGGTGACCATGCTAGGACGTGGTGACCAACGTGATTGACCAAGTAAATAATCTACCGAGCAACCCAAGGTGAGTTCACACACTAAAAGCATGCGTCCCAGGGAGGGACACGAACCAACAAAATAATGTTTTCAAACTAGTAATTTCCGGGGGAATATGCAAACGGTACTCTTGTACTACTACATCCGGGGGAGATACGTTTGGGTATTATTTATAAATCACAACTAGCAACACTAAACGAATCTCTATCACATTAAGTCCCTGCTTATAGTACCGATTAATCGCCGGGGGCGAACGGGTTATTAGTTGATAGCGCTATTAGGTTTGACAACCTCACACCGTGACCGGGGGAGATCGGGCGTGAACTATAGACCTTGCATCTCGGTCAATGACGATAGACATTGACCTGGGGCACCAAATCTTCTCGTCAACAGTTTCGGTAATTCAAGTTTAGTAGCTTTCATATGGGGTAGCTCCCCATGACGTGATTATAAATGCTTTACCTAAACAACCTACATTTTCTTTTGAAAAGCTAAAACTGGACATCTCGTGAACTCGCCAACATTTCTGTTGACACCCTACTGCATGCTTTACAGGTAACCAGTGAATCAGGAGCTTGCAGCTTGGGGATATGTAGTGGTCGTCTTAACCCGTGTGTTGGGTTTCAAATAATCTTGAACAATGAACTTTGTTTTGAAATTGTTGGGTTTATGCTTCCGCTGTTTGTTTAAACTACCATTTGAACTTAAACTTTTAGAACTTTAAAATATGATGTTTACTAACTACTGTGGTTGGTGAATACTTTTACTACTAATCAATGCTCAGTATAATTGGTGGCTGGATCCTGGTCAGTCACGCCTCCAAGCGGTAGTACTCCGCAAGTGGATTTTGGGGGTGTGACAAGTTTAATGCGAAAAATACTCCGGAACATCAGCATATGCTAAACATACCTTAAATAACCTTTACATAAATTAGAAAAAAGTTTTGAAGGTTTTGGTATGGCAAAATCAAGTATATTCGCTTACAGGGACTAAATTTGACAAACTGTGAAAGTTTTCCGATTTGAACTGTAACGGACATTCCGTAACTTGATCATAAGTTAAACACACCCTAAATATCCTTTATATAGCTTAGAAATAGGCTTTGAGGGGTTCGGTGTGCTAAAATAAACTTTATGCTCATTCAGGGACTAAAAGCGTCTAAAAGTGCATAAGTTTGCATTTTCGCGCATAACTTACATTCTGAATACATCCGGACATCCAAAAATTTATGTAAGCACTAAAATATTTTATTTTAGTGTTTGGCATAAGAAAAATCCATTCGTCGCGCAATTTGGATCGTTTTTCGCGCTTGTGCGCATTTCGTCGTAATTAAGCGAATATCGCGATCGTACGGCCAAACGAACCGACATCCGGCATATTTTTGAGCATGTTTCAAGTCCACTATGATTAGGCATCATTTTAGGGCCTTAAAGTTGGCTTAACGGGCCTTAAACATGTCGGAATAGAGCTTATAACACAACAGGGACTGAAACTGACATTCTGCAAACTTGTTGCTGATCTGACACCCCCAGGCGGGCCGCGTAGCCTTGCCGGTTCCTTTACGCGGGCCGTGTAAGCTGCCCAGATATGCAGAATCTGTTTTAACAGCTGATTACAGCTGTTATACCCATGTTTCCTACTTGCAACTGGTATTTTGGAGTCTATGGGCATAATCTAGGGGCTCCAATGGTTTTATAAAACAATGGGCTCGATGTGTACGGCTGTGACTGAATCTCGGATTATGAGGAACGATCTTAACGGCTCTACCACATCTATAAATACCCCTTCCTCTCATTTGCAAAACCCCACAATTTGAATCTGATTTATGCTCTCTAAGTTGAAGTATATGCTTCATACCTGATAGAAAATCGGATCAAATCTTGCAGGGACCTTCTGTAAGTATTCTTTCGTTATTTTCATTCGTTTTTAGCGTTAAAGTCAAACTGCGTTTGACTTTCTGCATTGACCAGTTTATGGTCAATGCGAAGTTCGTTTGAACTTCATAACGTGAGCGTAATCACGATGGTTATAGTCCCTAGTGACTATACCTACTGATTACCACGTTATCTAGACTCAGTGACGAGTCGTAGTTTCGGTCAAAATGCGTATTCTTGCGTATTTTGTAACCAAACTACTTGTGGGTATCAAAACCGTTTGTTTTGATACCAAACCTGTTTTCAAACCTCGTTAAACATGTTTTAACATGTTTAGCTCATCACTTTTAGAGTTGTGCTTGTCTAGGGTCGTAAAGGTAAGCGATCTAATCAATCGCTTATACTTTCGAACCCGACCCATTTGGACTAGTTAGGCGTTCCAAACGCGTTTTACGCGAACGACGTGTTAAAGTAGCATAAGCTACCTAAACGGGTCGTAACGGGTCAAAAGCACTTAGGAAAAGTTTCGTTTTAGTATGTAGGCTTTGTTAAACCATATTACATGAGTTCCTACACTCATTTGGTTTACGAACCCTCATGCTACTCGATCCTCCGAATAGGTCCGTTTATTAATGTAGTTACCTATATTAGGTGCCGTTTGATTCCGTGATCTTCTAGCTTTGCTTTGTGGTTATCTCAGGACTTCTGAGCAATCTCAAGTGAGTACATAGACCCCTCTTTTACTTTTTTTCAAACATTTTGGGGTGAAACACATGTGCCTACTTGTTACTTTCGTGCTTTCCATGTTTTCATATCATATACTTGCTATGTTCATTAGTACACTATTAGTACATGATTTCATTTTATTTTGCTATGTATGTTTACTTAACATGCTAGCACATTGATTTACATTACATCTTCTTTTGCTATGTATGTTTACTTGGCATGATAGCATATTGTTTTACATTACATTTTCTGCTTTGTATGTTAACTTAGCATACTTAGTTCATTACTTTCATTACATGTTTACATTTGGTATGACATTTGGTTTGTTCAACGGGTCTAAACTACATTCATTAACATTAGCTACGCCGCTCGGTAGTAAGTAATGGTACCATAGGACTTGACAAACCCCGTTCCTGACATCCTAGGTTTGTTTGGGTGTAAGGAATGACTGAATCCGAAAACATTTTTCTTTGATAATCTTTACTCTAAGGTTATCCTGTTGTATCAAGGCTTGAATGTACGCGTTAACTTACTGCATAAGTGTTTGTATCAGTAAAACATGCATTTATTTTACAAAACATAACTTTTTACTTTGTTTTGTACATTTTTACTTGTGGTTTAAGTAGTCTCATTTTACTTACCGTACATAACTTTTGTTTAGACATTACATGATTCATATTTAACTTGGGTTATACTATGACATTTGACTATTTGATTAAACATGGATATTTTACATTGTTGATTGGTTTGAGTGACTTAAATAACGAGGCGTATGTAATATGATACAAGCATGGTGGATACGCCGCTGGTACTTCCTATATATAAGTGCTTGTATGATACTACATATCGTAGCGTTATTTAAACCATTTCAGTTTAGACATGCTGCATTTACAACGCATTTTCACTTAAACATTGTTTTACAAATAACTTGGTTTACACAAACCCTTTTTACTTGGTTATTCTTTTAACCATACATTATTCTTTTATATATACATATCATCTGATTTTGCTAACGTTTTTCAAATGATTTATAAAACAAAACAATTAACAAGGTTCATGACTGAATTTTATTAAACATTTCTTTAAACTTACAAGTCATGAATCCTATTTTCATAAAACCTATGTATCTCACAGGTATTTTTATGCTGACGTACCTATTTTCACATGTGTTTTCAGGAGCTGTTGCTTAGGATGTTCATGACACACTAGGGTGGACATGTGCCTTAGAGACTTAAAATAAAGATAGAACTAGTTTAATTATGTGATGTACTCTTTGTTTCAGTTAGTTTAAGACAACGTAATCCCTTTGTTTGGTAAATGAAACATAACTTTTAATGCCATGGTTGTGAAACAATAATTCTGTTACAACACTCCCCGACGTTTCCGCCACGATTTGATGTTTTACGTGGTCGGGGTGTGACAGTTCGAGTATACTCACAGTGTGTGTCTAACAAGTAAACATGGTCTGAAGATGGATTGAAGGGAGCACCTGATCAGCCTGCGTACGGGAACAGAAGCGCAAGTCCTCCAAAGTGCTGAAACGGTCGAAACCGAAGTGTCGGTGGGAAAACAGAGGCTTCGTACGAAGTTGGTGCCTTCGAACGAAGGCGTGCCTTCATACGAAGGTGGTGGTCTTCGTACGCATGTTGCTTCCGTTGTCCAAAATCGAGTGTGCATCGCGTCTGTCTTCGGAAAATCGAGTGTGCATCGCCACTGATTAAACTTAGAGTCGGAGAGGTCTTTGTCTGAGTCACGGATGAGAATTGGGCTCTCATGTGCGAAGTCAGTGCCTTCATACGAAGCCATGTGTGCTTTCGTACGAAGGCAGTGCCTTCGTACGAAGCCGGGCTTCGCACAGAACAGTCCGGCTCGCATTCGTGGCTGTTCTTGGCGTTCAAAGCGGTGTTTTCGCCTGAATCGGATGTATTTTCGAGTCCTATTCAAGGCGGTTTCGACACTACTTCGTCCCACTATCCAGTGAACGAAATACATGTCGTTTTAGGTCCTTTTTAGTGTAAAAATTGAGTTTTAAAGGGTTTTTACCTAGATCTAACACTTGGTGAGTGCGAGATCTGTAGATCTCTAACTTGGGAAGCCGAAGCTAGGCCCAATACACCCGGTTAAGTGTAGATTCGTGATAAAATGAGAAGATTTGATGAAAAAGATGAAGGTTTTCATAAAAACAGAGAAGTTATGATGAAAAAGATGAAGTTTTAGGTGAAAAAGATGGAGTTAAAGTGAAAACCCTGAAGTTTGGATGAAATCGAAGTGAATCTTGTGGAAAATCATAGTTGAAAATGTTATGTAATCATGTAAAAATGATAAATCTTACTTGAAAACAATCGGACAGCAATTCAGTAGCGTTTCGATGCAAAAGGAAGCAAGTGAATGAAATGGAGAAGGGCTAGGGTATTTATAGAAGAGGTGGGTTCGAACAGAGATGCTCGTTTGAAGCTGGCTGCCTTCGTACGAAGGCAGTGCCTTCATACGAGGCTGACTGGCTTCGTTTGAAGGGTGCTGTTTTGTGCTATAAATTCTCGTTTAGCGCGTAGGATGCTCGTTTGGTGTGTTTTGTTACGTTAGTTCGTACGTGTACTTAAGTATTTTAGTGAGACATTAAGTATTGCGTTGCATTACGTTTCGGTGTGATAATCGAGTTGCGAGTATAATCCATAAACATATAGAGCACACACAAGTAAAGCATATAAGAACACACAACATAACATTACTACTATTAACAGCATTTACGATTTAGCGATTTAGCGATTTAGCGTGATAAGCGAGTGCAAAGGCGAGAGTGGTTACTGAACAAACAAACACAGTCGGCAAGTAAAGTAGCATAATTCTCTGTGCTTCATGCTACGTTAGCGTTGCGCGTTTGCAAATATAAAGCTTTTAAGCGTGCAGTGGTGCTGTGTTATGAAAATGTATTTAGTATAACATAAACCTTTATTTATATCGAATCATGTAGTACAAAATGGTTACAAATCAAAGTAAGTAGCAAATGGATAACAATCCGAAAAGTCGGGTTGTTAAAACTAATGTTTCTTTGAGTGTAGAGTACGATCTTGTAAAGAAAGTCATGGAAGATCTTCAGGCAGACAAGGAAATCAAGTCTAAGCAACTTGAAATGCTTTATGCTGTTATTGAAGATAAACTTGGCTTGAATGTTGAAGCTGAATTCGATCAGATTGAAATCCGAAGAGCTGAGGCTCGAAGGATTGAACGCGAGAGAAAAGATGCTACAGAAGTTGCCGGAGCTGTAAATGATTAAGGAAAGGGTAAAACAGCTTAAGATGTTGTACGATCTTCTAGTGATAAAGTTGATGACTTTTGTTCCTGACATCTCTCTATTCAACCTCATCGATACGCCAGTGAATGTATCGTATAGTAAAGAAGAAAATGCAAGGCTTATAGAGGTTGAACATCGCCGTCTGAATGCAAAGAAAGATAAAAAAAGATAAAAAGGACGATGAAGAGGATGATGATGAAGAGGATTCTGATGATGTGTTTCAAGACATTGATGATTATCATTAAAGTAGTGACGATAATGACGATGATGATGATGGTCAAGGTGGAAATGGTGGTGCATTGATTGTGAGACCTTCCGGTGGTCATCAAGTACTTGATTATCTTGATGATTCACGAAATGAAGAACATGAGGAAGTTCATCCTTAGGGGGAGTCTACACCAGCGGCAACACACGATGAATCTGTGAATGTATTCTCTTCTACTCCCATGGTTATTTATATAAGTCACGATGTTAAAGAAGGGGAGTTAGTAGAAAACTGGACGAGGGAGACTATGATGGAAGCATTGGGCATAAATGATTAAAATTTCAACATCGATTTTGAGAAGGATGTTGATAATGCTCCTGACAGTGAATACGTCTTCAAAATGGTAGGTGAAGCTGATAACTTTGATGATGTAGTCATGGAAGCTGATTCAAAGTCTGATCAAGATGTGCTGTTTCATTATTCCAGCAAAGACTCTGAGGATTTCCATACATTCGCTGAATTGTTCAGGACGCACAATGAAGACGAATTGAGAAGAAAAGTAGTAGAAAAGATAAGTACAGATGGTGCCCCGAGAACATTATGGAAAGAAGAACTCCGAGAACAGAGAAAGAAGTGGTTCAAATCGATGACTAAGGAAAGAAAGTTCAAGCGACCACTGAAGTTCTTTACTGGACATCCAAATCAATCTCTTAGAGATATTCTGTCTTGGGGATATTTAGAATATTTGAAAGTCTATGCTATCAAAAGAGAGTTTGGAGTCCAATACTTTGAATTCGTTAAAGACTTGAAAATGCTGCAATGGTGGGATGTTGAAGAATTACTGAAGACAAAGAACATCCAGCAGTGTTTGTGGGGTCCAGATGTGAGATTACATGAACGAAAGCTTTGGTATTACATTCATGCTCAAGCAAATGCAGGATTTCCAGAGTGGAAACCTCACTATCCAAAGCGAGTTATAAAAGTGGATCCTATGACTGGTGAAAAGGATATCACGTTGCATGTCAAGAGGCCGAGATGTATGCAGAATATGCCCTTGAAGGACATGGAACAGGATTTCTATAAAGATTTCAAAGAGTGGATTTATGATCCTATGACATGTCAAGCGGTGATTGCTTTGCAAGATAAAGATTGTTTTTGGAGGCATATACGGGTGCTCGACCCTATGTGGCTTGTGAACTGTTCGAAAAAATATATCGAGTGTTTGTTCTTCAACAAGATCATGTACTATAAAGCAGATAAAGAACAAGCCTCGCAATATCAGAAGTTGGTTGGGGTATGCTTTGAAAAAGAAATCAACTCTGGGCACTACTAGAAGACTAATTGGTGAGATCTGGAACGAGAAGAGTTTTTGAAGAAGGAAAAGCACGATGCTTTGATGAATGAAACAATGAAGAAAACTGCATTCTTGGCAAGCTTGAAGCTTCCTAACTTCAAGTCTGTTCCGACTTATTAGACTCCGATTGAGAAAGAAGAGAATAAGAAGATCATACTCACCAAGTTCTTCGACTACACGGATGTGGGTAGAGAGTGGTGGTTGACCTAAGGCAGGTTTGAGTATCGAGCACAGAAGATAGAACAAGAAGAGCAGAGACGCAGGAAGAGAAAGTATGGCAGAAGGGCTTAATGAAGACTATACATGAAGACGACTACAACTACATCCAAGAGGGAGTCTGTGAATGCATATGTCAGTAGCTTCTGTCTTGTATCGAGTCTTAGTTTATCATGTATTGTATGTAATCCGTTACGAACTGAAGGTGTTTTGATGTAACAGTCCATTCGTACAGATGGACACATTAGTTGGTTCGTACGGATCAATGTTGATCCTCTCCTAGGTTCGTACGAAGGGACGTGGTCTATATATAGGAGGGGTCTTCATTTGTACAACTTTGACAATAGAGGGGAAACTCTGCCAAATCTTTTCTAGGGTATGTAATTGTTTTTAATCAATTAAAAGATCATTCAACGGTATCTTTGTGGTTATGTCTACCTACAACACGGATTCCGCACGTGATACTAGGATCTAGGAAGCCGGTCGGAGCATACATCGAGACGAAGCGGTCCTCACACTAAGTCCAAACCCTATTTGCACACCTACATGAGTTCGACCAAGCCCATTTATAACATATAATCAACCCAAAACTAGTAAACACAAGACAAACGTAAAGCTATTAGTACATGCTCTTACGATATTTTCTTTTACATTTCCCGACTCGAGTGTTCACCCCAACATAAATATATGTCGAGTGATGAGCGAGAAATCTTGTGAAGTGTGTCATTTAGTATAAAAGAAATTTTTCCGTAGGCTTGTTATATTTTTACGTTTCTTTTTAAAAGTATTATTAAAAAACAAAAAAAATGTTGAAGGAAAAGAAAAGCGTAGAAATGCTCAGTTGATCAAAATAAAAACTTGGGTGTACAGTAAAGTCTAAATAGGCTTATTCGGTTTATTTTCAACAAAAATGCACATTTTCTATATCAATTTTCACACACTTTTTATAATGTTTTGTTAAATAAATATTCAAAATAGGCTTATTTCATTTTATTTTATTTTTCAGGACAAAACAAAGTCAAGATAAACAAAGGAAGCAAATACAGGCAAAAAACTGAATAAAATGAGAAAAAGTCAACACCCAACAATTTTTGAGTTATTTTTCTTGATCAATATATTGGAGAGCTTATTCCATGTTGTATGTTCGTTTATTATTTTGATTGTCAATTGGGACTTGATCCAAGGTCAAACTAATCACCCAACAATTTCTAATCACTATATGCAATGTTCTAAGTTATTTGATGCTTTATATATCACAAATTTTCAGAAAATGGAAATGAGTTGCAAGATCATTTGCAGGCCGGCCCAAGGGTAAGCCAAATGAGGCTTGGGCCTTGGGCCACCAAAACTATAGGGCCTCCACAATTTGATGAAACCACAGTCCATTTATAAAAGATTTAGGGTGTGGGTTATCAATAGATTGATGGTTGGTAGTGTAGTGGTTTTGTGTATGTATGGATATTGGTGAGACCTGGGTTCGAATCCCTGGTTCACCATTTTTTTTTCTTGGTTTAAAATTTTAACACAATCTTTCAAATAATTACACTTGGCCCCTTCAAGTTTAACTTTCAATCACATACATTGTTTTGGGAAAAAAAGGCCACAAGATTTTACTTCGCCTTAGACCACCAAAATGGTTGAGCCGGCCCTGATCATTTGGTTACTTATTTGATTCTTCGGTTCCATTGATAATGTGATTCCTTTCTCTTGGGTTACTGACACACGTACAAACACTTTGCTTCATATCTTTGTGATTGATTCCTAGAAGCGACTCCAAGTGGATGGAAACGTATATCCATGAGTATAAGAATGAACAGTTTGTGAAAATGGTCCCATAAGTTCATTAATTTGGACTTTGGATGCAAGAAATAATAATTACAGTTTTAGCTCTCAATGTAAAATTATGAGAAGGTAACTTTTGTATCGTAACTGTCACACCCCGACCACGTAAAACAACAAAACGTGGCGGAAACGTCGGGGAGTGTTGTAACAGAATCATTGTTTCACAACCATGGAATAAATAATTTTGTTTTATTGAATAAATGAACTCATTGTTTTGATACAATCAAATAAGTACAACTATTATCTTTCAAGTTTTAAAGTCGCTAAGGCACGAGTCCATCCTAAGTGTAGCATATATCATCAATCATCACAAAGCAGCACCTGAAACATGTGTAAAAATAGGTACGTCAGCATAAAAATGCCTGTGAGATACATAGGTTTTGTGAAAATAGGATTCATGACTTATGAGTTTAAAGAAAAAAAATGCATGTGAGACACATAGGTTTTGTGAAAATAGGATTCATGACTTATGAGTTTAAAGAAAAAGTTTTAATAAAAGCAGCCACGATCCTTGAAAAAAGGTTTTCTTTTATAAATCATTTATAAGAAATCGAATGATATAAAGTAATAAGACATAGGAATTTAATAAGTAAGTAGAATAAGTTTGTTATAAAAATATATTGTTTGAAAAACAATATTTTGATAAAAAGATTCATAGTATATATAAAAATATACTTTGGTTCTAAGAAAGTCGAATAAGTAATATATTAAAATATATTTCAGTTCCAAAATCGTTAACCCAAGTGTACTAAATAACGCCACGGTATGTAATGCAATGAAAACACTTATATATAAGAAGTACCAGCGGCGTATCTACCATGTTTTCATCATATTACACCCGTCCCGTTATCTAAACACTAACCCTAAAACCCAATTTCAAAACAATAGTATATTAAATACACTTTAGTTGTTAAAGTAAATAAATTTTCAGTAGTATATCAAAAGTATACTTTGGATTTATAAATAACATATTAAACTATGTTTTGGTTTTGTAAATAACATATCAAAATATGCTTTGGATGTGATAAATAACATATTAAACTATGTTTTGGTTTTGTAAATAACATATCAAAATATGTTTTAATGATTAACAAAATACACGTTGGTTTTGTACATTGTCACATATGAGAGCATATCAAACTATACTTTTGGGAGTATAACTTAATATACAAAAATAATGAGACTTAAGAATTCATTCAGACCTAGTGCATCAAAATACACCTTTGAGACTATAAGGATACCACAAAGGCAATCCCTATTTGGATGGAGAAACAAATTGGTTTCAGACATTCCATGACAACAGGAATGGGGTGTCAAATCCTATAGCGCTATATCATACTACCAACCGGTCTGGTGAACAAAATAAGTACAATTCAACAATCAATGTTATAATCTTTGAAAAATCAGTGTTTAAACCATAGATAGTCATTCAGTTTGTCAACAGATAAGTACTAACATGTATAATCAATTATACTTTTGGAAAACATGAAAATAACAGATAGGTACACATGCTTCACCCCAAAACAGTTTGAAAACAGTAAAAGAGGGGACTATGTACTCACATGAGAGTGCTTAGAAGTCTTGAACAACTACCAAGCAAGCTAGAGGAGTCCCGGAAATCAAACGGTACCTAATATAGGTAACTACATAAATAACCGGACCTAAATCGGGGGATTGGATAGTATGAGGTCTCGTGAATCAAATGAGCGTGGGACTCATATGATATGGTTTAACAAGGCCTACATACTAAAGGAAACCAAACCTAAGTGCTTACGACCCGTCACGACCCGTTTAGGTAGCTTAAGCTACTTTAACGCGTCGTCCGCGTATAACGCGTTCAAACCGCGTAACTAGTCCTATGACAAGTATTATATGCCCTAACATACTTAATTATGTTACATATCAGTTAAATGACAAAAGTTTAGGTTACATATGCTTAATTACCAATTACATATGAAAAGGGTATTTTGGTAATTTACCTAAGGCATATAAACTACCTATCATACAACTACTTAAACTAGGTGACCATAAGGTATAACCTTGAAAGGTTATTCCCTATACAACTATGGTCACCTAATGTGTTTGGTCGGATCCTAAAGATCGACCAAACGGGTCTAGTTCGTAAGTCTAAGCGGTTGTTTAGACCGCTTGACTTACGACTCTACATAAGCACTAATCTAAAAAGTGACGAGCTAAACATGTCGAAACATGTTTAGTTAAGTTAGAAAACAGGTTTGGTATCAAAACAAACGGTTTTGATACCTAAAAGTAGTTTGGTTACAAAATACGCGAGAACACACATTTTGGCCGAAACTACGACTCGTCACTGAGCCTAGATAACGTGGTAATCAGTAGGTATAGTCACTAGGGACTATGACCATAGTGATTACGCTCACGTTATGAAGTTCAAACGAACTTCGCATTGACCATAAACTGGTCAATCTAGAAAGTCAAACACAGTTTGACTTTCAAGCTAAAAACGCATAAAAAGAACGAAGGAACACTTACAAAGGGTCCCCGCAAGATTTGAACCCGATTCACTCTCAGGTAGGAAGCATATAAACTTCCACTTAGAGAGCTTTGAATCAGATTTCAAATGTGAGGGAAAATGAGCAAGACATGGGGGGTATTTATAGGAAATGTTGAGCTGTTAGGATCGTTTCTTGTTTCCCAAGCGTTAATCTCAGCCGTACAACACATACCCACTGTTTTAAAAACCCATGGGAGCCCATAGGATTGCTAGAAACCAGTTGCAAGAGAGAAAAGAGTGTATGACAGCTGAAAACAGGCTGTTTGCAACATTCTGCTGCTCTGGGGACTGCTTGCGCACCGTAACACTCAGAGTGTTGAGGTGCGCAAGGTAACAACTTTGGCAGAAATACAATTTTAGTCCCTATCATGCATTTAAGTCATTTTCGACACGTTTAAGGCCCGTTAACCCCATTTCAAAGCTCTAAAATGAAGTTAAAGTATAGGGAACTTAAAATGTGCTCAAAAATATCTCGGATGTCGGTTCGTTTGGCCGTACGGTTGCGTTGTTCGGTTAATTACGACGGAAGTCGTAACGGACGTAAAAACGGTCCAAATTGCGCGACGAATGGATTTTTCTCATGCCAAACACTAAAATAAAATATTTTAGTGCTTACATAAATTTTTGGATGTCCGGGTGTATTCAGAACGTAAGTTATGCGCGAAAATGCAAACTTATGCACTTTTTGACGCTTTTAGTCCCTGAATGAGCATAAAGTTTATTTTAGCACACCGAACCCCTCAAAACCTATTTCTAAGCTATGTAAAGGATATTTAGGGTGTGTTTAACTTATGATCAAGTTCCGGAATGTTCGTTACTATACAAATCGGTATAGTTTCGCAGTTTGACACAATTAGTCCCTGCGATCGAACAAACTTGATTTCAACACACCAAACCATCCAAAACTTATTTCTAAGGTATTTGTAGGTTATTTAAGGTATGTTAAGCCTATTTCACTATTCCGGAGTGTTTGTTGCATTAAACTGGTTATATTTATGCATCAGAGCGCGTAACTACAACGTTGAAGTCCATTATGGATTTAAGATAGTACCTTTAGATATCCTACTATGAATCCCATATATGAGATATGGAAGATTCTATGAGGATTTGGATGGATCACATAAAAACCAAAAACATATAAGAAAATACTTAAGCACATAATCACATAATTGATTAACTTGATTATTAATTTGTTATCTTTGGTCACGGGTATTTAAATCACACCAGGAATCCAATCCGAGGATTTCATTTGGCACTTTAAACACAAGAATCTATCTATGGAGATAGAAAGATCTTAAGAGGAATTTGGCTTTGTTTCTTAAAAGAAACGGGTATTTAAGGTTCTTGGGGAGATTACAAGTGATCACAAAAATGACAGAACCACACAAGTAGTTTGTCTTTGTGTTGGCATCATAAGGTTGTATCAAACATTCACACAATCGTATCAGTTTTGCAAAAATAAAAACGACGAATTTTTTATTTATATAACAACTGACATGTCTTTAAATGTCAAAAGATAACAACCAAAGGAAATAACAAAACACTAATTGTTCACTGCTGCTTCATTGTTCACGTTTGCCTCATTGATGTTAAACACTCGTCCACGAGCTGGAGGTATGTTAACGAGTCTTGGGCAATTGTTTCTGTAGTGAGTAAGGTCACCACAGTTATAACATGACCCCGGAGGGAACCGTGCTTGAACAGCAGCAGGGTTTGCAGCAACTTGATTTGCATAACGGCAAACGTTGATCAAATGTCCCAATTGCCCACAGTGGGTACATTTGTGGCATTGCTCTTGCTCCAGATGATGACGGTTGCATTTATTGCACAAAGGTGCGGTGCCAACATAGTTTTGCCTTTTGCGAGGTTGTGCTGGCTGGTTTGGTGCAACCTGTTTGTCTTGGGCAGTTATGGCGCAGTTTTGAGAGGCTTTGCGCTTCTTCTTCTTGGATTCCTCAGTCTGTTTTTCCTTTGGCTCAGCTTGAGCAGCCTTGTTAGATGGTCTTGGGTCGCCTTTCCGAAACAGCTTGCGCTTCCTGATATGGGATTCAGTTAGGGTGGCAGACAATTCAATGGCTTGTCTGACAGTTGTAGGGTTGCTGCCAGTAACAATACCCTGAACTAGGTCAGGAAGACCATCAATATATTTCTCGATCGCCTTCTCCACAGGAGTAACAATAGCAGGACACACCAGGATCAATTCTTCATAACGGTCAGTATAGGCTCGATGTTCCCCACTGTCTTGCTTCAAATCATCAAATTCCCTTTCTAGAGCCCTTAGCTCATGACGAGGACAGAATTCCCTCATCATAAGAGCCCTAAGCTCGGCCCAAGTCTGTGCTAATGCAACCTCAGCACCGCGGTCTCTCATAACCCCGTTCCACGACGTAAGAGCCCTCTTCTGAAACACACTCGAAGAAAACTCGACCTTGCAATTTTCAGGACACTGAACGTGACGGAAAGTATTCTCAATGCTCTCGAACCATTGAAGAAGCCCAGTTGCTCCCTCAGAACCACTAAACTTGAGCGGTTTAGCCGAGTTAAAATCCTTGAAATTGCATGGAGCATTGTTGTTGTTGATGGCTTGAATCATTTGAGCATAAAGATTTGTGAAGGCAGCAGCCATTTGCTGCGCGATGATTCCCGCAAGTTCGGCATTCGCCATCTGATTGTCGCGTTGAGGAGGCATTCTAAAAGAGGAACATGAAAGGAAACGAGTGAGAGAATTAGACGAAAAGAATGAGATTAAACAAATCTGATGAAAGCAAGGATAGTGGTCATTTGTTTGTTACTACAAAGCAACAAACGACCCCGGTGATTATTCAAAGTAAATAGGTCAAAAATAATGTATCGCGAAGACATGCTCGCCTATAAGTGGACACTCACCCCAAGAGTTCCCAGGTAAGAGTGACTGGTCCGATTATGTGGATTTGTACGAACACTCTAGCCTTAGACAGAAAACTCAGGGTACAGGCACCCACCCTTCCAGTTTGCACGTGTTCACATTATTTAGACCAACTTTGACGGGATTTGAAAACTTATAGGGTTCAAAACCATATAATAAATCATCCTAGGACAGATGATTAGTTTTCAAAGCGGGGTAGAAATTTGTGTTCTTATTGTGGTTGTCACCTAAGAATAAGTGACGGTATTGTTTTAAAACTAAACACAAGAAAACTTGTGTTAGGGTCCTAGGAAGGTTATAGTCTAGGTCAAAGCATTACTAATAACCTAATTCCCTATAACCATTGGCTTTGATACCAACTTTTCTGTCACACCCCGACCACGTAAAACAACAAAACGTGGCGGAAACGTCGGGGAGTGTTGTAACAGAATCATTGTTTCACAACCATGGAATAAATAATTTTGTTTTATTGAATAAAGGAACTCATTGTTTTGATACAATCAAATAAGTACAACTATTATCTTTCAAGTTTTAAAGTCGCTAAGGCACGAGTCCATCCTAAGTGTAGCATATATCATCAATCATCATAAAGCAGCACCTGAAACATGTGTAAAAATAGGTACGTCAGCATAAAAATGCCTGTGAGATACATAGGTTTTGTGAAAATAGGATTCATGACTTATGAGTTTAAAGAAAAAGTTTTAATAAAAGCAGCCACGATCCTTGAAAAAAGGTTTTCTTTTATAAATCATTTATAAGAAATCGAATGATATAAAGTAATAAGACATAGGAATTTAATAAGTAAGTAGAATAAGTTTGTTATAAAAATATATTGTTTGAAAAACAATATTTTGATAAAAAGATTCATAGTATATATAAAAATATACTTTGGTTCTAAGAAAGTCGAATAAGTAATATATTAAAATATATTTCAGCTCCAAAATCGTTAACCCAAGTGTACTAAATAACGCCACGGTATGTAATGCAATGAAAACACTTATATATAAGAAGTACCAGCGGCGTATCTACCATGTTTTCATCATATTACACCCGTCCCGTTATCTAAACACTAACCCTAAAACCCAATTTCAAAACAATAGTATATTAAATACACTTTAGTTGTTAAAGTAAATAAATTTTCAGTAGTATATCAAAAGTATACTTTGGATTTATAAATAACATATTAAACTATGTTTTGGTTTTGTAAATAACATATCAAAATATGCTTTGGATGTGATAAATAACATATTAAACTATGTTTTGGTTTTGTAAATAACATATCAAAATATGTTTTAATGATTAACAAAATACACGTTGGTTTTGTACATTGTCACATATGAGAGCATATCAAACTATACTTTTGGGAGTATAACTTAATATACAAAAATAATGAGACTTAAGAATTCATTCAGACCTAGTGCATCAAAATACACCTTTGAGACTATAAGGATACCACAAAGGCAATCCCTATTTGGATGGAGAAACAAATTGGTTTCAGACATTCCATGACAACAGGAATGGGGTGTCAAATCCTATAGCGCTATATCATACTACCAACCGGTCTGGTGAACAAAATAAGTACAATTCAACAATCAATGTTATAATCTTTGAAAAATCAGTGTTTAAACCATAGATAGTCATTCAGTTTGTCAACAGATAAGTACTAACATGTATAATCAATTATACTTTTGGAAAACATGAAAATAACAGATAGGTACACATGCTTCACCCCAAAACAGTTTGAAAACAGTAAAAGAGGGGACTATGTACTCACATGAGAGTGCTTAGAAGTCTTGAACAACTACCAAGCAAGCTAGAGGAGTCCCGGAAATCAAACGGTACCTAATATAGGTAACTACATAAATAACCGGACCTAAATCGGGGGATTGGATAGTATAAGGTCTCGTGAATCAAATGAGCGTGGGACTCATATGATATGGTTTAACAAGGCCTACATACTAAAGGAAACCTAACCTAAGTGCTTACGACCCGTCACGACCCGTTTAGGTAGCTTAAGCTACTTTAACGCGTCGTCCGCGTATAACGCGTCGTCCGCGTATAACGCGTTCAGACCGCCTAACTAGTCCTATGACAAGTATTATATGCCCTAACATACTTAATTATGTTACATAATCAGTGAAATAACAAAAGTTTAGGTTACATATGCTTAATTACCAATTACATATGAAAAGGGTATTTTGGTAATTTACCTAAGGTATATAAACTACCTATCATACAACTACTTAAACTAGGTGACCATAAGGTATAACCTTGAAAGGTTATTCCCTATACAACTATGGTCACCTAATGTGTTTGGTCGGATCCTAAAGATCGACCAAACGGGTCTAGTTCGTAAGTCTAAGCGGTTGTTTAGACCGCTTGACTTACGACTCTACATAAGCACTAATCTAAAAAGTGACGAGCTAAACATGTCGAAACATGTTTAGTTAAGTTAGAAAACAGGTTTGGTATCAAAACAAACGGTTTTGATACCTAAAAGTAGTTTGGTTACAAAATACGCGAGAACACGCATTTTGGCCGAAACTACGACTCGTCACTGAGCCTAGATAACGTGGTAATCAGTAGGTATAGTCACTAGGGACTATGACCATCGTGATTACGCTCACGTTATGAAGTTCAAACGAACTTCGCATTGACCATAAACTGGTCAATGTAGAAAGTCAAACACAGTTTGACTTTCAAGCTAAAAACGCATAAAAAGAACGAAGGAACACTTACAAAGGGTCCCCGCAAGATTTGAACCCGATTCACTCTCAGGTAGGAAGCATATAAACTTCCACTTAGAGAGCTTTGAATCAGATTTCAAATGTGAGGGAAAATGAGCAAGACATGGGGGGGTATTTATAGGAAATGTTGAGCCGTTAGGATCGTTTCTTGTTTCCCAAGCGTTAATCTCAGCCGTACAACACATACCCACTGTTTTAAAAACCCATGGGAGCCCATAGGATTGCTAGAAACCAGTTGCAAGAGAGAAAAGAGTGTATGACAGCTGAAAACAGGTTGTTTGCAACATTCTGCTGTTCTGGGGACTGCTTGCGCACCGTAACACTCAGCGTGTTGAGGTGCGCAAGGTAACAACTTTGGCAGAAATACAATTTTAGTCCCTGTCATGCATTTAAGTCATTTTCGACACGTTTAAGGCCCGTTAACCCCATTTCAAAGCTCTAAAATGAATTTAAAGTCTAGGGAACTGAAAATGTGCTCAAAAATATCTCGGATGTCGGTTCATTTGGCCGTACGGTTGCGTTGTTCGGTTAATTACGACGGAAGTCGTAACGGACGTAAAAACGGTCCAAATTGCGCGACGAATGGATTTTTCTCATGCCAAACACTAAAATAAAATATTTTAGTGCTTACATAAATTTTTGGATGTCCGGATGTATTCAGAACGTAAGTTATGCGCTAAAATGCAAACTTATGCACTTTTTGACGCTTTTAGTCCCTGAATGAGCATAAAGTTTATTTTAGCACACCGAACCCCTCAAAACCTATTTCTAAGCTATGTAAAGGATATTTAGGGTGTGTTTAACTTATGATCAAGTTCCGGAATGTTCGTTACTATACAAATCGGTATAGTTTCGCAGTTTGACACAATTAGTCCCTGCGATCGAACAAACTTGATTTCAACACACCAAACCATCCAAAACTTATTTCTAAGGTATGTGTAGGTTATTTAAGGTATGTTAAGCCTATTTCACTATTCCAGAGTGTTTGTTGCATTAAACTGGTTATATTTATGCATCAGAGCGCGTAACTACAACGTTGAAGTCCATTAAGGATTTAAGATAGTACCTTTAGATATCCTACTATGAATCCCATATATGAGATATGGAAGATTCTATGAGGATTTGGATGGATACCCTTTGTTCTCTCTTCACATTCGGTGACTACACACCGAATTTACTCACCGCATACCCAATCACCGAAACCAATCATCATCGCGGTTTGGTTACCGCTCGGTGACACCAACTCACCGCATCACTCCCCGATGATTATACCCTGCACCCTTAGAATGGTATTTCTGTCAATTTACATCTTATGATATATATATATATATATATATAGGGGACCGCTAAAATGGGAACCACTTCCAGTTGTAAGAACCGTGAGAACTACACCGTACGGGGCGATGTGGACCAAAAAAAATTTTCATAAACGTAGATGCATGTATTATAAACGCATTTGTAAAAAAAATGTCAGGTGTGTAGTTTTGAGCAACCAAAATTTGCGTTTACGGGACCCGTAAATTTTATTTAAAATTTACGGTACCCGTAAACACAAACTTGTGGTGTTCAAAACTACACACACGACATTTTTTTTTAAATTTTTTTTTACAAAGGTGTTTTTAATACAAGCATCCACGTTTATGAAAAAAAATTTGGTCCAACTCGCCCCGGATCAAAAAGTTCTCACGGTTCTTACAAGTGGAGGTGGTTCTCATTTTAGCGGTCCCCTATATATATATATATGTATATATATATATATATATGTATATATATATAGGGGTAAGATAAAAAAAAAGTTTATTTTGCCTAAGTATGATAAGAAGTAATCTTAACCATTCATTTTTTAAATCAATGGTTAAGATGAAAGTGTAGGAGAAATGAGGAGTGCAAGGGTATCTTGAGAAAATCATATTTATGGACTTTCTCTCTCCGCATGCAAGGCACATGCATATTCCACCCCCGTTTTTTAAACGTTCATAACTTTTTAATACGACGTTATTTTTTCATAAAAATTTCACCATAATATCGAGCGTCTTTTTATCTTTAATTTGAGTACCACATTGCTATATAAAATATGAAGACTAAAAAAACCCACTAAAATGTGTTGTATTTCTATGTTGTATAACATTTTTTTGTGCTGTATTTTTGTACTATATTTTTGTGCTAAATTTTTTGTGCTGAATTTTTATGTCTTAAATTTTTTTTCTCAATTTTTTGTGCTGGATTTTTTTGTACTATATTTTTTGCTTAATTTTTTTGTGCTATATTTTTTGTACTATATTTTTTTGAGCTATATTTTTTTTGTACTAGATTCTTTTGTGCTATATATTTTTGTACTACATTTTTTGTGCTATATTTTTTTGTACTAGATTTTTTATGCTAGATTTTTTTGTACTAGATTTTTTTGTTGTATTTTTAAAAAACAAAAGGGGTGTCACATGTCATTTTTACTCCTATTTATAAGGACCAAAATGTCCTTGATTCCTACTTATTAGGAGTGCACATGTCATCATCACAATCCTTCTTAGGCTACTTAGGAAAAATCCACTTTTTAGTGGATCCTTCCCCTATATATATATACTAGGTGTAGGACCCGTGTAACCACACGGGTAGCTTTAGTAATGATCGAAATCAAATACTAAAAAACAGATTATAATATATCATTTAAATTTTGGTCTTTAGTTCTATATCTTTATAAAGTAATGTTGAAGACTGTATGTGTGACCACACGGGTAGTTTTAATAACCATCGAAATAGATTATAGTACAAATAGCAACCCTTGGCAAGTATAGTTTTTCCTGTTCCAGGTGCACCAGTGAAAAATATCCCCTGCAAAATGAACCAGTAGGCTTCTTATCACTAAAAGTCATCAACAAAAGACAAATTTTAAAAGCAAATTAATTTTTTTAACACAAGTCAAATTTATATCACATGTACTAAGTGCAAACCTTTGGTAACTTTCCCCAAGTCATGTAAAGTTCCGTAGATTTTTTTAGGTACTCCACAACTTCCTTAAGCTCTTGTTGAGTATTTGTGATTCATTATCAAGTGCCATTAAGATGATTGAAACGACGTCTATTAATTAAAACCTACAACAAATGATACAATAAACGAAGGTTAAGAAACATATTTTAAAAGTATGCATTCGTTATAAAGAGAAAGAAGAACACGTTTATGTAAAAACCAACAAAAAAAAGTAACTCAGCAGTGGCTAGAAACACTGTTTTAACCCAACAGTGGTTTCAAACACTGTTTTAACCCAACAGTAGTTTAAAACTCTGTTTTAACCCAAGAGTGGTTTCAAACCACTGCTTTAACAACAGTGTTTTGACTCAACAGTGTGAAGGTTAAGAAACATATTTTAACAGTATGCATTCATTATAAAGAGAAAGAAGAACACGTTTATGTAAAAACCAACAAAAAAAGTAACTCAGCAGTGGCTAGAAACACTGTTTTAACCCAACAGTGGTTTCAAACACTGTTTAAACCCAACAGTAGTTTAAAACTCTGTTTTAACCCAAGAGTGGTTTCAAACCACTGCTTTAACAACAGTGTTTTGACTCAACAGTGTTTTCAAACACTGTTTTTAACCCAACAGTGGCTTGAAACACTGTTTTAACCCAACAGTGATTTCAAACACTGTTTTAACCACTGGTTTAACCCAACAGTGGTTTAAAACTCTGTTTTAACCCAAAAGTGGTTTCAAACCACTGTTTTAACAACACTGTTTTGACTCAACAGTGGCCCAAATAATTTTCATTTATTATATATAATAGATTAGATCTAAAGAGGAAAGCTAACTACCGAAAGAAGAACATCGGTCTCAGCTCCTTGACTATCCGTGAATGTCACAAACGCGATTTCAGAACGCTCATTATGACTGCAATGACAGAATTACAATGGTGTTAAGTGTTAAACCATAACAAAAAGAAAATCCTAAAAGATAAAACTCATTATTACTCATTTAGTACACTAACCTTTGAGTCTCAACATAAACAATATTTCCGCAGAAAATAAACTGGCCCGTATGGTCATAATCGAGGGCAGGAACCTCGCCGTCAACAACTATCTTACTTATTAATCTTCTTATACTAAAACTGAATACCTGAGATAGCAAATACATGATCAGACTATTATTTTAAAATATTATTACCATCATTTACTTTCTTAATTAGTTAATTAGTTTCGTAGTCTAATTACAACTTACAATAACTTGGACAACACGTTACTTAGCCTATATTGTACTAAAACACGTGTTACTATTAATTAGTTAATTATTACCATCTTATTAATCTTGGATCCATTTCTTTCTTAGACTTCTTTGCAGATGGTTCTTTTACTTTCACTGACTTCTTTCTACACCAAAATCCACATAAACATAAATAAAAAATAATATTAATAATAACTATAAAACTAATTACCTCTCTACAGGATTTTTAGCAATAGATTCTTTGGGTGTTTCCACACAAATTGTCTCTGTAACAACATAATCCAATGTTATTAAAAAATTAAATTAAAGTGCTCAATAAAACAACATACAGATTGTCCAAAAAACAAAAAATATTTCCCGCAAGTGTCCGCCGCCGTCGTTGAATCTGTAAAGAAAAATCAAGTATGCATTTGACTAACAATCAAGAAACAAAGATCAATCTCAATCATTGAACGATGAAGAAGGAGGAACAAATCGATGTAACAAATCTGAACAAAAAAGACCCTAATCTGAACTGATTTGTAAAAAAAAACATAATCTAAACACAAATAAACCCTAATCCTTCTTCATGAGCATCAATCGGATATAGATTTTACTCTCCAACCAATAATCAACCACTTAACTCACACACAAGTCATCCAATCATCCATAAATTGATACCAAACCAACATTTGTTACTAACAAATATGACAGTTACGTGAATCCTCCTTTAAAGTGTATCTTTAAATTAAACAAAGATATATGCAATTAAAAAGATAATGTTCATTTAGATCTAGGAAAATGAAGATCGTATTATTGTAACATATAAGTTAAAATCGCACCTATATAAGTTCAATTCAAACACACTTAGCTCCTAAACCTAAATTGAAGGCACAAAGCTCTTTAAGTAAAGCCTGCCATTTTCGTTCATTTGCATTTTGACTTTAAGAAGTAAATAAATGTTGGACCACTTTTTATTCCATCAAAACAGCAAAAAACATAACAAACTATATGCCCACCCCTTACAACCCAACATCAAATCCTCTCCAAATAGGCCTATCTTCACATTTTATCATCGCTCTGCTCGATCATAAATTTTTTGCAACAATTATAATCTAAGAAAATAAAAAAGTTACAAAAATTGTGTGCTCCATAAGTACTAAAATAAAGTTGTTGCATTTAAAAATGTGAAAAAATAGGATGAACATCTTACTTGGTCAATTTTCGGCTTTGGACTTAAGGGAGACCACGATTCAAAATCATATGTCCAAGTCCTATACTCTTGATCGGTCATCATGAAGGTCTTTTGATGTTTGCCAGAATAAACAAAGAGTTTCAAATAACATGTCAAAGTAAAAGAAAAGTGTCAAATAATATGTCAAAAAAATCAAATAATATGATAATGCATGTGTGTTTATACATATCAGATAAGAACACCATCTTTAGAGGTAGGATGCAGACCTCAATATACTTGATAATGTCAACTATTTAAGAATGTCTTTATATAGGGGAGTGCTTGTCAATAGATTGGGTAGTTGACATAGTGGGAAATAGGTTAATAGATGGTTTAACAATGTCAAGTAACATTGATGGGAGGGGCTGGAACACGTAGTTTTAACATGGAACCACTATCCAAACATGGATTCTTTGGTTAAAAAATGTGTTTTGAGTTCCTTAAAACCATGAACAAACGCAAATGAGTATAAAACTTTTGTATATTAAATGATCAATACTCAAATCCAACAAAATTTAACGTTATATTCTTCTAAACCTAAACACATCGTTGTTATGCAAAAAAAAAATCAATCTCCTTTAAAAAATAAAGACCTAAACATAAGTGTGGTAAGTGATAATTACAATTTAGAACTTAAAAAAAGTATACATATATAATTCCAAAAGGAAGAACTCCTAAACCTTGTTAAGTTACCCAAAAATTCATGCCCAAATGTATTGCTAAAACCCCCAAACGGAAAATTAGTTCTGAATGTGGACCCAATCTTAAGAAGGAAACCAACTGACAAATGGAAAAGAGCATCCAAATTGGAACTTAACTTTGAATGCAGACTCAAACCCATTAAGGATTAATCATTCAGCTTATTGTAAAACCACAAAACACGATTCATTAATATCTCCCAACATTACCTCCTGAAAATGTGGATGACCAGTAACATAGTATCTAAACAAAGCCAATGGTGTCAAGAAGCTGTTGATTTGAGGTCCAACTTAAGGAGCTGTGAAATAAACAAACAATTGCTTCAATAATTGTGCACCAAATGGGTTGAAGAAATGTAAATGAAGCTTCGCAAAAGCACGATCTCCACAATCCGCAACATCCTCCGGATAAATCGAGCAAGAAATTAAGAAACCAGCTTTAATTCCTTCATCGAGATGATCTTCGTCCTCTAACCATTCTCTTTGTCCACCACTGATTCTATATTTGAACTGCCATTGGGGTGGAATATAACTATTAAACTTTTTAAACTGATGGGTTTACTTGACAAACAGAAACAGTATCAACTGATACAGAATTAAACTTAAAATCATCATATAAACATAGACAGCAGATAGGTGGTGAATATACCTCACCGATTGAGCTCCACTGATTCAATATTTGAACTGCCATTGGGGTGGAATATAACTATTAAACTTTTTAAACTGATGGGTTTACTTGACAAACAGAAACAATATCAAATGATACAGAATTAAACTTAAAATCATCATATAAACTGATGCGTTTTTTTTTTTTGTTCAAAAAACTTGCAGGTTCTGTAGTGAAGTCGAACTCGGCAAATTTTTAAGCAGCAAAGATATCATTCCATATGTTTTTAATATAGTTTGTAAACTAGCGAAAAGAATTCACCTTACGTAATTCACCTCCTCGTTGATGACCAATATATAATCACATCAAACCTAATTAGAATAAAACAAAATTATAATCAAATTGTACGAAACGTAAACCCTAACGAACGTTAACAGTACCTGCAACGAAGGAGGACCTGAACATTGACTCCTTTGTCATGGCGACTGGACATTTTTGGTGATTCAAAGCTGATGACTCTTTCATCCCCACATACTCATATGCTCCATGTTTCCTCCCTGTAAAAGAATAGCAAAAATGGCAAACATGGGATTTAACGTTGACTATTGGTGTATAAGAGCAGACTGTAAGGAACACGTGACGCACCAGTTTATAACTTCGTAACCATTAGACAAAGCTATCTTTCAATACAAAATACTCATAAGCTGTAGATTCGTTTAGGCGCTTTTATTTCATCCTGCAATACAAAACACACATAATATGGATTTTCAGCAGGTAGAAATCTACAGTGGTTTCAACCACTGTTTTAACTCAACAGTGGTTTAACTCACTGTTTTAACCCAACAGTGGTTTCAAGCATTGTTTTTACCCAACAGTTGTTTCAAGCACTGTTTTTACCCAACAGTGGTTTAAAGCACTGTTTTTACCCAACAGTGGTTTAACTCACTGTTTTAACTCAACAGTGATTTAACTCACTGTTTTTAACCCAACAGTGGTTTCAACAATTGAAGGCCAGTAGATAAGATCGAGCATCATGTTAAGACCCAACAGTGGTTTAACTCACTGTTTTAACCCACAGTGGTTTAACTCACTGTTTGAGCCACGTACATAAAAATAAGCATCCAAATATCCTAATTTTTGCATTAAACCATTGGAATAAGAAATTAAGAGTAAAAATAAGTAGTTAACCTGATGATAAAAGCAAAATCTCAAAGTGGCTTGACAACCTCATCAATGAAACATGTATGATCTTTCATCTTTCATCTCAAATTCTCAATATGCCTTCATCGTCTTAAAAATATTTAATTTATGCATAGTTTCAATGATGCACAAGTATCATACAAAGAAGACCTTTTTTCCATTTAGTCAAATAAATAAATTTCCAACTTAAAATCAAAAGAAAATCAAAAACCATACACTACACTTTTAACAATTACACCAAACTATATTAACAAACAAAAACAACCAAACCACTCTACATGAATAATAAATTCCACATTAAAATACTACTAACTTTAACCAGAAAAAAAATCTATTTTCCAGAACAAAATAGTCAATAAATGTTGACTTAACATTACATAAATATAATTAACAATTATAACTACCTCAATCTCGAACCTAAACTTACCAATTCAAATAGAGTTTCTGGTATGCCTCATTCACTTGTTCAATTGAGCTGAACGACTTGATCCCTAAAGCTGCAAATCAGACCGCAAAGGATAAGGATAAGTTGAGGGAAATTGAAGCAGTAGGAGCTTAAATTAGGTTAAAATAGGTGCAAAAGTAAGTAAGAAAGAAAGAAGAAAGAAACCGTCGTAAACATATGTAACAACATTCATCATCATCATCATCATCATCATCATCATCGTTGTCGTTGTCTCCTGATTGATCCACTGATCAACCGAATTTAGAATCAAATCACATAATTGAACATACCTAGGTTACTGTTCATCTTCCCCAATTAGATTTAGGGTTTCAAACCTCGTACTCCCACTGAAATCCCCAACTAAAAATTTCAGTTTCGATTAAAAACTTACAGTATAAACTTGGTGGATTTGGCTCTTCCTCTGTTGAACTGATGAACAAACCCATGTTACTGTTCATCTTCCACAATTAGATGAAAGCGGCAGATGAATGTGGCATTTATTAATCACAGATGAATTAGAACAAACCCAGGATCTCGTTGAATCTGAGAAAGAGAAAGAGAACAATCACAGATGAATTAGAACAAACCCATCTAGTGAGAGAGAAAGAGAGCATCTGAGAGAGAGTGAGAGAGAGACAACAAAGATTAGGTTTTGAGGAGATTTATTAAGAGAGAGATTATATTAGGTTGTTTGAAATTTGAAATTGAAATTTAAAACACCCGCTTTTTTTTTAAATTCAAATTACCCCCCTTTAATTATGTATAATATATTATTTAGATTAATAGTATAGATTAGATATATATAAATCGGAATTATGACATCATCATTGACATATGGCATACCTTAGAAGTTGACACGTAGGCAGATTTACATCAGCTCATTTTCTCTTATTATAGATAGTATATATATATATATATAGGGGAAGGTTCATTTGAGAAGAAAATTTTATTGAGAAGAAAAAGAATAAAAGGGTATAATTGTAAAACATTAAATAGTTTTTTTTTCTCATCTCATTTATTATTATGTTTGACTAATTAATTAGTCATTAAGACTATAATCCTTCACACTAAATATTTTTGCCTACACACATCAAAAGTTATCCTACACATTTCGAAATTTATCTTACACATATTGAAATTTATCCTACACAACTCGTAATTTATCCTACACGCCTCGTATTTATCCTACACTTTAAATGAATTTTTATTTTTATTTTTTGTGAAAAATATATATCTTAAAAATAAGTTACAAATTTAATATAGTTAGTTACTAGTCTAAGTACCCGTGTGTTACACGGGTGGTCTCACAATAAATTATATTATTTCCCAATGTTACATAAATTTTTAAATGATATTTTTTTTTGTTCTAGTTTAATTGTATTTTTTTCGTTCTAGTTTAATTGTTTTTTTTAATTTTGTTATTTTATTTATAAAATTAAAAAACTAAATAAAATTAAATTTAATGATTGATTAATCATGACAGGGGCTTTGTCCCACCGCAAGCCAATTAACAATGGAGCCCCCTGTCCGGTTGGCGTTAACGTGGCATGATAAAGCCCCTAGGGGCTTTATCCCCCACCACCCGGCATAGATGAGAGGCGCTAGTGAACGACACAAAATAGTTCACAAATGTGGTGGCAATTAAGTAACTAAAAATAGTTATTTACAATTGAAGTACATAAAAAATATCGGATATGTTTCCATGAACCTACACAACTTATACTATTATATTAGAACACGTTCATATATGTGCTAGATTGATTCTCGCTTTGAAAAATATATATGGAAACGTAAAGAATCATTCAAGCTAAAAAACACTTGCCACATGCTTGAATTATACATCGAACGCTTGCTATTGATTCTCTCACATTGTTATCTTCACATACATAACAATGCTACAACCACAAAAAGTAACAAAAAAACATCCAACATTACATATCCTTTATTGTGCATTTCTTTGCACAGCATATTGTTCATCAAATGTATAGTCCCTTGGCATTGTAGAACTAATTAATAGTATCAACTAACATTTCCACCAATGCAAAAAAGTTCATTATCACATATTCTAATTCCTAACACACATGAACAACAATACCATTAAATCATATTATTATCCAATTATCGATCTTTATTATCAAAGATACCATTTTTACGTTAGCCAATGTTACATACCATTTTATCCATAAAAGCTACTCAAAACCAATAACTTAATAAGTGACCCGAGAAACCCGAACCCGATCAAAAGATAGACCTGAACCTAAACACATATATTCAGTTTGGTTTCAAGTTTCAACCCATACAAATAAAGGACTTGTTAGCCTTTTATATACAGAAAATTATGAATTTTGGATAAAACGTATTTCAGGTTAAACCCAACCCGGTTGATTTCAACAAATACCACTAAATGACTCGTTAGCTTTTTTACCTGAACAAAAGTTATGTTTCAAGTCAACCCAACAATTGGATATAACCCATACCAATAAATGACCCGTTAGCCTTTTATATACATAAAAGTTGTGAATGTTGGAATAAAAAGGTCAACCCAACCAAACCGATTTCAACTTATACCAATAAGTGACTTGTTAGCTTTTTAGTCAAAGAAAACCAAGAAAAGTCATGAATATTGGATACAATGTTTCAAGTCGACCCATCACAGCTCGTTTCAAGTTGCAACCAATACCAATAAATGACGTGTTAGCTTTTATTTAAAGAAAATATGAACTTTGGATAAAAAGTGTTTCAGTTCAACCCAACCCACGGTTTCAAGATTTGAACCCTACCAATAACCGACCCACTATGGCCTATTACCCTACATGCCTATTTTTCCAGATCTACATAATTGCAAAATGAAAAAAAGTGACATACCTCTGAACTGAGTTTGTAACGACCAATTAAGAACTTTAGGAGGTTGTAAACACTTGAATGTGCTGAGTCGTTAGACTCATTTTTTAAATGACAAAGATATTGCATAATATAATTTAAAAACTAACTTCAAGTTTTTAAAAGATTTACGAAAATGCTACCTTGATATGGGTCATGAATGAAGGAGGAAAGAAGCATATCCGAACTAATTGGTTATTCTTCTACAGAGACACGAACTAAAAGGAAATCATTATGTGTCTAAGCCTTGGTTATTCTTCTTTCCTTATTGGTTATTCTTCTACGGAGACACAAACTAAAAGTCTGAGCCTGCAAATATAAACATTATACACGTACACAACAAATATTAATTTCAAAAGGCTATAGATTAAGAAGAAGCTAAGATTTGCAAAATGTTTTGGTTCTTAACCACCTACTATCACTAACATCCTTTTCGTTGGGCTGCTAAAACAAAATCAATAGCTTGAAATTCAACCGTAGAAATTCAAGGGGGTCAAGTTCAACCTACTAAATTTGTCTATTGATCGGGTATTTCAATGACATCAACAACTTAGAAGCTAAATATAATTCGATAAAAAAACATTTACAATAAATATAAATAGGCTTTGACTTTTAACCCCTTAAATTGACTTTGGCAAATTTTAGAACTTTTACAATTTTACCAGTTATAGGCAAAGTATAACGAAATCGACCCATTTAGATAGAGCTCTAAAAAGACAAACCTCCATCACTCCATGATAGAAGAAATGGCGTAGTTAATGTGACAATCGGACAAATAAACTTATTTACTGGCTGTTACCCGCCAGGCGTTTTCACATTGCCCAAAAGCATCCTGGTTAAAAAAAAACAGGTAAGCAATCATACAGATGAATCAAGGGTGGGTCATATTTGCAAACAAAATCTTGATCATTTGCAAGCTGCATCAAAATCATTATTATTGTTATTATCATTTAGTTTCTTTCGGTAAAGGATGAAAAAATCAAGAGTAAAACTTGTTTTTACTGACGAAGTTGGCGATCTCTCGGTTCCCATGCTAGTTTTGTTAAATGCGAATGTCTAAAACTAATTGACCCGCGCATGCCAATTGTTGCCTTCATCCGAAACTGCCTTGTAAATGACTCGAACAGATTCCGAACATCTCAAAATGCACCAACCGACCAGTCACCAATCAGTGTCTCCAAATCGAAAGGAAACCAAGCATAAATCTATGATTATGCATTGCCCTTAGCAATAAAAGTGAAAAGTTAAAGTGCTAGTTTCACAGTTAGTAAAATCTAAATAGACATATATCAATTTGCCAAAACAAAATCATATCAGAATTATGTCATGTATACACGTGCAACTCACTTTTGAAAATTATTGAAAATATTCATTTGATGATAAAATGACTTAAAAAGTTAAAAGTTGTTCCAGAAAGTTAAAGCATGGATTGTCTATTTCTGTGTTTTTTTCCTCAATTCACTCAACATTTCAAAAACGATTGTGCCCGCACCTGTATTCTCGAGAGCACCAAGAAGGTTTGTTTTTTTCTTGAGAGAGTGTGGCCTTAAAGTAACCCCACTCATCGAAAACCGAATCTGCACAAGTAACACATTTTCCCCATTCGTGACGCCAAAATTTCAAGTTGTTGCCACCTAGGCTCGCAAGTGTTGGCCAATGCTCTTGTAATTCAAGATTTAAAACCTGTAAGCATACATTACAAACACCATGATATACATCAGATTTATTATAAAATTTCATAATGGATTCCTATAGTCAAGTTGACCATTTACATGAACACCTAATTCATAAAACAAAGAATTTAAGGGAAGTACATTAAAAAAAAGGAAAATACCAATCCATGATCTTTTTAACAGGCTAAAAAATCTAATAACCAAATCAATCAATGATCAAAATACTGAAACAAAGGCCTGTACTTTCTTATCCAAATTCGGAAACCCGACCCGAATTCGAAGCCACCCGAACCCGAATAAGAGAATACTCAAAAAACCCAAACCCAAATTAAAGAATACTCGTAAAACCCGAACCCGGAAAACCCAAACCTGACCAACCCGAACCTTAAATGGTTAAGTTATTGCGTCACTTTTACTTAACCAAAACCAGAACCACCCGACATGAAAAACCCAAATCTTGAAACCCGAATAAAAACTCAAACATTTATTGTCTTTTTATAGATGGAATTTGATTTGGAGTGTTTTGTATTTGAAACATTAAGCTTTCGGACTTTTGAACATTATCGTACCATTATAAAAAAGACCTTCATGTGCTTTCATCCAATATAAAAAACATATGACATTTATTTTTTAAACGTAAATGTCTAAATAAGAGTGAAAAGTCGAGGACTTATCGGTTAACATTGCCTCTAAGGGTGTCGATCTTACCATTATGTCCATGAACACGCATAGTTAAGCATGATTCCGTCTTGGAAAAGTGTTGGTTGAAAATCGAGAATGAATCTGCACCGAAAGACAAAACACGATATCTTTTAATTCACAATATTGTTAAAATAAAGTTTACATCTAAGTACACTTGGGTGTCACATTTCTAAGGTTGCAGATTAGTTATGATCAAGAGTGATTGGAACTAAGACCCGTTAGGATCGATGACCTATTGAGACTACTGACCTACGAAACAAATCTTAATCTTAATAATACAATACTTTTAAAAAAAAGTTTACATATGAATAGAAAAAAAAAAGTTTAACGGGTTCTTTTTTTTTTTAATTTAACCGGTCATGCCCTGTAACACCCTGAAATTTTTTTTTAATGGTTTTTGTAAAGTATACGACAAACAACATGTAATTATGACTACATATACTTTGTAAACATACGGGTTTGTTTAAACCTTACAATTTTAAAATAATACAACATAACATAATTGAGTACGTCGTTTAAACATTTCAAAAGTTGTTTAGCAAACAGTTTACATCATAAACATTGTTTAAACCGAGTTAATTTATGCGGAAGCTTCAAGAGTATGTGTTCGGTTCTTCAAAAGTTGCTTGATCGTCACCCATAATCCTTGAGTACCTAAGACTGAAATGTTTACATAAACATTTATATTAGAATGCTTAGAAATGATACTTGATCGAAACTACGATCGAAATGAATTTGAAAATTCACAATTATATAAAATTTATAAACATTCAGGCCCTACCGTAACTTACGGTTTCACCGTAAGTTACGGTGGTCAATTTCCAATAATGGTCCACCGTAAACCAGTAGACTCACACCGTAAGCTCCTGACCTTTACCGTAAATTACGGTACTACCGTAACTTACGGTAGTCCCTGTAAATCCATCTTTTGGTTGCTTTGTTCATTATACTCAAGCCTAAATCTCGGGTTTCGCTCTTTCTAACATACCAATACATTAGTTTCTCAAAATTCTAATATGTTACATATGAACCAATATCAAAGATCAGTCAATCATATTCAAAATATCATGCATATCACGTTATATCAATTTACTAATGTGCAAGGTTCAAATTACGGGTTTCTTATGAATTATTAACCCGTTTTACCTATCTACACCTTTTGACCCGTGAAGGGAAGTTAAACACTTTTAACTATAAATCTATATATAAGCGTACCTGGCTCGGGTCAACATATTGACCTGTTTTAAGACCTTGTCTCTATAATATGCTAATTCATAGCCTCGCTAATTCATAAACCAATTACCCTGCGAGCATGAGACTCGACATACACTTATTAGTCGTTAATTGTCAAATGGTATAAATATTACCATTTGACCCGTTTGGTCTAGACTACCAAATATTTTGTGCTTAATATTAAATGGTGTTGTTTTAAACTTCAACTCTTTTTCGTCTACACATGACTAATTCGTCGTTTTACTCTTTTTATTCGTTTAGGCTTACCTTAATAAGTAGCCATTCAAAAACTCATTTTATATATATGTCATCTCGTGACCAATTACTATTTCGCCCATTTTACCATTAAACATGGTTTATCATTATTTTATATGTCCCGACCCGTTTCATTTCGTGTCGGAACCATATTTCAAATATAGCTTTTGTCGTATTTACAACCTATGAATAAACACATAACTTACAAAAGAGGGCGTAAGCTTTACTTACCTTGCATCCGGTTATGCTCTTTTTCTGCGTACTTGATTCGTTTGACCCGCTTCTTTCCCAAGTCTTCATCTAGCTTGTCTAGAGTCAAACTATCATCATCACAATTCGTAAGACGGTTAGATTAGTCATAATCATTTACGACTATTCCATCCTACGGGTTTTATGTCGAATTTATCATTCGTCCATATCAAAATTATCATTCGATCTAATCATTGGTCAGTTTGACTTTTTAAAAGTCAATTGACTTATCAACATATTCAAATGCACATTTGGTTTAATGAACTCACTTAGGCATATTTCATCCGAACTCTTAACGAAATCAAATTTTACATACTAACTAGTAGGCCACGATTTCATTTAGGCATTTCATATCACTGAAAATGGGCTGTTTTTGGTGACTTGTTTAACCTGTTTACATGTCTTCAAAAATTATGATTTTTTTATATGGCGTACATCTCAGAGGGTTAGGCCTTGTGTTAAAATTTCAAGATCTAACTCTTTACCAAAAATTCATAAAAATTCATTTACTAAGTTGCAATCAGATTCGTCACTTCTGACTGCAGCTTACGGAAAAATTCATTTAAAATTCCTCGTTTATCCGATTGACGAAATTCCAATTGGAGATTCTTTTAATCACTTAAAACTTTCTACAGTAAGAATTTGAGACCATAACTCAATTCGTAAATTGAGTTATGACATTCGTAATGGGCTGCAAATTCTGCCAGAAAACGCAGCTTGAACCTTTGATACGGAAAAATTCATAAAACGCTCAATTCTCGTCGAAAAAATGCGATTCCAGTGGGGTTTTAAAGATATTTCCTGGAATTACATTTTAGACTCAAGAAACACATGTTTTTATCACGTTTTGTCCAGGTTATAGCCGATACAAGTCGGCTGTAAATTCTGATCAAGAGTCGTTTGAATTCAGCTTTCAATTTAAGCAAGTTCTTGACATCATAACACCATTTTAGCAATCAAAAACCCTAACAACAATCACCTTCAATGGTATTCATGGATTTTTTACTAAAATTAGGCACGATTTCAACATATCTTGTCTAGGGTTTACTCCTAAACACTACAAGTGTAACACCTGTGTCATTTCAACCATCAAACAAATGCCAAACCAATGAAATATTGTATTTCATACTTTGGACTTGTATAAATATGTGTATCTTGTGCACATATCAACTCTTGTTCGATTTCAAACTCTAAATCGCTTTCTGGAAGGTTATACGCGCACTAATGCGTAAATATAACCAGTTTAATGCAACAAACACTCCGGAATAGTGAAATAGGTTTAACATACCTTAAATAACCTTTACATAACTTAGATATAAGTTTTGGAAGGTTTGATGTGGTGAAATCAAAGTTAATTCGCTTACAGGGACTAAAGTTGACAAACTGCGAAAGTATGCCAATTTGAACTGTAACAGACATTCCAGAACTTGACCATAAGTTAAACATACCATAAATATCCTTTACATAGCTTAGAAATAGGCTTTGAGGGGTTCGGTGTGCTAAAATAAACTTTTGGGTCATTCAGGGACTAAAAGTGTCAAAAAGTGCACAGGTTTGCATTTTCGCGCATAACTTACGTTCTGAATACATCCGGACATCCAAAAATTTATGCAAGCATGACTATATTATATTTTAGTGTTCGCCATAAGAAAAATCCATTCGTCGCGTCATTTGGATCGTTTTTCGCGCTTATGCGCATTCCGTCGTAATTAAGCGAACATCGCGTTCGTACGACCAAACGAACCATCATCCTAGATATTTTTGAGCATATTTTGAGTTCCCTATACTTTAACTTCATTTTAGAGCCTTGAAATGAGGTTAACGGGGTTCAAACGCATCGAAAATCGCTTAAACAAGGTGCAGGGACCATTTCTGGAAAATCTGCCAAAACAGGGGCCTAGCGTGACGCGACGGGCCTTAGCGTCACGCGAGCCCCCATCTGGACCAGATTCAGTGTTTTAAATGCAAGTTGCAACCAATTAATCCTTAACCACATGTTTTAAGTGATGTGTCACTAAGTTAAGGAGCATTTGTGGCACCACAACTTCCCGACAAGTGTACGGCCTTGATCGTGCCCTCCTTTCCATGAAACGATCTTAACGGTTCTCCGAATACTATAAATACCCCATCACCCCAACCTCATTTCTTACAAGAATTCTGATTTGAGAGCTCTAAGTTGAAACCTTTGTTTCATACCTGAGTTCTTGGATCGGGATTAGCATTCGGGGACCCTTCGTAAGTATTCTTTCGTTCTTTTCCTTATTTTATTGCTTTTCGAGTCAGAAAGTCAAACTTTGTTTGACTTTCAGCGTTGACCAGTAATGGTCAATGCGAAGTTCGTTTGAACTTCGCAACGTGAGTGTAATCACGTTGGTCATAGTCCCTTGGGACTATGCCCACTGATTACCACGTTGTCTAGGGTCGTAGGGTAAGCGATCTAATAAATCGCTTATACCTCGAACCCGACCCATTTGGTCGATCATTAGGATCCGACCAAACACATTAGGTGACCATAGTAGGTAGGGAATAACCTTCCGAGGTTATACCCTATGGTCACATCGTTTAAGTAGTTGTATGATAGGTAGTTTATATGCCTTAGGTAAATTACCAGAATACCCTTTTCATGTATAATTGGTAATTAAGCATATGTAACCTAAACCTTTGTCACATAACTGATTACGTAATATGTTTAGGCATATAACACTTGTCATAGGGCTAGTTAGGCGGTCCGAACGCGTTTCACGCGAACGACGCGTTAAAGTAGCATAAGCTGCCTAAACGGGTCGTAATGGGTCGTAGACACTCAGGTTAAGTTTCATTTAGTATGTAGGCTTTGTTAAACCAAATGACACGAGTCTCTACACTCGTTTGGTTTACAAACCCTAATGCTACCCAGTCTTCCGATCTAGGTCCGGTTTATTAATGTAGTTACCTATATTAGGTGCCGTTTGATATCCGCGATCTCTAGCATTGTTTAGTTGTTACTCAAGGACTACTGAGCAATCTCAGGTGAGTACATAGACCCCTCTTTTACTGTTTTCCAAACTGTTTTGGGGTGGAACACATGTGCCTACTTGTTACTTTCATGCTTTCCTGTTTTGACATCATATACTTGCTATGTTCATTAGTACATTATAGTACATGATTTCATTACATCTTATGCTATGTGTGCCCATTGTGTGCATTACTTAGTACATTGTTTTACACTACCTTTCATGCTAGGTGTGCCCATTGTGTGCATTACTTAGTACATTGTTTTACACTACCTTTCATGCTAGGTGTGCCCATTGTGTGCATTACTTGGTACATTGTTTTACATTACATTTTGTTGCATATGCTCATCCAGTATATGAACACGTTATATTACATTTTGAACCGTTGCATATGCTTGCCCAGCATATGAACACATTATACTACATATTGAACCGTTGTAATCATTTGACTGTGATTCGTTGATATCTGTGAACCGTTTGTATCTGTGAACCGTGTGAACCGTATTTGACATAGACATTTCGGCATAGACATTTTAACATGATTGACATTTGATCATGCATTGCCCACAAAACATAACTTTGATTTAAACCAAGTTTTACTTCAATACTTTGTTTTTGTGTATATGGTTTAGTTGAGACATTTCACTTGCCATACATGATATTTTTGACATAGACATTTGACATGGATATTTGACATAGACATTTGACATGGATATTTGACATAGACATTTTGACATTGGTTTGGTTTGATTAAGTGATTAAGTAACGATGCGTGTGTAATATGATACAAGCATGGTGGATACGCCGCTGGTACTTCCTATATATAAGTGTTTGTATGGTATTACATATTGTAGCGTTATTTGAATCATTTCAGTTTGATACATATAACATTTTATACAAATAACATACTTTTCACAAGACATTGTTTTACAAACAACTTATCTTATACAAATCCATTTTACTATGGTTATTCATTTAACCATACATTATTCAGTTATTTATACATATCATCTGAACTCATTGTTTTTCAAATGATTTACAAAACAAAGCAAATTACAAGGTTCATGACTAAACATTTTCTCAAACATAAGTCATGAAACCTATTTTCACAAAACCTATGTATCTCACAGGCATTTTTATGCTGACGTACCTATTTTCACATGTGTTTTTCAGGAACTGTTGCATAAGATGATCAAGATACATATAGGCAGACTTGGGCTTTAGTGACAATAAAAGATGCAAGACTAGTTAATTATGTTGTATTTCTTAGTTTGATAAGACATTGTAACACTTGTATTCAATAAAACGAAACTTCAATTGCCATGGATTTGAAACAATTAATTCTGTTACAACACTCCCCGACATTTCCGCCACGTTTTGTATGTTCTACGTGGTCGGGGTGTGACAGAAAAGATGGTATCAGAGCCAATGGTTATAGGGAATTAGGTTATTAGTAATGCTTTGACCTAGTCTATAACCTTCTTAGGACCCTAACGTGAGTTTACTTGCGTTTAGTCATAAAACAATACCGTCACCTATCCTTAGGCGACGACCACAACAAGAACATAAATTTCAAAACCGCTTTGAAAACTAATCATCTGTTCTAGGATGATTGATTACTAGGTTTTGAACCTTCTATTGTAAGGTTTTGAACCCTCTATTGTAAGGTTTTGAACCCCTTTGATTTTTCAAAAACTCATCAAGGTTTTGGGCTTTAAATAATGTGAACACGTGCAAACTGGAAGGGTGAACGCCTGTATTCTGGGTTTTCTGTCTAGGCAAGCACTTCGTATACATCTCAACCAGACGCGAGACCAGTTGTGCTTACCTGGGAATTCTTGGGATGAGTGTTCACTTATAGGCGAGCATGTATTCGCGATACATTATTTTTGACCTATTTACTTTGATTATTCACCGAGGTCGTTTGTTGCTTTGTAGTAACAAACAAATGACCACTATCCATTGCGTTCATCAAATTTGTTTCATCTCATTCTTTTCGTCTAAATCTCTCACTCGTTTCTTTTCATGTCTCCTCTTTTAGAATGCCTCCTCGACGCGAGAACCAGATAGCGACTGCCGAACTGGCAGAAATTATTGCACAGCAAATGGCTGCTCAATTCCCAAACCTCTTTACTCAATGGAATCAAGCCAACAACAACAACAATGGTGTATGCAATTTCAAGAGTTTTAACTCGGCAAAACCACTCAAGTTTAGTGGTTCTGAGGGAGCGACTGGGCTTCTTCAATGGTTCGAGAGCATTGAGAATACTTTCCGCCACGTGCAGTGTCCTGACAATCGCAAGGTCGAGTTTGCTTCGAGTGTATTCCAGAAGAGAGCCCTTACGTGGTGGAATGGGGTTATGAGAGATCGTGGTGCAGAAGTTGCTCTAGCACAGACATGGGCCGAACTTAGGGCTCTCATGATGAAGGAGTTTTGTCCTCGTCACGAGATCAGGGCTCTGGAAAGGGAATTTGATGATCTCAAGCAAGACAGCGGTGAGCATCGAGCCTACACGGACCGTTATGAGGAGTTAAGCCTGTTATGCCCAAACATGGTCACGCCTTTGGATAAGGCGATCGAAAAGTACATTGATGGCCTTCCCGACTCAATACAAGACATTTTGACTAGTAGCAACCCTACTACTGTTAGGCAGGCCATTGAGTTATCTGCAACCTTGACTGAATCGCAGATCAGGAAACGTAAGCTTTTCCGAAAGGGTGACAAGAAACTGGTCGAGGAATCGAAACCAATCGAGGAATCAAAGACCATGGATGAACAGACTGGATCCTCTAAGAAGTCAAAGAAGCGAAAGGCTTCTCAGAACTTCGCCGTGGTCGCTCACAATGATCAAGCCGTCCTCAATCAACCAGCTCAACCCCCTGCCAGGAAACCCTACAATGGAACTGCACCTTTGTGCAACCAATGTGGCCTACATCATCATGCTGGGGTGAAGTGCCGCACATGCCAAGTTTGCGGACTTACAGGTCATACAGCGAGGGTTTGCCCAACAGCAGCAGCACCAAATCAGATTAACAACAATCCTGCTCAAGCTCGTTTCCCACTGGGATCTTGCTACAACTGTGGCGAGATGGGCCATTTTAGTAGAAATTGCCCAAGACTTGCTGATGCAAATCCAGCGCAGGGATGAGTATCTGACCGACAGAAGATAACGCTGTTTAGAAAATAATCGAGCCTTGTGTATTATTTTCTTTTATCACAATCTATGAAACAGTTGTTGTTATTGTTGTTTATAAATAAATCTTTCATTTACATTTCAATATGTTTATGTGGTTGCATGTATAAACATATCCCCTACAATACCGACAATCAAGGAACCGCATTCCTTGAAGAACAGACTACTTCCAAATTTCTTCCCTTGTATAATCTCTTGCGTTTCCACGAAAATCCTAAGTACCCGTTTCTTCCAAGAGAAACGATGTACGAGGCGCCAAGTTAATAGCAATCAATAACAAGAAAATAACAATTAAACAATTATGTGGTTATGTGCTTATGTGTTATCCTTTATGTGTCATGTGATCCAATTTATGTTATTCAAATCCTCGGAAAAATCTTACTTATCTTTGAGCAAGAGATTCATAGTAGGATACCCAAAGGTACTACTTAAATCCTTAATGGACTTCTACGTTGTAGTTAAAGTCCCTTGGATTATAATGTACTACTTCATAATTAGACCCCTTTAGTAGTCTAGTTAAACAGATTGATCCAAAAATCTGGTTGGGGATATCATGTGATGATATAGCTGAAAGGACTCCTTAGTGGCCTAATTAAGAAGATCCTCTGTTGATCTAATTAAAAGGACCCTATGGTAGTCTAGTCACTCTCATCTCAGGTTTGATATCTTTCCCCACAACATTTCAAAACAAACTGTGCGGACTGTGCAAGGAATTACGTAATTATGGATGCATACATAATTATGAAATTTAGTGCACAGAAATCACAGCAAGTTCTATCATGTATCAAGAGTTAACCCTATTCATTTTCAATTCTGATGAAGCATCCGTTGAGGAAAAATGAACTAGCTATTCATTTTTCACTTCTGAAGAATAACCGTTGAGGAAAATGAATTATCCATTCATTTTCGTTCTAAAGAATATCCGTTGAGGAAATGCATATCCGTTGTTTATCTTTTCATTTCCATTCTGAAGAATAACCGTTGAGGAAAATGAATTATCCATTCATTTTCGTTCTAAAGAATATCCGTTGAGGAAATGAATATCCGTTGTTTATCTTTTCATTTCCATTCTGAAGAATAACCGTTGAGGAAAATGAATTATCCATTCATTTTCGTTCTAAAGAATATCCGTTGAGGAAATGAATATCCGTTGTTTATCTTTTCATTTCGTTCTAAAGAATATCCGTTGAGGAAATGAATATCCGTTGTTTATCTTTTCATTTTCGTTCTGAAGAATATCCGTTGAGAGAAATGAATATCCGTTGTTTATCTTTTCATTTTCGTTCTGAAGAATATCCGTTGAGAGAAATGAATATCCGTTGTTTATCTTTTCATTTCCATACTGAAGAATAACCGTTGAGGAAAATGAATTATCCATTCATTTTCGTTCTAAAGAATTGTCCGTTAAGGAAATGAATCCCCGTTGGTTTATTCCTTCATTTCCGCCTCTGAAGAATACTCGTAGAGGAAAATGACTCCGTTTGTTCATTTTCATTCTGAAGAATGTCCGTTAAGGAAATGACAGGATTATGCTTCACATATCTCTGGTGGTTATCTGACACAAAGTCACAAATAGACTCCTACGAATTAATTTCGGGACGAAATTTCCTAAAGTAGGGGAGACTGTAACACCTGTGTCATTTCAACCATCAAACAAATGCCAAACCAATGAAATATTGTATTTCATACTTTGGACTTGTATAAATATGTGTATCTTGTGCACATATCAACTCTTGTTCGATTTCAAACTCTAAATCGCTTTCTGGAAGGTTATACGCGCACTAATGCGTAAATATAACCAGTTTAATGCAACAAACACTCCGGAATAGTGAAATAGGTTTAACATACCTTAAATAACCTTTACATAACTTAGATATAAGTTTTGGAAGGTTTGATGTGGTGAAATCAAAGTTAATTCGCTTACAGGGACTAAAGTTGACAAACTGCGAAAGTATGCCAATTTGAACTGTAACAGACATTCCGGAACTTGACCATAAGTTAAACATACCATAAATATCCTTTACATAGCTTAGAAATAGGCTTTGAGGGGTTCGGTGTGCTAAAATAAACTTTTGGGTCATTCAGGGACTAAAAGTGTCAAAAAGTGCACAGGTTTGCATTTTCGCGCATAACTTACGTTCTGAATACATCCGGACATCCAAAAATTTATGCAAGCATGACTATATTATATTTTAGTGTTCGCCATAAGAAAAATCCATTCGTCGCGTCATTTGGATCGTTTTTCGCGCTTATGCGCATTCCGTCGTAATTAAGCGAACATCGCGTTCGTACGACCAAACGAACCATCATCCTAGATATTTTTGAGCATATTTTGAGTTCCCTATACTTTAACTTCATTTTAGAGCCTTGAAATGAGGTTAACAGGGTTCAAACGCATCGAAAATCGCTTAAACAAGGTGCAGGGACCATTTCTGGAAAATCTGCCAAAACAGGGGCCTAGCGTGACGCGACGGGCCTTAGCGTCACACGAGCCCCCATCTGGACCAGATTTAGTGTTTTAAATGCAAGTTTCAACCAATTAATCCTTAACCACATGTTTTAAGTGATGTGTCACTAAGTTAAGGAGCATTTGTGGCACCACAACTTCCCGACAAGTGTACGGCCTTGATCGTGCCCTCCTTTCCATGAAACGATCTTAACGGTTCTCCGAATACTATAAATACCCCATCACCCCAACCTCATTTCTTACAAGAATTCTGATTTGAGAGCTCTAAGTTGAAACCTTTGTTTCATACCTGAGTTCTTGGATCGGGATTAGCATTCGGGGACCCTTCGTAAGTATTCTTTCGTTCTTTTCCTTATTTTATTGCTTTTCGAGTCAGAAAGTCAAACTTTGTTTGACTTTCAGCGTTGACCAGTAATGGTCAATGCGAAGTTCGTTTGAACTTCGCAACGTGAGTGTAATCACGTTGGTCATAGTCCCTTGGGACTATGCCCACTGATTACCACGTTGTCTAGGGTCGTAGGGTAAGCGATCTAATAAATCGCTTATACCTCGAACCCGACCCATTTGGTCGATCATTAGGATCCGACCAAACACATTAGGTGACCATAGTAGGTAGGGAATAACCTTCCGAGGTTATACCCTATGGTCACATCGTTTAAGTAGTTGTATGATAGGTAGTTTATATGCCTTAGGTAAATTACCAGAATACCCTTTTCATGTATAATTGGTAATTAAGCATATGTAACCTAAACCTTTGTCACATAACTGATTACGTAATATGTTTAGGCATATAACACTTGTCATAGGGCTAGTTAGGCGGTCCGAACGCGTTTCACGCGAACGACGCGTTAAAGTAGCATAAGCTGCCTAAACGGGTCGTAATGGGTCGTAGACACTCAGGTTAAGTTTCATTTAGTATGTAGGCTTTGTTAAACCAAATGACACGAGTCTCTACACTCGTTTGGTTTACAAACCCTAATGCTACCCAGTCTTCCGATCTAGGTCCGGTTTATTAATGTAGTTACCTATATTAGGTGCCGTTTGATATCCGCGATCTCTAGCATTGTTTAGTTGTTACTCAAGGACTACTGAGCAATCTCAGGTGAGTACATAGACCCCTCTTTTACTGTTTTCCAAACTGTTTTGGGGTGGAACACATGTGCCTACTTGTTACTTTCATGCTTTCCTGTTTTGACATCATATACTTGCTATGTTCATTAGTACATTATAGTACATGATTTCATTACATCTTATGCTAGGTGTGCCCATTGTGTGCATTACTTAGTACATTGTTTTACACTACCTTTCATGCTAGGTGTGCCCATTGTGTGCATTACTTAGTACATTGTTTTACACTACCTTTCATGCTAGGTGTGCCCATTGTGTGCATTACTTGGTACATTGTTTTACATTACATTTTGTTGCATATGCTCATCCAGTATATGAACACGTTATATTACATTTTGAACCGTTGCATATGCTTGCCCAGCATATGAACACATTATACTACATATTGAACCGTTGTAATCATTTGACTGTGATTCGTTGATATCTGTGAACCGTTTGTATCTGTGAACCGTGTGAACCGTATTTGACATAGACATTTCGGCATAGACATTTTAACATGATTGACATTTGATCATGCATTTCCCACAAAACATAACTTTGATTTAAACCAAGTTTTACTTCAATACTTTGTTTTTGTGTATATGGTTTAGTTGAGACATTTCACTTGCCATACATGATATTTTTGACATAGACATTTGACATGGATATTTGACATAGACATTTGACATGGATATTTGACATAGACATTTTGACATTGGTTTGGTTTGATTAAGTGATTAAGTAACGATGCGTGTGTAATATGATACAAGCATGGTGGATACGCCGCTGGTACTTCCTATATATAAGTGTTTGTATGGTATTACATATTGTAGCGTTATTTGAATCATTTCAGTTTGATACATATAACATTTTATACAAATAACATACTTTTCACAAGACATTGTTTTACAAACAACTTATCTTATACAAATCCATTTTACTATGGTTATTCATTTAACCATACATTATTCAGTTATTTATACATATCATCTGAACTCATTGTTTTTCAAATGATTTACAAAACAAAGCAAATTACAAGGTTCATGACTAAACATTTTCTCAAACATAAGTCATGAAACCTATTTTCACAAAACCTATGTATCTCACAGGCATTTTTATGCTGACGTACCTATTTTCACATGTGTTTTTCAGGAACTGTTGCATAAGATGATCAAGATACATATAGGCAGACTTGGGCTTTAGTGACAATAAAAGATGCAAGACTAGTTAATTATGTTGTATTTCCTAGTTTGATAAGACATTGTAACACTTGTATTCAATAAAACGAAACTTCAATTGCCATGGATTTGAAACAATTAATTCTGTTACAACACTCCCCGACATTTCCGCCACGTTTTGTATGTTCTACGTGGTTGGGGTGTGACAACAAGGTTCCTATTTCATCCATATAACAAGCATGCATCAACAAATTTCGAATACCCTAAATTCCTGAGAATTTCAAGTAGAGAATTAACATCAAATTTTACATACCTTACAACCCCCTTGCGATGAGGATCACGATTCTAAGCTCGGATTTCGTTTTGGACCAGATTTGCACCTCCAATTGAGAGTTTTTGTGAGTTTTCTAGGGTTTGGAGCATGGGGATCGCCCTGTCTTTCTTCTGATCGACCAGACTCCCATTTTGGGGTGTTTGGTTTATTTTTTATTTGTTTTATCAATTTTGGTTTCAATTTTAACAACTTAGGTCCCTCCACTTTTCCTTAATTCTTAATTTAAGTGTTTTAACCCACTCATAAGTCACTTTCTAACTAGGTTAGAATTATTCCTAGTTAACTTGGTAGGTTCGGGAAGTTGTAACCCGTTTTACTTTAAGTCCCGTTAAATCGGGCCTTTTATCTTTCTATTTTCTTGAAAGTTCTCGTTCACTTTAAATAAATATTAGGATTATTTAAATAAATTCCTAATATTTACCAGTTTACTTTTACCACTTACGGTACTTTCCCCGTCTTATGTATTAATGGGGTTTAATTACCCAAACCCGTTTTCGGGGTGTTACATGCCCTTTGACCTTATTCCATGGATTTGTTTACAATCAAAGGATAAATATTATATCATGATCACAAACGAAACATTTGTGGAAGGGAAACAAACCAATTCTCGTATTAACAGAGGCATTGCTCGTTTTGTGTGCCTTCCAACTTCAAATGCCAGCTCGGTATCGATTTTCAAGTATATGTCAAGTGCTTTCACCGAGTGTGTCAACGCCCCACTGCATATATGAACAAATCATACATAATACAACAGAATGAATTTTAAGTACACTTTAATCCGAGAAAACCCTTTAATCATGACTGACTGGATTAGCTCAATAAGGTGTTTTAGTTCTCTTGGAACCATATATTCCAGCTTCAGCCTTTCAAGTGGTGCAACGGAAATTGTGAATACAGACCGGAAATAACATGGTAATCTAAATAATCGCATAAAAATGTTTCTTTCGAAAGATCCTTTGTTCTAATAAAAAAGTGACCTTGAGACCATAGCAGCTACAACTCCAGCTCAAAGATGCTTGGTGGTATCGAATTGCCCCTTTGATGTTCCAAAAGGTCCTCTTTCCCAGCAAACCCTTGGTTGGGAATTTATCTTTTACCGACAATGTCACACAAAAGAACCCAACTCCGCCAAGCCACCCTAACGAACAAAAAACGACTTGGTTGTGTTCATTAGCGAAAGCAAGATAAAGGAACACTGCCTAATGATTCTAGAAATAAACCACCATTTACAAAAGCCGTAGATTCTTCTGGTGCCAATCCCCTTGAATCCCTCATCCATTTCTCCAGTAAGATCACCAAAAAGTATTAAAAAAATGCTTAACTACCTAACACAATTTACATATAGGATGTTAATCTTAGCATTTAAATTGTTTATTATAATAGACTGAGCTTATACACTCAAATAAGGTTGAAGTTACACTAGTCGTTGTAACACCCCCGGTTCTCATGTTTCTATAACTCCAACTATGCCTTTCAAATCTTATAGATAGAACTATTCTATGAGAGAACAATTTGGTAGTACAAAGTATGCATTTACTGACAAAGAAATTTAAAACGTGTGTACTCTCTGATAGAATGTAGGCTGCCACATGACATATAGAGATTCAAAACTGCAATCATTAGTGGAGAAATCAACCATCTAAAAAGTATAGAAGAGAAGTATAGAAATTTTAAAAATTAACATCTAGTTCCTTTTGTTCAAGTAAGTGTCTAATTGAACCACTCAATTCTGCATCAATGAGTAGAACAATCCACACAATTATTAAAGTAAATAAAAAAAAGCATCATTTTCTTCCAGAGAAGTATGAAATTTTGGAATTCAATCTTCATGTAAACTTGATATTACTAAATTATCTCTAAATCCCTTTTATTTAATAAGTTAACTTTCATGTAATCATGTAATTGTCCAAATAACTACTTTTAAAGGCCACAACCTAACCCTAGTCTCTGTCACCAGATTTAACCTAAGATGTCGAAACCTTGCTGGAAAGCTAGAATGACAGAAAAACACAACATAGACCGCGTGTACACGCGGCTTAACAAATAAAAATCCCCTAAAGCTTCAAATTATAATTGATTGAAATAAATTTTTACCAAAAAGTGGCCCAACCCGTTTTCAAGTCATTCTAACACGAATCATCTCTAATATTTGGCAGCTTTCACCTATCACATTAACACATTTATGAAGAAAAAACATATTAGAATGTCGTTAACTAAGTTGAAGAAGCTATTTGTAACTGATATGCCAAAAAATTAAGAATCCATTATCTTTTGACAGAGAGAACGAGAAGCACAAGTACATGTGTCAGATTTTAAACAAAAAAGCTGAAGATATACAAGAAAATGACTGACCTCTGCTAGATCCTAAGCAAGGTTGTGAAGTTGGTCGGTGAGAGAAGTTACCTGACTTTGTAGATTAAGGATGATTTGTTTGGCCTGTTTTATGTTACTTGAGAATCAACCTCCCACTTCGCTTGGATCATAACATCTAGGAACATAATTGCATTCTTTAACGCCTTTATCTCTTCCCGTTGTTTCAAAAACAAATCCTTCAGCTTATCAACCTACAGATAATGTAATTTAAATACTATTTTAGCTTTATCATTAGCATACCACTTTATAGCACTCTTGTTCTGTTATTCAAATCTATACAGGTTCAACCAAAACATCCCATCAAGTATTAGTTGCAAAAGGCCTATTATAGCCGATCTCAAGGTATAATAAAAAGAAGCATACCTTAAGGCCATTTAAGTAATTACAGATCTTTTATACAAACAAATGGGTCTTGGTATCTGGTAAGGATTAAAACGAATGATTTATTTGGTAAACCAAATATTGTTATACAAAACGGCGGTATTAATAACGTACATTGCAATACAAAGCATAAGAAAATCATATCTACATTAATTAATTTTTATTTTGAACAATGACTTTGAAATACAAAACTTTGGACCACCTTGCATTTTATCCATGATAATTTGACTAACAACAAATACTGGTTTGAAAGAAAGGTCATTTACCTGGGGTATACATACGTAAGAAAAACGGTTCGTAAGATGTAATAACAAATGTTACCTGGGGCTGGGGTTGATTGAAAGAAGTGGTGCAGATGTGTAGTCCTGCTTCTTTAATTGTTTTAAGAGAGCCGCTATGGGTTGGATTTAATCGTTCTTTACACAGCTTCAACAAATTATAGAAATACCATCAAAAGAGTAGACTTAAAGGTAAATATGCAAACCTTCATGCAATTAACAGAAAGAATGCAAACCTTTCTCGACAGGCACATCAACCTTTAGCTCTGTTTCTTTGTCCCCCAAACAAACACCAAATTCGAAAGCTTACATGTTGCCGAATCCATATGCATCTACAGCCAGATTCACCATTTGTTGAAAGCCAATTAAAACCAAGCTAATCCACATGTTCCAGTTAAAACTGAAGTTCACGTTTATGTAAGTCCAAGAAAACTTGAAATAAAAGTTCAATAGAAAAATGACGAAAAATGACTGTTCGGTTTTATTACTAACGATCAGACATTTGACTTGAGCATATTATAGGCCTCTAGTGTATTTCTTGTTTCCAAGTGCTAGCATAAGTGTTTGACCATTTGTTAATTACTTTCTCAAAACCATATTCCAGGTACAAATGAAGTGTGAGACCATTGCTTAAACAGATCCATTGCTTATATTGTTTTCCATTTAAGGTATAAATGTGACCTCTTCTATCTGTAACATAAGATGCCTAACAATCTTTTCCTTTTCACATGGGCATTTCATCGAGCAATTGGTGTGCATTTATCAAAAACATTGTAGAAATCTAATATTTGATTCAGTTGAGCCCCATAAAAATAAGTTTAAATAAGAATCATCCTAATATGAAGCATTCAATGGTTTAATTTAAACATTTTATTGTAAGATCGAAAAATAATTAGAACCTGCAAGGCTGATAGTCATTCAATTCTTTGAGTGTAGCAGGTACATCAGACGACACTTCTCCACCATTAGCATCTTCTTTCAACATCTCTATTATGCATATCAAAATCAAATTAACATGATCTGATTTTCAACATATAATACCAACGTAAAGATTGAAATGAGCAGATGTTGGTTTAGAATTGTAAAAGATAACAAAAGATGAATAAGCAGACACAAATAGAAATCCATTACGGTGTCTAAGAACATCAATAAACAGACAAATTACATCAATCAACTGGTAAAAATCTCATATCTCAAAGAATTAGCAGATCCGTTAACATCAACAACAACATACAAATCATACAACAAAATTGGGGTTTTCTAATAAAAACTAAAAATCACATACAGAGGTGGAATATACTTACCGATGCTTGTATTTCGATGTCTGATGATGAACATAAAACAGAGCACGCTTCTTCAACAATCGATTGAAACATCCGATTAAAAGCAAGATTTTGTATATAGGCGATACAATTGGAAACTGTTCCATAATTTCCTAAAAAAACTTCCGATTATTGAATAAGATTTCAACCTTCCATATATAATCTAAAGAAAGCGCCTAAAGAATTGAAGGAAATAGAGAGAAGATGAAAATGCCGCCCAAAATCCCAATTCTCTGGCCAAAGAGAATAGCCACATCAAAGTCAAATAGTCAACCATTATTTTGCTTTAGTATAAGAGATAGATTAAAGATGAAACTACCAATTAATGATGTATGTAAGTTTACTAATATACCCTTATAGTTACATTAAGTACAAATATTAAATGAAGTCTAATGAATCATTCCTATTTGTTGAAATTTCTTCTTTTTTCTTCTTACAAAGAATTTATTCTCATTTGAACCCTCCACTATATATATATATATATATAGGGAGGAGCTCATGCGAGAACCACCTTTATTGTGAGAACCGCGAGAACCAATGTGAACACAACCTAAAATAGCTAAAAAAACCTAACCCCCACCCCCCCCCCCAAGCTAAATGCTAAAAACTAAAACCTAAAAAAAACCTAACCCCCCCCCCCCCCAAAACCTAAACCCCTCTCCCCCACCCCCCAAAAACCTAACCCCCCCAAGCTAAAATGCTAAAAACTAAACCCCCAAAAAACCTAAAAAAATCTAAAAAAAAATCTAAAATTTTTTTTTTGAATTTTTAAATATTTTTTATGTTAAAATCGCTACTTTTCGAAGCAAAATAAAAAAAAAAATTTAAATTTTTAAAAAAAAATTTTTTTGCTTCGAAAAATAGCGATTTTTTTGTAAAAAATATTAAAAAATTCAAAAAAAAAAATTTTGTGTGATTTTTAGCTATTTTTAGGCATTTTTTGTTGTGTTCACATTGGTTCTCGCGGTTCTCGCAATAAGAGGTGGTTCTCGCATGATCTTCTCCCTATATATATATATATATATATATATAGGGGATGGTTCAAATGAAAACCACTTTTAACGCGAAAACTCGAAAACTAACTAAAAAAAGCCTAAAAAACACACAAATTTTTTTTTTTTTTCAATTTTTTTAATAAAAATCGCTGGTTTTTATATATAAAAAAAAAAATTTTTCAAAAAAAAAAAAAATTTGTGTAGTGCACATGTGTAATAATACACATGTGTAGTACACATACACATGAGTAGTACACATGTGTATTATTACACATGTGCACTACACAAAAAAAATTTTTTTTTTTTTTTTTGAAATTTTGTTTTATATAAAAAAACCTGCGAAATTTGGTTTGCAAAAAAAAAAAAAAAAAAAAAAATTTTGTGTGTTTTTTAGGCTTTTTTTAGTTAGTTTTCGAGTTTTCGCGTTAACTAGTGGTTTTCATTTGAACCTTCCCCTATATATATATATATATATATATACACACACGAAGTTAATAACATGCTTGTTCGATCACTCCACACATCATGTCGTTTGAGTGGTTTTTTTTTCCATGAGAACTTGCTTTACATAGTGCTTTCTTGCGACAACACCAGCACCAATATGTCACTTGAGAGTGTGGGCTCTCTTCTATTCCCCACCGTCCACAAAGTCTCTAGCCTCCAAAACAATACCAACCCATGATTGTTTGTCTTTGGGAGAGTGATTTTTTTAAGTACGTAAGTGCTTTGATTTTTCCAAATTCTATTTTATTTTTCTTAAAGTTGTGTCTCAAATATACAAGGGGGAGTTAGATTATGTAGATATACTTATAATATAATATAATAAATGCCTTTTAGAGTCTCTCCAACGCACCCGTTTGGTATGTTGGTTTGAAAAGCGGACGAGTGCATTGGTTTGAAAAAAGGATGAGGGCGTTGGAAAAGAGGCATTGAAACTGTAACCGTTTGAAAAAAAAAATAGTCGTTGGAATAGTAATCGTTTGAAAAAAAAGAGTAAATTACTTTTTGAGTCTCTGTGTTTTAGTGGTTTTAACCACTTAAGTACAAAATCAAAAAAGTTTAACATCCTGAGTCCCTAACCATTTATTTTATAACATTTTGAGTCCAATTTTGTTCATTTTATAACAATTTGAGTCCAAAAAATTGGACTCAAAAGGTTAAAATTTGGACCCAAAAGGACTTAAATGGTTAATGAAAATGCTTATAGGGACTCAGGTCATTAAACTTTTTGCTTTTGGACTCAACTAGTTAAAACCACTAAAACATAGGTACTCAAAAAGTAATTTACCCAAAAAAAAATACATGTTAGAGCAGTAAGTGTTTAAATAATTTAATATTATTTTATCTTTTATTTACTTTTTCTAAAATTTTTATTTAAAAAAATAGTAAATATGAATATTTAAATAAATTTATAAAAAAATATAATATAAATGAATTAAAATAATTAATTAAATAAATTATAAATAGACTATATGAATTAAATATAGTTTAAACAAAAGAAAGAGTAGATGATGGGATGGGGGTTTGGAATGGTTAGTGTGTTGAGAAAATGAAACAACCCTCAAATAGGTCCCACAACCATCTGTAATCGAAACTCTAAATACATATAACGAAACTCGGCATGAAAAATAAAAAATATAATGTTTAATCGACTGTCGCGGGGCGCAACAGCCTTACACCATAGTCTCGCGGATCGCGAGACCCTCATAAGCCGCATGAGACACGTGTCGGACACGTATTGTCCACGTGTGAAGTCTACTAGTTGACTAAGACCGGATATGCTCGCGGGGCGTGATAAGATACCCCTAAGGTATCGCGGGGCGCGACAGACTCCAATTACAGCTGTAAATTGAGCACGAAGCAAGCTTTCCAAGCTGCTCAAAATCTTTTCTTTTCTCTCTCAATACTGGTCAGTATTATACCCACAAAATACTCGGAGTACCAAACCTCTACTCGTTATCAGGGTAATAACTCAAATCACTGGTACGGTACTTTGTCCGAACGATTGAAACCGATCCAACGGATGTTTAAGTGCTGCTTGTATACGGTTATACTTTGTCATTCGTTGTGGGTTTTGATCTCGTGATTATCGTTAAAGTTGAATTGAGTTAATACACTAATACATGTGCATTGTCACACCCCAACCGATGGCGGAATCATCGGGGCGCGGCACTAGGCGAATCAGATTGCTCAAGAGAATCCATAACAACTATATTGCGATAATATTTAATTCATTCGTTATCCCATACTAACAAATAATACAATCACATAAGTTATCACAGATTTCTCGTCCTCTCGAACAATACAAATCCAACAACCTAGATTTTAGTGGAGTTTCTAGACTTCCTAGCTAGATTTGATATAGTCTGCGATCTAACCTGCAACATACGTTAAAATATTTGTCAATACAAAAGTATTGGCGAGTATACAGGTTTGATAAGTATAGCATAATAGATAAAAGTGTAGCGAATTTCCACATGCATAAACGTAACACTTGACATATACACTCACAAAGCTGATACTACCAACTAAGTCCTCGATGCTCGAATATGCGATGGCAAACTAGACCCCGTCGGGCGCAATAGTACTATACTAGTCATGGTGGGACGTCGCGAGTATAAGCCCTAGCACATATGCATCTAGCATCACGTATATCTATGCATAATAGTTATTCGCAAGTGATAATTCGATTGATTAAATAATTCGTTTAATAAGTTTGATTTGTTAGAAACGTATGTTACACCCAAAATTCGATTAAAAAGGGGGTCAAGTATACTCACAGTGCGTATTTAGCGAATACAACTTGATTGGATTGGTTGTGAGTACGTCTGCGTTGAATCATAGAGTAGTATTGTAAACGATGCACGGTTAAGCGAGATTATCGTCGAACAGTTAGTTATCTGGTCGGATGGTGCTCATCCGTTCGGATGGGCTCATCCGATCGAATATGGGTTGACTCATGCGAATTGTCATCCGATCGAATATGGTTGACTCGTTCGAATTGTCATCCGATCGAATAGGTGTTGACTCGTGCGAATTGTCATCCGATCGTACATGTGCTGACTCGTTCGAATTATCATCCGTTCGAATATGGTTGACTCGTTTGACTTGTCATCCGATCGAACATGTGCTGACTCGTTCGAATTGTCATCCGTTCGAATATGGTTGACTCGTTTGACTTGTCATCCGATCGAACATGTGCTGACTCGTTCGAATTGTCATCCGTTCGAATATGGTTGACTAGTTTGACTTGTCATCCGATCGGATGACATGTTACCCGTTCGGATGACATGTTATCCGTTCGGATGACATGTTATCCGTTCGAATGGCATGTGACCCGTGCGGATGGCATGTCTGTTTAACGTTCCGGTCAGCTGTTTTTGAGTGTTTTCGAAGGAAATACGATGCGGTCTTGTTGGGACGGTGTAGTCTCGCATTAACCATTGAAATTCTATCAGTTCCGACCCGTTCTAACGGCCGGGGACCACCCCGTTCCATCAGATCTGGCCGTTCTTGACGGTTTCTCATGGTTAACTCGAATTCGCACAGTTCCTTGGTTAAATATATAGAATTAGGTGAGATTTGTTATCAAAACATGTGGAAATCACCCAGATCTGAGTCGTTTATGGTGGGATGAGGTCACAACTTGAAGTTCATAAGAACTCTTGGTGACAGCACCTTGAAACACCTCAAACCAGCAGATTTCACGGTTAGAAATTGAGTTTTAAAAGATAGAATGATGTAGAATTGAGTGTAGATCATAGAAGTACGAGTTTTAGGTTGAAATCTTACCGGAATCGCGAGGAATCGAGAGAAAAGGGTCTTGAAGCGTGTCTGGTTGAGTGGGAGCTGTCACATCACTTGAACAGTGTGTGGCAGGCTATTTATAGGCAGAAAAGAGGAGAAGCTGTTACTGGGTCGGATGGCCATTCGTTCGGATGGCCATCCGTTCGAATGGCTATCCGTTCGGATGGACCATCCGCTCGGATGAGGCCCATCCGGATGGCTACTCCGGCGCGGTGAGTTTTCTCCGTTTTTGATCGTTTCGATAGTTTTTGAAGTACGCGCTTTCTATAGTTGATTTATATTTATATTATATATGTATATTTATGACTAAGGGTCGTATTTACGTATCCATTTTCCAAAGTCTCGATAATTAACAATCGGTTCCCGATTCGAGTATGCGATTAATAGCGACGTTTCACGGCCATCAAGTAGGGTAGTATAGGTCCTTTCTTGATATCATCGTGAACGTTATTGTGTGTCGTGCCACAATGACCGACGGGGTACCATTCACTCGTATTGTCATCATCGTCACGGCGACTGGAGCTATAGCACTCACCTGAGAGTCCTTGTTAGCGTTAGTTGTTTTACGTTCGACACATCACGGCCGTTGAGGAGGGTAGAATAGGTCCTCACTCAATGCCTCCGTGAGTGTTAGTGTTTGTGATAACAGTGTATTGCGAAAATATGCGATTTATCCTTCGAATAGCGAAGTATGCGATATAGTTACATTATGATCCGAATCTCTGGTGCTAGGCGTAACGAGTATATCGAGTAGTAACAACGCACAAAAATGCAGGTTGTTACATGCATTGTGTGTTTAATTAGGAAACCAGGCTTTAACCAGCAGGCTAATACAGATACCATAAATCTGCAATGTGAGTCATTCTCTTTTATCAAAATACATTTCAAAACCCTAAATGTTTCTAGTTGTATTTACAGTGATTAAGTCTTTGTAGTCTTACTGAAATTACTGCCAGTATGTGGGGTTTTGTATACACTACTTGATAAGCTTCACTAGTTGAGAGAATGATCAACAGTGATATGACCACAGTCACGAGAACTGCCTAGTGACAAATACGTTTGGGTAATACTAAAATATAAGCAAATGTAAAAACTCTTGATACTGTAATTATAACAAATGTGTTTTTAAATAAATGAATGAACTCACCAGTATTTTTGGCTGACCAAATGTTTTAAAACACGTTTCATGTGATTTACTGTGAAGTGAAGAAAAGTGTCGTGAAGCACTTCAGCTTAAATAAGCGGCTATGTAAACCTGAATAAAACGTGTTTTTGTAATCAAGGATCTATCCCAATGAAAATCCTTTAGGTAAATACGGGTGTTACCCCACTGTTTATGAAATGAAAATTCGGTGTTTTAAAACTCTGATATTTTTCCTGACACCCGGTCCTGATAAGTTTTCCGCTGCAAATTTTAATAAACACCAGTACCACTTGTATCTTCGCACGGCTCCCACCCGGGGAAGGGTCGAGGTCGTGAAAGAAGGTGGTATCAGAGCCACTGGTTTAAGCTAATTAAGTATTGTGAAAATACTTAAAATTAGTAGTCAGGAATTAGTTTAAATGATTCTGTGAAGTTTGTAATACTAATCAAATATTATATATTCATTTTTCGGAGTTCGTTGTTTTTATTATTTTTGACTAACAGTATGAACGCTAGAGAAGTAGCAGATGCGTTCCAAAATATATATGTTAATCATACAGATATGGAGACTGCTGAGAACAAATCTGGATACAAAGCTGATGCAGATGAACCAATGATCTTTCAATAATTAACCTTTTGTAGGTTATTTCTAAAAGATTTGTGACGCAACTGTCAATTAATTAGGGTTTTCTTGTTTTTCTTCATGGATGCATCGAAAATTTGTAACAAAATATTTAATTTTTTTTTGTAGGAAATTCGTCATAACAGTGTTGTAATATGTGACGAAAAAAATTGTGTAGGAAATTTCTATAAGAAATTGTCCCTTTTTCTAATAATGTTGTGGGGCGTTAGGTCGAATGTTTTTCAACCAATAAAAAAACACTACCATAGTCTTGTTAGAAAAAAAGGTAAAACGATAGTAAGACTGAAATTTTAAGCTGAGGTCAAAAGTGAATTTCTTAGGACCAATTAGCGAGTGCTAGGCAACATTCTGACACGAATAAAATTTATTTCAAGTCAACCAGTTAAAACAAAACACTTTTATAGTTTTGCTTAAAAAAACTAAAACGTGGGCAGAACTGTAATTTTGTACTAGAGGCAAAAGTGTAATTTTGAACTGGGATAAAACAATAATTTCTCAAAAGATAAAACGATGACAATATTGTAATTTTAAACTGAGGACAGATTCCTAATTTTTAACAGGGGGCATATTCGTAATTTAAAGTAGAGGTAAAATCGTATTTTGTCCGAGCCAATAGTAGAGTGCCAGAGAACAGCCTTTCACTATTCCTTTGCATGGAAATATAAAATATAAGATAATAGATTATTATGGAAATATAAACTATAATAGATTATTATTTTTTGAATATTTATATAAGCCAATTAGCTGTAGCCAACGTTGATTCAAGTTGAATTACAAATTAGTTTTGATCAAAAGTCACAATTTCTTTAAATCGTCCATAATAAAGCTTTTCAAAGTTAGGCTCTTTAAGTGACTTGTCTTGGGTCATGGGGTCCAATTTCCAAATTGGGTGGGATCCTAACAAGATTTTGGTCGAGCAATTTGTAGGTGGGGCCTATGAAGCTCCACTTCATGCGGTACGTTCCCCTTTGATGAACGGTTATGCTTTGTTGCTTAAATTGTACTTGATTTTGTAGCTCTTGTACATTGTTTTCATCTTTTGGCATCTAGATCCTTGCTAGTACCACATAATACATAGGTTATCTTCTAAAAAAAGAGAGAAAAAGTAATCAAAATTCATGTCACATGAAAACAAATAACTGAGCCATTTGATACACTACACTAATTAATAAGTTAGTAAATCTACTTTTTCCTCATGTATAAGTATTTTTCTCCGTCAAAATAGACCTAAAGTTATGTGATAAGTCGTTCATCGAATTTTTAGTCACCTATCATCTTCCACACGTCTCTTTGTTGTGAGATTGAACCAATATATATTCAAGTTCAATTCACTAATCACTTATTTTCTTCAGGTTCATTTGACCTTATTGTTAGAAATAACCAGTTCATGTGGCCTAACGGATCATTTGAGTATGTTGTCAATATGACACAATTACAAGTTCCTAACATTTACTTGATGGAAGTAATTGTTATAAATTAAAGGGACTTTATGATTTCCCTTTAGACGCCTTTAATAGAGAGAATACCAAGAGTTTATAACCAACCATGATTTATGATCATAATTATAGATCATTAGTGATAGTAGTCATGGTTTATAAATAGTTATATAAAGAACTCTTTTAAGAACACCAGAACTACACTTTCTCTAATCATCCCATCAAGACTAAGGCATCATAACGGGAATCATGGCTTCATCATCATCGTCTGCGAAGATAATCATTCCCACAAGTAAGTGCCTATAATTTCATGTTCATAATTATGTAAGGCTTGAATAAACATGATTAGGGTTCTATGATTTTAACCCATGTTTAATGATATACTCAACATGTGGTATCAGAGCGATGTTGATTATATCAATTCAATCCTGAAAATCTATTTGTTTCCTTCATAATCCATCGTTTGCAGAAAGTTTCTTTTCAATAAATATATTATCATATGGAAACATTTGTGGAATATTGATTTTTAAGAAAGAAACCCACAAACTAATTCATTAGTCTATTGAATCATGTGGACTTTTCATATACATTGAAACTTGCACATGACTCACGAAAGTCTTTAAGTTTTCTATTGGATATTTACTCTAAATCTATTAAATAGATATATTTTATTCCATATGAACTTTATGAATAAAAGAGACATGATGTTGTGTATGATGGATAATGGAAATTATGATGATATGTGTTAACGATTTACTTCTGATGCCGACACGTTTATATGTGCCAAATGAAGTGAATCAATTTTTTATTGAGATATTTTATTTTACAATCGATTTAATTTTTTTTTTTTGCATATCGTTTATATGCCAATCGGTTTTCATGAATCTTAAAAAGGCATAATTTGGAAATCACTAAATTAGCAATATTTTTTATAAATCTATTGATGATCGATTAAATCAATTTATTCTAAATGCTGGTGACTTATTTCAATCACACACCAACAAAGCTATTAATGGTGATTTAATTTTGTATAGATGAAACGTATTGAAATCGGCTAATTAGTTAATTATTTTGGCAAATTATCTTGCAAATTATGAAATGGTTTTGCAAAGCTGTCAAAATCAGTTTGCAAGCCTTAGTTATTTATTTACTTATTTTTGCTCTAATATGGGACTAACTTGTGAATGCCCAACTTAAGTATGCAAGTTAAATGGCGAACTTAAATGATCGATGATTGAACCAACGGGATATCATTTGATTAAACATTGAAGCTTTAGTTATGCCATCTTATGTAATTATCTGTATTAGCATAATTTACATAAATATTTTATTTCTGGCCCAAAGGTGTTATGTTATATTTATGTGCTTTACCTTATTGTGTATGTATGTTCATCATGATACATGAATTTTGGTCAAAGCCAAAGCGAAGCCAGAGTTCATGTAGAATATTGAGACAGTCTATATTTATGTGTGTTCATAATATGTGAATTTTGGTCAAAGCCAAAGTGAAGCCAGAGTTCATGTAGAATACTAAAGACTGTCTATTATTTATATCGTTTATAATGCTGAATTTTGGTCAAAGCCAAAGCTAAGCCAAAATTCAGGCAGAACATTAAGTTGATTTTATTTATTTATGTTCATAGTACATGAAATTTGGTCAAAGCCAAAGCGAAGCCAAAGTTCATGTAGAACAATAAGTCAGTCTATTATGTATGTTCATAATGCATAAATTTTGGTCAAAGCCAAAGCGAAGCCAAATTTATTTAGAACATCAAGACAATCTGTTATTTATGTACGTTCATAATGTCTGAATTTTGGTCAAAGCCAAAGCGAAGTTAAAATTCAGGTAGAACCTTAAGTTAGTCTATTATTTTGGTGTTATAATAGACTATGTATTCAATATAATAATTTGTGCCTGCCTTACTTGATTACCCCATATTGTGAATTACTCCAAGCTTATTCTTAAGTTTGTATCTCATCTATTTCATCCACTCTAATTTCAAAACCTAAAATGTTTTGCTTAATAAAGAGTTTCTATAAAATTTGCTCTTATTGGATTGTTGATTATCTCTTAAGATATGACAATCCTACTGCTCTTTTCTGATAAACGTATCACAGAAGAAAATTAGAGCATGACTAGTGGGATAAGTCAAACATTATATCTCTTATGATAATCAAGAACTAACTTAATTATTGCTATCATGTGAGCTATTCTAGATTCTGAATTTCCTGAGACTAATTTTTTTCTTTGGAAGAATCGAAATAACTCCTAAGACGCATGCATTACTCTAGATTCTTACTATAAAGTTAATGGCATATGTGAATACATCATGATGTACAATACCATGACCCATAATTTAAAGGTTTACACATGGAAATCAGTACACTTTTCCGGTACATTACATTTTACTTTTCCACTAATACCATAAGTTGCCTTAAGAATCAACAATACCACTCAAGAGTACCAAAGGAAAATGAGTGTGTTGATTAGCAACATATGTACAGGAAAAGGAATGCATGAAAGTGGAAAATTAGATGTTGTTCATCTCACCACCACTAAACCTAAAATGAGGATACTTTTATGATTCAGAGAAAGTGGACAAGTACTGCTCCTAGCTATAAGTTTCTTCAAAGGAAAGTCTCGCTGCAGATTTATGCCATTAAACCAGGCATGAGCATCGAGACTATCCATAATTCAATGGAACAACTGGCTAAGATAAGTACTAAGATATTTATGATATTTAAGTCTGCTAATGATAATATTTCAATCAACACATGACAGGTTGACTCTAGTTCTTTGTGTTTCCTTACCAGAAATCAACAAATACTTAAGATGAGAGTTAGTGACAAAATTTATTGTTAAGACTATAAGAACCATAATAAACTATTTCATAATTGGGCTTCATGATACCTTATATATTCTGTAGATAATTCAGAATTTAGCATCAATACGAAAGCTACATTATGACAGTTGTGACGTTTGCATGGTCACGACAAAGTCACTCTTACCTTAAACTCTCATATTATTTGTCATCACAATCTGGATGGAAACCTTATAAGATAGAACTAGATGATACTACTTTTTTTTACAACTTTTGTTATCATGAAAATGAAAATTTAACAAAAGAAAAATGAGATCTACAAACTTCATCCATTAAGACCAAATTGCATGCAAAATTTGGACCAGGTTAATGAAGGATGAAATAGTATCAAATCTCATTTTTAGTGACTTACGAGCATGTGTTAAAAGCCTTAATATTTAAATGGCTAAGGGAATAAATCAAGTTCCATCAGAAATTATATTTCATTGGAACTTATCCCAAAATGGAATATTCAGACATAAGTCATTTATCATTTCAAATAATATTTACTTGTGTCTAACATGTCCCTTATGAATAAAGGTATTAAAGAAATTAATTCATATATACTATGATTCCTTCTAAATATGTCCCACAAATATTTTATAACACCTGGACATTAAGGAAATCAAGTCTAACGTAGATGAAAGGTTCCCACAACACGTACATCATAGAAACTTATCTTGTAGCATTCCTAGAGATCTAAAAGGTTAGTGAGAGCATTAAGTGTCTTAATCTTAACTTGCGAGAGTTGCAAGAGGTAGGGGAGTGAAAACTTGTTGTTACCTCAATTTGTACCTCTTGAACAAGACATTGCTCCTTCACAACTTTCCTCTTTAAGAATCTACTGCTACTCTAATAAAAGTTTCATTGTTGCTTAAACGTGGGCACACTCAGATTTCTTACCAAAATTATAATCCTCAAACAGAGAAACTACAATGAGTAACATTATTAACTTGTTTCTCTACTAGAATTTACTGGTCTTCTAATGTTGACCATAAGCATGTTAAATTGTTAAAGATTTCTAAGTCAGTGGGAGCAGTAAAAGTCCTTATCAGGACTTGCCAGAAGTGCAAGAGGCGGGGGGAAGAGACCTATTAAATTTTACTCTGATTACACCTCTTGCACACCATACTGCACCAACTCTTACACATTTAGAATTATGAAAGTGATAGCAACTTAGACAAGAGTTAATCCATAAAACTGAAACTCATAATATAACCCAATAATTAACTACGGAGGTCATCTAGGTTTAACTTTGATGATTATGTATCCTCCCTGACTGAAGTTGAAATGGATATTGGAAAGTTTATTGATCCTACATTTTCTAATTAAGTCATTTGCATCAATCAATTTTCTAAATGGAATAAGAATTGTTATTAGCAAATTTGATTTTAATGTTTGGGATTTGGTTGAATTATCTAAGGATGTTCATCACTGAACAAAATCTGAATGCTAATGTTAAGACACTAAAAGTATGATTGATTGTTAAAGGTTATGCTCAGAAGAGAATTATTTATCAAAGAATCATCTTACCTTTCTTACAAAATGTTTCTTTGAGGATCATTGTTGTTCTAGTGGCTTATAATCATTTAGAGCTACATTATATGAACATTAAAACAACTTTCCTTAAACAAAGACTTACATGTTCATAAAATAACCTGAAAGTTCTAAACTGAAGGTCAAGAACACTTACTTTGTAAGTCAATTAATTCCTTGTATGGGTTGAAGCAAACATCAAAATATGATGAAATATTAATGCAATTCTTTTCATCAAGAGTTAAGTGTATTTATGTACCTATCTCAAGATGAGTGGGAGCAATTAATGTAAATTTGTCCTTATATATGACATTCTTTTGATAAGTATATGTTACATAAGTCAAAGAATTGTTCACACATACTTTGATATAATGAATCTTGGAGATACCACTTACGTGAGAGATACCAAAATATACCGAGATAGACCCAACGGGACATTAGTTTCGTCCCATAAGCTTTACTCTAAAGCGGGCCCTTACATGTGTAACAAACAATATTGCTCTCCTTTAGAGGACAAAAATGATAAATGAGATTACTTCCTTATGCTTCATTAATTAGAAGCCTTACGAAGGTTCAAGTCTATACTCGTTTAGATATTGATCACATTGATGAACATTAGACCACTCTAGATTATTTTGAAGCATCTACAATATCTTTAAGGTGCTGTTTGTTTTTTCAGAGGTAAAACGTCTGCAGTCTGCGGACCACATCTGAAGACATCTGCAGCTGAAGAGGTGGACCAAACCTCTGCAGTCAGCAAGAAGAAGACTGTTTGTTTTTTAACTTTTGCAAGCTGCTGAAATAAACTGAATTCACTGAGCACTTCGTTATATCTAGTATAGCTTGCCCTCAATTTCTAACATCATCTTTTTAAAAACTAAACTACCACTCAGTTCAATTAAAACATGCCAAATGGTCCTAAATCATTAACAGTTGACCCAAATTTCAAGCTAATTCATCTATACCTCTCTAATACCTTTCAAGCAGACGGAGGATGAGGGTGGGGTGGGGCTGCGGCTGTGGTGGACGAGGAGGTGGGGTGGGGGCTGCGCCGGAGGTGGAGGTGGGGGTGCGGCTGTGGTGGAGGTCGGCTGGATAGAGGATTAGGGTTGGATGTTTTGAGAAGGAGATATGTTTTGAAGAGGTTTGAAGAATTAAGACAATGTCTGTATGAGAAAGAGGTGGGGAAGAGGTTTTTTAGAGAAAGCTCTTCTAAAAAACAAACAAGCTGCATACCCTTATGTCTGCGTGTGGTCTGCTTGGGGAAGAGAAAAGAGGTTCAGAAGTACTTTTCCTAAAAAACAAACACCACCTAAGAAACGAGAAAGACTATAAGAAGAGGTTGATTATTCTTACCTTGATTTTGTAATATTCAAAAGAAACTAAAAGTCAATTTGGGGTAATCTTTATGTCTGCGGACAAATCTATCTCATGGAGGAGTCATAAGAAACTGTTAGCAACAACCTAAATTATAATGACATAATATGTTGTTAATTAACAACGCAATTGTCACTAAATGTTGTTGAAAACTTATCAGTGGACTCATAAACTTATTAATTCCATATATATACTATATTGAAGACCTAGTGTGAAAAGTCAGCTACCTTATTTCCTAAAACAGTAACAGTTCGAGAAGGTGCTGCATTAAACTTCGATACAAAATTATTGTTCGCTTATGAACAAGAAGAGGAAACTAAATATTTGTATTGAATACATTTACATTCATGATATGCTTGCGGATCCGATAACTAAGATCTACACCCAAAGTCTTTTTAAGAGCTCATAATAAAGACGGGTTTTACCAAAGGCCTTATATAATAGCATATCGTACATATGAATGATTAGTTATTATTTTTCCTCAATTATACAATTTGTTTGTCTATAAACACGTATGTGCACCTAATGACGTATAGACAAGAATTATACAAATTAATTTTTAAAGGGCTTACCTCAGTCATTTTGGTCTTAAATTTATGTATGTTTTGATTTGGGGTTGTAATATTATTAATGGGGGTCTTGAGTTGACAATAACTCAATGACTGTATTTTTCTGTTACAACTTCAATTTGAAACATTAATTAATGTTTTAATTTGGCCAAACTTACTTACGCGTATCACATGATCACTCAGCCAAGTGGGAGAATGTTAGAAATAACCAGTTCATGTGGCCTAATGGATCATTTGAATAACGTTGCCAATATGACACAATTACAAGTTCCTAACATTTACTTGATGGAAGTATTGTTATAAGTTAAAGGGACTTTACTATTTCCCTTTAGATGCCTTTAATAGAGAGAATACCAAGAGTTTATAACCAACCATGATTTATGATCATAATTATAGATTATTAGTGATAGTAGTCATGGTTTATAAATAGTTATATAAATAACTTTTTTAAGAACACCAGAACTACACTTTCTCTAATAATCCCATCAAGACTAAGGTATCATAACGGGAATCAGGGCTTCATGCCCTTCATCATCATCATCGTCTGCGAAGATAATCATTCCCACAAGTAAGTGCCTATAATTTCATGTTCATAATTATGTAAGGCTTGAATAAACATGATTAGGGTTCTATGATTTTAACCCATGTTTAATGATATAATCAACACTTATAACTTAGCAATTGATGTTAACAATAAAATACAACATTAGTACGAGTTTATTTTATACCTGATCAAAATAGGTTAGTTTATTTATGCAAACACCTAGTAATGTGTTGAGTTTGACTCTTTTCCTACCAACATCACTTTATTTTGAAAAAAAAAACATACAATACAATTAAGCCATAAAGTGATGTCAAACATCTATGTGAATTTTCTTTTTAAGTGAAATAAACTTTTTTTAAGGGTTAATGGATTTAAACACCCCCAACTATGGCCATTTGGCCGATGGCACTCTCAACTTTCACTTTGGCTCAGACCACTCCCAACTTAACACATCGATTGTCATGGCACCCCTTCGTTAAATATTCACTAACCAGGTTAGTTTTGTTGTCCTACGTGGCTAATTTTAGATGATGTGGTGTTTTTAGATGATGTGGCACTCAAAATGAAGTATATATTCACCCCTCTCTCTCACTTAACACCAGCACCATCCACCCTACCACCGTAACCCTAAGCAGCCATTCACCCACTGCGACCACCTACCCTACGCAGCCATTCACCCACTGCGACCACCTACCCCACACCACCAAACACCGCTTAATCTGGATCTAGAAGCCTGTCTGTGTGAGATGATATTGAAAACAAACGACGATGGGTTTTGATTTTGGGGGAAAACGGGGTTATGATGATAATCAGGTGATGTTGAGGAGGGGAACAGTGGTGCCGTCGCAGGGGGTGGTGTGATGTTGAGGATGGGAACAGTGGTGCCGTTGAAATCGCCGGTGAAATCCGCCATTGATAAGCATTTTCTCACTCGATCGGTTGCGGTTAGGAAACAGAGCACTTGCAGTGTGAAATCGCTGTTGAAGATGACGTGTTGTTATGTGCTGATCTGATGATGTTGAGCCATGATTCAATCAATCCCCCACTTGCAGTGTGAAATCGTTGTTGATTTCAATGGCGGATGTGAACCATAAAGGTGTGTAGCAAAGTTTGTAGAGCGTTCGATATACAATATAGTATAGATATATCATATATGTGTGTATACAGCTATTTTGGTGGTGAAAGATGAAAATGAGAAGGCGATGATGATAATGATTTGTGTACGGATTCATATCCGAGCATCGTAATCAGTCATGGGGTCAACATCGACCCGTATCTTGGCGGGGCAACCCGGATGGTATGTGAGAGCAACAACAAGGGTTTTTCGTTTGCTCTTACGGTGCAACCGTTGTTGCAGCCATGGCGGTGATCATCCCTCTTGTCTGATCTTCATGTTACAGATCTGACCCACCTTCTCTTTGCTTATGCTTAAATCATCGATAATTTCTCTTTGCTTAAATCATCTAGGGTTTCATATGGTTTTTTGTTTGGGGGTATTAGGTGTTTTAAAGATGATGAATCAGGTTTGCATTACACGTCAGCTAATGTATGACACGTATGAATGCCACATCAGATTAAATTGCCACATAGGCTAATTTTAATAACCTGGTTGGTGAATATTTAACGAAGGGGTGCCATGACAATCGATGTGTTAAGGTGGGAGTGGTCTGAGCCAAAGTGAAAGTTGAGAGTGCCATCGGCCAAATGGCCATAGTTGGAGGTGTTTAAATCCATTAACCCTTTTTTAATGGTAATTTTCTTTTTAATCTCTTTTTAATTTTCTTTTTAAAAACCTTACCTTTGCTAATGTAGTGCTACCTCATTGGTAAGTGAAATTACTATCATGAGTTATTTTGGTAAAAAGATGTTATGCAATACAATCATAAATAACCATGATACCCACAATATGCAAACCAACAATAATTGTGTAGTTAATAATACTAATCTCCGAACGAAACTATGTTAATTTAGTTGTTTGCGGTAGAGAAATATTCAATAATTATCTTCACAGGATCCAGTATGATCATGATATTGACCAAAATAATAATAATTCATGTGTAAATTATTTAATTTATCTTAGTTGTGAATTATAAAAGCAATTTTAACAATTAACTAGCGGGAGAGACCCACGCGTCGCAACGGTGGGAGGGTAAAATTTGTAACGCTCGGTTTCGATGAATTATAGATTAGTATTAACCACACAAAAGAAAATTTCACTTGGAACATTTGCTTAAAATAAGGCAAGGCGCAACGTCAAAATCATAATTTTATATAAAAAAAGACATGTTGTAAAGGTTGTAAGAATAGAAAAAGTTAAAGAAAAGTATCCTCTTCGTAGCTTTGAGACTTGTATATTCGTGCTTCAATCAATACCTTATAATAATAACTCGCTTTTAAATAAAATATACAACAAAACCAAGATAAAAAATTATGATGTTGTGACGGTACTCTCAAAATTTTATTAAAAGATCATGATTTAGAAGTTGTAAGAGAAAAGGAAAATAAAAAGAAAGTACTGTGGGTGTGAGGTTTGTTAACTTCTGGTTAGTGCAGAAATAGAAGTTGAAAAAATAAAAACAAATGACCAAACAATACGATTTAAGTGGTATGTATAACTAAAGTGCAACTACAATTCAGTAACGAAGAAGTGAGAGTTGTGCTTAAGTGCATTGTATATGGTGTTTCAAGCACTTCCACAATTTATCAGGAGGGGCATATTTGTAACTTAAAATAAGTTACTTGCACAAATGTTTCAAGCACTTGTAACATATATGCACTTTCATAATTCTCTCTCTCTCTCTATATATATATATATACACACATATAGGGTAGGGTTCATACGAGAATCACCCACTTTTATCGCAAGAATCACGAGAACCAATTTGAACACAACCAAAATAAACCCACCCACCACCACCAAAAAAACCTAAACATCAACACCACCACAACCCGAAAACCTAAACACCCCCCCCCCCCCCAAAAAAAAAAATAAAAAATAAATAAATAAATAAAACAAAAAAAACTATACCCCACCAAAAAGCCTTTTAAAACCTAAACCCACCCCCATAAAACCTAAAATACCTAACAACCCCACCCATCAAAAACCTAAAAAAACCAACCCCCCCCCCCCCCCCCCCACCACTCAAAAAAAAATTAAAAAATAAATATATAAAATAAAAACCTAAACCCCCTACCCATCCCACCTAAGCCAAATGCTAAAAAAGGTTTTGTTTTTAACAATTAGATCGCGAGTTTTTTTAAAAAATAAAAAAAATTATAAATTAAACTGTTGCGAATTTAAACTAAAAATAAAAAATTGTGTGTTTTTTAATCTTTTTTAAGTAATTTTGGTTGATTTCACATTAGTTCTCGTAGTTCTTGCAATAAAATGTGGTTCCTAACGGATCATTACCTTATATATATATATATAGAAGGGTTATCTTGAGAACGCTAAATATTGCAAGAACCGTGAGAAAGAATAAGAAAACAAATCAAAACCAATTTTTTTTAATACAAATCTCATTGTAATTAAAATACAACATCAAAAAAAGAATTTACAACATCAAATAATTCATTGTTCTCTCAAAATCACTTTTATTAGAATTTTTACACATGTGTAAATTTTCTTTATTTACGAATTCACGTAAATTTAAACGTATAAATGAAATTTATAACATTATTCGAATAATAATGATAAGTGTAAAAAGAAATTTTGAATTTGAATTGTTTTTGACAAAGTTCTCGCGGTTTTTTGATTCGTTCTCACGATTCTCGCGATATATTGCGTTCTCATTTTAACCCTCCCCTATATATATATATATATATATATATAGTGTAAAAAGGGCCAAAAGTGTGAGAAGTGTGAGAAGTGTATTATAACACTATATATAATACTATATAACACCATATAAACACCGTATAACAATATGTAACACCATATAATACCATATAACACTATGTAACACTATATAACATTATATAACAAATATAACACTATACATCTATCATAGACATGCTATCAGACAACCTATAGTGTTATATGGTATTATATGGTGTTACATATTGTTATACGGTGTTTATATGGTGTTATATAGTATTATATATAGTGTTATAATACACTTCTCACACTTTGAGCACTTTTTACAGGATCCTCTACCTATATATATATATATATGGGAAGTATGTATAGAAAACCCACTTTAATTTAGAAAACCCGGGAAACTCAAAGCTCCCGATGTTTTTTTTTTGAAAAAATATATACATGTTATATACATGTTTTTAAGGGTTTTGGGCAAAAAAAAAATCAAAAAAGCGCCGGGTAGATATTTAAAAAAAAAATAAACAAGTTTTGGTGTAACACATGTTACATTCATCTGACATATTTGTAACATGTGTTACACCAAAACTTGTTTATTTTTTAAAAAAATATCTACTCGGCGCTTTTTTGATTTTTTTTGCCCAAAACCTTTAAAAACATGTATATAACATGTGTAATTTTTTTTTTTAAAACAAAAGTTCGGGAGGTTAGAGTTTCCCAAGTTTTCTAAATTATAAGGGTTTTCTATAGATACTTACATTATATATATATATAAAGCAAATGTGATGGATATGATTGTAATTTTACCATACATATAAGTTATCAAGCACCATGTACGAGGATGAGTAAGCCATTTCACAACGATTTCAATAATGTGAACGAACTTATTGGGACGTAATTATATAACGAATGACATTCATTAGCTTTGGCCGAGAAAACCAGTAATAGGTTATGGTACCATAGGATCTGACAAATCCCGTTATCGGACTGCCACCCTGGTTATGTATGGGGGTTATGTGGGTAACGACTGAACCTGATGACTGTTAACTTACCCTTTGGTGGTTTGCTAATACGAGTTGAACGATGGACAAGTTACGAAGGTTTGAATGTATTCACGAGACGACCAAAAGTTAGTTTTCACAATTAAAACGAGAACGATTTGAACGATTGAACGATTATGAGCGATTTGGAACGATTTGAACGATTTAAACAAATGAACGATGGTCTATAACACGAACGAGTTGAACGATTTAAACGATTGGTTTTTGGTATGTGATTAGATAACGAGACGGGTGTAACATCATTAAAGCATGGTAGATACGCCGCTGGTACTTCTTATATATAAGTGATTTTATCTTATTACATTCCGTGGCGTTATTTAGTTCACTTGGATGAACGATTTCAAACGATACACACAACGATGTTTACTAAACGATATAAGCCATACGAGTTTTATTACGAGAACGATTTACGATTTGGTTCTACTTAAACAAATGTTTTGGGTTAAGATTCATGGCATCGAGGTTTTATAAACTATAACCAATCTGTTTTGAGATGGTTATTCATTTTATAATACAAATGTTTTACAAAACAAGGTTTTCAAATATCAACTTATGTGATTTACGAGTTTTTGTAACAATTATAGGAGCCATGAATCTGACACTCTCATAAAACCTATGTGCTCGCCGGCATTTCTTTGCTGACTTTATTTTCACATATGTTTCAGGTGGTGTGTGATGATGTTGATTGCTACTAGGATGCATGCTCACTTAGGATCGGACGAGGCCTTAGTGACTTAATAAACGATGATAGACGATGTGGTTGTGTTTTAAACTTTAAGTTCAAGACAATGTAAATGTTTAATAATTCAATAAAACAAAACTTTTGAATCCATGGTTGTGAAACAATAATTCTGTCGCTCCACTCCCCGACGTTTCTGCCGCGCTTTGTTGTTTTAACGCGGTCGGGGTGTGACAAATATCCATCGGGGAAATGAGTAATTTCTACAATATTCCTTCATTTCCACTTCTGACGAAGTATCCACTGAGTTCATTTTCACTTCTGAAGAAATGTCCATCGGGGAAATGAATAATCTATACTACAATACTTCATTTCCGTTTCTGATAAAAGTATCCATTGAAGAAAATGAATTATCCATTCATTTTCACTTTTGAAGAAATATCCATTTGGAAATGAACAACTTATACTTTCTTTCATTTCCACTTCTGATGAAGAATCCATTGGGGAAAATGAACTATCCATTCATTTCTGCTTCTGAAGAATATCCACTAAGGAAATGAAATACAAATCCTTACAAGAACTTTCTGTTTTTATAGCTAGATTCTTAAAGGATACTCACAGAACTATTAATTGATTTGGTTTTTTTTACCATTAACCAATCCCTTATTCCCACTTCCTGCATTAATTAAGGAAGTATCTATTAGGGGATGAGCATCATAAGTATAACAACCTATTCCCACTTCCTGCATTATCTGAGGAAGCATCCACTAGGGAATAATAAAGTTATGCCTTACGTGGAGATCCTTGATGAGGTATTCTATGTAAATAGATAAAACTCTAGATTCCGCGCAAGACATTCGCTTAAACAGACTCCCACGAATAGATTTCGGGACGAAATTTTCTAAAGCAGGGGAGACTGTGACATTTGTGCCTCTACGATCATCATACAAATACGAATCCAATGAAATCTCGTGTTTCATTCCCGGGATTTGTACAATTACATGTGACAATTACACATATCAATTCTTGTTCGATTTCGAACTCTTTATCGCTTTCTAGAAAGTTATACGCAAACGTAATCAGTTTAACACGACAAACACTCCGGAACAATGACGTAAACTTAACATTCCTTAAATAACCTTTACATAACTTAGAAATAAGTTTTGAAGGTTTGGTATGGCAAAAACAAGTTTATTCGATCACAGGGACTATTTGCGTCAAACTTCAAAAGTCTGCCGATTCGTATAGCAACGTACACTCTGGAACAAGATCATAAGCTAAACATACCCTAAATACCCTTAACATTGCTTAGAAATAAGTTTTGAGGGGTTCGGTATGCGAAAATACGCTTATTTGATCACAGGGGCTAAAAGTGTCAAAACTGCGAAAGTTTGCATTTACGCGCATATCTCGCGTTCTGACCATATCTGAACATCCAAAAATTTTTGAAATCACTAGATTATTATATTTTAGTGATGGGAATGCAAAAATACCATTCTTCGCGCAATTTGGATCGTTTTCGCGTCCGTTCGAGTTTCGTCGTAATTAACCGAACAACGCGACCGTACGACCAAACGAACCGACATCTATGATATTTCCAAACATATTTCAAGTCCCCTATGCTTTAACATCCTTGTAGAGCCTTGAAAATGGGTTAACGGGATTAAACGCATCGAAAATACCTTAAAGTATATGTAGGGACCAAAACTATAAATTTCAGAAAGTCTGTAGCAAGGAGTCACTTGGACGTTTTTCAAAACGAAGTCACACTACGAGGTTTACTTAAAGATATAAACCATACAATGTTTACTTTCAAAGATGATTTACTACTTGGTTTACAAAGACAAATGTTTTCAGTCAAGATTCATGGCTACAATGGTTTTCGTTTACTTATATCATCTTGTAAAGATGATAAAACATATTGCAATATCAAACACTTTTTGATTTCAAGGTACATACTAGAAAACTCCCGTAGTTGGACGAGGTATTGTAATATGGATTCAAGGCCATGAATTTGACATACAAAAAACCTATGTACTCGCCGGCATTTTTATGCTGACTGTTTTCACATATGTTTCAGGTTTTACTATGTGATGATTGTTGATTGCTTGCTACACATAGGATGGACGTGGGCTTTAGTGACTTAAAACTTGAAAGACAATTGTTGTAATTATTTGGTTTATATCAAAACAATGAGTTAATTAGTGAAATAAAACAAAACTTCAATTACCATGTATTGTGAAACAATGATTCTGTTACGACACTCCCCGACGTTTCCGCTGTGGTTTGTTGTATTACGCCGTCGGGGTGTGACATCGTATGTGTCCTTCCACTCGCCTAACAGGCCGGAAAACATGCCAAAATGGTTTCATGTCAAAACATGTTTTATGTGCCGATAAAAACAGGTTGCGTTGACCCACGAACACTTTCTTGTCCATAAAGTATATACCTTATGGGCCATCAAAGTATGTTTTCAGTTTATTGTAATGCCAAATTAGCCAAAAACTTGTCTAAATATTACTTGAAGTGACTAAAACATCATGAGAAAATTTTACACCAAAACTGCTTTTTGATAGACTAACACAAGGGTACAATGAAGCCTTATCAATCAATTTTAAGGAAGCTTTTTTATTGCTTGCTGCTTGACTAAGCTTAGCAAAAAGGGTAGGGGTTAAAGCAACTGGTTTTCAAAAGTATCAATTATTAGGCCTTCATTTGTTCGAATTTTGGGTATCATGAAAACAAAATACCGCCCCCCTATTCAACAAATTATTTTTTTTCAAATAAAATACGTGAAACCAGTTGCACAACATGTGATAAAAAAACACATGCGGCAACGCGCGGACATTCCCACTATATATATATATAGAACAAGTATATCGTACATTACGGCTTAACGTACTTCACGTACAACAACATGCGTGATTTGTTCTATAACATGCGTGATTAATGTTTTCAATATGCGTGATTATTGTGTTTCAACATGCGTGATTTTGGATTTTTGAGTTATAACGTGCGTGATTTTAAAATGAACGTGTGTAATTACCTGTCGTACGTGACGTACGTTAAGCCGTAATGTACATTAACCTTCCTCTCTCTCTCTCTCTATATATATATATATATATAATATTAGGATCCTGTAAAAATGATCTTTTTTATGAGAATTGTGAGAAGGCATAGAAATTGACATGTATGCATCATGTTTTAGACTTATGCATGATGTTTTGGTTTGTTTTGACAAGAAAAACATCAAACATAACAATTTAAGACACAATATAATGAATTCTATGCTTAAAACTTAAAACATCATGCCAAGAAGTTAAGTAGTGTATTTTAAGTGTTAAGTATTGTGTTTAGTTATATTTTAAATTTTATTCCTACAATTCATTGCATTGTGTATTAAATTGTTGTGTTTGGTGTTTTTCTTGCCAAAACAACCCAAAACAACATGGCTAAGTTCAAAACATGATGCCTACATGTCAATTTCTATGTCTTCTCACACTTCTCACCAAGATAGTTCTTTTACTGTAGCCTCACACTATATATATATGTGTGTATATATATATATATATAGGGAGAGGATCATGTTTTTTTTGTTGTCCTACACATGTGCATTATATGTGTACTACACATGTGCACTATATCCGTAATAGTGCACATGTGCAATACAACCAATTTTTTTTTGAAATTTTTTTTCCATGCATAAAAACCTGCGATTTGTTTTATAAAAAAAAAAAAAAAATTTGGTATGATTTTTAGGCTTTTTTTTGTTAGTTTTTTGGTTTTCTCATTTAAAGTAGTTTTCTCATGATCCATCCCCTATATATATATATATATATATATGGTTAGGTTCATTTGTGAACAATCCTCATCATAGTGAACTGTGTGAACTAATTATAGCCTTTGATTATCAATACACTAGTGTATTTTAGGATTTGATGATGTAAATCAATGGCCAAGATTTGTTCACTCAATTCACAAATACACTAGTGTTCACTCTAGAACCCCACCCTACATATATATATATATATATACACACACACACACACACACACACACACACACACACATATATATATATATATATATATATGGTAACACATATATTTTATAATTTTAAAATAATTGGTTAAAGTAAATTTATTATAAGTTTTGGCATTTTGGCGTTTTATATTGCAACAACGTGTTTGGCCAGGATCCGTTGTCACAGTTTACACACTTTTAGGCGTTTGATGTTTGTAGCATCTTGGCGTTTTATAAGCATTTTACAAAAATAATGTATTTTATCAGTGGAGAATTAGATAACATACCACAGAAAATGATCCCCCAAAAATAAAAAATAAAAAAATAGAAAATGAAAAAAAATAAAAAAATGCTAATCAACTTTCTCATACAAATCTTCACTGTCATCAGTATCTTATTCTTGATGTTTTTGTGCCTTGAACCTTTGAATACCTTAGATAGATGCCGATTTTCCTACATAACGACCGTCTCTAGGCGAAGCTGAATAGTCAGTAAAATATGGCATCCTGGTTTTTGGTGTGATCTGTTGTTGTAGTGGTTTTGTGGATTTTTGGAGACATAGATCGATGCCCGTATGTGTGGATACTATTTGGCCGTCATCCTCATTATGGTCATGGAGTCCAAAATAGCATTTACACTGGGATTTGTCTCTTCTTCTCATCCGAACCTTCTTCAAGAACAAAGCATACAAAATGAAATATCACTGTCATCAGTCTCTTTTTCTTGAAGATTTATCCATGTCATTCATCAAAATCTTATAAAGTTACCCACCTCACCTAAGAATTCATTCAGTGAAACTTCATGCATAACAATACTGAATATCTTGTCACACCCCGATAAATCAGAGTTGGCGTAACCGGACTGGTATCTTCATTGCACAGCGGAAGCAAGTAATGCTAAGACTTCTGGAAGCGAACGCCCACTAGGGGTGGGCAAAAGGAAAAACCCGACCCTACCCGACCATTACCCGACCCGAGAACCGATCAAACATAAAATACAGAACCAATTCACTACCCTAAATATAGGGTCGGTTCCGGTCCATAGGTCCAAGTCGGGTTTCACCATGAAAATAACTGAGAACTGACCCGACCCGATTTTATATGAAAAATTCGAACTGATCTAAATACCTAGGTACTTAGGTTCGGGTTGGGTTGGGTATATTTTCGGTTCAGTTCAGGGTTATTTTCGGTCCAGACCTAAACTTGCTCACCCCTAACGCCCAGTAAGTACTCGAATCCACATGGTTTTCCTATTCCAACCGCGCCATAATTTTAAAATGTAACCTGAGAAAGAAACATGTGAAAAATCAACGTAAAGTTGAGCGAGTTCATAGTTGGTTGGTAAAAGATTTAAAACAAATCTTTTTGAATAACCGGTTTTAAAATATTGTTGAGAAAACGAAATAAAAATCATTTTCTTTGGCATGTTATATGAAAACTTTGTATTTGTGAATCTTTGTTTGTGTAAAGCGTTATGTTTGTAAAACTTTGTATTTGTAAACTTTTGTGTTTGTAAAATTTGTGTAACCGTCAATGCCCACACCTGACAATGACAACATGCATGCATGAACCTATGAGTTTGTATTTGTATAAAATATGGTATGTAAATATAAGAGAAAACGTTTTGTGTTGTAATGCGAAAGGAAATCAAGATCACTAATGTTTATCTAGGACATTAACATTTGTGACGACATAGGAAGCATCCAAACCTAGGCTACTTTTTACGTCGATTACCCTTCGATTGTGACCCAAAGCACTCTATGGCAATGTGTGGCCAAGAGAGTGAGGCTGCCCGGACCTGCTAGATCTAACCCTTGCTCTTTCGGTCTAACTTAGATTAATGGTGCTTACGTGTACCCTATTCGTGATATGATCTATGTATCATTCCTTTGTATTAAACATACCATTGTATATGTATTTTTCCCCAAAGTTTAGAAAACAATAAAAATGTTTAAAAGTGGGGACATAAACTCATGCACGTTTCAAAAATACGCTTGTTTGAAAAACCGGTATAGTTAATATAAACCTTTCGTAAACCATTTGTGTTTATTGAAATTCACCAACCATTTGTATTAGTTAAAACTGGTTTAAAAGCATGGTTTTGAAATATGAAATTTATATTCATTGAAAACATTGTATGCTTTTATAAAATGTGCATGTCTTTCCACCCCGAAAACATTTATAAAAATGTAAAACCATAAAAAGGTGGGGTTATGAACTCACCTTCATTTCCTTGAGCAAAGCTAGCTAAATATGACTTCGTGAGGTCGTTTCCAAAATGTGATTTGCTAGTATGCATTCTATAATATCCTTAACATGGAACATCTTATAAGTTTCTAAATAAAAGCGGTAACTAAACTACGTGTCACCGAGCTCTTCGTGAGGTCGTTTCCAAAATGTGATTTGCTAGTATGCATTATATAATATCCCTAACATGGAAACGATAAAGGAATATTTGTTAAGTTCCGTTTAATGCCAGTGAAAATTACTAAGTCTTGGAAATACTTAGTTTTTATGAGATTTAAAATATATAAATATTTGTATAAAAACATATAAATATATCGATAGGATCATGTTAGTCGTCCCGAGAAGTCGTACGTGTATGTAACAAATATTTATATGAAAATAATATATAACAACTCGTATTATATATCGCGTCTCGTATGATAATTATCAAAATATAGGTATATTCCGTTTAGGCGTTTGAAATAAATATAACCGGCTCCAGTTGTCGGCCAAGAGCATTGAGAGAGAGCATGGGGATGGGGTTGCAGGTGAGTATATGTGTTTGTGTGTGGATCAAGAAATTATGAAGAGGATAAGGTCTTCCTGTGTATTTGTGTGTTGCAGACAAAGAGATGAGAGGGAAGGAAAGGGGGTGAACGGCTGGTGAAAAATGAAGTGGGACTAGCATTTTTATCACACCCCAACCGATGGCGGAATCATCGTGGCGTGGCGTGGCACTGAGCGAAACAGATTGTTCATGAGAATCCATAACAACTATTAATGACAATATTTTTAAGGTTCAATATCCCATACTATTAAACAAATAAAGCATAACAGTTATTACAAATATCAGTCTCAAAAACAAGTTCCATTCCGACAACTCAGATTTATTTGGTGGGTTTCTAGACTTCCTAACTTGATTTCCATCATAACATCCAATCAACTTATCACATACGTTAAAATAAAATTCAATACATAGAGTAAAGGTGAGTACACAAGTTTGCATAGATACGGTATAAAAAGCGTTTACGCATAACCAGCAGGTAACACGTAACGGGCGAAGCATGTAACTATCAAACAATGATACAACCTAACCACGAGACTGCGTTGTAGAGTATGCGCGACACATGTTCAGCAAACACGTGAAGTAAAGTAATGTGATCCCTAGCAACCCCTGTTCACAATAGGTGCTAAGTCCAAACTATAGTACTATCGTTGCTAGAGGTGGTCTAGTGTAATCCGTATGAGCATAGTACAAGCATTCAAAATCATGTATAGCATGCGGGAACGGTTAGCGTTTAAAGTGTTTGCGTTGTGTGTTGTGTTTTGATATAGAACATATGAAACACCCAAAAGTGCGTTAAACGAAACTGGGCTCGAGTATACTCACAGTGTGTGTTTAGCTAGTAAACACAATCTGGATTGGATTGAAGGGAGCGCGTTGAGTTAGCCTGTGCACGTAAACAGAAGCATAAGTCTTCTTCAGGGCTGAATGGTTGTAAACAAAATGTCGAGCGGGTTAAGTGTTCGACAGGTGATCCGAACGGATGGGTTCCATTCGAACGGATAGTCATCCAGACGGATGGTCATCCGAGTGTGTCACACCCTGACTTTTGCGGAAGCGTGGGTTAATTTGGTGTGACTTCTTAATACCATAGCAACAATCATAACAATGCTATATGATAAAACGTAAGATGTTCATCCATAATATTGTTTAGGAAACATCATAACGTAATTGTCTTGGGTCATCAACCCGAAATAAGTTACAAACATGACTTGTTTAAAAAAAAAATAAGTTCCCAACAGACTCAACAAAAGACCATAAGTAAAAGAGGTTTGGGGACATGTGACCCGTCCAGGAAAGGGTTACACATCCCAAACCCTACACCCTTGGATGACATCTTTTATTTAAGTACGCAGCTTAATGTGCATCGCCCGCCAGATCCTATCAATCACCTGAAATACATGTAGTTTGAAAAGTCAACAAAAGTTGAGCGAGTTCATGTAAAAGTGAGTATGTATAAACGTTTGTAATATGTCTGTATGTATGAAAATCCCTGGTATGTAGCAATTATTGAAAAAGAGATCACCATTGGGTTGCAAAGACAATGATATGTGTGAAGTGATGCAGGAAGACTCAAACCTAGCGAATTTATGCGTCGGGCTCAAAGTCACCCCGTGGTCCGTACTGTGGACTCAGGAGCTGGGCTCGCTACACCCAAATAGATCTACCGCTCATGACCCTCGGTCCTACAATGAGGATTAATGGCCTCAAGTTTCCGCCTACCCACTCACATGATCTACGTAGTAAACCCTCCTTAAGCTAACCATACCATGTATAAACGTGTCTGTAATTTCTGTAACATGTATTCCACCCCCGAAGTATTAAAACTGAAAACAGTTAAGAGAAAAGGGGGACATGAACTCACTGTAGTACGTCCTCAGAATCAGCAACTCAAGACTCTATCTGCAGTACGACCACCTACAACGTACTAATATCTATTAGACGAACGGGCCGTGCCTTAGTTTAGGATTTATGTTCTTGCGTTATGTTTACAACATATCATTCCAAGTTACAACTTATTGTTAAAATAATAATAATTATTTTAACTTATGTTTTATTTTAGGGTTTTGGAGAAATAGTTAGACAACTATTTCATGTTCGTACTTCGCAAGTAATTGCGGTTTAACGTCTTGACATCATATATTTTTAAGTCCCACTCTAGAAATATATAATAATTCCTTTATCAAAAATAATATGTCCCAAAATATACACTTTTCCCAAAAATAGTATATTTTCATACTTTGTGACCAAACAATATTTTCTCAAAATATATTCATAAACGTATTTTCCGGTTTATCAGTGTGATGGTATTTTGCTATGTTACATTACTTTGTACTAAATGATATAACTAGTTCCCAAAACAATCCAAAAATCACACAAGCGTTTTTAATACCAAATATATATTCTAAATATATATTTATTCGCTTTTATTTTCGAAAACCCATCTCCGACACCTTGGAGTTTTGTAATAAAAATATGGCGAAGTTTATAGTCGGAACACAAGTCATAAAATATACTTGTTAGAAAATAACTTTTCTAAGTCTTATAATTTTTAGAAAATTTCGCCAGAGTTTCCCCTAAAACGGGAGTGTCCATGCTACTAAGCATATCGTTTTCTTTTTTAAATCAATCAACAATTTATCAACAAACAACTTTTACTTTACCAAGAGCAAAATATACTTGTTACAAAATGATCATGAACTTGACATTTTCCGAAAACGCGTAGTAACTTAGGGAAGTTTTTAGTAGGCTTAGATACCTTCCAAAGTGTACTTGTTTCGTTAAAAATCACTTCCTTGAACGAGTTACGTTTTCACAACTTGTAAATTAATATTTACAAAAATTATCTTCTTGAACTCTTCTTGTAAATAAATGTTCTTACATTTATTTCATTTACAAAAATAATGTAAGTGTATGTAAAGTCTTGGTTTTTCCAAAAACCGTTTCTTTAACTTGGTTTCTTTATAAAAAAGTTTCTAGTAAACTTGAATCACTATGATCACTGATCTACTAGTTTATTTATATTTTAGAAAATCTATTTTTATTCAAGTTCATGACTCACTAGAAGGTGGTTATTTTACTTAACATGTAACCACTTTCTATTTAGTTAAATCACCCTTCTAATTTTATCTAACCAAAACCATAGGGTGATTAACCCATATAACCAAGAATCAACATACCACCAACAACAAGTTTACTACCACATTATAACAACATCATCTCAACATTTTATATCTTCAAGTAAACCTTATGTCTAAACTTTTATATTCATGATTCTTGTTTAACACTTTTAGCATTCTTGTTCTTGTGATTTAAGTAAATAAACATCATACTTCACATTTTAACCAAGAATAAGATGGAACAAGGTGTAGAGACTTACTACTAGCTTCAAGCTAGGGAAGAATCTAGTGACGAAATGTTGAGAAAAGAGGTGGTGAAAAAGAAAAGCTAGAAACAAGCTCCTTTGAAATCCCTTCAAGTTGCAACCTCCATGGATTCTTTGAAGCTTTGTATGGAATTTGATGTTGGAGAAGATGGAGATGTTGAAGTGATGGTGGTGGGTTCGGTTATGAAGGACCGAAAATGAGAGAGAGGAGAGTGAGGATGGAGTGTAATCTTAAGTGTGATGATGAGATATCTAAGAACCATGCCTCTTATAATCATCTTTGCATTTTTTGGATACTTACACAAGCCAAATCAAATAAACAATTAGATTAAAATCAAGTAGGAGATAGCAAGTATGGTGAATGATATGGGGGAGTCCACAAGGACCGAAATTTCGGTTGGGGGGGGGGGGTATATTTGCAAAGATTTCAACTAAATGTAAAAGATAGTTAGATTGCAAGCATTTGATATTTTATGTTAGATATAGAGTTTTTAGTGGGTATTATGGCAAACGGGGATCATGACAAGCCATAAATAGTAAAACAATGTCATTGACAAAAATTTAGTGTCCCGGTTAATGTCCGGTTATCCGGTTAGGTACTGTCCCGTTAAAGTGTTTAATTAGTCTAAAAAGGGTCCTTTATATATTTTTGTAACACAAATTAATCTCGACACTTAGGAAAGTATACAGGACCATTCTGCCATGTTTTTACACTTTACTAGTATAATACAATGCTGAATTTTTATAAAAGAATGCAGAATTATGCATTTAAGGTGGGTTTTTGGCACTTCCCGGCACTATAACCATCACCTAGTGACGCAGTTTTGTGGTCCTCACTTCCCTACACTCCATACTAGTGTAGTGCCCTGTCCCTAGCTCATACTGGCCATAATAGTATTGTCTGTCTATGTGCTGGCATTGTCAGCATTATTTCTGAATCAACCGTTCAGTGTGTTAACTGTGCTGTGTGCATCAAGTATGTCACTACTGTTTGTGTGTAATGAATGGAGCGACTGTATAAAATATGATGCACGTGTATGTATGATATAAGAATCATAGAGCAGTTTAAATTGTCAGTTGTAATCAAGCACAGTCATTAAGCACGTAATTAAGATTAATTAATTGTACAGTACCTGAAATTTTGAGGGTTGTCACATTCTCCCCCCGTTAAGAAAATTTCGTCCCGAAATTTTTAGGTTCTGCGTCTAGTTGCAGGGGTCTTGGGGAATAAATGTGGGTACTTGTCCTTCATACGATCCTCACGTTCCCACGTGAATTCTGGCCCATGTCTAGCATTCCATCGAACTTTGACGAGCTTGACACTACTCCTGCGTGTTTTGTTAATCTTCCAATCCGTAACCTCAACAGGTTCTTCAACAAAGTGGAGTGTGTCGTCGATATGAACTTCGTCAGCAGGAATGACAACGGTGTGTTGAGTTGGACTCTTTTTCAGGTTTGATACAAGAAATGTATCGTGAACGCCATGAAGTTCAGCAGGTAAGTCCAACTTGTATGCTACAAGCCCAATCCTTTGCAGGATTCTGAAAGGACCAATGTAACGTGGATTCAACTTCCCATGCTTCCCAAAGCGTGCCACACCCTTCCAGGGTGAAACCTTTAACAAAACCATATCCCCAACTTGAAACTCCAAAGGTTTCCTCTTTGGATTTGCATAGGCTTTCTGTCTCTCGCGAGCCGCCTCAATGCGCTTTCGAATCTGTGCAATCTTGCCTGTCGTCTCTTGGACCAATTCCGGCCCAACCAGCTGTCTATCACCCGCATCAGCCTAGCATAGCGGTGATCGGAACTTGCGTCCGTAAAGAGCTTCAAATGGCGTGGCTCTAATGCTAGTGTGGTAGCTGTTGTTATACGAAAATTCGACCAATGGTAAGTGATTGTCCCAGCTACCACCTAGGTCCATAACACATGCTTTCAGCATATCTTCCAATGTCTGAATAGTTCGTTCACTTTGGCCATCAGTTTGTGGGTGAAATGCAGTGCTCAGATTTAACTGAGAGCCAAAAGCTTCTTGAAAGGATTGCCAAATCCTTGACACGAAGCGTCCGTCTCTATCAGAGATAATCGAGAGAGGCACTCCATGACGTGCAAGTATCTCTCGCATGTATATTTCAGCCAGTTTGCTCGTGTTGTCTTTCTCTTTGATCGGCAAGAAGTGTGCAGACTTTGTTAGACGGTCTACTGTTACCCAAATTGTATCATGGCCCTTGGGTGTCTTTGGCAACTTCGTTATGAAGTCCATGGAAATTTGTTCCCATTTCCATTTGGGTATTTCAGGTTGCTGCAAGAGACCTGAAGGTTTTTGGTATTCGACCTTTACCTTGGCGCACGTTAAGCATTTGCTAACATATACCGCAACGTCGCCTTTCATCCTTGGCCACCAATAGAAATCTTTTAGATCTTGGTACATTTTATCCGCCCCGGGATGAATCGAGTACCGTGACTTGTGAGCTTCGTAAAAAATAACCCTTCTCAAACCACCAAACAGAGGAACCCAAATTCTTTTCATGAAGCATAAAGTTCCTTCCTCGTTTGGTACCAACTGCTTCTCCATCCCACGGAGATATTCGTCCTCAATATTCCTTTCTTTGAGAGCATCTCTCTACGCGGCATGAATGCACAAAGAGAGGTCTGTCTGGACGATCATTTCCAAAGCCCTAACCCTTATGGGCTTAATTCTTTCTTTTCGACTCAGGGCATCGGTGACTACATTCGCCGTCCCTGGGTGATACTTAATTTCACAATCATAATCATTTAACAGTTCTACCCAGCGCCTTTGCCGCATGTTAAGTTCTTTCTGATTGAATATGTGCTGCAGTCTCTTATGATCGGTGAAGATTGTATATCGCGTGCCATACAAATAATGTCGCCAGATCTTCAATGCAAACACCACCGCGCCCAATTCCAAATCATGGGTGGTGTAATTTTTCTCATGAATCTTCAACTGGCGCGAAGCATAGGCTATAACTTTCTGGCGTTGCATCAACACGCAACCCAAACCTTGACGCGAGGCGTCACAATATACCACGAAGTCTTCCGTGCCTTCGGGTAGAGATAAAATTGGTGCGTCACAAAGCTTGTTCTTCAATAACTGAAACGCTTCTTCCTGTTTGTCACCCCAATCAAAATTTTTTGTCTTTCTGTGTAAGTGCAGTCAGGGGTTGAGCTATTTTGGAGAAATCCTCAATGAACCTTCGATAATAACCAGCCAAACCTAAGAACTGCCGGATCTCAGTTGGCGTCTTTGGAGTCTCCCAATCCTTGATTGCCTCGATCTTTGTGGGATCAACATGAATTCCATTTCCATTTACCACATGACCAAGGAACTGGACTTCGCGTAGCCAAAACTCACACTTCGAGAACTTAGCGTACAACTTCTCCTTTTTAAGTAGCTCTAAAATAGCTCTTAAGTGCTGTTCGTGCTCGTCCTTCGTCCTTGAGTAGATTAGAATGTCATCAATAAACACGATCACAAACTTATCCAAGTACGGCTTGCAGACTCGGTTCATCAGGTCCATGAAAACTGCCGGTGCGTTTGTCAATCCAAACGGCATAACCAGAAACTCGTAATGTCCATAACGAGTCCTAAAGGCCGTCTTCGGGATACTTTCCTCTTGTATCCTTAGTTGATGGTATCCTGAGCGAAGATCGATCTTTGAATAGAAGCTTGAACCTTGCAGCTGATCAAATAGGTCATCAATTCTCGGCAAAGGATATCGGTTCTTGATAGTCAACTTGTTAAGCTCGCGGTAGTCTATACACATACGGAAACTACCATCCTTCTTCTTAACGAACAGAACTGGAGCTCCCCAAGGTGAAAAGCTTGGTCTGATGAATCCTTTATCCAATAGCTCTTGGAGTTGCGTTGATAACTCCTGCATTTCTGACGGTGCAAGTCTATAGGGTGCCTTGGCTACAGGCGCAGCGCCTGGGACCAAGTCAATGTGGAACTCGACTTGTCGCTGTGGCGGCAATCCTGGCAAGTCTTCCGGAAAGACTTCAGGATATTCTCTTACGACCGGAATGTCTTCTACCTTAAGCTCCACGGCCTCTTTATCCACGATGTGTGCCAAGAATGCAACACATCCCTTCTGCAAACACTTTCTAGCTTTCAGACAGCTAATAATTCTCAGTGGCGTATCACGCTTCTCTCCGTGCACTACGATCGTTTCTTCATCTGTCATAGGGATGCGGATGGTCTTCTCGTGGCAAACGATCTCGGCCTTGTTGCTCGATAACCAATCCATCCCCACTACCACGTCGAAGCTTCCCAATTTGACTGGCAGTAGGTTTAGCGTAAATTCGCGCCCTCCCAGTTCTATCGCGCATCCTCTGATGACTTCTCCTGTTTCAATCAGTTTCCCATTCGCCAATTCGATCGAGTACGAAACGTCTAACTTACTAGTGGCCAACCCAAGTATATTCTTAAACTCTAACGATACGAAACTATAATCGGCACCAGTATCAAAAAGAACAGATGCATAGCGTTGGTTTATAGGAAACGTACCAGTGACAACGTTAGGATCCTGGCGCGCTTCCCTCGCACCAATGTTAAAATCTCGGCCTTGCACCTGGTTTAGCTTTGGGCATTCTCTTTTGAAGTGCCCCACGTCCCCACAGTTGAAGCATCCTGGCCCTCGGCCATTCCCATTACCATTCCCGCCTCGATTTCCATTTGTTCCCCGGTTACCGGCTTGATTTGCGACATTTCCACTATTACCATTCCCCCCATTATTCCCTTGCGGCCGGTTTCCATTACCACGGTTGTTGTTATTGTAACCCCTTTGGCCACCCTAGCCTGAACCAACCCAGCAAGTATCCTTCGAGTGGCCAACTTTCCCACAAACTTCACATGTTCTTAGTCCGCATCGGCTAGAATGATGGCGCTGGCATGTGTTGCACTTGGGCAGAGTGCCCATATAACCCTTTCCTTTGTTCTCAACACCGGTTGCAGCTCTAGCCGGTGTGCTTGACTCGCCCTTCTTGCTTACATGGCTAGTTCCCTGCTTGAAGTTGGAAAATTTTCGCTTGTTTTCCCCAGACGGTTCAACATGTGTTTCCTTCTTCTTTGGTTCAGAAATTGAGAACTTGCCCAACCTTACGGCCTCCTCAGTAAGTGTCACACTAAGGTCGATCGCTTCCGTAATCGTTGTCGGCTTGGACGTGGTAACCATACTCAGGATTTGGGGTGCCAATCCCCAGATGAATCTCTCGACGCGTTTAAACTCGGGCGTGACCATATACGGTACTACATGAGACAAATCGTGAAACCGTTGAACATATTCTGCAATCTTGGGACCGTCCATTCTTAGGTGCCAGAACTCGGTCTCTTGCCTCTATATTTCCGCTCGTGAGCAGTACTTTTTCCTCATTAACTCTTTTAACTCAGCCCAGGTTAACGCATAAGCAGCAGCTTCTCCTAACGTTTGCACCTGCAAATTCCACCATGATAGGGCACCATCCAGAAACAGCCCTGAAATGTAAGTGACTTGTTGATCGGGAGCGCATTTGCTCATTCTTAGGACTGGATCTGTCTTCTCAGCCCATCTAACAAATGCAACAGCTCCTCCGGTGCCGTCGAAATTTACTGGCTTGCAGTCAAGAAATTGTTTATAGGTGCACCCATGGGGTGGATTGTTGTTGCCGGTGTTGTTCGAGTTACTCCCGCTTGTTCCTTGGGAGGCCGTATACTGTGCTATAGCCGCGGCAATTATTCCTTGGAGTTCTGCCTCATTAGTGGGCATGCGTACATCGCGTCGTGGAGGCATATTCTAGAAGTTGTTCCATGTGGGTCAGATCATAGTAAGTGTAATAAGCATGCATATATACTAACATTCATCAACCACATAACATCTCATGTTATAATCGTAAAACAAATAATTTTAACAAAGCATGTAATGAGAATACTGCGATTGAACTTTCATATAATCAAGACCACCATACAAGGTTTACAAGTTTTCCAAATGTATCATACATCTAAAAGAGACCAAGGGTCACAACGCCCCCGTCTGAATCGTCTAAACATATACAACAACCAAATATCAAACATCAAAAGTCATCATGTCAAAATGTGGTCTTCAAAATGCTGTAAAGCCTGGCCCAATCGCTGTCTTCTCGTCAAAAGTACTCACTACATGCAATAGACCAAAAGTAGCTATGCTGATGGCGGCGGAGGAGGGGGAAAGTGGGAGAAAAGTAAGCGGCGCATATGTAACCAGTCCTTCTACATAGCACGATATGCACGCAGCAAATATGCTATCTGCTGCTCAGGAGTCCAAAAACGAGCCTCTGACTCGGGGGAAAGTGGACGTGGAGGGTGCAATGCTGCAGATGGGGCCCGAAAATGACAAGATGGACATGGAGCTGTCTCCAAGACCTGAATACGACGCGTCAATGCGTCCTGCTATATCATTAAGGATATCAGTGTGTCCTCCGTAGAGTACCCAACGTGGTACGGGTGGTACGGATCAGACAGTGGCATGATAGGGGGCGTAGTCCATAAAAATGGCTCACTCGACGGCATAAAAGGTGGTGCAGTATGTGGTGTGACAGAAGGAAACTGAGACATGACCGGATCAGATGTCGATATGTGTGGAACAAAAGTAGGGTAAGGCATCTGAGGTATGAACTGGCCTCCTCCTGATATGAAAGGTGTGTGATCAAACGGCTGTCGTGATGAACCCTCCCCAGGACGTGGCGGAGGAATGTCCTGAAGGAAAGTAATCGGATGATCGGTATGCTGGACGTTGGCCGTGTGAGGGTGGGAGAGTGGAGCATCAGTAGGTATAGAGACGGGTGTGACGGGTACCACGTATGGTGGATAGTCGTCATCATCGATCCACCCATTACGGGTGTCGGCGTAACATGGATCTACGTGGGTAGCAAAAGGTGCACGGTCGAACAGTACCGGCACAGGATCAGGTAATGATGCAATGACTGGTAACTCAGCGAAAACGGGGTCAGGCAGAGGTGCCATGACTGGGACCTCAATAACAGGTGGTGGTATGGCAGGGGCATCCACAACTGGTGGTACAAAAACAGGAGCATCTGCATGAACAGGATCAAGGGCAAGAACGGGCTTGGGAACTATGTCGGGCTCTGGGCTGACAGGAACGGGCTGATGATCAGCAGCCATATCATGAATCTGATCATCAGGGAGAACAGGAGCCTCAGCAGGCTGCTCCTCGGGGACCAACTCGTCCTCCTCGTCTAGGTCGTGATCAAACGGAAATACAGGGTCATACTCGTCCTTCATCTCCATATCATCATCATCATCGTCAATACGAGGGATGAAACCGAATCCCAATGGTGGAACAGAGGAAGCTACCGACTCAAAAGAATCTGGGACCGACGCATCAGAATGAACCTCCATATCAGGAATCTCAACCAACGGAAGAGCGACATCGTCCGCAATCAGGGCCCCGCCCTCATGGTGGTCCTCAGGGGGACCCTCGAATAGATCAACATCATCATCGGACTCAACGTCGTGTGGCAAATCCTCTATAGGAAGTGCAGCGAGTGGAATAGGAGCAGGGATCTCCGCAAGGGATAGATCCCCAGCGGGAATGCCATCAGCTAGCTGTATGTCGTCACCAAAATCTGGTAGCGCGAAGGGCTGATATCCGTCATCGTCTGTACTATCCGTGTCCGATGTGTAGACCTCCGGGTCTGAGTGCATCGGATCGTCAGAATCCACTGGCACTGGGTCAGAGACCCCACTCGATGAAGACATAGCGTCTGTAACAACACAACCACAAAGTGTGCCCATACATCAATAATAGTCAAGTAAGCATGTAAGTCATAATTAATATATGCAAGTAATCACCCTAGTCTTCCCTAGACTATCCCGCCCAGCCTCTCAGACTGAACTCCCTAGCCTCTCAGACTACCCTGGTCTCTAAGACCAACCTCCCAGTCTCTAAGACTAGACCTCCCCAATCTCTAAGATTGAAACCCTCAGTCTCTAAGACTGAGACCTCCCCCAGTCTCTAAGACTGAACTCCCTCAGTCTCTAAGACTGACACCTCCCCCAGTCTCTAAGACTGAACTCCCTCAGTCTCTAAGACTGAAATATAAATTTTGAAAAGTGTATTTGTGCCTTTTTGTTTGTAAAAATGTTTGTGCCCTGGATCTGGACGTTTAGTGTATGCAATGTAAAAATGTTTGAAAACATTTTTGTGAGAGCCCTAGTGATCATAGTCTAGACTCGAGAAAGAATCCTAGTTCGCTATGATCGAGGCTCTGATACCAAGCTGTCACACCCTGACTTTTGCGGAAGCGTGGGTTAATTTGGTGTGACTTCTTAATACCATAGCAACAATCATAACAATGCTATATGATAAAACGTAAGATGTTCATCCATAATATTGTTTAGGAAACATCATAACATAATTGTCTTGGGTCATCAACCCGAAATAAGTTACAAACATGACTTGTTTAAAAAAAATAAGTTCCCAACAGACTCAACAAAAGACCATAAGTAAAAGAGGTTTGGGGACATGTGACCCGTCCAGGCAAGGGTTACACATCCCAAACCCTACACCCTTGGATGACATCTTTTATTTAAGTACGCAGCTTAATGTGCATCGCCCGCCAGATCCTATCAATCCCCTGAAATACATGTAGTTTGAAAAGTCAACAAAAGTTGAGCGAGTTCATGTAAAAGTGAGTATGTATAAACCTTTGTAATATGTCTGTATGTATGAAAATCCCTGGTATGTAGCAATTAAGGAAAAAGAGATCACCATTGGGTTGCAAAGCCAATGATATGTGTGAAGTGATGCAGGAAGACTCAAACCTAGCGAATTTATGCGTCGGGCTCAAAGTCATCCCGTGGTCCGTACTGTGGACTCAGGTGCTGGGCTCGCTACACCCAAATAGATCTACCGCTCATGACCCTCGGTCCTACAATGAGGATTAATGGCCTCAAGTTTCCGCCTACCCACTCACATGATCTACGTAGTAAACCCTCCTTAAGCTAACCATACCATGTATAAACGTGTCTGTAATTTCTGTAACATGTATTCCACCCCCGAAGTATAAAAACTGAAAACAGTTAAGAGAAAAGGGGGACATGAACTCTCTGTAGTGCGTCCTCAGAATCAGCAACTCAAGACTCTATCTGCAGTACGACCACCTAGAACGTACTAATATCTATTAGACGAACGGGCCGTGCCTTAGTTTAGGATTTATGTTCTTGCGTTATGTTTACAAGATATCATTTCAAGTTACAACTTATTGTTAAAATAATAATAATTATTTTAACTTATGTTTTATTTTAGGGTTTTGGAGAAATAGTTAGACAACTATTTCATGTTCGTACTTCGCAAGTAATTGCGTTTTAACGTCTTGACATCATATATTTTTAAGTCCCACTCTAGAAATATATAATAATTCCTTTATCAAAAATAATATGTCCCAAAATATACACTTTTCCCAAAAATAGTATATTTTCATACTTTGTGACCAAACAATATTTTCTCAAAATATATTCATAAACGTATTTTCCGGTTTATCAGTGTGATGGTATTTTGCTATTTTACATTACTTTGTCCTAAATGATATAACTAGTTCCCAAAAGAATCCAAAAATCACACAAGCGTTTTTAATACCAAATATATATTCTAAATATATATTTATTCGCTTTTATTTTCGAAAACCCATCTCCGACACCTTGGAGTTTTGTAATAAAAATATGGCGAAGTTTATAGTCGGAACACAAGTCATAAAATATACTTGTTAGAAAATAACTTTTCTAAGTCTTATAATTTTTAGAAAATTTCGCCAGAGTTTCCCTAAAACGGGAGTGTCCATGCTACTAAGCATATCGTTTTCTTTTTTAAATCAATCACCAATTTATCAACAAACAACTTTTACTTTACCAAGAGCAAAATATACTTGTTACAAAATGATCATGAACTTGACATTTTCCAAAAACGCGTAGTAACTTAGGGAAGTTTTTAGTAGGCTTAGATACCTTCCAAAGTGTACTTGTTTCGTTAAAATCACTTCCTTGAACGAGTTACGTTTTCACAACTTGTAAATTAATATTTACAAAAATTATCTTCTTGAACTCTTCTTGTAAATAAATGTTCTTACATTTATTTCATTTACAAAAATAATGTAAGTGTATGTAAAGTCTTGGTTTTTCCAAAAACCGTTTCTTTAACTTGGTTTCTTTATAAAAAGTTTCTAGTAAACTTGAATCACTATGATCACTAATCTACTAGTTTATTTATATTTTAGAAAATCTATTTTTATTCAAGTTCATGACTCACTAGAAGGTGGTTATTTTACTTAACATGTAACCACTTTCTATTTAGTTAAATCACCCTTCTAATTTTATCTAACCAAAACCATAGGGTGATTAACCCATATAACCAAGAATCAACATACCACCAACAACAAGTTTACTACCACATTATAACAACATCATCTCAACATTTTATATCTTCAAGTAAACCTTATGTCTAAACTTTTATATTCATGATTCTTGTTTAACACTTTTAGCATTCTTGTTCTTGTGATTTAAGTAAATAAACATCATACTTCACATTTTAACCAAGAATAAGATGGAACAAGGTGTAGAGACTTACTACTAGCTTCAAGCTAGGGAAGAATCTAGTGAAGAAATGTTGAGAAAAGAGGTGGTGAAAAAGAAAAGCTAGAAACAAGCTCCTTTGAAATCCCTTCAAGTTGCAACCTCCATGGATTCTTTGAAGCTTTGTATGGAATTTGATGTTGGAGAAGATGGAGATGTTGAAGTGATGGTGGTGGGTTCGGTTATGAAGGACCAAAAATGAGAGAGAGGAGAGTGAGGATGGAGTGTAATCTTAAGTGTGATGATGATATATCTAAGAACCATGCCTCTTATAATCATCTTTGCATTTTTTGGATACTTACACAAGTCAAATCAAATAAACAATTAGATTAAAATCAAGTAGGAGATAGCAAGTATGGTGAATGATATGGGGGGTGGGGGTCCACAAGGACCGAAATTTCGGTTGGGGGGGGGGGGTATATTTGCAAAGATTTCAACTAAATGTAAAAGATAGTTAGATTGCAAGCATTTGATATTTTATGTTAGATATAGGGTTTTTAGTGGGTATTATGGCAAACGGGGATCATGACAAGCCATAAATAGTAAAACAATGTCATTGACAAAAATTTAGTGTCCCGGGTAATGTCCGGTTATCCGGTTAGGTACTGTCCCGTTAAAGTGTTTAATTAGTCTAAAAAGGGTCCTTTATATATTTTTGTAACACAAATTATTCCCGGCACATAGGAAAGTATACAGGACCATTCTGCCATGTTTTTACACTTGACTAGTATAATACAATGCTGAATTTTTATAAAAGAATGCAGAATTCTGCATTTAAGGTGGGTTTTTGGCACTTCCCAGCACTATAACTATCACCTAGTGACGCAGTTTTGTGGTCCTCACTTCCCTACACTCCATACTAGTGTAGTGCCCTGTCCCTGGCTCATACTGGCCATAATAGTATTGTCTGTCTATGTGCTGGCATTGTCAGCATTATTTCTGAATCAACCGTTCAGTGTGTTAACTGTGCTGTGTGCATCAAGTATGTCACTAATGTTTGTGTGTAATGAATGGAGTGACTGTATAAAATATGATGCACGTGTATATATGATATAAGAATCATAGAGCAGTTTAAATTGTCAGTTGTAATCAAGCACAGTCATTACGCACGTAATTAAGATTAATTAATTGTACAGTACCTGAAATTTTGAGGGTTGTCACAGAGTGGATAGCCATTCGAACAGTGTGTGGGTGTTTGTAAATTGTTAAAATTCGAAGTTTTGTTAAAAGCATTCAAACAATGTAAATTATGAGAGTCATGTCACCCGGTCGGATGGTCATCCGGACGGATGGCCATTCGAGCGGATGGCCTGTGGATGACATTTTGTAAAGTTTTCTAAGTAGAAGTTTTGAGTTAACGGAGACGGCATGACGACGTGTCAAACAACGGAGTACACCAATCCCAGTTCATTCGGACAGATGCGCTGTTCCTGATGAAGTTTCATGTTTAACTCGTAAATCGGTCCATCTCTCCGGTGGAAATCCGTTCTCAAGCTGGCTCTCAACTAAGGAGCGAGTCGTGAGTCTGATTGAGTCCATATTCCTTCAATATAGTGTGAAAGTTGAAGAGAAGTTGAAAACAGACGAAAAAGTGTTGAAATATTTCATAACTTAGTTGAAAAGTGTGGAAATCCTCTAGATCTAGAACCAATCTTGATTAAATGATGTTCCACAGCAGGTTGCCTAAGCAAAACGAGTGGGAACCATCTTCAAGAGGTCCAAATCAGATGATTTCGAGAAAACGTTAGTGTTTGTGTGTGATTCTGATGAAGAAGATGATGTAGAAGTGATCAGAGATGAAGATTAGAGAAGATTCGAGGGAAAAAGCTTACAAAATAACCTTGAATCGAGACAGAGTCTTGGGGAGCGGATGAGAGTGTCAAAGTCCGAGAATGGAGGTGTACGGTGGTATTTATAGAGAGAGGGCGAAGGGTTAAGTCGGTTGCGAGTAGCGTTCAGGCAGATGGCCATCCGGACGGATGGTCATCCGAGCGGATGGTAATCCGGACGGATGTCCATTCGGACGGCCGTGTTGCGTTTGTTAGTTTTCCAACTTTTGGGTTCGTTTGATAAGCATTGCGCTGCGTTTAATCGTGTTGCGAGTGAGCGTTTGAGCGTATAAGCGTTGCGTTGATAACCACATAACATTCAACAGATAATCGCACAATCTAACACACACATATAAACTAAATGCATCAAATAAATCCGCGTTTCGAGTCTGCTTTGCGATAGCATTTAGTCTAAACAAGCGATGTGAAATGAGATAAAATGCGTTTAAGTAGTAAGCGTTATAAATAGCGTTTAAATACGATAACTGCGTTTTGAATAAGTGTTTTAATATGCGTTTAAAATGCATTGAAAATATAGTTTAACCCGTTGCGTAAATCGAATCCCAAGAGTACAAGCGTTTACGAAAGAATTGACAGCGATGGGTAACGATCCGAAAAGTCGGGTTGTTACAGCCTCCCCAACTTTAGGAATTTTCATCCCGAAATTAAGGAGCATGCATAACAAAGAGTTGTGGATATTTAGCTTTCATATCGCTTTCGAGTTCCCAAGTGAACTTGGCGCCGTGTTTGCCTTCCCAGCGAACCTTCACTATAGGAATGCGAGTGCGTCGAAGTTTCTTGGTCTTTTGATCCATGATCTCTATTGGATCTTCCACAAAGTGTAGAGTCTCGTTTACTTGCAAATCTTCAAGAGGCACGTGAAGATTTTCCTCAGCTAGGCACTTCTTAAGGTTTGAGACGTGGAAAGTGGGATGTACATTGCTGAGTTCCTCCAGTAATTTGAGTCGGTAGGCCACTTTGCCAATTCCTTCCAGAATCTTAATGGGACCCACGTATCGTGGCGCTAGCTTTGCTTTCTTGCCGAATCAGATCACCCCCTTCCAAGGTGAAAGCTCTAGGAGTACGTGATCACCAACTTCAAACTCAAGGGGCTTGCGTCATTTATTGTCGTAACTCTTCTGACGACTCCGAGCTTTCAAGAGATTGTCTCGTATTTGGAGGATCTTGTCAGTTGTTTCTTGTAATAACTTAGGACCGGTGAGTTGTGCGTCTCCGATCTCGTGCCATACAATAGGCGATCGACATTATCCACCATATAATGCCTCAAAGGGTGCCATTTGAATGCTAGCGTGATAACTGTTATTGTACGAGAATTCTACTATAGGTAAATGCAAATCCCAATTACAACCAAAATCTATAACGCACGAACGAAGCATGTCTTCAAGGGTGCGGATCGTGCGCTCCGTCTGACCATCGGTCTGGGGATGAAATGCGGTACTGAGATTAAGAGTAGTACCGAGAGCGAATTAAAAGGTCTCCTAGAGACGTGAGGTAAAATGACCATCGCGGTCAGAGACGATGTCACGAGGTGTCCCATGTCGACAAATGACTTCGTCGGTATAGATTCGTGCTAATCGTTCTACCTTAAAGTCTTCTCGTATTTGTATAAAGTGAGCGGATTTCATAAGACGATCAACGATAACCCAAATGCTATCGTGACCTGATGGCGTGCGAGGGAGTTTCATAATGAAGTCCATAGCTATACTCTACCATTTCCACATTGGGATCTCGGGTTCGGCCTTAACTTTCGAGCAAGTTAGGCATTTTTAAACGTAGAGAGTGATATCCTTCTTCATTACTGGCCACCAGTACCTGGCACCAAGGTCCTGGTACATCTTGTCGGCACCGGGGTGAACAGAATATCGGAATTTGTGGGCTTCAGTCAACAAAATCTCTTGGAGATTATTGCGACTAGGAATCCAAGTATGGTCGAGATAGTGAAAAATACCACTAGGTTTATTCAGCAACTGGTTTTCGGTTGCGTAGATTCTTTCTTCCTTCAAGGTGTTCTCGAGAAAACAGGCGTGTTGAGCGTCGCGAATGAGGGTTTCGAGGTTGTGTTGGGCTTGAACATTACGAACACTATGTAAATAGCTTCGTCGGCTAAGAGCGTCAGCGACGACGTTTGCTTTACCTGGGTGGTAGCGTATCTCACAGTCATAGTCGTGGAGAAGTTCAACCCATCTGCGTTGGCGCATGTTTAGTTCTTTCTGGTTCAAGATGTGTTGTAAGCTCTTATGGTCGGTGAACACCGTACACTTAGTACCATAAAGGTAGTGTCGCCATATCTTTAACGCAAAAACAACTGCAGCGAGTTTGAGATCGTGGGTTGTGTATTTCTTCTCATGGACTTTGAGTTGGCGAGACGCGTACGCGATAACCTTGTCTCGTTGCATAAGAACGCAACCAAGACCTAGGTTAGAGGCATCGCAATAAACAACAAAGTCGTCGTTTCCATCGGGTAGCGCGAGTACGGGAGCGTTCCAAAGCATACGCTTAAGAGTTTGGAAGGCATCCTCTTGTTCGGTTCCCCAAACAATAGGTTATCTTTATGCATTAGAGAGGTGAGAGGAACGGCGATTTTTGAGAAATCAGCGATAAATCGGTGGTAATAACCCGCCAATCTGAGAAAAGAACGAACTTCAGACGGGGTTTTCGGTGTAATCCAACTTTTAACTGCTTCAATCTTCGCGGGATCGACTAGAATTCCTAGACTGTTCAGGATGTGACCGAGGAATTGAACCTCCTCGAGCCAAAATTCACACTTGGAGAACTTGGCGTAGAGGCGATTCCCTTGGAGAAGCTCGAGAACTAGACGAAGATGTTGCAGGTGTTCGGATCTCGACTTCGAATAGATAAGGATATCATCGATAAACACGATAACGAAGCGATCAAGGAAAGGTTTACACACACGGTTCATCAGATCCATGAAAACCGCGGGTGCGTTTGTGAGACCAAAAGGCATGACCACAAATTCGTAATGGCCATAACGGGTACGGAAATCGGTTTTAGGGATGCCTTGTTCCTGAATTTGCAGTTGATGGTAACCAAAACGTAGATCGATCTTAGAGAAACAGGTAGCGCCTTGCAGTTGATCAAATAAGTCGTCGATTCGAGGTAGAGGGTAGCGATTCTTGATAGTAAGCTTATTGAGTTCCCTATAATTGATGCACATTCGGAACGATCCATCCTTCTTTTTCCCGAAAAGGACAGGTGCGCCCCAAGGAGATGTGCTAGGGCGTATGAAGCCTTTATCAAGTAATTCCATGAGTTGACTAGAAAGTTCACGCATTTCGGACTATGCGAGGCGATAAGGGGCTTTAGAGACAGGATTAGCTCCAGTAATGAGGTCGATACAAAAGTCGATATCGCGGGTAGGGGGTAGACCAAGTAAAGCGTCAGGAAAAATGTTAGGGAAATCACGAAAACGGGAACGTCCTTCACATATCCAATGTCTGTTTTTCGCGTAATTAAGGGCCGTAATTTACCGGTTGTCACATATCCAAGAAACGAGGTTTGCCATCTGTGGTTTTTTTTTTTTTTTTTTTTTTTATTTTTTGGCATTTTAAAGTGAGTGGTATTTTGAAAAAATGGTGTTTGTTTTCGGGTATGATCAATGGAAGGTGCTGAGACGTTTCTCCTTATAGGATGTTTTATATGCGTAGCTTAGGCGGGATTTTATTATAATAAATGATAGTAATAAAGTATCATCGTTTCAGTTACTATTTGTATTTACTGTTTTGTTCAGCTTTATATGTTAAGGCTGTAATACATCCCATCTTTCAAGTTTGGTGTTTTATATTTAATGGCGTTTTGTAGACCAAGATGATAAAATACACTAACTAAAACACATAAAAAATTACATAGAAAAAATAGTTTTTATTATTTGGCGTTTTGTATTTAATGGGTTTTTGTGGCATTTTGGTGTTTTGTAACTAATGAGAAAATATAGTATTTTATTATATGAAAAAAATATTACACAAAAAAAAAAATTAAAAATCCTCGTCAGAAGGGACTTTGTTTGAGAAGTATCCATCACTCCCTTCGTCTTCTTCTTCGGATTCTTCTTTCAGTCTCTCATCTAAGTCATCACTTTCACTTTCATTGGCTTTTAGTTCTTGAAGATTTTGAAGCCTCCATTTGAACATGTCCTGCATCAACGCCAATTTTATGTTCATGTCTGTGTGCAAACATGTTGCCTTGTGTAACGCCTCCAGGAACCCAAGACCCTGCTTGGTCATGATGTCTTCAAGCATGTAGTCTTCTTGTGCTTCGTTGTCACATATAACGGTGACCATGTGTATCTTCATCAAAACGCCATGATGTGATGACTGGGTCCATTTTTGCATTTGCTTTGCTTGGTCCAAATTTTCTGGATAATCTTCTTATAACCTTATGTGTTTCATCACATTCGTTATCAAGAGGGATGCCAAGCAATAGGATCCCCCTCTGTTCCTCTTCTTCCCTGTTCCAAATGGCTTTGATTGTTTAAACAAGCACTCTTCTTCTGTTGTCAAAACGTATCACGAATCTTCTGATTCTGAGGGTGTATCTCCATGAAACGATGGTTGCCATTTTGGCGTTTTGGTTAAAGATGGCGTTTTAGTATGATCAATGGAAGTGATGATGGAAGCGATGGTAACGTCGTTTATATAATGATATTTTTGGCGGATAGTTTAGGAGAGAATTTTTGTAATAAATGTTAATAATTGGCTTTCAGTTACTGTTTGTTCCATCTGCCTGCTAACTCTTCAACGCGTTTTATCATTAAGTTTTGGCGTTTTGTATTGTTGGTGTTTTAGTCGTTTTGAATGACGTCTTGCTCATTAGTTTGGCGTTTTGAATTTCAGCAGTAAAAAGACCTTTTTACCCTTAATGAAACACGTTCAAGTAATAAAACTGATGTTATTTACGAAAATGCCACCATGCTAATCTAGTCCATAGATTGTTTTGATCTGACGATCCATAAGCGTTCTCACATTTTTCACCGTTTTCCCTAAATCCAGACCCTATATATATATATATATATATATATATATATATATATATATATATATATATATAGTTCATGCGAAAACCACCTTTATTGCGAGAAATGCGAGAACCAATGTTGTCATACCCTGACTTTTGCGGAAGCGTGATTATGTGTGACTTGCTTAATATCATTGCATTCAACCATAAAAAACAACTATATGATAAAACCAAAGATGTTCATCCATAGATTAAGTTTTAAAACATTACATGCAACATTGTTTTAGAATTCAAACACGGACTTCGAATCTGAATTACAAACCATGCAATTTGTTTTAGAGTTCCATAAGGACTCGACAAAAGATACTACTAAAAACTAGGTTTTGGACTATGTATCTTATCCGGGATAAGATACACAACCCCAAACCCTTAGACACCGGATGTCATCTTTTATTCCAAACAACCCTTGAAAACTTCAACGCTCGCCAGATCCATACTTAGTTTCCTGAAATACATGTAGTTTGAAAACATCAACAAAAGTTGAGTGAGTTCATGTGTTTAGTGTGTGAGCTCGAATAAACTTTGTAATCATCATAAGTAAGTATGCATGTATTTGTAAACCCTGGTATGAAAGCAAACAAGGAAAACAGAAAACAGATCATTAATGGTTTGCAAGGCCATTAATATGTGTGACGTGATGCATGAAGGCTCAAACCTAGCAGATTTTGCATCGGGCTTCAGTTTGAAGACATAGTCACCTCATGGGCCAAACCCCGGTCCACATGGGTGTGGGCTCGGTAGACCCAAATAGATCTATCACTCATGTCCCTCAGTCCTACTACGAGGATTAATTGTCTTAAGCGTTGTACCCACCACTCACATGATCTAGTAGTACCTTTCCTTAGCTAACCATACCATGTATAAACGTTTGTAAACTGTTTGTAACATGTACTTCACCCCCGAAGTTATAAAACCAAAAACAGCTAAGAGAAAAGGGGGACATGAACTCACGGTTTTGTGTTCTTCAATCCAACTGTAACGCAAAGTTTCCTCTGGTGTACACGACTACCTACAACGTACTATGATCTAGTAGACGAATGGGTCGTGCCTTGACTTAGTATTAATTAGTGTCTTTGAGATACGTTTTATTGTCTCTTCAATATTATTCCAAGTTATATAATTATTTGTTAAAATAATAAATATTTTAACTTAAATTATATTTACTAAATTTTGGAATAATAGTTAAAATAATATATTTTAACTTGTTAGTTTTTAAGTATTTATACATGTATATCCTTCCCAAGGATGGGTGTATTTGTATTCGTATTCTTATACTTTGTATATTTTTGCCAAGTATCGGTGGCGTATCCTGGTGTGTATTTATACGTACGAGAATACGTATTTTCTTGTAGTTATTAAGTATTCTTATACTTAATTTTGTATTAACCTTTTCGGAATGATATCTTTAATAAAAATACATCAATATATATTTCCAATATATATATATTTTAGGAAATATTACTTAGAAAAATTATTCATAATTTTTCCCTAGGTAAAAATACTTATAAATCTCATACAAGTCTCAAAAATAATATATTTCAAAGTCTAACTTAGAAAATATATATAAGTCCATTTTTCATCCAAAAATAATATATTTCAAGTTTATTTAAGGAGATACATTTTGTCCCAAAAATAATGTATTTCATGTTTATTCAAGAATATATATATTTTCTCCCAAAAATAATATATCTTCTAATAATTCCAAGAAAATATATATATTTTTACTTGCAAAAAATAATATATTTTCTCCTTGTCAAAAGTATGATATATGTTTGTAGTAATTGTGAAAATCACTTTTTCATTCTCGTGGTGTCCAACATACCAATTACCAAAATATATTTGTAAATAATTTTCCAGAATATTTTGTAAGTTATATTCCTTTCTTCGGTTTCACCAATATTTTGGGCATAATTTATATGTTCATTCCGTTGGAATTTTGGTAATATTTTGGATTGAAATTTTTGGTATTTTGATGAGTTATATTATTTCAAGTCCTAAAATAATATTACTAATACACATAATATACAAGTAATCACACACATGGTGACTTCTAAATATATATTTCCCTAAATATATATTTAGTCATTTTTATTTACAAAAACCAACCTCCAATATTTATAGTTGTTGTAACAAAAATTATGGCAAACTTTATGTGAAAGATTATGGTTTAAAATATACTTGTAAGTATTTGTTCAAAAATATTTTTCTAAGTGTTTAATTTTTAGAAAATTTTTGCCCTAGTTTCCCCTAAAAATGGAGGTTTCCATGCCTTCAAGGCATATCATTTTCTTTTGTAAATCAACACAATCAACAAAAAATCAATCTATACTTACCAATTTTGCCAAAATCAAGCATAAACTATTACTTCATGAACTTGAAAATTTATAAAAATGTGTATTAACTTACTAGTGTATTTAGTAAGTCTTATTACCCTTTAAAGTGTGGTTGTTTCTTTAAAAACATCTTTTTTAAAGAAATTAGTTCTTTACAACTTGTAATTACATTTTCTAAAAATGTTTCTTCTTGGATTTTTCTTGTTAAATACATGATCCTACACTTTATTAACCACCAAAAATGTGGTTAATTTCTTTAAGAATCAAGATTAAGTAAACTTTGTATTTTTAAATTGGTTTCTTGAAAAATCATTCTTGAAATCTTAGATTTACAAGACTTATACCTTACGTTGATCATCACTTAACAAGAAATCAACTTATTCTTTCAAGTTCATGGTTCTCATGAGGATGATCTATGAATCTTTAACCCTTTCATCCTCTCATCTTGCTAGATTATGTTTTTAATCATTATTTAGCAAGATCATATGATGATCTACATCATTAACATAATCAATCAATCATCAAGTAGCACAACAACACTAAACAACATGATTTCTAAAGATTTTTAAGCTTATGTTCATGTTCTTGATTCTTAGTGTTCATCATGATTAACAACATGTATCATCTTTTAACCACTAAAACAAGATGTAAAATGAAGAGTATGATGTTCTTACTACTAGCTCAGGTCTAGGGATGATCAATGGAAGAAATGAAGTGGATAAAAGCAAATGGTGAAGGTCCTTCAAATTCCAAAGGCTCCAAGCTTCCTTATGTGTCTTCTAGCACCTTGGTATGTATGTAGAATGGATGAAAGATGTAACATCTGTGCTTGTAATCATTGTTAACAGTTCAATTATCAATAAAACAATGTTATTTGATCCCAATGTTTGTTTGGTTATGTTTTACATTTTTCATGTTTTGACTTTTGTTCAATTTAAAACTCTATATCACTTTCTGGAGAGTTATACGCAAACTGGTGCGTAAACGTAATCAGTTTAATGCGACAAATACTCCAAAACATCAACATATACTTAACATACCTTAAATAACCTTTACATAACTTAGAAATAAGCTTTGAAGGCTTTGGTATGGCAAAAACAAGTTAATTCGCCTACAGGGACTAAATTTGTCAAACTGCGAAAGTATGATGATTCGTACTAGAACAGACATTCCGGAACATGACCATAAGTTAAACATACCATAAATATACTTTACATAGCTTAGAAATAGGCTTTGAGGTGTTCGGTGTGCTAAAATAAACTTTTGGGTCATTTAGGGACTAAAAGCGTCAAAAAGTGCACAAGTTTGTATTTTCGCGCATAACTTACGTTCTGAATACATCCGGACATCCAAAAATTTATGTAAGCACTAAAATATTTTATTTTAGTGTTTGGCACGAGAAAAATCCACTCGTCACGCAATTTGGATCGTTTTTCGCGCTTATGCGCATTCCGTCGTAATTAAGCGAACATCGCGATCGTACGACCAAACGAACCAACATCCGGCATATTTTTGAGCATGTTTCATGTCCACAATGTTTAGGAATCATTTTAGGGCCTTAACGTTGGCTTAACGGGCCTTAAACATGTCGGAAATGGCTTTAAAACACAACAGGGACTAAAACTGTCATTTTTGAAAACTTTTTTCTGACCAGAAGGGCCAGGAGGCCCGCGTGAGTTCTTGGTGTCCCCTTACGCGGCCTGTGTCAGCTTTCCAGATCAGATTAATCAGTTTTAACAGCTGTTAACCACTCAAAACTCACCCACACTTGCCCTTTCCTGCTCATGAGGGGCCATTTTGAGTTACCATAAGGTTGCAACAAGTGTAGGGACAAGATTTAAGCACGGTATTCGAGAAACGATCCTAACGGTCTTGCATATCCTATAAATACCCAACCCTTTCAACCCCAAAAACCCACACCTTTGAAATCTGAATTTGCTCTCTAAGTTGTTGTGTTTAGCACTTCATACCTGAGAGTATTTGGATTCAAACCTTCCGTTCTTGGACCTTTTGTAAGTGTTCCTTCGTTCTTTTATTCTTTTAGCGTCAAAGTCAAACTTTGTTTGACTTTCTGCATTGACCAGTTTATGGTCAATGCGAAGTTCGTTTGAACTTCATAACGTGAGCGTAATCACGATGGTTATAGTCCCTAGTGACTATACCTACTGATTACCACGTTATCTAGGCTCAGTGACGAGTCGTAGTTTCGGCCAAAATGCGTATTCTTGCGTATTTTGTAACCAAATTACTCTTAGGTATCAAAACCGTTTGTTTTGATACCAAACCTGTTTTCCAAACTTAGTTTAGCATGTTTTAACATGCTTAGCTCGTCACTTTTAGTTTTGTGCTTGTCTAGGGTCGTAAAGGTAAGCGATCTAAACAATCGCTTATACTTTCAAACCCGAACCGTTTGGTCGATCATTAGGATCCGACCAAACACATTAGGTGACCATAGTTGTATAGGGAATAACCTTCCGAGGTTATACCTTATGGTCACGACGTTTAGTTAGTGGTAGGACAGGTAGTATATATGCCTTAGGTAAATTACCAAAATACCCTTTTTACTCCAAAATTCATTTTAAGCATATGTAACATAACTTTTGGTATCTTAACTGATTTGGTAACAATATTAGACATGTTAAGGCATATTTTACTTATCATAGGGCTAGTTAGGCGTTCCGAACGCGTTTTACGCGACCGACGCGTTAAAGTAGCATAAGCTACCTAAACGGGTCGTGATGGGTCGTAAGCACTTAGGTTAGGTTTCATTTTAGTATGTAGGCTTTGTTAAACCATATTACACGAGTCTGCATACTCGTTTGGTTTACGAACCCTCATTCTATCCAATCCTCCGATTTTAGGTCCGGTATATTAACATAGTTACCTATATTAGGTGCCGTTTGATATCCGTGATCTCTAGCATTGTTTGGTTGTTACTCAAGGACTGCTAAGCAATCTCAAGTGAGTACATAGACCCCTCTTTTACTGTTTTCAAACTGTTTTGGGGTGAAACACATGTGCCTACTTGTTACTTTCATGCTTTCCTGTTTTCACATCATATGCTTGCTATGTTCATTAGTACACTTATAGTACATGATTTACTTTACATTTCTGCTATGTATGTTGACTGATAGCATGCTAGCACATTGATTTACATGACTTTTCTGCTTCGTATGTTAACTTAGCATACTTAGTACATTGTTTTCATATAACATGTTCACATTTGCTATGACATTTGGTTTGCACAAACGGGACTTATATACGTTCATTAACATTAGCTACGCCGCTCGGTAGTAAGTACTGGTACCATAGGACTTGACAAATCCCATTCCTGACATCCCGGGTTTGTTTGGATGTAAGGAATGACTGAATCCGAAAACATTTCTTTTGATAACCTTGACTTAGGGTTATCCGACTGTCTCAAGGCTTGAATGTATGCGTTAACTTACCACATCAGTGTTTGTATTAATGTGACATGCGTTACTTTGCAAAACATAACTTTTGATATATTCAAAATACTTTGTTTTGTACATTTTTACAATTGGTTTATGTAACAACACATTACTTACCAGACATAACATTTGCTACACATTACATGACTACATTTGGACTATTAACATTTGATATGATTTATACAAGGACTTTTGACAATTGGTTTAAACATAGACTTTATACATTGATGGTTTGTTTAAGTGACTTAAGTAACGAGATGTGAGTAATATGATACAAGCATGGTGGATAAGCCGCTGGTACTTCCTATATATAAGTGTTTGTATTATATTGCATATCATAGCGTTATTTAAATCATTCAATTTGGACTTATACATTTTACACAAGTAACACGATTCTCACAAGACTTTGGTTTACAAACAATTTACTTTATACAACTCATTTTACTTGGTTATACATTTAACTATACATTATTCTTTTATTTATACATATCATTTGATCTTATCGCTTTTTAAATGATTTACAAAACAAAACAATCTACAAGGTTCATGACTGACTTTTGCTAAACAACTTTTTCTAAACTTATAAGTCATGAATCTTATTTTCACAAAACCTATGTATCTCACAGGCATTTTTATGCTGACGTACCTATTTTCACATGTGTTTTCAGGAGCTTTTGCTTAAGATGATGATCGTGACATTAGGCGGACCTGTGCCTTAGAGGCATAAAATAAAGATAGAACTAGTTTAATTATGTCCTGGACTCTTTATTTCCTGTTTTGAGACAATGTAACACTCTTGTTTGATAAATAAAATATAACTTTGTATGCCATGGTTGTGAAACAATTAATTCTGTTACAGCACTCCCCGATGTTTCCGCTACGATTTGATGTTCTACGTGGTCGGGGTGTGACAAAAGATGAAGTGATGATGGTGGTTGTTGTTCTCGGCCGTAGCAAGGAGAGGAGGAAGGAGAAGAAAAGTGTTGGTGTTGTGTGATGAAATGAAAGTTATGAACTCTAAGGGTATTCTTATAATCCATCACCAAAGCTTTAACTCTTGGTTTATATGTTTAAAATGAAGGAACATAATCCAATTTAATAATAAGATAAAATCTTGGTGTGGGCCCTTGTGTTGGCCGATTACTAGGTGGAGTGGGGGTCTAGATTAGGGGTTAACTAAATAGTTAGATTTCATGGTTAGATTTCAAGTATTAGTTAGGTGTTTAGTTATTTGTATGATATATAGTGTTTTATGATGTTCGGGGACCATAACTAGCTTGGTAATGTTAAAACAATGATTCTAGTGAAAATTTGGTGTTTCGGGTAGTGTCCGGTTGTTCGGTTGGTTACCGGTTCGTTAAGGTGCTAAACTATGCAGTTTAGTGTGCTTTATGTCACCTTTTGTGACAGTTTTGATTCGCGACACTTAGGAAAGTATTCAGGACCATTTAGCCATATTTATGCATGATATTAAAGTGTTTAAATGCTGAATTTTGCTGATTTTTGCAGAATTCTGCAGTTTATGTGAGTTTTAGGCACTTTTCAGCACTTAAACTATCACTGGTGTGACAACTGTCACTTTTCCGTACATTCCGTACACTAATTGAACAGTAATCTGTGCTTGAATAACTGTGCATGTTCTAGTTTACAAGACAAATGAATTTCTGATTACTGTTATATACATACAATGGCATTTCATATTGCAAGACTTTTATCATTACTACACGTAACACGATATAGTTCTAATGATGCACAGAACAGAATTGGCACAATTATCAGACAAACTAAAAGCACTAACGGGAGTTCAGTACATAGACATATAGTGTTTTGAGGCCCAGTATGAGCCAGAGACTACGTACTACACTAGTATAGTGTGTAGGGAAGTAAGGACCACAAAACTGCTTTTCTAGGTGATAGATAAAGTGCTAGAAAGTGCCTAAAACCCACATAAAGTGCATAATTCTGCATAATTCATCAAAAATCAGCTTTTTAACAAGCTAGTTTCATGTAAAAATATGACTAAATGGTCCTGAATGCTTTCCTAAGTGTTGGGAATTAAAAGTGTCACAAAAGGGTACATAAAGAACACTAAACGGAATAGTTTGACACTTTAACGAACCGGTATCTAACCGAACAAACGGACATTACCCGAAACACCAAAATTATACTAGATGCATTGTTTTAATGTTTCAGAGTTAGTTATGATCCCTGAAAACCCTAACACACTATGTAACACCCAATACACATAAACACCTAACTTTACACTTAAGATCCTAACTAATCATCTAACTAAACATTAAAACCCAACCAAGATACCCCCCCCCCCCCTAAGTGGACGGTCACAAGTGACCCCACCATAATCTTCTCTAAAATCTTGCTTGGATTCACCTAGATTTATTTAGATCATGTATGTACTATTACAAACATATTATACATTGGTTCAAAGAGATGAATGGTTATAAGAAGACATGAAGCTCATCATCTCACCCACACTTAATCACCCACTCATCTCCTTCCTCTCCTCCTCACTTGCGGCCGAGAACAAGCACACCACCACCACCACTTTCATTCAATCTTCTATCCATTCCATATACTCACGAAGGTGTAAGAAGGTGTCTTATGAAGCTTGGTGGTCTTGGATCTTGAAGGACCTTCATCATTTGCTATTATCCTCCACATTTGTCATCTTCAACCTCTTGTGTTCTTCCCTAGCCTTGTGCTAGTAGTAAGGCCCTCATAACCCTTTGTTACTTCATATTTTGATAAATAAAAGATGATACACATTGTTAATCTTGATGAACACCAAAGAACTTGATCATGAATCTTTAACATAAGCTTATAAACATATGAATACTTGTTGTTCAGTGATGATTTGCTTCTTGATGATTGATGATTTATGTTAGTGATGTTAGGTACCATAGGAAACCTACTAGATTGTGATTAAACACATGATCTAGTAAGTTTAGGTGATGATCTTGTGAAAGACCAAGATCACCATGCTTATTGTTTTCAAGAACTTGAAAGATGAAAATGATTTTTGTGAATGATGTAGTATGTAATATGTTACTAGACATAAACATTGATGATTTCAAAAATAGTTTTCCAAAGAAACCAAGTTAAATCACAAGATTTACATGAACATAGTTTTTAAAGAAAATAACCATGTTTCTAGTAGTGAAACAAGTGTAAGAATACATTGTTTACAAGAAAAACCCAAGAGAATGATTTTTGGAAAAATCATCTAGTAAGTTGTAAACACCTAAATCTTTCAAAAATGAGATTTTTAAAGAAGTAAACACACTTTAAAGGGTAACTAAACCTACTAAACACACTACCAAGTTACTACAAGTTTTTATGAAAGTTCAAGTTCATGATTACTATGTAAGTAGCATTGTGTTGGCACTTGGTAAGTGTAGGATGATTGTTGATTGTTTGTGATGATTTTTGAAAAGAAAATGTTATGCTTTGATAGCATGGACACCTCCATTTTTAGGGGAAACTATGGCAAAAATTTCTAAATATATATATTTTCTGGACAATACATTATTTTTGGGACAAAATAAGTTATTATATATTTTGTAAAGTGAGACTTGAAAATATATTAATTTGGAACTACAAATACAAGAATACGAGAATACATGTATGAGATACCCCCATCCTTGGGAAGAAAATACGAAAATAAATACTTGAGAAGTATTGTTACAAAAATATTGTTTAACTATTATTCCAAAATTAAATATAATTTAAAGTTAAAATAATTATTATTTTAACAAGAAATTATTACTTGGAATAATATTGGAGACATAAAAGAAACGTAACTCAAAAACGTAAATACTAAGGCAAGGCACGACCCGTTCATCTAATAGACCCTAGTACATTATAGGGGTCGTGTTTGCTGAGGAGATTTGAGTTACGAGTATAGAAGACGCAAAACAGTGAGTTCATGTCCCCCTTTTCTCTTAACTGTTTTTGGTTTTATAACTCTCGGGGGTGGAATACATGTTACGAATACTTAAATGGTATGAATTGCCTATGAAATGAACTACTAGATCATGTGAGCATAGACTAAATATTGAAATGCCATTAATACTTAATTAGGGACGAAGGTTAGATCTAACGGTTACGGCCGAGCCCCACTCATGGTCCTCATGTGATCACTTGAGTGCTTTGGTGTCCTAGTCGAGGGAAATCGACATAGTCGAGGGAAATTGACATAGTCAAGGTAAATTGACATAGTCGAGGGAAATTCGACATAGTCGAGGGAAATCGACAAGGGTATAAGCCTACTCATTTTGAGTGCTCCCTATCTCCTCACATGCCTTAATGTCCTTGTACAACATTTATTTGGTATGTTCATACACGCTTTTCATACCTGTTTTCAAAGGAGTCTCTCAAACGTTTACAAGTTTGCCAGTACTCACACAAAACGCATGAACTCGCTCAACTTTTGTTGATGTTTTCCAAAATTACATGTATTTCAGGTAACAAGTCGTATCTTGGGCGCGGGTGTTGTTTCTAGAAGTAAATTCCAAGTTTAAGATGTCATCCACTTTTGTTGAATTGTATCTTAGTCGAAGGTTGTGTTGTTGAAACTTAAATAACTGGTTTTTGTAATACTTTTACTTAATGAATGGATGAACATCGTTTTGATCATGTAGTTGTTTATTATGATTGAATGCAATGATATTAAACCAGCCACACATCATACGCTTCCGCAAAAGTCAGGGTGTGACCGTTTGGTTTCAGAGCTTCGATTGTAGTGAACTAGGATTCCTTCTCGAGTCTAGACTACAATCACTAGAACTCTCTCACAAAAACATTTTTACAAAAAATAGGTTTTTCATTGCATTCACGTAAGCGTCAAGATCCATGAGTCAAACATTTTTCAAAGAGGAGACAAGGCAAGGACATTAGTAGGGAGGAGAATACCCCAAAATAACGTGCCAACTAAGGCATAGTCTACACGAGTTAGACTTGCCAAAGACAAAATGACCCCCAAAGGATAAACGAGAGTTATATGTGATATGATGCATCGAATTGCCTGTTTATGCTAAGTAACATATTTGTTTATTGATATATGCATACGAATAAGTGTACGGAATAATTATTGACGTGAATAAGATACCTTCGACTCCAAATCCTATTATTGTTCTTACTCGCACGATGAAGCTATCGGCCTTGCGTTCATTGCAAAGCTCGTGGCTGGAGTGATTGCCAAAAAAAAAAAAAGATTCTGAGCTTGCTTTCGTAGGAGATGGCTGCTCTTCCCTCTCGATCGTGAAGGTGCCTGACTATGGTAGTGACGGCAAGGCAGAGGCGACAACCTTGAACAACTTCTTAATCAGCAGGACGAGATCCCTGCGGCTTTTGTGAAGCGAGATTAACGACACACCTGACCAGACAAGGAAGATGAAGTATTCATCTTGAAGGTGCCCCTCCAACTACTCGGAATTCTCCTTATTCCTGTTTCGTTTAATCATCGTGCCTATTCACGAGTAACGATAACGAGTGTTAGCACGTGGACCACCGCAATAGTCCTTTCCATGTCAGAGGTATAAGGACAGTAGTGTCCCCTCCTTGGTTGATCATCTTCTTGGACGAGGGAAAATTGGGGTAACTATGCATGACAATTCATTATTACGGGGGCCCACGTAATAACAGCTTGTAGTGCATGGAAATCCTGGTGGACTCTACGGGTCAGGTTAATGAACACCATCCTCCAAAAATAATCTATAGGTGTTCATACCTTCATCTGGTAGAACAATACATAGACCATTGCTTTAGCACTTTATAAGGTAGGAAACCTGTCTTTGCCTACTTCGTGTCTGACACTTCCACCTGTGTACGAGACATTTGAGAACCGATATTTAAGCAAGTGAAGATGGATAACATTCGGAAAGATTCAGTGACGTTACACTCTCTATCACCCCTACATGGACAACCCCCATCTCAAGGGAAGTATACCCGTCTTGTAAAGCTATGAAGAAGGAAAACAACTACCACTTCATGAAACTTGTATGACCAAGGCGATGTAGCCTCGAGTTCATTTTATTTTTTCCCATTACAAACAATAAGCCAAGTTGCCAAGCCTATGTGAAGGCTCAGTAATTGTTTCCTCGCTCATACATTGTTGATTATATATGCATGTGATATTGGGTGATTACATGTTTGCTTGTGGCAATATGTACCTCGTAGACAATTATGGAATGTTGTCTAACCTACTCCCTACCATTTTGACAGACGGAAATGCCGCCCAGACGTGACACGGACTGTGACAACCCTCACTAAACCAGGTATCCGTACGACTTAATTAATAATTAATTACTGCTTAATTACTGTGCTTACTTGAACTTGTGGATAAACTGCTACTTGAATGCTGATACATGTACTTACTTGCATCATACTTTACTTGCTGTCACTCCATGTTTTGCTTACAGCACCTTTGTGACAACCTTGATGCACCAAAAGCATAGTAGCACAATGAACGGATAACCTATTAAACGTGCTGTCATAACTAGCACCAGGCAGGTACTGCCTCTAAGGCCTGTAAGAGCCTGAGATAGTTTGCTACACTAGTGGTGAGTGTAGGGATATAAGGGTTGTAGAACTGCGTCACTAGGAATGAGATTACAGTGACCGGATGTGCCTAAAACGTACTTTAAGTACAAAATTCAACACTTTAATTAAAATTCAGCATCTAGCTAACTAATAAGTGCCAAAACATGAGAAAAACATTACTAGAAACTTTCCAAAGTGTCGGGAATAAGTTGGGTCACTAGAAATAGTATTAACGACACTTTAAAGCTTTGTTAAGCGCTTTAACGGATTATTATCCAACCGAACAACCGGACTTTACCCGGAACATAAAAATATTGCCATTCACATTGTTTTCCTTTTTCTAAACCAGTTAGGGTCCCCGGATACCCTAACACCCGTTACAATGCATAACATGCTAGTAAATGGTTACACCTTCTAATTACTTAACTAAATGGCTAACTAATGGTTGAAATGGAACCGGATAACCCCCCCCCCCTCAACCGAACTCGTCCCCTAAGGGGGACACCCTTGTCCTTTGTTGATTATAATAATCATATGTGTTTAATATCTAGTAGACACTAAAACCATTGGTTAATTGTGAAAGGTTTTGTCTATAAGTAACCATCTTAAACCATCATGTTCATTTCATCACAACACTTAACCACAAAACACTCTCTCCCTCTCTCTTGGTTCTCGGCCGAACACCACCCACAACCATCCATCCATTTTCGATTTCCTTCAACCCATTCCAAGTGGATACAAGTGTTAAGGATCTCATACAAAGGAGCTCGGTGCATTCGGAACGCGAAGGACCTCACCTCATTGCTTTTATCCACCCAATCTTCGACTAGTTTCTTCCCTATCCTCGAACTAGTAGTAAGTGACTTCAAACACACTCTTGATCTATTCTAAAGTGGTTAATATGAACTTTGTCGGGTGAAAATCATGAACATACTAAATCACATACTAAAAGTTTACAAGAATGAGAAATAAGTTGGATAAAAGCTATAGAGTTGTGTAAAACTTGTAAGACTTGTTTTGTTGTGATTATTTAGTGTTGATCTATGATTGTAGTAGCTCGGATCGTCATCTAACCCGGCTAAGTCATGTCCATGAAACATGACCTAGAGTATGTTTAAGTGTAAAAGGGGTTAAATGATGAACACTACTACACATTAAGCATGAACTTGTGTAAAATCAATATTTCTTATGAAGTAGAGTGGTAAACTAGTAGATCTACGGATCTACAAGCGGTATTTTCAAAGGACCAAGTGTCAAGGAAATCTTATTTTCTAAAACCGGATTTTACTTGAACAAGGGTGATTTTTGTAAACACACAAGCGTGTAGACACTTGTGTAACACAAAATTTTTGACAAAGGAACTATTTTTGTAAATGTTGACAAGAAGTTGTAAAGATGTAACTTCTTTAAAAACGAGAGTTTCAAGTAACCGAATTGATCTATACAAAGATCCACTAAAAATAATGGAAAGATACTACATATTTTGGAAAAACCACAAGTTCATGTATTTCTGCGATTATATCTATTTTAACTAGTTGAATATTGTTTATTGTTGATTGAGGAAATTGTTGATTTGGATTTTAAAAGAAAATGATACGCTTGAAAGCGTGGCCACCTCCAGTTACAGGGGAAACTCTGGCGAAATTTTTCCAAAAACCTAACACTTGAAAATATTTTCATCACAAGTGTTAGAAATACATTTTTAACTTGTTTTCAAAGACGCAAATTTCGCCATGATTCTGTTTACAAAATTTCTAAGTATCGGAGGTGGGATTTTCACAAAATAAAGCCTAAAATATATATATTTAGTATATATGTTTTTCATAACAACACTTGTGAATTTCCATGATTATTTTGTGAACTATACAAATATTATTTTTAGGGTAAAAATAATATTACCGAATGTTAACGATTCCAAAAATAATACAAACACCTTCATAATAAATAATAAGTTACAACGGTATAATTATTACCACCTGATCTTTAAAACGTTACTTACGCATTTTAAGAAAATATTTATGAGCGCGTATTTTTGTCAAAGTATTATTTTGGGAAGAATATTTATATTTTGAAGTAAGAAATAAAATATATTAAGTGAGACTTAATAATGTATTTCGAATTTTACGAACACACATGTATTAAATCCCCCATCCTTGGGAAGGGGAATAATTACCAAGTAATTACAAAAATATAAACACGAAATAGTTGTCTAACTATTTCCCAAAAACTTAAACCTTAAGCTAAGGCACGGCCGTCTGTCTAATAGATTTAGTACGTGTAGGTCGTCGCACAGCTGCTTGATCAGGAGATATACTTGGTAGAGACGCACCACTGTGAGTTCATGTCCCCCTTTTCTCTAACTGTTTTCAGTTTTCTAAACTGCGGGGGTGAAATACATGTTACTGTGATTACGAATAATTCTTACATGGTATGGTTAGCGTAAGGAGGGTTATTATTCAGATCATGTGAGTGGGTAGGCGGAAACTTGAGGCCATTAATCCTCAGGGTAGGACCGAGGGGCAGGAGCGGTAGATCTATCTGGGTGTAACGAGCCCAGCCCCAGGCCCAAATAGAACGGACCTCGGGGTGACTTTGTACCCAACGCATAAATCTGCTAGGTTTGAGTCTTCCTACTTGCACTTCACACATATCAATGGCCTTGCAAACCATTGGTGATCTCTTTTTCCTTATTTGCTACATACCAGGGTTTTTATACATACAAAGGTTTATTTACTCACTTACACATGAACTCGCTCAACATTATTGTTGATTTTTCAACTTACATGTATTTCTGGGAATTAAAGGATCTGGCGCGGTATGACACGTTTTCCCGCTGCATTAGTCTCGAGGTCATCCGAGTTTAAGGGATGTGACTTTTTCCTGGACGAGTCACAGTTCTTAAACTGTGTTTATTTCTTGTTGGTGTTGTGTCTTTTGAACACTGTTTATGTTTGTTAGGATGTGATATCCGTTAAGACAATGTTGTGGTTCTTTACTCTTCAAACTTATTTTAATGGATGATCTTGCATGGTTTTTATTTCATATAGCTTGTTATGATTAAACTATGGTATTAAGAAGTCACACCAAAATAACCACGCTTCTGCAAAGCCAGGGTGTGACACGGACACCATTACGTTAACTGAGGCCAAACTCAATGAGCGCATTACCCAAGCTATAGCGCAGCATGAAGCCCTCCGCTCTGAACGCAGCGGTGGCACTTTTGGAATTAACCCTCCAACTGGCTGCACTTATAAATAGTTCCTGGACTGCAAGCCATTAAACTTTGATGGCACAATAGGTGCCTTTGCATTTGTTCGTTGGGCAAAAAAGACTGACTCCGTTCTAAGATTGAGTAACTGTTCGCCCCAACGGAGTGTTATCTTTATCTCAGGGTTGTTTTTAGATGGCGCACTATCCTGGTGGAACCTTCAGATTCAGACCCTTGGTGAAGATGCTGCTCATGCACTGAGCTGGGACGAGCTCAAGGAAATGATGGAGAAGAAATACTGTTCTAGGGCTGAAATCCAGAAGCTTGAGGTGGAGTTTTGGAATTTGAAAATGGACGGGCCGAAGATTTCTGAGTACGTCCAGCGATTTCACGACTTGTCTAGGGTCGTTCCCTACTTAGTCAAGCCGGAATTCAAGAGGATTGAGCGATTCATTTGGGGACTTGCAGAGGCTATCTATTTGAGTGTCACTCTTACTGAAGAAGCTCTACGCATGGGAAAATTTTTGGAATCTGAGGATAACAAGAAAGAGACTCATGTGGAGTCATCAGGCAACAAGAAGAGGAAGTCTTCAAACCTAAAGATGGGCACCCAAGTCAGTTGTGGAAGCTCTAAAGCAAACAAAAGAAAGGAAGTGAACCCGCCGCATGGCAGGAATGCTTATGAAGCCACTAATAAGGCTGGTGGAAAGGTTTACTTGGGGACTAAGCCGAGGCGCGAGGAATGCAATTTTTACCATGAAGGTCGATGTCTGAGGCCTAAGTGCGGAAAGTGTGGAAAAGAAGGGCACAGCAAGGATGCCTGTTGGGCGAAGGATCCAGACAAAAGAGATAATGGGAAAATTCCAGGCTGCTACAGGTGTGGTGAAGCAGGGCACTTTAGGAAAGATTGCCCTAGGAAGAACCAAGCTAGGAATAGTCTTCACGATAAGAGCTTGTGAAGCACGCCAGGACCCAGATGCGGTTACGGGTATGTTTCCTATTAACCAACCTTATGCATCCATTTCTGATTAATACTGGCATCAACTTTAATCTCGTATCCTTAGAACTTAAGAACTACTTGGCCTAGTTTCAAGTAGAATAGATGTCCTCTATTCTTTAGAATTGGCGAATGGAAGGTTAGTTAAGCGAAAGATTAAGTACTATATTTTGGAAACTTAAGAACCCAAGAAGCCTTTCCTAAAGATTTGCCAGGAATACCCCCCCCCACAACGACACGAGAAGTTTAGGATGAACCTTGTGCCAAGAGCGTCACCAGTGACAAGATGACGCCTTACCGACTAGCTTCGTCCAAGAAGCATGAGCCTCCGATATAACTGCAAGAGCTTCTAGACAGAGGGAATTAAGGACATGACACCCTTAGTTAAGGACATAAGAAGAAAGTTGATAGTTTCCACTTTGCATCAATTCTAGAGAATTGGATATCAAGGATCGGTATCCTTTGCCAAGGATTGATGACATGAACAGACCAATCGTCAGGTTCTAGTTACCACTCAAAGATCGACTTGAGGACAGGGTGTCCTCAACTATGAATACAAGAAGGAAATATCCCTAAAACGACCTTTAGGACTCGCTTCGAGCATTACGAGTTCCTTGTTGTACCATTTGGCTTAACACATGCATCGACAGTATTTATGGACCACATGAATCGAACGTGTAAGCCATACCAGGATAGATCACGATTATATTTATTGACTACATTCTTATATGCCCAACGACCAAGGAAGGTCGTGAGCAACATCTGCAATTTATCTTGCGACTCTTAGAGAAAGAACAGTTATGTGCTAAGATGTTGAAAAGCGGATTTCGAATTCGCGAGGTAAGAACTTTAGGATACATGGTGGATAAGAACGAGATTCATGCCAACCCTGCAATCAAGAGCTAAGGAGTTAGAGTTGCAATTATGTGACGATTCTTGACAAAGTCTCAATTGTGTGTGAATGCAACGAGACCACGACATTGCATACGCGTCACGTTGATTAAGGGATCATGAGAAGAAACCTTGATCTAGATACAGTAATTGCGCGCCGCAAATTTGACGTCATTACCTGTAAGAAAACGTTGCACGACCTTTACTGATCACAAGGGTTGCAGCACACCGTTGATCGTAAGAACTTAAATATTAACGAAGATGGACTGAGCTACTGAACGATGCAGACTGTATGGACATGTTACGTGCTTGGGTGATAAACTTTGATGAAAAGTTGGAACACTCACTTGCCCTTAGTGGAGTTTTCCTACAACAATATTTATCACACCGCTGTTTAAACCGATTCGTGTGAAGCTTTAGATGGAACATAATAAGTCAATCCCCGTTGTGTTAAACGGAGACCGGAGATAAACAATCTACTGGCCCGAGTTGGTTCAGGAAAAACTAGAGGCAAGATCATTCAGATATGTAATCATATCAAGACAGCCCGCGGAATACAGAAAGATTACGCCGATGAGCGGCAAAAATCGTAGGAATTTGAGAGAAGAAGTATGGCTTTAATGGAAGCCTCGCCTTGAGAAGGCGTGGTGTGATTTGGAAAATGTGGAAGGTTGGACCCCCGGTATATTAGACCATTCGAGATCCTGGTAGGGATCGGGACCATTGCTCACAAGCTGAATCTTCCAAAAAAGATTAGTAGTGATCAAGACACATTCTGTCTAGTCTTTAGAGGAGTCTGACTAAAGGAACAGTCGTTGTTCCCACAAACAAGATTCACGTCAACGACAAACTCCAATTTACTATAGAACCTGTTAAGGATGCGGACTAAGAGTCCACAAAACACGGAGAAAACATAGTTGATTTACTTGAGTACGTTAGAATTCATATCATGACCCAGAATTACATGGGATCATGAAGACAAATTTTAAACCTAAGTGACCACATTTGATTCACAACTCCCCTGCGACCGATGGCATCGCTTGAATTTCGGGACGAAATTCTTTTAACGGGGGGAGTCTGTGACAATTGTCACTTTTCCGTACATTCCGTACACTAATTGAACAGTAATCTGTGCTTTAATAACTATGCATGATCTAGTTTACAAAACAAATGAATTTCTGATTACTGTTATATACATACAATGGCATTTCATGTTGCAAGACTTTTATCATTACTACACGCAACACGATATAGTTCTAATGATGCACAGAACAGAATTGGCACCATTATCAGACAAACTAAAAGCACTAACGGGAGTTCAGTACATAGACAGATAGTGTTTTGAGGCCCAGTATGAGCCAGAGACTACGTACTAAACTAGTATAGTGTGTAGGGAAGTAAGGACCATAAAACTGCTTTTCTAGGTGACAGATAAAGTGCCGGAAAGTGCCTAAAACCCATATAAAGTGCAGAATTCTGCATAATTCAGTAGAAATCAGCTTTTTAACAAGCTAGTTTCATGTAAAAATATGACTAAATGGTCCTGAATGCTTTCCTAAGTGTCGGGAATTAAAAGTGTCACAAAAGGGTACATAAAGAACACTAAACGGAATAGTTTGACACTTTAACGAACCAGTATCTAACCGAACAACCGGACATTACCTGAAACACCAAAATTATACTAGAAGCATTATTTTAATGTTTCAGACCTAGTTATAATCCCTGAAAACCCTAACACACTATGTAACACCCAATACACATAAACACCTAACTTTACACTTAAGATCCTAACTAATCATCTAACTAAACATTAAAACCCAACCAAGATACCCCCCCCCCTAAGTGGACGGTCACAAGTGACCCCACCAAAATCTTCTCTAAAATCTTGCTTGGATTCACCTATATTTATTTAGATCATGTATGTACTATTACAAACATATTATACATTGGTTAAAAGAGATGAATGGTTATAAAAAGACATGAAGCTCATCATCTCACCCACACTTAATCACCCACTCATCTCCTTCCTCTCCTCCTCACTTGCGGCCGAGAACAAGCACACCACCACCACCACTTTCATTCAATCTTCTATCCATTCCATATACTCACAAAGGTGTAAGAAGGTGTCTTATGAAGCTTGGTGGTCTTGGATCTTGAAGGACCTTCATCATTTGCTATTATCCTCCACATTTGTCATCTTCAACCTCTTGTGTTCTTCCCTAGCCTTGTGCTAGTAGTAAGGCCCTCATACCCCTTTGTTACTTCATATTTTGATAAATAAAAGATGATACACATTGTTAATCTTGATGAACACTAAAGAACTTGATCATGAATCTTTAACATAAGCTTATAAACATATGAATACTTGTTGTTCAGTGATGATTTGCTTCTTGATGATTGATGATTTATGTTAGTGATGTTAGACACCATAAGAAACCTACTAGATTGTGATTAAACACATGATCTAGTAAGTTAAGGTGATGATCTTGTGAAAGACCAAGATCACCATGCTTATTGTTTTCATGAACTTGAAAGATGAAAATGATTTTTGTGAATGATGTAGTATGTAATATGTTACTAGACATAAACATGGATGATTTCAAAAATAGTTTTCCAAAGAAACCAAGTTAAGTCACAAGATTTACATGAACATAGTTTTTAAAGAAAATAACCATGTTTCTAGTAGTGAAACAAGTGTAAGAATACATTGTTTACAAGAAAAACCCAAGAGAATGATTTTTGGAAAAAATCATCTAGTAAGTTGTAAACCCCTAAATCTTTCAAAAATGAGATTTTTAAAGAAGTAAACACACTTTAAAGGGTAACTAAACCTACTAAACACACTACCAAGTTACTACAAGTTTTTATGAAAGTTCAAGTTCATGATTACTATGTAAGTAGCATTGTGTTGGCACTTGGTAAGTGTAGGATGATTGTTGATTGTTTGTGATGATTTTTGAAAAGAAAATGATACGCTTTGATAACATGGACACCTCCATTTTTAGGGGAAACTATGGCAAAATTTTCTAAAAATATATATTTTCTGGACAATACATTATTTTTGGGACAAAATAAGTTATTATATATTTTCTAAAGTGAGACTTGAAAATATATTAATTTGGAACTACAAATACAAGAATACGAGAATACATGTATGAGATACCCCCATCCTTGGGAAGGAAATACGAAAATAAATACTTGAGAAGTATTGTTACAAAAATATTGTTTAACTATTATTCCAAAATAAAATATAATTTAAAGTTAAAATAATTATTATTTTAACAAGAAATTATAACTTGGAATAATATTGGAGACATAAAAGAAACGTAACTAAAAAACGTAATACTAAGGCAAGGCACGACCCGTTCGTCTAATAGACCCTAGTACATTGTAGGGAGTCGTGTTTGCTGAGGAGATTTGAGTTCCGAGTATAGAAGACGCAAAACATTGAGTTCATGTCCCCCTTTTTCTCTTAACTGTTTTTGGTTTTATAACTCTCGGGGGTGGAATACATGTTACGAATACTTAAACAGTATGAATTGCCTATGAAATGAACTACTAGATCATGTGAGCATAGACTAAATATTGAAATGCCATTAATACTTAATTAGGGACGAAGGTTAGATCTAACGGGTACGGCCGAGCCCCACTCATGGTCCTCATGTGATCACTTGAGTGCTTCGGTGTCCCAGTCGAGGGAAATCGACATAGTCAAGGGAAATCGACATAGTCGAAGGGAAATTCGACATATTTGAGGGAAATCGACAAGGGTATAAGCCTACTCATTTTGAGTGCTCCCTATGTCCTCACATGCCTTAATGTCCTTGTACAACATTTATTTGGTATGTTCATACACGCTTTTCATACCTGTTTTCAAAGGAGTCTCTCAAAGGTTTACAAGTTTGCCAGTACTCACACAAAACGCATGAACTCGCTCAACTTTTGTTGATGTTTTCCAAAATTACATGTATTTCAGGTAACAAGTCGGATCTTGGGTGCGGGTGTTGTTTCTAGAAGTAAATTCCAAGTTTAAGATGTCATCCACTTTTGTTGAATTGTATCTTAGTCGAAGGTTGTGTTGTTGAAACTTAAATAACTGGTTTTTGTAATACTTTTACTTAATGAATGGATGAACATCGTTTTGATCATGTAGTTGTTTATTATGATTGAATGCAATGATATTAAACCAGCCACACATCATACGCTTCTGCAAAAGTCAGGGTGTGACAACTAGGAAGGCAGTTTTATGATCCTTACTTTCCTACACAGTATACTAGTGTAACTCTTGATTTCTGGCTCATTCTGTGTCTCAATAAAATGTCTGTCTATTTACTGAACTCCGTCAGCATTTTTCTGATTTGTCTGATAACTATGCTGCCGGTGTTTCGTGCATCATTCGAATCAACAAAGTTTGCATGCAGTAATGATATATCATTTGCAATATATTATGCACGTGTATGTATATGGCAATAATCGGAAAGCAATTCAAGTCATTAATTATAATTCAGCACAGTCATTAAGCACTAATTATTGTTTAATAATTGTACGGATGCATGCAAATTTGACAGTTGTCACATTCTCCCCCTGTTAAGAAAATTTCGGCCTCGAAATTTAATCTACATTAACTCCTTAGGGTTACCTTATGCGTGTATGGACATGAATAATACCCAGGCGATTAACCACGAAACCGAAACAAGACTTATTCGAAACAGGTGAATTCAGGGACATATTGCAACAATAGGAACCCAACGGTTAAAAAGGTATGTGCTTCAGAATTTGATGTCGAAGGATATGAGACGTACATATGTATAATCTGGTGTGACTTAGTTAACAGGGGTTTAATAAAACAGGAGTTTTGATCGATAGAATTCAAAGGGATCGTTTACAATATGCAAATAAGTTCTAGAAACAATAACATCCGCTAGATGAACTCAGAATCAGCAAGCTCAAAGGTAATTGTAACATGAAAGTGATCCATCAACTTTCGAACAAATAAATGAATAAAATTTGTGTGTTGACATTATTGAATTGCGAGAATACACCGAAATGAAATACAAACGGATCTGGTGTATCATTGTCTTAAGTCGTAGTTGTATTAAGAAGGTTTAAATGACAAGTCAAACGTAGAATATACGTAGTTTCGTATGAAACGGTGGACCATGATTAGCACAAGCTACAAGTTTGTACCGACACCACAAGGTGTCGTAATAACATAATTCAATAATAGCGGTGACCGAACAAGTTCACCGTGTTTGAATTCAAATGAAAGTGTAATGAAGCAAACCTGAAAATTTGATTCAAATGGCATCGTAGGATTTTTCAATTGAATATAGAACACCAAAGAACTACTGTTTTCCGATCGAAGATGAAAAATAATGAATACTGCAAGGTATTCGATCGATGATGAAAGAACCGTTAGGAGGTACACTGGAATGTAAAATGAATTTATGTACCATTGTCTTAGCACACGATTGTGTTAAGACTGCTTTATTTATGATAAAACAGAGCGGATTTAGAGCAAGTCATTAAATAAACAATTAAATCTGTGTATGAGATGCGTAAACGAGATTAGCGCAGGCTTCAAAGTAACGAGACACCACCACAAGGTGTCGGAATCAACAGACGCCTTAATGGAGCCATAGACTAAACAAGTCTACTGCGACTCGGAACAAGAGAAATGCTTGCAAAAATAGATTCGAATATGATGCGCTCAATACATCATATGGTGTTTTGAATTGAATATGCGAAATGGACAAGTTCAAGCAATTGAACTTGGTTTCAGCGTAATCCGATAATAAACGTATGTATTGACAAGGGAATCTTGGCATGGTTACAAGGATAAACCATGTATGCAACTGGAAGGAAAAGAAATTTCAAGAAAGTTTTGTTGACTCGATATCAAGGAGTTGGTACTTACAATACTGCAGACTATCTGAGTCACAAGGCAATAACTGGATATAGTGAAATGATATTTATAACTTTGATGAAAACGATCATTAGAAGGGAAACCACATGCGTAACAAACGATGCATGTGTGACATATGAAATGATCAACTATCGAAACGAAGGAGTGTTTGCTTTAATGAAGAAAATTATCGTGATGCAACTACCGTTAAGAGAAGCAGAGATGTAAAAATCTACTTGCTAGATGCAATAGTGGAATTTCAATAAAAGAGATTCGAGTACTTCGCCTGTTTGGTTAACTAAAATAGCATATACGACAGAATAATGGTGTTCACTCGAGTTAATAGACATAGTTCCTATGTGATAACCTTTAATGGGCTTTGATATAAGTTCCCGAAGGTCCTAAGTACGTGTCTCCTAGGTTCTCCAAGTTTTATATTATGTGCATAATTGCTTTGTGTACCGTGTATAAAACACAATATTAGCTTATGTTTAAAACAAATTGTTGACTCACTGTACTTTGCTATACTTTCTTCCTAAATCCGCAGCTGGCGATAACTGATCGAAGATCGATCTTGGAATAGTAACTAGAACCCTGAAGTTGGTCGAATAAATCGTTAATCCTCGGCAAGGGATACCGGTTCTTGATGGTTAACTTGTTTAGCTCCCGGTAGTTAATGCACATACGAAAACTACCTTCTTCTTCTTGACGAACAGTACTGGAACTCCCCAAGGCGAGAAGCTTGGTCTAATGAATCCCTTGTCCAGTAGCTCCTGACGCTGCGTCGACGACTCTTGCATCTCTGAAGGTGCAAGTCGATAAGGGGCCTTGGCTACAGGTGCGGAGCCTGAAACCAAGTCAATGCGGAACTCGACTTGCCGTTGAGGAGGTAATCTTGACAAGTCTTCGGGGAAGACTTCCGGATATTCCCTCACCACAGGGATATCTTCGAGCTTCGGTTCTTCGGCTTCCCTGTTCAGGACATGAGCCAAGAAGGCAACACATCCTTTACGCAAAAACTTTCGTGCCTTCAAACAACTGATAGTCCGTAGAGGCGTATCCTGCTTCTCCCCATGAATCACGATCGTCTCTCCATTCGCCAATGGGATACGGACAATCTTCTCATGACTTACGATCTCAGCTCGGTTACTCGACAACCAATCCATTCCAACTACTACGTCGAAACTTCCCAATTCAACGGGTAGCAGATCAAGCGTAAACTCATGCTCTCCAAGCTCTATCACACAGCCTCTAATTACTTCGTTAGCTTCCCATTAGCTAGTTCTATCGAATGCGGGATATCTATCTTACTTGCTACTAAACCAAGACATTCTTAAACTCTAGAGATACGAAGCTATAGTCGGCACCAGTATCAAACAGCACAGATACATAACGTTGACTAATAGGGAATGTACCAATATTCATATCTGTATCTTGACGTGCTTCACGAGCTCCAATCGTGAAGACCCTTCCTCGCTTGGTTCTTCCTAGGGCAATCTTTCCTAAAGTGCCCTACATCCCCACATTTGAAGCATCCTGGAACTCTACCATTATCGTTTCCGTCTTGGTTTCCGTCAACATTTCCTCCTTTTTTGGGATACTTCGCCCAACAGGCACCCTTGCTGTGTCCTTCCTTTCCGCACCTATCGCACTTTGGTCTCAGACATCGACCTTCATGGTGAAACTTGCACTTATCACATCTAGGCTTAGTCCCCAAGTAAACCTTACCACTGGCCTGATTTTTTTTAGGGCAATACTTCCTGAAATGCCCTATGTCGCCACAGTCAAAACAACCTTGATCACTTCCTTGATCATCACCATTTCCGCCTTGGTAGTTGTTGTTGTCGTTGTTTCCTCCGCGATTTCCGCTACCATCTTGACCTTCATTTCCATGTCTAGCACCGTACCAACACGTCTCCTTGGCATGCCTCACCTTGCCACAGTTATCACATTTTCCATATTTACATCGCACGGTATGATGACGTCGACAATTGTTGCACTTAGGTAGAATACCCATGTACTCATTTCCCTTTTTGGCACTGTTGTTGTTATTCGCCCGAGCACCCTTTTGGAAATCAGTGAGCTTCCTTTTGTTCTTTCCGGATGACTCCACATGAGTCTCCTTCTTCTCGTCAAGGGTTGAAAGTTTTTCCAATCTAATTGCTTCTTTAGTGAGCGCCACACTTAAGTTACTCGTATCGATAGTTGTTGGAGGCGTTGATGCCGTCATCAAGCTCAGAATCTGAGGCGCCAATCCCCAGACGAATCATTCTATCCTCTTAAATTTTGGTTCCACCAGGTATGGAACAACTCGCGACAAATCGTGAAGTCTCTTCACATATTCCACCACCTTTGGGCCTTCCATCTTCAGGTTCCAAAATTCAATTTCCAGCTTCTGGATTTCCGCCTGAGAACAATACTCCCTACGCATCAACTCTTTCAGCTCATCCCATGTCAAGACATATGCAGCAGCCTCGCCCAACGTTTGAACCTGAAGGTTCCACCATGACAAAGCCCCATCTTGAAACAGTCCAGAAATGTACATGACTTGTTGCTCTGGAGTACATTTGCTCATTCGCAAAACAGAATCTGTATTCTCGACCCAACTCACAAAAGCTACGGCACCTCCAATGCCGTCAAAGTTCAGAGGCTTGTAGTCCAGAAACTGCTTGTAAGTACAGCCGTTAGGTGGGTTATTCCCTGAGGTACCTCTGCTGTGTCTGTAGCGAAGAACCTCGTGCTGTGCGATGGCCTGTGTGATGTGCGCTTATAATTCTGCCTCGGTCATGGGCAGTTGAAGGATCCTTTGAGGAGGCATCTTTTAAAAAGGAGATCGGATTTATCAAGTCTTATTTGCTAAATAAATGTATATAGTTGTCTAGAGGTTGTATGTACATATGCATAATTAATCATCTTATCAAGCAATCAAGCAACAATACAATCATAAAATAAACAAGTAAGTTAACAATATAATTAATGAGAACATGACAATTGAGCTTTCATTAATCATCAATCACAAAGTATTGTTACATGCTTCACAAAGTGTATCACATCAAAAGGAACACAGGGTCACACTACCCTTGTCCAACAAGTCTACCAATCTACAAAAGTCATACAATCAAAAGTGATCTCCAAAAGGCTTAACAAGCTCAGCTCAATAGTGGTGCTCTCATCAAAGGTAATGCATCTGCATAAGACCAAAAACCTACTGTACTGATGGCGGGGGAGGAAGAGGGAGGAAAATCAAACTGAGAACATGTGCGAGCTCCTCCTCGAGTTTGCACACATGACGAAGCAAGTAACGGACCTGCTGCTCGACGGTGAGGAATCGAGCATCAAACTCTGGGAAAGGAGTAAGAGGAGCAGGTGGACGTGCAAAAGGAGATGGTGATGAATGTGGGGGAACAAAAGTAGGCTGACAAGGACACAGTAGGGGACGTGGTGTCGACTCAAGCTCCAAGATTCTACGACTCATAATGTCAAATCGAAGCTGAAGCGAATAAAGTAACTCATCCCGTGTATAGCAAACAAAATGCAAGGGATGGTAGGGGTCTGAGATCGGCATGGAATACGATGGGGACCATTGGAATGACTCATCAAGTGGTGAAGAAGTAAATAGAGCAAACGGTGCAGATTGACGGATCTGTGGAAAAGCTGCTGAAACAAAAGGATCGTCACGCGGGTGTTGACCAGAAGTACCTTCCCCTGGACAGGGTGCAGGAATGTCCTGAACGAAAACGATAGGCAAATCAGTGTGATGGACAACGGACTCCACAGGAGGAAAAGGAGCAACATCAGCGGGTGCGGGTGCAGGAACAAATGGCTCAACAACAGGATGGTCAACAGGTGGAGGAACTGGGTTAGGTATGAGGGGTGCAATGTCAGGTATGCCAAAAGGAATAGGGTCATGATCAGGCATGGGCTCAGGATCAGCAGGTACAACATCAGGCTGATCAGCAGGAACAAAATCTGGCTCAAGATCAAGTTCGGGATCGTGTGGAGAAGATGGAGCAGCTGACATGGCCATATGATCATCAGAATCAGTGGCATAGCGCTGTAATCCAACTGCCTGCAAAGCTGAAGATATTACAGACTCAAAGGAATCTGAGACAGAGAGGAAACTACTATCAGAGGATAACTCGATAATAGGGATCTCAAGAAGTGGAATAGCAATAACTTTCTCGTCTAGCTCTCCATCACCATGGGCGTCATCAGGAGACCATCAATAAACATATCAACATCATCATCAAACAGATCATCAAATGGCCAATCCTCAGGAGGGATGACCACAAGAGGAACAAGAGCGAGGATCGGTGCCACAATATGCTCACCATCGGGATGCCCGATGATAAGATGATCATGGACTGGAATGGGAACAACAAAAGGATCCTCGTATGGAATACCATCAGCAAGCGGTAAGTCATCTCCAAAGTCAGGCAACACGAACGGTTGAAAGTCGTCGTCGTCGTCATATAGCATGTCTGGGTCGTTCTCGGTATCAAATGTAAAGATCTCTGGCTCCGGTGCGATCTCGTCATCGGTAACAATAGCCATAGGGTCATCAGTGTCGGACAATCTGCTCTCGGATGAAGACATAGTGTATGTAACAGAACAATCATAACATATGCACATATATTAACCACTATCATTTAGCATGCAATCAAAGACAATATATCATGAAATCATGTATCCTCGTTATTCCTCACAAATCCTTTCTATCCTTCCTAGTCTCCCAGACTAAACCACAAAAGTAAACCTTGCAATCGTGTTTCTTGTCTTCCCATTTGTAAAAATGTTTGTTTCCCTGGATCTGGGCGTTTCGTGAATGCAATGAAAACAAGTTATAAAAATATTTTCATGAGAGCCCTAATGATTGTAGTCTAGACTCGAGAAAGAATCCTAGTTCGCTACAATCGAAGCTCTGATACCAAACTGTCACACCCTGACTTTTGTGGAAGCGTGATTATGTGTGACTTGCTTAATATCATTGCATTCAACCATAACAAACAACTATATGATAAAACCAAAGATGTTCATCCATAGATTAAGTTTTAAAACATTACATGCAACATTGTTTTAGAATTCAAACACGGACTTCGAATCGGAATTACAAACCATGCAATTTGTTTTAGAGTTCCATAAGGACTCGACAAAAGATACTACTAAAAACTAGGTTTTGGACTATGTATCTTATCCGGGATAAGATACACAACCCTAAACCCTTAGACACCGGATGTCATCTTTTATTCCAAACAACCCTTGAAAACTTCAACGCCCGCCAGATCCATACTTAGTTTCTTGAAATACATGTAGTTTTAAAACATCAACAAAAGTTGAGCGAGTTCATATGTTTAGTGTGTGAGCTCGAATAAACTTTGTAATCATCATAAGTAAGTATGTATGTATTTGTAAACCCTGGTATGAAAGCAAACAAGGAAAACATAAAACAGATCATTAATGGTTTGCAAGGCCATTAATATGTGTGACGTGATGCAGGAAGGCTCAAACCTAGCAGATTTTGCACCGGGCTTCAGTTTGAAGACATAGTCACCTCATGGGCCAAACCCCGGTCCACATGGGTGTGGGCTCGCTACACCGAAACAGATCTATCACTCATGTCCCTCGGTCCTACTACGAGGATTAATGGTCTTAAGCGTAGTACCCACCACTCACATGATCTAGCAGTACCTTTCCTTAGCTAACCATACCATGTATAAACGTTTGTAAACAGTTTGTAACACGTACTTCACCCCCGAAGTTATAAAACCAAAAACAGTTAAGAGAAAAGGGGGACATGAACTCAGGGTTTTGCGTTCTTCAATCTAACTGTAATTCAAAGTTTCCTCTGGTGTACACGACTACCTACAACGTACTATGATCTATTAGACGAGTGGGTCGTGCCTTGACTTAGTATTAATATTGTCTCTTCAATATTATTCCAAGTTATATAATTATTTGTTAAAATAATAAATATTTTAACTTAAATTATATTTACTAAATTTTGGAATAATAGTTAAAATAATATATTTTAACTTGTTACCTTTTAAGTATTTATACATGTATATCCTTCCCAAGGATGGGTGTATTTGTATTCGTATTCTTATACTTTGTATATTTTTGCCAAGTATCGGTGGCGTATCCCGGTGTGTATTTATACGTACGAGAATACGTATTTTCTTGTAGTTATTATGTATTCTTATACTTAATTTTGTATTAACCTTTCCGGAATGATATCTTTAATAAAAATACATCAATATATATTTCCAAAATATATATATTTTAAGAAATATTACTTAGAAAAATTATTCATAATTTTTCCCTTGCCAAAAATACTTATAAATCTCATACATGTCTCAAAAATAATATATTTCCAAGTCTAACTTAGAAAATATATATAAGTCCATTTTTCATCCAAAAATAATATATTTCAAGTTTATTTAAGGAGATACATTTTCTCCCAAAAATAATTTATATCATGTTTATTCAAGAAAATATATATTTTCTCCCAAAAATAATATATCTTCTAATAATTCCAAGAAAATATATATATTTTTACTGTCACACCCCGACCACGTAAAACAACAAATCGTGTCGGAAACATCAGGGAGTGTTGTAACAGAATCATTGTTTCACAACCATAGATTAAATTGCTTCGTTTTATTTAATTATTGAACTCATTGTTTTATTACAATTCAGATAAATACAAATATTGCCTTTCGAGTTTTAACGTCACTAAGGCACGAGTCCATCCTATGTATAGCATGCATCAACAATCCTCTACTAACAGCACCTGAAACATATATGAAAATAGGTACGTCAGCATAAAAATGCCTGTGAGTAACATAGGTTTTGTGAATTAGATCTTGGCTTTGGTTAACACAAGAAAAAGATTTTATGTTTACAAAATAATAGCCATGAATCCTTGTAAAAAGTTTGGTTTTGAAAATACATTGTTTTGATAAAACGGTTTGTAGTATATGCAGAAATATACTTTGGTTTTGAAAAGATCGGATAAATAGTATATCAAAGTATACTTTAGTTTTGAAATAGTTAAATAGATAAGTAGTATATCAAAATATACTTTAGTTTGTGTAATAACAGAGTCGGTTGTATATCAAAACTATACTTTTGGTAAAACAGTATTATGTTGGTAATATATCGAAATATACTTAGATCATGATTTTGGTAGTATATCAAACTATACTTCAGTAAATAGTAGCATATCAAACTATGCTTTAGAAAATAACAAGGTCAATTGTGTATTAAAACATATGTTGGATTTTGTACATAGTATATCAAATATACTTTAGTAAATAATATCACATTGGAGAGCACATCAAACGGTACTTTGGTAGTATATCAAAATATACAAAAGAAACTGTGATTTGGTATTTATTCAAACCTTAGTGTATCAAACTACACTTTGGAGACTACAGAAATACCACAAAGGCAATTTCTATTTGGTTAAAATTTGGTTTCGTTTCTGACATTCCATACAACAGGAATGAGGTGTCTAGTCCTATAGCGCTATATCGTACTACCAATCAGTTTGGTGAATGTATAAAGAAAGTACAATCCAACAATTAGTTTTAGAATCTTTGAAAATTTGAGTTTAAACCATTGATAATTGTTCAATTAGCCAAAAGATAAGTATTAACATGTATAGTTATATAGTTGAAATCATGAAAATAACAAATAGGCACATATGTTTCACCCCAAAACATTTGAAAGCAGTAAAAGAGGGGACTATGTACCCACCTGAAGTTGCAAGTATCCTTGATTAAGTGTCCTAACGAAGCTCGGGAAATCAAGGAATCAAGTGGCACCTAGTATGGATTCACTATGTTAAATAATCGGATCCTAAACCGGGAGATAGGATAGAATGAAGTTCTATCAATCAAATGAGTACTGGAACTCATATGGCATGATTTAATAGTCCTATCATTCTGATTTGGTTGTCTACCTAAGTGATTTTGACCCGTTTCGACTCATTATGGTAGTATAAGCTACTATAACGCGTCGTTTGCGTAAAACTATGGTCGGATGGTTAACTATGTGCTATGTCAAGTATTACATGCCCAATAATACCTAAACATGTTATAAATCAGAATATATGTCAAAAAGTTGATCACATATGCAAAATATGGATTTATGCTTCAAAAGGGCATTTTGGTCATTTCCTATGGGCATATAAACTACTTAACAAATAACTAACCAATCCTATGTGATCATAAGGTATAACCTCAGAGGTTATTCCCTATATGACTATGATCACTAAACATGCTTGGTTGGATCCTAACGATCGACCAAACGGGTCGGGTTCAAAAGTCTAAGCGGTTGTCTAGACCGCTTAAGTTACGACCCTAAACAAGCACTAAACTAGTAGTGACGAGTTAAACATGTCAAAAGTAGTTCCGTTGCAAAATGAGCGCAAATGCGCATTTTGACCGAAACTTTGACTCGTCACTACACCTAGTTAATGTGGTAATCAGTAGGAATCGCTAAGGATTATAACCATCGTGATTACAATCACGTTGCAAAGTTCAAACGAACTTTGCGTTGACCATTGACTGGTCAAAGCTGAAAGTCAAACACTGTCTGACTTTCAAGCTTGGAAAGCGATAAAAGAACGAAAGAAGCTTACAAAGGGCCCAAGCTAGGGAGAACTTGATCTTAAAATTCTCAGGTATGAAGTTATAAACCTCAACTTAGAGAAAATAAGATCAAGGGTGAGTTGAAATGAGCTTAGGGTTGGGTTTATATAGTTGTGGTGAAGAAACAAGATCAAGACGTGTGTTTATTTGGCCAACAAGCAAAGAATCCTGACCATACATGTGTTTGGTGCAGGTTTAAAGCCTTGGAGAGGTGTTAACTTGCTCCCCAAAATAAGAAAACGGCATAAATGGTCCCTGAAATTCAATCTGTTGCACAAAATGAAGTTTCTGTCCAGATCACATGGTGGCATGGCGCGACAGCAAGAGCAGAGAGTGGTCGCGCGACGCGAGCACCAGGCTGATACTTTCAAAAATTGTTAGAAATAGTCCCTGCACACCCAAACTTGCGTATTTGATGTATTTAACCTCTGTTAAGCCATTTTCAAGGCTCTACAAGGTCGTAAAAGTGTAGGGGACCTGAAATATGCTCGGAAATATCACGGATGTTGGTTCGTTTGGTCGTACGGTCACGTTGTTCGGTTAATTACGACGAAACTCGAACGGACGCGAAAACGAACCAAATTAAGCGAAGAATGGTATTTTTTCTTTCCGATCACTAAAATAAAAATATTTTAGTGTCTACAAAAATTTTGGATGTCCAGATGTGGTCAGACCGTAAGATATGCGCGTAAATGCAAACTTACGCCGTTTTTGACACTTTTAGTCCATGTAAGATCAAATAAGCATGTTTTCGCACACCGAACCTATCAAATCTTAATTCTAAGCTGTGTTTAGGTTATTTATGGTATGTTTAGCTTATGATCAAGTTCCGGACTGTACGTTGCCTTACGAAAAAGCAGACTTTTGCAGTTTGACGCAATTAGTCCCTGTAAGCGAACAAACTTGTTTTGCCATACCAAACCCTTTAAAACTTATTTCTAAGTTATGTAAAGGTTATTTAAGGTATGTTAAGCTTGTGTCACTATTTTGGAGTGTTTGTTGCGTTAAACTGATTACATTTACGCATCAGTGCGCGTATAACCTTCTAGAAAGCGATTTAAAGCTCGAAATTGAACAAGAATTGATATGTGCAAATGAGACACATATTTATACAAATCCCAAGTATGAAACACAATATTTCATTAGTTTGGTATTTGTTTGATGATCGAAGTGACACAGGTGTCACAGTCTCCCCTACTTTAGGAAATTTCGTCCCGAAATTTAATTTTAGAGGAAACCTGTGAAGACAATTGTGATTGTTTCGCTTTCGAATGAATCCTCTGTTTCCCAAGTAAAACTCTAGGTCACGTTTGGATTCTTAGCAAATTTTTTAATTGCCAAAATGTTGTCGTTGTTGTAACAAAAGCATGGAGCTTTGAACAACGGATAAGAGAATGTTTCCTATGAAGACTATTATAGGAAACTTGTGTGTGCTCGAAATCAGAGTCGGAGAGTGCAAAATAAAATAACACTGGTCAAGGTACAAGACTTCTAGTAACTTAAATAACGCTACGCTTGTAATAAAATAAGGAACACTTATATATAGGAAGTACCAGCGGCGTACCCACCATGCCCTTTTTACATTCTTCCCGTCTCGTTATTCTCATCACTATAGGTCTTAACACATGACAAAACTTGATGTGGTTTCTGTGCACTGAATTCTATAATTATGTATGCATCCATAATTACGTAATTCCCTGCACAGTCCGCACAGTTCATTTTATAATGTGTAGGGGAAAAATCAACCGAACAAACATGTAATGACTTGACTAGACCACTAAAGGATCTCTATAACTAGATCAACGAACGATCTTTTTTAACTAGATCAACACATGATCTTTTTAACTAGATCGACGTACGATCTCTTTAAATAGACCACCAAAGGGTCTTTTTAACTTTGAACCAAATAATCGTTTTGAAATAGCACTTTGGAATCCAAGGGTCTGACTATTTGCATAGAATAACTCCTTAAGGATTTAAGATGGTACTTTGAGTATCTGATATTCGTTAATTTACACATATTTTAGTCCCCCGTTTTACCCCTATTTTATGCGTTTTTGGCCATAAAACCGTCATTCGGATACTTATTTATCTACATTTATGTTTACAGGCCTAAAACTGCATTCCAGACAAGATGATAGCAAAAACGAGGACTTTCCGGACAAAACGACGAAGCTGCGGACATTCTGTTAAGGATTCTGACCTGGGCCTGTGGAACGACCGTTCCACCTGATGCACGGTCGTGCATCTCCGACAAAGTTGATCAACCCGGCAATGAACGAGAGGTGCGACTGGGCGTTCTAGGAAAACAAGGCGGCTCGGTGAAGAACGGGAGTTCCATCTGAGGAACGACCGTGCGTATCCGATGAACCAACAGAGTCTCGGTGATGAACGACCAGTGCGACTCGGCGTGCAACAACAACCCGGAACTGAACGAACGTTCCATCCAAAGAATGGTCGTGCGATATCGTATCCGGTCAAAGATCTGATGACGTATGCAGTATGGTGACCCATCCCCAATAATTGCTTAAAGTGCACGGTCGTGCCGTATGGAGAACGACCGTGCGACAGCGAAAATTATAAAAACAGAACAGAAACATTCTGTTCGACATTCTGGATTTTTGGAGAGCTTCACAGGCGATTTTCAGGCTCCGGAGGCATTAGCTTTCACCCGGAATCAAGCCACATTGTCCCGTTTAGCTCGATTACTACCCGGATCCTTAGTCTAGTACTTGTTTATGGTTTGATTTTCTAATCTTTCCATGATTTTGTTAATCTTTCAAGTACTTAGATTATTGTTTATGTATTATTGTAGCCTTTGGGCAAAAACACAAACAATCCCTTGCTAGATTATTGCCATTAGTGTGTTAAGCTTTGTTTGTAATGACACTTGAAGTATTTTCTATGTTAATCTTTGATGATTAGTTTGCAACCTTGTTATTGATATTGAATTCTTGATTATAAGTAATTATGTTGGATGATTGATGCTTGGTTAGTTAAGATAGTTGAAAAATGAAGCTTAATTAATTTTGTATTAGTAAACTTTGAATTTGGTTAACTAGTTTAACTTGGTTTAAATGTATGCATCATGATACTAGAAATGGTTAGTGATTTAATAAAATGTAATTATTGTTAATCAAGAGAGCTTGCCATCATGTAAGGACCTTAACGGGTTAGATGGTGTCGTTATAAATTCTTGCCATGATTTATTAGCTTAGTTAGTAGTTTAGGCCAAAATTGCTATCTTAGTGAATTATTGTGCAAGATTTGTAAAATGAACTTGGTTGTGATTTAATCTAGTTTATGCTTTTCTCGGTGGTTGCATTGTGTTTATCGATGTCGCTTTCCTTGTTTAAGTGAGGTTAGAAAAATCCTAACGGCTGCCTAACTTATTTTTAAGAGATTTTCATAGACATTTATCAATTGCACATTAAAGAACAATTTTAGGTGGTTAAAGTGTGTTTATCGTTTTAACTTTCCGAATGATTGTCATGTTAGGATTCCCGAAAGGGATACTAATTGTCTAAAAATGGAAAATTGACCGAATGCTTCTAGTGCCAAAACCGACTTAGTTGACATGCTTTGGTTGTGTATTAAGCAAGGCTATTTATCTATTATCTATTATGTTTTTATTATGTATTTGTTTACACTTACTTTAGTTAAATTAAAATCAAACAAAACTTATGTTTTTACCGGTAGTTTAGTGACAAAGGTCTAGTATTATTTCTCCGCCCATTTCCTTGGATCGATACTTGGTTCTTACCGATACTTTATTACATATGTGACGGGGTACACTTGCCTCTTTCGTGTGTGTTTTGATGTAAAAGTAATAATCACTTTTATAAATTTAAAACCAAATCGTGTGTAAATTCATTGCAAAATTATGTATATATACGCACACGTCAAGTTTTTGGCGCCGTTGCCGGGGAAATGGCGAGTTTTAGGAACAACCCGAGTCATTATGTTATCGGCGTATATACTTGTTAATATTTGTGTATAATTTATTGATTATTTATTTGTTTATTTATTTGTTAATATTTCTTGTTTTTATTTCATTTATTCGTTTTCCAAGTCATTTTTGGTACATTTGTAAATTTTTGTTCCATTTATTTATTTAATCCAGATTTATTTATTTGTTTATTCTTTGATTTTTCGGCTTCGGGTATCATTTTTACTTTAGCCGATTCGATTATTTTTATTGTGTTGATTTTTATAAAATTTCGGGCCCATTTTCGGATTTTTATAAAATTTTCAGCCCATCTTTAATAATATTCTGCTTCTATTCAGCTGAAAAAAAAGGCAGAATTATTGTATTAATAAAATATTCATTGTGTGAATTTTTCGTTTGCAGGTTAATGTCCTATACCCCCGCTCCCAATCCTATTGAGCCGTCAGACGAGCCCGAGCGTGATCTGAGGAGACGTCTTCGTGAGAAATCTCGTGCAGTTGGGCGGATACTCGCAGCAGGTGAGTAGGAGCAGGTGGTACCCGCTGAAGCCGAGGGCTCAGGGGCAGCGGATAACGCAACCATGGCAGACGATAATCAACATTTGAATGAGACGAATCAGCCCGGACGAGAGGCCTTGGAGCCCAGTATTATTAGACCTACTATTGATGCACCTTCTTTTGAAATTAAATCTAGTATTATTAACATGGTGCAGAATTCAGTACAGTTCGACGGGCGTGAGCACGAGGATCCCGGGAGACACATTGCTGCTTTTCTTCATGTTTGCTCCACATTCAAGATTAGGGATGTTTCGGAGGATGCGATTCGATTGAGGTTGTTTCCGTTTTCGTTGCGTGACAAAGCCAGAGCTTGGCTTATGTCGCTTCCAGCCGGGTCCATCAGGACCTGGAATCAGTTGGCGGAGCAGTTTATGCAGAAATATTTCCCACCTGAGAAAACGAACAAGCTACGGAACCAAATTGTATCTTTTCACCAGGACAAGGGTGAGTCGTTGCATGCAGCGTGGGAGAGATTCAAGGATTTGTTGATTGATGTGCCACATCATGGCTACTCCAAGAGACAGCTGGTTTTGACGTTCTATCAGGGGCTCAGTTACAACACACAGGAGCGATTAGACGTGAACGCGGGAGGCGATCTGGGAACTAAGACGCCTAATGAAGCGTATGATATTATAGAGAAAGCCGCGTTAAAATCCAACTCGCGTCGGGAGGGAGACAGAGGCCGTGCATCATCATCTTCATCTCGCGCAGGAGTCCATACTGTAGACGACTATACGGCCATTACTGCACAGATCTCGGCTCTCGCATCGAGATTCGACAGGTCCCAGATGATTGCGCATGCGGGCTCGGGTTGTGACCAGTGTGGAGTGTCACACGAGCCTGGGGCATGTTTTCAGGGAGTCGTATACGAGGGCCACAAAGAGGTAGATTTCGTGAGTAATCAAGTGAGGCCGCAGAACAACCCTTACAGTAACACCTATAATCCCGGTTGGAGAAATCACCCAAATTTTGGGTGGCGTGCGAATACAGGCAATCAAAATCCTTTGGGATTTAATCAGCGCGCTCTAGTGCCTCAGCAAGGTCAGGGTCAGCAGTTCCAGCAATTCAACCAACCTTACCAGCAGCGTCCATTTTCATATCAGAATCAGGGCACTGGGAATAGTTCCCAGCAGCAAGCCCCTCAGTCTAGTTCTACGCTGGAGGATATGATGTCTCAGCTTCTTACTAGCTCCTCGAGTGCGAATCAGTTGGCTGAAAAATGCTACCAGCAGAGCGAGGATCGTTTTCTCTCTCATGAGGGAGAAATAAGGAGTCATAAGGCCTCGATTCAGAATATAGAGAATCAGGTTGGTCAGCTGGCACAGATGATGTCAAAGAGACCCCAGGGTGGCCTTCCGGGTAATACCGAACCAAACCCGGGCGGACACCGGGATTGAGCTCCAAACCCCGCACACATCATAAGTGTGGGGAGGAGAGAGTCTACGCTACTGACTCGCGGATCAAAAATGTAGCAAGAGCGTATTTTGCGCTTTAGGGGTAGTATAGTCTTTTTTGTAGTTTTCTAGTTTTAGCTTTGAGTCTTGCTATCTACTCGTCGACAAAAATTTAGCATGAGTCTACGCTGCTGACTCGCCGACAAAAATGCAGCAGGAGCGTCTTTGGCGCTGTAAGGGTAAATTAGTCCTTTTTTTGTATTTTTGTAGTTTTAGCGTTATTTAGGTTAGTTAGGTAGTTTACGTTAGTTTGTTTAGTTCTCGTACGTGCCGAGCGAAGGTTCTGTATTGCAATATTGTTAGAACAGTTGGTGTATCGAAAAAATGGCGAAAAACGGCCGAAACAGTTGCTGGAAATGGCTTCTGCGGAAAAATTCTGATCTGTACCTGATGCACGCCCGTTCCTCGAGTCGCACGACCGTGCGTCGCCGAGGGCCGGCACGGTTAGTCGCACCCTCGGTGCATTTCCGAGAAGAAGCTGCTGGGTTTGAGCGACGTCGGTGACGCACGACCGTGCCATAGGTCGAACGACCTTGCGTCAGGCTGAGGGAAATTTTGTCATTTTGCACATTATATATACCCTCATCTGCTGCAAAATCCCTCATTCGCGAACCCTAGTCGCTGCAGGCCGTTCCAGAGCGATTCTTCATCATATCGCACGGTTCTTCGCACGATCTCACACCCTTCTTCGCACGATACGTTCCTAGTTGTAGATTTCTCGTTTTCTTGCTTTCTAGGTTAGATTTCTTCCGATTCTTCAAGGAATTTTTAGGGTTCTCTTCATAAACAAATCGAAACCCTAACCCTTGTTGAATCGTAGTATCGTGAACATCTGGTGCATTTTTCTGACCCCCGTTTGTGTTAAAACTTGAAGATTTGTGAAAAAAATCGGGCTACTTAGAGCCTGGGTCAAAAATCTGCAGAAAACCAAGTTGCACGGTCGTTCCTCGTATGGAACGGTCGTGCCTCGCCGGTGTTTCACGATAGTTCCGACATTTCTGGGCAAATGTTCCGTTGTCGTCGGTGACGCACGACCGTGCGTCTCGTCGCACGACCGTGCCATATGCCCAGATCAGTTTGACAGTTTCTTCATAATTTGCTGCTCGGCTGATTTCAATTCATTTCTCTCCTGTTTCTGTCTTTCTAACAATGTTCCCCATTACAGATGAACCATCCCTTCCTTCAGTTTGACCCCAACATTGAGAAAGAAGCTTTGTGCATACCGAAGCGCGACTTATTGTGGGCGAGACGGGGGCAGTTTGGAGTCCCCCGATGGTTAGATTGGGAAGTCATGCGTGAACTCAATCAGTATGATCGACTGGACGACATGATGAGTCGCCCGCTAGCAAATCTGGTCGCTTGTAACCGACCCGTTTACCGGGAGTTGACAATTGAGTTCTTCGCATCGTATGCTTATGAAAGGCCGGTTGCACATACACAGCCTGATTTCCGCTACAGGGAGCGGGTAACTTTCAGGTTATGTAGACGATGGCATACGTGGTCGGTTGGTCGTTTGGGACGAAGGCTCGGGATTTATACTAGGGACGACATGGATGATCCCGACGTCTTCAACGATCAGTTCAACTTCCCTAATGATGCAGCGTGGGATGAATTTTGGGCAGAAAACGCTATTGGGGAGCCCTACAACCCGAGGATGTCAAAGGCCTCGCGACTCCGAGACCCTCTGGTGCGAGTGATGCACCATGTATTCAGCCATTCGATATGCGGTCGCATGGACAGTCTTGGTAACTGTCCCACACCTGACTTGCTTTTTCTATATGCGTTGGTTGACAAAGCACCAATCAACCTAGCCGCACGAATGGCTGAGTACTTTGTCAAGTGTTCGGGGCGGACTCCGAACAGTGAGATACATGGCGGTCAGTATGTGACCGAAATAGCGTACAATGAGCGCTATATGACGCCGGGGGTGCTTCAGGGTCTCACTTGGATTACCGAGGGGGTTCATGTCGATATTCGGTCACTAAAGTTCATGGGGGTGATTGCAGAGCTTGATAGGGGGGATAGGTTGAGGGGATTGAATAACGAGGTCTGGTACCCGTTACCTCCAGATGAGGAGGAAGATGAGGATGAAGAAATGGGGGAGCAGCACGAGCCACAGCCACCGACACCACCACACTCGCCGCAGCACCATGCATTTCATCAGCATGAGGACTGGCCCATGTTCTACCAGCAGTTCCAGGATATGCGTGTGACGCAGGAGCAGCATGGTACCTACTTTGATGAGATTAGATCTAGCCAGGACCAGATCCGGGCTAACCAGGACGAGATTCGAGCCAGTCAGAGGCTCAGATTCGGGCCACACATGACCAGCTTCGGCAGAGCCAGGATACTTTATATCAGGGGGTCAGTGCAGGATTCTCATATCTTTTCGGGGAGATGCATCACGCATACCCCGACTACTTTCAGCACCCTCCGGAGTTCCCACCGTGGAACCCCCCTGGCTATGGCGATCAGGGCCCATCTGGCACGAGACATGATGATGATGATGATGATGATGATGAGTAGTTGGCGGTGGTGATAGCATTTGGTGGTGTTTTCTTTTTCAGTACTTTATTTACTTTTCGGTGTTTATTTTGACTATTATTTAAAACACCCCGGTTATGTATTTCAGACAATTTCCTTTATGTTCTGTTTGGATTTTAGTATTTATGTATATTATGGTTGTTTTGTGATTTTCCTGTTTCTGTTATGTTGTGGGTGCACATGTGACATACTCGCAGGTTTTAGCTATCGGATCTTGGACCGGAGCACGTACCAGATAGAGCTTCGGAAGTCTCGTGGCACCAACATCATCTTGAGGGGAGTATTTTTTATCCCTTTCTCTATATTTCGGGTCTCGCATTGGGGACAATGCGAAGTTCAAGTGTGGGGAGGGGGTTAACTTTGTTAACTTAGCTTTGTTTGTCCTCTTATATAAAAAAAAATCAGAAAATCAGAAAAATCATTTAAAAATACTTGTATTTTGTATATATTTTTGTAAATAAACCGGTTGTTTGTGTTTTAGAAAGCATCGGACTTGATAAAAACTCGACAAGCAAAATATTTTTGAAAAAGGAAACCGGAAAGCGTGACAAACAAAGAAAGACTTACATGATAGTTTTCACACTTTTACCCATTCCTTCCGTTACGTGAGCAATTTTGAGCCTAGATTGTTATATATTTGTTCATTTCGGATATAGGAGTGAGCCGGATGTTATGTGCAATTTAGAACTTGTCACTAGTATGCTTGTTAAGACCATGAACTTGTGAATTTGTGTAAAAGTGATAGAGGCACTTAGATTACCCCTTTGTTGTGTACTTGTTCTTTGTGTTGTGCTTCCCGTTCACCTTATATTACCCTTTAGGATTAACCATGTCGAGCCTTCCCGTTCACCTTTGTTTACCCACATTATCGCCCACTTAACCAAATTTAGCCTTTTTATGTTTTTAAACCTTTTTAGTGTTGAAACTCGGTTAAAATAATAGTTTAACTAGCTTATTATTGTTTATATTTCATTGATTAGTTTGTATGTTAAAAAAAAACCCTAAAATAGGGTGAAGTTGATAGAAATCGAGCAATTTTGAATGCTTAAATGTTAAAATTTCGTTGATAAGCTCGACTGCGCTAAAGTCGCCTTTTTAAGGCGTTTGTATGTATAGTTGTATTATTGTCTTGCTAGTTAAACGCTATTACCGAGTTTTAACCATTTTCGCCACTTTAAATGTCCACTTCCATACCCTTCGCCCAAGCCTAACGTTATAACCCGTAAAGACCTCTTGATTTACACTTGTTTACATGTTAGTTGGTGGAGACGAGATCTTATGACAAGCTTATGATATTGCACATTTAATTGACTAGGCGTTGAGTGTTTACACATACACATTTTATGTATGTTTCATAAATAAAACCGAGTGTGTGAACATTGTGAGTCGTGTGAAGATTAACATGTGAGTCAATTAAATGTGAAGTCACGGCTTTTTGGTTGTCGCTTTATAATTGCATATGCTTGTTGGGTTTGAGTCTTTTGATGTTGTCTTTCAACAAACCGGCTAACCGTTTATATTAGTTTTCAATAAAATATTGTGTAAATTATCGTTCTTGTTTATTTCTTTCTTTTATTGTATTGTAGTTTAGCTTGCTTGAGGACAAGCAAGGTTCAAGTGTGGGGAGATTTGATATTCGTTAATTTACACATATTTTAGTCCCCCGTTTTACCCCTATTTTATGCGTTTTTGGCCATAAAACCGTCATTCGGATACTAATTTATCTACATTTATGTTTACAGGCCTAAAACTGCATTCCAGACAAGATGATAGCAAAAACGAGGACTTTCCGGACAAAACGACGAAGCTACGGACATTCTGTTAAGGATTCTGACCTGGGCCTGTGGAACGACCGTTCCACCTGATGCACGGTCGTGCATCTCCGACAAAGTTGATCAACCCGACAAAGAACGAGAGGTGCGACTGGGCGTTCTAGGAAAACAAGGCGGCTCGGTGAAGAACGGGAGTTCCATCTGAGGAACGACCGTGCGTATCCGATGAACCAACAGAGTCTCGGTGATGAACGACCAGTGCGACTCGGCGTGCAACAACAACCCGGAACTGAACGACCGTTCCATCCAAAGAACGGTCGTGCGATATCGTATCCGGTCAAAGATCTGATGACGTATGCAGTATGGTGACCCATCCCCAATAATTGCTTAAAGTGCACGGTCGTGCCGTATGGAGAACGACCGTGCGACAGCGAAAATTATAAAAACAGAACAGAAACATTCTGTTCGACATTCTGGATTTTTGGAGAGCTTCACAGGCGATTTTCAGGCTCCAGAGGCATTAGCTTTCACCCGGAATCAAGCCACATTGTCCCGTTTAGCTCGATTACTACCCGGATCCTTAGTCTAGTACTTGTTTATGGTTTGATTTTCTAATCTTTCCATGATTTTGTTAATCTTTCAAGTACTTAGATTATTGTTTATGTATTATTGTAGCCTTTGGGCAAAAACACAAACAATCCCTTGCTAGATTATTGCCATTAGTGTGTTAAGCTTTGTTTGTAATGACACTTGAAGTATTTTCTATGTTAATCTTTGATGATTAGTTTGCAACCTTGTTATTGATATTGAATTCTTGATTATAAGTAATTATGTTGGATGATTGATGCTTGGTTAGTTAAGATAGTTGAAAAATGAAGCTTAATTAATCTTGTATTAGTAAACTTTGAATTTGGTTAACTAGTTTAACTTGGTTTAAATGTATGCATCATGATACTAGAAATGGTTAGTGATTTAATAAAATGTAATTATTGTTAATAAAGAGAGCTTGCCGTCACGTAAGGACCTTAACGGGTTAGATGGTGTCGTTATAAATTCTTGCCATGATTTATTAGCTTAGTTAGTAGTTTAGGCCAAAATTGCTATCTTAGTGAATTATTGTGCAAGATTTGTAAAATGAACTTGGTTGTGATTTAATCTAGTTTATGCTTTTCTCGGTGGTTGCATTGTGTTTATCGATGTCGCTTTCCTTGTTTAAGTGAGGTTAGAAAAATCCTAACGGCTGCCTAACTTATTTTTAAGAGATTTTCATAGACATTTATCAATTGCACGTTAAAGAACAATTTTAGGTGGTTAAAGTGTGTTTATCGTTTTAACTTTCCGAATGATTGTCATGTTAGGATTCCCGAAAGGGATACTAATTGTCTAAAAATGGAAAATTGACCGAATGCTTCTAGTGCCAAAACCGACTTAGTTGACATGCTTTGGTTGTGTATTAAGCAAGGCTATTTATCTATTATCTATTATGTTTTTATTATGTATTTGTTTACGCTTACTTTAGTTAAATTAAAATCAAACAAAACTTATGTTTTTACCGGTAGTTTAGTGACAAAGGTCTAGTATTATTTCTCCGCCCATTTCCTTGGATCGATACTTGGTTCTTACCGATACTTTATTACATATGTGACGGGGTACACTTGCCTCTTTCGTGTGTGTTTTGATGTAAAAGTAATAATCACTTTTATAAATTTAAAACCAAATCGTGTGTAAATTCATTGCAAAATCCAGGTGGAAATGGTGCTTGAACAGGTGGAAATGGTCTTGGGTAATTGTTTCGGTAGTGAGTGAGATCACCACAGTTGTAGCACGATCCAGGTGGAAATGGTGCTTGAATAGCAGCAGGATTTGCAGCATTCTGATTTTGGATAACATGACGGCATGTATTAACCAAATGTCCCAATCGTCCACAGTGGGTACATTTGTGACACGGTGTTTGATTCACATGATGACGGTTGCATTTGTTGCACAAGGGTGCAGTACCAATATAGTTTTTCCTAGCACGAGGTTGTGCTGGCTGAATTGGTGCAACCTGATCATTCTGAGCAACTACGGCGAAGTTTTGTGAAGCCTTACGCTTCTTCAACTTCATAGAGGACTCGGTCTGTTTATCCTTTGGTTTTTCTTGGGCTGACTTGTCAGATGGTTTCTGGTCGCCTTTTCGGAAAAGTTTACCCTTTCTGATCTGAGATTCAGTCAGGGTAGCAGATAGTTCGATGGCTTGTCTGATGGTAGTAGGGTTGCTACCAGTAACAATGTCCTGAATTGGATCAGTGAGACCATCAATGTACTTTTCAATTGCCTTTTCCAAAGGTGTAACCATGGTAGGACATAACAGACTTAACTCCTCATAACGATCAATGTAGGCTCGATGTTCACCGCTGTCTTGTTTAAGATCGTCAAATTCCCGTTCCAAAGCCCTGAGCTCAGGACGAGAACATAATTCCTTCATCATTAGAGCCCGAAGCTCTTCCCAGGTTTGTGCCATTACCACATCGGCACCCCTATCATGCATCACACCGTTCCACCATGTAAGAGCACGCTTCTCGAACGCACTGGATGCAAACTCAACCTTGCGCTCATTCGGACATTGCACATGTCTGAATGTGCTCTCCAAACTTTCAAACCATTGCAGAAGCTCGGTTGCTCCTTGAGACCCAGAAAACTTCAAAGGTTTAGCATAATTGAAGGTTTTGAAACTACACTGAGCATTGTTGTTGTTATTATTGTGGTATAACTGATGGATCTGGGTTACTAGGTTCGGAAGCACTACAACCATTTGCTGAGAGACAAGGGCTGCGACTTCTTCGTTGGTTAGAGGTTCTGCATCTCGTTGAGGAGGCATTGTCTAAAAGAAACAAGGGATCATGAGAAACGAGTGAGGTTGACAATTGGAAAATCCAATGGGGTATAAAACACAAGGAAGGCGATCATTCATTTGTTACCTCGAACAAACAAATGACACGCAGTGACTAATCAAAGTAAATGGGTCAATATAATGTATCACTGAAGACATGCTCGCCTGTAAGTTAACACTCACCCCAAGAGTTCCGAGGTAAGAGTGACTGGTCTGATACTGCGGATTTGTACGAACACTCTAGCCTTAGATAGAAAACTCAGGGTACAGGCATTCACCCTTTCAGTTTGCACGTGTTCACATTATTTTAGACCCAAACTTTGACGAGATTTTGAAAACTTTGAAGGTTCAAAACCTTATAATAAATCATCCTAGAACAGATGATTAGTTTTTTTAAAGCAGATTCAAAATTTTGTGTTCTTGTTGTGGTTGTCACTTAAGGATAAGTGACGGTGTTGTTTTAAGATCTAAACACAAGAATCTTGTGTTAGGGTCCTAGGAAGGTTATAGTCTAGGTCAAAGCATTACTAATAACCTAATTCCCTATAACCATTGGCTCTGATACCAACTTTTCTATCACACCCCGACCACGTAAAACAACAAATCGTGGCGGAAACGTCAGGGAGTGTTGTAACAGAATCATTGTTTCACAACCATAGATTAAATTGCTTCATTTTATTTAATTATTAAACTCATTGTTTTATTACAATTCAGATAAATACAAATATTGTCTTTCGAGTTTTAAAGTCACTAAGGCACGAGTCCATCCTATGTATAGCATGCATCAACAATCCTCTACTAACAGCACCTGAAACATATATGAAAATAGGTACGTCAGCATAAAAATGCATATGAGTAACATAGGTTTTGTGAATTAGATTCATGGCTTTGGTTAACACAAGAAAAAGATTTTATGTTTACAAAATAATAGCCATGAATCCTTGTAAAAAGTTTGGTTTCGAAAATACATTGTTTTGACAAAAAGGTTTGTAGTATATGCAGAAATATACTTTGGTTTTGAAAAGATCAGATAAATAGTATATCAAAGTATACTTTAGTTTTGAAATAGTTAAATAGATAAGTAGTATATCAAAATATACTTTAGTTTGTGTAATAATAGAGTCGGTAGTATATCAAAACTATACTTTGGTAAAACAGTATCATGTTGGTAGTATATCGAAATATACTTAGATCATGATTTTGGTAGTATATCAAACTATACTTTAGTAAATAGTAGCAAATCAAACTATGCTTTAGAAAATAACAAGGTCAATTGTGTATTAAAACATATGTTGGATTTTGTACATAGTATATCAAATATACTTTGGTAAATAATATCACATTGGAGAGCACATCAAACTGTACTTTGGTAGTATATCAAAATATACAAAACAAACTGTGATTTCGTATTCATTCAAACCTTAGTGTATCAAACTACACTTTGGAGACTATAGAAATACCACAAAGGCAATTTCTGTTTGGTTAAAATTTGGTTTCTGACATTCCATACAACAGGAATGGGGTGTCTAGTCCTATAGCACTATATCGTACTACCAATCGGTTTGGTGAATGTATAAAGAAAGTACAATCCAACAATTAGTTTTAGAATCTTTGAAAATTTGTGTTTAAACCATAGATAATTGTTTAATTCGTCAAAAGATAAGTATTAACATGTATAGTCATATAGTTGAAATCATGAAAATAAAAAATAGGCACATATGTTTCACCCCAAAACATTTGAAAGCAGTAAAAGAGGGGACTATGTACTGACTTGAGGTTGCAAGTATCCTTGATTAAGTGTCCTAACGAAGCTCGGGAAATCAAGGAATCAAGTGGCACCTAGTATAGATTCACTATGTTTAATAATCGGATCCTAAATCGGGAGATAGGATAGAATGAAGTTCTATCAATCAAATGAGTATTGGAACTCATATGGCATGATTTAATAGTCCTATCATTCTGATTTGGTAGTCTACCTAAGTGCTTTTGACCCGTTTCGACTCATTATGGTAGTATAAGCTACTATAACGCGTCGTTTGTGTAAAACTATGGTCGGATGGTTAACTATGTGCCATGTCAAGTATTACATTCCCAATAATACCTAAACATGTTACTAAATAAGATTATATGTTAAAAAGTTGATCACATATGCAAAATATGGATTTATGCTTCAAAAGGGCATTTTGGTCATTTCCTATGGGCATATAAACTACTTAACAAATAACTAACCAATCCTTTGTGATCATAAGGTATAACCTCAGAGGTTATTCCCTATACAACTATGATCACTAAACATGCTTGGTCGGATCCTAACGATCGACCAAACGGGTCGGGTTCGAAAGTCTAAGCGGTTGTCTAGACCGCTTAACTTATGACCCTAAACAAGCACTAAACTAGTAGTGACGAGTTAAACATGTCAAAACATGTTTAAATAACTTAGAAAACTGATTTGGTATCAAAACAAAGTGTTTTGATACCTAAAAGTAGTTTCGTTGCAAAATGCGCGCAAATGCGTATTTTGACCGAAACTTTGACTCGTCACTACACCTAGTTAATGTGGTAATCAGTAGGTATAATCGCTAAGGATTATAACCATCGTGTTTACAATCACGTTGCAAAGTTCAAACGAACTTTGCGTTGACCATTGATTGGTCAAAGCTGAAAGTCAAACACTATTTGACTTTCACGCTTGGAAAGCGATAAAAGAACGAAAGAAGCTTACAAAGGGTCCAAGCTAGGGAGAACTTGATCTTAAAATTCTCAGGTATGAAGTTATAAATCTCAACTTAGAGAAAATAAGATCAAGGGTGAGTTGAAATGAACTTGGGGTTGGGTTTATATAGTTGTGGTGAAGAAACAAGATCAAGACATGTGTTTATTTGGCCAACAAGCAAAGAATCCTGACCATACATGCGAAACAAAGAATCAAGACATGCGAAAACGAACCAAATCAAGCGAAGAATGGTATTTTTGCTTTCCGATCACTAAAATAAAAATATTTTAGTGTCTACAAAAATTTTGGATGTCCAGATGTGGTCAGAACGTAAGATATGCGCGTAAATGCAAACTTACGCCGTTTTTAACACTTTTAGTCCCTTTAAGATCAAATAAGCATGTTTTCGCACACCGAACCTATCAAAGCTTATTTCTAAGCTATGTTTAGGTTATTTATGGTATGTTTAGCTTATGATCAAGTTCCGGACTGTACGTTGCCTTACGAAACGGCAGACTTTTGTAGTTTGACGCAATTAGTCCCTGTAAGCGAACAAACTTGTTTTTGCCATACCAAACCCTTTAAAACTTATTTCTAAGTTATGTAAAGGTTATTTAAGGTATTTTAAGCTTGTGTCACTATTCTGGAGTGTTTGTTGCATTAAAATGATTACATTTACGCATCAGTGCGCGTATAACCTTCTAGAAAGCGATTTAAAGCTCGAAATTGAACAAGAATTGATATGTGCAAATGATACACATATTTATACAAATCCCAAGTATGAAACACAATATTTTATTAGATTGGTATTTGTTTGATGATCGAAGTGACACAGGTGTCACATTTACTTGCCAAAAAATAATATATTTTCTCCTTGTCAAAAATATGATATATTTTTGTAGTAATTATGAAAACCACATTTTCATTCTCGTGGTGTCCAAAATATCAATTACCAAAATATACTTGTAAATAATTTTCTGGAATATTTTGTAAGTTATATTCCTTTGTTCGGTTTCACCAATATTTTGGGCATAATTTATATGTTCATTCCCTTGGAATTTTGGCAATATTTTGGATTGTAATTTTTGGTATTTTGATGAGTTATATTATTTCAAGTCCTAAAATAATATAACTAATACACATAATATACAAGTAATCACACACGTGGTGACTTCTAAATATATATTTCCCTAAATACATATTTAGTCATTTTTATTTACAAAAAACAACCTCCAATATTTATATTTTTGTAACAAAAATTATGGCAAACTTTATGTGAAAGTTTATGGTTTGAAATATACTTGTAAGTATTTGTTCAAAAATATTTTTCTATGTGTTTAATTTTTAGAAAATTTTTGCCATAGTTTTCCCTAAAAATGGAGGTTTCCATGCCTTCAAGGCATATCATTTTCTTTTGTAAATCAACACAATCAACAATAAATCAATCTATACTTACCAATTTTGCCAAAATCAAGCATAAACTATTACTTCATGAACTTGAAAATTTATAAAAATGTGTGGTAACTTACTAGTGTCTTTAGTAAGTCTTGTTACCCTTTAAAGTGTGGATGTTTCTTTAAAAACATTATTTTTAAAGAAATTAGTTCTTTACAACTTGTAATTACATTTTCTAAAAATGTTTCTTCTTGGATTTTTCTTGTTAACCACAAAAAATGTGGTTTATTTCTTTAAGAACCAAGATTAAGTAAACTTTGTAGTTTTAACTTGGTTTCTTGAAAAATCATTCTTGAAATCTTAGATTTACAAGACTTATACCTTACTTTGATCATCACTTAACAAGAAATCAACTTATTCTTTCAAGTTCATGGTTCTCATGAGGATGATCTATGAATCTTTAACCTTTTCATCCTCTCATCTTGCTAGATTATGTTTTTAATCATTATCTAGCAAGATCATATGATGATCTACATCATTAACATAATCAATCAACCATCAAGTAGCACAACAACACTAAACAACATGATTTCTTAAGATTTTTAAGCTTATGTTCATGTTTCATGTTCTTGATTCTTAGTGTTCATCATGATTAATAACATGTATCATCTTTTAACCACTAAAACAAGATGTAAAATGAAGAGTATGATGTTCTTACTACTAGCTCAAGGCTGGGGATGATCAATGGAAGAAATGAAGTGGATAAAAGTAAATGGTGAAGGTCCTTCAAATTCCAAAGGCTCCAAGCTTCCTTATGTGTCTTCTAGCACCTTGGTATGTATGTAGAATGGATGAAAGATGAAGTGATGATGGTGGTTGTGTGGTTGTTGTTCTCAGCCGTAGCAAGGAGAGGAGGAAGGAGAAGAAAAGTGTTGGTGTTGTGTGATGAAAATGGAAGTTATGAACTCTAAGGGTATTCTTATAATCCATCACAAAAGCTTTAACTCTTGGTTTATATGTTTAAAATGAAGGAACATAATCCAATTTAATAATAAGATAAAATCTTGGTGTGGGCCCTTGTGTTGGCCGATTACTAGGTGGGGGGCGGGGGTTCTAGATTAGGGGTTAACTAAATAGTTAGATTTCATGGTTAGATTTCAAGTATTAGTTAGGTGTTTAGTTATTTGTATGATATATAGTGTGTTATGATGTTCGGGGACCATAACTACCTTGGTAATGTTAAAACAATGCTTCTAGTGAAAATTGGTGTTTCGGGTAGTGTCCGGTTGTTCGGTTAGTTACCGGTTAGTTAAGGTGCTAAAGTATGCAGTTTAGTGTGCTTTATGTCACCTTTTGTGACAGTTTTGATTCCCGACACTTAGGAAAGCATTCAGGACCATTTAGTCATATTTCTGCATAATATTAAAGTGTTTAAATGCTGAATTTTGCTGATTTCTGCAGAATTCTGCACTTTATCTGAGTTTTAGGCACCTTCCGGCACTTAAATTATCAATAGGAAGGCAGTTTTATGATCCTTACTTTCCTACACACTATACTAGTGTAACTCTTGGTTTTTGGCTCATTCAGTGTCTCAATACAATGTCTGTCTATTTACTGAACTCCGTCAACATTTTTCTGATTTGTCTGATAACTGTGCTGCCGGTGTTTCGTGCATCATTCGAGTCAACAAAGTTTGCATGCAGTAATGATATGTCATTTGCAATATATGATGCACGTGTATGTATATGGCAATAATCGGAAAGCAATTCAAGTCATTAATTATAATTCAGCACAGTCATTAAGCACTAATCATTGTTTAATAATTGTATGGATGCATGCAAATTTGACAATTGTCACAAATGTGAACACAACAAAATAAACCCAAGATACCACAAAAACCTAAAAACACCTAACCCCCTCCAGTCCAAGCTAAATGCTAAAAACTAACCACCCCCCCCCCCCAAAAAAAATCTAAAAAAAACGTAACCCCCACCCCCAAAAACCTAACCCCCCCCAAGATAAATGCTAAAAACTAAACCCCTAAAAATACCTAAAAAATCTAAAAAACACAAATTTTTTTAATATTTTTATACAAAAATCGCTAATTTTAGTAGCAAAAAAAAATTAATTTATTTTTTAATTTTTTTAATAACAAAAAGTAGCGATTTTTGCATAAAAATATTAAATTTGTTTTTTGTGTTTTCTATATTTTTTTAGTTATTTTTGGTTGTGTTCACATTAGTTCTCGCGGTTCTCGCAATATAGGGTGGTTCCTAAATGATCCTTCTCATATATATATATATATATATATGTATATATATATATGTATATATATATATATGTATGTATAGGGTCAGGATTTAGAGAAAACGGTGGAAAGTGTGAGAACGGTGAGAATGCTTATAAATTGTCCGATCAATACAATCTATGGACTAGATTGGCGCGGTGGCGTTTTCGTAAATAACATCAATTTTATTACGTGGACGCGCTTCATTAAGGGTAAAAAAGTCTTTTGACTTCTCTACACAAAACGCCATCTCATGAAATAAAACGCCAAAACAAAAATCACACACCATTCTAACTAAAAACGCCATTAAATATAAAACGCCAAACTTAATTATAATAAAATCCCGCCTAAAAAAACCGCCAAAAGAATCCTATAAATACAACGTCTCAGACCTTCAATTAAAAACACACACAAAACCCCAAACGCCATATTTAATATATACCATTCGTCTTAGAAACGCCAAAAAACCCAAACATCAAATATCTTTTAAACCAAAACGTTTATTTGAAATTCAGTTTGGTTGTCTGTAAGCTTCCGCTCAATGTAAAGGACAAAATCCTTAAGTAAGGATATTGTCCATGTTAGGATCTGAGTTTCTTTTGATTGTGCTTGTTTAAATATAATGAAGATGAAACAGAGTTAAATGCAGCGGAATTAAATGGAACAAACTTTCAACACACAATCAATGAGAGTATAAGTTTCAGCAAACATATTTATATTGAAATCGAATGATTGTATTTGTTACAATAATCAATCACAATGCATGCATGCACATAATCTCCCCATCAGCCTAAGCTCACAGTGATTGTTCGTACAGAATGACTTGGTGATGAAGAGAGCTAATAGAACAGTATAGGGTACTGTTCTATTTATAGTACAGAACAAACCACTGAGCATCTTTTGGCTGACGTCACCATGAAAGTGACATCTAACCTCCTAACAACCTACAACCTACAACCACTGACTATTACAAACACTGCTGACTAAACTACTAATTACAAATAATACAAAGGATAGACTAAACTACTGCTTCTTCATCCCATTGTTATTGCTCCAGCAGTGCTTTGTGTCTTCAGCAGTACTTGAACCATATCAGTAGATTGAGCATCAGTGCTTTATCTTCAACAGTCTTTATGCATCAGCATCAGTTGTAAAGGCAGTGCTTTGGGCCATCAGATGTTAGGATCACTTTTAAGGGGAAAGACTAAGTACAAACAACTTCTTATTCTGAATCCACTGATCTGATCCAGTTTTGGCTTTAATCAACTGTTCCTTTGTAGGGTTCAATCCCAACAATCTCCCCCTGGAACAGATGATGCCAAAACTCTTCATTATTCTGGATCTTTATTGCCTCATCAATAATTCCCTGACTTGACCTTTGAATTGTAATTCAAAGTTCATGGAATCTTTATCATTCTCATCCTTGCACAGTGTAAGCTCAAGGAGATCTTGTAGATCTTCAACACCCAGGCCAAGTGCTTCTTCCCTTGATATGTGCTTCACTTCACCATTGGATTTGAGAAGAGTCAATACGTGGGTGTTTTGATCAGACTTCCACTTTAGTATTTTTGAATCCAATGGGTTTCTTGGGAGAGTTTTTATTGTTGATGAGTTTGGAGATAGAGGCCTGGTGATGACAACTTTGGCAGGGTTTTGAGATTGTACTAATTCTTGTTTTTATGCCATCAGTGTCTGAAGAACCATTTTCATGATGTATTCTTCTTGAGCCTTGTCTTCTTTTGTTTTTGCATCAATCTACTTTTGTTTCCTTTTTTGATAATGGATGGCAGTAGTTGGAGCAGTGGGTCTTCTAATTGGCAACTTTTGTTTGACTGGAACCACTGCTTCTGGATAAACAGGCTTTTTGGGAGCAGTGGGATCTCTCTTCCTTAACTCTTCCAACCTTTTGTAGGTATCTAGCACTTTTATCTCTGACCACCTTGTAACCTGATTCCTTGGCTGATAATCAGCAGCTATAAGCTCCTCTTTCATTCTTTTCAGCCTCAAAGCCCTTTCTGGCACATTCTTTTTGTAATTGGCCCAGATTGGAGGAGTTTGTTTTACTTTGTCTTCAAGCATCTTTTCTATTCTAGAAATTTCTTGTTGTAGTTCACTTATGGTCCATTTTTTGTACTGTTGCTTTTCAGCTCTGTATTTCTTATATGCCATGATATGCTCAATGTAATCTTGTCTCATACTTTCATCATCCTTTTATGATAATTTCTGAAAAAGATCTTTTGAGAACTACTCTAAGGTTCTGACTTTGGTGAGCAGGTATTGCAAATTCCTCTGAATTTCTTTGTCAAACTTTCCCTCTGTGTCTCTTTGAGATATATCCTCTGCTTGCTTTGCCTTTATTTTGAGATACTCTTCTATATTTCTTGGCAAAGGATAACCTTGAACAGATGGGAGTTTCCTCTTTTCAGGATTATCTTCAGAGTAAAAAGATTTGATCTCCTCTCTGACTGCTGGAAGGTCTAATGGATATTGTACTCCCACAGGGACAATGGCAGTGTTTGGATTGAGGGCTTGAACTGAAGATATTGGAACAGGGTTTCTAATAGTGGCTAGGGTCAGAGTTTGTGTAGATATTGGAGGTGGGGAAGTGTCATCTTCCAGTACAATGTTTGTTACCCTTCTCCTTTTGTGCTTTGGAGAGGTTGGTGGTGTGTTTGTAGGTTGAATGGTGGTGATTGGAATGATGGGTGGCTGACTAACAGTTGTTGAAACAACTGGTGTTTCAACCACTGTTGTCACTACAACAGTTGATGTGTCAACTGTTGTCTTCTACTTTTTGGCAGGTGGTTTTTGTGATGATGGTTTTGTTTGTGGTATGGCACTGGATTGAGTATTTATTGATGAAGTGGTGATGGCAGTGGTTGGGATAACATCTGTTGAAATCACTAAAGTACCAACAACTGTTGATACAACAGGTGTCTTAACATCTGTTGGTTTGGAGGTTTGATGAGAGAAATTTTTGGGGATTTGAGGAGTATGTTTGGTGGTTTTGGAAGGTGTGGTTTTGGGTTGGCTAACCTTTCTGGTAGGCTTTCTTCTTTTAGGTTTAGAAGTACCCTGCTCGTCCTTTTCCATCATAACTTTCTTCTCTTGTTCAAATCTTTTTGACCCTTTTATTTCCATAGACTCTTTCATGTTTGCCTTTAGTTGAACAAATGCATTTTGAGTCTCATCAACCTTTTTGGAACCATCTGGCCTTGGGATTTCTACCACAAGTTTAGACATTGGATCTGGTTTAATATATAGGCCTTCTTTTCCCTTTTTACCTTTCTCCCCCTTTTTGGCATCATCAGTATTTTCAACAAAGATGATTGAAGGAGGAGTAGTGCCAGTGGTTTGGAGCAGATGAGCTTTAATGGCTTTGATATCTGCTTAAGTATCTTTGTACCAAGCTTCCATGACATTTCTGACCATTTGAAGTTGAACTTCATGCTGTTGATCTGCATATTGTCTTTGTTTGTGAAGTAGAGGTTGAAACAGATGCCATAGCTCAGCAGGGGATGGAACAGATGTTGCATTAGTGGGTGTAGCCTTTTGAGATTGTAACAACTGTTGCAGCATATTTTTTATAACTACAACAGATTTGTCAAGTTTATCAACCCTCTCCGTCAATTCTTTGTATTTTAAACCATCACCCAAGTTAATGGGATCATCTAATTTCCCACCAGTGGTGGTTGTATCAGTGGTTGACTTAGGAAATGTTTCCCAAAAATCATCCACGGGTGCCCCTTGTTCTCGGTACTAGGGACTTCTTTCCTCAGCAGAGGTTACCTTAGTAAAAACACCAGTGTATAATGGAAACACACCAGTGGTTACCTTGGTTCCCAGAGAGGAAATTGCCTTCAAGGGAGTCTGACTTATGAAACTACTGGCCAGGTGTAAATCAGTGGATTAAACACCTGTAGTAGCTACTCCACTTGAACTACTGACATGAATTACTTGTAATTCCTGTAGTGTAGCCTCCTCAACTGTTGGTGGGTTAGCAATGATAGAGGAACCAGACTCAGTCACTTGTTGAGGTATATTCTCATTGATAGGTGGTTGAGAAGAACTGATTTGTGTCTGGTCCATATCAAGTGCATCCAACAGAGGTATAATTTGTGGTGGAATTTGTGCAGTGAGGATGGGGTTGAAAGAGGAGGGCTGTGGAAGATAGATTCAAGTGAATCCGTTGCTTCATAACGTGGTGTCCCTATGGATACAACCTGATCCTTTTGAGAGGATGCAGTAGGAGTTTTAGGCTCAGGTTGAGATCTTTCTTCCATCTACTTTGAGGAAGTAGCAGCAGTGGTTATTGGTGACTTTTGTGTTGTCACAAGAATTATCTCTAGGATCTCATCTTCCAGAGTTACCTTTTTGGAGGGTTTGGGGGGCTTTTGGGATTTTTTCTTGTTTCGCTTTTTGGTGGGTTTTGGTGTGGGTTTCACAGCAGTGGGTCTGCTACTGTGATCCCCAGGAGCAGTGGGCTCAACAGCAGGGGCTTGAGGAGCAGTTGTTGCTGCTAAATTCTACTCAGGTGCCTCTGTTTGTATTTTTGAAGGTTTTGACAGCCTTGTGAATGTTTCAGAAGTTAGGCTGTTTATTTGAAAAGGATTTCATTGGATAAGACATGAGCATTATCCTTTGAAAATTTTCTTTTGTAGATAAAAGCTTAAAAATCTTGGAAATAATAAAAATGATTTTTTGTTGACATTTTTTACCATATCGTTGAAAATCTTTTGGGAGTAATTAAAAGTTTCTTCTGTCAAAATAACATAGCCCAAGTATTGGAATTTCATTAAAGGCTGTAGTTTTGTTTGAAACACACATGAGGAGGGTATGGAATAAAAATCTCATGGCAGGTGGAAAGCTGCCCTTTTGTAAAGTTTCTTTTTTCATTTTGTCTACATACCCTATCTCAATGAAATCAGTTTGGTAATCAGCCTTTGGGAAAGAGGTTTTACCTGTAAGATCATTGATTTCAAACACCTCTGAAATGGTTTGAGGTGTGATAGTAGCCGGAATTCCCTTTATTGATGAAGTAATAGCTAAGGGCTTTTTGTCCTTAACTTCAAGCTTTGCATTTTTCCAGAACTCTTGTTGGGTATCCAGGTAAATAGGTGCATTACAAGTCAACAAAGTTTTGTACTTTGAAGATGAGAGAGTATCAATAACGGAGTTGAAGGTTGTGTTTTGACTTGGTTTCTCAAGTATACACAGGTAGTTATGAGGGGTTTTGAATAGGAGAGCCATGGTGAATTGAAGGTGGTTGAGAGCGAATGAAGAAGATGAGTGATTTGAGAGAATTTGATGAAAACTGCTTTTGAATGGAATTTTGAATTCGATTCGACAGTGAAAACCCTGTTTGGGGTTTTGATTAGGGTTTTATAGGGTGAAAAAGTGCATGCTGACGTGGCAGCGGTTACAAAAGTTCTGATGGCTAAGTACTGTCCATGTGATAACCTCTGATGAATAATGTATGACAGTTGTTAGGAAACCACTGATGGATCAATATCAGTGGTTTACAGTGGTGAAAATGAAAACATTGGTTGACTTTAACTATCAGTGGATTAAAACACTGATGTTTGACAACAATTTTTAACAATGACAATGAAGGAACAGAGGTTGACTTTCAGCAGTGGATAATATTCAACAGAACAGATGTTTGAATCAAAACAGTGGTTATGGTAGACTTTTAAGGATTAATGAAAATTTTCATTTTTAGCTATTTTTAAGGATGAATTTTTGATTTTCTGAAAACATTTTAATTCTTTTATTCATAGAAAAACAAGATTTTGCCTGTTATTCCATGTTCAGCATGCCAATCCTAGAGATCAAGCTTTCAAAGGTGGATGTGTCTAAAGCCTTTGTTAGCACATCTGCCAGCTGATCTTTAGTTGGAACATGGTGCAGAGAAATCAAACCTTTTTCATAGCAATCCCTCACAAAGTGATGTCTGATATCAATGTGCTTGGTGGTTGAATGTGAAACTGGATTTTTGATGATATTTTCTACTGCCTGATTGTCCAACATGAGAGGTGTCTTTAAGGCAGTGATACCAAAATCCAGCAAATGATTTTGAAGCCATAATAGTTGGGTTGTACAGCTTGCAGCAGTTATATACTCTGCCTCAGCAGTGGATGTTGAAACAACTGCTTGCTTTTTGCTTTGCAAGACACTAAGCAATTGCCTAGGAATTGGCACCCTCCTGAAGTGGACTTCCTTCTTGTATTGCATCCAGCAAAGTCACTGTCTAAGAAACCTGAAAGCTTGATATTTCCATCAGCTGGATACCAGATACCAAGTGTGGGAGCACCTTTGAGGTATCTGAATATCCTTTTTACAGCAATAGGTTTGACTTTCTAGGGGCTGATTGGGATCTTGCACAAACACATGTTGCAAACATGATGTCTGACCTAGATGCAGTTAGGTACAATAAAGACCCAATCATGCTTCTATAAAGAGTTTAATCAACCAAATCATCCTTTTCATCAAACATGACTAACTTGGTGGTTGCTATGGGTGTACTACATGGTTTGCAGTCATTCATATCAAATTTTGTTAAAAGTTCTTTGGCATATTTGCCTTGATGAATGAAAGTACCATTTTGCAGTTGCTTTACTTGGAGACCAAGAAAGCACTGTAGTTCACCCATTGCACTCATCTCAAACTCAGCTGTCATGAGTTGTATGAACTCTTCACACATTTTAGGACATGTGCTTCCAAAGATGATGTCATCCACATAAATCTGGACAATCATCAAATCTTTCCCTCTCCATTTTAGAAACAATGTTTTATCAATTTTACCTCTTGTGAAACCAATGGAAAGAAGAAAGGTAGAAAGAGTTTCATACCAGGCTCTAGGTGCTTGTTTCAAGCCATACAAAGCCTTATTTAGCTTGTAGACATGATTTGGATAAAATGGATCCTCAAAGCCAGGAGGTTGACAAACATATACCTCTTCTTGAATTTTACCATAGAGGAAAGCACATTTGATATCCATTTGAAACACCTTTATGTTGTGGTTAACAGCAAAGGCCAGGAACAGTCTGATAGCTTCCAGTCTTGCTACAGGGGAAAAAGTTTCATCATAATCAATGCCCTATTCCTGTCTGAAACCTAGAACCACTAGCCTTGCTTTATTCTTGACAACAATGCCCCTTTCATCAGTTTTATTTTTAAAGACCCACTTTGTGCCAATAGGACCCACACCCTCTGGCAGTGGTACAAGCTCCCATACTTGTTGTCTTTTAAACTGTTGGAGCTCCTCTTGCATGGCCTCTACCCAACTGTTACCTTTTAGTGCCTCTTGGTACTTGACTGGTTGATGGAGAGATAGAAAGCCAACAAAAAGAAAGATGTTTTGGGATTGACTTCTTGTGAGCACCCCTTCACTGATGTTGCCAATGATTTGGTCTGGTGGATGAGACTTCAAGAAGATTTGATCTCCTTTGTATGGAACAATGGCATTTAAGGGTGAGGGCTGCAGATGTGAATCATCTGAGCTAACAACTGTTGGTGACTTTGATGATCCAACAGTGTCTTCGAATGGCGGTGGAGGAATAGGAGGAAGTGATGTGGAGACATGTTGACTTTTATCCACTGTTTGAATATTTTTATCAACAGTGTTTGATGATGTGGAAGCAGGGGTTTTAGGGCTACTTTGGTCAACAACTGTTGATGTAGCAGTGGTTGAGCTTTGATAGCTGTTTTGATCATCTGCTGCTCTGGCCATGGAGGTGAACTTTTGTTGTGGAATGATCACTTCATAGCCATAGTCTGATGGAAGAGTTTGAGATGGACCTGCACTATTAGTCTTAACAGAAACATTTTCAAAGGTAAATTTATCAAGATCAAATAACTCAGCAGGATTTGCAGGGATTTTCATTGAAGAAAGTTCATTGAACTTCACATTCAAAGTCTCTTCCACTATTTTGGTCCTTGTGTTAAACACTTTGTAGGCCTTAGCAGTGGTTGAGTATCCCAAATGATAACCACAATCTATTTTGGCTGCAAATTTTGAAATTGAGTCATTTAAGTTCAAAATAAAGCATGGGCAGCCAAATACTTTAAAGTATGATATTTGTGGTTTAATTTTATACAGAATTTCATAGGCAGTCTTTTGATGCCTGGAGTTGATCAAAACTCTGTTCTGGACATAGCAAGCAGTGTTTACTGCCTCTGCCCAGAAAGTTAATGGCAAACCTGAATCAACAAACATGGTTCTGGCAGCCTCTATCAGTGTTCTGTTCTTTCTCTCAACAACTCCATTTTGTTCTGGTGTCCTTGGAATGTTGTACCGCCTTACTATTCCTTTTGATACACAAAACTCATCCAACTCCCTATTTCTGAATTTTGTGCCATTGTCACTCCTAAAGATTTTTACTGGTAAGTCAAACTGCTTTTCAACCTGTTTGACAAAGTGTTGCAGAATGCCCGCAGTCTCATCTTTAGAATGTAAGAAATAAGTCTATGTAAACCTAGAAAAGTCATCTACAATAACCAAACAATATCTTTTCTTTTTTAGACTCATGACTTTTACTGGACCAAACAGATCCATGTGCAGCATTTGCAAGCACTTGGTTATTTTGGACTCTTTAATGGACTTAAATGAGCTTTTATGTTGTTTTTCTTTTAAGCAGGAGATACAATGCTCAGGACAGGTGAATAGTTTTTGAGGAAGACCTCTTACAAGTCCCTGTTTTGACAAAGCAATGATTGTCTTGAGATTTGTGTGCCCCAATCTCCTGTGCCAAAGTTCTGTCTCTTTGTTAGAGGCAGCTGAGAACAGACAGGCATCAGTCCTGGGGCTCTCTTTTGACAAATCAACTACATAAACATTGCCACTCCTTTGAGCAACAAGTTAGGTTTTTCCATTTTTTTTATTTCTTCAATCTTTTTAACCATTTATGGTCCAACAATCCTACAACACACCTTAGTAAAGAATGACCCATACCCTTTGTCACTCATTTGTGAAACACTAAGGAGTTTGAATTTTAGATTGTCTATCAGATTGACATTTTTAAACCTAACATTTCCAGACTGTACTGTACCAGAACCCATTACCTTCCCTTTACCATTATTGCCAAAAGATATATCACCCCTCCATGAGTTTTGAATTCCTTGAGTAGGGCTCTACATCCAGTCATGTGCCTGGAGCCTCCACTCTCTATATACCAAAGACTATCTAAGCATGCAGAAGCTCCCTGCACATCAAGTAAAAGATTAGTTCAGGAGGGTCTCCAAAGCCAATAAGGCTTTGGATGGGGTCTCAACAGTGTCTGTGTTAAGTTCAGGTGGATGGACAGTGGTTAGCTCAGGGGTTTGGACAGTTTTTGAAAGATTTTTCTCTAACCACTGCTGGGGGTCATTTCCCATCAACTGTTGATAACCAAAGGGATGCCTGTTCACTTTTGGTTTAGAAGGCTTTTTGTAAACCTCATAAACGTGTGGGACCCTTGGGTATGGTGGTTGACCTTTACCTCTTTGGTATTGGTTAGCAGGGGTGCATCAGTCACCTGAACTTCTCTTTTGACAAAGGTTTGGTTCAGCTGTTTTGTAACAACTGTTTGAACTGCCACAAACAGTGGTTGTTTCTTGACTTGTGGTTTTGATGAACTCAAGAGTGTTTTTGATGTGTATTCTTCCTCTTTGACCTCAAAGGATTTTAAATACACACACTTCTGAGTGGAATGGTTTGATTTACCACAGATGGTGCAGCTCTTTGAAGGCACAATGGTGCTTGTTTTGTTAATGTCATAAGCTTTCAAATGAAAACAATCTTTGGTCAAATGATTTTTTCTTTTATCACAAAACAAGTTTTTAATCTTTTCTTTTATTTTCTTCTTTTCAGACTCCTTTGCAACAGAGTTTTGAAACACTGTTGGGATGTCCTTAAGAGGAATTACCCTGGCCTTAGGAGCTTTGACACCATCCACAGTTGTGAAGTCCATGGGTTTGAAATTTTCAAGGATGTCACACTCATCAGACCATGTGGGTTTGAATTGGTATTTTTCAATCTCCTCAAAAGTTGAGGATCCCACAGATCTTTCCAAAGTCATTTTGTTACCAAGTTTATCAGTTATTTTAACTTCTTGGCCATCCTTGTTGGTGGGTATGATTTCAACAGTGGTTTAAACAGATTCATTTACAGTAGTGTTTTCAACTTGGTCATGTTTTCTGAACCCTACACCAAATTTTACATTGCTTTTGATCTGATTTTCAAGCATAACTTCATAACCTTTGCAGGATTCCACCCATTTTTCACATGTGATTTGGGTGGATTCCAACTCTTTTTTACAGACCTGATATTTTTCTATCATTGTCTGAAGTTGGTCCTTGGTTATGCTATGCTCTTGTTTGAGGCTGCAAATCTCAATATCTTTTTCTGACAATTTGTTTTTCAATTCTTTTAAAGATTTTTCAAATTATACTTCATCATTTAACAATCTATCTCTAAGGTTTTCATTCACCTCCTTAATGTTTGCAAATGTTATGATGCATTTGTCTGAACAAAGGTTTTTAAGAACCTAGGGTGATACCTTAGTTGCAGCCATCATGGCACAATCACAGACATGTTCACTTTCTTCTGGCTCTTTCTCTTCTTTTTCACCTTGTTTCTTCTCTTCTTCATCAGCAGACCAAGGGTCAGACAGTGATTCCAACAGGGGTTCTGAATTTTCTCCCAACAGTATTTCACCAGCAACAGCGTACTCCACTACTTCAGCAATTGTATCCACTGTTTCTTCATTTGTCTGTCCTTCTTCAGTTTCCAGCCCTTCTGGTATAGACTCCAATGCTACAAAACAAAGATCATCATTGGAAACATCATTTTTAGCATAGAGTGCAAAATTTTCATCACCTAGCTCATCAGGTAACCTACTCCTATCAACAAAGCCTTGGGTGAAAAAGCTTTATTGATCTGGTTGAACCACTGCTGGTGTAGCTTGTTGAGGTGCAACTGGTTGCACTTGAACCTGAGGGACAGGGGCTTGGACATACTGAATTTGATGAACAGTGGTTTGGAAATAATGCACAGGAACAGGGGTTGCAGGGTGTGCATAATGAGTAATGTTTATATGGGCAGCAGGGGCATATTGGGAATACTGCACAGTGTTTTAGTTATTTTGTGGTCTACGGCTAGGGTGTGTGATGATTGGTCCACTGTTTTGACTCCTACACTCTCTAGCAAAGTGACCTAACCTATTGCACTTGTAGCATTTGATTTTTGATTTATCCAACCCTACTTTTAAATTCCCATGCAACCCTGGAAATTTTCTCCCTGTCCTTTTGTAAAACTTGTTGGTTCTAACACTCAGCAGTGCAAGTTGGTGTAATATGTCCATTTCCTCTAAATCAGTTGGATCAAAATGCTGGAGATCATTGAGTTCAAAGCATAGATTGTTAGAATTCTGGTCTTCTCCATTAGCTGTGAAAGCATAATTGGATGAGTAAGAATCAGAGTTGTTAAAAGCTCCACCAGCTGTTATGTTAATGTAATGATCATAACCCTGATCCTTACTACTATCAGATTCTTCCTGACCCAAAAGAGCTGTGATGCCTAATGAATAGTCATCTGCAGCTTTTCCAGACTCTTTTAACTTCTTTTTCCGGTTCAACTCCCTTTCATAGGTCAGGAGTCTACCATGAAGCTGGGTTAGGGTCAGATCTTTGAACCTAACTGAATTCCTGGTTACAAAAGCAATTGTGTCCCATTTTTTAGGAAGTGACTTGAGAAACCTACTATTTTGTGTTGCATTAGCAAATTCAACCTTAACAAGTTTCAGTTCACTTATGAGACAACTAAATCGCTCAGACTGTTGTGTTAATGATTCACCCTTAATGTGACAAAAGGTTTCATACTGTAGGTTTAAAATTTCCCTGTTATTTTCAATTACTTCTTCAATTCCCCCAAACTGTTCCTTAAGTGAATCCCACAATTCCTTGGCACTATTACAGTGTAACAGCCCAGCATATATTTCATTTGGTAGTGCAGATGCAACGATGCTAAATGCCTTGGCATCCAGTTCAATTTTCTGAAAATCCTGGTCAGTATAGTTCTCAATTTTCTTAGGAACCATGACTTTTAGATCCTCAGCACCCGGCACCATTGGAACATGTGGTCCAAAGATAACCGACTTCCAACATCCGGTATTCTGTTGAGCTAGGATGTGACTCATCATTCGCTCCCAGATGTTGTATTCAGATCTGACCAACATAGGTGGTTTGAAGAGAGAACCAATGCTATTTGTGTTATCCTGTGATTGTGACGTCATTCTGGTTGTTTTTCAGGCACTGAATAATCAACTTTGTTCGTGATTAAACCTTACTCTGTTTTACAACTAAAACCGAATAATCGAGAGTATCAATGAAATTGAGCTGAACTTTTACGTCAAAATGATTGTTAGATCAAATTTGACTGTCCGTGCTCTGATACCAATTGTTAGGATCTGAGTTTCTTTTGATTGTGCTTGTTTGAATAAAATGAAGATGAAACAGAGTTAAATGCAGCGGAATTAAATGGAACAAACTTTCAACACACAATCAATGAGAGAATAAGTTTCAGCAAACATGTTTATATTGAAATCGAATGATTGTATTTGTTACAATAATCAATCACAATGCATGCATGCACATAATCTCCCCCTCATCCTGAGCTCACAGTGATTGTTCGTACATAATGACTTGGTGATGAAGAGAGCTAATAGAACAGTACATGGTACTATTCTATTTATAGTACAGAACAAACCACTGAGCATCTTTTGGCTGACGTCACCATGAAAGTGACATCTAACCTCCTAACAACCTACAACCGCTGACTATTACAAACACTGCTGACTAAACTACTGATTACAAATAATACAAAGGATAGACTAAACTACTGCTTTTTAATTCCACTGTTATTGCTCCAGCAGTGCTTTGTGTCTTCAGCAGTACTTGAACCATATCAGTAGATTGAGCATCAGTTCTTTATCTTCAACAGTCTTTATGTATCAGCAGCAGTTGTAAAGGCAGTGCTTTGGGCCATCAGATGTTAGGATCACTTTCAAGGGGAAAGACTAAGTACAAACAACTGCTTATTCTGAATCCACTGATCTGATCCAGTTTTGTCTTTAATCAACTGTTCCTTTGTAGGGTTCAATCCCAACAGTCCATTTCATTGAGTAAAATCTTATTGACTTTATCCTCAACTTCCATCCAATTTATAACGCCAAAATATACAAAAACATTATTGAGGTTTGTTTGTCAATAAAGTTTAGCTGTATAGGATGGACAACATTGTCAGACATCTTTCTTAACTAAGGATTAACAATGTTGTCCATCACCATACAGCAAAACATTATTGATTTCAGCATGATCAAATTTACAGTTTTAAGGTGGTTTATTTAGTGTCGTTCAATTCCTTGGTAAAACGCCAAAAAAGTTATAAAAAAAAAAACAAACATCGTTCATTGGAAATTCAAGGATTGTTGGCTGAAAGGGTGTAAACTCAATAACATTTTGCTGCATGATATGGACAAATATTATAGAAAAAGAGGCTGATTTCAGACTTTGTGCTTCCACACGGCGACAAAAAAACTACTTCGAAAAACAAATATAAAAAAAATCATACGGAAGTCGAAACAGTCAGTGAAGATGCTTCAAAAGAAGAAAGAGACTGGTGACAGTGAAGATTTGGAAGATCAATATATATTTTTTTTAATTTTCTTTTTCAGCTGATTGTTATATAATAACAACGCCATATCTAATAAAAATGTCACACAGCCAAATGCTTTTCAAAACGCCAACATGCCATAAAACACCCCAAAAACTACCAAACCATAATAAAATCACTTTGGACAAGTATTATAAAAAACCAAAAAAAAATTAAATAAAAACCAAACTTGAAAATGTAACTAGAAATAGTAACTACAAATAAGTAAAACTGAAGAGAGGGAAAATTTATTATATTAGAATCTAAAACCCAAAACTTGAAAGATGGGACGTGTTACAGATTTCAGAGATAAAGCTTATCAAAAACAGTAATTACAAACAGTAACTGAAATGACGAATACATTATTATAATAATGTACCGCCTAATTTACGCGCCAAAAAGACATCCTATAAAATGATACGTCTCAGCAACTTTCATTTGATCAAACCAAAAAAACAAACGCCAATACTACTAAATACCACTCACTGTAAAACGCCAAAAAAATTAAAAAAATCAAAGATTGCTAATATGCTTTCTTGGATATTCAGTATTGTTCTTCGGGAAGTTTCACTGAATGAATTCTTAGCTTAGGGGAGTAACTCAGTAAGATTTTGCTGCATGAGATGGACAAAAATTCAAGAAAAAGATACTGATGACAGTCATATGTCATTTTGTATTCTTTCTTCTTGAAGAAGGCTTGGATGAGGAGAAAAGATCAATGACACTGAAGAGTGGGATGATTACAAAGATAAAGATCAAGATGAAGAAAAAGCGAAAAACTCACCCACACGTCATAGATCTATGTCCCCAAACATCCACAAAAAACCACTTCAATAGACGAGCAGGCAAAATAATCAAACCGATGGGTTTGTTAAGTTTTACATAAAATGCCATATATTTGGTGACAGTTCTTGTACTATTAAAGAAGAGAGAGACTGATGACAGTGAAGATTGTGAAGAGAGATCCGATTAGGATTTTTAATTTAATTTTTTCGCTTCTATTTTTTCCCTGTGGTTGTAATATAATCTTACAATTGTAAAACGCCAAGATACCACAAACGCCAAAATGTATATAAAAAATAATAGAACAATTGGCCATCTTGTTTAAAACGACTTGAAAAACGCCATTCAGATAGATTTCCTGACCCCCTGGGTTCCCATGGCATACGATTTGCATAACCGCCATAAACGCCAAAATGTTAATACAATGAAACCATTAAACGTCATTAATTATTGAATTTGGTTAACGCCAAAAATCTTAAACCCCAAAAATAAAACAATATTGTGAAAAGCGGAACTAGAAAAGCAGAAGATAAAAGGACAAAAACTCCCCTCCGCTCTTTTCTATGCCGCGTGACACGTGTTGGGCCAGGATGCGTTCTCACACTTTTGAGCGTTTTCTCCTGATCCTTTTTATCTATATATATATATATATATATATATATAGGGTCAGAATTTTTAGAAAACGGAGAAAAGTGTGAGAACGGTGAAAACGCTTATGGATCGTTAGATCAAAACAATCCATAGACTTGATTACGCGGTGGCGTTTTCGTAAATAACATCAAATTTATTATGTGAGAAGCGCTTCATTAAGGGTAAAAGAGTCTTTTACCGCTGAAATTCAAAACGCGAACAAATGATAACACGCCATCCAAAAAAAATAAAACGCCATTAAAAATAAAACGCCAAAAATTAGTGATAAAATGCGTTGGATATTACAGGAAGATGAAACAACACAGTAACTGAATTTCAGTTATTAACATTTATTAGAAGAAATTCCCTCCTAAATTACGCGACAAAAACATCATTATATAAACGACGTAAAACATCGCTTCCATAATCACTTCAATCTATCCATTTCTGCGAAAACATCTTTAACCAAAAACGCCAATTTAACCAAAATGCCAAAAACGGCAATAATCGTTTGGTGGAGATACACTCTGGCAATCAGGCGATTCGTCCTGCGTTTTGACAACAGAAGGATGGTGTATGTTGGGATGATCAAGGCAATTTTAAAGATGGAATAAGAGGTACAGAGGGGTATCCTATCTCATGGCATCGCTCTGGATAACGAATGCCATGAAACACATATGCTTATGAAAGCATTAACAAGGAAATTTGGACCAATCAAAGCAGATGTAAAGCCGGACGCTGTCATGACATCATGGCGTTTTGATGATGAAACAGACATGGTGACCATTATATACGAAAACAGAGAGCAGGAAGACTACTGCCTTGATAACATCATGACAAAGCAGGGGCTTGGGTTCGTGGAAGAATTGCATAACGCCACTTGTTTGAACATAGAAATCGACTCAAAATTGGCGTTAACGCAAGACATGTTCAAATGGAGGCTTCAGAATCTTCAGGAACAAGAAGCCGATGAAGGTGAAGGTGATGACATGGATGAAGATCCAGATGAAGACTCCGAGGAAGAAGATGACGCAAGTGATGGATACTTTTCGGATAAAGTACCTTCTGACGAAGGGTTTTAATTTTTTTTCTTCTGTGTAATCTCCTTTTTTTAAGATAATTAAATGATATATTTCTCTATTTATTTGCAAAATGCCAAAAAAGTTACTACAAAAGGTTATTGTTTACAAAACGCAAGAAATAACAAAAAATATTTTTCTTGCTTAATATTTTATTTTCTCCATTATTGTATTTTCTCATCTTGGTCTGCATAGTGCCATTTAAAAAAAGCCAAACTTGGAAGAAGGGACGTCTATCACCCTAGAAACTGATAAAAGCTGATCAAAACAGTAAATACAAACAGTAACTGAAAAGACAGTTACTTTATTTCAATAATTTATTATAATAAAAAAATCTCGCCTAAACTACGCGCCAAAAAACTCCTATAAGAGAGGGGTCTACACACAATGAAATGAGCACACCCAGAAAACAAACACCATGTTCTCTAGAAACCACTCACGTTAAAACGCCAAAAAATGTTAGTTAAAATAACCACAGATGGCAAAGGTTTCACTGAATGGATTCTTCTCTGAGGGGGTTATCTCTATAATCTTTTGCTGAATGAGATGGACAGATATTCAAGAAAAAGAGACTGATGACAGTGATATGTCATCATGTGAGCTTTGTTCTTGATGGATATATTGATGGCATGAAGGGATCGATACCATTGTAAAATGCTGTTTTGGACTCCATTATTATAAATAGCATTAAGCAAGAGTTGATCTTCAATGACATGCCACCAAACAAGAATATCACACCAAAAAACAGGATGCCACTAAGAAGCTTAGTCTAAAAAAGACGGGGTTTATGTTGGAAAGTTGGCATCTAGCTAAGGTATTCAAAGGTTCAAAACGCCAAAACAAATTCAAGAAGAAGAGGCTGATGACAGGGAAGATTTGGAAGAGAAATTAGATTACCGTTTTTAATTTTTTTTGTTTTTCATTTTATATTGTTTTGTTATCAAATTATCTGTTGTTTTGTTATCTAATTCTCTACAAATAAAATACATTATTATATAAAACGCCAAAAACTACAAACACCAAAACGCTACTAGTAAAAGCACCTTGTCAAATGTATTAAACGCCAAAAAAATCACTAAACGCCATAAAAAACATTTTGTCTTATTGTAATCTTATGAAAATATTAATGACTCGTAGTGAATTATTATACAACGCCACAAAACGCCAAAAAATTGACCAGAAAACGCTATAACGCCAAAAAATTATCTGTGTGACACAAAAACAATTAATTCAACGCCAAAAAGTTTAATGAATACAATTAACGCCAAAATAATCTTAGACGCCAGAAAATGTTATAGCGTGTTACGAAAATAAAAGAAGATTGAAAAGACAAAAAAAACCCCTCAACCCCTGATCATATCCCACGCCACGTGTTGGGCCATGATGTGTTCTCACCGTTCTCACACTTTTGGGCGTTTTCTCCTAATCCCGTTTCTACATATATATATAGGGTAGGGATATGGTAAAAAGTGTTTAAAATGTAAGAAGGGTAAGAAGTGTTTTAAACCATTGGATATTTGATCCAATGGTTGAGATTAATAGGGTATAAAAATGTAAATTGTGTTTTAATTAGAGGGACCTTATGTAAAATTGAAGGGCAATAGTGTCTTTTTAAATGTTTGAAATATGGTAACCATAACCTACACAACCAAAAACTCCTACATTCACTCCTTTTTCCTTAAATATAGGAATTAATGATTCACCTTAATTGTAGGAGGTCTTTGGTTGCATATTCTTCATACGTTATCATAAAGAGATCTATAATCAGATTCATGGCGTGGTGTTTTAAAACAACTGGATAAATTGACTATGATTCAAGTCATGGTGTTTTATCTGGAGACATTGTTCATGGCGTGGTGTTTTAAACATATATTATTCAAGTCATGGTGTTTTATCTGGAGACATTGTTCATGGCGTGGTATTTTTTAAATAAAAAAACATTCCCAGATTTTAAAACACCATGACTATGATTCAAGTCATGGTGTTTTATCTGGAGACATTGTTCATGGTGTGGTGTTTTAAACATCTATGATTCAAGTCATGGTGTTTTATCTAGAGACATTGTTCATGGCGTGGTGTTTTATCAATACAAAACATTCCCAGATTTTAAAACACCATGACTATGATTCAAGTCATGGTGTTTTATCTAACCATCGTACACCATCACTCACATTAACCACCATCACCGTCGCCATCGCCGTCGTGAGTCACCATCTCCGACAACACGTGACCTTCAGTTCAGAATCTCCGACGAACCACATATTCCAGTTTCCTCCACCACTCATCGTACAGCCTTCATATTCTCCGTTCATCATCTTGAATCTTTATCGTCATCGGTGTATTGTCTCGGGAAAGACAGTGTTTAGCGGCTGAAAGTTATTTAAGGTTTTGGTTCGGTGTGTGTGTGTAACAGAGAAGAAGAGGGTTGTCGGCTGAAACGTATATTAGGGTTTTGGTTTGATTTTTGTTTCGAACGAGGAAGAAGAGACAGTTATCTTTTTGTTTTAATTAATTGATAATATATTAAGGGTAGGGAATGTACAATTACTAATATACCCTTTTGAATTAATTAAGATGAGGGACACTTGTCATTCCCAAATTATTTCTTACACTTCTTACAAAAGATGGACTTTGTACAGGATCCTCTACCTATATATATATATATATATATATATATATGTAGTGGATGGTTCAAATGAGAAATTTTTTTTGAAATAATAAAAAAGTAGAAATTTTAACCAATAATAATGTTTCATTTTACTTCATTTAATTTTTGTATTTAATATTATTTTTTTTTGAAAGGAAAATTTCATTAAAACAACGGCACACCTCAAACCAAGTGTTAAACCGCACGAACAGCAACTACATAATTACAGATTTACACCAATCTTGCCTGGAAAACGAAATACCTTTTAACCTACTATTACACCACAGAAAACCCAAAGCTTTAATATCGCTAATAATATCTTCGATCTTAGCCTCCTTGTTATTAAAAATAACCGCGTTCCTGGCCTTCCAAATGCACCAACATCCAATTCTTGTCAACCCCTTGAAAATTTCCTTTTTTGGATCATTTAAGCCGACATGTTCGTGGATTTGAAGAACATAGGAGCCACCTTACACCATCTACTAACATGATTCCAAGCCGTATTCGCCACAATATAAGTCGTAAAAATGTGATCCACAGTCACTATACCTTCGCTACACAACTTACAACTTTCATCTTCTAAGATAATGTTCCGGTTTTTCAAAGCTTCCGCTGAAGCAATCCTATTCATGCTCACCCTCCACACAAAAATATTTCATTTAGCCGGAAGCCATTTGCAATTGTTGTCTTCGACGATCTCGTTCCGAACCCTGCTACTATCGAGCATTCGTTTCACCGCCCCGACACTGAAGTTCTCATCTTCACTGCCAATCCATTTCCACGAGTCCCCAGTAGACGCAAAAGAAACATTATAAAGTAAAATGCGCAACCCTACAAGCTCGTCAACCTCTCGACCGGCCACGACCGGCCTCTTCCAGACCCAATCATAAATAAGCCCACTTCTATCGGGTTTGACCCACTCAATAATTCTGCACTTTTTCTCCGATTCCAATTTAAAGATTTCCAGAAATTTGTCTTTGAGCGGTCCATTACAAAGACACGGATCCAACCAAAAAGCGGTGTTAACCCCATTACCAACATTACTTTTAAAGAAATTCCTTAACGGCGTACCTTCAATTTTTGTTTTGGAGAGAACGTTGACGATATTATTCCAAACTCCTCCCATGGATTTTCTATTCGGGATAATCCCAGCATAATCTTGTATTATGAATGGCTTCAATGACTTTCTTCCAAAGTGTTCCTTTATCCGATAAGAAACTCCAACCCCATTTCGCTAGAAGGGAGATATTAATATTTTGCAGTTTGCTAAGCCCGAGCCCTCCATACTTCTTAAGAGTAGTAATCTTCTGCCAAGCCACCCAGTGGAGATTATTGTTTGTATCATTTGCACCCCATAAGAATTTTATAACTTTAGCTTCTAAGTCACTTAAAACTTTGACCGGGCCTTATATAGAGAGAAATAATAGATCGGGAGGCTTTCAAGAACCGACTTGATAAGAGTGACCATACCCCCCCCCCCCAATAGAAAGATGGGATGCCTTCCACTTAGATAATCTCGCATCGAAAATATCATATACCGAATTCCAATTGGAGATCCGATTCATGTTCGCACCGACTTTTAGACCAAGGTAGATAAAAGGAACTTCTCCCACTTGACAACCAATAATATCCGCTGCTTCTCCTAACTCAGCCGACTCCACCCCTACCGCAAAAATACTAGATTTAGCAAAATTGATCTTCAGACCCGAGCACATATGGAAAATCCTAAGGATGCGGACAACATTCAACAGGTTGTCTTTAGTCCAGTCCCCGAGAATAATCGCATCATCCGCATAGAGAAGATGTGAGATAATCGGACCATTATTAGGAAGTTTAATACCATTCAAAGCACCAACATCTTTAGCCTTGTCAATCATACACGATAACGCTTCCATCACCATTAGGAACAAAAACGGAGAGATCGGATCTCCTTGTCGGAGACCTTTTGAGCACCTAAACTCAAAAGTGGGAGAACCGTTAACAAGCACCACAGATCTAGCCGATTCCAAAATACCCTTCATCCATAAACACCAACGATCTGGGAAACCCATTTGAGCCATAATAGATAATAAGAACTTCCAATTAACATTGTCGTATGCCTTCTCGAAATCAATTTACAACAAAAAAGCCTTTTTCTTGAACTTATTCCCCCATCTTAAGACTTCATTAACGATAAGCGGGCCATCTAAAATATAATTCCCACATAAAAAAACAGATTGAGACTCCGAGATGACCGATCCGATAACCTTCTTCAAGCGATTTGCAAGAACTTAGGAAATCACTTTACTAACTACCCCAATGAGATTAATAGGCCTGTAATTATTCAAATCAACCGGGTCATGAACTTTCAGGACTAATGTGATGAACGAAGTCCCGCAACCCACGTTTATCTTCCCGTGATCAAAGTAATAATCCAAAAGGTCTTTAAAATCCTTTTCAAATAGGTACCAAAACGTTTTAATAAATTTCATATTTAACCCGTCCGGGCCCGGGCCCTTATCACTCCCACAATCGAAAACAGCTAACTTTATTTCCTCCATCGAGAATCTACCCGTCAATCTGATTTTCTCAACCTCCGATAATTGTTTAAAACCTTCACAAAAAAGATCAGGTCTTCCTAGAACGTCCTCCATAAAACGATCCCTAAAGAAGCACATTATCTCCTTTTTAATTTTTGATGGTTTCGAAATCCAGGTTCCACCAATATTCAGGCCTGGTATATGGTTTTTGTCGAAATCTTCATTAACTTTTTTACAAAGCGTGAAAAAACTTGGAGTTCTCATCCCCTTCAAGGGCCCATTTCGTTCTAGCCCTTTGCTTGATATCCAAGTTTTTCTTGTAGGAAATGTCTGCAACAACTTTCTTATTTTAAGCAAAAATCCATTCCTCCTCTTCCGTCAAATCCCTATCCTCCATAATTTTTTTCAATTTCCTCCAGATCATGTATGGGCTTTGTCGAAATCTTCATTAACTTTTTTACAAAAATCATCCCTCCAATCTTTAATAGCTTTCCTTAACACCGCGAACTTTTTAATTAACCGGATATCAGGCGTTCCTTCTACACCACACTGATTAACGGTCGCAGCAACCATCTCCCCGTAACCCGGCTGATCGATCCAAGAATTAAACTCACGAAATGGTTTCGGCCCGAAATTTTTGTCCGAGATGATTAAAACCAGCGGGCAATGATCCGAGTACCGAGAAGGAAGAGCCCTCAACGTAGCAACCGGCCACTTATTAAAAAACTCCGGGCAAACTAGGAACCTATCGATCTTGCTTAACTTCTTACCATTCTCTCTAATGCAAGTGAACCTTTTCCCTTTCATCTCATACTTAAGCAAGTTAGCTTGATTTATGAAATCGTTAAACCTTTTAGCGCACCCGTTTTTGAATTTGGAGTTTTTCCTTTCAGAAGGTTCCCTAACTGCGTTGAAATCACCCATAAGAATCCATTTGCTGGAAACTCCTCCCATCACAGCCAAAATATCATCCCAAAGAGCCTTTTTAGCCACCACACTTTGAGGCGCATACACATTTACGATGTTTAAAATTTTGTTACTTCCTTTTATAAGACCACTGATGTATAAATAATTCCTGTTCTTTCTAAAATTTGAAACCTGAAATATGCCATCATCCCATATGCACAACAGCCCCCCTGACAGACCCGAGGAATCCACAAATTCCGACCTACAAGATGTATTACCTCAGAGCTTTTCTACATTAAATCCCGAAAAATCATCAAGTTTCGTTTATTGAATAGCCATAAAATCAATTTTGTGGGTCAATTTGAGCCCTTTGATCCACCCTTCTTTCACGACACCCCCGATACCTCTAACATTAACCGACAGGAAATTCATAATTCAAAACCATTATTACCTTCTTTTAAAATAGTCTCCTTCACAAGAGAATTGTACACCCCCAAATTTGCTCCCACCGCTGCTCCTAGGTTAATGGTAGATAAAATCTCTTGCTGAAGTAGATCAACCTCTATGACTTCCTTACTCTTGGCATCCAAAGAATCGACAGCCACAGTAACCTTCGTCTCTTCATTACCCAACCGAGAGTTTTCCTTGTCACCTTCTGTTTCCTCCTGCTGCTGAGACTTCTCTCCTACCGTATTCCCCGAGAAAGCACAAGAACTATCCACCTCATGCTTGTCATTAGATTTATCGACAAGAGGGAAAGGTCCACCAAACCAAGAAGCATTACAAGGCTCCTCCAATTCCGCTCTGGGCATCTTCTAAGGCCTGTCAATAGTAACTGGGCTCACCGGTTTGGGCCTTGGAAGATGCTTATCTTTCAAAATATTAAAAGGTTTCTTTTTTTATTCTTGCCACTTTCTCGAGACTCCCAAAAAGCAGTTGCCGCTGGCCGCCAACCTTGGAACTTTCTCCATGCACTTCGGTATTTCCAAAAACATTAACTGCCTCATGATCCTCTTCACCTCCCCCATGCATGTTCGTCTTTTCCACTTCCTCCCGCCATTCCTCAACCATACGAACTGACCCAAGCTGAGTTGACTCACCATCTTTGTCTCCGGTAGAGGTCTCCGGCCACTCATCATTGACAAGACAGTCCGGGATCCAGTCTGTCTCTTCTTCTCGAACCCAAACATTAAACCTTTTTTTTCCTCCAAATTAACGTTACCATGTTAGTGTAATCGTATATTGGTAAACTTGGATAGATCATTAATTAGTAGTTTTTCTTTTTTAATAGCTAACTACATTAAATTTGTAACTTATTTTCAAAAAATTATATTTTTTCAAAAAAGAAAAAAAATAAATTAAAAGTGTAGGATAAATTATGAGGTGTGTAGGATAAATTTCAATATGTGTAGGATAAATTTCAAACGTAGGATAAATTTTGATGTGCGTAGAAAAAAAACTTTAATGCGGGGATGATAGCCTTTATTGCTAATTAATTAGTTAAACATAATAATATATGAGATGAGAGAAAAACAATTTAATGTTTTACAATTGTAACATTTTTTCTTTTTCTTCCTAATTTAATTTTTTTTCTCAAATAAACATCGCCATATATATATATATATGTGACCGCTAAAATGAGAACCACCTCCAGTTGTAAGAACCGTGCGAACCACTTTCTAGCCATTAGATCAAGATAATGGATGGATGAGATTAAAAGTATTTAAAAATAATATTAAGTATTTTTTGTCTTATTATGTCTTTAATATTTTAATTCAAAAGGATATTTAAGTAAAATTACTTTTTTGTCTTTTTATATATATGATATTTAATTGCCTTTTTATCCTATTCATTAATTATTTTTTATTAAAAAACAGAATTTTTTGTTAAACAATATTTTTAAAATCAGATTTTTATGATAATTTTTTTTAAGATTTTCAAAATGGATGGATGGGATTAAAACATTTTTAAGAGCCGTTCTTTACGAGCGTTTTTTTACGGAACGTTTTACAACCTGTTTTAACGCTCCGTTTTTTCGCGTGGTTTTTCGACCGGGTTTTTACGCGCCGTTTTTTACGTTTTACGTTAAAAACATTTTAAATAAAAGAGTACGTTTTACATTTCTGCATTAAAAAGTTTACGCTTTACGATTTAATTTTTACATTTTAGGTTAAAAGTTTGAAAAGTTTACGTTTTACGCGTTGTTTTTTACGTTTTACGCACTAGTTTTTTACGTTAACGTTTTTTTACGTTTCAAGCGTCGTTTTTTTACGTTTCAAGCGTCGTTTTTTTAACGCGCCGATTTTTACGCCGGCTTTTTCACGCGTCGTTTTTTCAACGCGCCGTTTTTACGTTAACGTTTTTTACGTTTTACGGCCGGCTTTTTGTCTTTATTATTTTTTATTACTTTTTTGTTTTATTATATTACTTTTTATTTTTTAAAAAAGATTTTTTTTATGAAAACCATTTTTAAATTCAAATTTTTTGAACAAGACAAAAACTTTTACGCGCTGGTTTTTGCACACCTGGTTTTTTAACGCGCCGTTTTTTCTCAATTGGCGTTTTTTTAACGCGCCGTTTTTTACACGTTTTTTAACCCGCCGATTTTTTCACATTTTTTAACGCGTCGTTTTTTACAAGTTTTTAACGCGCCGTTTTTTCCACGTTTTTTAACGCGCCGTTTTTTACACGTTTTTTACACGCCGTGTTTTCAAGCGTCGTTTTTTTTAACGCGTCGTTTTTACGTTAACATTTTTTACGTTTTACGCGCCGGTTTTTTACATTAACGTTTTTTTACGTTTTACGCGCCAGTTTTTTATGGTAACGTTTTTTTACGTTTTACGCGACGGTTTTTTACGTTAACATTTTTAAATTCAGGTTTTTTACGTTAACGTTTTTTACGTTTTACGTAAACTTTTTACGTTCTATGTTTTACGTAAAACTTTTTACGTTTTACGTTAAAAAGTTTACGTTTTACGTTAAAAAGTTTACGGTTTAACTTTTTTTTTAACAAAAACTTTTTTAGGCAAAAACTAACGCACCCAGAAAATCGTTACTCGGGAGATGTCTCAGATATATGGTTATCATCATCGACTAGGGGGGGAAAATAAAAAAAAAACAGCATCAAAACAAAGTGTATCTCGAAAAAAAATGGGGTTTGGCTCAGATTTTCGGATAATCAAAAGGCTGCAAAGTGGGGTTGCAGGTTCAAAAACCTACCCTCCACCATCGTTGCCGCGCCATCGTCATCAAAATCTAGGTTTTTTTTGTTTTTTTGCATCATCGCCACCCAATCCAACAGATAAAAAACGCGCATACTTCACTGATTAAAAAATCACCAGAAAATCAACGTAAAACATTTAACATACCAAAATACCATCATCAGATTCAAGAACACCCAAATCAAACCCCCAACATACCACCATCAGATTCAAGAACAGTAGAACATACAAATCAACAGATTAAACCAACAAAATCAACACACACATCAACAGTCGAAACAAACCTGAACCAACAGATCAAACCAACAAATCAACAACCGAAACAAACCTGAACCCGTTTAAGCCCACCACCACCAGATGCAAATCATCTCCCTCATCTCCGTTGGACCTACCCTCCACCGTCACCCACCACTTTTGCCACACCACCAAACCCGGCGACGACTTCAAGCAGAAGAAGTAGAAACGACATAACACCACAACGTAAATGCACTCGTTGGATAACAAACCTTAACCGAACCCTTCTGAAGTTGAACAATTATTAACCTAAACATCACCATCAACGTAAATGGACTCGTCGGAGAACCTCCACCCACCGCTGTCACACCCCCAAAATCCACCATGCGGAGTATCACCGCTTGGAGGCGTGACATGACCAGGATCGAGCCACCAATCATATTGAACAACATAATTAAGTAAATAAAACCAAACACAATACGATTGGTGACCAAAAGGAAGTAAACCGATTTTTGGTTAACAGCGGAAGCATAAAACATAAGTTCAAAACATAAGTTTGTAGTTCATAAGTTTAAAGACCCCAAACATAAGTTCTATGAGTTCATAACATTTATTTAGTAAGTACGGGACATATTAGTTCGTATTCCACAACGACCACCTCCATGTGCAAGCTCCATAGCATCTAACGACCTGCAAGGCATGTAACAACTAGTCAACAACAAAGTTGAGTGAGTTTACGTTTGGTTGTTTAGTTAATGAGTTCGTATCAGAAATCGTAAGTTCGTTTCACAACCATGTATTACCCATTATCCTTGGTTCCCAAACCTTTACGATATTTAGTGGGGGCTTCCCATTATGTATGTTACTAGACTAGGCGTATCCATAAGGGTTCTTCCCAATCCGAGGACGGTGTTAAGTATGAGTGTACGTAGGTTTTACGTACGTGCCCTTCTCAATCCAAGGACAGTAGTGAGTATGAGTGTACGTAGGTTTTACGTACGTGCCCTTCTCAATCCGAGGACAGTGGTGAGTATGTGTGTACGTAGGTTTTACGTACGTGCCCTTCCCAATCCGAGGACAGTAGTAGGTGTGAGTGTACGTAGGTTTTACGTACGTGCCCTTCCCAATCCGAGGACAGTAGTAGGTAGTCTAGTAGTGTTGATAATATAAATAGTTATTCAATCCCATTCCCAACCACCGGGAATCCCATGCCTTAGTAAGGGTGTGAACTCACCTCAGTTTGCTCGGTTAGACTCTCAGATATAGCTAACAGTCAAGGTCGGTCAATCACGTCCTAGTATGATTTACCAGTTAGTCATTTAGTGGCTTACAAATAGAGCACAAAGTTCCTACACGTATCTATCACATAGCATGCATTACTTTAACTGTTTATGCCCGTATATATACTTCCCATCCATTCCCCACTCATAAGCAAGCATACAATAATGCATATAACACATATAACATGTTAGATCATTCACAGATAGCATACTCGACATTTAGACACGCAAATTACAACTTATGTCGTTTCAGCTTAAATATTCAAAACCGGGCTGTTTCGGACATTTTAATAAATAGTTAACTTATTCCAAAAATTCCCAAATTTTTACAGAATGTCTTAAACGTTCAAAATTTTATTGTGTAAAAATATCGGGGTCTAGTTCATTACCAATATTTTATAAAAATTCATTTTCCGGACTGAACTCAGATTTATCATAAGTCCGATTTACGAAATTCCAGTGGGGTAATTACAAATGGATCAGTTGTCATTTACTGTACAAATTTCATGAGTTGATTCATCAAAGACATCCAGTTATGACTAAAAACACAACACCTATTTTCGGCAGGAAAAATGCAGCTTGAGCTGCTGTTACAAAACGCCCTTTTAAAAATAGTAAACGGAGTCCAAAAATTATGATTCCAGTGCCATTAGAACCGTATTTCATAACACATAAATCTAGACTTCAGAAAACACATTTTTCGTTAGGTTACGGTTCTGTTACAGCCAACTGAAGTTGGCTGTAATCACCAAACAGCCCACTGTTCAGCTTTTATCTTTCTATCTTGCGTTCGATTGATTTCCGTTAACATATTTAGTGATCACAACAACATCAATATTGACTAACAAATCATCAAATAATCACAACTATGCAGGATTTATAAGATTTACACACATATCTTTTCTTTATCCATCATTAAACACTTATGTTCAAGACTTTGAGTTTTGTTCTTTAGTATTCTTAACTTTCAACCATCATATCACCTATTAACCACCATAAACAAGATCAAGATGATGATTAGAGACACTTACTACTAGCTCAAGTCTAGGGAAGAAACAAGGCGTAAAAGTGGTGGTTAAAAGAAATCTAGAGCGGTTCTTGCACTTCCGAAAGCACCAAGCTCCGTTATTCGCCTTTGTGCACCTTGAGGAGGCCTTGGATTGATTGGATGATAATCGAAAAATGGTGGCGGTGGGGGATCTATGTTCAGCCGAAGCCAAGAGAGGAGAGAAGAGAGTTTGAGATGTTGTTGTTGTGAAAGAGAATAGGAAAATGATGAACTTGAGGGTAAACTTATAATACACCTCCTCTTGGTTAACCCTTAGTCTAAGTGTTTCTAAAGTACAAGGCATGATCAAATAAACAAATAGATAAAATCTTGGGGTGTCCCCTCATGTTCCTAACCGGTTGGGGGGGGGGAGGTAAGGTCTAGTTGGGTTGTGATGGAACTAGTTACAATCTAGTTAGGTTGAAAGTGTTTAGTTAGATTATTATTATGTGTGTTATAATATAAGGTGTGTTAGGGTGTTCGGGGACCCTAACTAGCTCACAAAAATAAGGACAATGTGTTTGGCAATATTTTTGTGTTCCGGGTAAAGTCCGGTTGTTCGGTTTGACACTGTTCCGTTAAAGTGTTTAATTAATCCGTAAAGTGCCCTACATATATATTTTTGCAATGTTTTTAATTTTTAACACTCAGGAAGGCGTACCGGACTATTTAGTAACTTTTCTGTATACTATTAGTATATTAACAAATACAACACAGTAATCAGAGAGCAGTTAAATGATTCAGCACTGTCATCAAGTACTTTAATTAACATTAATAAATTGTACGGAATACATTGAATTTGAGGGTTGTCACACTCTCCCCCTCTTAAGAGAATTTCGTCCCGAAATTTAGCGCGTGGTTACTGAGGAAGCTAGTTAAGTTGCGTTGTTTTCCTGATTTTCCTGGGGTGTCACATCATCCCCCCGTTGATTTGGAATTTCGTCCTGAAATTCTGCAGTAGCTTCAGCCTCAGTAGTGGTTGCGTTTTTCTTAAACAGCTGGGGATACTTGAGTTTCATTTGGTCTTCTCGTTCCCAGGTGTACTCTGGGCCACGACGAGCATTCCAACGAACTCGGACCAGAGGTATCCTGGTACGCTTGAGGATCTTAACATCTCGATCCGTAATCTCTACTGGTTCCTCGACGAATCGCAGCTGGTCGTCGATTGTGAGTTCCTTAAGAGGAACTATGAGGGTCTCATCTGGCAGACACTTCTTCAGATTCGACACATGGAAAACATTGTGAACTCCGCTGAGTTCTTCAGGTAGATTCAACCTGTAGGCGACTTTGCCAATTTTCTCGGTGACTTCGAATGGTCCGACATAACGCGGATTGAGTTTGCCTCGTTTGCCAAAACGAACTACGCCTTTCCAAGGCGAGACTTTGAGTAGCACTCGATCTCCAACCTGGAACTCGAGTGGTTTTCTTCCCTTATCAGCATAGCTTTTCTGACGGTCACGAGCTGCCGCCATTCGCTATCGTATCTGAGCAATTCTCTCGGTGGTATCTACCACAAGTTCTGGGCCAGTGATTTGGCTGTCACCAACTTCTGCCCAACAGAGAGGTGACCGGCATTTGCGTCCGTACAATGCCTCGAATGGAGCGGCCTGAATGCTGGTGTGGTAGCTGTTGTTATACGAAAACTCCACTAGCGGGAGGTGCTTTTCCCAGCCATTACCAAAATTGATTACGCATGCCTTAAGCATGTCCTCAAGGGTTTGGATGGTGCGTTCAGATTGCCCATCCGTCTATGGGTGATAAGCGGTGCTCATATCTAAACGTGAGCCAAAAGACTTGTGTATTGCTTGCCACAGTTCTGAAGTAAAACGCGCGTCACGATCAGATATAATAGAGGTTGGCACTCCGTGCCTTGATACCACTTCCTTTAGGTAAATGTCTGCAAGAGTAGAAAACTTATCCGTTTCTTTGATAGCCAGAAAATGTGCAGACTTGGTCAGTCGATCAACGATCACCCAAATGGTATCGTTTCCGTGTTGAGATCTGGGCAGGCCGGTAACGAAATCCATGGAAATTTGCTCCCATTTCCATTTCGGGATCTCCGGTTGTTGAAGTAGGCCTGATGGTTTCTGATATTCAGTCTTTACTCTCGCACAAGTTAAGCACTTACTGACGTAGGTTGCTATGTGGGCTTTCATGCCAGGCCACCAATACGTAGTTTTTAGGTCGTGGTACATTTTATCCGAACCAGGATGTACCGAATAGCAAGACTTGTGTGCCTCATCCATCACAAGCTCACGTAAGTTTCCATGAAGTGGAACCCAAATGCGTCCGTTAACATAGTAGGCGCCGTCTGCTTTTTGTTCCAGCCGTTGCCTCGATCCTCGTAGGGATTCAGCCCTGATGTTCTCTGCCTTCAATGCTTCGACTTGAGCCTCGCGAATCTGAGAGGGGAGGTTAGATTGGATGGTAAGCTGTAAAGCACGTACACGCTTAGGTATAGTATCCTTTCGACTGAGGGCGTCGGCCACAACATTAGCCTTGCCCGGATGATACTTGATTGCGCATTCATAATCGTTCAAGAGCTCAACCCATCGGCGTTGACGCGTGTTTAACTCCTTTTGCTTGAAGATATGCTCGAGACTCCTGTGATCGGTGTAAATGGTGCACTTGGTACCATACAGGTAATGTCTCCATATCTTAAGCGCGAAAACAACTGCTCCCAGCTCCAGATCGTGGGTAGTGTAATTTCTTTCATGAACTTTAAGTTGGCATGATGCGTAGGCAATGACCTTGTCACGTTGCATCAATACGCAACCAAGTCCTTGGATGGAAGCGTCGCAATAAACCACAAAATCTTCTGTGCCTTCAGGCAATGAGAGGATAGGCGCGCTACAAAGTATATCTTTCAAGTGCTGAAACGCAGATTCCTGTGCATCACCCCAGCAATAGGTGACACCCTTCTGAGTCATTGAAGTGAGGGGTTTCGCAATCTTGGAGGAATCCTTTATAAACCTTCTGTAATATCCGGCCAAACCCAAGAATTGGCGGATTTCTGTTGGTGTACGGGGTGCAGGCCAGTTCTTGATTGATCCAACCTTAGATGGATCCACATGAATCCCATCCTTGTTTACCACATGGCCTAGAAAGTGGACTTCGCGAAGCCAGAAGTCACATTTCGAAAACTTGGCATACAACTGCTCTTTTCGAAGAAGTTCCAGCATAAGTCGTAGATGCTGCTCGTGTTCCTCCTGACTCTTAGAATAGACCAGGATATCGTCGATGAACACAATAACGAACTTATCCAGGTAAGGTTTGCACACTCGGTTCATGAGATCCATGAAGACCGCTGGTGCATTCGTCAGCCCGAATGGCATAACCAGAAACTCGTAATGGCCGTAACGAGTTCTGAATGCTGTTTTGGAGACGTCCTCATCTCGGACTCTCAGCTGATGGTATCCTGATCTCAAATCAATCTTAGAGTAATAGCTCGACCCTTGCAGCTGGTCAAACAAGTCGTCAATACGTGGAAGAGGATAGCGATTCTTCACGGTCACCTTGTTGAGTTCACGATAGTCAATACACATTCTGAAAGTACCGTCTTTCTTTTTCACAAACAAGACTGGAGCTCCCCAGGGCGAAGAGCTAGGACGTATAAAGCCCTTTTCCAAGAGTTCTTGTAATTGCGTGGACAGTTCTTCGAGTTCTGATGGAGCTAGACGATATGGTGCTCGAGCTATGGGCACTACTCCAGGAGCTAGCTCGATTTGAAACTCAACTTGGCGATGAGGCGGAAGACCAAGTAATTCCTCAGGAAATACCTCGGGAAAATCACGTACAATAGGGATGTCTTCAATTCTCTTCTCTTCCGTTGATGTGTTGGTAACGAGTGCTAAAATGGCAGTGTGGCCCTTTCGCAAACACTTCCGGGCCTTAAGGAAAGAGATGATGCCTTCGAAAACACCTCTCTTATCACCCTGAATCACCAGAGGTTCCTTACCAGAACGAGGAATGCGGACGATTTTCTCCTTGCAAACAATCTCCGCTTGATGATGAGATAGCCAATTCATCCCAATAACGACGTCGAAACTACCCAGTGTGATAGGGATAAGATCGATAGAGAAAGTCTGACCAGCTAAGACGAGGTTACAACCTTTAACTACGTGTGTGGCTTCAAGACTTTTACCATTTGCTAGCTCTATCGTGTGTTTGGTGTTTAGAAGTGTTGGAGTGCGCTTAAGCATTTGGCTAACTTTTAAGGACACATAAGTAGTATCGGCACCCGAATCGAATAAAACAGTAACAAAGAAGTCATCCAGAAGAAACTTACCCATCACAACGTTGGAATCGTTCCTTGCATCACCTTGACCAATCACGAACACACTACCCCTGGCACCGTTGCCATCATTGTTTCCTCCATTGTTGCCCCCATTATTGTTCCCGTTTCCTTGGTTGTGATTCTGATTCTGATTTAATTGCGGGCAGTGTCTCTTGAAGTGATCTTCAGCACCACACTGAAAGCATCCCTTGTTGCCCTGTTGCTGTTGCTGATTCTGCGGTGCTTGCTGTTGCTGCTGACGATTCTGATTCGTAGGCCGTGGGCTCCTGCAATCCTTGGCTTCATGACCCATCTTGAGACACCTTTGACAGCGTCCCTTGTTGCACTGACCACTGTGGTGTCTGTTGCATTTGTTGCACTTTGGGTGGTTTCCTCGATATCCACCCTGCCATTGACTACCAGAAGAGTGCTGACCAGGGCTCCTATGGTCCTCAGTCCTTCGTTGCTGAGACTGAGACTGAACAAAGGTAGAGCCTTTGCCCGAATTTCCATCCCATTTTCGCTTGTGATCATTGGGGGTATTAGTAGTAGCAGTACCAATACGCTTGGGTAATCTGTTTTGTTCCACTGCCTGGTCGGTGAGACGGTGAGCCAACTTGATGATTTGTTGAATGGTACCCAGGTTAGCCGAAGTCACGTGACTCTGAATCTCGGGTACAAGGCCCTTGAGGTAAAGCTCAATACGTTTGATGGGAGGGTCCACCATAGTAGGGCACAGGATGGCCAGTTCATTCGACCTCTTAGTATACGCCTCAATCTCAGACCCCGTCATCTTCAGATTGAAAAATTCCACCTCTAGTTTGTGGATGTCATCACGACTGCAGTACTCTTCCTTGATCAGTTCCTTGAAGTCATTCCATGGGGTGGCATTAGCAGCAACCAACCCCAGCAGCTGAACCTGAGCGTTCCACCATGTGAGCGCTACCCCTTCAAGAGTCCCGGTAGCATATTTCACCCTACGATCCTCAGGGCATTCACTCATTTCAAAGACCAACTCGAGCTTCTCGAACCAGCGGAGGAGTCCGACGGCCCCTTCAGTGCCACTGAAGGTACTAGGACGACAGTCCATAAAAGTCTTGAACGTGCATACAGGCGGCTGGGTAAGCTGGCCTCATGCTTGAGCGGCTGCAAGTGCCGCAATAACTTGTTCTTTGATCAAGGCCACCAGCTGGGCTTGTGTGAGGCTGATTCGTCCACTCATGATCTTCACCATACGGAGAACACAAGTGAGAAGTGCGTCGTATCATTACGCAAGTGTGGAATGACAGAAGAGAGTGATCACACAAAGTTTTCAAGCAGTAGATACTATGTTATCTAAGCATATCATAAGCAATGTTCTATATAATTAACAAGTAGGTAATATAAACATGAATCATATCACCTATAGTGTCGAGTCTTGCACGTGGAGCGAAGCGTCGTTGTGGATCGTTGAGCACTGTACAGGTTATAGTCTGGTTTTAATAAAAACTTTTCCCTTATTAAAACCAATTTCTCTATAACCAATGGCTCTGATACCAATCTGTCACACCCCCAAAATCCACCATGCGGAGTATCACCGCTTGGAGGCGTGACATGACCAGGATCGAGCCACCAATCATATTGAACAACATAATTAAGTAAATAAAACCAAACACAATACGATTGGTGACCAAAAGGAAGTAAACCGATTTTTGGTTAACAGCGGAAGCATAAAACATAAGTTCAAAACATAAGTTTGTAGTTCATAAGTTTAAAGACCCCAAACATAAGTTCTATGAGTTCATAACGTTTATATAGTAAGTACGGGACATATTAGTTCGTATTCCACAACGACCACCTCCATGTGCAAGCTCCATAGCATCTAACGACCTGCAATGTCACACCCCGACCACGTAGAACATACAAAACGCGGCGGAAACATCGGGGAGTGTTGTAACAGAATTAATGTTTCATAACCATGGAAATTTAAGTTTCGTTTTATTGATTAAAAGTGTTACAATGCCTTAATCAAACAAGGAAATACAACATAATTAACTAGTCTTGCATCTTTTATTGTCACTAAAGCCCAAGTCTGCCTAGGTGTATCTTGATCATCTTATGCAACAGTTCCTGAAAAACACATGTGAAAATAGGTACGTCAGCATAAAAATGCCTATGAGATACATAGGTTTTGTGAAAATAAGATTCATGACTTATGTTTGAGAAAATGTTTAGTCATGAACCTTGTTATTTGCTTTGTCTTTTAAATCATTTGAAAAACGATAAGATCAGATGATAAGTATAAATAAATGTAAGGTTAAATGAATAACCAAGTAAAATATGTTTGCATAAGATAAGTTGTTTATAAATCAATGTCTTGTGAAAAGTATGTTATTTGTATGAAATGTTCTATGTCTCAAACTGAAATGATTCAAATAACGTTACGACATGTAATACCATACAAACACTTATATATAGGAAGTACCAGCGGCGTATCCACCATGCTTGTATCATATTACACACGCATCGTTACTTAATCAAACCAAACCAAACAATGTAAAATGTTTATGTCAAGATGTAAATCATGTCAAAATATCTATGTCAAATATCCATGTCAAATGTCTATGTCAAATATCCATGTCAAATGTCTATGTCAAATATCCATGTCAAATGTCTATGTCAAATATCCATGTCAAATGTCTATGTCAAAATGTCATGTATGGCAAGTGAAAGGTCTCAACTAAACCATATGCACAAAAACAAAGTATTGAAGTAAAACTTGGTTTAAATCAAAGTTATGTTTTGTAGAATAATGCATGCTTTACTGATACAAACACTTATGCAGTATGTTAAACGCAAACATTCAAGCCTTGAGACAGCCGGATAACTATGTAAAAGTGAGTTATCAAAAGAATATGTATTCGGATTCGGTCATTCCTTTCATCCCCTTTCCCTGGGATGTCCGGAACGGGATTTGTCAAGTCCTATGGTACCACTACCTACTACCGAGCGGCGTAGCAAATGTTAATGAATGTTATATAGACCCGTTAAACAAACCAAATGTCATACCAAAATGTAAGCATGAGATGAAGATAATGTACCTAGTATGCTAGAGTAAACATACAAGGTAGAGTTGTAAAACAATGTGTCCATATGTTACTGGAACATATGCAACAGAGATGCAATGTAAAATGATGTACTAAGTATGCTAAGTTAACACACAAAGCAGAAAAGTCATGTAAATCAATGTGCTTAGCATGTTATTAGTCAACATACATTGCAGAAAAGTAATGAAATCATGTACTATAATGTACTAACAAACATAGTCGGTATATGATGTGAAAACAGGAAAGCATGAAAGTAACAAGTAGGCACATGTGTTTCACCCCAAAACAGTTTGGAAAACAGTAAAAGAGGGGTCTATGTACTCACTTGAGATTGCTCAGAAGTCCTAGGATAACCACCAAGCAAAGCTAGAGATCACGGAATCAAACGGCACCTACTATAGGTAACTATGTTAAATAACCGGACCTAAATCGGAAGACTGGGTAGCATTAGGGTTTGTAAACCAAACGAGTGTGGAGACTCGTGTGATATGGTTTAACAAAGCCTACATACTAAATGAAACTTAACCTAACTGCTTACGACCCGTTTAGGTAGCTTATGCTACTTTAACGCGTCGTTCGCGTGAAACGCGTTCGGACCGCCTAACTAGTCCTATGACAAGCGTTATATGCCTAAACATGTTACATAATCAGTTATGTGACAAAAGTTTAGGTTACATATGCTTAATTACCAATTATACATGAAAAGGGTATTCTGGTAATTTACCTAAGGCATATAAACTACCTATCATACAACTACTTAAACGATGTGACCATAGGGTATAACCTCGGAAGGTTATTCCCTACCTACTATGGTCACCTAATGTGTTTGGTCGGATCCTAATGATCGACCAAACTGGGTCGGGTTCGAAGGTATAAGCGATTTATTAGATCGCTTACCCTACGACCCTAGACAACGTGGTAATCAGTAGGCATAGTCCCAAGGGACTATAACCAACGTGATTACACTCACGTTGCGAAGTTCAAACGAACTTCGCATTGACCATTACTGGTCAACGCTGAAAGTCAAACAAAGTTTGACTTTCTGACTCGAAAAGCAGTAAAAATAAGGAAAAGAATGAAAGAATACTTACGAAGGGTCCCCGAATGCTAACCTCGATTCAAAAATCTCAGGTATGAAACAATAGTTTCAACTTAGAGTTTCTCAAATCAAAGTTCTTGTAAGTTTTGCAATGGAATGGGTTGGGTATTTATAGGAATACCCGAACCGTTAGGATCGTTTCATGGAAAACGTGCCATGATCCAAGGCGTACACTTGTCGGAAACTCATGGTGGCTAAAAGTGATCCTTATCATCTGACTAGACAATTGGGAACATGTGGAGGAGGATTAAACAGCTGCAAACAGCTGATTAAAACATTGAATCTGGTCTGCAGACTGCTTTACGGACCTCAAAGCTGCCAATGTTGAGGTCCGTAAGGTAACAACTTTGGCAGATTTACAGTTTTGGTCCCTGCAGCCCCTAAACTTGGTTTTCGATGCATTTTTGACACGTTTAAGCCCCGCTAACCCCATTTCAAAGCTCTAAAATGAAGTTAAAGTATAGGGAACTTAAATTGTGCTCAAGAATATCTCGGATGTCGGTTCGTTTAGCCGTACGAACGCGATGTTCGCTTAATTACGACGGAATGCGCACAAGCGCGAAAAACGATCCAAATGACGCGACGAATGGATTTTTGGCAAGCCAAACACTAAAGCATAATATAGTCATGCTTACATAAATTTTTGGATGTCCGGATGTATTCAGAACGTAGGTTATGCGTAAAAATGCAAACTTGTGCACTTTTTGACACTTTTAGTCCCTGAATGACACAAAAGTTTATTTTAGCACACCGAACCCCTCAAAGCCTATTTCTAAGCTTTGTAAAGGATATTTATGGTATGTTTAACTTATGGTCATGTTCCGGAAGGTCTGTTACAGTTCAAATTGGCATACTTTCGCAGTTTGTCAACTTTAGTCCCTGTAAGCGATTTAACTTTGATTTCACCACACCAAACCTTCCAAAACTTATGTCTAAGTTATGTCAAGGTTATTTAAGGTATGTTAAGTCTATTTCACTATTCCGGAGTGTTTGTTGGATTAAACTGGTTATATTTACGCATCGGTGCGCGTATAACCTTCCAGAAAGCGATTTAGGGTTTGAAATTGAACAAGAGTTGATATGTGTAAACGATACACATATTTTTACAAATCCCAAGTATGAAATATAATCTTTCATTGGTTTGGTATTTGTTTGATGGCCGTGAAGGCACAGGTGTTACAGTCTCCCCTACTTTAGGAAATTTCGTCCCGAAATTTATTTAGAGGAAACTTGTAAGAATTTAAAACATGAAGTTGAAAAGATCGAACAATATTGGCTAGATTTCTGAACTTCTAGTAACTTTAATAATCATCATGATTGCAACGTAAGAGGGATACCTATATATACAAGTATATAAAGCATCATTGGTGCGTCCACCGTACCTCCATTACATCGTCCTCATTTTGTTATTGTTGTCGCTATCGGTTCTTTCACATAATAAATCTTACTGGATTTCTGTGCACTAAATTTCATAATTATGTGCGCATACATAATTAGAGAATTCCTTGCACAGTTCACACAGTCTATTTTATAATGTGTAGGGTAAAACCAAATGAAAATCATGTGAGGAGCGTGACTTAGACCGCCATAGAGTCCTTTAGACTAAATCAATAAATGATTTAAATAGACTATCAAGGAGTCTGTTCAGCTACATCACTAGATGTTATCATTTTTTTTTAACCAAATTGTGAATCAATCTTTTTGACTAGACCACTAAAGGGTCTCTTATGAATCATGGAGTGGTACTATATAATCCAAGGGTCTTAACTATTACATAGAAGCCCATTTAAGGATTAAAGGTAGTACCTTTTGAATATCCTGCTACGAATCCCTCATATGAAGATATGAAAGATCCTGCAAGGATTTGGATAAAGAATATCCAGAGTATTAAAAACACCAAAAATGCATAAAAGAAAACATAAGATGAGTAAACACATAGTCACATAATCACAAAATTGTTTAACTAGAAGTTTATTCTGCTAACAGAGTACATGTATTTAAAGCACACTAGGAATCCATCTCGTGGATTTCATTTGGTACTTTAAACATTATCAAGAATCTAACTATAAAGATAGAAAGATCTTTTTAAAAGAAAAATTCTATTTCGATTATAAGGAACCGAAATGTTCGAATTCAGGTACATAAGGAATCCATTTAAGGACTCTGATTTGAATGATGATCATCCACAAGGATCTAATTGTGAAGATAAAAAGATCCCTTATGGATTTTAGAAGTTGAAGATGTTTTGATACCTTGCACTGGACGTGCTTATGTCAAAACATGAAGTAAAAAAATGCTTATGAAATTGAGATGCTAGATATGCCAAGGCGACATATGAAGCAGAATTTTGAAGGTTAAGTCAATGTACGAGGAAAATATTTTTGAAAACTGTGCATGGGGTTCTTTTAAGAAAAAATGTGTTTAACGTTTTTGAAACCTTATATATAATACTTTTTGAAATCATAAAGTAGGTGTATTAGGTAGATATATTTACAAAAATGTTTTAAAATCATGCGAGATGAATTTTGAAATTATGTATAAGGTTTTTGAAAGACATGAATGATGCTTTTCGAAATCATGCACTTGATCAGAAAATGTATTGTGTTAATATTGTCTTCAGACTATATGAAATATTTTGAAATTTGAAAGGTTGGTTTTGATAATATGGCCAATGTTTTTGAAATAACATAGACAATGCATCTAGAAAAATTGTTTTCAAACTATATGAAATGTTTTGAGATCATGAAGATTGTTTTGAAATACTGGTACTGTGTATGCTGAAAAATCAAAACGTAACGGGTATGAGATTTGAAAATACCCTTAGTTATCTAACCAAGGATTTAAAGGCACAGATGTGCGAAAAGCACGATTACTCATAATGTCACTTAATTTTCTGTACTTTGTTTCTTAGAGTGAAACGAGTACTTAAAATTTTCGAGGGAATCATGAGCAATCATTTGAAAGAGAGAAATCACAAGAGTAGTTTGTAAGGTACATAGTTCCTTGATGTAGGTATCATAGGAAAAGCCATACACACCTAGCAGGGGGTTGAGCTGGTTGGTTGGGGACTGCTTTATCATTGTGAGCGACCATGGCGAAGTTCTGAGAAGCCTTTCGCTTCTTTGACTTCTTAGGGGATCGTTCATCCATGGTCTTTGATTCCTCTATTGGTTTATTGGTTGATGGTGTTGTCGCCTGACTAGGTCCTGCCTGTCTTGGTGACTCTTGAGTGGCTTCATCCTGGAGATGATACATGGCAGTAGCTAATTCAATAGTCTTCAGGACTACTTCGCCTATTCGCTGAGCGAATTTGGCTGCTTGCTCAGATATCTGGGCGTAATCGTGATGAAGAGACATTCTTGAAGAAAAAGAAAGGCGTAGGGAGAAACAGGTGAAAGATTATTGGACAATCAAAACAGAATGATAACGCATGAAGATTGCGATCATTTGTTTGTTACCTAAGGCAAACAAATGAGACGGTGACTGATCAAAGTAAATGGGTTAAAAATAATGTATCGCGAAGACATGCTCGCCTATAAGTGAACACTCATCCCAAGAATTCCCAGGTAAGCACAACTGGTCTCGCGTCTGATGAGATGTATACGAAGTGCTTGCCTAGACAGAAAACCCAGAATACAGGCATTCACCCTTCCAGTTTGCACGTGTTCACATTATTTAAAACCCAAAACCTTGACGAGATTTTGAAAACTCAAAAGGGTTCAAAACCTAGTAATCAATCATCCTAGAACAGATGATTAGTTTTCAAAGCAGTTTTGAAATTCATGTTCTTGTTGTGGTCGTCACCTAAGGATAGGTGACGGTATTGTTTTATGACTAAACGCAAGTAAACTCGCGTTAGGGTCCTAAGAAGGTTATAGACTAGGTCAAAGCATTACTAATTACTAATAACCTAATTCCCTATAACCATTGGCTCTGATACCATCTTTTCTGTCACACCCCGACCACGTAGAACATACAAAACGCGGCGGAAACATCGGGGAGTGTTGTAACAGAATTAATGTTTCATAACCATGGAAATTTAAGTTTCGTTTTATTGATTAAAAGTGTTACAATGCCTTAATCAAACAAGGAAATACAACATAATTAACTAGTCTTGCATCTTTTATTGTCACTAAAGCCCAAGTCTGCCTAGGTGTATCTTGATCATCTTATGCAACAGTTCCTGAAAAACACATGTGAAAATAGGTACGTCAGCATAAAAATGCCTATGAGATACATAGGTTTTGTGAAAATAAGATTCATGACTTATGTTTGAGAAAATGTTTAGTCATGAACCTTGTTATTTGCTTTGTCTTTTAAATCATTTGAAAAACGATAAGATCAGATGATAAGTATAAATAAATGTAAGGTTAAATGAATAACCAAGTAAAATATGTTTGCATAAGATAAGTTGTTTATAAATCAATGTCTTGTGAAAAGTATGTTATTTGTATGAAATGTTCTATGTCTCAAACTGAAATGATTCAAATAACGTTACGACATGTAATACCATACAAACACTTATATATAGGAAGTACCAGCGGCGTATCCACCATGCTTGTATCATATTACACACGCATCGTTACTTAATCAAACCAAACCAAACAATGTAAAATGTTTATGTCAAGATGTAAATCATGTCAAAATATCTATGTCAAATATCCATGTCAAATGTCTATGTCAAATATCCATGTCAAATGTCTATGTCAAATATCCATGTCAAATGTCTATGTCAAAATGTCATGTATGGCAAGTGAAAGGTCTCAACTAAACCATATGCACAAAAACAAAGTATTGAAGTAAAACTTGGTTTAAATCAAAGTTATGTTTTGTAGAATAATGCATGCTTTACTGATACAAACACTTATGCAGTATGTTAAACGCAAACATTCAAGCCTTGAGACAGCCGGATAACTATGTAAAAGTGAGTTATCAAAAGAATATGTATTCGGATTCGGTCATTCCTTTCATCCCCTTTCCCTGGGATGTCCGGAACGGGATTTGTCAAGTCCTATGGTACCACTACCTACTACCGAGCGGCGTAGCAAATGTTAATGAATGTTATATAGACCATTTAAACAAACCAAATGTCATACCAAAATGTAAGCATGAGATGAAGATAATGTACCTAGTATGCTAGAGTAAACATACAAGGTAGAGTTGTAAAACAATGTGTCCATATGTTACTGGAACATATGCAACAGAGATGCAATGTAAAATGATGTACTAAGTATGCTAAGTTAACACACAAAGCAGAAAAGTCATGTAAATCAATGTGCTTAGCATGTTATCAGTCAACATACATAGCAGAAAAGTAATGAAATCATGTACTATAATGTACTAACAAACATAGTCGGTATATGATGTGAAAACAGGAAAGCATGAAAGTAACAAGTAGGCACATGTGTTTCACCCCAAAACAGTTTGGAAAACAGTAAAAGAGGGGTCTATGTACTCACTTGAGATTGCTCAGAAGTCCTAGGATAACCACCAAGCAAAGCTAGAGATCACGGAATCAAACGGCACCTACTATAGGTAACTATGTTAAATAACCGGACCTAAATCGGAAGACTGGGTAGCATTAGGGTTTGTAAACCAAACGAGTGTGGAGACTCGTGTGATATGGTTTAACAAAGCCTACATACTAAATGAAACTTAACCTAACTGCTTACGACCCATTACGACCCGTTTAGGTAGCTTATGCTACTTTAACGCGTCGTTCGCGTGAAACGCGTTCGGACCGCCTAACTAGTCCTATGACAAGCGTTATATGCCTAAACATGTTACATAATCAGTTATGTGACAAAAGTTTAGGTTACATATGCTTAATTACCAATTATACATGAAAAGGGTATTCTGGTAATTTACCTAAGGCATATAAACTACCTATCATACAACTACTTAAACGATGTGACCATAGGGTATAACCTCGGAAGGTTATTCCCTACCTACTATGGTCACCTAATGTGTTTGGTCGGATCCTAATGATCGACCAAACTGGGTCGGGTTCGAAGGTATAAGCGATTTATTAGATCGCTTACCCTACGACCCTAGACAACGTGGTAATCAGTAGGCATAGTCCCAAGGGACTATAACCAACGTGATTACACTCACGTTGCGAAGTTCAAACGAACTTCGCATTGACCATTACTGGTCAACGCTGAAAGTCAAACAAAGTTTGACTTTCTGACTCGAAAAGCAGTAAAAATAAGGAAAAGAACGAAAGAATACTTACGAAGGGTCCCCGAATGCTAACCTCGATTCAAAAATCTCAGGTATGAAACAATAGTTTCAACTTAGAGTTTCTCAAATCAAAGTTCTTGTAAGTTTTGCAATGGAATGGGTTGGGTATTTATAGGAATACCCAAACCGTTAGGATCGTTTCATGGAAAACGTGCCATGATCCAAGGCGTACACTTGTCGGAAACTCATGGTGGCTAAAAGTGATCCTTATCATCTGACTAGACAATTGGGAACATGTGGAGGAGGATTAAACAGCTGCAAACAGCTGATTAAAACATTGAATCTGGTCTGCAGACTGCTTTACGGACCTCAAAGCTGCCAATGTTGAGGTCCGTAAGGTAACAACTTTGGCAGATTTACAGTTTTGGTCCCTGCAGCCCCTAAACTTGGTTTTCGATGCATTTTTGACACGTTTAAGCCCCGTTAACCCCATTTCAAAGTTCTAAAATGAAGTTAAAGTATAGGGAACTTAAATTGTGCTCAAGAATATCTCGGATGTCGGTTCGTTTAGCCGTACGAACGCGATGTTCGCTTAATTACGACGGAATGCGCACAAGCGCGAAAAACGATCCAAATGACGCGACGAATGGATTTTTGGCAAGCCAAACACTAAAGCATAATATAGTCATGCTTACATAAATTTTTGGATGTCCGGATGTATTCAGAACGTAGGTTATGCATAAAAATGCAAACTTGTGCACTTTTTGACACTTTTAGTCCCTGAATGACACAAAAGTTTATTTTAGCACACCGAACCCCTCAAAGCCTATTTCTAAGCTTTGTAAAGGATATTTATGGTATGTTTAACTTATGGTCATGTTCCGGAAGGTCTGTTATAGTTCAAATTGGCATACTTTCGCAGTTTGTCAACTTTAGTCCCTGTAAGCGATTTAACTTTGATTTCACCACACCAAACCTTCCAAAACTTATGTCTAAGTTATGTCAAGGTTATTTAAGGTATGTTAAGACTATTTCACTATTCCGGAGTGTTTGTTGGATTAAACTGGTTATATTTACGCATCGGTGCGCGTATAACCTTCCAGAAAGCGATTTAGGGTTTGAAATTGAACAAGAGTTGATATGTGTAAACGATACACATATTTTTACAAATCCCAAGTATGAAATATAATCTTTCATTGGTTTGGTATTTGTTTGATGGCCGTGAAGGCACAGGTGTTACATGCAAGGCATGTAACAACTAGTCAACAACAAAGTTGAGTGAGTTCACGTTTGGTTGTTTAGTTAATGAGTTCGTATCAGAAATCGTAAGTTCGTTTCATAACCATGTATTACCCATTATCCTTGGTTCCCAAACCTTTACGATATTTAGTGGGGGCTTCCCATTATGTATGTTACTAGACTAGGCGTATCCATAAGGGTCCTTCCCAATCCGAGGACGGTGTTAAGTATGAGTGTACGTAGGTTTTACGTACGTGCCCTTCTCAATCCGAGGACAGTAGTGAGTATGAGTGTACGTAGGTTTTACGTACGTGCCCTTCTCAATCCGAGGACAGTAGTGAGTATGTGTGTACGTAGGTTTTACGTACGTGCCCTTCCCAATCCGAGGACAGTAGTAGGTGTGAGTGTACGTAGGTTTTACGTACGTGCCCTTCCCAATCCGAGGACAGTAGTAGGTAGTCTAGTAGTGTTGATAATATAAATAGTTATTCAATCCCATTCCCAACCACCGGGAATCCCATGCCTTAGTAAGGGTGTGAACTCACCTCGGTTTGCTCGGTTAGACTCTCAGATATAGCTAACAGCCAAGGTCGGTCAATCACGTCCTAGTATGATTTACCAGTTAGTCATTTAGTGGCTTACAAATAGAGCACAAAGTTCCTACACGTATCTATCACATAGCATGCATTACTTTAACTGTTTATGCCCGTATATATACTTCCCATCCATTCCCCACTCATAAGCAAGCATACAATAATGCATATAACACATATAACATGTTAGATCATTCACAGATAGCATACTCGACATTTAGACACGCAAATTACAACTTATGTCGTTTCAGCTTAACTATTCAAAACCGGGCTGTTTTCGGACATTTTAATAAAATAGTTAACTTATTCCAAAAATTCCCAAATTTTTACAGAATATCTTAAACGTTCAAAATTTTATTGTGTAAAAATATTGGGGTCTAGTTCATTACCAATATTTTATAAAAATTCATTTTCCGGACTGAACTCAGATTTATCTTTTTCTAACCACATTTCACGGAATAATTTAGTAAAAATTCATCGTAAGTCCGATTTACGAAATTCCAGTGGGGTAATTACAAATGGATCAGTTGTCATTTACTGTACAAATTTCATGAGTTGATTCATCAAAGACATCCAGTTATGACTAAAAACACAACACCTATTTTCGGCAGGAAAAATGCTGCTTGAGCTGCTGTTACAAAACGCCCTTTTAAAAATAGTAAATGGAGTCCAAAAATTATGATTCCAGTGCCATTAGAACCGTATTTCATAACACATAAATCTAGACTTCAGAAAACACATTTTTCATTAGGTTACGGTTCTGTTACAGCCAACTGAAGTTGGCTGTAATCACCAAACAGCCCACTGTTCAGCTTTTATCTTTCTATCTTGCGTTCGATTGATTTCCGTTAACATATTTAGTGATCACAACAACATCAATATTGACTAAAAAATCATCAAATAATCACAACTATGCAGGATTTATAAGATTTACACACATATCTTTTCTTTATCCATCATTAAACACTTATGTTCAAGACTTTGTGTTTTGTTCTTTAGTATTCTTAACTTTCAACCATCATATCACCTATTAACCACCATAAACAAGATCAAGATGATGATTAGAGACACTTACTACTAGCTCAAGGCTAGGGAAGAAACAAGGCGTAAAAGTGGTGGTTAAAAGAAATCTAGAGCGGTTCTTGCACTTCCGAAAGCACCAAGCTCCGTTATTCGCCTTTGTGCACCTTGAGGAGGCCTTGGATTGATTGGATGATAATCGAAAAATGGTGTTGGTGAGGGATCTATGTTCAGCCGAAGCCAAGAGAGGAGAGAAGAGAGTTTGAGATGTTGTTGTTGTGAAAGAGAATAGGAAAATGATGAACTTGAGGGTAAACTTATAATACACCTCCTCTTGGTTAACCCTTGGTCTAAGTGTTTCTAAAGTACAAGGCATGATCAAATAAACAAATAGATAAAATCTTGGGGTGTCCCCTCATGTTCCTAACCGGTTGGGGGAGGGGGGGGGGGGGGTAAGGTCTAGTTGGGTTGTGATGGAACTAGTTACAATCTAGTTAGGTTGAAAGTGTTTAGTTAGATTATTATTATGTGTGTTATAATATAAGGTGTGTTAGGGTGTTCGGGGACCCTAACGAGCTCACAAAAATAAGGACAATGTGTTTGGAAATATTTTTGTGTTCCGGGTAAAGTCCGGTTGTTCGGTTTGACACTGTTCCGTTAAAGTGTTTAATTAATCCGTAAAGTGCCCTACATATATATTTTTGCAATGTTTTTAATTTTTAACACTCAGGAAGGCGTACCGGACTATTTAGTAACTTTTATGTATACTATTAGTATATTAACAAATACAACACAGTAATCAGAGAGCAGTTAAATGATTCAGCACTGTCATCAAGTACTTTAATTAACATTAATAAATTGTACGGAATACATGGAATTTGAGGGTTGTCACAACCGCCGCAAACACCGTGCCACCGCCGCCGTGAAATAGATGCACCACCGCCGCCGTCACGGTGGCACTGCCGTCCCCGGATCCGCCTCGTCTCTCTCTCACGGAGCTTCCGTTTCTTTTCTCCGGCCCTGCCGTCGCTGTGTGCCGCCACCACCACAGTGGTGGCCGGTCGTTTAGTTGAGCAGGGGTGGGGGAGGGGTTGAGTGGTGAGCAAAGATGAGTTGAGGAGGGTGTTGTGGTCGCCTGATGTATATATCGAGAGGGAGAGATAAAGGTTTTGGTTCCCTGTGATTTGCTTTAGGTATTCGAGAGAGATGAGAGTAATGAGAGGGTGTTTGAAACTCTAGGGTTCAAGAGTTTAAAGAAAGATGGAGATAGCAAGAGAGCACATATCAGTTCTGACAATTATAAATGAGGAGAGAGGGTGGGAAAATGACATTTGGCGTTAAAAGACCAAAATAACCTTTTGAGTGGCAAAATATGATTGGTTGAAAGTGGTTCTCGCGGTTCTTACAACTGGAGGTGGTTCTTATTTTAGCGGCTCCATATATATATATATATATGGGAGTGCTAAAATGAAAACCACCTCCAGTTGTAAGAACCGCGTGAACCACTTTCTAGCCATTAGATCAAGAAGATAGATGGATGAGATTAAAAGTATTTAAAAATAATATTAAGTATTTTTTGTCTTATTATGTCTTTAATATTTTAATCCAAAAGGGTATTTTAGTAAAATTACTCTATTTTGTCTTTTTCTCTTTATTGTTTTTTTATTACTTTTTTGTATTACTATATTAGTTTTTTATTTTTTAAACATAGTTTTTTTATTAAGCATTTTCAAATTCAGATTTATTACAGATTTTTACGTTTAACGTTTTACGTTTTTACGCCCGGCTTTTTCACACCTCGTTTTTTGACGCGCCGTTTTTTCAACGCGCCTTTTTTACGTTAACGTTATTTACGTTTTACGCGCCGTTTCTCAACGCGCCTTTCTTACGTTAACGTTATTTACGTTTCACGCGTCGTTTTTTCAACGCGCCTTTTTTACGTTAACGTTATTTACGTTTTACGTGCCGATTTTTTACGTTTTACGCGCCAGTTTTTTACGTTAACGTTTTTTTACGTTTTACGCGCCGGTTTTTTATGTTAACGTTTTTTACGTTAACATTTTTAAATTCAGGTTTTTTACCTTAACTTTTTTTAAGTTTTAGTAAAAAAAATTACGTTTTTACGTTTTACCTAAAAATTTTTACGTTTTACGTAAAACTTTTTAGGTTTTACGTTTTTTCGTTTTACGTTAAAAAGTTTACGGTTTACGTCAAAAAGTTTACGGTTTAATTTTTTTTTACAAAAAACTTTTTTACGCAAAAACGAACGCACCCAGAAAATCGCAAACTCGGTGAAGCGTCTCAGATATATTGTTATCATCCTCGACTAGGGGGAAAAAATAAAAACCAACAACATCAAAACAAAAGTATATCTCGAAAAAAAAAACAGGGTTTGGCTCAGATTATCCGATAATCAAAAGACTGCAAAAGTGGGGTTGCAGGTTTAAAAAAACTACCCTCCGTCGTCCTTGCCGCGCCATCGTCATGAAAATCTGCGTTTTTTTTTTTTTCATAATCGCCGCCCCAATCGACCATATCAAAACCGATCAAACCCACATATCAGATCAAACCCACATATCAAAAATCAAAGTTCATCAAAAATCAATCTTCAAATCAAAGTTCATCAAACCCACATATCACTAGAGATCTGTTTTGTAAAAAAAATCACTAGAAAAAGCAAAATCACCACAAAGTTCATCAAACCCACATATCAAAAATCAAAGTTCATCAAAAAAGCACCAGATTCAAACCACAAGATTCAAACCCAACAAAAACCCAGATTCAAACCCAACAACATATTCAAACAGATTCAAACCCAACAAAAACACTTACCAACAACCAATCAAGAAAGTCAAAACCACAAGATTCAAACCCAAGATTCAAACTCGGTGACACATCAATCGCCACCACCCCCTTCACCCCATCATTCGCCGCCACCACCGCCGTCGACACACCGCCACCACCGCCGTCGACACATCAACCGCCGCTACCACCGCCGTCGACACACCGTTCTCACGGTTAACCGGCGCCGTACATATTAAGAGGGGAGGTGAGGGGGTGGCTGCTGCTGGTGGTTGTCGACGGAACGGAGAAGAAAGGAGGTGTGGGTGTCTCTTGTCTGTACCGAAAACAACAATCTGAGGGATGGTGATGAATGAGTTTGAGAGAGATGGTGGTCAAGATGAGGGATGATGGTGATGAATGAGTTTGAGAGAGAGAGAAATGGGGGATGATGGTGATGAATGAGTTTGAGAGAAATGAGTTTGAGTTTTGATTTGGGATTTTCCTTGTGCAGAATCTTTCGAATCGTTTCAAGAAAGAGAGAGAAATGAGAGATAAATGAAGAGTGGAGAAGATGAAACTGACAAATGAATGAGGAGAGAGAAAGAACTTTAAATAAAGAGAGATAAGGGGGATTTGACATTTGGGGTAAAAGACCAAAATAACATTTTGGTTGGCATAATCTTATTGGTGGAAAGTGGTTCTTGCGGTTCTTACAACTGGGGGTGGTTCTCATTTTAGCGGCTCCCTATATATATATATATATATATGGGTAAGGTTCATTCGAGAACCATCCTTATTGCGAGAACCGCGAGAACCAATGTGAACAAAAAATAAAATCTAAAAAAATCAAAAAAGAACTCAAAATGTTTTTTTTAAATATTTTTTTAACAAAAATCACTATATTTAGTTACAAAAAAAAAAAAAAAAAAAAAAAATTTTTCGAGTAACAGTTATCCATGCACATGTGCATATGTATCATTACTTCAACAAATTCCGTAATACGTTATCAGTAATAGACAATTGCACTTTTACCATCTGTAATACACTACTTTTTACATTACCAATATTCAAAATGCACATGTGCATCATTAGGTATAACCATGATATAACATGTTTTGGTACAAAAAAGTTTGTGATTTTGAATGGAGAAGTAGGCCCATATACATGTTTTTTGGTTAGTTATATCTAGTGTTGATAGTTTGGCTAAAGTTGTTACTTTATGATGTAATATGATGATTGGATGGTATAAATGGTGTTGATATACATGTAATAAAGTCAAAATATTGGTAATGGTATTGTATTATGGATGGTAGGAGATAATGATATTATATTATGGATGGTAGGAGGTAATGGTAGTGTATTATGGATGGTATGATATATGAAAGGGAAAGTGTATTCAAAGTAGTGTACCAAAACACCTTATTTCATGTTGATACATATAGATGCACATGTGCATTTCTAATATTGGTAATGTAGAAAGTAGTGTATTACATATGGTAGTGTAAATGAAAGTGCAATTGTCTAATATTTGTAATGAGTTACGAAATTTGTCAAATAAATGATACATATGCACATGTGCATGTTTGTGTATTATGGATGGAATGATAGATGAAAGAGAAAGTGTATTCAAAGTAGTGTTCCAAAACACCTTATTTCATGTTGATACATATAGATGCACATGTGCATTTCTAATATTGAAAACGTAAAAAGTAGTGTATTACACGTGGTAGTGTAAATGAAAGTGTAATTGACTAATATTTGTAATGAATTACGGAATTTGACAAAAGAAATGATACATATGCACATGTGCATGGATAACTATTACTCGAAAAAAAAATTTGAAATTTATTTTTTATTTTTTTGATTAACAAAATATAGCGATTTTTCCAAAACAAAAAAATAGTAAAAAAATAAAAAAAAAAAATTTGGGTGTTTTTTAGATTTTTTTATGAATTACTGTTTGTGTTTACACTGGTTCTCGCAATAAAGGGTGGTTCCTAACGGATCCTTCTCCTATATATATATATATATATATATGTGTGTGTGTGTGTGTGTGTGAGAGAGAGAGAGAGAGAGAGAGAGAGAGAGAAAAGGACTAAATACACGTTGTTGTAATCTTCACGGGGAGGCCGGAATCCGCCGTATGGCGCCGTGATAAGGCGCTATGGCAGGGTGTGGCGATATACCACCTGCGACTACGAAAGGACTTATAAGTATTCGGTCCTCAATTATCTCGCCAGTAACGTATCAGAATACACACACAATGATTTCTGACGGAATACCACGGTCAGATTTAACTGCGAGTAAAAGTCATTAGTTTTGTATATCCCACACTTTAGTTAACATTAGACAAATTTCAACGCACTAACATGATTAGAAAGAGAAAATAATGATGATAATCTCACTTCAGATTTGGCCTAAAAATGGTGACCTCATCTTGCAACTACAAAAATGGTGACCTCAACCGTTAATAATAAAATTGTTATATTTTTTATGTTGGCATTTAAAATTGGAACCTGTTGGAAACCAAAAAAAGGTGTCTATAAAATCTTTAAAGTGCAAAAGCATGAGCCATTACATCATTCCACATGTAGAGTTCCAAACGTGCCATGCCAAGTCCTTCTATAAATACTTACATTGTTGAAGCACAAACTCATATGCAAACTCAGTCCTTAACTTCTTACCTCTAAGCTTTTTCTAATCATGGCTCCTGTACTCAATTTGCCTCTTAATGTAGGCCAAATAGACGATGTTCAGGAACTCAAGAAGGCCCGAAAAACAAAAATTCCCAACAGGTTTGTTCGTGATAGGGCCGAAAGGCCCATACTAGGGACAACACCTTCACCGTTGTGGAGTAGCATACCTGTCATCGATTTTAAAAAACTCATGACAGGGAACAAAGAAGAATTTCACCTAGAAATCTTGAAGCTTGCAGCCTCTTGTGAAGAGTGGGGTTTTTTTCAGGTAAAAAATAGAATAAATATAGTATTTCAAACACGTTATAACATTAAATATTGCTATGGATATACTGTGTACAAACACGTTAAACTGTATTATTGTGTTGCTTCAGGTGATAAACCATGAAATTGAACTGGATCTGCTAGAGATGATTGAGAAAGTGGCTATGGAGTTCTTCATGCTTCCTGTTGAAGAGAAACAGAAGTATCCAATGGCACCAGGAACTGTTCAGGGATATGGGCAAGCTTTTGTGTTCTCAGAAGATCAAAAGCTAGATTGGTGCAATATGTTTGCTCTTGGTTTAGTCCCACACTCCATAAGAAACCCTAAATTGTGGCCAACAAACCCACCAATGTTTGGGTAAGTGTCCACTAAAAAGAGGGTATTTTAACATTTTTTGTCCACTTTTTATAATACCGAAAAACCCATCATTAAAGAATTTGACTCTCATCTTTTTCCTCCATAACTGCAATAACGTCACACCATATATATATATATATATATATATATATATGACTTGCAATTTAAAATCTTGACAGCAAAGTCAAAAAGCACTTTACTTTGGCTACCTTTTTTGTTTTGAAATTGGCTTTTCAATCAACTTTTATATTTTGTAGCCAAACTGTGGAGACTTACTCAAGAGAAATCAGAAAGCTATGTGAAGATCTTTTGAGATTTATAGCAATAAGCCTGAGGCTTGACGAAAACGTTTTTGAAGAAATGTTTGGCTTGAGCGTGCAAGCAATAAGAATGAACTACTACCCCGCATGTCCTAGACCGGATCTCGTATTAGGTTTAAGCCCCCATTCGGATGGAAGCGCTCTGACTGTGTTGCAACAAGGAAAGGGTAACACTGTTGGCCTACACATACTCAAAAATGATACATGGGTGCCCGTTCAACCTGTCGAAAATGCACTGGTTATCAACATTGGTGACACCATAGAGGTGAACTTTCGACTTTTTAAAGAACATTCTTAATAATTTTGCCTCAAAAGTCACCCTAAACATGTACCTGTTCCCTTGCAAAAGGGTTTGATTTTTATTTAATTATTTATGTTAGCAGGTTTTGACTAATGGAAGATACAAGAGCTCGGAACATAGAGCGGTTACACACAAAGAGAAGGACCGACTATCTATCGTTACATTTTATGCTCCAAGTTATGAAGTAGAGATAGGTCCAATGAAAGAAATGGTTGATGAAAGCAACCCAAGCAAGTATAGAAAATACAACCATGGAGAGTATAGTAGGCACTATGTTACCAACAAGTTGCAAGGCAAGAAAACTCTAGATTTTGCCAAAATACCACCCAAAAAGTAATTGTAGACTATAGAGTAAATTATATCTTATAATTACTCCAACATATTGTTTATATTGTATAAATCATATTGTAATTATATCATAAATTAATAGATGCATGTAAGTTATTACTCATGTCTGTCTCCTTTGTTCATTTTACCATTTCAACGTAATTTTTATACATAATCTTTTGTTCGTAGATGAATTCCATTGATACCTGAACGATTTTTTTTAGTTTATTGAACGAACAAATAACAAAAAACTATCGATAAAATGTTGATGTCATAACCTGTTACAAAAACTAAAATTATTGATTTAGATCAATAATTAACTTTTTTATCTTGTTTAATATTAAAAAGATCCCTGGTGTAAGCGTGCCTATATTGCACACATTAATGTATAGACACGTTTATTGCAACAGTATACAAAATATCTAAAGTGAAAAAGTTTGAATATATTATTATAGTTCCCAAAGATTCAGGTCATCTTGTGGGGATGCTAAAACCATCAACACCCCATAGTTTCTTATTCAGAGTATTTTATATTAGCATTTGTTTGTTTAATTCTTCTAAGAAATTAAGCAAAATGGCTTATGTAATGTTTACATATGAATTTCTTTCAGAAACTCTTATTAAAATGTAACATGTACTTTTTTTTTTTTAGTAGAACGTAATATTCTAACTTATTTACATGATTATTATGATTTTAACATTTTTTTATAAAATCACGAAGGTAGCTAATCTTATAACTAGGTCCAGTACATAGAAAGTCACCTTCCCAAAAAAAAAAAAAAAAAAAAAGCTAATCTTATAACTAATTATAGAAGTTTTCACATTCATAACTATGGTATACTGCTTTTGATCGTATTTCCCCTTTTGTTCGTGTATCACAATTTTTTTCCTCAAAAAATATCAAGGTAAAAGATGTGATACACAACCATAAAGCAGGCATCAACTTTTTACACATGTATTATAATCGAATCTCCCTTTTATGATGAAGCTATGTAATACGCAACCATATCTCGTGTAACAAATAATTTTTCATGTATATATAACTCATATCTTATATATATATATATAGAGTAAACTGCAATTTTACCCCCTGGGGTTTAGGCCAATTGACACTCTGACCCCCCCTAACGAAATAATTGCAAATTTACCACCCAACGTTTGGTGTTATGTCGCAAGTTTACCCCTCGGCGTCAAAGTCCCTAATTATCTTTAAACGGTCAAAGGGCATAAAAGTAATTTAACTTTATATATTTCTATTACCCATGTACTTCTTCTTCCTACTTCATCATTACCCCCTAAGCTTCACTCCCCCACTCCCCTCCTTCTTCTTCATCATCACACCCACCGGCGATTAACCACCAGCGATTAACAACAGCAGACCCACCGGCGACCACAGTGCTTCCACCTCCGCTCCTTCTTCATCATGAGCGAATCAGAGAACACCATGCTTCCACCTCCACCTCCGGCGACCACAACGGCGACCACACCTCCGGCGATGCACCTGTCCACCGGCGATGCCCCTGTCCACTAGCGATCCTCCCTGTTCTCTCACTTGTCAGGTATAATCGAACAAGTATAGTAATGTCAGGTTGAACAAGTAAAAACAGGGGTTATTGAACATCGATCTTTCTGTGTTTGCAGTGGACATGAGGATTCGTGTTTCACTCCGATCGATTGTGGTTTCCTTGGTTGTGAAAATGCGGGGCCGCCCTTTCCTGCACTTCCAGTTTCCCCCTCAGCAGGAAATGATTGTGTAGTTGATGTTTAATATATTAGGATCTTTTTGTTTAATATATTAGGATCTTTTGATGTTTAATATATTAGGATCTTTTGGTTTAATACTGATCTAATTGTATATATATTAGGATCTTTTGATGTTTATAATGTGCCTAGTTATGACCAATGTTTACAGCTAATGTGTTCTTGATAAGCCTTTTTTATACCCTCATGATGGTATATTGGTGTTCTTGATAAGCCTTTTTTATACTCTCACAAGGGTGAAATATGACCAATGTTTACAGCAAATGTCTTCTTTTGTGCTAATGTGTAAACTGTGCTAATGTGTAAACTGATAGTGGTGATAGTGCAGCAGGTATAGGTGGTTATAGGTGGTTATACCTGGATCATACAGTTGATGATCATACAGGTTAGGATCAAAATGTGCAGTTGATGACAGTTACATGATCATACATGATCAAAATGTGCAGTTGTGAAGTTTGATGTTTTGATGTTTTGATATTTTGATGTTTGATGTTTGATTAGGATTACATTTTGTCCATTTGATCAAAATGTGCAGCATGTTAGTTGTTGAATATGTGCAGTTGATGACAGTGGTTAGATGTCCATTTGATCAAAATGTGCAGCAGGTTAGGGTCAAAATGTGCAATTGATGACAGTGGTTGATGATCATACACATGTTAGATCTCCATTTGATGACAGTGGTTAGTCCATATATGATCATACAGATGCTAGGGCATAAGTCCTGTTAATCAGATTGATCAGCAGATCTGTAATTTCTGCATAGTGTCATTTTTGTAATAAGTTTGTTAATCAGTTGTTAGGGCAGTTGTTTGCTGTTATTAGCTGCTGCTAATCAGTATATAAGGAGAGATTTGGCAGTTGTTTGCTGTCAAAAACCTGTTTAAACTGATTTTGTTTCATAACCTGTTTCAACTGATTTTGTTTAAGCATTAACCTGCTGTCAACAACCTGTTTAAACTGTTTTAACTGTTTGCTGTTATTAGTAGCTGCTGCTAATAGTCATAACAGCAGCAGCCATAAGAGAAGGGGTATAATAGTCATAACAGTTACATGATCATACAAGTGTTGAACATGTTTGAATACCTGGAAGTTGGTGGTTATAGGTGGTTATACCTGGAACTTGTTTAGCTGAGGGGTATAATTGTAAACTTAGAATGTATGCTTGATTTTTGAACAGGTTTGATTTTTTTAGTATAGAACACATTGAACAGCCAAACATTGAAGGTTTGATACGTGGTTAGGTTTGAACAGGTTTGATTTTTGAGTATACTTATAGGTTTCTGATTTTTGAGTATAGAAACATAGAACAGGTTCTGATGTTTGAGTATAGAAACATAGAGCAGGTTTCTGATTTTGGCGGGAAGGGTTTTGGAAGTTGCAAGGGGTAATGTTATTTCTTAACACAAAGTACATGGGGTAATAACAAAGGACAAATTAGTAATTTACCAGTGGGGGGTAATTGTGCGACATAACAGGAATGTTGGGGGGTAAAATTGAATGGTAATATAGTAATTTCAAGTTATAGTTAACAGATTTGTTAACAACTTTGACGTCGGGGGGTAAACTTGCGACATAACACCAAACGTTGGGGGGTAAAATTGCAATTATTTCGTTAGGGGGGGTCAGAGTGCCAATTGGCCTAAACCCCAGGGGGTAAAATTGCAGTTGTATATATATATATATATATATATATGGTCAGGATTTAGAGAGAACGATGAAAAGTGTGAGAACAGTTAGAACGATTTTGGTGGTGACATGTGGCATTGATGTTAAATTACACTAAGGGGTAATATTGTCAAAAAACCCACTCACATGAATTGGGTGTTCAAATAAAACGCCATAAAAACACCCAATTTAGAAAAACGCTATGAAAATACCCAGTTAAAACGCCATAAAACACTCAAAAAGCTATTTTGAGCTATAATTTACAACAGCTCAAAAAAAACCATTTTTTGAATGCCATAAAACACTCAAAAGCTATTTTTTGAGCTATAATTTATAACAGCTCAAAAAAACCATTTTTTTAACGCCATAAAACACTCAAAAGCTATTTTTTGAGCCATAATTTACAACAGCTCAAAAAAACCATTTATTTGAACGCCATAAAACACTGAAAATACCTAGTTAAAACGGCATAAAACACTCAAAAGCTATTTTTTTGAGCTATAATTTACAACATCTCAAAAAAACCATTTTTAACACAATAAAGCACTCAAAAGCTATTTTTTGAGCTATAATTTACAACAGCTAAAAAACCATTTTTTTAACGCCATAAAACACTCAAAAACTATTTTTTGAGCCATAATTTACAACAGCTCAAAAAAACCATTTTTTGAGCCATATTGTGCTGATTTTTGGGCGATTTATGTGTCTAACCGCCTAAATTAATATTTTTTGACCTCATAAAAATCATAATTTGTACTAGTGTAAAAACGCCATAAAACACCCAGTTCAGAACAACGCCATGAAAAACTCAGTTGAAAACGCCATAAAACACTCAGTTCAGAAAAACTCTATGAAAATACCTAGTTAAAACGCCATAAAAACACCTAGTTCAGAAAACGTCATGAAAATACCTAGTCTAAAACGCCGTAAAACACCCAGTTCAGAAAAACGCCATAAAACCCAGTTAATTTTTTTTCGAAAAGTATATCAATAGTATACTCGTTGGAAAGATAAAAAACGCTGAGTTTTATGGTGTAATTTTTTTAGAAAAATAATCATGTATAAAAAAGTTATTGTCGTTTAAATATGATGGGGGAAAATGACATGTGATTAGCATCTGCACCTTTGTTTAGATCTTCCTATTTTACCCCTCCTGGAGTTCCAAGGCCCCTATTATTTACAAAAATGTCACCGCATCAATTTCAGCCACAAACCACTAAGATCTTGTGGCTGAGAATCGTTCTCACTGTTCTCACACTTTGATGCGTTCTCTCATGTTCCTGTTCCTATATATATATATACTAGGTTATATACCCGTGAGCTTCACGGGTTATGGGTTGTGTTAAAAAAAATTATATTTACAAAAAAAAATTTATATGATTTCTTATAAGTGGATATATGATTTCTTATAAGTCGATAACCATTCATGGTTGGCAAACATTACCAACAAAAAAAATGTACCATAGATTGAATGCATTTCTATCAGTCCATTTGAAATCATATCAACATCATTAGTGATGAATATCAACAAATGTAATTAACTACTAAAACATGTAGCTTCAATTAGATGTTGACTCGTGTTCGTATTGAAAATGGCGCATACGATGTATAATAATGTACAAACATCTCATATAATAAACTTAACCTTCTTGCAAAATTTATTCTTAAATGAAGTTGTACTATCAGCTATTATACTTGTATTCATTACTTACACAATAAAATTAAAATGAGACCACAACTCCAATTAACTATAACATATCTATATAATTCATATTTAAAGAGATAAATTTTTTTATTACTCACAAACAAAGAGAACCAGTACAGCAAGATACTATATGGCCAATGTTTACAACTTATAAAAAACAAAGAAAAAACATACTGCGGGACTACTACAAGAACATCGTAGAATAAACATTTATTAATATTCAACGTCGGATAAATCTGTAAAGATTTACAACTCATAAAAAGGTAACTTAAGTGAACCGAGTTTTTTTATAGAAATCATATAAAACTGAAACTTAAAAACAAACGATTGAAAACCGATACAAAAGGTCCGAAAAACTAAATTACAACATAATTGAAATATTCAAATCAAGCCGTTATCCCAGTCGAGGTACGTGGCTTTGGCTTGGTGTTTCGCCCAAAAGAAAGTGTCTTCCTTTATATGCTCTACTATTTTCTGAACCGGGATCATTTTGTCGTTAAATTGTTTGCCGTTTCTAGTCAACCACAACCTTCAAAAGTCGCCAAAAAACAACAATGAGCTGGCTTCTTTCGTCTTTTGGAGCCAACCTGCTGATTAACATGCTTTATGATCTGACCCACTGACTCAAAGTCCACCATAATGGGAATTTTCAACCATATAGAGACATGCTACCAAACACTTCCGGTGTATTGGTCCAAATACACGACATGAAGACATGGTCACATGTTTCCTCTCGGAAGCCGCACATACTACACAAAACGTCATAGAAGAACATACCACAACTTTGTTTAAATCTGCACAACTACCAGATAGTTCGCCTTCAGTGGAGCCCAAGAGTTGTACTAAAACGGACCCATATCAATTTACACTTCAGCTTTCAGCGCCATTTCATGTCATAAAGCCTTGGTCGAGAAGTCTTCCCCTCCAAATTATCCCACCGCCACCTATCATTCCCACCCTTGAGATTAACCTATTGCAACCAACTCATTTAGTTGCCCACTTGAGCCCCCTCTTCATAATGGCAATGTAATAATGCTAAAGTTCAGTTAGAATTTAACTAAAATTATTTTAAAGAAGTTAAAGCATTCAGTTTTTAGCATCAAAAAACAGTTTGTACCTCATGTTTGAAGGCCTGTCCATGCATTAGGAAGATGCACACCAGGTTTACACAAACATTTTCAACTAAAATACTAAGCATTTTATAGATTAGTCATCGTTCCTTGCGTTGGTTTTTAATTATAGGAATTCAAAGAAAACCAAGAAAAAGCATACCTGAACACAGATGTACATTTGATCCAGTGGTTGGAAAATTCATCAGAGGGACCTTCCTACACAACAAAGAAAGTCACACGGTAGGATTTCGTTAATAAAAATGGTAGAGTTCCGTCCATAATCTGCTCTAACAGAGATAAAAGAGCGGAGAAAAGCTATTTTGAGACCCGTGGTTACCTTAATTGCTGCCAGTTCGTCTCCGTTAACAAATGACGCCAACGTAATCATGTATCTGGATCAGCGAGCTAACAGGTAACTCAGATGTGAAGCTCAAAAGAAAGTCGCTGCTGCAAAACATCAGCAAGATCTGGTTAGGCGCACCCGAATTTCCACCAAATTATGAGAAATTAGATAAAATAATAATATATGTCACTTATATCATATAATAAATCGCCCCTTGTCGCCCCCGTACTGTTTATTTAATGTTTTCCTCATATCTTCTTTGGTTATATCTTGGATGCTAGAATAGCGAAACTCCACCAAACCCTCTTATCAATCTAATTAATCCAATCATCAAATTCCAAATAACCTAATTGTAATCATCTAACAGAATTTCAATAACTTGAATGACATTTGAAAAAATGGTAATCCAGGTTCTATATATCATCTTCATCAAGGAAAAACAACTTAAATCACAAAAAATAAATCATGTAGATAACTTTAAAGAAATTAATCAAAAAACAAACCTCTTAATACCAGGAAAGTATATCTCTAGTTCAGCTTCTAAGCTTCAACACCTCCACTGCTATCACCAACAATTTTTTTTTTTGAAAATCTACCCATTTGGACACTTTAGACGCAGCAACACCTAGGCCAAATCAAGTTGGTCACTATTAACAGCTATGCCTAAACCAGTCAAGTTGGTCAACAAAAATTCAAAACCAATATGGGTTCAAACCAATTTGGGTTTGTTGACAGGTTTGAGCAATTTTGATTGTTTTTTTACGATTCGGTTCAGGTTCAAACCGGTCCCAAATCTACTATTTCTATCCGGTTCAAACCGGCTCTTCTCCATATCAATTCCAAACCGATTCCGATTCAGCTTGAAACTTCGGGCTCAGTTCACGAACCGGTTCGAATGTGCACCTCTACCGTCTAATATTTACCATAACAAAGTTCCAATTGGAAACCCTATGTGTCTGATTCATTATTTTATACTAATTGTAATTTATACTAATACTAATTACACAGCTTAATCACATTCTACAAAAAAAAAGCTAATTAAAATTACCAACAAACTACTAATTAAAAAGCCGTAACCTCTTTACCCAAAAAAAAAAAAAAAAAAAAAAAGCCGTAACCTTACATCACATAAACCTAATCAAAATCAAAATCAAACAATATACAAAAATCTATTAACATAGCAAGCAAGCAAACAATCAAACATAATAAAACCACAAAATACCTTACAGACTACACCGACAATGGTAGTGCCGGTTTTAAGATAGCCCGTAGATTTTAACCCTTTCTTCGTTCATTAGAACCATCGCATTTCTCTCTCTCTCTCTCTCTCTCTCTCTTTCTCGTTCTCTCCCTTTTGGATTCCCTCTCTGTCTCTCAGCTACTCTCTTTGCAGACATTTTGAAATTCAAAAAGTTGAATGGAATTGTGAGTCTAGTAATGTGGGGAGGAAGTAAAATATAAGGGGAGAAGCAACAACGTTGATTAGGGCTTCAATTTTCAGAGAAGTAAAAAGATAAGGATAAGCATTGGCAACGGGAAGAGGAGATGAAGCAAGAAACCCTAAAAGTGATCTCACCGTTTGCTTGTTTGAAGAAATTGATGGGATTTAAAATTTGAATTTTTTTGAAGCCAATTGACCGCTAATTTTACTTCATATAGATCCAAGCAAGCTGGGAAGAATGCTGCTTAGCTTTGACCCTTCTTGTTTAGGGTATATGCATCCCTGGGTTGACAAGTAGGATGAAGATAAAGGGGAGGGCTTGTATGATTGACAGCTAGGATCAAGAAGTTTTGATTTATTATAGTAGAGATATAGGGAGAGGATCATGAGAAAACTACATCTAAATGAGAAAACTAGAAAACTAACTAAAAAAGCCTAAAAGAAAGCTAAAAAACATACCAAAATTTTTTTTTTACAATTTTTTATAAAAAAATCGCTAGTTTTTATGCATGGAAAAAAATTTTAAAAAAGAAGTTTTTTGTTGTACTGCACATGTGCAATATATGTGCATTATATGTGTACTACACATGTGCACTATATCCGTTAGGGGTGAGCAAAAACCGAACCGAAAACCGAAACCGCACCAAAAACCGTAAAAACCGAAACCGCAAAACCGCAACCGACACAAAAACCGCAAAAACCGAAACCGCAAAAACCGAAACCGCAAAGGTATGGTGCGGTTCGGTTTTAGCTTTAAAAACCGCACCAAAAAACCGAAACCGCACCGCAAAATTATTATATATATATATATATTATATATATAATATACTTAAAGATTTAAATATAAAATTCCCTATATATTATATACTCTGTGTTTGTTAAAAAAAAAAAAAGTACAGACTTGACTTTGTTAAGTTAACTATCGTCTGCTCCCTCTCAAAAAAAAAATGATGTTAACCTACTAGTTACAAGCCCATTAAATTAGCACTCCAAACAGCCCAACTTTCAACCCAATAAGAGGATGGCGGGTTTAAAAATTGGTAAGGTTTTCTTTACATGTGTGAGTTTATATTTCAAATACCTACTAACATATATTTTTTGTTTTTTTTTTCTATCTAGGAAACACTAATGGCAAATGATAGTTGGAAGCATTGAAAGTTGGAAAGATTGAAAGTTGGAAACAAGAATGAGTTGGAAACAATATTACGTTTTTATTTGGATACGACTATGTGATTAAGCTTTCACCGTTTCACATAGCAACTATTATTCTAGACATGTTTCTAGTACAAACTCTTGTTTTGATTGATGTCCTCTAGCCCATACATATGCTCTTCACATTGCTCTTGCAAAAATTATATTCTAATTACCATCAAGTATTAGATGTATTCCAGTATTAAAACCGAGAGTTTTTTTTTTTGATGTATTCAAGTATTGCTGAGAGTTTTTTTTAGATGTATTCAACTATTAAAACCGAAACCGCACCGAAACCGAACCGCAACCGCAAATAAACCGCAAAAACCGTACCGCAAAAAAAACCGCAACATGTGGTTTTAAAAAAATAAAAACCGCACCTCGCGGTATGAGTTGCGGTTTTATGCTAAAACCGCACCAAACCGCACCATGCTCACCCCTAATATCCGTAATAGTGCACATGTGTAATACAACAAAAGTTTTTTTTTTTTTTTTAAATTTTTTTTCAATGCATAAAAACTAGCGATTTTTTTATAAAAAAAAATTGTATGTTTTTTAGACTTTTTTAGTTAGTTTTTTGGTTTTCTCATTTAAACTAGTTTTCTCATAATCCATCCCCTATATATATATATGGGAGAGAGTTTAAATGAGAACGCTAAATATCGCAAGAAACGTGAGAGCGAATGAAAAAACCACGAGAACTTGGTCAAAAACAATTCAAAATTTCTTTTTACACTTATTATTATTTTTCGAATAAAATGTTAGAAATTAAATTTACACATTTAAATTTTTGTGAATTCGTAAATAAAGAAAATTTATAGATGTGTAAGTTTGTTATATTTACACATGTGTAAAAAATCTAGTAAGAGTGATTTTGAGAGAAGAAACGAATTATTTGATTTGTAAATTCTTTTTCGATGTTGTATTTTTATTACAAAGAGGTTTGTATTAAAAAAATCGGTTTTGATTATTTTTTCATTCGTTCTCACGGTTCTCGTAAATTTTTGGGTTCTCAAGATAACCTCCAGTATATGTATATATATATATATAGGGGAAGGTTCAAATGAAAACCACTTTTATTTCGAAAACTCGAAAACTAACTAAAAAAAGCCTAAAAACCACACAAAATTTTTTTTTACAATTTTTTATTAAGAATCGCTAGTTTTATATATAAAAACAAATTCAAAAAAAATTTGTAGTACACATGTGTACTACAATTTTTTTTAAAGTTTTTTTTATATAATTTAATTAGCGAAAATTGGTATGCAAATAAAAATTGGTATGTTTTTTTTGGCTTTTTTAGCTAGTTATCGAGTTTTCGCGATAACTAGTGGTTTTTATTTGAACCTTCCCATATATATATATTGATGTGTGCAAAATGCAACATATAAATTACATCAATTGTAGCATAAAACTAACCCTTTTTTAGTACTAATGTTGGAAAAAGTGTGTTTTTGTCTTCCTTTTGTATTTTCAGGATTAAATGAGCTTAAATGAACAAAAGAAACAAAAAGGCAGCTAAATCTAACATAAATACAAGAAAAGGAACAAACGTGGCATGCCCGACCCCCCGACAGCATCTTCCCAAGCAAAAACAAGAGAACAGAAGGCTGAACACGCCCCGTGCTCAGTGAGCACGGGGGCGTGCCCAAGTGTCAGCAGAAAAGACAAAGTTGTAGAAGCTTTTATCACCCACCACGGGGGCGTGCCCAGCGGACACGGGGCCGTGGTCAACTCTAAGATTCGCAGAATCTGGTGAAATCTTGATAGTACAGATACGCTTCTGCACACCGGGGCGTGCCCAGCGGACACGGGGGCGTGGTCAACTAATGCAGACAAACTGCAATTAATGAAGAAAGTGAAGGAGGATGGACACGAGGCCGTGCCCGAGCTGCTGTTTAGGCTATAAATAGGGGTGCTTGGCTAATTTGCAAACCATCCTTTGGCACACCACCTCTCTCACACTTCACCCACCACCCACCACCATCACAACACCATCATCCACCACCATCATCCATTGTCCATCATAGAGTGTGTGAGTCGTCTCGGGATCCAAGATTGATCGTAAGAGTTCTTGACAATCAAATGCCATGTTTGCCTAAGTCTCTTACATCACTTGGTGAAGACAAGTGTCTAGTGTAATATTTTTTATTTTTAATCTTTTCGCACTTTTTATTTGGTTATGTATTAATGACTTTAATAACTAGTTTCTTATGTTGAAGGTGATTCTTCCTTATCGTTTGTCCGTGGTGTCTTGGCATTATTTTACTGTCTATATAAAATAAAAGAAATTCACCATTCATATCTCCACGGTCTATATGGAGATATGTTGGCTACCTGGTCGGGGGTTAAGGGAACGGTTTAGTAAGAGTCTTGCCATTGTTCAGTGTATAGATCTTGCAAAGGACCTGGGTCAAATTTAGTAGGACCTCCTTCAATACCCACCGGTATTGGATGGCGGGGGTCCAAACTCTTTGATCCCCTTATAAGTAAACTACTATTAATACTTTAACCCGGCTACTTAGGACTGTATCTCTGCTGACTCAGGCTACTTAGCCGAGGGTAACGTCACCATCAAAAGAGGGGCCTACCACAATATGCATTAATAACTTAATTAATTATCTTTCAATAATCCGACCCTTTAGGATTGTATCCTTGCTGACTCAAACTACTGGGTTGAGTGTAACGTCACCTTCAAAAGAGGGGCCTACTACAATAACTAAGATAATCTCTTAAAAAGTGCAAAAGTGCGGAAATAATCAAAGGTTACACTATACACGAGTCGGATCCAAGTGATTCATCTTGTCTATCTGTTTTTATTTTTATTTTATTTTTCAGCATTTTAGTTAGTTTTACTTTTCTTGTTTAAAAACATTTTTCTAAACTTTTTGATTTGGTTAGACGTTGAGGATAAACCGGTATTAAAAGCTCTTGTGTCCTTGGACGACCTCGGTGTCTTACCAACACTATACTACGCTCACGATGGGTGCACTTGCCCATATGTGTGTTTAGTGTTAGTAAATATCGTGTTTTATAAATTTAAAACTTGGGTAAAAGTGTTAAAAAGGGCTTAAAATATACATTAAAAACTAATAACACTCACACACATCAATATATATATACATATATATATATATAAATACATATATATATATATATATATAGGACCGCTAAAATGAGAATCACCTCCAGTTGTAAGAACCGTGAGAACTACACCGTACGGGGTGAGGTGGACCAAAATTTTTTTTCATAAACGTAGATGCATGTATTATAAACACATTTGTAAAAAAATTCAAAAAAAATAATGTCGGGTGTGTAGTTTTGAGCACCCAAAGTTTGCGTTTACGGGACCCGTAAATTTTATTTAAAATATACGGTACCCGTAAACAAAAACTTGTGGTATTCAAAACTACACACACGACATTTTTTTTTGAATTTTTTTTACAAATGTGTTTATAATACAAGCATCTACGTTTATGAAAAAAATTTTTGGTCCAACTCGCCCCGGATCAAAAAGTTCTCACGGTTCTTACAAGTGGAGGTGGTTCTCATTTAGCGGTCCCCTATATATATATATATATATATATATATATATATATATATATATAGGGGAAGGTTCATTGGGGAACACTAAAAAAGTGGGGAACAGCGGGGAACCGGCTCAAACGAACTCCGATTTGACTCATTACAGCGGCGTTGGAACCGGCTCGTCGAACCCTAACTAAAATCTTTTAACCCTAAATCCTAACTCCTAAACTCTAAATCCTAAAGCTAAAAAATAAGGCTAAAACCTAAGCTAAACCGTAAAATCTAAACTATAAATCCTAAAAGCTAAACCCTAAAGGCTAAACCTAAAGCTAAACCCTATAGCTAAACCCTAAAGCTAAACCCTAAACCCTAAAGCTAAACTCTAAACCCTAAAGCTAAACCCTAAAGCTAAACCCTAATGCTAAACCCTAAAGTTAAACCCTAAAAGCCAAACCCTAATATATTTAGGGTTTAGTGGTTATAATTTAGGGTTCAGGGTTAAGAGATCCTAGTTAGGGTTCGACGAGACGGTTCCAACGCCGCTGGAATGAGTCCAATCGGAGTTCGTTTGAGTCGGTTCCCCACTTTTTTAGTGTTCCCCAATGAACCTCACACGATATATATATATATATATATATAGAGAGAGAGATAGAGAGAGGGGAAGGTTCATGGGGGAACACTAAAAAAGTGGGGAACGGTGTGGAACCGACTCAAACGAACTCCGATTGGACTTATTCTAGCGGCGTTGGAACCGGCTCGTCGAACCATAACTAAGATCTCTTAACCCTAAACCCTAAATCCTAACTCCTAAACTCTAAACCCTAAAGCTAAAAATAAGGCTAAAACCTAAGCTAAACCGTAAAATCTAAACTATAAACCATAAAAGCTAAACCGTAAAGGCTAAACCATAAAGGCTAAACCTAAAGCTAAACCCTAAACCCTAAAGCTAAACCCTAAAAGTCAAACCCCAATATATTTAGGGTTTAGGGGTTATGATTTAAAAGATCATAGTTAGGGTTCGATGAGCTGGTCCAACGCCGCTGGAATGAGTCCAATCAGAGTTTGTTTGAGTCGGTTCCCCGCCGTTCTCCACTTTTTTAGTATTCCCCAATGAACTTCACACTATATATATATATATATATATATATATAGAGAGAGAGAGAAACGGGATCAGGAGAAAACGCCCAAAAGTGTGAGAACGGTGAGAACGCATCCTGGCCCAACACGTGTCACGCGACATAGTGAATGGCGGATGGGCTTTTTTATCCTTTTATATTCTTTTTTTAAACGCGTGACACATCACCTTTCCATTTTTGGCGTTTAACAAATACGCGGCGTTTTTATTTTTTTTAGATAAGGACCATAGTAAATAATTTGGCGTTTTAACTAACTATGGATTTGATTGTTGTGCCAAGTAGGATGCAGGCCTATAATGTAAAAAAACATCAGTAATTTTCTTGATGTTTATTTATTTTCTATCAAGTGTTGTGCCATGTAGGATGCAGGCCAATAATGTGACAAGCAATAATGGCGTTTTGAACAAATTCAATTTTCCATGTAGTGGCTTTTAATATAGTAAATGTTTGGCAATAATGTTACCGTCTCTTCATTTTACTGTTTTGCAATTACTGTTTCGTTCAATTTCATCTGTCAATTAGTGTTGCTTTTTCCAGTAATACTTTGTTTGGCATTTTTTGGCGTTTTATATAGCAACAACGTGCTTTGCTAGCATCCGTTCTCACAGTTTTCACACTATCAGGCGTTTTGGTGTTTGTAGTTTTTGGCGTTTTATATTCAATTTTTTATTAGTAGAGAATTAGATAATAAATAACAGAGAATTAGATAACAAACAATAGAAAACGAAAATAAATTAAAAATTCTAATCTAATTTCTCATCCAAATCTTCACTGTCATCAACCTCTTGTACTTTAACATTTTTGGCGTTTTGAACCTGTTTTGAATACCTTATCTAGATACTTATTTTCCTACATAACGCCCGTCTTTAGAAGATGCTTATTTTTAGTGGCATCTTGTATTGTGGTTTAATATATACTTGTTTGGTGACATGTTGAAGATCAACGTCTGCTTGAATGTATTGATCCCTTCATGCCGTCCATATATCTATCAAGAACAAAATGACATGATGACATATCAATGTCATCAGTCTCTTTTTCATGAATATTTGTCTATCTCATTCAGCAAAAGCTTATAGAGATACCCACCTCAGAGAAGAATCCATTCAGTGAAACTTCATTTAGAACAATACTCAATATAGAAGAAACGAGGTTCCCCATCTGTGGCTTTTTTAACTATTTTTTGGCGTTTTAAAGTGAATGGTTTCTAGAAAACATTGCATTGTTTTTGGGGTGTGATCAATTGATTGTGCAGAGACGTCTCTCTTATAGGATGTTTTTGGCGCGTAGTTTAGGCGAGATTTTATTTATAATAAATGATATTAATAAAGTAGCCGTCTTTTCAGTTACTGTGTGTATTTTTACTATTTTGTTCAGCTTTTTATGAGTTTTTAGGGTGATAGACGTTCCATCTTCCAAGTTTGGCGTTTTTAATGGCTTTAAGTAGTTTTTGGCCTTTTTTTTCATTTTTAGCTTTTAATAATACTTGTCCAAATTACTTTTATTATAGTTTGGGAGTTTTTGGCCTTTTACTGCATTATGGCGTTCCACAATCATTATGACTGTTTTGCGTTTTATTAAAATAATGTATTTTTTTTGTTCTTAGCTGAAAAATACATAACAAACAACAGAAAAAGAAAATTAAAAAAATAAAAATAGAAACAATTCATCTTCCAAATCTTCACTGTCATCAGTCTCTTTCTTCTTTGAAGCATGTTCACTGGCGGTTTGACTTTGTCATGCTTGAGTTTTTGTTGTTGAAGTAGGCTTTTTTGGGGTCGTTTGGAAAGACAAAATAACGTAAGTTTTTTGTTTGAATATGTATCTTCAAACCACTAATCAGTGTAATTCGTCTCTTCATGCCATTATAATATTCATCAATAACAAAACACAAAAAATGACATAAGTCTGATACCAGCATCTTTTTGTTTAAGATTTGTCCATCTCATGCTGCAAAAAGTTATTGAGTCACAGCACCTCAGGGAATAATGCATTCTGCGAAACTTCGCATAGAACAATATTGAATATACAAGAAACGATGTTTGCCATTTTGGCGTTTTACTGAGGAAATAGTGTATCTGAAAGAAACGTCGATTTTTTGGAATCTTTGATGTTTGAGTGTTTTGGCGTTTTCTAAGATGAATGGTATATAGTAGTAAATATGGCGTTTCAGTTTCGGGGGTGTGTTTTATGTCTGAGATGTTTTGTTTATATAGGGATGTGTTTTGGCCCGTAATGGCGTTTTATTCATAGTTTGGCGTTTTTGGTAGAGAAGTCTAAAGACCTTTTTACCCTTAATGAAGCGCGTCCACTTAATAGAATTCGTGTTATTTACGAAAACACCACCGCGCCAATCTAGTCCATAGATTGTTTTGATCGGACGATCCATAAGCGTTCTCACCGTTCTCACACTTTCCGCCGTTTTCTCTAAATCCTGACCCTATATATATAAATTGAAGGGGGTATAACTCCACTACACACCAATGTGATATAACCCCCTTCTCTTACGGAAGTGCCACGTGTCAAATAACTCCACATGATGGGTCGTGAAGGGGGTGACCACTACACATGCCTAACTTTACTAGCGTCACATTCCGATGATTATCCTAACATTACCAACGGATAGATACCGGCATATTATGAATGGTTTTGTTACCGACATATTACGCGGAATTTTTAGAAATTTATGGGCAGGATGTCACATAGTAATTAAAAAAATGTAACACTAAGATAATTAAAATATTTTCTTGTGGAAAACTTGTATCATGACGTAATTGACCTGTTCAATTCAACGATATAAGGAAACATATGAAAAGTAACTCATTTATAGTATTTTCGACAGCATCACGACTGGTAGTCGAATATTTCCTTTACATGCTTTAAATTATTATAGGTTTATGAATGCAATGTTATTCACGCTTTCAATCAATCTATCTACTTAGAAAAATAGTGTACGCTACCACTAGGTATCCTCATGGACCGGTCTTACATCAACATGACAGAGGTAAGTCACATTTCCTAGAGTAAATCATGTTGTTTCGGGTTTTGATCCCCAAACCTCTATAACATATTCCCATCTATTTGCCACTAGAGCACTATTTTGGGGGATTGAACATTACGTATCTAGCTTATGGAAAAGATTGAGTTGCAACCCATATCAACATTACAATTAAATAAAGTATTTCAATAAGATGCATATGATTTGAAAAACTTACAACCAGTATGTAATTTCCGAGAAATGTACTGCTTCACCAATGTAAAAAATGACACTCTAAATTAGTAAAAAGATATAATTACTAGTGATGCCAATGGAACATGATTGGGAAGGGTATTGATAATCCCATACCAGCTTGCAAAACTATGTCTCATATTCGGCCCAATACCCGAGGGGTATTGGACATACTTGCGTGTTGAGGTCTTCCATCCCAATGAGATAATCATCAAAATCCCTTAGGTTCAAGTCCAAAAAAAAAAAAAGATCACACTCAATTTTTGGCTTTCCTGAAAAATGAATGAAATGACATCCTAAACACATTATTATTATTTTTGTTGTTGTTGTTGTTGTTGTTGTTGTTGTTGTTGAGGTGAAATGGGTTACGACTACTTTGAAGAACCCAACAATGAGAATATTTTGGAATTACAAGAGAAACTTAACAATTTGACGGTTATCGTTGAGAGCCTAGTCACAGAGAATGATATGTTAAGAAATCAGGATGGAGAGCAGCAGGTGAAGATTGATGAACATGAATCGAGGTGACATGTACAAGCTAGCATGATGTTGAAATACAGAGATTACTTTAGAGTGTTGGAAGAAAAATTGGGTATTAATTTTGATAATGAAGTGAAGGTAATGAATGGTCAACCAACCGAAGAAGAAATAGTATTAGAAAAGGATGTTGCTGATGCTGCTGCAAGCAAAGCTAAAAGGCAAAAAGCCAGTTGATGGTATTCATGAACTGAAGCTGAGAAACCATTTGAGCCTAAGCTAAATACACAAGATAAGGCAATGACAGGCGCTTTGTATGATCAAGAGAATATACAACTGATGATGAGGAGAAGAAAGAGGATGATAATTGGTAGATTATGGTGATTCAGGTAATGATGATGCTGGTGGACCAATGTTCATAACTATTTGTCTTTTGGATAATGTATGGTTTAAATCAAATGTTATCTATGATTATGTGTGACAAACTTAATTTGGTGACTTTAAATATCTGAACTTATAATAGTTTCATAAGCTATAAGCAATCATCATGCTCTATACTATATCTGTTACGGGTCGGGGTGTGACATTACAAGGATTAAAAAGAAATACGAATACAACTTACTAAATATAAAAAATATAAAAATACGAATGGTTACAAGGAGTGAGTAAGAAAGTCATGTTAAAAAAAGTTATTCCAAAATTCCTATGTTTGCTAAATTCCTAAATGGGTCAAACAACAACAACATACAACAACAATAATAATAAATTGCTACACAAGGCCCACCTATTAAAAGAGACAGAAACTAGATCAACTTGGAGGAAAACATAAGTCCACTATTCATATGAATTCTTGGGTTTATCTTTTTGTATGCTATATTGGGCCGATGGAGGCTGGGCACAACCCGTCCTATCGGCATACCCACCATGTGCATCTGTCACTAGTATAATTCATCTCCAATAATAATCAATTATGTGTATTATTAGAAAATAAAAATCAATGATAAATTCATAGAAGACGTGTTTTATATTTTGATAACCAAAATTACTTCATTATTTACAAACATGTTTATAATATAACTAAAGATGGTGATTGGAATGAAAATGTTTATACCAAAGATGGTCAACCTACGAATAAAATAACAAATTACACAGAAGCGTTTAGACATTTGTAAATTGTATTTGTACTTTCATTTTTTTATTGTTGTATGTAATAATAGAAATCAAATAACGTAGATTTTTATACATATTATACAATTTGAAACACATTTCTATTATACAAACCTGTGTAATACACAATACTATAACCTAGTATTATAATGCAAGGGGGAAAAAATTTTAAGATACCCGAAAGTTAATAACTTTTTTAAGTTAATGCATAAAGTACAATTCTAAAATAATGCTAAATTAGTATTTCAAACACTAATTAAACTTTACTATTCTCATCTTTACCTGAATTTTGGATAATGAATTAGTAGTTACACTTTATTCCCTTATAAAAAAACTAATTACCCCATGTTTTTTAAACGACCATAACATTTACTTAAATTAATATATATATATATATATATATATATATATATTAAATTACACCATAAAAATGAACATTTTATTGTATTTAATTTGAGTATAGTATTACTAAAATTGTTATATTTAAAAAGTTGATATACGTGATTAACAATGTTTAAGGGTGAGCAATAACTGAATCGTTAACCAAAACCGAACCGAAAACAGAGGAAACAGAACCGAAATCAACCAAAAACTGAATTAACAGAATTAACCAAAAACCAGTTATTGGTTTTTTGTACCCCCCCCCCCCCCCCCTTTAACAAGATTAACTGAACCAAACCGAACATTTCGTATTTCTATATATTTCTAGCTTTTATATCTCAAGCTCATGTATTTCATATTTATACCTTCATTTCATATATTTATTCCTACATCTCATTTATTTATACATCCATTTCATGTATTTATACATCAATTTCATGTATTTATACATCAATTTCATTTATTTATAAACAAAAGTTTTAGCGCACATTTGGTTTCGGCTATTAACCGAAAATAAATAGATCAAACCTAAAACCGTCAATCTAACAGTATAAACAAACTGCTTAACTGAAAACATATTGGTTAATAAAATAGACTAACCGATTACTTCAGTTTCGAGTTTGGTTGAAGAACCGAACCAGTCGAACCATGAACATTCTTGTAGTGTCTAGGGGTGAGGAATAACTGAATTGTAAACCAAAACCGAACTGACATCAATTAAAGATTAAATTAACTGAAAACCGATTAAGCGAAACCGAATTAACCAAAAACCAGTAATCAACTTTTGTACCGTTGTTAACAAAAAATAACTGAATCGAACCGAACTGTGCATACATTTCTAGTTTTTATACCTCCAATTCATGTATTTCATATTTTATACCATCATATCATGTATTTATACCCCAATTTTATGTATTTCTAAGCAAAAGTTTAGCCCAAGTTTGGTTTGGCTATTAACTGAAAGTAAACGAACCGAACCAAAAACTGTCAATCTAGTCAAATAAACTGAACTAATTAACCAAAAACTGACCGGTTAATAAAATAGGCTAACCGGTGACTTCGATTTCGGCTTTAGTTGAGGATAATAACTAAACAATGCACACCACAATGAAACAAACTAACCGATGGCTTCACTTATGACGTATATGTGGATGCTACAATAAATATTATATGAATAAGAAAACTACCAGGAACAAGTACCATAATGTAAAATGTTGCCCCGCTGCATCCCGGGGGCACCGTACTTGTAAAACAACAATAATAGTTCAGTGTTTGTAATAGTGACAAGGGTTAGCCTACATATATAGAACAACAATAAGAAACCCACGTAACATCATGCTAGCTATATACAATAATTAGGGAGGAAGTATAGTTGTGTTGATGACTATAGTTCATAATCGAAGTACCGAAGCTGATGATAAACAACAAGAAACAACTCCAACTAATACAGAAACAAAAGATATTCAACAGACGGGGGGGGGGGGGGGGGGGGGGGTTCTGCACAAGAAGCTAAAGTTCACAAACCAATGATCATTGCAAATGCAGTTCTTGTTACATCTATTCCTGCAAGTGGTGTTGCTGAATAGTTTAAAAATGTTGATTATATAATAAAAGAAGGAGAATTCGTTCACAGCTATACAAAGGAAGAACTTTGCAAAGCTGTGTGGAATTTCTGAAGAAGAAGACGTATTTGATTTTGAAGTAGATTTAAATGAAGGAGAAGTTAATGACGACAAGCAGGAATTCATAAACATTCCCGGGGTAAATGATTATGATAGAGTGGAAGTTGAAGATGATGTTCATGATGCAGAAGTGCATTACTATAATAACATTCATGAAGATTTTCCCATTTTCACGAAGATGTTTGGTGTTGAAATCAATGAATTTCTTAAGCGACACATTGAAGAAAAGGCGAAAGAAAGTGCTTGTCAATGAAGTAGAGATTGCAGAAGATAAAAAGAGATAGTTTAAGGATTTGGAGCCAGAGAGGAAGTTTCTACGACCGTTAAAGTTGTATCAATGATATACGTTAAATTATACATGTTTTTACACCCCAAAACACTTCCGTTTTAAGCATTTTTGACCGAAAACACGATGTTTAGGTACCAAATTAGGTACTTTTATATTTTCAGGTCTTAAACAGAGCATAAAGGAAGATTCTGATGATAACAAACAAATTCTGATGCATTTCTGATGAAAATGGCAAAAATCTGATGACTGCCAGGTGTGGCACGACCGTGCCATCCATCGGCACTACCGTGCCGATCAAGCGATCTCGGAAGCACTGCCAGTGCAAGGGCCAGTGCCAACCTTTTCTCAGGCCGCACTACCGTGCAACCCGACGCACAACCGTGCCACGGCTTGACCAACATTTCTGATCACCAATCTGATGACACGACACTATCGTGCGACCAGTGGCACTACCGTGCGACTAGCGGCACTACCGTGCCGATCTGATGACCTAGGCAACTTGTCCACTAGTCCACTTGGTTGACTTGGGATCGGAGAAACTGACGTCACCCGAAAACACCTGTCGCATGACCGTGCCGATGGGAAAATCTCCTATAAATAGCAGCATTCACTACTGGTTCAAGGGTTGGGTTTTTTCCATGTTTCTGGGCGATTTATGGGTTCCGAAGCAGTCCTGATCAGACCACTTTGAAGCTTCAAGACCGAATGGAAGCATAACCGATCCAACCCATCAATTCCTTGCTTGTTAATGGTTCGATTCCTTGTTCTTGAACATGTATTCTGATCATTTTGCAAGTTATGAGCTGATGTTAGTTTATGTTTAATGTAGTATTATGTAATAGTAGTTATAAACTTGTTTATTGAATAATCTTTATGTTGTGATCTTGTTTTTATGAAACTTAAGTACTTTTTCATGTTTGAATCTTCATGATTATATAATGAACGTTTCATTGATGTTGAGTTCCTGATTATGTTTGATTGTCTTGGATAATGAATCTGTGGTTAGTGGGATGGTAACTATTTCTTGATTAATCACTTGTTTGTAAACTTGTTTACACCATGAGACTCGAGAGGGGTATTGGTTTTATCTAAGATATATCTTATTTTGATTAGGAATGCTTTCTTGCACGTAAGGGTTCTAACGAATTATATGGTGTTGATTACATGTTCTTGCATGCGGTTTATGATCCTTGTTTAGTAGTTTTGGTCTGAAATTGCTGACATGGTAGATTTGTATTCAAGACTTGTAAAGGTGAAATATGTCGTTATATGATCTACTTAAATGCTTATCCTCGTGGCTGTATTGTGACCATCGGTATTGCTTTCTTTGATAAATGAGGTTAGAAAACTCCTAGCGGATGACTAATCTATCTTTAAAGGTTCACATGAATGAATATCAATAGCTCGCTAAAGAATGAGTTTAGGTGGTTAACGTGTGTTTATCGCGTTAACTTTCTGAAGAATCATCATGTTAGAAAACTCCTAGCGGATGACTAACTGTCTTAAAATTGGAAAATTGATTAAGTGCTTTTGTGACATATATGATAGATAACATGTTTAGGTTGTTTGTGAAACAAGATAGTAGTATATTTATGTTTTAGATGTAATTTAGATAACTTAGTTAAACATCCATTCACCTATCCTTTTATCTGGTAATCTAATGACAAAGATTTAGTACTTAATAACGCCCGTGTTCCATGGATCGATATCTGGCTCTTACCAATACTTTACTGCATATATGACGGGATACACTTGTCCTTTGTTGTGTGTGTTTTAATGTTAAGGTATAAACCATTTTTATAAATTTAAAACACCAAGTTACGCCGGGTGCGATTGTAAATACTGTAAATAAATGTGTATAGTTGCGCCCATGTCAAGTTTTTGGCGCCGTTGCCGGGGACACGGCAAAATTTATGGAAAAATCCGAGTCATTATTTTACCGATGTACAAACTGTCAATATTTGTGAATACTTGTACATTTTTGTATTTATTTGTTTTTGTCACACCCTGACTTTTGCGGAAGCGTATGATGTGTGACTTGCTCAATATCATTGCATTCAATTATAATAAACAACTACATGATTAAAACAAGATGTTCATCCGTTCATAAGATTGAAATTTTACTAACACAAGTCATTTCAGTTTCAGCCAAAACCCTCAAGTTATGATACAAAACAAAAGTGGATGACATCTAAACTTGAAATTTACGTCTTGAAAAAAAACACCAGCGCCCAAGATCCAACTTGTTTCCTGAAATACATGTAAGTTTTGGAAAATCGTCAACATAATGTTGGTGTGAGTTCGTTCAGTTTTTGTATAGAATGTTTTATACTTGAATGAAAACATGGTATGTAACTTGTAAAACGTATCTGTAACTAAGTATTTTGAATGTAAGGAATACGAGATCGCTAGTGGTTTGCAAGGCCACTAACATTTGTCACGACATAGGAAGCCACCAAACCTTGGCATTTTTGTCGAGATTGACTGAGACACAGAAGCACTCATTGGTAGAAGTAGGCCAAGAGTGGGGTTGCCTGAAACCCATTAGATCTAACCTTTTGTTCCGTGGTCTAAATGTATACGTTGATTAATGGTGCTTATGGTACCCTATTCGTCACATGATCTATGATATTATTCCTTAGTTTTGTATTCTACATACCATTTGTAAACGTTCGAAACATTTGTAACACGTATTTCACCCCCAAAGTTATAAACTAAAAACAGTTAAAAGAAAAGTGGGACATGAACTTACAACTTTGCGTATCCTGCGACGTAAACTTCACCGGTTGGTTTCGTAGCGTCGTGACCTATACGTGTTCTATGAATGTTAGTCACTAGACTTGTATCACACAAGTACAAGTCACCATCTTTTGTTTATGTATATGTTCTTTGTACTTTCATTCTTTATGAGGGTCGTGCCCATGTTTGTCGGGTCTTGCCTGTTGAGTATGTATTGCTTAATTGTAAATATACATTTCACTTCACAAATATATATTCATTTTCGTAGACTTTTCCAGGTAATAAATTGTTAAAAATAATTTATATTTTTAACTTTTCATGTATGTTACTTATCTTATTTTCCCAAAAATAAATATAAGTATTTTGTGAGATAATATCATCAATATTATTTTGGTACAAGTATTCTTAGGAAAGTATACTTTGTATTTTATGTATATACTTGTGTATTTTGTATTTTTCACCAAAAATCAATACTTTGATTTTTATTACTTTCCGGAATTATATTTCTTAAAAATATATATTTTTAAGACTTGTATGAAACATATATATTTTGGTCATGCTATAAAATATATATGGTTATTCTTGATATTCACCCGATTTTGTATAAATTCCAATACTTGGTATTGGTTATATATTTTTGTCCAAAAATATATTTTTAAGTTCATAACTTGTCCAAGTTAAATAATATGTTAAGAAATATATTTTCATAAATATATTTTCTTGTATTTTTCCATGTGCTTTTTTGTGAGGAATTTTTGTACACTTGTATACTTATGTATTCTCATGTAATTGTATGTGTATTTTGTTCTCATACTCCTTGGGAGTATTTAGTGTATTTTCAAGTTCCTAATACACTACTACATATAATACACATAATATACACTTAGCACAAAATTTGGTGATCAATAAATATATATATTTTCCTTAAAAATATACATACTTAATATCAATTTTTATCTTGAAGAAACCATCATTTCTTAACTTGAAATTTACAAAAAAAATTAGGGAAACCTTGGTAAATATTTTTATGTGAACTTTTAGGGAATAAGTTTCACCAAAACTTATATTTTTCTAAGTGTATAAAATTTTGACATAGTTTCCCCTAAAAATGGAGGTTTCCCATGTTTTCAAAACATGTGTTTATTTTCTTTTCAACATCAAAAAAAATTTCCAACAATAATCATCAACATAAACACTAACTACTTCTTATGAATCATCATGGTGAACTTGATTTTTGTTACATATGTGTAGTCTTTTAGATCTACACTTAATATATTATGATCTTTCCAAAAATAAGTGTTCTTTTGTATTTTAAACAAACTTATGTGAGACTTTATTTCATTAACCAACTCATCCATGAGTTTCATGGTTTCAAACTTTATAAATCATGTTCTAAAACCACTTTTATGTTTATTAGAAAGATCATCGTTTTTAATATCATGTTTAACCATGGATCTTCCAAGATCCATGCTTAAACTGGTTAGATCTAAGCTTTAACATACTTGATCTAAACATAAACTCAAGATATAATATCAACAACATCAATACATACTCTAAAATTTCATGTAATCACTTATTTTCTTCATGAATATGTTAGATCTTTTCATTTTTAACATTAGAAGTTAAGTTGTTTATATGGTGAAACTTGTACATAACATAAACATGACTTAAATTAGTGATCAATAAGCTTACTACTAGCTCTAATGGCTAGGGAAGTGGCACAAAAACGAAGATGATGAACAAGGAAGAAATCAAGAGGTTAAAAGCTCCACAAGGTGGTCCTTCCAGTTCTAGCACCATACACCTTCCTAAATGGCCTCCATACACCACTAGATCACCTTGGATTGAATGATTGAAGCTTGAAAATGGATGTGTAAGTGTGTGTGTGTTGAGCCGTGAGTAAGAAGGAGAAACAAGGAAGAAGAAGATGAATGAGAGTGTGTGATTTGTTTAGGCTTTTATAAAAATCTTCAAAATCTTTTTAGGGTATATGTGCTAGAATATTCCCCAACATAAAATCTAATATAATCAAATAAAATCAACTAAAATCTTTAGGTGGGAGCCATAGGGGCCGGATTTGGTGAGAGGGGGGGGGGGTAAAATGTAAACTTTTGGAAGTTAGGGGTTTAAAGTGCAAACTAGAAGGTTTAAGTATGTTTAAGTGTGTTTAGGTTTTTCATGAGTTTTAAAGTGTTCTAGCTTTAATACTTGCTTAATATCATAAAAACATTACTTCTAGTCAAATTTTGATGTCCCGGTTATTGTCCGGTTGTTCGGTTCGTTACGGTTCGTTAAAGTGCTGAATTTCGCAGTTTCACTAGGTATGAAGCACCTTTTGTGGCAGTTTTAATTCCCAACACTTTGTAAGTTATTTTGGACAATAAAACATAAATTTTGCATGATATTATTGTGTTAAATAGCTGATTATAGCTGAATTAGTTCTGATTTATGCTGAATTCTGCATTTAAAGTGCGTTTCGGGTGTCTTTTAGTGCATAGTTTAGCTTCCGGAAAGTTTATATGTTAACCCTTGTGTCCACACTTGGGTTTTAATGTATTTTAGATGTTGGACCTATACCTAGGCCCTAATTCTAATATCTGACTGTTTTCTGCAGAACTGTTGACACAGTGTGTCTTACCGGTGAGTTTACTAGTCTTTCTGACGCAACGCTAAAAGTAATGCATAAAGCAATATTTGAAGTATAAAACGTGCATGAATTCATATGTATAGCATGAAATTAGACAATGTTGACATTTAAGCACATAATTGCAGATATTTACTAATAAATAGACTGTACGGAAATAACCGGTTTTGTGCCAGTTGTCACAGTCTCCCCCCCGTTAAAAGAATTTCGTCCCGAAATTCAGGCTGAGTTATCTCCCACAGGAGTTTTCTCGAACAGATGGGGGTACTTGGCTTTGAACCGGTCGTCACGTTCCCACGTGTACTCGGGTCCGTGCTTAGAGTTCCAACGTACCTTGACAAACTTAATGCGACTCCTCCTTGTTTTATGGATCTTCCAATCCGTTACCTCAACAGGTTGTTCTGTAAATCGAAGTGTGTTGTCGATATGCACCTCTTCCGCAGGGATGATCACTGTTTCTTGGGTTGGACTCTTCTTGAGGTTGGACACATGAAACGTATCATGTACACCATTAAGTTCTTCCGATAACTCCAGTTTGTACGCCACGGTACCAATTCTTTCCAAGATCTTGAATGGTAAATTTATGCTCGTCTTGATTCTGAACGTTTGACGACGCAAATTTGCTGGATACATTGGACCATTCACCGTGGATTCGACTTTCCACGTTTTCTGAATCTTGCCACACCTTCCTAAGGTGAGACTTTCAACAGGACTTTGTATCCCACCTCGAATTCTAAAGATTTTCGTCTTCGATCAGTGTAGCTCTTTTGTCGATCACGAGCTGCCTTAATGCGCTCTTGGATCTGTATGATCATGTCGGTTGTCTCTTGAACAAGTTCAGGACCAATCAATTGTTTGTCTCTAGCGTCTGCCCAACACAACGACGAGCGGCACTTGTGTCCATATAGAGCTTTCAACGGTGCGGCTTTTATGCTCGTACGGTAGCTGTTCTTATAGGAAAACTCAACTAAAGGCAGATGAGTATCCCAGCTACCGCCTAGAGCCATAACACATGTGCAAAGCATATCTTCCAGTGTTTGTATGGTCCATTCGCTCTGACCGTCTATTTGCGGATGGAAGGCCGTGCTTAGATCTAGCTGATATCCAAAGGTCTCCTGGAAGGATTGCCAGATCCTTGAGACAAAACGTCCATCTCTGTCTGAAATTATCGAAATAGGCACTCCATGACGTGCCACAATTTCCTTAAGATACAGCTCAACAAGCTTTCCAGTGCTATCCTTCTCTCGGATTGGTAGAAAATGCCCAGACTTCGTCAATCGATCAACTATCACCCATATCATGTCATGCCCTCTAGGGGTCCAGGGTAATTTCGTTATGAAGTCCATCGAGATTTTCTCCCACTTCCATATTCGGCCTTAACCTTAGCACAGGTTAGGCACTTCCCAACATAAACAACAATATCGCTTTTAAGCTTCGGCCACCAGTAGTATTCTTTCAAGTCTTGATACGTCTTGTCCGATCCTGGGTGGATCGAGTATCTCGACTTGTGAGCTTCATCAATGATGACTTCTCGAATACCGACATAGAGCAGAACCCAAATACGCCCCATAAAGTATAAGGTTCCTTCTTCATTTGGCACCAATTTCTTCTCCATACCTCGGAGATATTCAGCTCTACGATTCTCCTTCTTAAGGGCTTCTTTTTGTGTGTCATGAATGCGTGCATTAAGATTTGTTTGAGTAGTCATTTCCAATGCTCGAACCCTTAAGGTCTTAACCCTTTCTTTTCGACTTAACGCGTCTGCTACAACGTTAGCCTTTCTAGGATGGTACTTAATCTCACGGTCATAGTCGTTAAGCAACTCAACCCACCGTCGCTGACGCATATTTAATTCTTTCTGATCAAATATGTGCTGTAGGCTTTTGTGATCCGTGAAGATAGTACATCGAGTACCATATAAATAATGTCACCAGATCTTCAAGGCGAACACCACCGCACCTAGCTCCACGTCGTGTGTGGTGTAATTCTTCTCATGCACTTTCGACTGTCTTGAAGCGTAAGCGATGACCTTTTGGCATTGCATGAACACGTAACCCAATCCTTGACGCGAAGCGTCATAGTATACCATGAAGTCTTCAGTGCCTTCGGGTAAGGATAGTATTGGTGCATCACATAGCTTGCTCTTGAGAAGTTGGAAGGCTCCTTCCTGCTTATCACCCCAGTCGTACTTCTTATCCTTCTGCGTAAGGGAAGTCAACGGTTGAGCTATCTTGGAGAAGTTCTTGATAAATCTGCGGTAATAGCCCGCTAATCCCAAGAATTGTCAAACTTCGGTTGGTGTTTTGGGGGCTTCCAAATTCTTTATCGTTCCTATCTTTGCTGGATCTACATGAATACCATTCTCGTTCACAACATGACCAAGGAACTGTACTTCGCGAATCCAAAATTCACACTTTGAGAACTTTGCATAAAGCTTCTCTTTCTTCAGTAATTCTAGAATGGTCCTGGGGTGTTGTTCGTGCTCATCTTATGTTCGAGAGTAAATCAGAATATCATCGATAAATACAATCACGAATTTATCAAGATATAGTTTGCAGACATGATTCATCAGATCCATACATACTGCTGGCGCGTTCGTCAATCCAAATGGCATCACCAGGAACTCGGAATGCCCATAATGCGTCCTGAATGCAGTCTTTGGTATGCTCTCTTCTTGGATCCTTAACTGATAATATCCAGATCGAAGGTCAATCTTGGAGTAGTAACTCGATCCTTGCAACTGATCGAATAAGTCATCAATCCTCGGTAGTGGGTACCGATTCTTGACAGTGAGCTTATTCAATTCTCTATAACCGACACACATCCGCAGTGTTCCATCCTTCTTCTTTACAAATATATCTGGAGTTTCCCAAGGCGAGAAGCTCGGCCTTATGAATCCTTTATCCAACAACTTCTGGAGTTGTGTAGATAGTTCTTGCATCTCGGATGGCGCAAGTCGGTAGGGTGCCTTGGCTACAGGAGCGGCGCCTGGAACCAAGTCAATATGGAATTTGACTTGTCTTTGCAGAGGTAATCCTGGAAGATCTTCGAGAAAACATCAGGAAATTCCTTCACCACAGGAATGTCTTCGAGTTTCGGTTCCTCAGCCCTCTTATCTACTACGTGTGCCAAGAATGCAACACATCCTTTCCTTAAGCACTTATGCGCCTTCATACAGTTGATGATTCGCATAGGTGTGTCTCCTTTCTCTCCATGCATGACGAGTGTTCCATCATTCGCAAGAGGGATGCGAATGATTTTCTCGTTACAAACAACTTCAGTCTTATTCTTGGATATCCAATCCATGACGACTAACACATCAAAACTACCTAAACCAACTGGTAGAAGGTTGATAGAGAATTTTCATTTCCCCAAGTCCAAGTATACAACCCTTAATAACTTTATCCATTTCGACTGATTTCCCATTTGCCAACTCTATAGCATGTGGGGAGTCTAGCTTACTTGTTCCTAAGTCAAGTATATCCTTAAGTTCCATAGACTTAATACCAAAGTCGGCACCGGTATCAAACAGAATGGATGCAATGTGTCGGTTTATAAGGAACGTACTAGTAACTACGTTCGGGTCCTAGCGTGCCTTGCGTATTCCCTTCATGAAAATGCTCCCAAGAGCTTGAATTTTTCTTCGGGCAGTCCTTCCGATAATGTACCTTGTCGCCACATCCGTAGCAACTCTTGACCTTTGCCATTTCTATTACTGTCCTAAATTCCATTCACATGTCTCATACCAGACCAGCATGCCTCCTTGCTATGCCCGGTCTTGCCCCAATTTCACAACTACGAGTCCTGCATGGACCTGTGTGATAACAACCATATCTGTCACACTTTGGTAGTTCTCCTTGGTAGTTTATCACCTATCTTAGTCGTGACAACGAATGCCTTGACTTTCCTAGTCGCAGCGGTTTCCTTATGCTTGTTATTTGTTTTAGAGCTTTACTTGGGATGTGTACACTTCCTCTTATTTCCCCGTTGTTTTCAGCGTTGTTTGCTTCGTATTGGACGATTGCTTCAGCAACTTGTTGGTTCCACAGAGCTTCAGGCTCATCTCTTGTTGCAGGTAAAGGTTCTGATTAGACTCGGCCAGTGTTTCCTTTGCTGTGGTTCCATGTGCTTCTCTTGTATGAAACATATTGACAAGATTAAACATTTATTTTGGAATAAATGTTGTTGTCTTGCGTAGCAAACCTCCTCGGAGTCACCTTACTCCGATTGATGCAAGTCATCCAGGTCTATAAAAATACGGTGAGGTCTTCTCTTCACCTTGTTCCTTGTTTATTCCTCAAGTCTCCAACTCTTCCATAGTCTTTAGTTTTACATATACAGGTATGCTTCACAGGATATTGGGGGGGGGGGTGCATTACTACCACGTATAGGAGAAAGTGATAGTGAAAACGCAGAGATAAGGTTGCGGGGGTACGCGGCTTCTTCCTCGGGACCGAATTGTGCCTTGTAGCAAACCGTAAAGTGGTTTCTAGGGTGTGAATGCACTACCCAGACGATGGGGTGCACCACGGGATAGATAGGGTGGAAGTACTGATGGGTGCGTCGGTGTTGTAATGTGGGTAGAAGTGTCAGACACGAAGTAGGCAAAGACATGTTTCCTACTTGTAAGGTGCTATAGCAATTATCTAGGTATTGCCCTACTAGATGAAGGTGTGAACACTTAGAAAGTTTTGGATGGGTGGTGATCATTAGCTTGGCCCGCAGAGTCCACCAGGATTTCCATGCACTACAAGTAGTTATTATGTGGGCCCCCGTAATAGTAAATTGTCTTGCACGGTCACCCCAACTTTCCCTCATTCAAAGTAGATGATCAACCACAGAGGGGACACTACTGTCCTTATACCTCCGACATGGAAAGGACCATTATGGTGGTCCACGCGCCATCATTTGTTATCGCCACGCGCGTATAGGCACAATGCTTAGATGTAATGGGAATAAGGGGAATTCCTGGAAGTTGGAGGGGCACCTTCAAGATGAGTAATTCATCTTCCTTTATTGGACGGGAGTGTCTTCAATCTCGCTTCGTAAAAGCCGCCGAGGTCTCATCTCACTGACAAGGTCGCTGTTCAAGGTTGCCTCCTCCGCCTCGCCGTCACTGCCGTAGTCAGGCACCTCCGCATTCAAGGGGAATAACAACCATTTTCTACAGAATCCAGCTCGGGGCCTCGTTTGGTAACCAGCCATAAGCTCCGCAGTGTACGCGAGGTTGATAATCCCATTGCGCAAGTCAAGAACAATAATAGGATTCGAAGTCGAAGGTATCTCGTCAATAATCATTCTGTACAAATATATGCATATATATATTAATATTATAATAACGTTACTTAGTATACACAAGCAAATAAATGCTACATGTCTCATATAACTCTCGTTTGTTCTTTCCTTTGAAAAATGTTGGATTCATGGATCTTGGCGCTTTTTTGTAAATGCAATGAAAAACCTTTTGTAAAAATGTTTTCGTGTGAGAGTCCTAATGATTGTAGTCTAGACTCGAGAAGGAATCCTAGTTCACTACAATCGAAGCTCTGATACCAAACTGTCACACCCTGACTTTTGCGGAAGCGTATGATGTGTGACTTGCTCAATATCATTGCATTCAATTATAATAAACAACTACATGATTAAAACAAGATGTTCATCCGTTCATAAGATTGAAATGTTACTAACACAAGTCATTTGAGTTTCAGCCAAAACCCTCAAGTTATGATACAAAACAAAAGTGGATGACATCTAAACTTGAAATTTACGTCTTGAAAATAACACCAGCGCCCAAGATCCAACTTGTTTCCTGAAATACATGTAAGTTTTGGAAAATCGTCAACATAATGTTGGTGTGAGTTCATGCAGTTTTTGTATAGAATGTTTTATACTTGAATGAAAACATGGTATGTAACTTGTAAAACGTATCTGTAACTAAGTATTTTGAATGTAAGGAATACGAGATCGCTAGTGGTTTGCAAGGCCACTAACATTTGTCACGACATAGGAAGCCACCAAACCTAGGCATTTTTGTCGAGATTGACTGAGACACAGAAGCACTCATTGGTAGAAGTAGGCCAAGAGTGGAGTTGCCTGAAACCCATTAGATCTAACCTTTTGTTCCGTGGTCTAAGTGTATACGTTGATTAATGGTGCTTATGGTACCCTATTCGTCACATGATCTATGATATTATTCCTTAGTTTTGTATTCTACATACCATTTGTAAACGTTCGAAACATTTGTAACATGTATTTCACCCCCGAAGTTATAAACTAAAAACAGTTAAAAGAAAAGGGGGACATGAACTCACAACTTTGCGTATCCTGCGCCGTAAACTTCACCGGTTGGTTTCGTAGCGTCGTGACCTATACGTGTTCTATTAATTTTACTCACTAGACTTGTTACACAAGTACAAGTCACTATCTTTTGTTTATGTATATGTTCTTTGTACGTTCATTCTTTATGAGGGTCGTGCCCATGTTTGTCGGGTCTTGCCCGTTGAGTATGTATTGTTTATTTGTAAATATATATTTCACTTCACAAATATATATTCATTTTCGTAGACTTTTCCAGGTAACAAGTTGTTAAAAATAATTTATATTTTTAACTTTTCATGTATGTTACTTATATTATTTTTCCAAAAATAAATATAAGTATTTTGTGAAATAATATCCTCAATATTATTTTGGTACAAGTATTCTTAGGAAAGTATACTTTGTATTTTATGTATATACTTGTGTATTTTGTATGTTTCACCAAAAATCAATACTTTGATTTTTATTACTTTCCGGAATTATATTTCTTAAAAATATATATTTTTAAGACTTGTATGAAACATATATATTTTGGTCATGCTATAAAATATATATGGTTATTCTTGATATTCACCCGATTTTGTATAAATTCCAATACTTGGTATTGGTTATATATTTTTGTCCAAAAATATATTTTAAGTTCATAACTTGTCCAAGTTAAATAATATGTTAAGAAATATATTTTCATAAATATATTTTCTTGTATTTTTCCATGTGCTTCTTTGTGAGGAATTTTTGTACACTTGTATACTTATGTATTCTCATGTATTTGTATGTGTATTTTGTACTCATACTCCTTGGGAGTATTTAGTGTATTTTCAAGTTCCTAATACACTACTACATATAATACACATAATATACACTTAGCACAAAATTTGGTGATCATTAAATATATATATTTTCCTTAAAAATATGCATACTTAATATCAATTTTTATCTTGAAGAAACCATCATTTCTTAACTTGAAATTTACACAAAAATTAGGGAAACCTTGGTAAATATTTTTAGGTGAATTTTTAGGGAATAAGTTTCACCAAAACTTATATTTTTCTAAGTGTCAAAATTTTATAAAAATTTTGACATAGTTTCCCCTAAAAATGGAGGTTTCCCATGTTTTCAAAACAAGTGTTTATTTTCTTTTCAACATCAATTTTTTTTTTCCAACTATAATCATCAACAATAAACACTAACTACTTCATATGAATCATCATGGTGAACTTGATTTTTGTTACATATGTGTAGTCTTTTAGATCTACACTTAACATATTATGATCTTTCCAAAAATTAGTGTTCTTTTGTATTTTAAACAAACTTATGCGAGACTTTATTTCATTAACCAACTCATCCATGAGTTTCATGGTTTCAAACTTTGTAAATCATGTTCTAAAACCACTTTTATGTTTATTAGAAAGATCATCGTTTTTAATATCATGTTTAACCATGGATCTTCCAAGATCCATGCTTAAACTTGTTAGATCTAAGCTTTAACATACTTGATCTAAACATAAACTCAAGATATAATATCAACAACATCAATACATACTCTAAAATTTCATGTAATCACTTATTTTCTTCATGAATATGTTAGATCTTTTCATTTTTAACAATAGAAGTTAAGTTGTTTAGATGGTGAAACTTGTACATAACATAAACATGACTTAAATTAGTGATCAAGAAGCTTACTACTAGCTCTAATGGCTAGGGAAGTGGCACAAAAATGAAGATGATGAACAAGGAAGAAACCAAGAGGTTAAAAGCTCCACAAGGTGGTCCTTCAAGTTCTAGCACCGTACACCTTCCTAAATGGCCTCCAAACACCACTAGATCACCTTGGATTGAATGATTGAAGCTTGAAAATGGATGTGTAAGTGTGTGTGTGTTGAGCCGTGAGTAAGAAGGAGAAACAAGGAAGAAGAAGATGAATGAGAGTGTGTGATTTGTTTAGGCTTTTATAAAAATCTTCCAAATCTTTTTAGGGTATATGTGCTAGAATAATCCCCCAACATAAAATCTAATATAATCAAATAAAATCTTTAGGTGGGACCCATAGGGGCCGGATTTGGTGAGGGGGGGGGGGGGGTAAAATGTAAACTTTTGGAAGTTAGGGGTTTAAAGTGCAAACTAGAAGGTTTAAGTATGTTTAAGTGTGTTTAGGTGTTTTTATGAGTTTTAAAGTGTTCTAGCATTAATACTAGCTTAATATCATAAAAACATTACTTCTAGTCAAATTTTGATGTCCCGGTTATTGTCCGGTTGTTCGGTTCGTTACGGTTCGTTAAAGTGCTGAATTTCGCAGTTTCACTAGGTATGAAGCACCTTTTGTGGCAGTTTTAATTCCCAACACTTTGTAAGTTATTTCGGACAATAAAAAATAAAATTTGCATGATATTATTGTGTTAAATAGCTGATTATAGCTGAATTAGTGTTGATTTATGCTGAATTCTGCATTTAAAGTGATTTTCCGGTGTCTTTTAGTGCATAGTTTAGCTTCCGGAAAGTTTATATGTTAACCCTTGTGTCCACACTTGGGTTTTAATGTATTTTAGATGTTGGACCTATACCTAGGCCCTAATTCTAATATATGACTGTTTTTTGCAGAACTGCTGACACAGTGTGTCTTACCGGTGAGTTTACTAGTCTTTCTGACGCAACGCTAAAATAATGCATAAAGCAATATTTGAAGTATAAAACGTGCATGAATTCACATGTATAGCATGAAATTAGACAATGTTGACATTTAAGCACATAATTGCAGATATTTACTAATAATTAGACTGTACGGAAATTAACGATTTTGTGCGAGTTGTCACAGTTTTCTTATTTACTAACTTGTTAATATTTAACTGATTGACTAACTTTTCTTTTTCTGTTTTACTAACCAACTAACCCCTAACCAACTAACCGACGGACTCAACTAACCACTAACAATACTAACCTTTTAATTACTGTTCGGCTAACATTTATTTCCGTTTATTTATTTAATTCAGTTAATGTGTTCGGAATCGAACCATTTTCTTTTATTATTTCATTTCAGTTATTTTGTTTCAGTTTATATTTATATTTATATTTATGTACGAGTTCGCACGTCGAACCGCTTATTTATTATATTTATTTCATTTATGCATTTACTTACATTAATTTATTTACGTTCAGTTTTTCATTCTTTCATTTCTGTCCATTTAATTATTGAAATTAACCGCTTATTCATTTAATTATTGTACTTATTTGTTTATTTATTTACTCCACAAAAATAAAATATAACTTTCTGATAAAATCATCAGATTTTCTGATGAATTCCAATGAACTTATCAGATTTTCCGAGGGATTCTGATAAACCCATTAGCGTTCTAAAAACAACAAGTTTCATTTCTGTTGTATCTTACCAGATTTTCTGGTAGTTCTGATGGATTTATCAGAAGTTTATCAAACCTTATCAGATTATCTGATATGTAAAAACAAACTAAAAAGTTTCCTTAGGATTCTGATGTTCGTCATCAGAATTTCTAGTAAACAGCCAAAAACAGCTTTCGGATGTAAATAAAGTAAATAATCCAGTAAATATTTAATTAGATTTGTTTCGTTACTTGTATATATTTATATAATATATTTTGTTATTATTATTACTTGTTTCTTATATTATTATTCCGTTCTTTTATCTGTATAATGCCTTCCTTTTTACGTGCAGGCTAATGTCCACGCCCCCTGCACCCGCTAACGCTGAGCTAGCCAACGAACCAGAAAATAACCTAAGAAGAAGTAGGCGGCTTCGCGAAAGATCGCTTGTTGTTGCACAAAGGATTGCGCCCGCAATCGACGAACCAGTGATACTTTCTGACAGCGAGAGTTCAGAGGACGACACATGAAGCATTATGGCAGAGGACGACCAGCCTTTGAATGAGACCGACCGTCAAGGAGGAGAGGGCTTGCTACCGAGCATTGCCCGACCTACGATAGCAGCACCGAGTTTTGAAATTAAATCTAGTATAATTAATATGTTGCAAAATTCTGTGCAGTTTGATGGGAAGGATCATGAAGATCTAGGTCGACGCATCGCTTCATTTCTCGAGGTGTGCTCGACCTTCAAAATTAGAGACGCTTCTGAAGACGCAATCCGTTTGCAACTCTTTCCATTCTCTTTGCGAGATAAAGCCCGATCTTGGCTTTTGTCACTTCCAGCAGGGTCCATCACGACTTGGAACGAGATGGCCGATCTTTTTATGCAAAAATATTTTCCACCAGAAAAGACTGCTAAGCTTAAGAACCATATTATGACATTCAAACAGGATGAAGGAGAATCTCTACACGCAGCTTGGGAGAGGTTCAAAGATCTTCTGATTGATGTTCCACATCACGAGTTGTCCAAAAGGCAACTTGTGTTGAACTTTTACCAAGGACTCAACTACGACTCATAAGAACGTTTAGATGTATATGCAGGAGGCGATCTTGGAAAAAAAACACCCAACGAAGCCTACGCAATTATAGAGAAAGCTACCTTGAAGTCGAGTTCTCGTCACGGTGGAGTGTGAAATAAAGCATCATCTATTCCTGGAGTTCATCAAGTGGATACATATACGGCTCTTGCAGCACAGATTGGAGCTTTGGCAGCAAGGTTTGATCAAACTCAGAACATTTCAAAAGTACAATCATCATGTGAGTTGTGTGGAGTGTCACACGAGCCAGGTACATGTGAGCAGGGTGTTATGCTTACAGGACACGAAGAGGTGGACTATTTGGGCAATCAAATTAGGCCCTAGAATAACCCTTACAGCAACACGTACAATCCGGGTTGGAGAAATCATCCAAACTTTGGGTGGAAAGCTAATCCAGTAACCAAAACTCACTCGGATATGCTCAACGCATTCCTGCGCCACAACAGCCTCAGGGGCAATCCTTTCAGCCCCAGGGACAATCTTTTCAGCCATCAGGGCAAACCTTTCAGCCACGTTATAATAATTTAGGTTCAGGAAGCACTTCCCTGCCACAAACCTCTCAAACCAACTCAAAACTAGAAGGGATGATGGCGCAACTGTTAAACAACTCCAACAATGCCAACCAAATATCTGAAAAGCGATACCAGCAGCATGAGGAGCGTTTCATGGCACAAGAAGGGGAAATGCGAAGCCAGAAGGCTTCAATACAAACCATTGAGAATCAAGTCGGCCAATTGGCCAAAATGTTGTCTGAAAGACCCCAAGGTAGTCTTCCAGGTTACATGGAACCAAACCCGAGAGGACACGTTAATGCAGTAATGACAAGGAGTGGTAAAACCACGGGACTTGACAAATCGAACTCACCACCGATCACTGATACGGTCCAAACTGACGCTTCAGACGAGGTGCACGCTAGGCGAGTCCCAGCAAGTACAGCACAGTTCCAGGAGCTAGTTAAAGAATTCATTCCTCCTATTCCATATCCGAGCAGGTTGAAGAAGCACAAGAACGATGAACAACATGGTAAGTTTTTAGAAATGTTTAAACAATTACACATAAACATACCATTCGTTGAGGCGTTGGCTCAAATGCCTAAATACACAAGGTTCTTAAAAGACATCCTCACAAACAAGCAGAAGCTCGAAAGCTTGTCTTGTGTGTTGATGAATGAAAACTGTTCAGCCCTTCTCCAAAACCGTCTACCTGAAAAGATGGGAGATCCGGGCAGTTTTACTCTTCCCTGTCTCATTGGCAGTATGTCTGTCAGTCACGCATTAGCCGATTTAGGAGCTAGCATAAACCTTATGCCATATAAAGTTTTTGCTAAATTAGATCTGGGTGAACCTTCACCCACTAGAATGAGCATTCGACTTGCAGATCGTTGGATCAAGTATCCGCGTGGATTCGTTGAAAACATGCTTGTTAAAATCGATAAATTTGTTTTTCCCGTGGATTTTGTTATTTTAGACATGGACGAAGATTCGAAAGTGCCATTAATACTCGGACGCCCGTTCCTCAATACTGCGAGGACAATTGTTGATGTGGCAGCTGGCCAAATCACGCTCCGAGTAAATGACGAGCACATGACTTTTGATATTAAAAGATCAATGCAACATCCGCAAAGTCACGATGACATGCTTTACTATGTCGACATTGTCGTTACTTGCGTAAGCTCTCATTTCCAAGGCACCATTGAAGAAATTGATACGGACAAACATCTATTGTGTGAGAACCAATATGGCATTTCGCAGGAGGGCCACGAAGCTGAGCAGCCGGTTTTCCAAATCGGTGATGATGGTTCCCAAAGTCCAGATCAATTTGTGGAGATTGACCGTGAAGTTGAAGAAAAATCAAAACCTTCGGTTGAAGATCCACCGTCTTTGGAGTTAAAAGAACTCCCACCGCATCTCGAAGATGCATTTCTAGACGAGGAGTGTCACTTGCCAGTTATCATTTCAGCATCCTTAGAAAAAGAGGAAAAGAGACAGCTTCTCGACGTTCTAAAGCTCCACAAGAAAGCAATGGTGTGGAAGATTATGGATATTAAAGACATTAATCCTTCTTTTTGTACTCATAAGATTCTAATGGAAGAAAATTACAAACCTAGTGCACAGCATCAAAGGCGCTTGAATCCTAATATGCAGGACGTGGTGAAAAAGGAAGTAATTAAGTTGTTAAATGCAGGGATGATTTATCCTATATATGATTCTGTTTGGGTAAGTCCAGTGCTAGTAGTACCCAAGAAAGGTGGTATTACTGTAGTTCCAAACGATAGGAATGAACTTATTCCTACCCGTACCGTCACCGGATGGCGAGTTTGCATCGATTACCGCAAGCTCAACGATGCCACCCGTAAGGACCACTTCCCGCTTCCATTCATCGACCAGATGTTGGAACGTCTGTCGGGGAAGTCATTTTTCTGTTTTTTGGATGGGTTCTCTGGATACTTTCAAATTCCTATCGCTCCAGAGGACCAGGAAAAGACTACTTTCACATGTCCTTTTGGACTGTGTAATGCACCAGCCACATTTCAGCGCTGCATGGTAGCTATTTTCCATGACATAATTGAAGACTCCATGGAAGTATTTATGGATGATTTCTCTGTTTTCGGGAGTTCTTTCGATCAGTGTCTTGGAAATCTGAAAAGAATGTTAATGAGAAGTGAGTAAACTAATCTTATGCTTAACTGGGAGAAATGCCACTTCATGATGAAAGAAGGGGTAGTTCTTGGGCACAAAATCTCCGAAGCCGGGTTGGAAGTTGATCCAGCAAAATTGGATATCATTTCTAAACTTCCTCCCCCAACCTCGGTCAAAGCGATTAGAAGTTTCCTGGGTCATGCAGGGTTCTATAGGCGATTTATAAAAGACTTTTCAAAAATCGCAAGACCTATGACCCGTTTATTAGAAAAAGATGCTCCATTTTTTTTCTCAAACGAATGCATGAAAGCTTTCAAGCAGCTGAAACAAAGGCTTATCGAAGCCCTTATTTTAGTTGCACCAGATTGGGCATTGCCATTTGAGATAATGTGCGACGCCAGTGATTACGCAATAGGAGCAGTCTTAGGACAACGAAGGGAAAAACATTTTCATCCTATTTACTATGCCAGTAAGACTCTACATGATGCTCAAGAAAATTATACGACTACAGAGAAAGAGCTTTTGGCAGCAGTTTATGCTTTCGACACATTCAGGTCGTACCTTGTGTTGTCCAAAACAATTGTGTATACAGATCATGCAACAATCAAATACCTTTTTAGCAAACAGTACACAAAACCGCGTCTTATCAGATGGATCTTGTTATTACAAGAATTCGACATTGAGATCCAAGACAAAAAAGGAGCTTTGAATGTTGCAGCCGACCATCTCTCGAGAGTTGAGCATGGAAGTTCTGAGAATTCGCTGGAGGAACCAATAAACGACAATTTCCCCCATGAATTTCTTTTGAGTATCGAGATGAATGACGAGTCACCATGGTTTGCCGACTTTGCAAACTACCTCGCATGTGGAATCCTTATCAAAGGATTGACATATCAGCAAAAGAGGAAGTTCTTTGCAGATTTAAAGTATTACATTTGGGACGAACCATACTTGTTTAGAATTGGAGCCGATTAGGTGATTCGAAGATGTGTATTTGGAGAAGAGGCAGCTAGCATTCTGCGTCACTGTCACGAAGGGCCAACCGGAGGTCATCATGGAGCAAACTACACTGCAAAGAAAGTGTTAGACTCTGGGTTTTACTGGCCCACAATCTTTCGTGATGCACATGAATGGGTTAGAGCGTGTGATGCTTGCCAGAGGGCAACGAATATCTCTGCATGCAATGAAATGCCTCAACATCCAATGCAAGTCTGTGAAGTCTTTGATATATGGGGTATCGACTTCATGGGACCATTTCCAGCCTCACGAGGTAACAAATATATCCTAGTTGCTGTAGACTATGTCTCAAAATGGGCCGAAGCTCAAGCTTTGCCCACAAATGATGCTAGGGTGGTTGTGAGGTTCTTAAAAAGTTTATTTGCCCGATTTGGTGCTCCAAAAGCACTAATCAGTGACCGAGGAACGCATTTTTGTAATGCGTAGTTAGAACGAGCACTGTCCCGTTATGGAGTTCATCATAGATTGGCTACGCCATATCATCCTCAAATGAGCGGGCAAGTAGAGGTTACAAATCGGGGTTTGAAAAGAATCCTTGAGCAGTCCATTAATAATAACCGAAAGGATTGGTCAGATAAGTTAGATGACGCTTTGTGGGCTTTTAGAACAACATTCAAAATGCCTATCGGGACCACTCCCTTCAGGATGGTTTACGGAAAAGCTTATCATCTACCTGTCGAGCTAGAACATAGGGCATTCTGGGCCTTAAAGGAGGCGAATATGGATTTAAAAAGCAGAGGGGAAGCCCGTTTTCTGCAAATTCACGAGCTCGAGGAGCTAAGATATCATGCCTATGAAAGTTCTAGCAGGTACAAAGAACGAGTCAAGAGGTTTCATGACAAAAGATTGAGAGAACATAAAGATTTCCGCGTTGGAGATCTTGTTTTGTTATACTCCTCACGATTGCGTTTATTCCCTGGGAAGTTAAGATCTCGATGGACGGGACCATACACGGTCAAAGAAGTATTTCCATACGGAGCCGTCATAATAAAAAATTTAACTGGGGAAGCATTCAAAGTCAACGGTCATAGACTCAAGAGTTACATCAACGGACCGGTTGACCCGGTGGAGGAAATTCTCGAACTCCACGTCCCGCACACTTAAAACATGTGTGGGGAGAATGAGTCTAGCTATCGACTCGCTGACAAATTTAGCAAGCGTGTTTTTACACGCTAAGGGTAATTTTGTATATATTAGTTCTTAATCTCTAATTGTTAGTTCGCTAATTTTTCGGTTTTAAACGTAGGTGCATATGAGCTTAATCCATAATTTTTGGAATTTTGAAATTGAATAATTGTTAAAATATATGAAATAGTGCAAAAATGGAAAATTTGGGTGAAAATTCGGAGTTAAAAGCTTACTGTGAAAAATAACATAAAAAGGCCCAGGTGTTGCACGGTCGTGCCAAATCGGCACGGTTATGCACTCCGTAATCAAAACAGACCAATAACTCGTGCATCGGATGGTCATCGGATCGCACTACTGTGTGACCGCTGCACTACCATGCAACCCAATAACACAGGTCGAACCGGGAAAGCGATCCGGGATGGCACGACCGTGCCACCAGTCGCACGACCGTGCGACTCGAAATACGAACAATAAAAAGTAGGGTATTTAAGCGATTCTACAGTAAAAACATGTCATTTTTACGAAACCCTAAGCGCCGCACGGGAGTTCCAGGTCGCCTACACCCAAAAATCATCTAATTTTTGCCTAGATTTCGCTTCAATCATCTTCCAAGGTATGTTTCCTACTTGTTTAGCAGATTAAACTTAGTTTCTGATGTAGATCTGATGTTTGAATCAAGAAATTTTGGGGTTTTCTTCATAAAACTCAAATAAACCCTTGTTCTTGTGTGATTAGCGTTAAAATCGGTAGTTCTAGTGCTTGATTCGAAGTGTATTTACTGATTACAAGTTAAATTTTGAAAGATACGAGTTAAAATCAGTAAAATTGGTTGTTTTCTGATGAAATTTGCCGTCACACGGTCACGCCGTTGAAACGGCATGACAGTGCCGGTCGGAAATCAAGTACAGATCACCAATTCAAAGCTGCGATGTCGAGTCGCACGGCAGTGCCGATTTGGCACGGCAGTGCGACACAAGTTCCCGGAAACAACCTGTTGACTGACTAGGAATGGCACCGCAGTGCCACCAGACGCACGACCGTGCGACTGCTGAAATAGAACCTGTTCCGGTGGCGGCAATGAAATTTTTATATTCTGCTCTTATTTTGTAATATTCTTGTGTGCAGATGAATCACAGATTCCTCCAGTTCAGCGAGAACAAAGCGAAAGAACAACCCTGTATTGCAAGATTACAAGCCTTATGGAATAGACGGGGACAAATCGGTGAACCAAGAAGAATCAACTGGGACACTTTGACAACCCTAAACCAAGAAGAGAGGCTATCTGACATGATGTCACATCCACTGTCAAGGTTGTTCAACATTGCAAGACCCGTTTATCTTGAGCTAACATTGGAATTCTTCGCTTCATACACTTATGAAAAACCAAGAAGCGAAAATCCAGACTTTAGAAACAGGGAGACAATACAGTCCAGGTTGGGAAGAAAGTGGCATAAGTGGTCAGTTGCTAGACTTGGAAGAAGATTGGGCATATACTCAGCTGAAGACATCAATTCAGAACTTTTCACCAATATCTACAAATTTGATAATGATCAGCAACGGGCTAACTTTTGGGCACAAGTGGTAGTTGAACCACCCTATGAAGCTAGGAAAGCTAAAGCTTCCCGACTACGAGACCCGCTTCTGAGGGTCATTCATCAGGTGATGAGTCACACCATCTGTGGGCGCATGGACAGTGCAGGAAACTGTCCAACTCCGGATCTTCTATTCTTATATTCCTTAGTGACTGGAGTGCACGTCAACCTCGCAACTAGGATGGCTGAATTTTACGTAAATAGTGCGGGGAGAACTACAAGTAGTGAAATCCATGGTGGTGAATATGTGACTCAGTTGGCATACAACTTGGGTATTATGACAGATGATGCAGTCAGTGGTCTCACGATGGTTCACGCAGGAGGAGATGTGGATATGAGGTCTTTGAGAGCGATGGGTCTGGTAGTGGATACAGACAATGGCCCGCGACTGAGGGGTCTAAATGGGGAAATATGGGATCCGCTACCTCTACCACCACAGGACGAAGACGTCAATATGGAGGAGCATCAGGTACTTGAGCCACCACCACACGATCAGCCACATCGTGAAGAGCACCAGCATCAGTATCAACACCAGCAAAAGTGGCCTTCAGGTATACCTTCCTACCCTGAATTGTACCAACAGTTCCAGCATATGCAGGTCTCTCAAGACACTATGAGAGCCGAACAGGAGGCTATGCAAGCAACTCAAGACACTATGAGAGCTGAATAGGAGGCTATACGAGCAACTCAAGACGCTATGAGGACAGACCAATTAGCTATGCGGGCATCTCAACACACGATGAGGGAGGAAACGTATGCAGGATTTTCCTACATCTTCGGAGGGCTACAAAGCTTATATCCTAGCCACTTCGGCAACCCTCCACAGTTTCTGTTTGGAGACACAGGTAACTATGGGGCGGGTTCATCTGGAACACGCCACCATGATGGTGATGATGATGAGGAGTAGGAGGAGGTAGGACGAAACAGTTCAGAAACTAATGTTTTATCTTATTTCTATTCAGTACTTTGTTTAGGATTTCTAAACTTTATGTTTGTTTTTAAGTGTTTAAGTAGTTTGTTTGCTTTGTTTGAATAATGGATTTGGTTGAATTATCTAACATTTTGATCAAATGGTAATGTTGACTATTTTAGCGAGTGACATAATTGACAGATTTGTAAAGAAATGCACACAGAGTTGAGACGGCTTCAAAACAAAGTCTACTCAAACAAGTCAACTCCAACTCTGAGGGAGTACCTCTTTCCCTTTTCACATTATTAGTTTAGCTCTTTATAATTGCTTAACTAATATGTATTTCACATTGTGGACAATGTGAAGTTCAAGTGTGGAGAGGGGTTTAAAAGGTTTTAAACTTTGTTTGTCCTTAATTGTTCTCATTTCTGTATATATTTTCGAAAAATAAAATAAAAGGGTCAATTTGTGTTCTTTAGAAAGCATCAAATTTGATAAAAATCGACAAGCCAAATTAATTTTTGAAAGAGATAACTAAAAAGCGTGATAAAACAAAACAAAAGACTTGCATGTTTATCTTTATATTTATACCCACTCCTTCCGTTTACGTGAGCATATTTTTGAGCCTTAAAAGCTTTCTTGTCAAATGCTTCTTTGTTTTTTCGGAAAAATGAGTGAGCCGGATGTTTTATGTAATTTAGAACTTGTCATTTGTATACTTTTCGAAACCATGAATATGTGAAATTTCATAAAAATGATAGAGGCATTTAGGATAACCCTTTGTCAGCCTTTTTCTTTGTTTATATCCCGCAACCATCATTATCCATTAGTTCGCCATGTTGAGCCTATTTTCCGTATTTTTCTTTACCCAAATTTTAAACCTACTCACCCAAATATAACCTTTTCATATTTACCCTTTTTTCGTTAAAAATTTGGCCATAAGCTATCTAGATTGTTTAAAAAAAAAGCTCTCTAAGGGAATTAAGGAAAAACTGTCAAGGAAGAAAATAGAGAGTAGAAGTTTAAAAAGAATAAACTCTGAAGACCTACACAAGTAGCTTAGCAACGTGTTCAGAATCCTAGAAAATAAAGCACCAAGTTTTTGGCCAAGTTTTAACCTTTCTTGCTACTTTCAAATATCTATTCCATACCCTTAACCATAGCCTATCATTACAACCCATCAAAGACCTCTTGATTCATGCTCTTCACATATTAATTGGTAGAGATTAGATCTTTTAACAAGCTTATGATATTGCATGATTCATTGACTAGGCATCGAGTGTTTTACATACACATTATATGTATGATTCAGAAATTTAACCGAGTGTGTGTGAACATTGTGAGAAATATAAGGATTCGCATGCTAATTCATTCGAAAGTTAAATCATTGCTTTATAATTATCCGTTCATACATCTAACAAAGCTTGTTTGTTTTAAATCTTTGATGATGACTTTTTGAAAACCAATTTGACCACCAAATAAATTACTGAACCTTGTAAATATGCAGATTTGATTCCGTGTCTTATTTTAAGTTTGCTTGAGGACAAGCAAAGTTCAAGTGTGGGGATGTTTGATATACGTTAAATTATACATGTTTTTACACCCCAAAACACTTCCGTTTTAAGCATTTTTGACCGAAAACACGACGTTTAGGTACCAAATTCGGTAGTTTTATATTTTCAGGTATTAAACAGAGCATAAAGGAAAATTCTGATGAAAACGGACAAATTCTGATGCATTTCTGATGAAAATGGCAAAAATCTGATGACTGCCAGGTGTGGCACGACCGTGCCATCCATCGGCACAACTGTGCCGATTAAGCGATCTCGGAAGCACTGCCAGTGCAAGGCCCAGTGCCAACCTTTTCTCGGGCCGCACTACCGTGCGACCCGACGCACAACCGTACCACGGCTTGACCAACATTTTTGATCACCAATCTGATGACACGGCACTACCGTGCGACCAGCGGCACTACTGAGCGACCAGCGGCACTACCGTGCCGATCTGATGACCTAGGCAACTTGTCCACTAGTCCAATTGGCTGACTTGGGATCGGAGAAACTGACGTCACCCGACAACACCTTTCGCATGACCGTGCGACCCTTGGCACGACCGTGCCGATGGGAAAATCTCCTATAAATAGCAGCGTTCGCTACTGGTTCAAGTGTTGGGTTTTTCTCCATGTTTCTGGGCGATTTCTGGGTTCTGAAGCAGTCCTGATCAGACCACTTTGAAGCTTCAAGACCGAATGGAAGCATAACCAATCCAACCCATCAATTCCTTGCTTGTTTATGGTTTGATTTCTTGTTCTTGAACATGTATTCTGATCATTATGCAAGTTATGAGTTGATGTTCGTTTATGTTTAATGTAGTATTATGTAATAGTAGTTATAAACTTGTTTCTTGAATAATCTTTATGTTGTAATCTTGTTTGTATGAAACTTAAGTACTTTTTCATGTTTGAATCTTCATGATTATATAATGAACGCTTCATTGATGTTGAGTTCCTGATTATGTTTGATTGTCTTGGATAATGAATCTGTGGTTAGTGTGATGGTAACTATTTCTTGATTAATCACTTGTTTGTAAACTTGTTTACACCATGAGACTCGAGAGGGGTATTGGTTTTATCTAAGATATATCTTATTTTGATTAGGAATGCTTTCTTGCACGTAAGGGTTCTAACGAATTATATGGTGTTGATTACATGTTCTTGCATGCGGTTTATGATCCTTGTTTAGTAGTTTTGGTCTGAAATTGCTGACATGGTAGATTTATATTCAAGACTTATAAAGGTGAAATATGTCGTTATATGATCTACTTAAATGCTTATCCTCGTGGCTGTATTGTGACCATCGGTATTGCTTTCTTTGATACGCGAGGTTAGAAAACTCCTAGCGGATGACTAATCTATCTTTAAAGATTCACATGAATGAATATCAATAGCTCGCTAAAGAATGAGTTTAGGTGGTTAACATGTGTTTATCGCTTTAACTTTCCGAAGAATCATCATGTTAGAAAACTCCTAGCGGATGACTAACTGTCTTAAAATTGGAAAATTGATTAAGTGCTTTTGTGACATATATGATAGATAACATGTTTAGGTTGTTTGTGAAACAAGATAGTAGTATATTTATGTTTTAGATGTAATTTAGATAACTTAGTTAAACAACCATTCACCTATCCTTTTATCTGGTAATCTAATGACAAAGATTTAGTACTTAATAACGCCCGTGTTCCATGGATCGATATATGGCTCTTACCAATACTTTAGTGTATATATTACGGGATACACTTGTCCTTTGTTGTGTGTGTTTTAATGTTAAGGTATAAACCATTTTTATAAATTTAAAACACCAAGTTACGCCGGGTGCGATTGTAAATACTGTAAATAAATGTGTATAGTCGCGCCCATGTCAATCAACAACATAAAGATATACTGATGGGTGATATAATCAGTATAGCATATCTACCAAAGATTCAAAAAGTGGCGATTAAAAGAGAATACGACGTTCAATACTTTCAACGTATAAATGATTTGAAGACATTGTCATGGTTTAACGAGAAGGAGTTATATAGAATGAAGATGATAAACCATGATGTTTATGGTTATACATATCATGTGTGGATGGTTTTTAAGCATTAGGAAAGAACTCGATTCAAACTCTGGACGCCACATGAACCACAACGTATTGAATTAAAGACCGAAATTTGTGACATCTGCACATTTTCAATCATTGTACAATTCCGAACATTTTCGTATTCAATAAACTCTTGTATTTTATTTACGAAATGCATATCTTCAATCGTTGAACAATTTTGATCAATTTCGTGTTCAATAAAATGTTATATTTTATTTACGAAACACGTAACCTGTGACAACCAATAGTTTACGACTCTTAATATGCGCAAAACAAACATTAGGACGATTAATAGTAGTGTAATTAGACGTAGATTAACTTAATTAGGCATTTAGTATGCATAGGAACACCTACTCGACTTTATAGTACGCATATGACGATCTGCATAAAATCAGCTGAATATTAAATGGTAACAAACAAAAACCAAACAAAATACTGACAACGCCGATAAATACGAATTTTATACGGATATTTTTAATTATAAATTTATTTTTGCGAATTTATGGTGCTTCTGTAAATCACAAAACGCAAACATGAACGAAAAACATGATTGAAGGAGCGCACCAGCAACGAACGTAAGCATCGACATGCGTAATACCTTCAAAACAAAAATTTTACGATATAATTAGCTTCGTAATTAAATTTTGATATCCGTAGTCGAAATTAGATTGAAAAACTGATTAAAAACGGCAACAACGCAATTTTACGCGATTTTTACTGTAAACGACGAAAGAACGCACAAACAACATCTACCAACACTATTTTACGTACATTTAACCCAAATATTTTATTCTACAATGTTACAGGAAGATCGGGTGCGAAAGTGGGCTTCATAGACGTTTCGGGCCACGCAAACGGGTAAGAACCGGGCTAATGGGCTTGGGCCCAATCCACCATTAACCTAGCTATATAAATCCTCCTTACCCTTATCCTTTTCTTTTGAGAAAAATGCTCGGATAGTCCTTGTGGTTTGTCTATTTATCACCTTTAGTCCCTAACTTTCTAAAATTACACCTATAGTCCCCAAGTTTTTGAATTTTGTTCCCGGATAGTCCCTGGCATGGATGGGTGTTAGTTTTTGGTGTTAGGTGCATGTGAAAAAAATTAAAAGAAAGATTAATTAATATTTTACATTTTATGTGGGGCCCGCCACCCATCCTACCCACTTCATCTTCCCCACTCCACACCACCACCACCACCATCTCCACCTTCAAGCACCACCACCATCTACCCCCCCCCCCCACACTTCACCGTAACCACCACTGTCACAACCATCCCAGCCACAACCACCACCGTCGCTATCATCACCGTTGAAGATCGCCCTGCCGTAACAGCGATTGTTGGGAAATTCATGGCTCTGAAGAAATGTAGTATACTGATCAGACTTACCTTCTTTTGCTACTTCCGGTACATGGCAGTCCATGTGAGCTTTGAAGGCTTCAACTTATTATGGAAGTACCTTTTGCATTTCGAATCTGAAAAGAAGAAAATCTAAATTCAACCAAACCAATCTTTAAATTAGGTAAAAAAAAACCAATTTTTAAATTAAAAAATAAATTATAACTAACCCAAATCATAAACATAAACTATGCAACCACATTATATACCTGAGAATCTGATCTAATGAACCTAATACCCCTTCCAGGATATATCTTCTAGCCACTGAAACGGCAAAACTCGGTCCTATAAACACCAAAATTAATCATGCTCATGAGACACACATAAAATGCAATCGAAATGTTTTTCCTAGTTAAGTCAATCAAACCCTAATAATGCAATCTCATCTCCTTTTAGTAAGATTTCAAAACCCTAATGTGAATTGGTGATTCTTTTTATTAACAATGTTAATTAAACGAGTTGAGTTATAAAATGTAGGTTAAATAACAAGTAATCTATAACCACAATCCTGAATATTAGCAATTTAGTTGCATTTTTAAGTAGGAAGCATATGTTTCGAAATGAGGTAATCAAAACATGAATATTAACAATCAACAATGTAAGGGAGAAAGGAGAGCATACTTTAGAACCATGACAGTGGCGGTGGCGGTGGCGATGATGATGGCAGCGGTGGTGGTTGTGGTGAAGTGAGGGGGGGGGGGGGTAGATGGTGGTGGTGTGGAGTGGGGAAGATGAAGTGGGTAGGATGGGTGGTGGGTCCCACATAAATTATAAAATATTAATTATATTTTCTTTTAACCTTTTACTAATTAATTGACAGTAAGGGTATTTTTGTCATTTCACACGCACCTAACACCAAAAACTAACCTCCATCCACGCCAGGGACTATCCGGGAACGAAATTCAAAAACTTGGGGACTATAGGTGTAATTTTAGAAAGTTAGGGACTATAGGTGAAAAATGGGCAAACCACAGAGACTATCCGAGCATTTTTCTCTTTTCTTTTATACAAAACCCTACCCCATTTGTTCCAAGCCGACACCCCCTTGTCTCCCTCCCTCTTGTTTTCAAACCGGCAAACCACAAGGTGGTATCGGCGACCAGTGCAGCGGCCGACCACCGTGTTTGGTGGTTCGGCGGAGCAAATTGTGTGCGATAATAGCTTTCTGACACGATTTTATTCCGACAAACAACGAGCGGACCCCCTAAACCGAGGTTTCGATCATGATTTTGACACTAGCTCTTCGTTTTGAGCAAAGATGGTGGCCGTTCCAGTTCCGGCAGCCATGACTCGAGTAACTTCACTCCGGTAACAAGCTTTGGTGGTTGTCCGTGGTGGTGGTTGGTGTCGTGATGAAGGAGGAGGCGATGGTTAGCAACAGCCGACTCTAGACTGGCCGACGACGAGGATGATGATGTTGATCAGTAAACGGGCGACGACTCCGGCAGCTGAAACCCAAGATCAGTCCGGTAAGCCATAAACACTTGTTTTTTTATCTTTTAAGATTTGTTCTGATACACGTCATTTTTGGGGATCGAACGGGTCAAACATGAACACAATCACAACAAGAACTCACACACACACTTTATTTAGAACACAAAGTTTTATAGTGGTTCGGTCTGATTCTGACCTACATCCACTCTCGGTAACTATGAGTATTTGTTTAAGCTTTGGTACAATTTTACAAATACATAACAATCTCATATATATAAGATTGAGGAAAGAGAAGAATGTCCCAAAACATGATCCTGTGAAATCTGGATCACCAAGACTTTTTGTCACACCCCAAAATACGTCACAGCGGAATATAAAACGCAGTGGTGACGGAAGCTGGTGCCCATTTATATCTTGATGATCGATGCATTAAATTGTTGGACATATTATCTTATTTAAAACCTAAGTTTTAAACATTTCGTTTTTAAACATGACACAACCACGACATAGTTAAGTTGTTTTGATCCTCACGGATCTTATTACATTCGTCCCAGAAAGTTTTAAAAGTCAGTCCAACATTTTAAGTAACAAAACATGCATCAACAACCACAAGATACGCCATAATTCCCGAAGCCGAACTCAAGTACCTGTAGAACACATTAAAATCAAGTGTCAACACAGAGGAAGGTGAGTTCACATATTCACATACAAACAAATTATTCCAAAGGAAAACTTTCTGATTAGGTGTTTTTTTGAAAACATCCATATAATTTTAGAAAGTCCATTTTACTTCCTTAATAAAATCCATTGGCCTTACCTCGGTTCATCAACCTGACAATAGTACTCTTGCCCAGGTTTTGTATATTAAATCATTGCGTCAATTTTCAGACTCGTAATGTTAGCTAGACATTACGAACTATATATTAACCATGCATAACATACTTGTCTTGAAACATCCACCCCAAAATAAGTTACAAACCATAACTTGTTTAAAACGAGTTCATAAGACTCAAGAAAAGACTTTCAATAAAACGAGGTTTAGAGAAATGTAACCCGTCCAGGAAGAGATTACACTTCCCAAACCCTACAGCCCTGGATGACATCTTTATTTAGTACGCAGCTTGACTAACATGCATCAGTTGCCAGATCCGATTAATTCCCTGAAATACATGTAGTTTTAAAAATATCAACAAAAAGTTGAGCGAGTTCATGTGTAAATCTGTGTGTATAAGCCTTTGAAATATGTCTTGTATGTATAAATGTCCCTGGTATGTAGCAATAAGGAAAAACAGACCACCAATGGGTTGCAAAGCCAATGGTATGTGTGAAAATGGTGTAGGAAGACTCAAACCTAGCAAATTTGTCTCCGGTATGAAGACATAGTCACCACTATGGGCCGCCCCGGCCTCATGGGTGTGGGCTCACTACACCCAAATAGATCTATCACTCATGTCCCTTGGTCCTACAATGAGGATTAATGGCCTTAAGTGTCATGCCCACCACCCACATGATCGCGCAATAAACCCTCCTTAAGCTAACCATGCCATGTATAAAAATGTCTTTAATAATTGTAACATGTATTCCACCCCCGAAGTATAAAACTGAAAACAGTTAAGAGAATAGGGGGCATGAACTCACTGTAGTGCGTCTTGTACCGTATCTCAAACTCTGTCAGCTACACGACAACCTACAACGTACTAATGTCTATTAGACGAACGGGCCATGCCTTGGCTTAGAGTTTAATGCTTTTGAGTTGCGTTTCTTAGGTTATTCCAAGTTATAATTATTTGTCAAAATAATTAATATTTTAACTTAAATTATAAGTAGAGTTGGAATAATTGTTCATTCAATATTCTTGTATTAATACTTCTAAAGTATTTAACTCCGTATTTCTTTCCCATGTATGAGGGTATTTATACATGTATGTTCGTATTCGAAATAATATATTTTTAAGTCCCACTTAGAAAATATATATATAACTTATTTGTCAAAAATAATGTACTCCAAAATATATATATTTTTCCCAAATATATTTTCACTCCTTGTCCAAAAATAATATATACCAAAAATATATAAGTAAAAGTAATTTCCGGAATATTTTGTGAGTTACTTTTTATCGTTCGGTTTCACAATACCGAGTGTGTAACTTAAATATTTTCCGTGTGATTTTTTGTATTATGTTGGAGTTGTAATTTCATGGTCTTTTGTTAAGATATATTATTTTACCCTAAAATAATATAACTACTCCACAAATCAAGCAAATATTCACACAAGTGTCTTAATACAAAATATATATTCTAAATATATATTTACCCATCTTTATTTGCAAAAATCATCCTCCAATACTTGTACTTTTGTTACAAAATTTATGGCGAGGTCTATGTTTGGAAAACATAGTTTAAAATACACTAGTAAACAGTTGTCTAGAAAATATTTTCCAAGTGTTAGGGCTTTTAGAAAATTTCGCCATAGTTTCCTTTGTAAATGGAGGTGTCCATGCTATTTAGCATATCATTTTCTTTTCCAAAAATCATTCAAACAATCAACAATCATACATTAGACAATATTATGTTCACCAAGTGCAAAAATTATATGATTTTCATAACATCATGAACTTGATATTTCATGAAAACGCGTAGTAACTTGGTAACCCGTTTAGTGGACTTAGTTACCCTCCAAAGTGTATTTACTTTTGTTAAAAACTCATTCTCAGGATTTCTAGATGTTTACAACTTGTGACTACTTTTTACAAAAATATTTATTTACAACATATTCTTGTTTACTAGCCTTCCTACACTTATTTTATTTCCAAAAATAATGTAAGTGCAAGCCAAGTTAGGATCTTTCGGAAACCGTCTCTTGAACTTGATTTGTTTAGAAAAATCATTTGTAACTCTTGGATTTACAAGTTTACTAGTTCACTTGGTTTGTCATTTTACAAGAAAATCCTTTAACTTTCAAGTTCATGTTTGATCAAGAAGGTGATTATTTCATGTAAACCCATAATCACCCCCTAACTTGTTAAACCATGTTTTTAATCATTCTTTAACAAGTTCCATATGATGATCATCATCATATTATCAAGAAATCAACAATCAAATGCCATGCATGCTTTAATCAACCTTAATCCAACAAGATTTCATCATGTATCATCTTTATGTAAAGTCTTATGTTCATGTTTTATGTTGGTGTTCTTGTAGTGTTCATATGATTTCATCATAATATACATCTTTTAACCATAAAAATAAAAGTAAACAAGAGTTTAAGGAAGTCTTACAACTAGCTTAAAGCTAGGGAAGAACTCAAGAACAAAAGATGATGAAGATGGTGTGTAAAACCAATGTATGAAGTTCCTTCAAGATCTCCAAGCTTCAAGCTCCAAGTATCATCTCCTAGCACTTGAATAAGCTTGAAATGTATGGATATGGTGGTGACAAGGTGGTGATGGTGGCGGATGTAGAGTGAGCCGAGAGGGAGAGAGAGGTGTGAGGGAGTGGAGTGTGAAGTTGTAAGATATGATGAAGATATGTAATGATATGGGTGATCTAGGGAGCCATACTTATAAGATTTCATCTTATATCTTGTTCAAGATCACAAGCAAGCTATCAAATAAAATAATCAACAAACTTGAGTGGGGTGTGGGTCCTCTTGGACCGTAAATAAGCAAGGGCGGGGGGTTAATTGTAAAATTTGATGGTAAGTGGGTAAATACTTGGAGGTTAAGTGTAATATCTAGTGTATGATGTGTATGAAACATTATATAATGTGTTGGGGTATTCGGAAGCCATAACTAGTTCAAAAATAATAAAACAATGTTTCTGACAAAATTTTGGTGTTCCGGGTAATGTCCGGTTGTTCGTTTAGATACCGTTCCGTTAAAGTGCTAAGTTGTTCCGTATAGTGTCTTTTATGTATCTTTTTGTAACACTTTTAATTCCCAACACTTAGGAAAGTATTCAGGACCATTTAGTCAATTTTCTGCATAATACTAGTATGTTAAAAAGCTGAATTTTTGCTGAAAATGCAGAATTCTGCACTTAAAGTGAGTTTTTGGCACTTTCCGGCATTCAAACTATCACCTAGTGACGCAGTTTTATGGTCCTCACTTCCCTACACACCATACTAGTGTAGTACCTTGTCCCTGGCCCATGCTGGGTCTCAAAACACTGTCTGTCTATGTACTGGCTCTGTCAGTATATTTCTGAGTTATCCGCTAACTGTGCTAACTGTGCTTTGTGCATCAAGTTTGTCACTAAAGTTTGTATGTAATGAATGGAGTGACAGTATGAAATGCGATGCATATGTATGTATGATACAGAAATCAGAAAGCAGTTTACGTCATAAGTTGTAATCAAGCACAGTCATTAAGCACGTAATTATAATTAATTAATTGTACGGGTACCTGGTTTAGTGAGAGTTGTCACATTCTCCCCCCGTTAAGAAAATTTCGTCCCGAAATTTTAAGTTCTACTTCTAGTTGCAGGGGTCTTGGGGAATAAATGTGGGTACTTTTCCTTCATACGATCTTCACGTTCCCACGTGAATTCTGGGCCGTGTCGCGCGTTCCAACGAACCTTGACGAGTTTGACACTACTCCATCGCGTCTTGTTAATCTTCCAATCAGTAACCTCAACGGGTTCTTTAGTAAAGTGGAGTGTGTCGTCAATATGAATTTCGTCGGCTGGAATGACCACTGTCTCTTGAGTTGGACTCTTTTTCAGGTTTGATACATGGAATGTATCATGAATGCCATTTAGTTCAGCAGGTAGATCCAACTTGTAGGCTACAAGACCGATCCTCTCCAGGATTTTAAATGGTCCAATGTACCGCGGATTCAACTTCCCATGCTTCCCAAAGCGTGCCACACCCTTCCAGGGTGAAACTTTCAACAAAACCATATCTCCCACCTCAAATCCCGGAGGTTTTCTTCTCTGGTCCGCATAACACTTTTGTCGATCATGAGCCGCTTTGTTGCGTTCTCGGATCTGCATAATGTTGTCTGTCGTTTCCTGAACCAATTCCGGGCCCACAAGCTGTCTATCACCCGCATCTGCCCAGCATAAGGGTGATCGACACTTGCGTCCATAAAGAGCTTCGAACGGTGCATCCTGAATGCTTGCATGATAACTGTTGTTGTATGAAAATTCGACCAATGGTAGGTGAGTGTCCCAACTTCCACCTAAATCCATTACGCAAGCTCGCAACATGTCTTCCAACGTTTGAATCGTTCGCTCACTATGTCCGTCTGTCTGTGGGTGAAAGGCAGTACTCAGATTCAACTGTGAACCAAAAGCTTCTTGAAATGATTGCCAAATCCTTGACACGAATCTTCCATCTCTATCAGAGATAATTGAGAGAGGCACTCCATGACGTGCAACAATCTCTCTCAGGTATAGCTCAGCTAACTTGCTCGTGTTGTCTTTCTCTTTGATGGCCAAAAAGTGTGCAGATTTCGTTAAACGGTCTACAATTACCCAAATCGTATCATGGCCCTTGGGTGTCCTTGGCAATTTCGTTATGAAGTCCATAGAGATCTGTTCCCATTTCCATTGGGGTATTTCAGGTATTCAACCTTTACCTTGGCGCAAGTTAGACATTTTCCAACATATATTGCAACATCGCCTTTCATCCTCGGCCACCAATAGAAGTCCTTTAGATCTTGGTACATTTTATCCGATCCTGGATGGATCGAGTACCGTGACTTGTGAGTTTCATCAAAGATAACTTCTCTCAGACCACCAAAGAAAGGAACCCAAATTCTTCCCAAGAAACATAATGTTCCATCCTCCTTTGGTACCAGTTGCTTCTCCATCCCACAGAGATATTCATTCACAAGGTTTTCCCTTTTGAGAGCTTCTCTTTGCACGGCACGAATGCGCAACGAGAGGTCTGTCTGAACAATCATTTCCAAAGCCCTAACCCTTATGGGCTTAATCCTTTCCTTCCGACTTAAGGCATCGACGACTACATTCGCCTTCCCCCGGTGATACTTGATTTCACAATCATAGTCGTTCAACAGTTCAACCCAGCGTCTTTGTCTCATGTTAAGCTCTTTTTGATCGAAGATATGTTGCAGACTCTTGTGATCAGTATAGATTGTACACCATGTGCCATATAAGTGTTGGTGCATGTTTGTGACAACAGCTTAGTTTTGGTCTTTGGATATCTTGTAATTAGATAAATGATAAACGGTTAGCGGGTTTAGCTTTGTATTAGTGAGATAATAGAGTTTGGGCTAAACAAAACCCACATTGGGTGATGGGGGACGATTTGGGCCTAGCCCATGTAGCAAACCCAGCCTAAAGTAGCAAACCTTGTGTTATATAAACAAGGTTAGGCTTTAGGGTTTAGGTTAATTAGCCAAAACAGTTTGTGTGAGAATTTCGTGAGAGCTAGATAGGCTTGGACGAAATTAGTGTGGTTAGGGATCTTGATTGATTGTAATCACTTTGATAGATAATCAATAAAGATCCGGATTGAAAGTGTCTTGCTGTTCCTACACGTTTTCTGCTTATTCTGATCAAGAGGATTCCGCACTCTTGATTGGAAAGACAATTCTGTGAAAGATCCATACGAATAGGGGACCTACAATTGGTATCAGAGCATTAGGCTCTTGAAGGCTCGGTTCAGAATTAGTTGCTGCAGAAACAGGAAGAAATTTTCGAAAATTTTGAAACCTGAAATTAGGGTTTCGAATTTTTTCTTGGTTTGATATAATTTTTCGAATTTTGTTGGCTGTTTTGATCTTCTGCATTGTTTGTTTGCTGTTTTTGCAGGTTTTAGGGTTTGTAGGACTGTTTTTGGTTGATTGCTTTGAAGAATTTTGGCTGAGAAACTTGAAGATTCGAAGACTGTTCTTCGTGTTCTTCATCAAGTTCATAAAAAATTTCGTCAAAACTTTGCTGATTTGCTGTTTTAGTTCTGCAGGAAAGTGTTAGGCGAATCCGAAAAATCTTCAGAATTTTGAACAGATTGAGTTTCCAAGATTACTGGGCGATTTTAACAATTTCGCAGACTGATCAGCGAATTTGAGACATCATATCTCGGTGAACGGCGAAGTAAAATCCAAAGGCGACTTTGGTAACCGTATAATTTTCCACAGCGAAATTAGTACGGTTTTCGGCAACTTTATAGGTCGTTGTAACAGCTAAATTATACCAGCGAATTTGTTCAGCAAAGATAACCAGCGAAATTGAACAAGTAACAGACCCAGCGAATGTAATCAGTGACCCAGCGAAATTAACTGAAAATTTAAAAACCAGCAAATTTAAAGTGGTGGAATCTTGGTTGGCAAGCGTCGATAAAATTTCAGTGTTTTGCATTTAGAAATTGATCCATAGCTCGTTTGACAGAACCGTCTGCACCGTTAGATTCCTTGCATTTTTGCATTTATAATCCCGAATACGGTTTTCGACATTATATATAATTGGATTTGTCTTTTCGAGACGATTCTAAAGGTGTAATTTGGTAACCACTGTTTTCGGAGATATTTTGTACGGTTTTCTCAGTCTGCAACGTTTAAAATGTCAAACATGTTGAATCTGAATGCACCTAAGATGATGAAGGTGGAGAATTATCTTACATGGAAGGACAACTTCAAATCCTTCATTGAATCTCAGGATGCACGCATGTGGATCTGTATTGAAGATGGGTACATAAACCCAACACACGATTATGAGGGCAGACCACGTAGAACAGACTATGTGAACATGAAAGAGGATGATAAAAAGATGTATGAGGCTGAAAAGACAGCCTTGGCTGTGATAAAGATGTCCTTACCTGATAGCATCAAGCATACCTTCACAAAGTACACTAATTCAAAGGATATGTGGGATGCATTACAAAAGTGATATCAGGGAAATGAGAGTGCCTCTCAGGCATTCATGGCAGAGATAGTGCCAGTTGATGAGGCTGAAACTACTGTGAGTGACGATGAATCTGAAGTGAAAAATGCTGAAGCAAAAATGGTTGCTGAAGTAGAGAAAGAGAGTGAAGCTGAACAGGTTGTTGCTGATGAAACCTCAGGAGTTCATGAGAAAGAGGTACAATCTAATTCTGTATGTTTGAGATGTCGTGAACTACAGGGTGAGGTTGACAGGTTGTCAACCCAAAACCAAAGTCTGGTAAGTGAGATGTCTAACATAAAAGAAGCAAACTTTTTTGCTAAAAGAAATGAATCTACATACTTGAAGAAGATAAGAGGTTATGAAGCTGAAATTGAAGCTTTAACTTGCAAATTGAATGAAAAACTTCAAGTCATAGACTTAGCTCATGACATGATGGATGAGAAAACAAAAGAGATTTCTGAAAAATGCAATGAGTTGTCAGATGCACAACTTAAAATTGTTGAACTTGAAAAGAAATTGAGTCAATTCAGAGATTCGTCTTTTGTAATGAAACACATGATGGGTGGGTTAAAGAAGAGTAATGACAAGACCAGTGTGGGCTTCCAGGGCTTTAATGAAGTTCCACCTCCTCTTAGTCATGACTATTCATTCCTGCCTAGTGAAGATGAGCTAGCAAACTTTATGGCATCTGCACCTAGTAGTTTCGCATCCACATCAAGTCAAGGTGATGGATCTGAGAGTGATGAGGCTAAGGAAAACAATAACAGGGAACCTTTGAAAAGGAAAAATTCACCGCCTAAGAATAAAAATCAAGCTTTTGTCAAAAAGATTAATTTTGTTCAAGGTAGTGATATGAAAAACGAAACTGCTGTTATTGAAAATGAATCGAATGTAGAGTTTGCAAAAAATAAGAGCATAGAAAAATCTGAAATCAAGCAAACTAAACAAGGTTCATCTAAGGGATCATCACCATCTGATAAGGGATCTACCTTAGGGACTCCAGCTAAGAAGTCTTTGAAAAGGAGATCGTGCTTCAAATGTCACATAAAGGGACATGTAGCTAGCTGCTGTCCTAACAAAAAGAATGAAGCACAACTTAGTGAAAAACAGAGAGGGAAATTACCAGAGAAGAAAGATGATAGTGAGGAGAAAGGCTCAAATTCTCCAAAGAAATCTGCTCCTAAGCAACCAGAGAATGTTGCTGTTGGTGTAGATAAGGCTGAAAAAGGAACTCCACAAGTTCCTCGTTTTCAAAGAAATCAACAAAGATTTCAGCCTAAATCTCCACCAGGCAGATTTGACAGACCTAGAAGTAGTTCACCAAGAATGAACAATTATAATGCTAATAATTTCAGAAGTCAAGGTCAATATCAAAATCGATACCAAAATAATGGTGGTCGAACTTTTTATAACAATGGCTTTAGAAATTACAACAATCATGCTTCTTGGAATCAAAATTCTAGGTACCAAAATCAAAATTTCCAAAGGTCAAATAGTCCAAATACATATAGGAACCCTCAGGACCAGAGACCTTATGGAAATCAAAATCAAATTCCATCAACAGGTCTGAGAACCAAGACTCCAGTTAGGAGTAATGGATATTGGATGGATGTTCCAGTGGTTGGTGAATTTGGACGACCCAAGACCATTAAGGCTTGGGTCCCCCAATCTAACTAATTTCTTAGTTGGTGTGTGCAGGAGCTGCTAAGGAGGATTATCAACTTATGTTGATAATGGCCGCTCTAGGCATATGAAGGGGGATGTGAGATTGTTGATATATTTATATTGATTGATTTAAATTGAAGTTCAAAGTGCTGAGTCGACAAACTAGATAACCTGGCAGATCTTTATACTAAAGCTTTTGACAGGGCTCGCTTTGAACATTTAGTCGAACTCAACGAGATGAGGAATCCTGAATAACTGGTTTTTCATAAGAATTTTTGTAAATAGTTTATTGCTTTTCTTAAAAATCAAAAATAAAAAAAAAATTGAAAAATCAAAAACATAAAAAAATAGAAAATCAAAAATGAGTTATCACTGTGTGAAAAGAAGAAATGATAGTACATCAGCAAGTTAGACTGTCACACTGAAATGAAATTAAATTGCTTAAGTGTGATAGCAGCTTCATTATATGATGTACCAGTAGGCAAAAAGCATGAAATAATCAACTTACCAATGTGATATAAACTTAACTTAACTGTGTATGAGTGGGGAACACATCAATGGTGGATGGTTTAATGACCTTAAATCTAGCGTTGATAGATTGCCAAAATCTGAAGTTTTGGGTCTTTATACTGTTATTTCATCTGGGGATATCTTGGCTGTCCTTCTGTTCAGAACTAAAATTGTACATGACCCCAGGAAAGAAAGTCACTTGGAATTAGCTCATTTCTATTTGAATGTCTGTATGTTGTCCCGATACACACAATTTTGATTTGATTCTGAAATCTTCTCTGAAAAAAGTCGTGTACCTCCTTTGCTGCATCCAGATATATGCTGACCTGGAGGTGCTAGGTAACGACAACTTCTGCTGCATCCAGATACATGCTGACCTAGATGTACGTTGTCGCGCTATAGATCTAATACACCCGAAAGAGGCCCTCAAGTGCCCAAAAGAAACCCAAGAAACCTATATCAAATTGAGAAAAACTCATTTGATCTGTATATTATACCATCTCTGCTAAAGATCTATTTTGTTCTCTTCTCAACCTATTCACAGTTAAGATTTCAGAAATCTGGATTGGACTTGTGAAATATGTGGTAGGGAAGATACTTGCATGATAGAGTGTGTTGTTTATATTTCCAGGATTTGATTAGTATTTATTTGGGTGTTCATTGTTAAGCAATCAAAACATGATAAAACAGATTATATGCAGACCTAGACATTGTCAGGATATCTTAAAGGATGACATCAGTATACTCACCTACTACGATGAATCGTTGTGAATACCTTGATCGCGGGGGTATATCCTGAAGTGGGACACACTAATATATCAGTAATTAATATTACCTTAACGTATCATACGGTAATGGTACTTGAAATGTTCATGCATTTTGTTTAGGTAGACGAACATACTGGTAATCGTCTTGGACTGCTTTTCACGAAAAATTACATAAAGGATTATCTAATTGTGTGAAACAGTTTGATTGTGCTGATATGATCTTCTTACAAGTGATTTTCACAAAAATAGAGTGTTTATTGCTTTTCGTATTTATTTGCTTTCAGAAAATACAAAAATACAAAAATAGTGTCTTTTTCTGTTTAAAATTCTTAATGTACGGAAAACTGTTATTCTTGGAGGAATTGTTACTGATAGGGGGAGACGGTGTTAGAAAGTGAGTTCAAAGTTTTAAATCATGCGGGTTATAGGGTGTGTGATTAAAAAGTTTTGCGTGTTGGTGATAAATTGAAAATGCTTAATCTGTGGTACAGTTTAATTATCTCTTGAAAAATAATAATTTATTTAACTTTGTTGAAAAATTCTTATGGTTTCTCGAGATGTTTGTTTTATAGTAAACAGATTGAAGCAGTGTGTTGGTGAGAAGTTGCTGTGAAGATGAGAGTTTGATTGGATGCATGGTAGAACCTCCTTTCTATATTGCAGACAAAGATGAAGAGTTTGAAGATTGCTTATACATATGCTGAACAGGAGTTTACTCAAACGCTAAAGTTTTTGAAGATTTGGTGATTGGATGCATCAGCTTAGGGGAAGTCTGTTGCTGACAGAAGCTATTGAAGCTGAAGCTATCCAAAGACCAAAGACAGTGCAAGATTACATGAAGATTGCAAGATGACTGAAGACAAAGTTATTTTATGAAGCTATTGTCAAGGGGGAGTCTGTTGGTGCATGTTTGTGACAACAGCTTAGTTTTGGTCTTTGGATATCTTGTAATTAGATAAATGATAAACGGTTAGCGGGTTTAGCTTTGTATTAGTGAGATAATAGAGTTTGGGCTAAACAAAACCCACATTGGGTGATGGGGGACGATTTGGGCCTAGCCCATGTAGCAAACCCAGCCTAAAGTAGCAAACCTTGTGTTATATAAACAAGGTTAGGCTTTAGGGTTTAGGTTAATCAGCCAAAACAGTTTGTGTGAGAATTTCGTGAGAGCTAGATAGGCTTGGACGAAATTAGTGTGGTTAGGGATCTTGATTGATTGTAATCACTTTGATAGATAATCAATAAAGATCCGGATTGAAAGTGTCTTGCTGTTCCTACACGTTTTCTGCTTATTCTGATCAAGAGGATTCCGCACTCTTGATTGGAAAGACAATTCTGTGAAAGATCCATACGAATAGGGGACCTACAATAAGTAATGTCGCCAGATCTTCAATGCAAACACCACAGCGTCTAACTCCAAGTCATGCGTGGTCTAGTTTTTCTCATGAACCTTCAGCTGGCGTGAAACATAGGCTATAACTTTTTGTCGCTGCATCAACACGCAGCCCAAACCTTGACGCGAAGCGTCGCAATATACCACGAAGTCGTCAGTTCCTTCGGGTAGAGATAAGATCGGTGCGTCACAAAGTTTGTTCTTCAACAATTGGAATGCTTCTTCTTGTTTGTCTCCCCAATCAAACTTCTTGTCTTTCTGGGTGAGAGAGGTCAAAGGTTGAGGGATTTTCGAGAAATCCTCAATGAACCTGCGGTAGTATCCTGCCAAACCTAGGAACTGTCGAATCTCGGTTGGCGTCTTAGGAGTCTCCCAATTCTTGATCGCCTCGATCTTTGTGGGATCCACATGAATTCCGTTTCCATTAACCACATGACCAAGAAACTGAAATTCCCGTAACCAGAACTCGCACTTCGAGAACTTAGCATACAACTTCTCTTTCATGAGCAGTTCTAAGATAGCTCTTAGGTGTTGCTCATGTTCTTCCTTCGTCTTCGAGTAGATCAAAATGTCATCAATAAACACGATCACGAACTTATCGAGATACGGCTTACAGACTCTGTTCACCAAGTCCATGAACACGGCTGGCGCGTTTGTCAACCCGAACGGCATAACCAGGAACTCGTAATGTCCATAACGAGTCCTGAAGGCAGTTTTTGGAATACTCTCCTCCTGAATCCTCAGCTGGTGATAACATGATCGTAGGTCGATATTTGAGTAAAAACTTGAACCTCGTATTTGATGGAATAGATCATCGATCCTTGGTAAGGGATATCTGTTCTTAATTGTCAACTTGTTCAGCTCGCGGTAGTCAATACACATGCGAAAACTACCATCTTTCTTTTTGACAAACAGGACTGGAGCTCCCCAAGGTGAGAAGCTTGGTCTGATAAATCCCTTGTCTAGCAACTCCTGAAGTTGCGTCGACAACTCCTGCATTTCCGAAGGTGCAAGTCTATAAGGTGCCTTAGCCACAGGCGCGGCGCCTAGGACTAAGTCAATATGAAACTCGACTTGTCTTTGTGGGGGAAATCCTGGCAAGTCTTCTGGAAAGACTTCAGGATATTCCCTTACGACATGAATGTCTTCCATCTTTGGCTCAGCGGCCTCCTTATTCACGATGTGTGCCAAGAAGGCAACACATCCCTTCTTCAAACATCTTCTAGCCTTTAAGCAACTAATGATCCTTAAGGGTGTATCATGCTTCTCTACGTGTACCACAATTTTTTCTCCATTCGCTATTGGGATGCGAATGGACTTCTCATGACATACAATTTCGGCTCTGTTGCTTGACAACCAATCCATTCCTACTACCACGTCGAAGCTTCCCAACTCGACTGGCAGTAGATCCAGTGTAAACTCTTGCTCTCCCAGCTCTATTACGCATCCTCTGATGACTTCATTCGATTCAACTAGCTTTCTAGTAGCCATTTCAATTGAGTACGAAATATCTAACTTATTAGCAGTTAACCCAAGCATACTTTTAAATTCTAACGATACAACGCTATAGTCAGCACCAGTGTCAAATAGAATAGATGCAAAGCGTTAATTTATAGGGAACGTACCAGTGACAACGTTCGGGTCCTGGCGTGCTTCCCTTGCTCCAATGTTGAATACCCTTCCCTGAGCTTGATTGAGTTTTGGGTATTCGCGCTTGAAGTGCCCAATGTCTCCGCAGTTAAAACATCCCGGTCCTCGACCGTTACCATTACCATTTCCGCCTCGATTGGTGTTAGTTCCCCGGTTACCAGCTTGATTCCCATGATTCCCATTCTTGCCATTTCCTCCCTGTTGGCGGTTTCCATTACCTCCTCCATGACCTCTTTGATTACCACGACCAACACCATTACCAGCCCAGCATGTTGCTTTTGAGTGGCCAGTCTTCCCACATGACTCACATTTCCTGAATTTGCATGGGCCGGGGTGATGATATTAGCATGCATCACACTTGGGCAGGGTGCCCATGTATCCTCTTCCTTTGTTTTCGGCACCAGTTTTGGCCCTGGCTGGTGCACTTCCCTCTTCTTTCTTGCTGACACTGCTGGTACCCTTTTTGAAGTTTGAGAACTTCCTCTTGTTCTCACTCGATGATGACTCAACATGTGTTTCCTTCTTTTTCGGTTCGGAGATTGAAAATTTGTTCAACCGGATGGCTTCCTCTGTAAGTGCTACACTGAGATCAATGGCTTCGGTAATCGTTGGAGGCTTGGACGTCATTACCATGCTCATGATCTGGGGTGCCAATCCCCAGATGAAACGCTCAATGCGTTTAAATTCAGGATCAACCATATACGGCACAACGCGTGACAAGTCGTGAACCTTTGTACATATTCAGCAATTTTTGGACCGTCCATTTTGAGGTGCCAGAATTCAGTTTCCAACTTCTGTATTTCGGCCCGTGAACAATATTTCTTCCTCATGAGCTCCTTCAGCTCAGTCCATGTCAATGCACACGCCGCCGCCTCCCCCAGGGTCTGTACTTGAAGATTCCACCAGGATAAAGCACCATCAAGAAAGAGCCCTGAGATGTATGCAACTCGGTGTTCAAGAGCACACTTGCTCATCCTTAAAATAGAATCCGTCTTTTCCGTCCATCTGACGAATGCAACAGCACCTCCAGTGCCGTCGTAATTTAAGGGCTTACAATCCAGAAATTGTTTGTAGGTACAGCCTGTACAGGCAATATCATTTACAGAAAGTATTAGCGGATGTGTAAGAAATATCCAAATGTAACGCAATGTGTCTTAAGCGACTTGGACATTACCATTGGGTGGGTTGTTGTTTCTTGAGGAACCTCCGCTAGTCTTGGCGCGAGAGGCCTCATACTGTGCTATTGCTGCGGTAATTCGCTCCTGTAACTCCGCCTCAGTGGAAGGCAAACGTGTGTCTCGTCGTGGAGGCATCTTTTATAAGAAGATTGTAACAGTCAGGTCATAGTAAGTATAGTAAGTAATATGCGTATGTAGTAACACTCATCAACACGATAACACATAACATCCCATGTCATAATCATCAACAAATAAATCAACAATGCATGTAATGAGAAGGCTGCGATTGAGCTTTTCATAAAACAAGACCACCAGTACAGTTTTACAATTGTATCATATGTTAAAAGAGACTAAGGGTCACATCACCCTTGTCTGGATCGTCTAACAATTTACAACAACCAAAAAGTCAAATATCAAAAGTGTGGTCTTCAAAAGTCTTCACAATCACGGCTCAATAGCTGTCTTCTCACCAAAAGTAGCCTATCTGCAGGAGACCTAATAACCCTAAGCTGATGGTGGGGGAGGAGGAGGTGGAGGAGTGAGAACCTGTGACAACTCGTATTTCTGAACCTATCTTTGTACTCTAATGTAACGTTGGTGACTATATGAAATTGGTTGTTTAATTGAATGTTATGATTATGTGTTATGTGAATGTATGTATGATATAAACGCACAAAACTCACCCGACCGCACAAGCCATTCGGGTTACACAACTTGTACTCGGACTCATAGGGCAGCCCAAGTGTGGGTTCGGCCCATCCCCCTTAGTTGATTAACACATGGGGCGCTAGTACCCATCTCACACTTTACCAAAACAAACAAACCTACAAACCCTAGTGCTCTTTCTCTCTCACGAACTCGAAGGCAGCCACACACACTCCCTCATCATCGAAGATCTTTTCTTGTTCGGATCAATCACCTATTCCATCCACCTCTCAAATCGGTTAGTGCGTAATAATCGGATGTGATTTCTTGTTATGATGATTTGATTGTTATGTGAATACTTGTTTATGTTTATCGAGATTTCTTTGGCTGAATTATGATGACTGCCGAGATGTTTATGTTTATCAAGATCTGATTTCTAATGATTTTGAATATGTGTCATCAATGATTAACATGGGTGTCTATAGGATCATAGGGATTTGTTTCAAGCATATCGATTCTAGAAATAATGATTGTAACACCGATTGTTTTCTGAGGTTGCACATGCTATCATAATGACACATGATTGTAATACAAGGCTTGCATGTGACTAGTGGGATTCTTTAGTCAAACAGTAGGTTAGTGGCATTTATGTGTATCAACCCATCAAGCAATCGGTCCAATAACCTTTTGAGATGATTAAACAGATGTCGGCCATTTTTGTTTATTTCGATGATGATCATGTGTGTTGCTATGTAATATGTTAGTGAATCGAGATCCATGTTTATGAGTTGATAGGTTGTTGTTCATAATTATGATGTTAGGGTTTATGTGAAACAATTGTTAAAAATAATGATTTGATCGATTTCTGTTTGATATGGAAGTTGTTAACATTTATTAATAAATTGTGAATTTTGGAAACCATTGAATGATTGTAACTGAATGTCATAATATCCGGATATTTTAAACCATTCGCACAAGATCTCTTGGTCGCACAAGAGGTCCATTCGCACAAGAGGTCCCCAGTCGCACAAGGACCTTTGAGTCACACAAGATTGTTTGTTTATTTGTTATTTGGGCCGTATGTTTATATGTGTTGGGCTGGGAAACAAGAATGATCGCACAAGATGCATAGATCGCACAAGATGGATTATTTGCTTATATGTTGGGCCGTGTAGTATATGCATGTAGATGTATTTGGGCTTTCTGATTATTGGGCCGGGTACTGTTGGTCTTTAACGGGTGAATCGCACAAGTTGTTAGACTTGTGCGAGCCCAATCTTGAATACGTTATACATGTTGAACGTGATAATGTGTGTTGCCATGATCTGTGTGTGTGTTTCTTACATGCTATCTTACGTGATACTTATGTGCACTACTTGAAACCAAAACCTGACTTGTATGGTAACCATGTTAGGACGTGGTTAGCCTCAACTAGCTCGATTTGACCTCTCTGTGTAATTTGCCGAGCAAACCAAGGTGAGTTCACACAAGCCAAGGTATGGGATTCCCAGGGGTTGGGAATGGGATTGAATAACTACTCATACAACTATTACTATTAAACAAATTATTACTGTCCTCGGTTGAAGGGCACGTACGTAAAACCTACGTACAGTTATACTTACTACTGTCCTCGGATTGAAGGGCACGTATGTAAAGCCTACGTACACGATCTTAAGACCATCACCTTTATCAAAGGAAGTCCCTCAATTATCGACTTAATCGCCGAGGCCTAGGGCGAGCGGGTCATTAGTTAATAGCGCTATTAGGTTTAACAAACCTCACACCGTGCCAGTCGGACGGGCGTGTACTAATGGACTATGGGCAAAGGGTCAATGCTGATAGACATTGACTTAGGGCACCTCTTACATTTTCGTAGCAGTCGATACGCGTGGTCTTGTAATACATGGGGTAGCCCCCACGGCCGAAACGCCAGATAACTATCATGGGGTAGCCCCCACGGCTGGATTGCCAGAATTAATGGGTTAAACTTACGTTTTCAAATATGGGGTAACTCCCACGGCAGGGATGCCAGTTAAAGGAACTATTTTTGGAACAACTAAAACCAACAACCAACTGTGAACTCGCTCAACTTTGTTGTTGATTCGTTGCTACATGCCTTGCAGGTCATTAGGTACCCATGGAGCTTGCACAGGGAGGAACGGTCGTTGTGGGACATGGCGATTTGTGCCATGTTTTAAACATTACTTTATTTCATATTTAATACTTGCTATGGGTTTTACAAATTATGCTTCCGCTAAACACTTAACTATGCTTTGGTTTTTGAACACCTTTCATATTGGTTTGTTGAATTATGTTTACTTACATGCTTGTTCAATATGATTGGTGGCTTGATCCTGGTCAGTCACGCCTCCAAGCGGTGATACTCCGCGTGTGGAATTTGGGGGTGTGACAGATTGGTATCAGAGCCATTGGTTATAGAGAACTTGGTTTTAATAAAGGAAAACGTTTTTGTTAAAACCAGACTATAACCTGTACAGTGCCTACGATCCACAACGACGCTTCACTCCACGTGCAAGGCTCGACATTCTAGGTGATATGGTTTATGTTTATTTACCTACATGCTAGATATCGTAGAACTTTGCTCATGATATGCTTAGTTGGTATAGCTATTATTGCTTGAACACATGTGTGCTTACTCTCTTATGTCGTTGCACTTTCGCGAACCTCTCTCACTCATGTTTCCCTTGATATGAAGATCATGTCTGGACGCATTAACATTACACAAGCCCAGTTGACGGCTCTGATTAACGAACAGGTTGCTGCGGCATTTGCAGCCGCACAAGCAGGAGGTCAACATGCTCAGCCACCTGTGTGCACCTTCAAAACTTTTATGGACTGCCGACCCACTACTTTTAGCGGCACTGAAGGAGCGGTAGGTCTCCTCCACTGGTTTGAGAAACTAGAATCTGTGTTCGAAATGTGTGAATGCCCTGAGGCACGCAGGGTGAAGTATGCTACCGGCACTCTTGAGGGTTTAGCCCTCACATGGTGGAACGCTCAGGTCCAAATGCTGGGGTTGGTTGCTGCTAACGCCACCCCATGGAACAATTTTAAAGAGATGATCAAGGAGGAATACTGCAGTCGTGATGACATTCATAAGTTGGAAGTCGAGTTCTTCAACCTCAAAATGACGGGGTCAGAAATTGAGGCGTTTACAAAGAGATCGAATGAGCTTGCATTACTGTGTCCTACTATGGTGGACCCTCCAATTAAGCGTATCGAACTTTATCTCAAGGGTCTAGTGCCAGAGATCCAAAGTCATGTGACCTCAGCAAACCTCGCCACCTACCAGCAGGTTGTTCAGTTGGCTCACCGTCTCACTGATCAGGCGGTGGAACAAAATAGGTTACCGAAACGTATTAGTGCTACAGCTACCTCTGAAACTCCCAGTGATAACAAACGTAAATGGGATGGAGCTTCAAGCAGAGGTTCGACTTCTGTTCAGTCCCAGTCGCAACAGAGAAGAACTGAAGATTTTAAGAGCCCTGGTCAGCAATCTTCTGGTAGTCATGGGCAAAGTGGTTATCGAGGGAACCTTCCAAAGTGCAACAGATGCAACAAACATCATAGCGGTCAGTGCAACAAGGTTCGTTGTCAGAGGTGTCTCAAGATGGGTCACGAAGCTAAAGATTGTAGGAGCTTACGACCTGTGAATCAGAACCAGCGACAACAACCACCAGCTCCACAGGATCAACAACAGCAACAACGAGACAACAAAGGGTGCTTTCAGTGTGGAGCTGAAGGCCACTTCAAGAGAGATTGTCCCCAGCTGAACAGGAACCCTAACAACAACAACAACAATCACAACAATCAGGGGAATGGAAACAACGGGGGTAACAACGGCAATGGTGCAAGGGGTCGTGCGTTCGTTATTGGCAATGGAGAAGCGAGGAATGATCCCAATGTTGTGACGGGTAAGTTCCTTCTCGACGACTTTTACGTTACTGTCTTGTTTGATTCGGGTGCTGATACTAGTTATGTGTCCCAAAAAGTAAGTCAACTGCTTAAGCGTACCCCAACACCTTTAAACCCCAAGCACGATGTAGAGTTAGCTAATGGTAAAAGTATAGAGGTCACACACGTAGTCAAAGGTTGTAATCTGGTACTTGCCGATCACACTTTCCCGATCGACCTCCTTCCTATCACTCTGGGTAGTTTCGACGTTGTCATAGGGATGGACTGGTTATCCCAACACCAAGCAGAGATTCTTTGCAACGAAAAGGTTGTCCGTATTCCTCGCCCAGGTGATGAACCTCTCATGATTCGTGGCGACAAGAGTGGTGCTGTTGTGAGCATCATCTCTTTCCTTAAGGCTCAGAAATGCTTGAGGAAGGGTCACACTGCTATTCTGGCTCTAGTTACTGACACCTTGAAGAAAGAGAAGAAGATAGAAGATTTTCCAATTGTACGCGACTATCCTGAGGTATTTCCTGAGGAACTACTTGGCCTCCCGCCTCATCGCCAGGTCGAGTTTCAAGTCGAGCTAGCTCCTGGAGCAGCGCCCATAGCTCGTGCACCGTATCGCTTAGCTCCATCAGAGTTGAAAGAGCTATCTACGCAACTACAAGAACTCTTAGATAAGGGTTTTATTCGTCCTAGCTCTTCGCCCTGGGGAGCTCCAGTGCTATTTGTGAAGAAGAAAGACGGTACGTTCAGAATGTGCATCGACTACCGTGAACTGAACAAGGTGACTGTGAAGAATCGCTATCCTCTTCCATGCATTGACGACTTGTTCGACCAGCTACAAGGGTCGAGCTACTATTCAAAGATTGATTTGAGATCAGGATATCACCAGCTGAGAGTCCGAGAAGAGGACGTCTCTAAAACGGCTTTTAGGACCCGTTATGGACATTATGAGTTTTTAGTCATGCCTTTTGGGCTGACAAACGCACCTGCGGTCTTCATGGACTTGATGAACCGAGTGTGCAAGCCGTACCTACACAAGTTCGTCATTGTATTCATCGACGACATCCTGATTTATTCAAAGAGTCAGGAGGAACACGAACAGCATCTACGACTCATTTTGGAACTCCTACGAACAGAACAGTTGTACGCTAAGTTTTCAAAATGTGACTTCTGGCTTCGTGAAGTCCATTTTCTAGGCCATGTGGTGAACAAGGATGGGATTCACGTTGATCCATCCAAGGTAGATTCGATCAAGAGCTAGCCTGCACCTCGTACACCAACGGAAATTCGCCAATTCTTGGGCTTGGCAGGATATTACAGGAGGTTCATTAAGGATTTTTCCAAGATCGCACAGCCTCTCACCTCGCTAACGCAGAAAGGCGTGGTTTATAGATGGGGAAACGCACAGGAATCAGCATTCCAGCACTTAAAGGGTAGGCTTTGCAGTGCACATATTCTTTCATTGCCCGAGGGCACAGACGACTTCGTGGTGTACTGTGACGCCTCAATTCAGGGTCTTGGCTGTGTATTGATGCAGCGGGATAAAGTTATAGCCTACGCCTCACGCCAACTCAAAGTTCATGAAAAGAACTACACTACACACGATCTAGAGCTGGGAGCGGTTGTTTTTGCACTTAAGATATGGAGACACTACCTGTATGGTACCAAATGTGCTATCTACACTGATCAAAGAAGCCTCGAGCATATCTTCAAACAGAAGGAACTCAATATGTGACAACAACGATGGATCGAACTACTAAATGACTACGAATGCTCGATCAGGTACCACCCAGGCAAAGCCAATGTTGTGGCTGACGCCCTCAGTCGAAAAGACACTGCGCCCAAGCGCGTACGAGCTTCACAACTCACTATACAGTCTAGTCTCCCTTCTCAAATACGAGATGCTCAGGTAGAAGCATTGAAACCAGAAAATGTCAGGGCTGAAGCCCTACGCGGCTCAAGGCAACGCTTAGAACAGAAGGAAGACGGTGCTTACTACGTCACATGACGCATTTGGGTCCCACTTTATGGCAACCTACGAGAGCTTGTGATGGATGAGGCACACAAGTCTCGCTACTCGGTACATCCTGGTTCGGATAAGATGTACCACGATATCAAAACTACGTATTGGTGGCCTAGCATGAAAGCCCACATAGCAACTTACGTTAGCAAGTGCTTGACTTGTGCGAGAGTAAAGGTGGAATACCAGAAACCTTCAGGCCCCCTTCAACAACCAGAGATACCACAATGGAAATGGGAACAGATTTCCATGGATTTTGTTACTGGCCTGCCTAGATCTCAACGTGGTAACGATACTATTTGGGTGATCGTGGATCGACTCACAAAGTCTGCTCACTTCTTGGCTATCAAGGAAACGGATATGTTTTCCACCCTAGCAGACATATATCTTAAGGAAGTTGTCTCGAGGCACGGAGTGCCCACCTCTATTATCTCGGATCGAGATGCACGTTTTACATCAGAATTGTGGCAAGCAATGCACAAGTCCTTTGGCTCACGATTAGATATGAGCATAGCTTATCACCCGCAAACGGATGGGCAATCTGAACGTACCATCCAGACCCTCGAAGACATGCTTAGGGCATGTGTGATTGAATTTGGCAACGGCTGGGAAAAGCATCTGCCACTTGTGGAATTTTCTTACAACAATAGCTACCACACCAGCATTAAAGCTGCTCCGTTTGAGGCATTGTACGGGCGTAAATGCCGGTCACCTCTTTGTTGGGCAGAGGTAGGGAATAGTCAGATTACTGGTCCAGAACATGTGGTTGACACAACTAGAGAAAATTGCTCAGATACGACAACGAATGGCGGCGGCTCGTGACCGTCAGAAAGTCTACGCCGATAAGGGCAGAAAACCACTAGAGCTCCAGGTTGGGGAGCGTGTACTACTCAAAGTTTCACCCTGGAAGGGTGTGGTTCGTTTTGGGAAACGGGGCAAACTTAACCCACGATACGTTGGACCTTTTGAACTTATTGAGAAAATAGGCAAGGTGGCCTATAGACTGAACTTACCAGCGGAACTCAGCGCAGTGCACAACGTTTTCCACGTGTCGAATCTGAAGAAATGTCTGTCAGATGAGACCCACATAGTTCCTTTGAAGGAGCTCACTATCGAAGAGCAGTTACGATTCGACGAGGAACCTGTTGAAATCACGGACCGGGATGTTACCGTCGTAATTTAAGGGCTTACAATCCAGAAATTGTTTGTAGGTACAACCTGTACAGGCAATATCATTTACAGAAAGTATTAGCGGATGTGTAAGAAATATCCAAATGTAACGCAATGTGTCTCAAGCGACTTGGACATTACCATTGGGTGGGTTGTTGTTTCTTGAGGAACCTCCGCTAGTCTCGGCGCGAGAGGCCTCATACTGTGCTATCGCTGCGGTAATTCGCTCCTGTAACTCCGCCTCAGTGGAAGGCAAACGTGTGTCTCGTCGTGGAGGCATCTTTTATAAGAAGATTGTAACAGTCAGGTCATAGTAAGTATAGTAAGTAATATGCGTATGTAGTAACACTCATCAACATGATAACACATAACATCCCATGTCATAATCATAAACAAATAAATCAACAATGCATGTAATGAGAAGGCTGCAATTGAGCTTTTCATAAAACAAGACCACCAGTACAGTTTTACAATTGTATCATATGTCAAAAGAGACTAAGGGTCACATCACCCTTGTCTGGATCGTCTAACAATTTACAACAACCAAAAAGTCAAATATCAAAAGTGTGGTCTTCAAAAGTCTTCACAATCACGGCTCAATAGCTGTCTTCTCACCAAATGTAGCCTATCTGCAGGAGACCTAATACCCCTAAGCTGATGGTGGGGGAGGAGGAGGTGGAGGAGTGAGAACCTGTGACAACTCGTATTTCTGAACCTATCTTTGTACTCTAATGTAACGTTGGTGACTATATGAAATTGGTTGTTTAATTGAATGTTATGATTATGTGTTATGTGAATGTATGTATGATATAAACGCACAAAACTCACCCGACCGCACAAGCCATTCGGGTTACACAACTTGTACTCGGACTCATAGGGCATCCCAAGTGTGGGTTCGGCCCATCCCCCTTAGTCGATTAACACGTGGGGCACTAGTACCCATCTCACACTTTACCAAAACAAACAAACCTACAAACCCTAGTGCTCTTTCTCTCTCACGAACTCGAAGGCAGCCACACACACTCCCTCATCATGGAAGATCTTTTCTTGTTCGGATCAATCACCTATTCCATCCTCCTCTCAAATCGGTTAGTGCGTAATAATCGGATGTGATTTCTTGTAATGCTGATTTGATTGTTATGTGAATACTTGTTTATGTTTATCGAGATTTCTTTGGCTGAATTATGATGACTGCCGAGATGTTTATGTTTATCAAGATCTGATTTCTAATGATTTTGAATATGTGTCATCATTGATTAACATGGGTGTCTATAGGATCATAGGGATTTGTTTCAAGCATATCGATTCTAGAAATAATGATTGTAACACCGATTGTTTTCTGAGGTTGCACATGCTATCATAATGACACATGATTGTAATACAAGGCTTGCATGTGACTAGTGGGATTCTTTAGTCAAACCGTAGGTTAGTGGCATTTATGTGTATCAACCCATCAAGCAATCGGTCCAATAACCTTTTGAGATGATTAAACAGTTGTCGGCCATTTTTGTTTATTTCGATGATGATCATGTGTGTTGCTATGTAATATGTTAGTGAATCGAGATCCATGTTTATGAGTTGATAGGTTGTTGTTCATAATTATGATGTTAGGGTTTATGTGAAACAATTGTTAAAAATAATGATTTGATCGATTTCTGTTTGATATGGAAGTTGTTAACATTTATTAATAAATTGTGAATTTTGGAAACCATTGAATGATTGTAACTGAATGTCATAATATCCGGATATTTTAAACCATTCGCACAAGATCTCTTGGTCGCACAAGAGGTCCATTCGCACAAGAGGTCCCCAGTCGCACAAGGACCTTTGAGTCACACAAGATTGTTTGTTTATTTGTTATTTGGGCCGTATGTTTATATGTGTTGGGCTGGGAAATAAGAATGATCGCACAAGATGCATAGATCGCACAAGATGGATTATTTGCTTATATGTTGGGCCGTGTAGTATATGCATGTAGATGTATTTGGGCTTTCTGATTATTGGGCCGGGTACTGTTGGTCTTCAACGGGTGAATCGCACAAGTTGTTAGACTTGTGCGAGCCCAATCTTGAATACGTTATACGTGTTGAACGTGATAATGTGTGTTGCCATGATCTGTGTGTGTGTTTCTTACATGCTATCTTACGTGATACTTATGTGCACTACTTGAAACCAAAACCTGACTTGTATGGTAACCATGTTAGGACGTGGTTAGCCTCAACTAGCTTGATTTGACCTCTCTGTGTAATCTGCCGAGCAAACCAAGGTGAGTTCACACTAGCCAAGGCATGGGATTCCCAGGGGTTGGGAATGGGATTGAATAACTACTCATACAACTATTACTATTAAACAAATTATTATTGTCCTCGGTTGAAGGGCACGTACGTAAAGCCTACGTACACGATCTTAAGACCATCACCTCTATCAAAGGAAGTCCCTCAATTATCGACTTAATCGCCTAGGCCTAGGGCGAGCGGGTCATTAGTTAATAGCGCTATTAGGTTTAACAAACCTCACACCGTGCCAGTCGGACGGGCGTGTACTAATGGACTATGGGCAAAGGGTCAATGCTGATAGACATTGACTTAGGGCACCTCTTACATTTTCGTAGCAGTCGATACGCGTGGTCTTGTAATACATGGGGTAGCCCCCACGGCCGAAACGCCAGATAACTATCATGGGGTAGCCCCCACGGCTGGATTGCCAGAATTAATGGGTTAAACAACTTACGTTTTCAAATATGGGGTAACTCCTACGGCAGGGATGCCAGTTAAAGGAACTATTTTTGGAACAACTAAAACCAACAACCAACTGTGAACTCGCTCAACTTTGTTGTTGATTCGTTGCTACATGCCTTGCAGGTCATTAGGTACCCATGGAGCTTGCACAGGGAGGAACGGTTGTTGTGGGACATGGCGATTTGTGCCATGCTTTAAACATTACTTTATTTCATATTTAATACTTGCTATGGGTTTTACAAATTATGCTTCCGCTAAACACTTAACTATGCTTTGGTTTTTGAACACCTTTCATATTGGTTTGTTGAATTATGTTTACTTACATGCTTGTTCAATATGATTGGTGGCTTGATCCTGGTCAGTCACGCCTCCAAGCGGTGATACTCCGCGTGTGGAATTTGGGGGGTGTGACAGAACCAATCTGCGTAAGTGTGCCAAATCCTCCTCAAGAGCATGGACAACATGCAGCAGGTAAGCAATCTGCTGGTCCGTGGTGAGGAAGCGGACATCAAAATCAGGGTGCAGTCCGAGAGGAGCTGGTGGTGTCGCAAATGGAGACTGGCAATGACAAGGGGGAGGACACGGGGTCCTCTCCAGCTCCTGGACTCGTTGGCTCAACGCATCCTGCTGTAACTACAAGGATAGAAGTATATCATCCGTCATATACCCAACATGAAAAGGGTGGTATGGATCTGACAAAGGCATGACGTTGGGCGAAGACCACAAAAATGGATCGCCCGTGGGTGCTGAAGAAACAAAAGCAGTGTGTGCAGCAGGTGCAACAGGGGGTATAAATGGAAAAGCTGCTGTCATAGGTGGTATGTGATCATGCTGCTGAGTAGAAGGTCCTTCCCCTGGAAGGAGAGGAGGAATGTCCTGGAAAAAGTGACGGGTAAATCCACGTGGTGGACGTCTGACACGGGAGGGCGAAATTGTGGGACATCATATGGTGCAAAAACAGGTGCAGCAGGGGGAGTGACTGGTAGAACAAACGGATGATAGTCATCATCATCCTCAATCCACTCGTTACAGGTGTCGGCATATCTGGGATCTATGTGTGTAGCAAAAGGTGCAAGGTCATCAAACACCGGCATAGGGTTAGGTAGAGGTGCAACAACTGGGACATCAACAACTGGTGGTGCAATGACCGGAACATCAACAAGTGGTGGTGCAACAACTGGTGCATCAACAACTGGTGGTGCAACAACTGGTGCATCAACGGGTGGCTCAGCAGGTACAAACTCAACCTCAGGATCCGGGTCAAAGTCACGGGGAACAATGGGTGCAGCAGACATCGCCATGTCTGAATCAGTGTCGGTGGAGTAGTATTGCCTGTCCTGGGCATGAAGAGTGGTGGATGATACAGACTCAAGCGAGTAGGAAACAGACGGATCGGGTAAGGCCTCCACAACGGGAGCCTCGACAGGTGGCACAACAAACGCATCAACAGCAGGAACCTCAATCATAGGAACAACAGGGTCAACAACCGGGATATCAGCTAGTGGAACATCATCATCCATCGGGGCCCCGCCATCCTGGTCACCCTCCGGGGGACCCTCGATAAATAGATCGATGTCGTCATCAGATAACGCGTCAAGTGGCTGTTCCTCAAAGGGAACTGCAGCAAGTGGGAGAGGGACAGGGATCTGGACAACTGGTAGATCCTCTCCCGGTAGACCATCAGCTAAGGGCAAGTCATCTCCAAAGTCCGGTAGGGCAAAAGGCTGAAAATCATCCTCGTCGGTACTCGTGGTGTCTGATGTATAAACCTCTGGGTCCGTGGCTATCTCGTCATCCGAGGTAATAGCCATAGGGTCTATCGTGTCGGACACTCCACTATCAGAAGAAGATGCCATGGTGTCTGTAACACAACCACAACATATGCACATATATCAGATAAGCATGTAAGCAAATAGCAATGTAATCATGTATGCATCCTGGTCTTCCCAGACTATCCCACCCAGTCTCTCAGACTAATTCCCTGGCCTCTAAGACCAAACTTCCCAGTCTCTAAGACTAAACTTTCCCAGTCTCTAAGACTAAATTTCCCCAGTCTCTAAGACTGACTCCCTCAGCCTCTAAGATTGAACTCCCTCAGTCTCTAAGACTGAATCTCCCTCAGTCTCTAAGACTGAATTACATACATAGCCTTTTTGAAGTGTGTGTTTGTGCCTTTTGTTTGTAAAAATGTTTGTTCCCTGGATCTGGACAATTTGTGTATGCAATGAAAACGTTTTCGTGAGAGCCCTAATGATCATAGTCTAGACTAGAGAAAGAATCCTAGTTCGCTATGATCGAGGCTCTGATACCAAGCTGTCACACCCTGGCTTTTGCTGAAGCGTGGTTTATTTGGTGTGACTTCTTAATACCATAGCAACAATCACAACAATGCTATATGATAAAAATACAAGATGTTCATCCATTAATATAGTTTAGAAAATGCATAACATACTTGTCTTGAAACATCCACCCCAAAATAAGTTACAAACCATGACTTGTTTAAAACGAGTTCATAAGACTCAAGAAAAGACTTTCAATAAAACGAGGTTTAGAGACATGTAACCCGTCCAGGAAGAGATTACACTTCCCAAACCCTGCAGCCCTGGATGACATCTTTATTTAGTACGCAGCTTGACTAACATGCATCAGTTTCCAGATCCGATTAATTCCCTGAAATACTTGCAGTTTTAAAAATATCAACAAAAAGTTGAGCGAGTTCATGTGTAAATCTGTGTGTATAAGCCTTTGAAATATGTCTTGTATGTATAAATGTCCCTGGTATGTAGCAATAAGGAAAAACAAATCACCAATGGGTTGCAAAGCCAATGGTATGTGTGAAAATGGTGCAGGAAGACTCAAACCTAGCAAATTTGTCTCTGGTATGAAGACATAGTCACCACTATGGGCCGCCCCGACCTCATGAGTGTGGGCTCGCTACACCCAAATAGATCTATCACTCATGTCCCTTGGTCCTACAATGAGGATTAATGGCCTTAAGTGTCATACCCATCACCCACATGATCGCGCAGTAAACCCTCCTTAAGCTAACCATACCATGTATAAAAATGTCTGTAATAATTGTAACATGTATTCCACACCCGAAGTATAAAACTGAAAACAGTTAAGAGAAAAGGGGGGCATGAACTCACTGTAGTGCGTCTTGTACCGTATCTCAAACTCTGTCAGCTACACGACAACCTACAACGTACTAATGTCTATTAGACGAACGGGCCGTGCCTTGGCTTAGAGTTTAATGCTTTTGAGTTGCGTTTCTTAGGTTATTCCAAGTTATAATTATTTGTCAAAATAATTAATATTTTAACTTAAATTATAAGTAGAGTTGGAATAATTGTTCATTCAATATTCTTGTATTAATACTTCTAAAGTATTTAACTCCGTATTTCTTTCCCATGTATGAGGGTATTTATACATGTATGTTCGTATTCGAAATAATATATTTTTAAGTCCCACTTAGAAAATATATATATAACTTATTTGTAAAAAATAATGTACTCCAAAATATATATATTTTTCCCAAATATATTTTCCCTCATTGTCCAAAAATAATATATTCCAAAAATATATAAGTAAAAGTAATTTCCAGAATATTTTGTGAGTTACTTTTTATCGTTCGGTTTCACAATACCGAGTGTGTAACTTAAATATTTTCCGTGTGATTTTTGGTATTATGTTGGAGTTGTAATTTCATGGTCTTTTGTTAAGATATATTATTTTACCCTAAAATAATATAACTACTCTACAAATCAAGCAAATATTCACACAAGTGTCTTAATACAAAATATATATTTACCCCTTTTATTTGCAAAAATCATCCTCCAATACTTGTACTTTTGTTACAAAATTTATGGCGAGGTCTATGTTTGGAAAACATAGTTTAAAATACACTAGTAAACACTTGTCTAGAAAATATTTTCTAAGTGTTAGGATTTTTAGAAAATTTCGCCATAGTTTCCTTTGTAAATGGAGGTGTCCATGCTATTTAGCATATCATTTTCTTTTCCAAAAATCATTCAAACAATCAACAATCATACATTAGACAATATTATGTTCACCAAGTGCAAAAATTATATGATTTTCATAACATCATGAACTTGATATTTCACGAAAACGCGTAGTAACTTGGTAACCCGTTTAGTGGACTTAGTTACCCTCCAAAGTGTATTTACTTTTGTTAAAAACTCATTCTTGGGATTTCTAGATGTTTACAACTTGTGACTACTTTTTACAAAAAAATATTTATTTACAACATATTCTTGTTTACTAGCCTTCCTACACTTATTTTATTTCCAAAAATAAGGTAAGTGCAAGACAAGTTAGGATCTTTCGGAAACCGTCTCTTGAAATTGATTTGTTTAGAAAAATCATTTGTAACTCTTGGATTTACAAGTTTACTAGTTCACTTGGTTTGTCATTTTACAAGAAAACCCTTTAACTTTCAAGTTCATGTTTGATCAACAAGGTGATTATTTCATGTAAACCCATAATCACCCCCTAACTTGTTAAACCATGTTTTTAATCATTATTTAACAAGTTCCATATGATGATCATAATCATATTATCAAGAAATCAACAATAAAATGCAATGCATGCTTTAATCAACCTTAATCCAACAAGATTTCATCATGTATCATCTTTATGTAAAGTCTTATGTTCATGTTTTATGTTGGTGTTCTTGTAGTGTTCATATGATTTCATCATAATATACATCTTTTAACCATAAAAATAAAAGTAAACAAGAGTTTAAGGAAGTCTTACAACTAGCTTAAAGCTAGGGAAGAACTCAAGAACAAAAGATGATGAAGATGGTGTGTAAAAGCAATGTATGAAGTTCCTTCAAGATCTCCAAGCTTCAAGCTCCAAGTATCATCTCCTAGCACTTGAATAAGCTTGAAATGGATGGATATGGTGGTGACAAGGTGGTGATGGTGGCGGATGTAGAGTGAGCTGAGAGGGAGAGAGAGGTGTGAGGGAGTGGAGTGTGAAGTTGTAAGATATGATGAAGATATGTAATGATATGGGTGATCTAGGGAGCCATACTTATAAGATTTCATCTTATATCTTGTTCAAGATCACAAGCAAGCTATCAAATAAAATAATCAACAAACTTGAGTGGGGTGTGGGTCCTCTTGGACCGTAAAAAAGCAAGGGGGGGGGGTTAATTGTAAAATTTGATGGTAAGTGGGTAAATACTTGGAGGTTAAGTGTAATATCTAGTGTATGATGTGTATGACACATTATATAATGTGTTGGGGTATTCGGAAGCCATAACTAGTTCAAAAATAATAAAACAATGTTTCTGACAAAATTTTGGTGTTTCGGGTAATGTCCGGTTGTTCGGTTAGATACCGTTCCGTTAAAGTTCTAAGTTGTTCCGTAAAGTGTCTTTTATGTATCTTTTTGTAACACTTTTAATTCCCAACACTTAGGAAAGTATTCAGGACCATTTAGTCAATTTTCTGCATAATACTAGTATGTTAAAAAGCTGAATTTTTGCTGAAAATGCAGAATTCTGCACTTAAAGGGAGTTTTTGGCACTTTCTAGCACTCAAACTATCACCTAGTGACACAGTTTTATGGTCCTCACTTCCCTACACACCATACTAGTATAGTACCTTGTCCCTGGCCCATGCTGGGTCTCAAAACACTGTCTTTCTATGTACTGGCACTGTCAGTATATTTCTGAGTTATCCGCTAACTGTGCTAACTGTGCTTTGTGCATCAAGTTTGTCACTAAAGTTTGTATGTAATGAATGGAGTGATACTATGAAATGCGATGTATATGTATGTATGATACAGAAATCAAAAAGCAGTTTACGTCATCAGTTGTAATCAAGCACAGTCATTAAGCACGTAATCATAATTAATTAATTGTACGGGTACCTGGTTTAGTGAGAGTTGTCACATAATTAAATGACACCATTGGCGCTTGGTCCATATTTAGACCATTTATGATGTCTGCCTCACGTACAATATATATATCCTACTAATATAACAATTTAATACACGGTGTTGTACGAATCCCCTGAAATCCCCACCGAAATGTAGGCCTATGCTGTAACTTACTCTCTTGAGACCAAACAATATTCGTACCAACTATACAGTTGTTTCCCCCCAAACATATATTCATCAAAAACGTTTTATCTCGAAACGTATAATTTATCAAACTTCATTTATTTTCAACGAAAATATATAATTTATATTAAAAGGTACGTTTTAATTCAAAAACATTATTAAACCCTTTTATTGGCGTGTTCTACCCCCAAAACATATACAAAGCAGTAAAAAGAGGGGTTTAGTGACACTCACCTTTGGGTGCGTATTTTAAATAGCGCAATCCTAGAGATTGATTTCTACACGTCCTATTATATATATATAGCAACGATTTTAAATTAATATCACATCACAAAAATCCTAAGTTTCTCTGTTTCTTAGAATTGTCACATAACTTTGAGATTTTCTCGAAAAGTTATCATTTTTGATTATGTTGGCACGTTAATATATATATGAGTTCATATATATATATATATATATATATATATATATATATATATATATATATTTATGATTTTGCGACTTGAACGATTTTATTGGTGACCATTATTGTGTAAATCCGTTAATTCTCCCGTTTATACGCAATATATCTACGATTTGCGTGTCGTAATATATATACATAAACGTTCACATAATTTAACATCGAAACACGCGAAATCTTGTTAACTTATCTATTTTATCATTTTTAAAGCAAATATACATAAAATATCTTATATGTATCAAATTTCATGCTCGACAAACAAGTTTCATGTTTAACGCAATTTTTACCGTTTCTACCGCACAAAACGTACAAGCATACATGCGTAAGCTAGAATTCTAATATCATGTTAAAAACTTAACATATTATCACATTCTCATATTCAAATCACATAATACATTTTAACACATAAGGTTCACCCAAAATTTTACCTATATTATTGTACATTGAAAAATACGTATTTTCGCGATTCGGTAACAGTTTCGGGCGTCGGAAGTCACGTATGACCAACCAAACACCGTGTAAACTTAAAACTAGTTAAAATACTCAATTTTAAACTAATAATATGAGTTTACTTACTGATCTAAATCAGTTTTATAAAAATCACTCGAAAAGCCGATTTTTGACCGTTTTATCGCATAGTTTTGCGTTAATCATTACTGTAATCATCCCAACTCGAAACAACTTGATATTTTAACACAATACATGTTATTTACTGATTAAAATAGTGGTTATAATCAGATTAGTACAGTTTTTGTGTAAGTCACATAAATCATGCGATTTCATGCATTTTACAACTTTTAATGCACCAAGTACAACATGCAAAGCTAGCAAACATTATGACAAAGCTATAAGTCACTAAACAGTTTAAAATAACTTTATTTTAGTGTTTATAATATGCTCATAACTGATTTTTACTAAATCATACTCAAATCACCTTTTTAAGATCACATATCATCATGCATGCTCGTGTACAAGTATCTAAAGCACATATATCATATTATCATCATTTCATATGAAATTATATGCATCAAAACTGAAGTTAATTCATGCAAATCCAAGAAATGTTCATCATCTAATCATCTAGACATAATTTCATACAACAATCTTTCATAAATGAACATATGACAAAATCTACATGCATGTCATTTTAGAAGAATTAACCAAACAAGTATCCATCATAAATCAAACTCAATCTCATATATATACACACATACACATATACGGTTATGTATACATACACATATATATGTCCATTTTTATTTTGCATAAAAACCCATTTCTTATTAGTTTCAAGTTTGTGAATTATCCAAGAACTTTGAGAAACTTCTATCATCATCATCATCAACATCAACATCAACAAGAATCAAGAATATGGTTTTTAAAGTAAATTTTATACCTTCAAGTTCTTGAGTGATTTTTAGTAAAATTTGATGATTTGGGGCTTGATTGTTGCTTGAAATACCTTGAAATCACTTCTAGACCACCATATGGACTTGTAATTACCTTGTAATGGGTTTGATTTCTTTGGAACAAGATTACAAAGTTGAAAAATGGCTGAATATGGGGTGTTCGGCCAGCTATTTTTGAGAGAGAGATGGAGGTGATTTTTTTTTTTTGAAATATTGTATGGATTCTAGTGAGTTTATGGAAGGTATAGGAAGCCTTGTCAAAATATGCACTTCCCTAGGCCAACATATGGAGGTGAGAGAAAGAAAACTTCATGCATGGCTGCCATCTCTTGCCCTATGTCTCCTATCTCTCACACATTTCGTATATATACATATATATATATATATATGTAAATTAGAGTTAAAACTGGTATTTTACTAGATACCGGGTATTTTATCTAGCGTTTTAATCCCGTTTTAGTGCGTTTTAAATTATTTTTAACACTCTATAAAAATAAACTCACCAAAATATTATTGAACGATATTTTGTTTGCCTGGACTGGCTACGTTTCCAATATTTGGCAGTATGAGCGCTGTGTTGCGCGGTACGCGCTTAAAATCGCAAAAATAGGGATTTTATGCGTTTTTATTACTTTTATCCTTCTATTGTAATAAAATCATCAATTTATTACTAAAATGATTATCAGTTGCCTTGAAAGGCTGTGTTAACAGTATTTTGTCGGTATACGCGCTACATCGCGCGGTACGCGCTTAAACTCAAAAAATAGAGTTTTTTAGCGTTTTAATTTATTTTTCCTCATAAATATGATTACAATTATTATTCTAATCATAATAGACTATTTTTAGGATTTTAACACTGATCGGGTGGTCACCGACGTTCGTTTCGCATTTTAACCGTTACGCGATAAGCGTTAATTTTTATCGTTGCCAACATAATTTTTTACAAAAGTTTAAATTTGCCAACTCATTAAATACCATATATAAACATCAAAATCAGTCAAATACAGCCTTTTATCTATTCATGACACGTGTTACAATTGTATGGTACGGCCTGAAAAGCCGGGTGTCATAGTCTCCCCCTGTTTAGGAAATTTCGTCCCCGAAAATTTTCTCTACAGGTTTTAATTTTGCACCGGGTGGAAATAGCGAAAACAGGTTTAATGAATATAGTCTTATAGTTTCTGCGAGAAACTTTGATTCTTACAAAGAATCTTCATAGACCTATATTATATACATTCTTAATTCCTAATCTCACATCTCAACGCTCTCCACCCTTTCTAAGGTTCAACATTTACAAGCACTTAATCAAGAAGATTAAGTCAAAATTCCACCAATTCGGGTTCTACATACATATATTTACATATACATTACCCCGTACCTAAGATAGTCTGAGTTTACACCCGATTGATCCAACTCGAGATGGGCTTTCGAAAGAATCAAATCTCATAAACTTGTCTTACTTCCTTCTTGCATTCATTTCAGATATTCACAAATCGCCAAATCAATAAATAGCATACATGACTAGAAAGCTGCAGTCGCCTGTCCGGTTATAAGCATAACTCTTCTAGCTATACGTACTGCTTCTACGGTACTTCGATAAACTTCCGTTTATCTTCCAAATAAATCTCTACAAAGAACAAAATCAGTCTATTATCCATTATACCCTTTCTCATATTGGACCAAACAATACTTCATGTACACTACTTAATCTGTATGGTAACTTGAGCCTATAAGCGACTGATACAACTCAAGATGGGCTCTTGAAAGGACCAAGTCAATGTGGCTCAGCTTTTTTTCCTTTCTCTGCTAACTTAATAACATCCTTTAAAGTAACTTCTCCAATAGAACCAATTCCTCGATCTGAAATCGCAATAGTCCCCTTCAATTGTCCATGTAATCCTTCTGTTGATCAATTGGCGACTTTTAACCTTCCCTCGATCCAGGCAAATCCTGTCGCTAGTTTCCTAGATAAACTAAGGTCTGGTTAATTGTCCTTTGTCACGTCAGCTCGACATAGTGATAATCGATACTTCCATCCATACAAGGCTTCAAACCAAGCAACCTAAATACTAGTGTGTTAATTATTATTGTAAGATAACTCTACCAAAGGCATGTGAGTATCCTAACTTTCTTCGAAATCCATCGTACACGCTTTCACTATTTCCTCCAAAGGTTTGAAAAGCTTCCTCTTACTTTCTGCCCAATCAATTTCCCTTTTCCTTTTGAGGTTATTAGTGTCCAAGGCTGCACTAATTTAGATAAATTCTTAATAAATCTCAGGTAGCACCTGGCTAGTCATATGGATCATCATACTCCCGAAGGGGTCTTTGGCGTCCTCATCATTTGATTGCTCCAATCTTAGACTGATCTACATGCATACCTTCCTCATTATTTACCAACTCCATAGTTAACTTCAAACGTTACTCATGATTCTCCTTGGTTCGCACATAGGCAGGTATGTCGTCGATGAATACTATCACAAATTTATCCAATTAGGGTTTCCATACCCTGTTCATGGGATCCATGAATATAAATGGTGCATTAATTTAGTCAAAAGGCATGACTAATAAATAGTAATGGCTACATTGTGTTAGAAAAGCAGTCCTCGGAATATCTTTGTCAGCAACCTTCAACTGATGATATTAGGATCGTAGGTCGATCTTCGTGTTGTAGCTGGATCCCTGTAACTTGATTGAACAAATTGTCAACCCTCGGTAAAGGGTACCGATTCTTGATAGTCAACTCGTTCAGTTCTCCAAAATCATCACACATCCTGAAGGATCCATCCTTCTTTCTCACAATAGAACATATGCACTTTAAAACGAAAAGCTTGATTGAATGAAACCCTTATCCAGTAGCTCTTGAAACTGACTCGACATTTCTATCATTCTCACACGGTGCTTAATCCAAAAGGAGATTATGCAATTGGGTGCAGCATCGGGTGTCAGACTGATTTGGAATTCGATCTGTTTCGCAGGGGGCAATCCAGGTAAGTCTTTTTAGGAAAACTTCTGGATAATTGCGAACAATAGGAATCTCTCCAATATTCCTACATCTGGCCTTTATATCCACCACGTTAACAAATAATGTAGGATAGCCTTTTCACAACCACTTGAGCATCCTCACAAAACTGACGTCTCTAAACCATCAACACTCGACACCCGATCGGTCTCCGCGAACAACTATCACTTCTCTACCGTCATCAGGGCGAGATATCCTATCTAGCTTCTTCAAGCGATAGTCCCCACTTTTGTGACAACTCGAATTTCCGACATTCTTTATTCGCATTTATTGCACGTTGACCGTCTAGATTATTGCTTACACGAATTATTTACCTGGTAATTGTGCACACTAAATTATAGTTAAGATGATAATCTTGATTTTTGAGTGATAAGGTGTAAGTACTTGACTGCATGATTAACTGTAAACTGTTTGAGACCTGAACAACTCGACGAAACACAATATCTGTTTCGCCATAACCACTCTCGACGAAACAGATTGTTTCGCCAACCATCCACTCGACGAAACAGGTCAGTTTCGCCGAGCCCAGTTTCGCCAAAAGCCCAGTTCGGGCCCAGCTTGTTATTTCGGGTTTTAAAACGTGTAACAGCCTCAGTTTCACACATTTATCATAACAACCGAAACCCTAGAGCCCTCCTCTCCTTTGTGACGGCAGTAGGAGCTTCTCGAAGATATCCCTAGCGATCGATTGTGTTTTCTCATATCTCGGTTAGTCGTGTGTATGTTAATCGGTTTCTTGATTCTGTACCATCTCGATTCATGTTTGTGTAAATGATTGATGCGTGTTACTGCTGCGATTCTAGTATGACGGTGATATAGATTTCGATGTGTATGATATGATATAGTAGGATATATAAATGATATGCGAAACTTGATACAATCGAATTCTCGGTTCTGAATGTTGTTTATATGGCCTGATTCTGATTACATCAGTATCTTGATAGGGATTGATGTGATGATGTTGTATGTTATTTGATATGCTATACACATAAACTAGGGTTTATGCTAGACAATGATTCTTGGATGGTTGATTTATGATGATTAGATATGCACAATGATCTTCATATGATTTCTGTTATTGATGACGGCTGCTAGAATGATTAGGGTTTATGCGTTATTCGCATCTGCTATAACTGATGTCTGCGAAGCTGAACTGTCCGACGAAACAGGACTCTCGGCGAAACAGAATGTGTTTCGCCAAGAGTCATCGACGAATTAGAATCCTGTTTCGCCAATTAAGACCACGACGAAACAGAACGTGTTTCGTCAATATCTGTGTTTCGCCAACATGTGTGTTTCGCCGAATAGCTGATCTGTGCAGGAACTTGTGTTAATTCTGTTAAGTGTTAACTGGAATATGTAACTGCTGTTAAATGTTAAACATGACTGGTATGATTGTGATTACGTGTTACCTGCTTATACATGAACAACTTAAACACAAACTGATTATGTATACGTGCGTACTTTAGGACGTGATTGATTAACTATGAGCATACTTAGCATACCGAGCAAACTCAGGTGAGTTCACACTCTTTCTAAGGCATGGGATTCCCGGTGGTTTGGGAACGGGTTAAGAAACTAAAATGGAACCTACATATCCTCCTTGGGTAGGATATGTACCGCCATCCTCCATGGGTAGGATGCCAATATTAATCCTGCGTATTCTCCTTGGGTAGAATACGTACGTTCGTCCTCCTTGGGTAGGACAACAACCTTAACGTACGTAAAACCTACGTACACTCACACTCGCTACGGTCCTTGGATCAAGAAGGGCGCGTACAAATACGACTAGTCTACACATGGGAAGCCCCCACTAATCTTCACACAGATGCCTGAAAGGGCCGCGATACGGCCACTAACCTTCGCACAGATGCCTGAAAGGGCCGCGATACGGCCACTAACCTTCGCACAGATGCCTGGAGGGCCGCGATACAAATATAATTATTCTAGAGAACATGGGAAACCCCCACTAAACTTCGCAAACATGCCTAGAGGGCTGCGATACCATTACTTACGATACATGAATGCTAAACGAACTTACGATTTACGATACGAACACTATAACTGAACTATTAACTGTGAACTCGCTCAACTAGTTGTTGACTCTCTATTACATGCCTTGCAGGGCTATAGGTACTCTTGGAGCTTGCACGGGAGGCGCGGTCGTTGTGGGCACGGATTGTGGATGTTTTGATAAAAACTTTATGACTCTTTAAACTAAACACTTGTGTTGGATGTTTATAGCTATGCTTCCGCTACCTATGCTATGCTTTTGATTTAACACCAATTGTATTGTGATGGACTACGTTTACTTTTACTGATTACTTATATGTTCAATATGATTGGTGGCTTGATCCTGGTCATGTCACGCCTCCAAGCGGTGGTACTCCGCGTGTGGATTTTGGGGGTGTGACAGATTGGTATCAGAGCCATTGGTTATAGAGAACTCGGTTTTAATAAGGGGAAAACGATTTTGTTAAAACCAGACTATAACCAGAACAGTGCTCTCAACGATCCACAACGACGCTTCGCTCCACGTGCAAGGCTCAACAATCATAGGTACTACTATTCATGTTACTTTACCTACTTGCTAGAATTACATAGAACTTTGCTCGTGGTATGCTCAGATTACAGAACCTACTATAAGTTATTGCTTGAGAATACTGTGTGCTCACTCTCTTCGCACTATTCGCGAACCTCTCACCCACATGTTCTCCTTGATGTCAAGATCATGGGTGGACGCGTTAACCTAACTCAAGCCCAGTTGGCGGCTTCGATCACTGAACAAGTTACCGCAGCACTCGCAGCTGCCCAGGCAGGAGGTGTAACCTGCCATCACCACTTACTCTAGGATCTTTAGATCCTACTCTCGTAAACCAACACTCGTGCTCAAGTATGCTTGCTCTTACGCACACGACAATTCAACACGCTCAGCCACCTGTGTGCACATACACGACTTTTATGGACTGTCGTCCTACTACTTTCAGCGACACTGAAGGAGCTGTTGGACTCCTCCATTAGTTCGAGGAACTCGAATCGGCCTTCGAATGTGCGAATGACCTGAGGCTCGTAAGGTGAAATATGCCACTGATATTCTCGAAGGCACTGCGCAAACTTGGTGGAGCGCGCAAGTTACGATACTGGGGCTGGCGGCTGCAAATGCCACCCCATGGAATGATTTTAAGGAGCTGATCAAACGTGAATACAGTAGGTTTGATGCCATCCACAAGTTGGAAGTGGAGTCCTTTAACATGAAGATGACGGGGTCAGAGATAGAAGCGTACACGAAACGATCCATCAAACTGGCAATTTTGTGCCCAACTATGGTGGATCCTCCTATCAAGAGCATTGAGCTGTACCTCAAAGGCTTAGTACCAGAAATTCAAAGCCATGTGATGAGTGCTAATCTTGCTACTATTCAAGATATTACTCATCTTGCACATCGTCTCGCAGACCAGGCAGCGAGACAGAACAAGCTGCCTAGACGTATTGGTGCTACTACTACTACTTCTGCTATTCCCAGTGACAACAAATGAAAGTGGGATGGAACCTCTAGCAAGGGTTCGACTACGATTCCGTCCCAGGCACAGCAGTGAAAGATCGATGACGACCAAAGTCCTGGTCAGCAACCTTTTAGTAGTCAAGGGCAGGGTGGATACAGGGGAAACCACCCTAAGTGCAAACGATGTAACTTGCACCACCGCGGGCGACGCAACCGAATTCATTGTCAATGATGCGACAAGCTTGGTCATGGAGCCAAAGATGGTAGAAACTCACGTCCTGCAAGCTAGAACCAACCACAACAGACACAAGATCTATAGAATCAGCAGCAACAGCAGGGTAACAAGGGATGTTATCAGTGTGGTGCTGAAGGTCACTTCAAGAGACACTGCCCACAGTTGAACCAGAACCAGAATCAGAACCACAACCAAGGAAACAGGAACAATAATGGAGGCAACAATGGGGGTAATAACAACGGCAATGGTGCCAGGGGTCGAGTGTTCGTGATTGGTCAGGGTGATACTAGGAATGATCCCAACTTGGTGATGGACTTTCCTTATCAATCGTATTCCTATAATTTTGAGTAGTTTTGACATCGTCACTGGTATGGATTGGTTATCCCAATAGCAAGCAGAGATTCTATGCAAGGAGAAGATTATTCGCATTCCCCGTACTGGCAAAGAACCTCTTGAAGTTCAAGGCGACAAGAGTGGTGTCGTGAGTGGCATCATCTCCTTCTTGAAGGCACAGAAGTGTTTGCGAAAGGGCCACTCAGCTATATTAGCACTCGTTTCTGATAAATCGATGAAAGAGAAAAAGTTAGAGGGTATTCCAGTTGTGCGTGATTTTCCTCAGGTGTTCCGTGAAGATTTACCTGGGCTACCGCCTCATCGCCAGGTCGAATTCTAGATCGAGCTAGTTTCAGGAGCAGCACCCATAGCTCGAGCACCTTATCGCTTAGCTCCAACCGAACTGGAAGAACTGTCTAAGCAACTGCAAGGACTTTTGGAAAAGGGTTTCATACGTCCTAGCTCTTCGCCCTGGGGAGCTCCAGTATTATTTGTGAAGAAGAAAGACGGCACTTTCCGCATGTGCATAGATTACCGCTAACTGAACAAGGTAACCGTGAAGAATCGCTATCCTCTTCCACACATCGACGACTTATTCGACCAGTTGCAAGGGTCGAGCTATTACTCGAAGATTGATCTGAGGTCAGGCTATCATCAACTGAGAGTCCGGGATGAGGACGTCTCCAAAACAGCTTTCAGAACACGCTACGGCCACTACGAGTTTTTGGTCATGCCATTCGGGCTAACGAACGCGCCTGCAGTTTTTCATGGATCTTATGAACAGGGTGTGCAAATCCTATCTTGACAAGTTCGTCATTGTTTTCATCGACGACATCCTGATTTATTCGAAAAGTCAGGAGGAACACGAGCAGCACTTACGACTTATACTGGAACTTCTACGAACGGAACAGCTATACGCTAAGTTTTCTAAATGTGACTTCTGGCTTCGTGAAGTCCACTTCTTAGGCCACGTGGTAAACAAAGATGGGATCCATGTCGATCCATCCAAGGTAGATTCGATCAAGAACTGGCCTGCACCTCGTACACCAGCTGAAACACGCCAATTCTTGGGTTTGGCGGGATATTACAGATGATTCATTAAAGACTTCTCAAAGATTGCACAGCCGCTCACACTACTGACGTAGAAAGGTGTTGTTTATCGTTGGGGTAACGCACAGGAAACAGAGTTTCAACACTTAAAGGATAGACTTTGTAGCGCACCTATCCTCTCACTGCCTGAAGGCACGGACGATTTTGTAGTCTACTGCGACGCATCTATCCAAGGTCTTGGATGTGTATTGATGCAAAGGGATAAAGTTATTGCTTATGCTTCGCGCCAACTTAAGATTCACGAACGGAATTACACGACACATGACCTAGAGCTGGGAGCGGTTGTTTTTGCACTTAAGATATGGCGACACTATTTGTATGGTACCAAGTGCGCAATCTACACTGATCACAGAAGCCTCGAACATATCTTCAAACAGAAAGAACTGAATATGCAACATCGACGATGGGTTGAACTGTTAAATGACTACGAATGCTCAATCAGGTACCACCCAGGCAAAGCCAATGTTGTGGCTGACGTCCTCAGTCGAAAGGACACCGCGCCTAAGCGCGTGCGAGCTTTACAACTCACTATACAGTCTAGTCTTCCTTCTCAGATACGAAATGCTCAGGTAGAAGCATTGAAACCAGACAACATCAGGGCTGAAGCCCTACGCGGCTCAAGGCAACGCTTAGAACAGAAGGAAGATGGTGCTTATTACGTAACAGGACGCATTTGGGTCCCACTTTATAGCAACCTACGCGAGCTTGTAATGGATGAAGCTAATAAGTCTCACTACTCGGTACATCCAGGTTCAGATAAAATGTACCGCGATATCAAAACTACATACTGGTGGCCTAGCATGAAGGCCCACATAGCAACGTACGTTAGCAAATGCTTGACTTGTGCGAGAGTCAAGGCGGAATATCAGAAACCATCAGGCCCGCTCCAACAACCAGAGATACCGCAATGGAAATGGGAACAAATTTCCATGGATTTTGTTACTGGCCTGCCTAGATCACAACGTGGTAACGATACTATATGGGTGATCGTGGATCGACTCACAAAGTCTGCTCACTTCTTGGCTATCAAGGAAACGGATAAGTTCTCCACACTAGCAGACATATCTCTCAAGGAAGTGGTTTCGAGGCACGGGGTGCCAACTTCCATTATCTCTGATCGGGACGCACGTTTTACTTCAGAACTGTGGCAAGCAATGCATAAATCTTTTGGCTCTCGTTTAGACATGAGCACAGCTTATCATCCTCAGACGGATGGGCAGTCTGAGCGCACTATTCAAACTCTAGAAGACATGCTTCGTGCATGTGTAATCGACTTTGGCAACGACTGGGAAAAGCATCTGCCACTTGTGGAATTCTAGTACAACAACAGTTATCACACCAGCATTAAAGCTGCTCCATTCGAGGCATTGTACGGACGTAAATGCCGGTCACCTCTCTGTTGGGCAGAGGTGGGAGATAGTCAAATCACAGGTCCAGAAATGGTAGTTGATACTACTGAAAAGATTGCTCAAATACGAAAACGCATGGCGGCAGCTCGTGACCGTCAGAAAGTATACGCCGATAAAGATAGAAAACTACTCGAATTCCAAGTTGGGGATCGAGCGCTACTCAAAGTTTCACCCTGGAAGGGTGTTGTTCGTTTTGACAAACGCGGCAAACTTAATCCACGATACGTCGGACCTTTCGAAGTTATTGAGAAGATAGGCAGGGTAGCCTACCGATTGAACTTACCAGCTGAACTCAGTGCAGTTCACAACGTCTTTCACGTGTCGAATCTGAAGAAGTGTCTGTCAGATGAGACCCACATAGTTCCTTTTAAGGAACTCACTATCGACGAGCGGTTGCACTTCGTCGAGGAACCTGTTGAAATCACGGACCGGGATGTTAAGGTCCTCAAGAACACGAGAATCCCTCTTGTACGAGTTCGTTGGAACTCCCGTCGCGGCCCAGAGTTCACCTGGGAGCGTGAAGATCAAATGAAACTCAAGTGTCCCCAGTTATTCGGAACCAATGCAACTACTACTGAGGCTGAAGCTACCAATACAGAATTTCGGGACGAAATTCCAAATCAACGGGGGGATAATGTGACACCCCAAGAAAACCAGTAATCTTCGCAAACCTGCTCGGGGAGCCGCGATACAATACAGGTAAACAACGTCACACCACTAGCTTCCTCAGTAACCGCATGCTAAATTTCGGGACGAAATTTCTTTCAAGTTGGGGATAATGTGACAACTCGAATTTCCGACATTCTTTATTCGCATTTATTGCACGTTGACCGTCTAGATTATTGCTTACACGAATTATTTACCTGGTAATTGTGCACACTAAATTATAGTTAAGATGATAATCTTGATTTTTGAGTGATAAGGTGTAAGTACTTGACTGCATGATTAACTGTAAACTGTTTGAGACCTGAACAACTCGACGAAACACAATATCTGTTTCGCCATAACCACTCTCGACGAAACAGATTGTTTCGCCAACCATCCACTCGACGAAACAGGTCAGTTTCGCCGAGCCCAGTTTCGCCAAAAGCCCAGTTCGGGCCCAGCTTGTTATTTCGGGTTTTAAAACGTGTAACAGCCTCAGTTTCACACATTTATCATAACAACCGAAACCCTAGAGCCCTCCTCTCCTTTGTGACGGCAGTAGGAGCTTCTCGAAGATATCCCTAGCGATCGATTGTGTTTTCTCATATCTCGGTTAGTCGTGTGTATGTTAATCGGTTTCTTGATTCTGTACCATCTCGATTCATGTTTGTGTAAATGATTGATGCGTGTTACTGCTGCGATTCTAGTATGACGGTGATATAGATTTCGATGTGTATGATATGATATAGTAGGATATATAAATGATATGCGAAACTTGATACAATCGAATTCTCGGTTCTGAATGTTGTTTATATGGCCTGATTCTGATTACATCAGTATCTTGATAGGGATTGATGTGATGATGTTGTATGTTATTTGATATGCTATACACATAAACTAGGGTTTATGCTAGACAATGATTCTTGGATGGTTGATTTATGATGATTAGATATGCACAATGATCTTCATATGATTTCTGTTATTGATGACGGCTGCTAGAATGATTAGGGTTTATGCGTTATTCGCATCTGCTGTAACTGATGTCTGCGAAGCTGAACTGTCCGACGAAACAGGACACTCGGCGAAACAGAATGTGTTTCGCCAAGAGTCATCGACGAATTAGAATCCTGTTTCGCCAATTAAGACCACGACGAAACAGAACGTGTTTCGTCAATATCTGTGTTTCGCCAACATGTGTGTTTCGCCGAATAGCTGATCTGTGCAGGAACTTGTGTTAATTCTGTTAAGTGTTAACTGGAATATGTAACTGCTGTTAAATGTTAAACATGACTGGTATGATTGTGATTACATGTTACCTGCTTATACATGAACAACTTAAACACAAACTGATTATGTATACGTGCGTACTTTAGGACGTGATTGATTAACTATGAGCATACTTAGCATACCGAGCAAACTCAGGTGAGTTCACACTCTTTCTAAGGCATGGGATTCCCGGTGGTTTGGGAACGGGTTAAGAAACTAAAATGGAACCTACATATCCTCCTTGGGTAGGATATGTACCGCCATCCTCCATGGGTAGGATGCCAATATTAATCCTGCGTATTCTCCTTGGGTAGAATACGTACGTTCGTCCTCCTTGGGTAGGACAACAACCTTAACGTACGTAAAACCTACGTACACTCACACTCGCTACGGTCCTTGGATCAAGAAGGGCGCGTACAAATACGACTAGTCTACACATGGGAAGCCCCCACTAATCTTCGAACAGATGCCTGAAAGGGCCGCGATACGGCCACTAACCTTCGCACAGATGCCTGAAAGGGCCGCGATACGGCCACTAACCTTCGCACAGATGCCTGGAGGGCCGCGATACAAATATAATTATTCTAGAGAACATGGGAAACCCCCACTAAACTTCGCAAACATGCCTAGAGGGCTGCGATACCATTACTTACGATACATGAATGCTAAACGAACTTACGATTTACGATACGAACACTATAACTGAACTATTAACTGTGAACTCGCTCAACTAGTTGTTGACTCTCTATTACATGCCTTGCAGGGCTATAGGTACTCTTGGAGCTTGCACGGGAGGCGCGGTCGTTGTGGGCACGGATTGTGGATGTTTTGATAAAAACTTTATGACTCTTTAAACTAAACACTTGTGTTGGATGTTTATAGCTATGCTTCCGCTACCTATGCTATGCTTTTGATTTAACACCAATTGTATTGTGATGGACTACGTTTACTTTTACTGATTACTTATATGTTCAATATGATTGGTGGCTTGATCCTGGTCATGTCACGCCTCCAAGCGGTGGTACTCCGCGTGTGGATTTTGGGGGTGTGGCAACTTTGTCCTTGGATAATCAGTCCATCCTCACATTTTCATCAAGGCTTCCTAGCTCCACTGGTAATAAATCGACACTAGAACCACGATCACCAAACTAAATACTATAACCGCAAACGACCTCGCTAGTTTCTATCGACTTACCAATTTCTAGTTCTATCGGGCACTTTATACTTAGCTTTCTTGTTGGTGAACACAAAAATGGTTCAAAGTTTCTCGAACGAAACTCAAGTCAGCTTTGGTATTAAAGGTATGAACATAGATTGGTTTTTGATTCGAAACATACCGGTAACAGTAGCAGGACTGTCACGTGCCTTCCCAACACTCTTCTTGAAAACTTTGCCCTCGGTATTCTGACCCTTCATTTCCAGACAATCTCTCCTGAAATGTCCTTGCTCACCACGCTCGTAACATCCCTTGAGTGTATCTCCCTCCGGTGTACTCTTAGAATAGCACTCGCGAGTCACATGTCCAGTTTGACCACATCTGGCGCACTTTCTCCGCTCATCCTCCCAAGTCTTCCTCTCAGAAGCACCCCTGCCATCCCTGGCACTATCCTTTTCTAAAACGGTTAGAACTGGCTACATACGCCTTCCTCGAACTGCGTTTCCTGTCATGCTTCTCATCGGTTTCCTTCCTCGAACCCTCAGACTTTCGTTTTCACGAATCCCCAGATCTAGGCTCGGATTGCGGAATTATTTGAATGGTCGATCCGTTGTGACGGCCCGTCAACACGCATACCGTTGCCACGTCATTGCATAGGGTACCAATAAATGATCTTTGGTTAGAACCCTGGTTTGTTTTATGTGTACATCTATGTACTGTTCACAAAGTTAATGAAAAATTAGGATTACGCTCCGATTATATCATAACACATGAACTACTAAAACTTTCCGATCATTATATCACCTGAAGGGTCTCCGATCCTGTGTCCCACTAAAACCATGCCTATGAGCATCGCGTCCACGTTCCTAGCCATTATTTTGGTTAGCATCGCGCTATTCCATGGCAGTATTAACGTGTTGGGCTATAAGTTGTGCCAACTCTTCTGGGGTAATAGGTAGTCCAGAACCCTATGTCGCTTTTGGCGGCATTTTCCTCGTTTCTATTATTTACAACAATAATAATCACATGAGACGATAACCAAAAATAATTCAATCATAAAATGTTAGTGGACCAAACATTGCGCATGTATAATATCCACGTATTAATGAGAACAATTTTAAACCAAAAGGATCTCATTTGATTTATATCAGAAATTTTCAAAGCTTGTTTTTAGTACTAAGACTAATCAAAATTCGGCGTGTCTACATCAACACCCGCAACAAGTCTATATGAAATTTCCTCCTAAATATATGAAAATTTAGCATGCAAGCCATGAATAGGGTTCATCAAATGAGACATACAAAACAACCAACAAAAACAACCAACAACTAACGCTTCAAACCCAGGAAGTCCAACATCTTTCTAACAAGCTCTCCTAGCTTAACTATCCTCCAGTTCATCTGATCCCTAACACTGTTATCCAAGTCCTTAAACTCATCACACCAGTCCATCTATCCCTCTAAGTCTTTCATCTTGCCCTTCATTGTTTTCAAGTCTCCGCATAACGTGGCGAACTGACGATCGTAGTGAGAGCGATTGACCCAAATCTCCTTCTGCTTCTTCAAAGCGGACGCTGTCTCAGCTCTCGAAGTCAATGCGATCTCTCTAATGGGTCGAGTCCTCTTCCTACGACAAGTGTAGACTAAAAGAGGTTGAAGAAACACTAGATAAACCACCAGGATCGTAATATCTAGGGGGTTTGGATCTGCATAAAAATGGTTGTTCTCTCTCGTTTGATTCGTTACGATTGATCTCCTTCTCCGATAACTCTGCAAAAAAGAAGCACCGTTAGCCTCGCCAAGGGGAGAAAGGGGTTCTCTCCTTGACCCGACCCCGGTGTGAGAATAAGTATGGGTTATGAAGAAGAAGATGTATTTGAGAAGTGTGTGTAACTTGAATTTCATACCTGAACAGTTCTCGTATTTATAACCGGGAGTCTTTGGGCGGGAAAACCTGTTAGTGAAAAGATGACGGAAGATGCTAACCCCGTAAGCGGTTACATTTCCTTCCGTCAAGCTTCTTGATCCGACGTGAGTGCACACGGATAGTGGCTTGGATCGATGGCTGGGGATTTGCCACGTGTAAAGTGATCAAGCGGAGATTACTCTCCAATTGCATGCTATCGTTGTGATTTCAGGGATGCATGAGGTGGCGACACGTGTCCAGACGGTTATAACCGTCTTAGTGGTGCACGATTGAATTCTTTCTAGAAGATTACTACTGTAATCCGGTGTGACTCCTTATCGTGTGGAATCAGCTGAATAAATAAATCCCAAGCCTGGGTAAATAATATCCAAGTCTGGATATTATGCAGAAGTGTTTAATTTAGGATTTTCATCCTTTTCTTCGTGGGAGAAAGCGCAAGGACTTATGATTTCCTTTTGGCGCGCAAGTGTTGACTGTTGCTTGTTTCTTAAGCCTTTCTTTTGTAAGACCAGTGCGCGGCCGCGCAAGGTAAAAAGGCTGAAAAGCATGGTAGTGGTATGGTCCCAAGTACCTATTATGAGGTTTTTGGGACCTTATCCCTTCAAGTCCCCCCAGTCTAGTGTTGTACTTATGCAAATAAGTGGAGCACTGGACTTATAAGAGAGAAAACGCTTTTTGGCGCGAAAATGAGGAATCTTCTATGAGAAGATTTTAATTTTGCCTAAAAAACCTTTTTAGGGAAATTGTGACTTTTTGCCCTTTTGTAATCATGACCTGACTTGTGGTGACGTCAGTTTGTAGTAAAAATTTGGTATTTGCGATATTTTTCCTCCTTATCTTGGGATATGTAGTGGCGCTTGTCAGGCCTCATTTATGAGGGTATGGCGCTTGTTCCTGTAGCGCCGTTTAGAAAGGACATCTGACAGGTAATCATGCCTTTCTCTTTTCCCGGAGTTACTTGCCTATATATATATATATTTGGGTGCTCTTTTTTCATTTGTTTGATCTAAAAAGATGAAGGTTACTCGTACCCGTCGTCTGCTTGATGTTCTGAATATGTTTGAGGCTGCTGAGAGTCTCTTACTCCTTGCTAGCTCGCTGCCTTTAGTAACTGTCGGACCTGAGAAACCAGTATCTTCTGTTCATCCCACAATGATGGGATCTGTTTCTGAAGTTTGTCAGCCAGAGGTTGAAGAAGAGGCTAATGTTTTATCCGTTGATGCCTTGATGGCACGTTTTCCGAGGCTTCAGTACGGTGGATGTGAAATGGTGTATTCTCGTCGGAAGAATCGTCGTGTTGATCGTGTGTTGGTTGCTGTTGAAGATCCTGCTACCAGTTAGGTTGAACTTGGAAACAATATTTCCTCTTTTTTGATGTTCTTGTAAATATTCTAGTCTTGGTACTAAATTTTTTTTTTGAAGATCATTGCCATGATCTTTGTTATGAAGTGTTTATGCTACACTTGATGATATATATATTTGTGGTGCACTGCTGTGCCTATAAGTTTGTGTTTAGATTATGTTGCATGTGTTTAATTGCTTTTAGTAGGTAGGGCGAATGAGAAATGGTATTGTGCTCATGTGTGAACGTTTGTCTAAAAGGCATGCTAGTTTGCCTTGTTTAGACTGTTCATGAGGTGTACAATGTTTACCATATTGTTTTCGAGTAACCCAAAAGAATTATATGCAATTTGTAATAAACAGTGATATGAGTAAAGATGATGTTTGTATTGATAAGAGCGCAAGGCTCGTGATACAAAGGATAATAAAGAAATACATTGCATGTATGCTTTATTTTTGCGGGCTCGTTTAGCTTATATGTAACACCTGCGCAGCTGCTGCGCGTTCCACGTGCGGGGAACTAGCGTCCCATCAAGTCTTTTTAGGGTGTACGCCCCCTTGCCTAAGACTTCATTGATGATGTATGGTCCTTCCCATTTTGGCGCTAATTTGCCTGGTCTTTCAGCGTTGGAAGCCTCATTGTCGCGTAAGACAAAATCACCAGGAACAAATGTGCATATGCGGACGCGCGCGTTGTAGTATTTTTCGAGTTTGGATTTGTACATTGCCTCTGTGATGGTGGCATTCTCGCGCCTTTCTTCGAGGAGGTCTATATCCAGTCTTCGCTCTTGCTCATTGTTTTGTCTTTCCATAGCTAGCATGCGCGGTGATGGAAGACCGACTTCCGCTGGTATTACCGCTTCTGATCCATAGACCAGGCTGAACGGAGTTTCTCTTGTGCTAGTTTTTGGCATTGTACGATGGGCCCATAAGATGCTGGGGAGTTCGTCGACCCATCCTTTGCGCGCTGTGCCTAGTCGCGCCTTAATGCCGTCGACTATCTGTTTGTTGATGCTCATGACTTGGCCGTTTTCCTGTGGGTGCGCCACAGAGGCAAAGTTGTGCTCGATTTTCATTTCTTTGAACCATTTCTGAAGATCCTCTGAGGCAAAGTTTGTGCCATTGTCAGAGATGATGCGCAATGGTAATCCGAATCTGCAAATAATATGCTCCCATATAAATTTGCGAATTACCATTGCTGTTGTTGAGGCTAGTGCCTTGGCTTCGACCCATTTTGTGAAATAGTCGACTGCTACAATGATGAATTTTACCGCTCCTGGCGCGTCAGGGAAAGGACCAACGAGGTCGATGCCCCACTGCTGAAAGGGCCAGGCGTATGTGACTGGTACGAGCGGGTTCTTTGGTCGGAGTGTTTTTGGCGCGTGGCGTTGACAGGCTGCGCATCTCCGTAATAAATCTATTGCATCCACATGCATTCCTAGCCAGTAGTATCCCGCGTTCATTATTTTTGCCACGACCATGCGCGGCCCTGCGTTTATTCCACATAAACCTTCGTGGATTTCTCTGACCAGATATTGCGCATCTGTTTTGTCAACACAGCGTAGCAATGGTCCCATAAATGACTTCCGGTACAGGACGCCATCCGCCATTTCGTAGTTTATTGCCTTGTGTTGGATTTTTCGAGCTTCTGCCTTTTCTTCCAGGAGCTTTCCGTGTTGTAAGTATAAGATGATCAGAGACATCCAGGATGGATTCCTGACTTCTATAACATTTACTTGTTTGAGGTGAACAGAAGGATTGGACAATACCTCGATGCGCACTTCTTTTGCTAAGTGCTTGAAGCTGGTAGCAGCCAATTTTCTTAGCGAATCTGCGTGCTTATTTTCGCTTCTGTTTATATGGTTAACCTTAAACGTTTGGAATTGGCTGATTAACATCCGCGCTTGTTCAAGGTATAATGCCATAGCTTCTCCCCTTGCATCATAGTGGCCATTAACTTGCTCGGCCACCAGTTTTGAATCGACGTTGGCCTCAAGGTTTCTTGCCCCCATTTTAAGCGCTAAGCGGAGACCCGCCAAGAATGCTTCATATTCAGCTTCGTTGTTCATGCCTCTAAAATCCAAGCGTATGGCATATGTAAGTTCGAGATCATCGGGACTGACTAATCGAAGGCCTGCACCGGCTCCGTCGTCGTTGGAAGCTCCATCTGTGTGCAAAATCCAGACTCTATCATCGAAAACAGGAGTAGGGTTCTGGATTGGCTCGCACTCTTGAACTATGTCGATGGGGACTTCTGTGGCGAAGTCCGCTAGAACTTGCCCTTTGATTGCTGGTCTTGGTCTGTACAGGATATTGTACCCTCCCAGCTCAATAGCCCACTTAGCCAATCTTCCCGCCACGTCGGGTTTGAATAAGATTTGGCCTAAGTGATAATTAGTGAGAACTGTGATGACGTGGCCCGAAAAGTACCGACGTAGGCGTCGTGATGCATGTACCAGGGCTAGGACCAGCTTTTCTATCATCAAGTAACGAGTTTCCGGGCCGGTGAGCATCTTGCTTATATAGTAAATTGGAGTCTGAACGTTTTCTCATTCCACCATTATTACTACACCAACTGCTACTTCTGCAGTAGACAAATAAAATATCAGCGGTTCCTTTTCTCGTGGTGCTGTTAGCGTTGGCAACTGAATTAGGCATTCCTTCATTTGCTTGAAGGCTGCTTCTGCTTTGGGTGTCCACTGGAAGTGGGTTTTCTTGGCGCAGTTCCGCAGTGTACTGATGAATGGATAAGACTTTGCCGCATGATTGGCCAAGAATCTGTTCAAGGCTGCTAAGCGCCCGGCGAGTCTTTGCATTTCTTTTATTGTTGCAGGTGATGGCATTAGCTGGATGGCCTGCACCTTTTCTGGATTTACTTTAAACCCATCTCGTGTTACTATGAAACCCAAAAAATTCCCTTCTTCCATTCCGAAGGAACATTTTGTTGGGTTAAGTTTTAAATTTACGCTGCGCAATGAGTTGAATGTGCGCTGAATGTTTGCCAACATTGTTTCTTCCTCATGACTCATAATGACAAGGTCGTCCATGTATACCTCGACTATTTTACCAATGTCTTCTCTGAAGACTGTATCCATTAGTCGTTGGTATGTTGCGCCTGCGTTGCGCAAGCCGAAGGGCATTTTGGTGTAGCAGAAGATGCCCTTATCTGTACGGAATGCAGTTTTATCTTCGTCTTCTTCTTTCATCTGGACCTGATGATAGCCTTTGTAACAGTCATGAAAACACTTCCATCGAAATGACGCTAGAGAGTCGACTTTTTTGTCTATCTCAGGAAGCGCATAGCAATCTTCGGGGCATGCTTTATTCCGGTCTTTGAAGTCGACGCACATTCTCCATCCGCCACTGTGTTTTTGTACCATTACTGGGTTGGCAACCCATGTATGGTATTGAACTTCGCGCAAGATTCCGGTATTAAGTAGCTCTGTTACTTGCTCATCCATGGCCTTTGCTTTTTCTTCGCTAAAGCTGCGCCTCCCTTGCGCAACAGGTTCTGCTGATGGTTTGATGTTCAGGCAATGCTGCGCTATATCGCGTGGAACCCCGGTCATATCTGCTGGGCACCAAGCGAATATGTCTTTATTGTTGGACAGCAATTCTTTTAGTTATGTCCGTGTTGTTGGTGAAATGGCGTGGCCTAGCAGAATGGTCTGTTCTGGATAATCGTTGTTCAGAACCCATTTCTCTGGTTCTTTTGATGTTGAGGGTTTGGCTACCTTCGTCGGTGGCTCGTTATCTACGTACAAGACCTCTTTGCTTGAGTATAGAATTGCAACTCTGGTTTCTGTTGGGAATCCGCATGCAGCATGTGGAATAGAGGTGATCATGCTGAATTCTCTTTGTGACCTTCTTCCGAGCAGGACATCATGGCGCGATGTTGCCGGCATGACCATGAAATTTACTGTGACTGTTCGTGAATGCTCGCCATCAGATAGAGTCACAGGAAAAGCTATTTGCCCTAATGGGAATACAGCTTCATTGCAAAATCCGGTGAGAGGAAAATCAACCGGTTTTAGACGTGCTTTATCTTCTGGGTCAAGCTGTTTGAAACATTGCTCGTATATGATGTCCATCGAGCTTCCCGGATCTATAAACATATAGTCCGTCCGGTAATGGCCGAAGATGCCAGTAATAATTACTGGTTGTTCTTCCCAAGGGCCTCCAGGAACAACAGGAAACACAACTTGTTGTTCCCTCCAATGTTGATCATGGTTTCGTTTGTTTGGCCTTCGTGACGGACCTCCTTGAACCATGTTTATTTGTCTGGTTTCCTGATAGTTGGTATCTTTTGATTGTTGAAGTATCTCAACATAACTGTCAGACTGGATGTCCCACTGACAAGGTGTCTGTAGGTCCAATACTGCAGTATTGAATTCATTCTTGTTTCCTTTTGGATCGTTAGATCTGATGTTTGGGGATTCAGATCTGTAAATTTGTGTGAAAATTTGGTTTAAAGCAGTCTGGCATCTGTCAAACCAGTACTCTGGAGCTTTCTCTGTGAGCTGATCTGAGGAATTCTTACCATCTGGATGATTGTTATGTTTGTTGATTCCCATGATTCTGTCGATCTGGGTATTCTGGATTGCAGAACCCTTGAATTTAGATCGAGGACCTGATGGGTGAGATGATGAATTTTCTGCCATGTTAAAACAGAGAATGAAAAGACTGAATCGAAACGAGATGAAAATTGATAAGACAGAGGAATCGGTGGACGCCAATGAAGAAACACTAGATAAACGACCGGGATCGTAATATCTAGGGGGTTTGGATCTGCATAAAAATGGTTGTTCTCTCTCGTTTGATTCGTTACGATTGATCTCCTTCTCCGATAACTCTGCAAAAAAGAAGCACCGTTAGCCTCGCCAATGGGAGAAAGGGGTTCTCTCCTTGACCCGACTCCGGTGTGAGAATAAGTATGGGTTATGAAGAAGAAGATGTATTTGAGAAGTGTGTGTAACTTAACTTTCATACCTGAACAGTTCTCGTATTTATAACCGGGAGTCTTTGGCGGGAAAACCTGTTAGTGAAAAGTTGACGGAAGATGCTAACCCCGTAAGCGGTTACATTTCCTTCCGTCAAGCTTCTTGATCCGACGTGAGTGCACACGGATCGTGGCTTGGATCGATGGCTGGGGATTTGCCACGTGTAAAGTGATCAAGTGGAGATTACTCTCCAATTGCATGCTATCGTTGTGATTTCAGGGATGCCTGAGGTGGCGACACATGTCTAGACGGTTATAACCGTCTTAGTGGTGCACGATTGAATTCTTTCTAGAAGATTACTGCTGTAATCCGGTGTGACTCCTTATCGTGTGGAATCAGCTGAATAAATAAATCCCAAGTCTGGGTAAATAATATCTAAGTCTGGATATTGAGCGGAAGTGTTTAATTTAGGATTTTCATCCTTTGCTTCGTGGGAGAAAGCGCAAGGACTTATGATTTCTTTTTGGCGCGCAAGTGTTGACTGTTGCTTGTTTCTTAAGCCTTTCTTTTGCAAGACCAGTGCGCGGCCGCGCAAGGTAAAAAGGCTGAAAAGCATGGTAGTGGTATGGTCCCAAGTACCTATCATGAGGTTTTTGGGACCTTACCCCTTCAAAGGTGTAGCAAAACACGTGACTCGAGTAACGGAATAAACGATTCTGTAACAACGGTCGAAAGAGTCTCATGTGTAGGCTCGACAATATCAGTGAGCAGGACTACTAATGGCTCTATAGGCGGAGACGAGACGTGACATATCGTAACCGTACAAAGTAAGTGTGTGATCAATATGAATAGTAACACATAAAGCCCAAATAAACAGAAAATCACGTATGCACATAAACACATAAAGGTTTTCATACATGATAAAATTTTCCATGTTTATTTATAAATCTTGGCTTCGAGAATTTTGGACTTTAAATCTCAAAATTCTTCGGTTGAAGTCTAGTGTTTTCCTCCGAAAACATCTAGTTCGCTTACAACCATTGGCTCTGATACCAACTTCTGTCACACCCCAAAATACATCGCAGCGGAATACAAAATGTAGTGGTGATGGAAGCTGGTGCCCATTTATATCTTGATGATCGATGCATTAAATTGTTGGACATATTATCTTATTTAAAACCTAAGTTTTAAACATTTCGTTTTTAAACATGACACAACCATGACATAGTTAAGTTGTTTTGATCCTCACGGATCTTATTACATTCGTCCCAGAAAGTTTTAAAAGTCAGTCCAACATTTTAAGTAACAAAACATGCATCAACAACCACAAGATACGCCATAATTCCCGAAGCCGAACTCAAGTACCTGTAGAACACGTTAAAATCAAGTGTCAACACAGAGGAAGGTGAGTTCACATATTCACATACAAATTATTCCAAAGGAAAACTTTCTGATTAGGTGTTTATTTGAAAACATCCATATAATTTTAGAAAGTCCATTTTACTTCCTTAATAAAATCCATGGGCCTTCCGTCGGTTCATCAACCCGACAATAGTACTCTTGTTCAGGTTTTGTATATTAAATTATTGCGTCAATTTTCAGACTCGTAATGTTAGCTAGACAATACGAACTATATATTAACCATGCAGGGATAATCAAAGCTAGAAAATAAACAAAATTTAAATTCGTCGTTTGACTTGACTCGGGGCGACCGGTCACGACGGGGTTGTCAACCCGATAGATCTATAAACAATTCATCGCGTGCAATACTTAAATGATTAAACGGCACCATTGGCGCTTGGTCCATATTGAGACCATTTATGATGTCTGCCTCATGTACAATATATGTCACACCCCGACCACGTGTAACATACAAAACGTGGCGGAAACATCGGGGAGTGTTGTAACAGAATTAATTGTTTCAAATCCATGGCAATTGAAGTTTCGTTTTATTGATTAAAAGTGTTACAATGTCTTAACAAACAAGAAATACAACATAATTAACTAGTCTTGCAACTTTTATTGTCACTAAAGCCCAAGTCTGCCTATATGTATCTTGATCACCTTATGCAACAGTTCCTGAAAAACACATGTGAAAATAGGTACGTCAGCATAAAAATGCCCGTGAGATACATAGGTTTTGTAAAAATAGGTTTCATGACTTATGTTTGAGAAAATGTTTAGTCATGAACCTTGTTATTTGCTTTGCTTTGTAAATCATTTGAAAATCGATAAGATCAGATGATAAGTATAAATAAATGTAGGGTTAAATGAATAACCAAGTAAAATATGTTTGCATAAGATAAGATGTTTATAAATCAATGTCTTGTGAAAAGTATGTTATTTGTATAAAATGTTCTATGTCTCAAACTGAAATGATTCAAATAACGCTATGATATGTAATACCATACAAACACTTATATATAGGAAGTACCAGCGGCGTATCCACCATGCTTGTATCATATTAATCACTTAATCAAACCAAACCAACCAATGTAAGAAGTCTATGTTTAAATCAATTGTCAAATGTATTGGGTAATATGTCAAAGTGTTCATGTCAAGATGTAAATCATATCAAAATGTCTATGTCAAATATCCATGTCAAATGTCTATGTCAAATATCCATGTTAAACGTCTATGTCAAGATGTCATGTATGGCAAGTGAAATGTCTCAACTAAACCATATGCACAAAAACAAAGTATTGAAGTAAATCTTGGTTTAAATCAAAGTTATGTTTTGTGGGAAATGCATGATCAAATGTCAATCATGTTAAAATGTCTATGCCGAAATGTCTATGTCAAATGTCTATGTCAAAATGTCATGTAAAACGATGTACTAAGTAATGCACACAATTGGGCACACCTAGCATGAAATGTCATAAAATCATGTACTATAATGTACTAACGAACATAGCAGTATATGATGTTAAAACAGGAAAGCATGAAAGTAACAAGTAGGCACATGTGTTCCACCCCAAAACAGTTTGGAAAACAGTAAAAGAGGGGTCTATGTACTCACTTGAGATTGCTCAGTAGTCCTTGAGTAACAACTAAACAATGCTAGAGATCGCGGATATCAAACGGCACCTAGTATAGGTAGCTACATTAATAAACCGGACCTAAATCGGAAGATCGGGTAGCATTAGGGTTTGTAAACCAAACGAGTGTAGAGACTCGTGTCATTTGGTTTAACAAAGCCTACATACTAAATGAAACTTAACCTAAGTGTCTACGACCCATTACGACCCGTTTAGGTAGCTTATGCTACTTTAACGCGTCGTTCGCGTGAAACGCGTTCGGACCGCCTAACTAGCCCTATGACAAGTGTTATATGCCTAAACATATTACATAATCAGTTATGTGACAAAGGTTTAGGTTACATATGCTTAATTACCAATATACATGAAAAGGGTATTCTGGTAATTTACCTAAGGCATATAAACTACCTATCATACAACTACTTAAACGATGTGACCATAGGGTATAACCTCGGAAGGTTATTCCCTACCTACTATGGTCACCTAATGTGTTTGGTCGGATCCTAATGATCGACCAAACTGGGTCGGGTTCGAGGTATAAGCGATTCATTAGATCGCTTACCCTACGACCCTAGACAACGTGGTAATCATGGGCATAGTCCCAAGGGACTATGACCAACGTGATTACACTCACGTTGCGAAGTTCAAAAGAACTTCGCATTGACCATTACTGGTCAACGCTGAAAGTCAAACAAAGTTTGACTTTCTGACTCGAAAAGCAATAAAATAAGGAAAAGAACGAAAGAATACTTACGAAGGGTCCCCGAATGCTAAACTCGATTCAAAAATCTCAGGTATGAAACAAATGTTTCAACTTAGAGTTTCTCAAATCAAGTTTCTAGTGATTTTAGCAATGGGGGGTATGGGGTATTTATAGGAATACCCGAACCGTTAAGATCGTTTCATGGAAAACGTGCCTTAATCCCATCCGTACATGTGTTGCAAAGTTATGGTGTTTAGGTGTTTAAATTCCATCCATACATGTGTTGCAAGGTTATGGTGTTTAGGTGTTTAAATTCCATCCATACATGTGTTACAAAGTTATGGTGTTTAGGTGTTTAAATTCCATCCATACATGTGTTGCAAAGTTATGGTGCCTAAATTCCATCCTTATCCGCTGACTAAGCAAGTTTAGAATGTGTGGTTGTGAATTAAACAACGGCTAATACATCGAATCTGGTCCCGAATGCGAAAAACGAACCAAATGACGCGACGAATGGATTTTTCTTATGGCGAACACTAAAATATAATATAGTCATGCTCACATAAATTTTTGGATGTCCGGATGTATTCAGAACGTAAGTTATGCGCGAAAATGCAAACTTGTGCACTTTTTGACACTTTTAGTCCCTGAATGACACAAAAGTTTATTTTAGCATACCGAACACCTCAGATCCTATTTCTAAGCTATGTGAAGGGTATTTATGGTATGTTTAACTTATGGTCATGCTCCGGAATGTCTGTTACAGTTCAAATTGGCATACTTTCGCAGTTTGTCAACTTTAGTCCCTGTAAGCGATTAAACTTTGATTTCACCACACCAAACCTTCCAAAACTTATATCTAAGTTATGTAAAGGTTATTTAAGGTATGTTAAACCTATTTCACTATTCCGGAGTGTTTGTTGCATTAAACTGGTTATATTTACGCATTAGTGCGCGTATAACCTTCCAGAAAGCGATTTAGAGTTTGAAATCGAACAAGAGTTGATATGTGCAAAAGATACACATATTTATACAAGTCCAAAGTATGAAATACAATATTTCATTGGTTTGGCATTTGTTTGATGGTTGAAATGACACAGGTGTTACAATATATATATCCTACTAATATGACAATTTAATACACGATGTTGTACGAATCCCCTGAAATCCCCACCGAAATGTAGGCCTATGCGGTTACTTACTCTCTTGAGACTAAGCAATATTCGTACCAACTATACAGTTGTTTTCCCCCAAACATAAATTCATCAAAAACGTTTTATCTCGAAACGTATAATTTATCTTACTACATATATTTTCAACGAAAATATATAATTTATATTAAAAGGTACGTTTTAATTCAAAAACATTATTAAACCCTTTTATTGGCGTGTTCTACCCCCAAAACATATACAAAGCAGTAAAAAGAGGGGTTTAGTGACACTCACCTTTGGGTGCGTATTTTAAATAGCGCAATCCTAGAGATTGATTTCTACACGTCCTATTATATATATATATATATATATAGGAAAGATTTTAAATTAATATCACATCACAAAAATCCTAAGTTTCTCCGTTTCTTAGAACTGTCACATAACTTTGAGATTTTCTCGAAAAGTTATCATTTTTGATTATGTTGGCACGTTAATATATATATGAGTCCACATATATATATATATATATATATATATGATTTTGCGACTTGAACGATTTTATTGGTGGCCATTATTGTGTAAATCCGTTAATTCTCCCGTTTATACGCAATATATCTACGATTTGCGCGTCGTAATATATATACATAAACGTTCACATAATTCAACATAGAATCACGCGAAATCTTGTTAACCTATCTATTTTATCATTTTTAAAGCAAACATACATAAAATATCTTATATGTATCAAATTTCATGCTCGACAAACATGTTTCATGTTTAACGCAATTTTTACCGTTTCTACCGCACAAAACGTTCAAGCATACATGCGTAAGCTAGATTTCTAATATCATGGTAAAAACTTAACATATTATCACATTCTCATGTTTAAATCACATAATACATTTTAACACATAAGGTTCACCCAAAATTTTACCTATATTATTGTACATTGAAAAATACGTATTTTAGCGATTCGGTAACGGTTTCGGGCGTTGGAAGTCACGTATGACCAACCAAACACCGTGTAAACTTAAAATTAGATAAAATACTCAATTTTAAACTAAAAATATCAGTTTACTTACTGATCTAAATCAGTTTTATAAAAATCACTCGAAAAGCCGATTTTTGACCGTTTTAACGCATAGTTTTGCGTTAAACGTTACTATAATCATCCCAACTCGAAATGACTTGATATTTTAACACAATACGTGTTATTTACTAATTAAAATAGTGGTTATAATCAGATTAGTGCAGTTTTTGTGTAAGTCACATAAATCATGCGATTTCATGAATTTTACAACTTTTAATGCACCAAGTACAACATGCAAAGCTAGCAAACATTATGACAAAGCTATAAGTCACTAAACACTTTAAAATAACTTTATTTTAGTGTTTATAATCTGCTCATAACTGATTTTTACTAAATCATACTCAAATCACCTTTTTAAGATCACATATCATCATGCATGCTCGTGTACAAGTATCTAAAGCACATATATATCATATTATCATCATTTCATATGAAATTATATGCATCAAAACTGAAGTTCATTCATGCAAATCCAAGACATGTTCATCATATAATCATCTAGACATAATTTCATACAACAATCTTTCATAAATGAACATATGACAAAACCTACATGCATGTCATTTTAGAAGAATTAACCAAACAAGTATCCATCATAAATCAAACTCAATCTCATATATATACACACATACACATATACGGTTATGTATACATACATATATATGTCCATTTTTATTTTGCATAAAAACCCATTTCTTATTAGTTTCAAGTTTGTGAATTATCCAAGAACTTTGAGAAACTTCTATCAACATCAACATCAACAAGAATCAAGAATATGGTTTTTAAAGTAAATTTTATACCTTCAAGTTCTTGAGTGATTTTTAGTAAAATTTGATGATTTGGGGCTTGATTTGTCACACCCCTTTCTGCGGCGGAAGCGCGATGTGTGATCATGAAAGGTTCTCATTGCATACGAAAGGTAAACATACTACATGCTCATGAAAATAACTTCAAATACCATAGTTTGAAAACATAAGTTAGTGTTTACATCGCGAGTTAACATAAAACATTGTCTTAAAAAGTTTACACTTTATTTAAAGACAAACATAAGCGACATCCACGAGCAGGGGTAAGACCGCGCGCACATCCACTTCTAGTTACCTGAAATACATGTGAGTTTTGAAAAAAAACGTCAACATAATGTTGGTGTGAATTCATGCAGTGATTGTTTTGAATGTTTTAAATACTTGAATAGAAACATAGTATGTAACTTGTAGAATGTATGAATGTTTGAATGTAACTTGTAAAACGCATCTATAAACTGAGTACTATGAATGTTTGAATGTATTGATAACACATATCTGTAATCTCCTTATTATGAATGTTTGACTGTGTGAGATCGCTAGTGGTTTGCAAGGCCACTAACATATGTCACGACATAGGAAGCCACCAAACCTAGGCATTTTTGTCGACTTTGACTGAGACACAGAAGAACTCATTGGTAGAAGTAGGCCAAGAGTGGGGTTGCCTGAAACCCATTAGATCTAACCTTTTGTTCCGCGGTCTGAATGTATACGTTGATTAATGGTGCTTATGGTACCCTATTCGAGACATGATCTAGAATGTTTCACTTGAATGTTTTTGTACTCCATCATACCATATGTGAACAATGTAACATTTGTAACATGTATTTCACCCCCGAGGTTATAAAACCAAAAACAATTAAAGAAAAGGGGGAGCATGAACTCACAACTTTGCGTTCCTGTGCGTCGTAAACTTCACCGGATTTGCTTAATTAACGTCGTAACCTATACGCGTTTTCTTAACGTTAGTCACTAGACTTGCGTCGCACAAGTACAGTCACTCTCTTTTGTGTATATTTTCTTGTGTTAAAAATATTTTATATTTTTAACTAAATGTCTTACTTACATTATTTCTCAAAAATAAATATAAGCTTTTGTATTTTGCACTTTGCACCCGAATTATGTATCTTGTATGTTGTATGTGTATTTTTTTTTTGTATTTTTACTCGTTACGAGTATCTCCAAATCATATTATTTTTACTCTAAAAATAATATATATCTAGTTCCAAAATAATCACATAATCACACAAGCGATAAATATATATTCTAAATATATATTTAGTAAGTTTGTTTACAAAAATCCACCTCCGAATACTTGGTCATTTGATAACAAAAATCATGGCGAAGTTTGTTTGGAAAACTAGTCGAAAATATATTCATAACACTTGTCACCAAAAATATTCTAAGTGTTATTTTCTGGAAAAAATTTGCCAGAGTTAGTTTCCTCTGTAATTGGAGGTGGCCACGCTTACTAGCGTATCATTTTCTTTTAAAAATTCAACCAATCAATTTTCCGTCATCAAAACCATCTTCAAATATCAAACTAGTCAAAATAAACTTAAATCGCATACACATGAACTTGCAAGTTGTGTAAAATTATGTAGTAACTTTTCAACACATTTAGTGGGTCTTTCCATCTCTAAAAATAAAATCATTATCTCAAAAATTTTATTTTTAAAGAATATGAAGTTTTACAACTTCTAGTCGGTATTTACGAAAATTATTTCTTTGTTAAAACTTTTGTTGCACAAGTGTCCACACACTTGTTTGTTCACAAAAACACCTCTAGTTTATGAAATATCCGACTTAAAATAAGACTTGTATATATTTTACTTGGTCCTTCGAAAATACCACTTGTAGATCTTTAGATCTACTAGTTTAGAACTCCATTTTATAAGAAAAACTATTTTTACACAAGTTCATGTTTGTGAGTGAAAGGGTTCGTCATCTAGTTACTTTTTTTTACACTAAACATAGTGCTAGTTCATGTTCCATGAACATGACCTAGCATGGTTAGATGGCGATCCGTTCCCCTACTAGCATTCAACAATAATAAATAACCATAACAAAACAAGTTTCATAAGTTTTACACTAATATTTACTCATTAACCACCATATTCATCATTCTAACTAGACTTTAAGATTTGATCTCTAGTGTTTATGATTTTTACCCGTTAAATTTCTTATTAACCACTTTAAACAAGATCAAAAGGGTGTTTAGAATCACTTACAACTAGCTCAAGGCTAGGGAAGAAACAAGATGTAAATGTGGTGGATAAAAGCAAATGAATGGGGTCTTTCAACTTCTACAAGCTCCTAGCTTCCTTAAATGCCTTCTTACACCTTTGTTAATGCCTAGAATGCTTGGTAATGGATTGGAAATGGAGAGGTTGGGAGAGGGTGTTGGAGCCGTGAGGTTAGAGGGAGAGGTGGAAGGTTATGGCAAGTTGAAATGGTGTAGAATGTTGTATGTTTAGTCTTGAGGTTAATATAGAGAAACTTCCAACATTCTTTTACATATAGGTTATAATGTCCCAACTTTAAGCAACAAGTTCAATTAACAAATCAAAAGAATTCTTGGTGTGGAGCCCCCATGTCTAACCGTCCTCAAGGGGGGAAGGTGTTCCTAGTTCCATTTCAATGTTTAGTTATATTAGTTAGGTGGTTAAAATAAAGTATTAGTGTGTTATTATTTATAACGGGTGTTAGGGTATTCGGGGACCCTAACCGGCTCAGTAAAATATAAAAAATGTCATTGACAATATTTTTTTTTGTGCTCCGGGTAAAGTCCGGTTGTTCGGTTAGACACCGATTCGTTAAAGTGCTAAATTACACTTTTTAGTGTCTAATGAGTACCTTTTTGTAACACTTTCGATTCCCGACACTTAGGGAAACATTCTGACTGAAAAATTATATTTTCTGCATAATATTCGCGTGCTAAAAGCTGAATTATTGCTGAATTATACAAAATTCTGCACTTAAAGTGCGTTTCAGGTGCTTTTTAGTGCTTATTTTTGCTTACGTATAGTATATATATTAAACCCTTGTATGTACTCTTGGGTTTTAATGTATTCTTGTCGTTGGACCTTCACCTAGGCTCCACTTTTATTGTCTGACTGCTTTCTGCAGTTCTGTTGACACATTGTGTCCTACCGGTGAGTTTACTAATATATTTTTTTTTGACGCAACGCTCTCGTTTATGCATAAAGCATTATTTTATAGTATACAACGTGCATGAATTCACTTGTTTCGTATGTGTTCAGACATTGCTGACAATTAAGCACATAATTGCAGTCATTAAATAATAATTAAAGTGTACGGAAATTACCGGTTTGGCGCCAGTTGTCACAGTCTCCCCCCGTTAAAAGAATTTCGTCCCGAAATTCTGGCTAAACTAACTCTCGCTGGAGTCTTCTTGAATAGGTGGGGATACTTCTCTTTGAATTGGTCTTCACGTTCCCATGTGTACTCGAGTCCGTGCTTAGAGCTCCAACGTACTTTGACAAGTTTCACACTGCTCCTCCTGGTCTTGTTGACTTTCCAGTCGGTAACCTCAACGGGTTGTTCTGTGAATCGGAGGGCGTCATCAATGTGCACTTCATCCATCGGGATGATCACATTTTCTTGTGTTGGACTCTTCTTCAGGTTGGATACATGAAACGTATCATGTACTCCATTAAGTTCTTCCGGTAACTCCAACTTGTATGCCACGGTACCAATTCTCTTCAATATTCTGAATGGTCCGATATATCGTGGATTCAGCTTTCCACGCTTTCCAAATCTGACTACGCCCTTCCAAGGTGAGACTTTTAACAACACTTTGTCTCCCACCTTGAATTCTACTGATTTTCTTTTCGGATCGGCGTAGCTCTTTTGTCGATCTCGAGCCGCCTTAATGCGCTCTCGGATCTGCGCAATCTTGTCGGTTGTCTCTTGTACAAGTTCAGGACCAACCGTACGTTTATCTCCAGCGTCTGCCCAACATAAGGGCGATCGGCATTTTCGGCCATACAGAGCTTCGAACGGCGCGGCTTTTATGCTCGTATGATAACTGTTATTGTAGGAAAACTCAACTAGAGGTAGATGAGTATCCCAGCTGCCGCCCAGATCCATGACACAAGCGCGAAGCATATCCTCTAACGTTTGTATAGTCCGTTCGCTCTGGCCGTCTGTTTGTGGATGGAATGCCGTGCTTAGATCTAATTGAGATCCAAAGGCTTCCTGAAATGATTTCCAGATTCTTGAGACAAAGCGTCCATCTCTGTCTGAAATGATTGAGATTGGCACTCCATGACGTGCCACAATTTCTCTTAAGTATATCTCAGCAAGCTTTCCAGTGCTGTCCTTTTCACGGATCGGCAGGAAGTGCGCAGACTTTGTTAATCGATCAACTATTACCCATATCATATCGTGCCCTCTTGGGGTCCTGGGTAATTTTGTTATGAAGTCCATCGAGATTTGCTCCCACTTCCACACGGGGATTTCTGGTGGTTGTAATAGGCCGGACGGTTTATGATATTCTGCCTTAACCTTGGCACAGGTTAGGCATTTTCCAACATAAACAACAACATCGCTTTTGAGTCTCGGCCACCAATAATATTCTTTCAAGACTTGATACATTTTGTCCGATCCTGGATGGATCGAATATCTCGATTTGTGGGCTTCATTAAGGATGACTTCTCGTATGCCACCATAGAGTGGAACCCAAATACGCTTCTTGAAGTATAAGGCTCCCTCTTCGTTTGGCACCATGTATTTCAGCAAACCCCGTAGGTATTCAACTAAAGGTTTTCTTCTTTAAGAGCTTCTTGTTGTGCATCACGAATGCGTGAAGTGAGGTTCGTTCGAATCGTCATTTCTAATGCTCGAACCCTTAGGGTCTTAACCCTTTCTTTTCGGCTCAACGCGTCCGCTACAACGTTTGCCTTTCCAGGATGGTACTTAATCTCACAGTCATAATCGTTCAGCAGCTCGACCCAACGTCGCTGGCGCATATTCAATTCCTTTGGATCAAATATGTGTTGTAAGCTTTTGTGATCTGTGAAAATTGTACATCGAGTACCATATAAATAGTGTCGCCAGATCTTCAAGGCGAATACCACCGCGCCCAACTCTAGGTCGTGGGTGGTATAGTTTCTTTCATGAACCTTCAATTGTCTTGAAGCATAAGCGATGACTTTCTGGCGTTGCATGAGCACGCAACCCAAGCCTTGTCGTGAGGCGTCGCAGTATACCACGAAGTCTTCAGTGCCTTCGGGTAATGATAGTATCGGTGCATCGCAGAGCTTGTTCTTAAGTAGTTGAAAGGCTTCTTCCTGTTTGTCACCCCAGTCGTATTTCTTGTCTTTTTGTGTAAGGGCAGTTAGCGGTTGAGCTATCTTTGAGAAATTCTCAATGAATCGCCGATAGTAGCCCGCTAAGCCCAAAAATTGTCGAACTTCAGTTGGGGTCCTGGGGGCTTCCCAGTTCTTTATTGCTTCTATCTTGGACGGGTCTACATGAATGCCCTTCTCATTCACAACGTGACCAAGAAATTGTACTTCGAGAATCCAGAATTCGCATTTCGAGAACTTTGCATAAAGCTTCTCTTTCTTCAGTAGTTCCAAGATGGTTCTGAGATGTTGCTCGTGTTCTTCTTTCTTTCGCGAGTAAATCAGGATATCATCGATAAATACAATCACGAATTTATCGAGATATGGTTTGCATACGCGGTTCATCAGATCCATAAAGACCGCTGGTGCATTCGTCAGCCCAAACGGCATCACAAGAAATTCGTAGTGCCCATATCGCGTTCTGAATGCAGTCTTTGGTACGCTTTCCTCTTGGATTCTCAGCTGATGGTATCCAGATCGAAGGTCGATCTTGGAATAGTAGCTTGATCCTTGCAGTTGATCAAATAAGTCATCAATCCTTGGTAGCGGGTACCGATTCTTGATAGTGAGCTTGTTCAGTTCCCTATAATCGATACACATCTGCAGTGTTCCATCCTTCTTCTTTACGAATAATACTGGAGCTCCCCAGGGTGAGAAGCTTGGCCTTATGAATCCTTTATCCAACAACTCCTGGAGTTGTGTAGATAATTCTTGCATTTCGGATGGAGCAAGTCGATAGGGTGCCTTGGCTACAGGAGCGGCTCCTGGAACCAAGTCTATACGGAATTCGACTTGTCGTTGCGGAGGTAGTCCTGGCAGATCTTCGGGAAAAACATTAGGGAATTCCTTCACCACAGGAATATCTTCGAGTTTTGGCTCCACAGCCTTCTTGTCTATAACGTGTGCTAGGAAAGCGACACATCCTTTCCTTAAGCACTTCTGTGCCTTCATGCAACTGATGATTCGAAGAGGTGCGTCTCATTTTTCTCCATGCACGATGAGAGTTTCACCGTTCGTTAAAGGGATACGAATGATTTTCTCATGACAAACAACTTCAGCTTTGTTCTTGGACAGCCAGTCCATTCCCACCACTACATCGAAGCTACCCAATTGAATAGGTAAGAGGTCGATGCTAAATCTTCGTTCACCAAGTTCTAGTGTACAGCCTCTAACAACTTCGCCCGATTCAACGAGTTTACCATTGGCTAGTTCTATGGAATAAGGAATTTCTAATCTACTAGATTTTATTCCGAGTATACGTTTAAAATCCACAGACATGAAGCTATAATCGGCGCCAGTGTCAAATAATATGGATGCAAAGTGATTGTTAACGAGAAACGTACCGGTGACCACGTTAGGGTCCTCGCGTGCGTCTCTTGCTCCAATCACAAATGCTCAAGCCGGAGCGTTGTTTTTCTTCGGCCAGTCTTTCATGAAATGATCATTGCTTCCACAACTGAAGCATCCTTGGTTCCGCCCAGCTCTATTACCATTCCGGTTACCATTGCCATTCCCACCATGGTTTCCATTACCATTACCACCATTGTTTCCATTACCATTACCATTGTTTCCATTACCATTACCATTGCGGCCTCCAATACCTTTTCCCCAGCAATCTTCGGTACGGTGGCCTGGCTTCCCGCAGTTCTCGCATTTTCCAACGCGACAGTTTCCCACATGGTGAAAGTCACAGCGGTTACATTTGGGCAGAGTGCCCTGATATTTCTTAGCCCCAGACTCATTTGCAGCTCCGAATAGGGCTGTAAACGAACTGAACTTTCAGCGAACAGTTCATGAACCGTTCGGCGGGAAGTTCGTTTGTGTTCGTTCATTTAATAAATGAACGAACACGAACAAAAAAATTCGTTCGTTTAGTTAAATGAACGAACATGAACAAAGACCGTGTTCGTTCATTTGTGTTCGTGAACGTTCGGTAACGTGTTCGTTTACGTTCGTTTGTGTTCGTTTGTATGTTCGTGTTCGTTTGTGTATAGGAATATATATATATATATATATATAATATTTTATTACCCAACTTATATTATATTATATTATATTGTATGGCCCAACTTATATTTTATTGGTTATTTGTTAGATATTTCATTATCACCTAAGGTCTACCAGAATATACAATTGAAAGTTTGAAAGAACAAAAACCCTAAGCATTATTAGCGCCGTTCCAGATTCTGGATCCCATTTTCTCCGCCATCGACCAAGCGCCGCTCTCTCCTCCGCTCCCTCCGTCGTTCCTCTGTCAATCACCATCGTTCAACACCGTTCCCACTCATGTAAGGTTCTTTGTCACATTTTTTCCATTCAAGTTAAGTTATATAAATAGATTACATAGCTGATGCATTTATAGAAATAACTTCTTTGTCACATTAAGCTACTCAAGTTTGGATAATTAGCTTGGTATGTTTTGGGTGGATCTACTTAGTGTTTTTTGTTATGATCATCTTCGAAAGTAAATATATGTTCGTTTGTGTTTGTTTATGTTCATTAACGTTTGTTTGTGTTCGTTTGCGTCCGTGTGCGTTCATGAACGTTCGTTTGTGTTCGGTACCTAAATTAACAAACGAACACAAACGAACACGAACAAGTTCATTTCCTTAACAAACGAACACGAAAAAAAAATCTCGTTCGGTAAGTGTTCATGAACTGTTCGTGAACACATGAAATCCTTAACAAACGAACACGAACAAGGCCGTGTTCGTGTTCGTTCAGTTCGTTTGCAGCCCTAGCTGCGAAGGCTTTTGCCTCCCTAGGTGGGTTAGTGTCACGCTTCTTGTTGTTCAAACCCTTGTTGTTACGAATTGCTTGATTCAGGTTTGCATGTTTCCTTTTCTTGTCACCGGACGACTCAGCATGCGTCTCGGTGTTTTCTGTTGGGTTCAGTGACAGCTTCTTCATCCGAATACAGTCTTCAGTAAGGCTGACAGCCAGAGTTACAGCCTCGGTGATTGTTTGTGGTTTGGCCGACGTCACCATGCCACGAAATTCTGGGGCCAGTCCCCAAATGTGGCGTTCAACGCGCTTGAATTCGGGAGTCACCATGTAGGGAAGCACTCTAGACAGATCGTGGAACCTTCGAGTATATCCATTAATGTCAGCACCTTCCCTAGTCAAGTGCCAGAACTCCGTTTCCAGCCTTTGGAGTTCCGCGCGAGAGCAATACTTCTCTCTCATTCTTTCCTTCAGTTCCTCCCAAGTTAGGCCATAAGCGGCATCGTCACCCAAAGTTTGGGCTTGCAGGTTCCACCAAGTCAGAGCTTCATCGACAAACAACCCAGTGGAAAAAGTGACTTGCTGGTCCACGGTACACTTGCTCATGCGGATAGTAGCTTCAGTCTTCTCCGTCCAGCGCACAAATGCTACTGCACCTCCTGTGCCGTCATAGTTCATCGGCTTGCAGTCGAGAAACTGCTTGAAAGTGCAGCCTGGAATTGATTCAACCAATTCACATGTGAGCAATCGAAGAAATAATGAAACAAGGACCGTTCATAAATTTCTCCATGCTTTGGACATTGTCTTAAGGTTACCTTGAGCTTCGTTGCCTCCAGATGAATCTCCGTTCCCATTACGTCTAGCGTTGCTTGGGCCACCACTGTCTTGAGTACGGTTCGCCTCGTATTGGGCGATAGCAGCGGAGATCCTTTCCTCCAGTAGAGCGTTCAGCTCCTCAGCAGTTCTTGGCAGTGGGGGAGGTGGAGGTTGATCATCATTGCGAGCATTCACAGCTTTCCTGGGTGCCATGTTCTGACAGAACATAACACAACAGGGTTAGACATTTGTTTGATATCGTCACACTAGACAGTAGTATCATATATATATTCACAGGTATATATACCACATAAGTGACATCAAACAATTATTACTCTAGCAGAGTACTTAGTAGGCTTGCACTGAGGGAATCTATACGTGACAAGACTTGCTGTGATTTTTGTGCACTGAATTCCATAATTATGTATGCATCCATAATTACGTTACTCCTTGCACAGTCCGCACAGTTTGTTTCATCCTCGTATTTCTTCCTTCAGATGGGCCATCGCTTTCAGATAAAGTCACGTATACTTGTGACATTCTACTTCTAGTACATGCTAATTATCACACATAATTTGCAAGAAATTTCTAGACAACGACAAGTGCTACTCAAGTGCACTGTAAGTCTCGTAGTGTCTTTTCTAGACTCATGTAGACAGTTTCAGGCAGTGGATGTCGCAGGATGTTTTATGCAATGAAAACTCTTTGAAAAATTGTTTTCGTGAAAGGATCCTAGAGATTGTAGACTAGACTCGAGAAGGAATCCTGGTTCACTACAATCGCAGCTCTGATACCAATCTGTCACACCCCTTTCTGCGGCGGAAGCGCGAGGTGTGATCATGAAAGGTTCTCATTGCATACGAAAGGTAAACATACTACATGCTCATGAAAATAACTTCAAATACCATAGTTTGAAAACATAAGTTAGCGTTTACATCGCGAGTTAACATAAAACATTGTCTTAAAAAGTTTACACTTTATTTAAAGACAAACATAAGCGACATCCACGAGCAGGGGTAAGACCGCGCGCACATCCACTTCTAGTTACCTGAAATACATGTGAGTTTTGAAAAAAAACGTCAACATAATGTTGGTGTGAATTCATGCAGTGATTGTTTTGAATGTTTTAAATACTTGAATAGAAACATAGTATGTAACTTGTAGAATGTATGAATGTTTGAATGTAACTTGTAAAACGCATCTATAAACTGAGTACTATGAATGTTTGAATGTATTGATAACACATATCTGTAATCTCCTTATTATGAATGTTTGACTGTGTGAGATCGCTAGTGGTTTGCAAGGCCACTAACATATATCACGACATAGGAAGCCACCAAACCTAGCCATTTTTGTCGACTTTGACTGAGACACGGAAGCACTCATTGGTAGAAGTAGGCCAAGAGTGGGGTTGCCTGAAACCCATTAGATCTAACCTTTTGTTCCGCGGTCTGAATGTATACGTTGATTAATGGTGCTTATGGTACCCTATTCGAGACATGATCTAGAATGTTTCACTTGAATGTTTTTGTACTCCATCATACCATATGTGAACAATGTAACATTTGTAACATGTATTTCACCCCCGAGGTTATAAAACCAAAAACAGTTAAAGAAAAGGGGGAGCATGAACTCACAACTTTGCGTTCCTGTGCGTCGTAAACTTCACCGGATTTGCTTAATTAACGTCGTAACCTATACGTGTTTTCTTAACGTTAGTCACTAGACTTGCGTCGCACAAGTACAGTCACTCTCTTTTGTGTATATTTTCTTGTGTTAAAAATATTTTATATTTTTAACTAAATGTCTTACTTACATTATTTCTCAAAAATAAATATAAGCTTTTGTATTTTGCACTTTGCACCCGAATTATGTATCTTGTATGTTGTATGTGTATTTTTTTTTTTTTGTATTTTTACTCGTTACGAGTATCTCCAAATCATATTATTTTTACTCTAAAAATAATATATATCTAGTTCCAAAATAATCACATAATCACACAAGCGATAAATATATATTCTAAATATATATTTAGTAAGTTTGTTTACAAAAATCCACCTCCGAATACTTGGTCATTTGATAACAAAAACCATGGCGAAGTTTGTTTGGAAAACTAGTCGAAAATATATTCATAACACTTGTCACCAAAAATATTCTAAGTGTTATTTTCTGGAAAAAATTTGCCAAAGTTAGTTTCCTCTGTAATTGGAGGTGGCCACGCTTACTAGCGTATCATTTTCTTTTAAAAATTCAACCAATCAATTTTCCGTCATCAAAACCATCTTCAAATATCAAACTAGTCAAAATAAACATAAATCGCATACACATGAACTTGCAAGTTGTGTAAAATTATGTAGTAACTTTTCAACACATTTAGTGGGTCTTTCCATCTCTAAAAATAAAATCATTATCTCAAAAATTTTATTTTTAAAGAATAAGAAGTTTTACAACTTCTAGTCGGTATTTACGAAAATTATTTCTTTGTTAAAACTTTTGTTGCACAAGTGTCCACACACTTGTTTGTTCACAAAAACACCTCTAGTTTATGAAATATCCGACTTAAAATAAGACTTGTATATATTTTACTTGGTCCTTCGAAAATACCACTTGTAGATCTTTAGATCTACTAGTTTAGAACTCCATTTTATAAGAAAAACTATTTTTACACAAGTTCATGTTTGTGAGTGAAAGGGTTCGTCATCTAGTTACTTTTTTTTCACTAAACATAGTGCTAGTTCATGTTCCATGAACATGACCTAGCATGGTTAGATGGCGATCCGTTCCCCTACTAGCATTCAACAATAATAAATAACCATAACAAAACAAGTTTCATAAGTTTTACACTAATATTTACTCATTAACCACCATATTCATCATTCTAACTAGACTTTAAGATTTGATCTCTAGCGTTTATGATTTTTACCCGTTAAATTTCTTATTAACCACTTTAAACAAGATCAAAAGGGTGTTTAGAATCACTTACAACTAGCTCAAGGCTAGGGAAGAAACAAGATGTAAATGTGGTGGATAAAAGCAAATGAATGGGGTCTTTCAACTTCTACAAGCTCCTAGCTTCCTTAAATGCCTTCTTACACCTTTGTTAATGCCTAGAATACTTGGTAAAGGATTGGAAATGGAGAGGTTGGGAGAGGGTGTTGGAGCCGTGAGGTTAGAGGGAGAGGTGGAAGGTTATGGCAAGTTGAAATGGTGTAGAATGTTGTATGTTTAGTCTTGAGGTTAATATAGAGAAACTTCCAACTTTCTTTTACATATAGGTTATAATGTCCCAACTTTAAGCAACAAGTTCAATTAACAAATCAAAAGAATTCTTGGTGTGGAGCCCCCATGTCTAACCGTCCTCAAGGGGGGAAGGTGTTCCTAGTTCCATTTCAATGTTTAGTTATATTAGTTAGGTGATTAAATAAAGTATTAGTGTGTTATTATTTATAACGGGTGTTAGGGTATTCGGGGACCCTAACCGGCTCAGTAAAATATAAACAATGTCATTGACAATATTTTTTTTGTGCTCCGGGTAAAGTCCGGTTGTTCGGTTAGACACCGATTCGTTAAAGTGCTAAATTACACTTTTTAGTGTCTAATGAGTACCTTTTTGTAACACTTTCGATTCCCGACACTTAGGGAAACATTCTGACTGAAAAATTATATTTTCTGCATAATATTCGCGTGCTAAAAGCTGAATTATTGCTGAATTATACAAAATTCTGCACTTAAAGTGCGTTTCGGGTGCTTTTTAGTGCTTATTTTTGCTTACGTATAGTATATATATTAAACCCTTGTATGTACTCTTGGGTTTTAATGTATTCTTGTCGTTGGACCTTCACCTAGGCTCCACTTTTATTGTCTGACTGCTTTCTGCAGTTCTGTTGACACATTGTGTCCTACCGGTGAGTTTACTAATATAATTTTTTTTGACGCAACGCTCTCGTTTATGCATAAAGCATTATTTTAAAGTATACAACTTGCATGAATTCACTTGTTTCGTATGTGTTCAGACATTGCTGACAATTAAGCACATAATTGCAGTCATTAAATAATAATTAAAGTGTACGGAAATTACCGGTTTGGCGCCAGTTGTCACATGATTGTTGTTTGAAACACCTTGAAATCACTTCTAGACCACCATATGGACTTGTAAACATCTTGTAATGGGTTTGATTTCTTTGGAACAAGATTAGAAAGTTGAAAAATGGCTGAATATGGGGTGTTTGGCCAGCTATGTTTGAGAGAGTGATGGAGGTGATTTTTTTTTGAAATATTGTAGGGATTCTAGTGAGTTTATGGAAGGTATAGCAAGCATTGTCATAATATGCACTTCCCTAGGCCAACATATGGAGGTGAGAGAAAGAAAACTTCATGCATGGCTGCCATCTCATGCCCTATGTCTCCTATCTCTCACACATTTCGTATACATATATGTATATATATATATATGTAAATTAGAGTTAAAACTGGTATTTTACTAGATACCGGGTATTTTATCTAGCATTTTAATCCCGTTTTAGTGCGTTTTAAATTATTTTTAACACTCTATAAAAATAAACTCACCAAAATATTAATGAACAATATTTTGTTTGCCTGGACTGGCTACGTTGCCGGTATTTGGCAGTATGCGCGCTGTGTTGCGCGGTACGCGCTTAAAATCGCAAAAATAGGGATTTTGTGCGTTTTTATTTACTTTTATCCTTTTATAGTAATAAACTCATCAAATTGTTACTTAAATGATTATCAGTTGCCTTGACATGCTGTGTTGACAGTATTTTGTCGGTATATGCGCTACATCGCGCGGTACGCACTTAAACTCGAAAAATAGAGTTACTTAGCGTTTTAATTTATTTTTCCTCACAAATATGATTAAAATTATTATTCTAATCATAACAGACTATTTTTAGGATTTTAACACTGATCGGGTTGTCACCGACGTTCGTTTCGCATTTTAACCGTTACGCGATAAGCGTTAATTTTTATCGTTGCCAACATAATTTTTTACCAAAGTTTAAATTTGCCAACTCATTAAATACCATATATAAACATCAAAATCAGTTTAAATAAAACCTTTTATCTATTCACAACACGTGTTACAATTGTACGGTACGGCCTGAAAAGCCGGGTGTCACACTTTTATTCTCTTATCAACTTGATAAGCTTTGCTGACCTCAGGTTGATCAAGTTGTCAAGTGGCTTGGCTTCACACTCAACAATCTCCCACTTGAAGCCACGGAATAATCTTCACCTGTGTTTCAACTGTGCATCAGTATCTCTGTAAAAACTTTGATCTTATCAAATTCTTAGTTACCCTGCCTTCTCTTCAATTATCCTGAAGGTCAGTTGAAGCTATGCAAAGCTTCAACTTGTCTAAGGTGATAACCTTAGTCAACATATCAGATGGATTTTCACTTCCTTTGATCTTCTTCAACTTCAGAGTGCCTTCACTAACTTGCTCTCTGATGAAGTGATATCTCAGCTGTATGTGCTTTGTCTTCGAATGGAAGACATGATTCTTTGCAAGATGAATTGCACTTTGATTGTCACAAAACAGTGCACAATCAACTTGTTCCTTGCCGAGCTCTTTGAGAAAATTCTTCAACCATATAAGCTCTTTGCTTGTTTCAGCAACTGCCATATACTCTGCTTCTGTGGTTGAAAGGGCAACACTTTTCTGCAATATGGACATCCAGCTTACTGCAGTGCCTCCCACTGTAAAGACATATCTGGTGGTGCTTTTGTAAGATTCTTTACAACTACCAAGGTCAGCATATGCAAAACCCTTCAGAATAACCTCTTTCCCCTTAAACTGTAATGCCACTTTTGAAGTCCCCTTCAAATATCTTAGCAGCCATTTAACTGCTTCCCAATGTTCTCTCCCTGGATTGGACATAAACCGACTAACAACACCCACTGCATGAGCTATATCTGGTCCCGTGCATACCATTGCATACATGAGGCTACCAACTACCGATGCATACAGAACTTTAGCCATTTCTGCTTTGTCTTCATCTGATCTGGGTGACTGAACTTTAGAAAGCTTAAAGTGACTTCCCAAAGGTATGCTTCGAATCTTGGCATCTTTAAGGCTGAATCTTTCTAACACTTTCTCAATGTACTTCTCTTGAAAGAGTGTCAAAGAACCATCTTCTTTGTTTCTGAAAATACTCATCCCGAGTATATGGTTTGCAGTTCCCAAATCTTTCATCTCAAACTCTTCAGACATCTGCTTCTTCAGCTTCTTGATCTCTGTCATGTCTGAACCTGCAATCAACATATCAACCACATATAATAGTAGAATGATATAAGAACCCTTAAACCTCTTGATGTAACAACAATGGTCATTGTCACATCTCTTGTATTCGACTCTTCCCATGAAGTTATCAAACTTCAAATACCATTGTCTGGGCGCTTGTTTCAGACTATACAAGCTCTTCTTCAACTTACACACCAAGTTTTCTTTGCCTTTAACCTGTAAACCTTCTGGTTGTGTCATGTAGATATCTTCTTCTAGGTCACCATGTAGAAAAGCTGTCTTGACATCTAGCTGCTCTAGATGCAAACCATCTGCTGCTACAATACTGGGAACAGGTCTGATGGTAGTCATTTTCGCCACTGGAGAAAATATTTCATTGAAATCAATTCCCCCTTTCCGCTGAAATCCCATGACCACTAATCTTTCTTTGTACCATTTGGTACCATCATGTTCATCTTTGACCCTGAAAACCCACTTGTTCTGAAGAGCCTTCTTCCCAAATGGAAGCTTTGTTAAGTGCCAGGTCTTGTTCTTCTCAAGCGACTTCATCTCATCTTTCATTGCTAGCTCCCACTGCAATGAATCTTTCAACCCCATAGCTTCTGAGTAACACTGGGGTTCACCATTTTCTATCAAAAGTATGTAATTGACGGATAGTGAATATCTGTCTGGTGGTCTAACGACTCTGGAGGATCTTCATGGTTGAAACTGAGGAGTTTCTGGGGATTCTATAATTTGAGGAGCGACCTCTTGTTCTTCTTCTGCAGAATCCTTACTAGAATCATCCCCTGAGCTCCCACTGTCGATTGACTCATTCCCATTTTCTGGAATGTCGACTGAAGCTTCTTTTCTTGTTTCACCACTTTCAAATTCAACATAGTCTTTCTGAACTTCTGGTCCTTTGGTGTTTCTGTCTTTGTACAATTCATTTTCATTGAAGACGACATTCTTGCTTCTGATTACTTTTCTGCCTTCATTATCCCAAAGCCTGTAACCCATTTGTTATGACCCATAACCAATGAATGTGCACTTCTTGGATTTTGAGTCTAACTTATCCCTGTCACCAGCTTCTAACAAATCATAAGCACTACAACCAAAGACTCGTAAGTGTTCGAGACTTACCTCCTTTCCTTGCCATAATTCTTCAGGCAACTTGAAATCTAAGGGACCGGTTGGTATCAAGTAGGCTGCAGTGCTAACTGCATCGACCCAGAATGTCTTGGGCATCCCGGCATTTAGCCTCATGCTTCTAGCCCTCTCATTTAGAGTTCTATTCATTCTCTCAGCTACACCATTCTGCTGAGGAGTTCAGGGAACTGTCCTGATCATCTTTATCCCTTCCTTGGCGCAATAGTCAGTGAACTGCTTGCTTATGTATTCACCACCATTATCAGACTTTAAGCACTTTACCTTCAAGTTAGTTTCATTTTCAATAGCAGATTTCCATATCTTAAAAGCATCAAATACAACATATTTATGCTTAAGAAAATATACCCATACCTTTCATGTTGAATCATCGATGAAAGTAACATAATATCTTGAACCTCCTAGAGATAAAACTGAGGTTGGTCCTTATACATGTCACACCCTCAAAATCCACCAGCGGAGTAGTACCGCGAGGCGTGTGACTGACCAGGATCATACCACCAAATATAATAAACATTAAGTAAAGTAAAGTAAAACCAAACGCCTAAAGTTTTCCAAACCAAGTTTAACAGTCAGCGGAAGTATTTAAGTTCAAAACCAAAATATAAGTTTTAAATTTAATAAAGTTTTCAAGAACACGCAGCGGTTTGTGTCCCACAACGACTCCTGCTCCAATTTAAGCTCTAGCTAAAAACTTAATGACCTGCAAGGCATATAATAACGAATCAACAACAAAGTTGAGCGAGTTCACAGTTGGTTGTCCATTTTAACGTTGATCCAAAAACCATAGTTATGTTTCGAAAACCATGAGTTAACCTGTTGGATCTGAGTTTCTTTTTGATTGTATTTTCGTTTGAAATTAAGATGAAAATGAAAGAGTTGTGCAGCGGAATTAAGATGAAAACAAACTTTGCATACAATCAAACGAGAGTAATACTTTAATCAAACATCTTTACACAATGAATCGAAAGATTGAATTTGTTTCAACAACGATTACAATGATTGATGAATGAATGCAAACTCCCCCTCAGCCAGAGCTCAGTAGTTTGTTCGTGCAAAGAAGACAATGTTGTGAAAGAGCTAATAGAACAGTACAAAGTACGGAACTATTTATAGGCACTTGCAAACCACTGAGCATCTTAGCTGACGTCACCATGAAAGTGACATCTAACCTCCTAACAAACTCTAACCTCTGATCTATACAAACTCTGATGTACTAACTACTGCTATTACATTTCTTTACATAAAAGACACTTAAACAGCTGCTGCATCCTTCCACTGTTGTGAACCCAGCAGTGCCTGTCCGGATCAGCAGTACTTGACTCAAGGCAGTAGATTGAGTCAGCAGAGCTTTGGTCTTCCATCAGTCTTTGACATTTGTCAGTAGATGCAAAGCAGCAGTTGTAGGTCAGCACTTAGTAAGATCAGCAGATAGGAGGTCAGCAGATATAAAACCACTTTCAAGGGGAGAGATTTGCATGAACTAACTGTAATCGTCTGCTTATTCTGGATCCACTGCTCTGATCCAGTTTTGGCTTTAATTATCTGTTCCTCTGATAGGGTTCAATCCCAACAATCTCCCCCTGGAACAGATAATGCCAAAACTCTTCATTATTTGTGGAATTCTTTATTGCCTCATCAACATCTCCCTTATCTGACCTTTAAATTGCAATTCAAAGTCTAGGTCATCTGTATCTTCATCATCCCTGCTAAGTGGAAGATCAAGGAGATCCTGCAAATCTTCAAGACTCAGGCCAAGAGCTTGTTCCCTTGATATTTTCTTCACTTCTCCACCAGACCTGAGCAAAGTCAATACGCAGGTCTGTTTGTCAGTTTCCCACTTTTGTATTTTTGATCCTGGTGGGTTTCTTGGGAGATGTTTATTTGCAGAAGTATTTGGAGAGGCTGGCCTATTCATGACTGGCTGAGCAGTACTTGCAGTTTGATCCAAACCAAGAGTTTCCATGATCATTTTCTTTATACCCTCTTTTCCAAGGTCTTCACCTTCCATTAACTCTTTGATGGTTTCAGCAATCAGCTGTTTCTGTGGCCTTCTTTTGTAGATGGCAGCACCAACTGGAGCTGTGGATCTCCTGATTTGCTGCTTTGATGGTCTTTTTGAAACCGCTGCTTCAGGATAGTCAGGCTTTTGAGGAACTGTGGGATCTTTCTTTCTTAATTGTTCCAACTTTTTGTAAGTAGCCCTGACCACATCTTCTTTCCATCTAGCAACTTGTCTTTTGTTTCCATAATCAGCTGCTACCAGTTCCTCTTTCATTCTCCTCAGCTCTTCCTGTTTGTCAGGTACATTCTTTCTAAACTTTGCCCAGTTAGGAGGAGTGTGAGTGACTTTCCTTTTTATCATGTCTTGAATTCTTGCTGCTTCGTTTTCAAGTTCAGGAATAGTCCACTCTTTGTACATGTATCTCTCTCCTTTGTACTTCTTGTGAGCCATGATGCTTTCAATGTAGTCTTTCTTCAGAGTTTCAGCTGCTCTTTCAGAAATTTGTTGACTAACATTTTTTGCAAATTGCTCTAGGGATCTGACTTTTGTGAGCAAATATTGACTTCTCTGTGCAATTTCTTTATCAGATTTCCCTTGTGTGTTTTTCTTTGAGATATCCTCTGCTTGCTTGGCCTTGATTTCCAAATATTCATCAACATTTTTAGGCCAGGGATATCCTTTTATTGATGGCAAACTCCTTTTGGCAGGGTCATCCTCAAAGTAAAAAGATTTTATTTCTTCTCTAACGGCTGCTAATTCAAGAGGAAATTGAACACCTGCAGGAGGTAAGGGCTTGTACATTTTAACTGAAGAGAGAGGAACAGGTTTTGGAATTGTGACAAGTGCTAAAGATGTTGAAGATGTTTGTGGTGGTGAATTGTCATCATCTTTGAGAATTAGTCTTCTCCTTTTTGTAGGAGGGACTGATGATGTTTTGGATGGAACAGTGGTGGTAGATGTAGTGGCAGTGGATTGTGATTGACTAACAGCTGTTGAAACAACTGGTGTTTCAACCACTGTTGTCATTACAACAGATGTTATAACATCTGCTGTCTTCTGCTGTATGTCAGCAGGTGTTGTTTTTGTTGGTGATGATGGTAAAGCAGTGGATGTTGTGTGTGTTGAAGTGGTGTGTGTTGATGGAACAACTGTTTGGCAAGCAGTAGTTTTTGTAACTCCTGTTGCATCAGCTGTTTTATATGGTGGTTTTTTAGCAGACTTTGAATGTCTGGTTGGAATAGATTTGGGTTGCCTTACTTTTCTAGTAGGCTTCTTCTTTTCCTCAACAGGATTTTCATGATCCTTTGACCCAGAAGTACCCTGATCTGGATGATCCATTCTGTCCACCCTGGCTTTCCTTTTGGCCTCTCTATCCCTTTTTACACTTGCAACTGCTTCTGCTAGTGCATTTGTTGTCACATCAATTTTCTTGCTACCATCTGGCAAAGGGATCTTTTTGGTCATGTTTGAATTTTCTGGTTCAAGATAGAGACCATCCTCTATACCCTTCTTTTTCCACTCCTTAATTTTCTCCCCCTTTTTGGCATTATCTTCTGGGATTTGATAAATGTAGTGTACTTTTGGAGGAGCAGTGCCAGTGGTGTGCAAGATCTGAGTTTTGAGAGCCTTTAAATCAGCCTGAGTGTTCTTGAACCTTGACTCCATTGCATTTCTCAGCTGTTGTACATGTTTTTCATGTTGCTGATCTGCTAATTATGCTTGTTGTTGGAGAAAAGATTGAAATAGATTCCAGAGCTCATTTGTAGCAGGTGCCCTTTGTGGAGCAGGTGCTTGAGGTGGAACAGCAGTTGATTGTACCTTCTGAACTTGTAACACCTGTTGTAGCATATCTTTGAGTTCTGCAACAGAGTTATCAAGCTTTGCAATACGATCCGTCAATTTCTGGTACTTTAAACCATCACCCAAGTTAATGGGATCATCTGATTTCCCACTAGCAGTGGTTTTATCAGTGGTAGATGTAGGGAGTATACTCCAAACATTAACCACTGATGCCCCTTTTTCTTGGTACTGGGGTCTTCTTCCTTCAACACTTGACAACCTTTTGATGTTGCCAGTAGGATAAATAAATCCACTGGTGGTTGGCAGAGGTGCTATAAAAGGAATTGCCTCCAAGGAAGTCTTATTAATGTAACCACTGTCCAACTGTAAACAGTGGGTTCAACAGTTGTAGTGGCTGCTTCACTTGGACTACCACCGAGAGTTACTTGTAACTCAAGGTGTCTAACCTCCTCAGGTTGTGTTGGTGGGTTAGCAAAGATTGATACATCAGACCTAGTCAGTTGTTGAGGTATATTCTCATTATCAGGTGATTGAGAAGGACTGGTTAATGCCTGGTTCAAATCAATTGCATCCAACAGTGGTTTTATTGGTGAGGGAATTGTGGATGTGATGATTGGTGTAGAAATTGGATGTGTCCCGGGCATTGGACTGTGGATGATAGAAACGAGTGTTTCCAGAGCATCATGATCTGGAGACCCTATTTGTACAACCTGTTCTTTTTGTGAAGAAACAGGAGGAGTTTCGGTTATGGGTTGAGATATTTGTACCAACTGCTGTGAGGAAGTAGCAGCAGTGGTTTCTTGTGACTTTTGTGTTGTCACTGGCAGGAGCTCTGGTATCTCATCCTCCAGAGATGCCTTTTTGATGGTTTTGGGGGGGGGGGTTTTTGTGTTTTTCTTTTTGTTGGCTTTTTGGTGATTTTAGGTGTGGGTTTCAAAACAGTTTTGCTGCTGTTTTGATCACCTTGAGCAGTGGGCTCAGCAGCAGATACCTGAGGAGCAGTTGTAACTGCTAAAATCTGCTCAGGCACCTCTGCTTGTGTTTTGCAAGGTGCTAACATTCTTGAAAAAGTTTCAGTTGTTAAACTGTTTATTTGAGTAGAATCACCTTGGTTTATTACAGCTAAATCATCCTTACTGAATTTCTTTGCAAAATAGTAACTTAAAAACCTTGGAAACAGTAAGAATGATTTTGTTTCAACATTATTAACCAAATCTTTAAAAAATTCCCGAGAATAGTTAAAATTTTCTCCTTGAAGAATTGCATATCCCAGATTTTGAATCTTTAAAGGGATTTCATTGAAAGAAGTGGTTTTGTTTGAAACACATAGTAGGAGGGTATGAAATAAAAATCTGGTTGCAGATGGAAAATAACCTTTTTCTAAGGTAGTTTTCTTCATCATTGTGGCTTCATACCCTCTCTCAATGAAGTCAGTTTGTAACTCGTTTTTAGTGAAAGAAATTTTACCTTCCTGATCACCGAGTTGAAAGACCTCTGAAATGGATTGTGGCGTGATTTGGACAACTTTACCCTTTATCGAAGAGTTTATGGTGGTTGCAGTGTCTCCTTGTTTTTCAAGGGTTGCATTTTTTCAGAACTCCCTTTGGGTTGCCAAATAGAGTGGTGCATCGGCAGTGAACAAAGTTTTGTACTTTGATTTTGCCATGAGATCAATGATGGAATCGAAAACTTTGGTGGTTCCTAGTTTTGTGAGAAGACCCAGGAGATTGTGAGATGGTTTATGTGGAATTTCAGTGGAGATTGCCTTTTGAGAGGCTGTTTTCGAAGATGATTTGGATGAGGGTTTTGAAGATGACTTCGATTTTGTCATTTTGAAGATGAATGATCGAAGAAATTTGTGAGAGATGAGAAGAAAAACTGCTTTGAGAAGAGAATTTTTAAGAATTCAATTCGACAGTAAAACCCTGTTTTGGTGGTGAGTGGGGGATTTTATAGGGAAGAAAGTGAATGCTGAGGTGGCAGCCGTTACAAAAGGTCTGACCAATATGTACTGCCCACGTGACAACCCCTGTTGAAAGTGAAGGACAGTACTTGTGTGATAGGGACTGATGAAGGCAGTGGTATGAAAGCAGTGGATGATTTTCACTATCAGTGGATAGCATATCAGTGGATAAGACACTGCTTTTGAACAACAGAGTTTATCAAAGTAATGAGAGAGCAGGGGTTGACTTTCAGCAGTGGACAGACTTTTGAAGGAAAGCAGGCTTTTGAACAATCAGTGGTTAATGGCAGACTTTTAAGGATTTTAATGAAAAAATTTCATTTTTAGCTATTTTTAAGGATGGAGTTTTGATTTTCTGAAAACATTTTGTTGCTTTTATTCATAGAAAAACAAGATGTTGCTTGTTATTCCATGTTCAGCATCCCAATTCTAGAGACCAAGCTTTCAAAAGTGGCTGTATCAAGTGCTTTTGTGAGCACATCAGCCAGCTGGTCTTTAGTTGGGACATGATGCAGAGAAATCAAACCTTTTTCATAGCAATCCCTCACAAAGTGATGTCTGATGTCGATGTGTTTGGTGGTTGAATGGGAAACTGGATTTTTGATGATATTTTCTGCTGCCTGACTGTCCAACATGAGTGGTGTCTTCAAGGCAGTGATACCAAAATCCAGTAACTGATTTTGAAGCCACAGGAGTTGGGTTGTACAGCTTGCAGCAGCAATGTATTCAGCTTCAGCAGTGGATGTTGAAACAGCTGCTTGCTTTTTGCTTTGCCATGAGACTAAGCAATCACCTAGAAACTGGCACCCTCCTGATGTGGACTTCCTTGTGGTGTGACATCCAGCAAAGTCATTGTCTGAGAAACCTGAAAGCTTGATGTTCCCATTAGCTGGATACAAGATACCAAGTGTGGGAGCACCTTTTATGTATCTGAAGATCCTTTTTACAGCAATGAGATTTGATTTTCTGGGAGCTGATTGATTTCTTGCACAGACACATGTTGCAAACATGATGTCTGGTCTAGATGCAGTTACGTACAATAAAGACCCAATCATGCTTCTATAAAGTGTTTGGTCAATCAGCTCATCCTTTTCATCAGACATGACCAGCTTATTTGTTGCCATGGGTGTGCTGCATGGTTTACAATCATTCATATCAAATTTGGTTAAAAGTTCTTTAGCATATTTGCTTTGATGAATGAAAGTTCCATTTTGCAATTGCTGTACTTGGAGACCAAGAAAGCATTGCAGCTCACCCATAGCACTCATTTCAAACTCAGCTGTCATGAGTTCTCTAAACTCTTCACACATTGAGTTACATGTGCTTCCAAAAATAATGTCATCCACATAAATCTGGACAATCATTAAATCCTTCCCTCTCCATTTTAAAAACAGTGTTTTATCAATGGTACCTCTTTTGAAACCATTTGAGAGTAGGAAGTTGGAAAGAGTTTCATACCAGGCCCTTGGTGCTTGTTTCAAGCCATACAAGGCTTTGTTTAGCCTATAGACATGATCTGGATAAAATGGATCCTCAAAACCTGGAGGTTGACAAACATACACCTCTTCTTGAATTGTACCATAGAGGAAAGCACTTTTGATATCCATTTGAAACACCTTCATATTGTGGTTGACAGCAAAGGCCAGGAACAGTCTAATGGCTTCCAATCTTGCAACAGGGGCAAATGTTTCATCATAATCAATCCCCTCTTCCTGTCTGTAACCTTGAACCACAAGCCTGGCTTTATTCTTGACAACAATACCCCTTTCATCAGTTTTGTTCTTGAAGACCCACTTTGTGCCAATGGGACTAACCTCTTCTGGCAGTGGTACAAGCTCCCATACTTGTTGTCTTTTAAACTGTTGGAGCTCCTCTTGCATGGCTTCTACCTAGCTGTTGTCTTTCAGTGCCTCTTGGTACTTGACTGGCTGATGGAGTGATAGAAAACCAGCAAAAAGACAAATGTTTTGGGTTTAACTTCTTGTGAGCACCCCTTCATTTATGTTGCCAATGATTTAATCAGGTGGATGAGATCTCAAGAAGATTAAATCTCCTTGGTATGGTATAATGGCATTGGTTGGTGAAGGCTGCAAATGTGTATCATCTGAGCTAACCACTGCTGGGGACTTTGATGATCCAGCAGTGGCTTCAAAAGGTGGTGGAATAGGAGGTAATGAAGTGGACAACTGCTGACTTTTATCCACTGTTTGAGGACTTTTGTCAGCAGTGTTTGAGGATGTGGAAGTAGTGGTTGATGGGCTACTTTGGTCAACAACTGTTGAGGTAGCAGTGGTTGAGCTTTGACAACTGTTTTGAACAGCTGGTGCTTTTCCCTTTGTGACAGACCTTTGAGGAATGATGATTTCATACCCATAGTCTGGTGTTGTATCCTCTGATGGACCTGCACTGTTAGTCTTGACAGCAGTATTTTCAAAAGTGAATTTTTCAAGATCAAACAGATCTGCAGGGTTTGCTGGGATTTTCATTGATGAAAGTTCATTGAACTTTACATTCAAAGTCTCCTCCACTGCCTTGGTCCGTGTATTGAACACTTTGTAGGCCTTGGCAGTGGTTGAGTATCCCGAATGATAACCACAATCAATTTTGGCTGCAAATTTTGAAATGGAATCTTTTAAGTTCAAAATAAAGCATGGGCAACCAAACACTTTGAAATATGAGATCTGTGGTTTAATTTTATACAGAATTTCATAGGCAGTCTTTTTGTGCCTGGGGTTTATTAAAACTCTGTTCTGAACATAGCAAGCAGTGTTTACTGCCTCTGCCCAGAAAGTTAATGGCAAACCTGAATCTGCAAGCATGGTTCTGGCAGCCTCAATCAGAGTTCTGTTCTTCCTTTCCATTACCCCATTCTGCTCTGGTGTTCTAGGGATGCTGTACTGCCTTACAATCCCTTTTTTCACACAGAAGCATCCAACTCCCTATTTTTGAATTCTGTGCCATTGTCACTCCTGAAGCTTTTCACTGGAAGGTCAAATTGCTTTTCAACCGGTATTACAAAGTCTTGCAAAATGCCTGCAGTTTCATCTTTTGAGTGCAAAAAGAAAGTCCATGTGAACCTAGAAAAGTCATCAACAATAACCAAACAATATCTTTTCTTTTTGAGGCTCATGACTTGAACTGGGCCAAACAAATCCATGTGTAGCATTTGCAAACACTGGGTTGTTTTGGACTCTTCAATGGACTTGTAAGAACTTTTATGCTGTTTTCCTTTTAAACAGGAAATGCAATGTTCAGGACATGAAAACAATTTTTGTGGTAGGCCTCTCACCAAACCATTTTTTGAAATTTTTGTGATTGTCTTAAGATTTGTGTGTCCCAGCCTTCTGTGCCAAAGTTCTGTCTCTTTGTTAGAGGCAGCTGAGAACAGACAGGCATCAGCTCTGGGACACTCTTTTGACATGTCAACAACATAAACATTGCCGCTTCTTTGAGCAACAAGTTTAGTTTGACCAGAGTTGATTATTGCTTCAATCTTTTTGACCATTTCTGGTCCAACAATCCTACAACAGTCTTTTGTGAAGAATGACCCAAATCCCTTGTCACTCATTTGGGACACACTCAGAAGGTTGAATTTTAGATTGTCTATTAGATTGACATTTTCAAATTTTACATTTCCAGATTGCACTGTTCTAGACCCCAGAACTTTCCCTTTACTATTATTCCCAAAGGATATATCACCCCCTCCATGGATTTTAAAGTCTTTGAGGAGGGCTTTACATCCTGTCATGTGCCTGGAGCCTCCACTACCTACATACCAAAGACTATCAAAGCATGCAGAAGCTCCCTGCACATGAAGTAAAAGGATTAGTTCATTAAGGTCTCCAAAGCCAACAAGGCTTTGGATGGGGTCTCAACAGTGTCTGGGATGGATGCGGAATGATGGACAGTGGTTAGGTCAGGAGTTTGAACTGTTTTAGGACAGTGTTTCTCTAACCACTGTTGTGGGTCCTGACCAATCATCTGCTGGTAACCAAAAGGATGCTTGTTCACTTTGGGTTTAGAGGGCCTTTTGTAGGCCTCATAAACGTGAGGAATCCTTTGGTAAGACTGTTTTTCTCTGCCTTTTCTGAACTGATTGGCAGGGGGTGCATCAGTAACCTGAACATCTCTTTTGACAGATGTTTTGTTCAGCTGTTTTGTAACAGCTGTTTGAACTGGCACAAACAGTGGTTGTTTCTTGGTGAATTTGACAGATGTTGATGATGATGATGGACTCAAGGATGTTTTAGCAATGTACTCATTCTTTTTCACATCAAAGTTTTTGAGATACACACATGCTTGAGTTTTGTGGTTTGTTTTACCACAGACAATGCAACCTTCAGCTGAAACAATGACACTTGTTCTGTTTAAGTCATAAGCTTTTAAGTGGAAACAATCTTTTGTTAGATGATTCCTTTTCTCACAGAATTCACAAAACAAGTTATCAATTTTTTCTTTCTTCTTTCTCTTTTCAGACTCCTTTGCAGCAGAGGTTTTAACCACTGCTGGGATGTCCTTGAGAGGTATGACTTTAGCTTTTGGAGCCTTGACACCATCAATTGATGTAAAGTCCATTGGCTTGAAATTTTCAAGAATGTCACACTCATCAGACCATTTTGGTTTAAACTGGTATTCTTCAAGCTCCTCAAAAGTAGAGGATTCCATTGGTCTGTCAAGTGTGATTTTGTTACCAAGTTTGTCAGTGATTTTCACTTCTTGGCCATTCTTGTTTGTGGGGATGAACTCAGTGGTTACATCAGTGGTTTGAACAGATTTTTCAAAAGCAGTGTTTTCATCATCATGTTTTCTATAGCCAACCCCAAATTTCACATTGCTTTTTCTCTGTTTTTCAAGCATAACCTCATATCCTTTGCAGGATTCCACCCATCTTTCACAAGTAATCTGGGCGGACTCCAACTCCTTTTTGTAAACTTGGTATTTTTCTACCATAGTTTGAAGTTGGGTTTTGGTTATACTTTGCTCTTCTTTTAGACAGCTGTTCTCTTTTTCTTTTTTAGTCAATTTGTTTTTAAGTTCTTTTAAAGACCTTTCAAATTTGACCTCATCAGACAAGATTTTATCCCGAAGGTTTTCATTCACCTCTTTAATGTTAGCAAAAGCAATTATGCAATTGTCAGAACACAGTTTTTCAAGAACTTGAGGAGATACCTTGGCAGCTGCCATCATTGCACAATCACATTGATGATCTTCCTCATCATCAACTTTCACCTTCTTTTCACCAGCCTTTTCTTCCTTCTCTTCTTGTTTGTCCTCTTCGGACCATGGATCTGTCAGTGGTTCAATCAGGGAACCTGAACTTTCTCCCAACAGTAGTTCACCAGCCACAGTAGTAACCACTGCTTCAGTCACCTCTTCCACTGTTTCAAAGCTCTGCTGTTCCTCCTCAGTTTCAACCCCCTCCTGTATTGACTCTATTGCCATCAAACAAAACTCATCATGAGAAGAATCATTAGAAGCATAGAGTGCAAAATTTTCATCAGTAAGGTCTTCAGGCATACTGCTCCAGTCAACAAACCCTTGAGTGAAAAAACTTTGTTGATCTGGTTGTGCTGCTGCTGGAGCAGTGGTTTGAGGTGCAACAGGTTGCACTTGTACCTGTGGAGCAGGGGTTTGAACATATTGGATTTGTGGAACAGAGATTTGGACATAATGTACTGGCACAGGGGCAGCAGCATAGTGAGCAGTGTTCACTTGAGCTGCTGGGGCATATTGGGCATAGTGCACAGTGTTTTGGTTTTGAGGTCTAGGATTTGAGCTAGGATGAGTAATTATGGGACCAGTAGTTTGACTCCTACATTCCCTAGCGAAATGTCCCAACCTATTACACTTGTAGCACTTGATTTTCGATTTATCCAACCCAACCCTTAGATTCCCATGCAAACCTGGGAATTTTCGCCTTGTTCTTTTGTAGAACTTGCTAGTTCTAACACTTAGCAAAGCCAGTTGGTGCAGGATGTCCATTTCCTCTAAATCAGTGGGATCAAAATGTTGCAAATCATTTAATTCAAAACTTAAATTGTCTGACATCTGGTTTTCGTTTGCAGTGAATGCATAACTAGCAGAGTGAGGATCAGGGTTGTTAAAATTTGCACCAGCAGTTATGTCAATGAAGTGATCATAACCCTGATCCTTACCACTGCTCCCAGATTCTTCTTGACCTAGAAGAGCAGTATTACCGAAAGTGTAGTCATCGGTAACTTTTCCTGACTCTTGTAACCTCCTTTTCTGGTTCAACTCCCTTTCGTAGGTCAGGAGTCGACCGTGGAGTTGGATCAAGGTCAGATCCTTGAATTCAGGTGAGTTTCGGGTGACAAAAGCTATGGTGTCCCATTTTTCTGGCAGTGACCTGAGGAACCTGCTATTTTGAGTTGAGTTTGTAAAAGTGGTGTTAACAAGCCTCAGTTCACTGATGAGACAACTGAAACGCTCAAATTGTTGCGTTAGTGATTCGCCTTTAACGTAGCAAAATGTTTCATACTGTTGGTTCAGGATTTCCCTATTGTTTTCTATGACTTCTTCAATTCCCCCAAACTGTTCCTTAAGTGCGTCCCATAACTCTTTGGCACTGTTACAGTGTAACAGTCCAGTATATATCTCATTGGGCAGCGCTGATGCTACGATGCTAAACGCTTTAGCATCTAGTTCGATCTTTTGAAAGTCGGTTTCGGTATAATTTTCAACTGGTTTTGGAACGAACTTTTTAGCATCTTCAGCACTTGGCACTGAAGGAACATGGGGACCATAAATGACAGACTTCCAACAACCTGTGCTTTGTTGAGCGAGGATGTGACCCATCCTCCTCTGCCAGATGTTGTACTCATTTCTTTTTAGCATAGGTGGTTTAAAAAGCGAGCCGATGTTGTTTTTATCATCTTGAGATTGTGACGTCATTCTTGTTGTTTTATAGACACTGAGAAATCAACTTTAATGGTGATTAATCCTTGCTCTGTTTTTCAACGGACGAACAAACGATCAGTATCAACTGTTATGAGCTGAACTATTTACGTCAAAATGATTGTTAAATCAAATTTGACTGTCCAAGCTCTGATATCAATTGTTGGATCTGATTTTCTTTTTGATTGTATTTTCGTTTGAAATTAAGATGAAAATGAAAGAGTTGTGCAGCGGAATTAAGATGAAAACAAACTTTGCATACAATCAAACGAGAGTAATACTTTAATCAAACATCTTTACACAATGAATCGAAAGATTGAATTTGTTTCAACAACGATTACAATGATTGATGAATGAATGCAAACTCCCCCTCAGCCAGAGCTCAGTAGTTTGTTCGTGCAAAGAAGACAATGTTGTGAAAGAGCTAATAGAACAGTACAAAGTACTGAACTATTTATAGGCACTTGCAAACCACTGAGCATCTTAGCTGACGTCACCATGAAAGTGACATCTAACCTCCTAACAAACTCTAACCTCTGATCTATACAAACTCTGATGTACTAACTACTGCTATTACATTTCTTTACATAAAAGACACTTAAACAGCTGCTGCATCCTTCCACTGCTGTGAACCCAGCAGTGCCTGTCCGGATCAGCAGTACTTGACTCAAGGCAGTAGATTGAGTCAGCAGAGCTTTGGTCTTCCATCAGTCTTTGACATTTGTCAGTAGATGCAAAGCAGCAGTTGTAGGTCAGCACTTAGTAAGATCAGCAGATAGGAGGTCAGCAGATATAAAACCACTTTCAAGGGGAGAGATTTGCATGAACTAACTGTAATCGTCTGCTTATTCTGGATCCACTGATCTCTGATCCAGTTTTGGCTTTAATTATCTGTTCCTCTGATAGGGTTCAATCCCAACATAAGCTGTTCCTTGTTTCCTAAACCATACTCAGTGGGGGCTTCCCCATGTCTCCCACTAGACCCGTTACCATATCGACTACTGGCTGTAGTTATGTTTATGTGCCCTGCGTCAATGTCTATCATCATTGACTAGTGCCCAAGTCCATTAGTCCACGCCCATCCTCTGAGGCACGGTGTGAGGCTTGTCAAACCTAATAGCGCTATTTAACTAATGACCCGTTCGCCATTGGCCGGCGATTAAGTCGATATAAAATGAGGGACTTAATGATAGAGTTTTGACTAGTGTCAATGTTGTCACCCTTCAGTTAAGAGGGTGGGAGCACGTGTCAAGAAGAGCACGCAGGTTTTAATGTTATCACCCTTCAACAAAGAGGGTGGGAGTACGTATTCTACCCAAGGAGAATACGCAGGTTTCCTTAGTATACTTTAACCCATTCCCAAACCACCGAGAATCCCATGCCTTGTGGAAAGTGTGAACTCAACATTGGTTGCTCGGTTGAACTCTTAAAATAGATAACGGTCAGGGTTGGTCAATCACATCCTAATATGATTACCATTTAGTTTGTTAATGGTTTTAAATAAAACACAAAGTTCCTACACGCATCTATCACATAACACGCACTCACTTTAATAATTCACGCCCATATAAACATCCCATCTATAACCATTCAAAACCAAGCATACGATATTGCACACAACACTTTCATTGACATATAACACGTTAGATCATCCTCAGAGACACGCAAACTACTACTTATGTCGTTTCAGCTTTAACATCCAAAATTGGGCTGTTTTCGGGCATTTTAATAAAATAGGTAACTTATTCCAAAAATTCCCAAATTTTTACAAAATGTTTTAGATGATCCAGATATTATTATGCCAAAATATCGGGATCCAATTCATCACCAATTATTTTATAAAATACGTTTACCGGGCTACAAACAGATTCGTCACTTTCTGACTGCAGTCCGCGGAAAAATTCATTTAAATTTCATCGTAAGTCCGATTGACAAAATTCCAGTTGGCCAATTACAGCAACATCAGTGGCCATCTACAGTACAAATTTCGTGACCTTATTCTACACAGATTTCATGATATGTCGAAAAACATAACACACATTTTCTACAATAAAAACGCAGCTTTTACTGCTGTACAAAACGGACCTTTACGAATAGCAAACGACCTCAAAAAAATATGTTTCCAGTGCCATTTGATTCGGTTTTCGAAAGCATATAATTTAGACTTTAGAAAATCAATTTTTTCGATTTTTAACGGTCCGTTTACAGCCAACTGAAGTTGGCTGTTTTAGTTAATCAGCTTGCTGTTGATTGCTTAAAAGTTACTAATACGCGCATGTAAGATCACAACACCTTCTTATAACGACTAACATCAGATAATAAGTCATTTACATCAGATTCTTATTAAATTTAACATGCTCGGGCATCAAGATCCTAAACCCTAATCCATGAACACATGACTACACATATTATTGATAACACCATGCACGATTCTTGATTCTCATTAACCCTAGATACACCTTGTCATCTTAATACCCCAATATTATTATTTAAACATAATCCCAGCCGTGATTACTTCATATAAATTGTGTTTGAACATTAGAACCATCATTCACACAAGTTTCAAACCGCAAACAAAAACCCTAGTTACTAACTAATCACTTTGATGACCAAAACCACTCAAGAAAACACCAAGTTTCTAGTAACCCTATTTTGTAATCATTCACATCAACATCACAATAAGACATGCCAAAAATCGCAGCCATGAATAAACTTTTGAAGCACATATAGCATTGAAGGAAGCACGACAAGTTAGCTAGAAGCAGAAACGGAAGAATCCAACAATTTCTTGGAGTGATTTGTGAATGGGGGGGGGGGGTTTCCTTCTTTGTCGTCGCACACAATGATCACCAAGGGATATAGGGTTTTGAATTTCTCATTCAAGATACGTATTTAACAAAATAGGTGGGGTTTGGGGCGATTTGGGTGGAGTGGGTTGCAAGGAACATGGGGATTGGGCCTAGTTTGCGCGAAGAGGGATTAAGGGGTGGCGGGTTGGGCTTGTTGTTTGCGCAAAGGGTTTTGGGTGGGGGTTTGGGCTGATTGTTAACACACAAGACGAGTGGCAAATCCATAAAGTGTCGGTTTAGCGAAACTTATAGAGTGGATTCCTCACGAGCTTCTTATCATAATCCAATGAGAAGTTTCATGTCAAAATTAACCTAATATCTCGTTTCACAATGTTACCGTATCACAATCCTTTGGTTTTTGATTTAAGGTTTCACGAAATTCACTTTACACGCCACTAAACATATAATCGATCAAAGACACAAATCACACACCATAAATAAATCACGTATCCTACATGAATTCACAGAGCACTCGTAACACGAATTTACAATGTACATGGATTTATACGAGTTGTCACATCATCCCCAAGTTGAAAGAAAATTCGTCCCGATATTTAGTACATAGTCACTGGAGAAGCTAGTTGTGTTGAGCGTTTTTCCTGGGGTATCACATCCTCCCCCCGTTGGTTTGGAATTTCGTCCTGAAATTCCGGAGTAGCTTCAGTATTGGACTCAGTTTTCTTAACAACTGTAGGTATATGTGTTTTATCTGGTTCTCTCATTCCCAGGTAGACTCTGGGCCACGAAGGGAGTTCCAACGAACTCGTACAATAGATATCTTGGTTTGTTTGAGAGTTTCGATTTCCCGATTCATAATCCCCACCGGTTCCTCGATGAAACGCAGATGGTCGTCGATAGTGAGTTCCTTAAAAGGAACAGTGAGGGTCTCGTCTGACAGACATTTCTTCATATTCGACACGTGGAATACGTCGTGAACACCACTGAGCTCTTCGGGCAAATTTAGTCTGTACGCTACCTTGCCGATTTTCTTAGTGATTTTAATTGGTCTGACATGACGTAGATTAAGCTTGCCCCGTTTGCCAAAACGAACCACACCATTCCAAGGTGCGACCTTAAGTAGTGCTCGATCCCTAATCTGGAACTCGAGCGGTTTTCCTACGCTTATCAGCGTAACTTTTCTGACGGTCACGAGCTGCCGCCATTCGTTGTTGTATCTGGGCAATCTTTTCCGTTGTGTCGACGACGAGTTCTGGGCCAGTAATTGGCTGTCGCCAACTTTTGCCCAGCATAGAGGTGATTGGTATTTCCGCTCGAACAACGCCTTGAACAGAACAGCCTTGATGCTGGGGTGGTAACTGTTGTTGTATGAAACTCCACTTAAGGTAAATGTCTTCCCCGCCATTTCCAAAGTCGATTACACATGCCCGAAGCATGTCTTCAAGAGTCTGGATGGTGCGTTTAGTCTGCCCATCCGTCTGTGGGTGATACGAAGTGCTCATGTCTAGACACGAGCCAAAGGATTTATGCATCGCTTGCCATAAATCAGATGCAAAGCGTGAGTCTTGATCAGAAATGTTAGAAGTTGGCACTCCGTGCCTAGAGACTACTTCCTGCAGGTAGATGTCTGCGAGTGTAGAAAACTTGTCAGTTTCCTTGATCGCCTTTAGTTTGTATACTTAGTTAGTCGATCCACGATCACCCAGATGGCGTCGTTTACTCGCTGAGATCTTGGTAAGCTAGTGACGAAATCTATGGAAATATGCTCCTATTTCCATGTTGGAATTCCTGGGGGGGGGGGGGTTGGAGTAGTCCTGATGGTTTTGGGCCACCAATACAGAGTCTTGTGATCTTGGTGCATCTTGTCAAAACTAGGATGCACCGAGTAACGAGGCTTAGGTGCTTCGCCCATCACCCGCTCTCGTAGGTTTTCGTAGAATGGAACCCAGAAACGTTCCATGAAATAATAAGTACCATCTTCCTTGCATGCGAGTTGCTTTGCCACGCCCCACATGGACTCAGCTAGGAGGTTCTCTTCTTTCAATGCTCCACTCTGAGCGTCACAAATCTGGGTAGGAAGACTGGAGTGGATAGTAAGCTGTAACTCGCGTACACGATTAGGTTTGGTTTTCTTACGACTGAGGGCGTCAGCCACCACGCTGGCTTTGCCCGGATGATACTTGACGGCCCGTTCGTAGTCGTAAGCAGTTCGACCCACCGTCGTTGTCTCGTGTTCAAATCCTTCTGATCCAAGATATGCTGGAGACGCTTGTGATCAGTATACATGGTGCGCTTGGTACCGTACAAGTAATGTCTCCATATCTTGAGTGCAATCACCACTGCTCCCAACTCCAAATTGTGGGTAGTGTAGTTCCTTTCACGAACCTTTAGTTGGCGTGATGCGTAAGCCATGACTTTCTCCCGTTGCATCAACACACAACCAAGTCCTTGGATTGAGGTAGCGAAATCGTCCGTGCCTTCTTGTAACGGAAGAATAGGTGCACTACATAGTTTCACCTTCAACCGCTTGAAACGCGGATTCCTGAGCAATCTTTCAGGTTAGAATTGTGAGGGTTTGTGCATTCGATCAAGGAAAGTGAGTTTCATGACATCAAAAGTCCCACGTTGGAAACTTAATATGAGGTTTTTTGCGTTATAGGGCTCCCTGGTAAGGTGTAGGTATCGTTCGGATTCCTACTAGTTCTTGGAGTAGTATTGGATATCCTCGAAAAGAACAAGTGGTATATCCGTCAAGGTATGCTAAATTCAGATGTCGTGACTAAGAATCTATAACGGTCGTACCGAGTTCCAAGGACAGTGCTTGTGATATCATTATATATGTGACATTCATTTCCCATCGCTCCTCGAGCAACGTTCGTGGAGAGTAACTCTTCCAAGCAAGAGTTCACGGAGAATGTTGCTAGGATGAGGATCATAGGACTCGAGAAGTTTATCGCCACTGGATGTGGAAACATGCAAAAAAGGTAGTCGCAATCGATGTGTAGGTGTTTAAGAATCCGTAGTAGGGGTTTACCTATCGTCGAGGGTATAACTAGTCGTACACCAGTTGCATAAGGTTAAAATGAAGAACGCCGTTTTTCGAATAGAAGCGCCACACTGGTACATTAAGTATAGCAAGGATTAATCAAAGAAGAATGGTTGTAGCACAAGTTTGCAGTGCTAAGGTTGGCTGAAGCTTTCGTCAAAGTTGTCGGGCTGGCCCACATGCGAAGGAGGAATAATTCGCCTTGATCCACGAACTTAGATGGGTTTGAGGTTTGTCGAGTCAGTAAGCAATCAAGTTCAGAGAAGTTTTCTTAGGTTGAGAATGACTCTGAAATATGCCTATGTAGTCAAGAGGTTTCAAGGAAAGGACGCGAAAACATGTTCAAGAGGGTATGAACGTATCAACAACACATCACCCTCCTCAAGGTTTCAAGAAGTGATCACCAATGATAGAAATTCGAGGCTTCAAAATTTTTTTTCTAAACTGGAGTGAGTTCGCATTAGTGTCACTGCATAGAGGAGCGAGGACGTAGTGTCATTGTGGCAAAGGAATGATGGGTTTGTGTAAGCCGGCCTAAGCCAATAGTAGAAATTAGGCATTGCGTCAACCAATAAATACAAGTTGGTACAAAGGCTGGCGAGAGGTTTCCCATAATTAAGGTAACTATCGTAGAGTCAAAAATTCGACTCTGGTAGTGTAAGGGGGAAAAACGGTAAAGTAACAACTCAGCACAAAAAATATCTTTAAAACAATAAAATAAGGAAATCCATTCAAATTAAACCATAAAAGTCACTACAACGAATATTCGCAAAATTTTTAATTACCACGATTGTTTATACGAAAACAAAAGAAAGAAATAACTGGATAATCAAGTGGAAGACGAGTTAGTCGTCCACGTCTCCATCCCCGAGGTCATCACCATCATCATCGTCTCCGTCACTATCCGGGACCTCCTCCGGCTCTTCTTCCTCCTCTTCCGGCTCTTCCTCCGGAACCTCTTCCGGCTCTTCTTCCTTATCTTCTGGCTCCTCCTCCGGAACCTCTTCCGGTTCTTCATCAGACTCTTCCGCCTCCGGCTCGGGAGGTGCCGGGGATGGGGCTGGCTCGGGTGCAGGTGCAAAGCGGGCTTCCCCCAACTGATGGATCCTCCAATTCATCATATCAAGCCTCTCGGCATGCGAGTTAAGCCTTTCTTGATCCACCCGAGTGTCTCCCATGATAAAACCTAGTACCTCGCGCACCTTTAAGGCTTCTTTCTTCAAATCATTAGTTCTCCTATTGAGTTCCCGTATCTGCTCCTCTCGAGCTTCCAGTCGCCCCTCTAGGGTAACATTTTGTTTCTGCAAGGTCTGATTTTGCTCCATTAAGATTTGGTTTTGCTCAATCAGCACCTGGTTATAATCCCGAAGAGCCTTTATCACAGCAGACTCGGCTTGGGCGCTGAGCGGGTTAACTGGCAGCGCATGCGTAGGTCGGGAGGACGACTCCCCGCCCTGCGCGAGTCTCTTTCTATAAGCCGCACGTGTCTCCACCTGACGCGGGGGTGAGTGAGTAGCAGCGGGTGCCTTCCCTGGCGCCCGGGACTGGTCGAATGATGCGGACGGTGCAGACATGCATGTCGAGTTAATAACGTAACGCAAGTTAAACGAAAGAATACACACTCACAATGTACTAAAAGAAAGTGTTGACGCAGAATGGTGGGAGAAAGAATGACAGAAAAGAGTAAGCACATTGGGTTTCATGCAAACAGTCGTGTGTCAAAGTGAGCGTACGGGGGCTAATAAGAGTAGCATACTACAATGTTAAGTGGGTACACCATAAACATAACACCATGCAAATGCAAACTAGCACGTAAGCTACATAACAAAATTCATACCATCTATAGTGTTAAGCCTTACACTTGGAACAAAGTGTCGTTGTGGATCGTTGAGCACTAAACAGGTTATAGTCTGGTTTTTGTCAAAAAGATTTTTCCCCTTTTAAAACCAAGTTCTCTATAACCAATTGCACTGACACTAATATGTCACACCCTCAAAATCCACCAGCAGAGTATTACCGCGAGGCGTGTGACTGACCAGGATCATACCACCAATTATAATAAACATTAAGTAAAGTAAAGTAAAACCAAAATCCTAAAGTTTTCCAAACCAAAGTCCAAAACCAAGTTTAACAGTCAGCGGAAGCATTTAAGTTCAAAACCAAAATATAAGTTTTAAATTTAATAAAGTTTTCAAGAACACGCAGCGGTTCGTGTCCCACAACGACTCCTGCTCCAATGCAAGCTCCAGCTAAAAACCTAACGACCTGCAAGGCATATAATAACGAATCAACAACAAAGTTGAGCGAGTTCACAGTTGGTTGTCCATTTTAACGTTGTTCCAAAAACCATAGTTATGTTTCGAAAACCACGAGTTAACCAGTTCCTTGTTTCCCAAACCATACTCAGTGGGGGGTTACCATATCGAATACTGACTGTAGTTATGTTTATGTGCCTTGCGTCAATGTCTATCATCATTGATTAGTGCCCAAGTCCATTAGTCCACGCCCGTCCTCTGCGGCATGGTGTGAGGCTTGTCAAACCTAATAGCGCTATTTAACTAATGACCTGTTCGCCATTGGCCGGCGATTAAGTCGATATAAAATGAGGGACTCAATGATAGAGTTTTGTCTTGTGTCAATGTTGTTACCCTTCAGTTAAGAGGGTGGGAGTACGTGTCAAGGAGAGCATGCAGGTTTCAATGTTGTCACCCTTCAACAAAGAGGGTGGGAGTACGTATTCTACCAAAGGAGAATATGCAGGTTTCCTTAGTATACTTTAACCCATTCCCAAACCACCGGGAATCCCATGCCTTGTGGAAAGTGTGAACTCACCTTTGTTTGCTCGGTTGAACTCTTAAAATAGCTAACGGTCAGGGTTGTTCAATCACGTCCTAATATGATTACCATTTAGTTTGTTAATGGTTTTAAATAAAACACAAAGTTCCTACACGCATCTATCACATAACACGCACTCACTTTAACAGTTCACGCCCATATAAACATCCCATCTATAACCATTCAAAAGCAAGCATACGATATTGAACACAATACTTTCATTGACATATAACACGCTAGATCATCCTCAGATAACTTACCCAACATTTAGACACACAAACTACTACTTATGTCGTTTCAGCTTTAACATCCAAAACTGGGCTGTTTTTTGGGCATTTTAATAAAATAGTTAACTTATTCTAAAAATTCCCAAATTTTTACAGAATGTTTTAAATAATCCAAATATTATTGTGTCAAAATATCGGGATCCAATTCATCACCAATTATTTTATTAAATTCATTTACCGGGCTGCAATCAGATTCGTCACTTTCTGACTGTAGTGCACGGAAAAATTCATTTAAATTTCATCGTAAGTCCGATTGACGAAATTCCAGTTGGAGAATTACAGCGACATCAGTGGCCATCTACAGTACAAATTTTTGTGACGTAATTCTACACAGATTTAAGGTTATGAAGAAAAACATAACACACATTTTCTGCAGTAAAAACGCAGCTTTTGCTGCTGTGCAAAACAGACATTTAAAAATAGCAAACGACCTCAAAAATATGATTCCAGTGCCATTTGATTTGTTTTTCGAAAACATATAATTTAGACTTCAGAAAATCAGTTTTTCGATTTATAACGGTCCGTTTACAGGCAACTGAAGTTGGCTGTTTTAGTTAATCAGCTTGCTGTTTATCGATTAAACGTTACTAAAACGCGCACGTCAGATCACAACACCTTCTTATAATGACTAACATCAGATAATAAGTCATTTACAGCAGATTCTTATTAAATTTAACATGCTCGGGCATCAAGATCCTAAACCCTAATCCATGAACACATGACTGTTGGGATTTTCACATGTTTATCAAAGCGATTTCATCCGTATAAAATCAAAACGCAGCGGAAATAATATTTAAAACATGTTACTTTTAAGATATAAATTTCATTTATATGCAAAATCCCAAAATCCGGATCCATATATGAATATGCATACTATCAAACATAACCATAGGATGTTTAGAAAACTATCTTCTTGGAGTAAAAGGAAACAAAAGAGTAGAAGACCTCAAGCTTGTATACCCCAAGCTTCCAACAAACACTTGAGCTTTAGCTAGGATTTTATAAACTTATGATCAAAACCGAAACCCTTCTTGGAGCCAACCCTTGGCCAAAAATTCCACTACGGAATTTGAGAGTTTTTTGCACTTGAATTGAAAAATGAAAACCCTTGAATAACACTTGTTATGGCCGAAAATTTTGAGAGAAAAAAAAAGTTCTTACATCAAAATTGTCATACAAAATTCTTTATAAAACTTGTGAGAGACATGGCCACCCACATCACCCAATGAGAATCCTTCTTGTACATGCAAATGCATGTATTATCATTGGACCAACAAGTCTATTGGGAAGACCATGTAGGGGCCGATTTTTAGAGGGTGTTTTAAAAAAAATCTTTTAACCAATTTAAGTCTTGTTTATTTTATAACTTTTATAAAATATTACACCATATATTTACAAGACTTTATGCAATCTTTTAAAATGTCATTTAACCCATTAAATAACAAAATAAAATATTCTCTCAAAAATAAATTATCCATATAATTTATTAGTTTCTCAAGTGCAATTATTTAAAAAACCAATTTCTAAATATTATAAGTGTTAATATTTCTTTGTTTGATCATATCATAAATAAATATTATAAGTGTTTGTCTAGCTTGTATTTGGGTATGATTCGACTTGGATCATAACGTACTAGCCACATCAATCTAATATGTGTCTTGGGCATACAGAATCCAACAATCTCCCATTTGCACAAGATACATAGAAGATTGATGCAAGCAGTAAATAACGCCTAACTACGGTTTACTACCCCTAATACGTATGACTATATGTTCCATTCAATAACATCATCCCTTTCAAGTCCCTTACTTGAATGTAATTTAGGTGAATCTATCATTTATCCTTTCGTTACAGATGTCATGTCAAATCCAGAGACATAGAGTGATCACTCTCTATTGATTTGACTTTAGCAGGCCTTAGACATCTTACTCTCAACGAATAAGAGGAACAAATCCCTTCTTGACTACATACGTCTCTCACATTCACCTTGTATCACACCTGAGCTTAGCCTTATGTACTGTCATATTACTGACAGCGAAGAAAAAGTCAAGGTATAATATTCGGTAAATATCAAGACCCAATATATATCTCAGGTCAGAGGATACTATGATATTTGCCTTTACTCAAAATTTACTTATGATCAATCACAAATGATTCCATGCAGTAATATTTGAGAGCGAGTCAGTCCAATATTTGTATCCCACAAATATCTATGAACTTTGGCAGCAACACTTTGCTCTATATTCATATCTAATGAATATCCACCAATCCAAGTTCATAATAGTCTTACATGCATATTTGTTCCCACAGGTATGATCGACTACAGACTTTTAGAATAATTAACTTATTCATGCTAAAATGAAACGTAACTCAAAATACCATAAAAGAGTTAAAATAACAATTGTTCCAATATCCAAATACAAAATAGATCAATTCCAATCACTAGAATATCGAAGTCCTAAGGCACATGTATGACCCTCATTTTTTGCCCGGTCAAGGAGCTTCGTGAGTGGATCTGCAATGTTTTAATCGGTGTGAACTTGGCGGATACATATCTTTCCTTTTTCAACTTCATCCCTTATGTAGTTGAATCTCCGCTCGATATGTCTAGTCTTTTGGTGCGCACGAGGTTCTTTGATTTGAGCAATCGCACACTCGTTATCACAAAATATCTCTACGGGGTCTTGAATGGTTGGGACCACCCCTAGGTCAGCTATGAATTTCTTCAACCATGTAGCTTCTTGGGCTGCTAATGAAGCGGCGATGCATTCTGATTCTGTAGTGGACAATGCTACCACATCTTGTTTTGAGCTCTTCCAAGAGACTGCTCCTCCATTTAAAATGAAGACATACCCCGATTGCGATCGAGAGTCACTTCGATCGGTTTGGAAACTTGTGTCCGTGTAACCCTTTACAACGAGTTCCTCCTCATCAGATCCATATATTAAAAACATATCCTTAGTTCTTCTAAGGTACTTCAATATGCTTTTAACAGCCATCCAATGACTTTTACCTGGATTTTGCTGGTATATGCTTGTCATGCTCAAGGCGCATGAGACGTCCGGTCTGGTGCATATCATTTCATACATGATGGATCCTATAGCTGACGCATATGGGATTCCTTTCATTTTCTCTTGCTTATCCTTTGAGCTTGGACATTGAGATGTATTCAATATTGTCCCCTTTTGAATAGGTACAAAACCTCTTTTAGAGTTCTCCATTTGGAACCTATTCAAGACTTTGTCAATGTATGCACTTTGGTTTAAACCTATCAAGCGCCTTGATCTATCCCTATAGATCTTTATTCCCAAAATGTAGGCGACTTCACCAAGATCCTTAATGGAAAAACAACTTCCAAGCCAGGTTTTTACACCTTCCATGGTTGGAATGTCATTTCCAAATAGTAGAATGTCATCAACATACAGTACTAAGAAAGTGATGATGCTCCCACTAGCTTTCTTATACACACAAGCTTCATCGCCGTTCTTGATGAATCCAAAATTCTTAATTTCTTCATCAAAACGGTGACTCAAACTTCTCGATGCTTGTTTCAATCCATAGAATGATTTCTTTAACTTGCATACTTTGTCAGGATGTTTTGGATCTACAAAACCTTCAGGCTGAACCATATAGACATCTTCATCAAGATATCCATTAAGAAAAGCCATTTTGACATCTAATTGCCAGATCTCATAGTCATAATATGCAGCTATGGCAAATAATATCCTGATTGACTTTAGCATCGCCACAGGCGAGAAAGTCTCATCATAATCAATCCCTTTATAAGTATCCAAGTTACCATGCATATCAGTTTTCTTCTTGAAAACCCACTTACTTCCAACTACTTTAGAGTTAAGTGGTGGCACAACCAATTCCCAAACTTGGTTGTCATACATGGATTGCACCTCTATGTTCATGGCTTCAAGCCATTTGTCACAATCGGATTTTGACATTGCATCATCGTATGTGGTTGGCTCATCTGAATCCACTACGTAGCATCCATCCATGAAAAATCCATATCTTTCAGGTGGATTACTAAGTTAGGGAAGCTCACCAATGCTCTTGTCCCATCCATTCATGTTGTAATTCATTACAAAGCTCTCAAATTTCTTTGTTAAAGAGTTGAGGATCAAATCCATAGCCAACTCTTTAGAGACGGGACAATTTAGCCTTTCTAGGAAATCAATGTGGCTTTTCATCTTAAGGACATAAGATGATACCGATTGGGTTTCCTCCATTCGACATGCATGAAGCGCCCGAACAGTTTTGAAGCGTTCTACCCTTGCTTGTTGTAGGAACATTTCCTTTAACTGGGTAATCATGTCGTATGCCCCGCGATGTTCGAAATCCTTTTGAATTTCGGGAATCATAGTTCCCAACATGAGGCAAGAGGCTTGCATGGAGTCCTCGGTATACTTAACCCAATCGTTGTAGGCTTCCACATCTTCCACGTTAGGTTCATCGGGAATAGGATCGTCCAACACATAGGATATCTTCTCTTGCTTGAGAACGATTCTCAAGTTTCGAAACCAATCCATGAAGTTGTTATGGTTGAGACGATCCTTTTCAAGGATGGTTCTTAGTGAGAGGTTTCAGACGGTTTGGTTAATCGGGTTTGCATTGTTAGCGGCCATCTACAAAATTTAACAAGTTCAATTTAGTATTTTCGATATTATTATATTTTAATCATTAATACCCTTTTGTGTCTTAAAGACAATTAATAATTAAAATCTAGAATCTAACGTTACATTTAAATATTGGTTAGGTGACCTTTATCCCTCTATTTAAATTAACAAGGTAGTCAACGTTTGACAATTGCAACTCTTTGCAATTTCTAGCCATATGGGATCGGTTAAACATCTTTATGTTTAGTTGGCATGTTTAATCCCATCAACACCTTTGTCCGCCATGTTTCGGTGACCCTAAGCACATGGTTTCCAAATCAAGTCGTCCAACTTACACACACATGTGAGTTTATACACATAAGTGGTTAGGTGACCTTTATCCCACAAACACGGTAAACCCACCTCGAACATACAAGTTCCCTCAAATGTGGTTAGGTGACCTTTATCCCACAATAAGAGTTCCCAAGTAATTCGAGTGTTGTATAAAAGGATGGTGTGTGACTTGTTTTATAAAAGGGTTTTTAATATTTCAAAATTCTAGTTTAGAAAATATTATGTACCATACATTTGCATGCATTCAAATCAATGGTACTTTAGTGAAAATATATTTTCAAGGTTCTTTTTAATAAAACCATTTTATTATAAAATCATTAATTTTTAATAAAACCTTTTATTAACCATTTTAATGATTTTGTTAAGAACCAATTTGACGCTTGTTGTTGATTATTAGTTTGTTAAGTCATGCATATCGACATATCATTAAAACAATATAAATAAACAACCACACAAGCAAAACATACATAACAATAGGTGCATAACCATAGCCAAGTATTTTGACAACACTTGTTAGCTGAAACAAGTGTGCCAAAAGGTCCTTCCTAATTGATGAAAAATGACACAAGTAATGTAACGTTGAACTCCCACTTGATCCCGCATCCAAATGCTTCAAGTCTCCTTCTTGTGTTGTGATTTCTCCACTTTCTTTGAGTTTCCAAATGTCTTTTATTTTCATCTCCAAACTCCTTTGAACTTCAAAAATGTGTTTTGGTTATCGGGTTAAAATCCCATTGAGAACGATGAAGTTCTTTGGACCGAATATTATGGTCCAAACCAAAACGGATTTTGTGCATCTTCTTTTACATGAAATAATCCTAATACATTTTTTTCTAGTAAAATAAAATACCACTAATCTATTTATTTTACATGCCAAATGAAAAATAAATAAATTACATATCTTACAAATGGAAGGACAAAATAATAATTATTACAACCCATTGAATAATTAATAAAATAAATCATAACACAATCATTCAACACAAGGTCATGGCTAGGTTATATGCACCAAAATATATATCCACATATATATATAAATTTCAAGAATCATAAAAAAATGGTTCCCTTTTATAACCATTTTCGGCTATATACAAAAAACCGAAAAGGTAAGTTTTGTCCAAACAAACAAATCATCCATATGAAATAATTTTTCAAGATTCCCTTACGCATGTAAGAAAATAATCTTGAAAAACAAAGGGATAACCATGTTAAAATTTCGGCCATAGGGTTTTATCCATACCCGAAACCCGAAAATTTTAATCTATTGAAGCATGCACTCATATAAGCGGCTCTAGATGCCATTGTTGGGATTTTCACATGTTTATCAAAGCGATTTCAACTGTATAAAATCAAAACGCAGCAGAAATAATATTTAAAGCATGCTACTTTTAAGATATAAATTTCATTTATATGCAAAATCCCAAAACCCGGATCCATATATGAATATGTATACTATCAAACATAACCATAGGATGTTTAGAAAACTACCTTCTTGGAGTAAAAGGAAACAAAAGAGATGCTGCTTCTTGAACGGATGCCTTCAAGAGTAGAAGACCTCAAGCTTGTATACCCCAAGCTTCCAACAAACACTAGGATTTTATACACTTATGATCAAAACCGAAACCCTTCTTGGAGCCAACCCTTGGCTGAAAATTCCACCAGGGAATTTGAGAGTTTTTTGCACTTGAATTGAAAAATGAAAACCCATGAATAACACTTGTTATGGCCGAAAATTTTGAGAGAAAAATACAAGTTCTTACATCAAAATTGTCATACAAAATTCTTTATAAAACTAGTGAGAGACATGGCCACCCACATCACCCAATGAGAACCCTTCTTGCACATGCAAATGCATTTATCATCATTGGACCAACAAGTCTCTTGGGAAGACCATGTAGGGGCCGATTTTTAGAGGGTGTTTAAAAAAAATTCTTTTAACAATTTTAAGTCTTGTTTATTTTATAACTTTTATAAAATGTTACACCATATGTTTACAAGATTTTATGCAATCTTTTATAATGTCATTTAACCCATTAAATAACAAAATAAAATATTCTCTCAAAAATAAATTATCCATATAATTTATTAGTTTCTCAAGTGCAATTATTTAGAAAACCAATTTCTAAATATTATAAGTGTTAATATTTATTTGTTTGATCATATCATAAATAAATATTATAAGTGTTTGTCTAGCTTGTATTTGGGTATGACTCGACTTGTATCATAACGTACTAGCCACATCAATCTAATATGTGTCTTGGGCATACAGAATCCAACAATGACTACACATATTATTGATAACACCATGCACGATTCTTGATTCTCATGAACCCTAGATACACCTTGTCATCTTAATACCCCAATCTTATTATTTAAACATAATCCCAACCGTGATTACTTCATATAAATTGTGTTTGAACATTAGAACCATCATTCACACAAGTTTCAAACCGCAAACAAAAACCCTAGTTACTAACTAATCACTTTGATGACCAAAACCACTCAAGAAAACACCAAGTTTCTAGTAACCGTAGCTTGTAATCATTCACATCAACATCACAATAAGACATGCCAAAAATCACAGCCATGAATAAACGCTTGAAGCACATATAGCATTGAAGGAAGCACGACAAGTTACCTAGAAGCAGAAACGGAAGAATTCAGCGATTTCTTGGAGTGATTTGCGAATGGGGAGGGGGGTTCCTTCTCTGTCGTCGCACACAATGATCACCAAGGGATATAGGGTTTTGAATTTCTCATGCAAGATACATATCTAACAAAATAGGTGGGGTTTGGGGCGATTTGGGTGGAGTGGGCTGCAAGGAACATGGGGATTGGGCCTAGTTTGCGCAAAGAGGGATTAAGGGGTGGCAGGTTGGGCTTGTTGTTTGCGCAAAGGGTTTTGGGTGGGGGTTTGGGCCGATTGTTAACAAACAAGACGAGTGGTAAATCCATAAAGTGTCGGTTTAGCTAAACTTATAGAGTGGATTCCTCACGAGTTTCTTATCATAAGCCAATGAAAAGTTTCATGTCAAAATTAACCTAATATCTCGTTTCACAATGTTGCCGTATCACAATCCTTCGGTTTTTGATTTCAGGTTTCACGAAATTCACGTTACACGCCACTAAACATACAATCGATCAAAGACACAAATCACACACCATAAATAAATCACATATCCTACATGAATTCACAGAGCACTCGTAACACGAATTTACAATGTACATGGATTTATACGAGTTGTCATAATACATTCGAGTGAACAAGCTCTAACTTCTGAGCTTTCGGTGTCCTCCCTGTCTTCACAAAAGTAACCCTCTTTTGTTTTCCAAGAACACAAGGTTCACAGAATTCAGTTTCCACTTTCTTCAAGTCTGGAAATTTACCTTTCTGAGCCAACATCTTCAATCCCTTTTCGCTCATGTGTCCGAGTCTGTTGTGACATACATTTGATGGACTCGGACCAGTGGTCATTGCATGAACACCTTCAACAGAAACTTCTGCCATGTATAGAGTACCTTGCTTCTTTCCTTTGGCAATCACTAAATTGCCTTTGATCACTTTCCATTGTCCACCCCCAAAGTGAACATTAAACCCTTCATCATCCAGTTTACCAACTGAAATCAACTTTCTCCTCAAATTAGGAATAACCCTGACATTTTTCAATGTCCATATAGTTCCTAATACGGTCTTCAAGTATACATCTCCAATACCTATGATATCAAGCATTTGATGATCTGCTAAACGAACTTTACCAAAGTTACCTGTTCGTAGATTCTTGACCATATCTGGGCATGAGATAGCATGGAAAGAAGAACCCGAATCCATAATCCAAGATTTAACTGAATCTTCAACAGAACAGATGAGAACATCACCTAATTCTTCTGAGGATACACTGTTTACTTCTTTCTTTGAAGCGGGTTTTGTACATTGGCTTCTATAGTGACCTTTTTCTTTGCAATTCCAACATTCAACGTCTTTTCTGTTCTTTGACTGTCCCCTTCTTCTGGACTTGGACCTGCCTCGACTATGTCCTCTTTCGTTTCTTCTTCCTCTACTTTCTGTATGCAATAAAGAACTGTTACACCTCTAGTAGCACCTGTTTGTGTTACCTGTTACACCTCTAGTAGCACCTGTTTCTGCATCCACTGATATTCCACTATCCCACCCACACACGACCGATGTCCATCGTACCGATCTTCCGATTACCTTTCTCCAGGACATCCCTCTACCACGTCCTGGGGAGGGTTCATCGCGACAGCCTTTTGGTCACGTACCTTTCATGTCAGGAGGCGGCCAGTTTATACCACAGATTTCTCATCCTAATTTTGTTCCACCTGTATCGACGTCTGACCCGGTCATGTCACAGTTTCCTCATGTTACACCACCTACTGCACCATCTTTCATTCCATCTAGCGAGCCATTTTTATGGACTACGCCCCCTATCATGCCACTGTCTGATCCGTACCACCCGTACTACGTTGGGTACTCTACGGAGGACATTCTCACTTCCTTGATGATACAGCAGGATGCATTGACGCGTCGTATTCAGGATTTGGAGAGAGCTCCACGTCCATCCTGTCATTGTCAGACCCCATTTGCAGCACCACACACTCCTCGTCCACTTTCGCCTGATTCAGACGCTCGCTTTTGGACTTCTGAGCAGCAGATAGCATATTTGTTGCGCGCCTATCGTGCCTTAGAGGAGGACTGGTTACACATGCGTCGCTTGCTTTTCTCTCATTTTCCTCCTCCTCCTCCTCCACCACCATCAGCATAGGCATTTTTGGTTTTATGCAGGTCGATCTTTTGGTGAGAAGGTCGCTATTGAGCCAGCTTACGAAGACTGTTGAGAGATCACACTTTTGTATATGATAGTGTAGCTTGACTTGTATTTTTGAGGGTGATGTGACCCATTTGATGTCATTTGGATGTATGATGTACTACTAAACTTGTGAAACAATATTGTGGTCGTGATTAATGAAGGCTCAATGGCAACATTCTCACTACATGCTTTGTTGAGATTATTTGTTTTAAGTTATAACATGTGATGTTATGTGATTGATAAATGTTAGTACGTACGCATATTATTTACTTACTATGACCTGACCTATATAATCATCTTTTAGAAGATGCCTCCAAGACGCGATGTACGCATGCCTACTACCGAGGCGGAACTTCAAGGGATCATTGCCGCAGCTATAGCACAGTATGCGGCTTCCCAAACAGAAACAAGCAGGAACACTTCGAACAACAACAACAACAACAGCAATAGCAATCCACCCCATGGTAATGTTAAGTCGTTTGAGATATACTACGATACAATTGGATATTTATAGCACGACTGCTAATATCATTTGTAAATTCCAACGTATGTGCAGGGTGCACCTAGAAGCAGTTCCTTGACTGTAAGCTCGTGAATTTCGACGGCACTGGTGGTGCTGTTGCGTTTGTTAGGTGGGCTGAAAAGACAGACTCTGTCCTAAGAATGAGCAAATGCGCTCCCGAGCAATAAGTGACCTACATCTCAGGGCAGTTTCTGGATGGAGCCCTATCATGGTGGAATCTGCAAGTGCAGACGTTAGGAGAAGCTGCTGCTTATGCGTTAACCTGGAATGAGCTAAAGGAGTTAATGAGAAGGAAGTACTGCTCGCGTGCTGAAATACAGAAGCTAGAAACTGAGTTCTGGCATCTAAGAATGGATGGTCCTAAGATTGCAGAGTATGTTCAGAGATTTCATGATTTGTCCCATGTAGTGCCGTACATGGTCACGCCCGAATTTAAACATGTCGAGCGCTTTATCTGGGGATTGGCACCCCAGATAATGAGTATGGTTACCACATCCAAACCTGCAATGATCACGGAAGCCATAGACCTCAGTGTGGCGCTTACTGAAGAGGCCATTAGGTTGAACAAGTTCTCAGTTCCTGATCAGAAGAAAAAGGAAACACATGTTGAGTCGTCTGGTGAAAACAAACGGAAATTTTACAACTTTAAACAAGGTACCAACGTTGTAAGCAAGAGGAGTGAGTCAAGCACACCGGCTAGGGCCAAAACCGGTGTTGAAAGCAAAGGAATAGGTTATATGGGCACTCTGCCCAAGTGTGATACATGCCAACGCCATCATTCTGGCCAATGCGGATTGAGAAAATGTGAGTCATGTGGGAGGAACGGCCACTCGAAGGATGGATACGTGTTGGGCTGGAACTGGTACTGGGCGTGGTGGTAATCGAGGTTATGGGAATGGTAATGGAAACCGCCAACAAGGAGGTAATGGCGGAAATGGAAACCGTGGAAACTTTGCAAACCAAGCTGGGAGTGGAAATCGCAACCAAAACAACACTCAAGGTGGAAATGGGAATGGAAATGGTCGTGGACCCGGTTGTTTCAATTGTGGAGACGTCGGGCATTTTAAGAGGGAATGCCCAAAACTGAACCAAGCACGAGGAAGAGTCTTTAACATCGGCGCAAAGGAAGCGCGCCAGGATCCAAACGTAGTCACTGGTACATTCCCTGTAAACCAACGTTTTGCATATGTTCTGTTTGATACTGGTGCCGATTATAGTTTCGTATCATTAGAATTTAAGAATATACATGGGTTGACACCTAGTAAGTTAGACATTCCGTACTCGATTGAATTGGCGAATGGAAAACTAGTTGAAACGGGTGAATTCATCAGAGGATGCGTGATTGAGCTGGGAGAACGCGAGTTCACTTTGGATCTACTACCAGTCGACTTGGGAAGTTTCAACGTGGTGGTAGGGATGGATTGGCTATCGAGCAACAAAGCTGAGATTGTTTGCCATGAAAAGACCATCCGCATCCCAATAGAAGATGGAGAGACGATCGTAGTTCATGGAGAGAAGCATGATACGCCTCTGAGAATCATTAGCTGTCTGAAAGCTAGAAAGTGTTTACAAAAGGGATGTGTTGCATTCTTGGCACACATCGTGGATAAAGAAGCTGCTGAACCAAAGATCGAAGACATTCCAGTAGTAAAAGAATATCCTGAAGTCTTTCCAGAAGACTTGCCAGGGTTACCGCCGCAAAGACAAGTCGAGTTCCACATTGACTTAGTCCCAGGCGCCGCGCCTTTGGCTAAGGCACCTTACCGACTTGCGCCTTTAGAGATGCAGGAGTTGTCAACGCAACTTCAGGAGCTATTGGATAAAGGATTTATCAGGCCAAGCTTCTCACCTTGGGGAGCTCCAGTTCTGTTCGTCAAAAAGAAGGATGGTAGTTTTCGGATGTGTATAGACTACCGCGAGCTTAATAAGTTGACTGTCAAGAATAGATATCCCCTGCCGAGAATCGATGACCTATTTGATCAGTTGCAAGGCTCAAGTTTTTATTCAAAAATCGACCTTCGATCAGGATATCATCAACTAAGGATACAAGAGGAAAGTATCCCGAAAACGGCCTTTAGGACTCGTTATAGACATTACGAGTTTCTGGTCATGCTGTTTGGGTTAACGAACGCACCGGCAGTTTTCATGGATCTAATGAATAGAGTTTGCAAGCCGTACCTTGACAAGTTCGTGATCATATTTATTGATGACATTCTAATCTACTCGAAGACGAAGGACGAGCACGAACAACATTTAAGAGCTATTCTAGAGCTACTTAAGAAGGAAAAGTTATACGCTAAGTTCTCGAAGTGCGAGTTCTGGCTGCGTGAAGTCCAATTTCTTGGACATGTGGTTAACGGAAATGGAATCCATGTGGATCCAACAAAGATCGAGGCAATCAAGAATTGGGAGAATCCAAAAACGCCAACCGAGATTCAACAGTTCTTAGGTTTGGCGGGTTATTATCGAAGGTTCATTGAGGATTTCTCTAAAATCGCTCAACCTCTGACCGCGCTCACACAGAAAGACAAAAAGTTTGATTGGAGTGACAAGCAAGAAGAAGCGTTTCAGTTGTTGAAAGACAAGTTTTGTGATGCACTGATCCTATCGCTACCCGAAGGAACGGATGACTTCGTGGTATATTGTGACGCCTCGCGTCAAGGCTTGGGTTGCGTGCTGATGCAGCGCCAGAAGGTTATAGCATATGCGTCCCGTCAGTTGAAGATTCACGAGAGAAACTATACCACGCACGACTTGGAGTTAGGCGCGGTGGTATTTGCGTTAAAGATATGGCGCCACTACTTATATGGCACGCGCTGAACAATTTTCACTGATCACAAAAGCCTGCAGCACATATTTGACCAAAAGGAGCTTAACATGAGACAAAGGCACTGGGTAGAACTGTTGAATGATTATGATTGCGAGATCAAATGCCACCCAGGGAAAGCAAATGTGGTCGCTGATGCCCTGAGTCAAAAAGAGAGGATCAAGCCCATAAGAGTTAGGGCTTTGGAAATGATTGTCCAGACAGACCTCTCTTTGCGCATTCGTGCCGTGCAGAGAGAAGCTTTGAAAGAAAGGAATATTGAGGACGAGTATCTCCGTGGGATGGAGAAGCAGTTGATACCAAACGAAGAAGGAACTTTATGCTTCATGAAACGGATTTGGGTTCCTCTGTTTGGTGGTTTAAGAAAGGTTGTTTTTGATGAAGCTCACAAATCTCGGTACTCGATCCATCCCGGAGCGGATAAGATGTACCAGGATCTCAAGGATTTCTACTGGTGGCCTAGGATGAAGGGCGATGTTGCAGTATATGTTAGTAAGTGTTTAACGTGCGCCAAGGTAAAGGCCGAGTACCAGAAGCCTTCAGGTCTTCTGCAGCAACCTGAAATACCCAAATGGAAATGGGAGCAGATCTCGATGGACTTCATAACGAAGTTACCAAAGACACCCAAGGGCCACGATACAATTTGGGTGATAGTAGACCGTCTAACAAAGTCTGCGCACTTCCTGCCAATCAAAGAGAAGGACAACACTGGTAAACTTGCCGAAATATACATGCGAGAGATTGTTGCACGTCATGGAGTGCCTCTCTCGGTTATCTCTGATAGGGATGGACGTTTTGTGTCAAGGATTTGGCAATCCTTCCAAGAGGCTTTCGGCTCACAGTTGAATCTAAGTACTGCATTTCATCCACAAACTGATGGCCAAAGTGAACGAACTATTCAGACATTGGAAGATATGCTGAGAGCATGTGTAATGGATCTGGGTGGTAGCTGGGATAATCACTTACCATTAGTCGAGTTTTCGTACAACAACAGCTACCACACCAGCATTGGAGCCGCGCCATTTGAAGCTCTTTATGGACGCAAGTGTCGATCACCGCTATGTTGGGCTGATGCGGGTGATAGGCAGCTTGTTGGTCCCGAAATAGTCCAAGAAACGACAGACAAGATCTTTCAAATTCGAAAGCGCATCGAGGTGGCTCGCGACAGACAGAAAGCCTATGCAAATCAAAGGAGGAAACCTTTGCAATTTCAAGTTGGGGATATGGTTTTGTTAAAAGTTTCACCCTGGTGGCACGCTTTGGAAAGCGTGGGAAGTTAAATCCGCGTTACATTAGCCCTTTCAGAATCCTGCAAAGGATTGGGCTTGTAGCATACTAGTTGGACCTGCCTGCTGAACTTAACGGCGTGCATGATACATTCCATGTATCAAACCTGAAAAAGAGTCCAACCCAGGAGACAGTGATCATTCCTGCGGACGAAGTTCATATCGAGGACACGCTCCACTTCACTGAAGAACCCGTTGAGGTTACGGATTGGAAAGTTAACAAAACACGCAGGAGTAGTGTCAAACTCGTCAAAGTTCGACATTTACACACAAACTCATGCATACATACTCATGCATCACACTTTATACTGTCACTCTACTATTTACACACAAACATTAGTGACAAACTTGATGCACAAAGCACAGTTAGCACAGTGAGCGGATAACCATAAAAACATGCTGACAATGCCAGCACCTAGACAGACGATATTTTTGAGGCCAGTATGAGCCGGGAATAAAGTACTACACTAGTAGTGAGTGTAGGGAGGTGAGGATCATAAAACTGCGTTACTAGGTGATAGTTATAGTGCCCGGAAGTGCCTAAAACATACTTTAAGTGCAGAATTCTGCACTATATAACCAAAATTCAGCATTTAACAATGCTAGTAAGGTGCAAAAACTTGGCAAAATAGTACTAGACACTTTCCAAAGTGTTGGTAATTAAATGTGTCACTAAAAACAATATTAAAGATACTTTAAAGCTTTATTTAGCACTTTAACGGATCAACATCCAACCGAACAACCGGACTTTACCCGGAACATAAAAATATTGCCAAATACATTGTTTTTACTTTTCTAAGCTAGTTAGGGTCCCCGAACACCCTAACCCACCTTATATTACAAAACACACTTATACACTAACTAAACACATTAGAACTTAACTAGAATGTAACTAGTTCCATCACAACCCAACCCCCTACCCCCCTACTCGACGGTTATGTGGGGTGGGACAACCCCCACATTCTTTTGATTATTATAATGGCACATGTTGGGAGATTAGAAGCATTTTGCATGATGGTTAAAGGAGATATTTGGTTTATAAATTAACACTTAAGTTAATCATTCTCTCACTTCCAACCATCACAACACCAAACTTTCTCTCTTCCCTTCTTCCTCCCTCACGGCCGAACACCATCACCACCATACACCCATCATCAAGTCTTGATCAAGCTATTTTCCATACACTCAAAGGTGCAAGAGATCATACAAGTAGGCTTGGTGCACTCGGAAGCTCTAGGACCACTCTAGTTTTCTTTTATCCACCACTTTTACGCCTTGTTTCTCCCCTAGCCTTGTGCTAGTAGTAAGTGCTCTAAAACATCATCTTGTTCTTGTATTTAGTGGTTAATAGATGATAGAATGATTAAATGTTGAGAACACTAATGAACATAATCTAAGTCTTGAACATAAAGGGATAAAGAGTGGATAAAGAGAAGATATATGGTTAAATCATGTAGATCTTGTGTTGTTATGATTATTACATGTTGTTTGTTAGTAGAATCAAGATGGATCATCATCTAGACATACTAGTTCATGTTTAAGAACATAAACTAGTAAGATGTAAAAGTTAGAAATATGAAAGATGATGAATCCATCCATACATGAACCTTGAACTTGAATAAATATAATTTTTCTTGAAAAATAAGATTCTAAACTTGTAGATCTAAAGATCAACAAGTGGTTTTACGAAAGAACCAAGTGAAAGATACTAGTCTTGTTGAAACCCGGATCTTGTATGAACTAAAAACATTTTTACTAAGTAAACAAGTGTGTGAACACTTGTGTAACAAGAAAATTCCACAAAGAAATATTTTTGGAAAATATGACTAGAAGTTGTGAAAATACACATTCTTTAAAAATAAGGTTTTTAAGAAACTAATCATATTTTTAAAGATAACAAGGCCTACTAAATATGTTAGTAAATTAATACATATTTTTACAAACTTTCAAGTTCACAAGTTTATGGTTCATGTTTATTTTTGGTCAAGTTCGATGATTAAAAAAATTGTATGATGTTGGATGATGATTGTTTGAATAAATTTTTGAGAAGAAAATGATACGCTAGTAAGCGTGGACGCCTCCATTTAGAAAGGAAACTCTGGTAAAAATTTTCTAGAATTTCAACACTTAGAATTATTTTTCAAACAAATGTTTACAAATATATTTTTAACTTGGTTTTCAAATAAACTTCGCCATGATTTTTATTACAAAAATATTAAAGTGCCAGAGGTTGATTTTCGTAAATAAAATTTGATAAATATATATTTAGAATATATATTTATTACTAAAACTCTTGAATGATTGTTTATTTATTTCGTGAACTAAATATATTATTTTTAGGGTAAAAATAATATAACCTGAAAATATTATGAAATTTCGACTCCAAAATAATACCAACGCTCTCATAAATAAATATTTAAGTTACACCAGTATTGTTGTTACAACGCGAACTCTAAAACGTAACTTATGTATATTTCGGAAAAATACTCTTATACGTATATTTTTGGTAAAATATTATTTTGCGAAACTTTATGAAGTAAAATATAATATTTTTGGGAAAAATATGTATATTTTGGAATTAAAATATTTTAGACAAGTGATTAAAATGTATTTTTCTAAGTGGGACTTAAAATATATTATTCAGAATTATAACGTGTATATGTATAAAAAACCCCATCCTTGGGAAGGAAATATAAAATAAATAAGAAGTGTGAATACGGAATAATTACCTAACTATTTCTCCAAAAACGTTAAACCCTAAGCCAAGGCACGTCCATCCGTCTAATAGGCATTAGTACGTGTAGGTCGTCACGCAGCAGGTTGAGTTGGAGACTTACGTTTCGGGATACGCACTTCTGTGAGTTCATGTCCCCCTTTTCTCTTAACTGTTTTCAGTTTTTATACTTCGGGGGTGGAATACATGTTACAGTAATTACAGACACTTTTATACATGGTATGGTTAGCTTAAGGAGGGTATACTACTTAGATCATGTGAGTGGGTAGGTGGTACTTGGGGCCATTAATCCTCATTGTAGGACCGAGGGTCATGAGTGATAGATCTATTTGGGTGTAGCGAGCCCAACTCCTGAGTCCACAGTACGGACCATGGGGTAACTTTGAGCCCGACGCAAAAATCTGCTAGGTTTGAGTCTTCCAGCATCACTTCACACATATCATTGGATTTGCAACCCAGTGGTGATCTCTTTTTCCTTAATTGCTACATACCAGGGATTTTTATACATACAGACATATTACAAAGGTTTATACATACTCACTTTTACATGAACTCGCTCAACTTTTTGTTGATTTTTCAAACTACATGTATTTCAGGAAACTAGGGGATCTGGCAAGGTAGGCAAATCTCGTCAAGCTGCGTAGGAATAATGATGTCATCCGAGTTTAGGAAATGTGACCTTTGCCTGGACGGGTTACAAGTCTTAAACTGTGTTTTTATTCATGTCTTTTGGTTGTGTCTTGTGAACACATTTTAAATTATGTCATATCGTAATCTGTTTTAAGTGTCGACTTTTAAACAATGTTGTCGTGTAACTTTTAAAACTTGTTGAATGGATGAACATCATGTGTTTTATTTCATATAGCATGGTTATGATAATTTCTATGGTATTAAGAAGTCACAACAAATAAACCCACGCTTCCGCAAAAGCCAAGGTGTGACAACTAAATTTTTATATCTAAACTGATTAGGTAACATTATTAGACATGTTAAGGCATATAATACTTGTCATAGGACTAGTTAGGCGGTCCGAACGTGTTTCACGCGAACGACGTGTTAAAGTAGCGTAAGCTACCTAAAACGAGTCGTAATGGGTCGTAAGCACTTAGGTTAGGTTTCGATTTAGTATGTAGGCTTTGTTAAACCATGTCATATGAGTTCCAATACTCATTTGGTTTACCAAACCTCATCCTATCCGATCTTCCGATTTAGGTCCGGTTTATTTACGTAGTTACTTATATTAGGTGCCGATTGATTTTCGTGACCCCTCTAGCTTTGCTTGGTTGTTATTTAAGACTTCTAAGCATTCTCAAGTGAGTACATAGTTCCCTTATTTTACTGTTTTCGATTGTTTTGGGGTGATTCATATGTGTTAAATGATTTCGATATTTTTAACGATGGTTTTGAAAATGAATAAAATGGTTTATATTAAATTAATAACGATTTCGATAATGTGGATAAACTTGTTGGTTGTAATTACATAACGAATAACATTCATTAGTTTTGGCCAAACCGACCAGTATTAGGTTATGGTACCATAGGATCTGACAAATCCCGTTATCAGACTGCACCCATGGTTATGTGTTGGTTAGGTGGGTAACGACTGAATCTGTTATTGTTAATTTACCCTTTGGTGGTTTATTAATGCGAGTTTCGAGATAGTCGAGTTGCGAAGGTTTGGATGTTATTAGCGAGGTGACCAAAAGTAGTTTTCAAAATTTAAAACGAGAATGATTTGAACGACCAAAGTGATTTTAACGAGTTAAACGATTTGGATAAACGATTGGTTTTTGGTTAGTGTTTAGATAACGGGACGGGTGTAATGTGATGAAAACAAGGTAGATACGCCGCTAGTACTTCTTATATATAAGTGTTTTCATCATATTACATACCGTGGCGTTATTTAGTTCACTTGGGTAAACGATTTTGAAACGATGTCACGCAATGATGTTTTCTGAATAACATAAACCATACGAGTTTTTTTAACATTTTTTTACGAGATGTTTTACAATTTGATTTAATTAAACAAATGTTTTGGGGTTAAGAAGCATGGCTACGAGATTTATCAAATTATAACCAACTTGATTTGAGTTGGTTAATTATGTTGTAATACTATACACTTTTTTTCAAAACAGGGTTTTTAATTAGGTATTGCAACATATAAACTAGCCATGAATCTGACACTCTCATAAACCTATGTGCTCGCCAGTATTTCTTTGCTGACTTTGTTTTTACATATGTTTCAGGTGTTGTTGAATGATGTTGATTGCTAGGATGCATGCTCACATAGGACTGGACGAGGCCTTAGTGACTTAATAACAATGATAGACTATGTTTAACTTGTTTGTTTAAGTTTTCCAAAATCCATAATCACTTCCATCGAACTTATCAATCTTGAATTTACTATCTTCTGCCATTAAAAAAAATTACCAAATTACTACTAACCAAACGGGTTTGTACTTCTAAGTGGTAATTTATACGAGCGAAAGCAATAATCAGAAACAAATAACTTATTTGTTTCAAGCTTTAATGGCAAGGGACAAGTATTGATGGATAATGAGATCTTGTTCAAAGTTGAGGGAACTTTCTTGATAAAATTGAGAAATTCAATTTTCTTCACCAGAAATAAAAGTTGAGGGGCTTTTCTGATAAATTGAGAACTTCAATTTCTCCACCACTAGAAATAAAAGATGAGGGGCCTTTCTGATCAAATTGAAAACTTCAATTTTTTCACCAGAATAAAAGCACGGACGTCTTCTCCTTCCCCAATTCCACCAGAACAAAAAAAACCTCTGGTTCTTCTTCTTCTTCCTGCGATCTCCCAAGAGAACAAGCAGGCGACAGGTTCGTCGGAACCCTAGACAGTCGCGAAGACGACGGTGGTTCTGGAAGAGGCGGCTTCGGAATCACGGCGGTGATTCACCTAAGCGGCGACAGTTCTGGCAGCGGCGGCTGGTGTGTTGTTTCTGGTCTTCAATCTGAAACCCTAGCTTCACGATGAAGAGAGCAGCAGCAGCAGCGGCTGACGAGCAGCGACGGGCTGACGAGAGGCGGAGGCTGACGAGCTTTTCTGATCAGAACCCTAGTTCTGATTTTACAGGTCAGTATCTTCTACACCTCTGTTTCTGTTTGGTTCAACAACACGAGCCTGAGCTCTGATACCAGTTATTGGGGATCGAACGGGCCAAACACGAACACAATCACAACACAGAACTCACACACACACACACTCTATTTTAGAACACAAAGATTTATAGTGGTTCGGTCTGATTCTGACCTACATCCACTCTCGGTAACTAGGAGTATTTGTATTAAGCTTTGGTACAATTTTACAGATACATAACAATCTCATATATATATAAGATTGAGGAAAGAGAAGAATGTCCCAAAACATGATCCTGTGAAATCCGGATCACCAAGACTTTTATTCTCTTATCAACTTTATCAGCTTTGCTGACCTCAGGCTGATCAAGTTGTCAAGTGGCTTGGCTTCACACTCAACAGTCATTCCGGCAGCCGCGGTGCACTCCGGCAGTGGGGTTCTGATTATGACGTTTGATGATGATGATGTCGATAGTAATGGTGGCTGATGAAAGATGATGTTGTTGATTTTCGGTTCATTCAGCTTCAGTTCTGGGTTCACATCAGTCGGTTCGGATCAAAGGCGGTCAACGGGTCAACAGTGGTTCAAGTATGGTTTAGGTTCAGATTCGGGTCAAGTATTGTGTTTCGGTTCGGTCAACAGTTCGAGTCAACTTTGGTCAACGGTCAGATTATGGGTTCGAGTCAAACGAGTCAGATTTGGGTTCGGTTTAACTCGGTCAACCCGAGTCGGCTCGGTCAACTCAGTCAACCTTTTCAGCGTTTCGACACGAGAGATGGTAAAGAATTAGCGATGCGATTTATTTATTTACGTTTTTATATACTTTTTATGTCTCACATGAAAACGAGCTCTCGAACCGAACAAATTGATGAATTCTTAGTTAAAAATTACTTGGATTTATTTATTATCTTGTTTATATAAATTGATTATACAAAAATATTGTGAATAAATTATTGAATTTTGAAAAATAACGACAACTTTTGTTATCGGGGGTGTCCAAAAACAGAGGAAACGTTCCCCGTTTTTCGAAAAAAATCCATAAAACAAAACGCTTTTTTATTATAAGACGAAAACCAATCGGATTCAAACGACTTTTATAAAACAAGATACAAATGCATATTATTTCGACGACACATTATAAAAACGTCAATAACGCGAATTATACTATAAAATAAATATAATAACTTTTATATTTATTTTCAAACACCTAAAACTCGTCGAGTTTTTTATAAAAATAAATATAGTTCATATATTTATTTCAAACATCAAACAACCAGAATGCATTTATCAAATAAATATAGTTTATATGTTTATTTCAAACATCAAACAATTCGGACATCTTTTGTAAATAAATATAGTAATTCATGATTATTTTAAACATCGAAAACTTGAAAATTCTTTTATATAATAAATATAATTATTATATTTATTTCAAATATAAACAACTCGAAAGCGTTACAAACTAACATAACTTTTATATATTTAGTTCAAATGCCGAAAACTAGATGATTCTTTTATGAAATAAATATAACTTTTATATTTATTTCGAACGCCTAAATGACATGCTATATATCAACGTACGAGTTTGCAAATATTATAAATATTCGTTACATGCACGTACGACTTCTCAAGACGACTAACGCGATTCTATCGATATACATATATATTTGCATATAAATATTTATATATCAACTTAGTAATTTTCACCGACATTAAACGAAACTTAACATGTATAACTTAATCGTTTTCATTAAGTTAACAACATACTGTCGAATCGTTCGGATAACGGTTCGGTAGAGCTCGGTGACACGTAGTTTAGTTACCGCATTCATATAGAAACTTATAAGATATTCCGTGTAAGGGATATTATAGAATACACTCTAGCGAATCACGTCTTGGAAACGACTTCATTGAGTTATAATTAGCTAGCTTTGTGACATGCGTGCGGGTGTGTATATTTTAAGTTATATTTTTAGCTCTTTTACTCGTCGATTTCAAGTTTTAAAATTATTAAACACGATATTCCACTATCACTCTACACACACGCTAGGGCAAGTATACCCATCACGGACGTGGTATAGTGATGGCGAGATACCGAGGTCGTCCAAGGACACAAGAGCTTTTAGTACCGGCTTATCATCCACGTCTAATCGAGCCAAACTTTTAGAAAAGATTTTTAAACTAATTAAAAGATAAAAACAGAAAATAAAAATAAAATAAAAAAATGATAGACAAGAAAGAATCACTTGGATCCAACTTATCTTTCATGTACCCTTTTGATGATTTCCGCGATTTGGGCATTTTAAGAGATTATCTTACTTATAGTAGTAGGCCTCTCTTTTGGAGGAGACGTTACCCTCAACCTAGTGGTTTGAGTCAGCAAGGATACAATTCCACCAGGTTGGAATATTGAAATATAACTAATGTGAATTCGTTCCCTAGAACGAATCTCTAACCGATGAAAGCGTACCGACACGTGATATGTGCAGAATCCAATCACGTACGTGGATAAGACCACGAGGATGTAATTAATTCTGAATTTCTATTAAGACTTTAATAGTTAAAACCACGAAATCAGTTAGACAGAGCTTCGCCTCAAAGTTATCCAAAAGTTACAAATGAACTAGACAAGTCATCTATATATAGCTTTCGAGGTTCGAACAAGGATAAGCATGGCTTCGTATGAAGCCACAAGCCTTCATACGAAGGCACTTCTTGATCACCTCATGTCTTCATTTGAACCACTCCTTCGAACCAAGACACACTTTTTCAATAGTCTTCATGCTTTTATCAGTTCAGCACCAGTCTTGTCTCATTTGTTTCAGCTACGTTATGTGATTGACGTAAGCGATAGATATATGCACTTACAGACTCCCCCTTGGATGTTGCTGCAGTCAATATTGTAGCTTATGTCTATCTCTGAGTCTTTCATAAGTCTTTGACATTGTCAACAACCACAGACTCCCTCTTTATACTTACTCTGCTTCCCATTTCGTTTAACTCTTCCTTCAGGCTCCCCCTTGCTTTAAGCTTCCGTGCTTACAGCTACTAGGATTGTCACCTGGCTATACAAGCTCCCCTTACTTTGCGCTCGTCTTCAGACTCCCCCTTAAGTCCTGCTCTCGGGATCGTAGTCTGGAAATTTCATCTGCAAAAATCTCAAACCATTTATAAGTTTTTGACAACATTTCAAGATTGAAAATCTAGCTCTAAAAATCTAATCATGTATAAGCTGGAGTATTTCAAATATGTGACTGCACAGGACATCGTTTGATCACAGAAATCTGGAATTTATATTTAATAGAGAAAACATTTTAAGTTTTCCAAAAGCATTGACCTGGCTCACAAACCCACATACTCAAAATTAGAAACCTGGCTCTAAATGAGAATGTATGTTATATCCAGGATTACTTGACATCACTCCCCCTATCAAACAACTCTATATTTGACAATTTAAGCATTCAAAATCGTAATCTGACTCTATGCATCAGATATAACAGTTTAAGAATCCAAAACCTCACAATTATCATCCAAGTCCAACTTAATGACCTTGGAGATTTCACAAATTGTTTTTGATTTTTCATTTTAAAATTTCAAATTTCAAGTTAATGAACTTGTTTACTTACAGAAAAATGTTCAGCATACTTAGATTTTGAAACTCAGCATTCAGACATCGGTTGTTGAAAATAAAGTAGAAACAAAATCTTATTATATTTTTCTGAAATATAAAGCAGTAAAGGAATATTTACAGACAATATTTTTATTTGAGTTCGTGTCAAAGGGTCATATCAGTTTATGACAAATCACTAGCACCGTTGAGCTATAAACACTTTCAGTTCTAAATGATTAACTTAGATTGTCAGTATACTGATCCACTTAAATTTTCCCACAAAGTTCACCTGATTTGAGATATGAGATTAGTGTTTTAGGAACTTAAACTTATTCGCGTGTCCCATCTCAGAATATACTCCTGTATCAAAATTCCCTAGATTTAGTCTTACAGGTGAATATACCATAATGATATCTGTACTCTGGGTTAGTGCGAGACCTTAACAGCTCAGGTATGAACTACCGTTCTATCAAAGAGATGAAGGCTCGAATTGAGGTGTGTCCCACTTAGGGATCTTCTTTACAACAACATTTGATTAGTATCTTTCGACATTTTATCAATTTTATGCTGAGGGAAAGCTTTATTAAGCGCAAAAAAGTATTATATGAGGTCTAGGCCATTGCTTCCGCAATATCAGAAGACCAGGTATAATACCCAAGATATCAAACAGTATAAAGACCTAATATCTTAGAGTATGACAATCTCTCAAACAAGATTTCGGGGGTTACCCATATATCCGAGAGATATTCCCCACGAGATAAGTAAGTATTTGATATTTAGGTTTATATCTCGAAATCAATCTTGTGGTACCCGAGGAAAATCCACAGTTATCCTGATCTAACACCTTACTGCTTTGGGTTACTTATCAAATTTTGGGACGAAATTTCTTTAAGTTGGGGATGATTTGACAACCAGAGATTTCAAGGTCTTTCCTCTACGCATCACTTGTTTCACAATCCCGTTTTAATAATTCATTTTACGTTGTATTACGTACGCGATATTTGAATGATTAGAGTATTGTACGTTTGAGTGTTACATGAAAAGTTAAGAGTTGTTTAATGTTTAATCATAACATGTTTATGTTTAACTTGGTATTGCACAACACACTTGTTTATTAAACACACTTAACGAAGAACCACACTTGATGAAGAACTACACTTGATGAAGAACTAGAGTTCTTCGTCATATGCCGCCCCTCGATGAAGGAGGATTTGTCACACCCTGACCACGTAAAATAACAAACCGTGGCGGAAACGTCGGGGAGTGTTGTAACAGAATTATTGTTTCAAACCATGGATACAAAGAGTTTCGTTTTATTACATATTAAACATTGTCTTAAAGTTAGACAAGCAAGTCAAACATAGTCTATCATTGTTATTAAATCACTAAGGCCTCGTCCAGTCCTAAGTGAGCATGCATCCTATTCGCAATCAACATTAAGCAACATCACCTGAAACATATGTAAAAACAAAGTCAGCAAAGAAATGCTAGCGAGTACATAGTTTTTGTGTGAGTATCAGATTCATGGCTCGTTGAAATATCTCGTACAACTTTGTTATTTGATATTTGAAGCCTTGTTTTGTAAAATGCTTATATTGTAAAATGAATAACCAAGTCAAAACAGATTGGTTATAATTTATAATCTTTGATGCCATGAATCTTAACCCAAAACATTTGTTTATGTAAACCAAATCATAAATCGTTCTCGTAATAAAACTCGTATGGTTTATATAGTTTCGTAAACATCGTTGTGTGACATCGTGTAACTCGTTCTCGTTATAGGTCATCGTTCATTTGTTTAAATCGTTCATAATCGTTCAAAAATCGTACAATCGTTTAATATCGTTTTCGTTCCAATCGTTCTTGTTTTAATTGTGAAAACTACTTTTGGTCGTCTCGCTAATAACATTCAAACCTTTGTGACTCGTCCATCGTTCAACTCGTTCTTGCATTAACAAACCTCCAAAGGGTAAGTTAACAATCATCAGATTCAGTCGTTACTCACCTAACCCACACATAACCATGGGTGCGGTCTGATAACGGGATTTGTCAGATCCTATGGTACCATAACCTAATACTGGTCGGCTTGATCAATGCTAATGAATGTCATTCGTTATGTAACTACAACCAACAAGATCGTTCAAATTATCGAAATCGTTATTAGTTTTGTATAAACCATCTTAATCGTTTTTGAAACCATCGTTAAAATATTGAAATCGTTTTGATACATATGAATCACCCAAAAACAATTGAAAATAGTAAAAGAGGGGACTATGTACTCACCTTTGGGTGCGTTTTTAAATGTTAACACAATCCCTCAAATTGTTTATTCGTCCTAAATTAAATAAGAATGATTTAATAATCAAAACTCACAAAAATAACGAAGTTTCTCCGATACTTAGAATTTTCACATAACTTTGAGTTTTCTCAAAAAGTTATTATTTTTTATTATTTTGGTGTATTTGTATATATATGTATATTCAAGCGTAATACGCATAATCTTGTCAACACTAACACTTCATCATACACATATTGTAAAACACATAGCACATTGTGACACATTAAATTTACTTATGAACAACCCATTCTAGTTATGTCGAAAAACACTTATTTTAGCGATTCGGTGACATTTTTGGGCGTCGGAAGTCACGTATGACTAACCAAACACCAAGTAAACTTAATATAAGTTAAAATACTTGTTTTTATATCAAAAATATCAGTTTGGTTACTGATCTAAAACAGTTTAATAAAAATCCTCCGAAAAGGCGATTTTTAACCGTTTTACCGCATAGTTTTGCATCAAACGTTACCCGAACCATCCCAAATCGAAACGACTTGAAATTTTAACATAACTCATGTTATTTACCGAATAAAATAATGTTTATACTCACAATAGTGCAGGTCTTAAATAGAGCATATAAATCACGCAAATTTCGCATAGTTTACCAGTTTTTAAGCTATTTGTACAACATGCAAAGCTATCAACCCTATGTCAAAGTTTCATGCCATTTTAATACACCAACAAATGTTATTTTTAGTGCTTATAATCTGCTCAAATTCATTTTTTTCATACAACCATTTTTATCACTTTTTGAGCTTTAAATTAACATATATTCACATGTACAAGTGTCTAAAGCATACTATCATAACATCAACATTTTATATGGGTTTAGATGCATCAAATATGAGATATATTCATGTTTATTTGCTGATGTACTTTACATTTAACATATCATACATAAATCACCAAATACTTGCATTTAAACTATTATTCAAGAACATGTAACAACATAGACAAGTATTTAACAAGAAATCGAACTTCAAGGCTCATACACACACACACGCACACACATATATATATATATATATATATGTACGGTTATACATACATATATATCACCACCATTTTTATTTGTTTCAAGACCCATTTCTTTTAGATTTCAAGTTTAGTGAAAAATTCCAAGATTCAAGAGAAACTTCAAATCATCAAGAACAACCAAGAATCTAAAGTATGATTTAAAAATAAATGTTATACCTTCAAGATTCAAGTAGGTTGTGGGATGAGATTTTGATGATAGGAAGCTTGAAGTTACTTGAATGCACCTTGGAAACCTCTTTAGATCTTCACACCAACTTGAAGGTTGCTAGAAATGAGCTTGAATTCTCAAGAACAAGACTTGAAGGTGATGAATATGGAGAGAGAGGGAGTGGACGGTTTGGGGAAGGGAGAGAAGGAGGAGCTTGAGTGTTGTGTGAAGTGTAGATTATGATGCATATAAATAGGCCAAATCCTAAATCATATCTTTCAAGATCACAAGATCTTATCATATCTTGAGTTATCCAAGAAAAATAAATAAAATGGATTTTGTAGGATCACATAATATCTAAGGGAAATCCAAAATAAATCTAGGAAGATCAAAACAAATCCAAGAAGGATATGGATGGATCATGTAAGATTTTTGGAAGATATTAATAAGATTTACTAGAGATTTCTTGTACCAACAAAGATCATATATGATATTTTGAGATCTTGCAATATTTTTGGTGGGCCACACATATATATGGGACCGAATTTTATATATGGGGGGGGGGGGTTAAAGTGTAACTTTGATGGTAAATATGTTATATGTAGGCTAAAACGGGTGTTTTACTGGATACCGGGTATTTTATCTAGCGTTTAAATCCCGGTTTATGGCGTTCTAAATTATTTTTATTATTCTATAAAAATAAACTCGCAAAAATATTACTGAAATAAATTTCAGTTGCCGAGACTGGCTACGTTGTCTGCGTTTTGCAGTAGAAGTACTGTGTCGCGCAGAAACACACGGTACATGCTTAAACTTGAGAAATAATGTTTTTAGGCGTTTTAATTTATTTTTCAACACGGACCTGATTAAAAATAAAATTTTAATCATAACAGAATATTTTTGGGATTTAAATATTATCCGAGCGGTCACCATCGTTCGTTTCGCAGTTTTGTCGTAATTAGTTCTTTAGTTCAAATAAACATGTTTTCGCCATACCGAATCCTTCGAAACTTATTTCTAAGTTATGTAAAGGATATTTAGGGTATGTTTAGCTTATGTCACAGTTCCGGAGTGTACGTCGCGTTAAACTGATTGTGTTTACGCACCAGTTTGCGTATAACCTTCCAGAAAGTGATTTAAAGCTTGAAATCAGAATCGAATCAAATTGTAAAATTAATAAACACAATTACACATATAATATCACCAAAGCATATTGTTTTATTGATAATCCACATTTTTATACATTATACGACGATTACAGAACACAGTTGTCACAGCCTCCCCTACTTTAGGAAACTTCGTCCCGAAATTTTATTAAGAGGATACTTGTGAAAACAAATGCGGGTATATCGTCTTCATCTAGTCCTCACATTCCCAAGTAAGCTCAGGGCCACGTTTGGATTCCCAGCGAACTTTGACCAAATGAATCTGTTTGTTCTTCAACTGTTTGTATGTACGGTCCACTATCTCCACAGGTTTCTCGACAAAGTGCATCGTTTCATCAATTTGAATCTCGTTGAGAGGGATGTGAAGATCAGCATCAGCTAAACACTTTCGCAAATTGGACACGTGAAAAGTCGGACGAACATTTCCAAGCTCTGGAGGTAGCTCTAGTCGATAGGCAACCTTGTTAGTGCACTATGTCTATTGACTTCGTCTTGTATCGAGTCATGAGATAGGATAAGATAGGATGACCAGTACTAGAGGTGCTAGAAACTGATTTTCATAAGTTTGGAGGTAATTTCGTTTAAAACAGCCAAAGCCAGATTCAAACGAAATTAACTAACCTAATTTCGTTTGAACATGGCCTTGACCATTTCAAACGAAATCACACTAACTATAAATAGGTGAGTGCTTGAGTCATTTATAACGGAATTAGTTGGTGTGATCTGGTAACGAAGTGCTGCCGGATTGTCTCTAGGTGCTGTAAGACTTTCATAATCAATACAAGAGACATTATAATTACATCAAGCGCCCGTTTCATTGATTCCGCCTTTGATTCGGATAAACAACTCTTCTGATCGACTCATTCGGGTCATACAACGATCCTACAAGTGGTATCAGAGCTCAGGAAGAAGAGTTCAGCTTGATTTCATCTATTTTCTGACTTCTACACCTTCTTTTTCAAATTGAACAAGTTTTCACGGATAAAATTGGCTAAAACTTTCACAATGTGTGCGTAATTGTGTTTTAAAAAACCCTTGAGAGTTTCAGATCATAATTCGACCATTTGCTTGATCAATTGAACAAAGTTTGGACCAAAATAATGATGTCATGCTGATTTCGTTTGAGGAGACTTGTTGATTTCGTTTGAGATTGCATCATTTGACTAATTCCATTTGAAGATCATGGTTAATTCCGTTTGAATACGGAATTTCGTTTGAGAAATTGAGTAATTTCGTTTGAGAAATTGAGTAATTCCGTTTGAAGACTATATTCCGTTTGAAAAATCAAACTAAATCAGGGATTTCGTTTGAGGAAAGTTATTCCGTTTGAATTGTCGACATATGTTCTCGTGAATCCAAATTGACAGAACCCATGTGCTTTGTCTGAACATATAACATAGGCCCAATAAAATCAATAGTTAAACTGTTGTCGGTCTAGTGTTATAATAGGTCCAATCAAAGTATAAAAGTAGATTGTCTCGGCCCATGTGATAAGTGATATTGTCGGACATTATAGAATTTAAATAAAAATTTGCATGTGATCTGATTAAGTGTTCGGCCCAATCAGTTTTGAACAATGAAAGTATTGTCGGCCCATATGCAATTCTTGTGAAGGTCCAATCTCAACAACAGTTAAAGGTCTCAAAGTTGTCCAAGTTGCATGGGTTGAAATTAGATCCAAATTGTTTGGGTTTTGTTGGGCCAGAAAGGTTGAAAGATCAGTTCACTTGAAGTTGGGATTTTGTTTGAAAGTGGATTTTTTTGGTTCAAGATCATTTCATGACAACCGAGTGTTAGTCTGTATCAAGTTGGTTAATATTGTTTATACTAATTTTTCTTGATTGTTTCTGTTTCCAGGTAAAGTCAAGAAATTTCACATCATGGCTAAAATGTTTGATGAACAGGAGAACAAGAATCTTGCAGATTTAAATAATTGGGCTAATGAATCTTGGTTTGAAAAGAGAAGTTATAAAAATGTTTGGATTAAAAGATTCGAAAACTTTTTGTGTATGAAACATGAATCATTGGAGAAGTTGGATAAACGGTTTCATGATTTAATTGAAAGATTAAACAAATACGAGATAAGATTTTCAAATAATGAAAAAATTTCAAAATTTGCTGATGCATTACCTTTGGAATGGGATGAATTTTTGAGTGAACTGAAAAGGGATTCTAGGTTATCAAACTTTGGTTTAAGAGAATTCATCAATAAGCTTAATTCTTACAAGTTTGATAAAGAAACAAGAAAGGAGGAGTTGATGAACGAAATAAAAAGGGACTTAGAAAAAATAAATTTGGATGTGATTAATGAAATGAAAAGAAGAGTAAAGGTGTGTCTTGCTGCAAAAAATGTTATGAAATATGATATTAAGAGGGGTTGTTATATTGATGATAATATGAATCCTCTTGATTTCGTTAAAATTTTTTGTGCAGGGACATACAAGACTGAGACTGAGATAACTTCAAAGAAAGAAGTTGATGTTGGAAAGATGAATGAAAAATGCTCAAAATGTGATAAATCTGGAGCAGACAATGTCAAACTCTTGAAAGACGTAGAGAATTTGACATTGGAAAACAAAACCTTGAAGCTTGAGAAGAAAGCTGATGATGAACAGATTCTGGAGTTGCGCTTGAACTGTGAAAAACTGAAATCTGAAAATGTCAAACTGTTGAGTGATGTGGGCTGTTTGACATTGGAAAACAAGATTTTGAAAGAAAAAGAAAAAGATTGTGAAAATGAAAAATGAAAAATTAAAATTTGAAAAAGATTTTCAAAGTCAAATGAAGATTTTAGAAGATGAAAAACTGTTATTTTTAAAAATAATCTTGAAAAACAAATTGAAATAAATTCTCATCTTCATAAAATCATTCGGCTTGAAAATGAAGCTGAAATTGCTCAGAATAAAATTGATGAGCTTGAAAAGAAATTGAAAGGTTTTGTGAAATCATCAGTACCAGATTATATATGTCCAAAACCGATCAATTATGTTCCAATAAGTGACAATGTCACAAATTTTGAGAAATTCAAAATTGAAGATTGTGATGATAAAACTGATGATGAAAATGAGAAAAATGAGAAAAGAAAAATATTTTTGGAATTAAATGAAAATTTTAAAAATACTGTTTTATATTCTACTGAAATAGGTGAATGCTCAAAGAAAAAACCTGTTAAGAAGAATGTAGAACAAAATCAAAATGTTAAAAATTCGAAAAATTTTCAAAATGAAAATAAAAGATCATCAGTTCAATCATCCAATCATTATAAAAAACCACAAAAAGTTGAAAATCAAAACTCACAAAAAGTTGGTAATAAGTGGTGCAGGTTTGACCACAGTGCTCAAAAGCCCAATCCAGCATACAAGAAGAGAGAAGATTACTACAAAGCCAAACAGTGTTATGATCTGAATGTGTGGTTTGAATATGGTAGATGGTATGATAACAGAGTGTGTTACACTTGTGGTGAGAGAGGACACATTGCTGTTAACTGCCAAAGTTGGAGATTTGAAACGAGAAGATGTTTTGAATGCAATATCAAAGGTCACATTGCCAGAGATTGCCCAAGGAGATCAATGGGAAGATCAAGGGTTGAATCTCAGAGAACTGTAAAGAAACCAGTCAATGTCAAGCCCAAAGAACAGAAAGTGGAAAAGAAGAAAGTAAAGCTTTCACAGGGGCAGAAAGACAGACTGAGGAAAAAGAGGAAGAAAGCACGAGAGTATCTGGAAAAAAAAATTTCCTCGGGTTCACCGGTTGGTTCAAATAAGAGTTCTGATGAATCAATTTGCTCTACAGAAAATAATCAATCAAGCAAAACAAATTCATCAGATACAAATCTGAGGACAGAAAAGAAAGAAAAGAGAGAAAAATTGGTTTCATTAAATCATGGCAATGAATTTGTTTCTTTGGAAACAAAGGAGCCACGTGTTGGCGATGAATCTGATTCCACAAAATCAGAGGAGCCACAAGTTGAGGTAAAAAAGGAAGAGACAGTTCTATTAATGAATGATGAGAACTTTCCACCTTTATAGGCTGCAAACCTAAAATCAAAAGGTGTTGATGCTGGAAAAATGTTTAATAGCAATGTTAAACACATTTTTAGTAAGATGGCTGATGGAAAGGTAAAAGGGGTAAAAGAATTTTATGAAGCAAAAAGGAATGATCAAACCCCGAGTAAAATTGAAAAGGTCACACCCAAGACTGGTCAGGCCTGGGTGCATAAATCTGTTGGTTGAATTCCTGACTTGCCAGAGCTTCCAGGTTGGTAAGTGTGAAGCAGGTATCGGCATCATTCTTGAGAAATTCACAGGATGGTAACTGTGATATTTCGTCTTACAAGTGGTTAATCAAGGACATTAAGTTGTACTTGATTTTCTACAAGTGATAGTGGTGTTAGACCTAATAATGTTAAATTTTTCAAAATGGTTAAAAGAGAACAAGGTGATGAAGTATCCCCGAACCTACAAGTGATGGGTAAACAAACTAATTTTTTTCCGGAAAAACCATTCTGATTAAAACAAGCTTAAGTGTTTTGAAATCATTATGGGAAAATAGTTTGTTGTAAGGGGGAGTTCTGATTGAATACGCCAAAACCCTCACGGCTGAACAAACATGATTAATTTCACAAGATTGAAAAACGGTTTTCAAAACTGTAAAATATCAATGTGTTGTAAATCATGGGGGTATATTAGATTTTCTGCAAATCAGTACATAAAAAGCAGAAAATGGACGGCGAGACAAAGCTATCAGTATTGGTTGTCAAATTTTCTTTAAATGATTTTGCATTTTAGGGGGAGTAATTTTGTCAGAAAATACAAAAACATTTGAAAATGACAAAAACATGATAAAATGAAAATTGAGTTTTTTTGTGTAAAAAGAGGAAATGATAGTACATCAGTAGACAGTTATAGTATGTTAAAGAAATGTAATGATTATATAGCGTTAAACGGTCTCACTGGTGATATGCCGATAAGTTTTTATACATTTAGTAAACTTTTTTGGGATATAAACCTAAATTCAAAGTTGCTTTTTTCGTGGGGAACACTACTTGGATATATAGGTAACCCCTGAAATCTCGTTTGAAGGACCCCTCTTTCTGAGATACTAGGTCTTTATGCTTAGTGATATCTGGGGTATTATCCCGGGACTTCTGATTTTGCGGAAGCAATGGCCTAGTCCTCGGAGAATACTTTACTGCTTGCTTGAAATATAGCGCTGCCCTCAGCAAAAAATGATGAAACAATAAAATTGATAATCATTGTTGTTGAAGAAAAGATCCTCTAAAGGGGACACACCAAAAGTCAAAGCCGTCATCTCTCTGCTGAACGGAAGTTCTGACCTGAGCTCTCACAGTTCTTCGTAATTTATAACCCCTTACAGATATCATCTAGGTATACTCACCTGTAAGACTGAATATTGGGATCTGGATACGGGAGTATATTCAAGAGGTGGGACACATGAATGAGTTTAAGTTCTTAATACATCTAATTTGTATCATGAATCAGTTGAAGTTTGTGTGAAAATTTAGGTGGATCAGTATATCGACAATCTAAGTGAATTGTTTAATTCTTAATGTGTAACTAAGCTCAACGGTACTTGTGACTTGTCATAAACTAATATGATCCTCTAACGCAAACTCAAACAAAAATAGTGTCTGTAGATATGTTTGTAAATATTTCGTTATTGCTTTATATTTCAGAAAATACAAAAAGATTTTTGATTCTGCTTTATTTTCGACAACCGATGTCTGAGTGCTAAGTTTCAAAATCTAAGTAAGCTGATTGTATTTCTGAAAATAAAACAAGTTCATTAATTTGAAACTTGAAATTGTTAAACAAAAATCAAAACAGTTTGTGATATCTCCAAGGTCATTAGTTTGGACTTGGAAGATAAAATGTGAGGGAATTGGATTCTTTAATTGTTAAGAAGGCCAGGTTTTCGATTCTGAAACTGCCAATATTCATAAGATGTGTTAGTTTAGAAAGATTGAGTAAGCCAGGTTACAATTCCTGGATAGCTGAAATTTGAAATGCTGTTACTTATAAATGTTTGAGTGATTGCAGATGAGATTCTAGACTACGATCCCGGAAGCTGAGTCTAAGGGGGAGTTTGAAGACAAGCGCAAAGCAAGGGGGAGCTTGTAACTGGAAAACAAGGTGTCGATCCCTAAAGCACGGAAGCTTGACGAAAGGGGGAGCCTGAAGACTTGAAGAAAGATTGATAGGATGTTTACAGTGTTAGAGCCAGAGACAGAGCATGAAGACTGATCAAGACTGAAGATGTGTTATGATAAAGACTCAACACTGAAGACTTCGTCAATATCCAAGGGGGAGTATGTTAGTGCACTATGTCTATTGACTTCGTCTTGTATCGAGTCATGAGATAGGATAAGATAGGATGACCAGTACTAGAGGTGCTAGAAACTGATTTTCATAAGTTTGGAGGTAATTTCGTTTGAAACAGCCAAAGCCAGATTCAAACGAAATTAACTAACCTAATTTCGTTTGAACATGGCCTTGACCATTTCAAACGAAATCACACTAACTATAAATAGGTGAGTGCTTGAGTCATTTGTAACGGAATTAGTTGGTGTGATCTTGTAACGAAGTGTTGTCGGATTGTCTCTAGGTGCTGTAAGACTTTCATAATCAATACAAGAGACATTATAATTACATCAAGCGTCCGTTTCATTGATTCCGCCTTTGATTCGGATAAACAACTCTTCTGATCGACTCATTCGGGTCATACAACGATCCTACAAACCTTTCCAATTCTTTCAACAATCTTAAATGGTCCAACATATCGTGGTGCAAGTTTTCCTTTCTTTCCAAATCTCACCACTCCCTTCCAAGGTGACACCTTGAGTAGGACACGTGTCACACCCCGACCACGCAAAACAACAAAACGTGGCGGAAACATCGGGGAGTGTTGTAACAGAATCATTGTTTCATAACACATGGAAATTGAAATACTGTTTTATTGATTAAAATAGTTACAATGTCTTGACAAACAAAGAAACATAACATATACAACTAGTCTTGCATCTTTTATTGTTGCTAAGGCCCAAGTCCGCCTAAGTGTATCTTGATAAATCCTATGCATCATATCCTGAAACACATGTGAAAATATGGTACGTCAGCATAAAAATGCCTGTGAGATACATAGGTTTTTGAAAATAGGATTCATGACTTATTGTTTAAGAAAATGTTTAGTCATGAACCTTGTAATTTGCTTTGTCTTGTAAATCATTTGAAAAGTGGTAAATAAACCAAATGATATATATATGTATAAAAGAATAACACATGGTTAAGTGGATAACCATGTGAAATGAGTTTGTATAAATTAAGTTGTTTGTAAAACAATGTATTGTGAAAAGTATGTTATTTGTATAAAATGTTATATGTCTAAATTGAAATGATTTCAAATAACGCAACGATATGTAATACCATACAATCACTTATATATAGGAAGTACCAGCGGCGTATCCACCATGCTTGTATCATATTACACACGCCTCGTTACTTAAATCACTTACTCAAACCAAACCAACAATGTAAGATGTCTATGTTTAAACCAGCTTCCAAATGTATTGAAATAATATGTTAAAACGTTTATGTGAAGATGTAAATCATGTAATGTATAACTAATGTCAAAAGTGTTTATGTGTCAAATGTAAACCATGTAATATGTAACCAAAATGATATGTATGGCTAGTGAAATGTGTCAACTAAACCATATGCACAAGAACATAGTATTGAAGTAAAACTTGGTTTAAATCAAAGTTATGTTCTGTGGAAATGCATGATCAATGTAAATCATGTAATATGTAACCAAAATGATATGTATGGCTAGTGAAATGTATCAACTAAACCATAAGTGAAATGCACAAAACAAAGTACTGAAGTAAAACCTGGTTTAAATCAAAGTTATGTTTTGTGGAACAAATGCATGCTATACTGATATAAACATCTATGCGGTATTGTAAAAATTCATACATCCAAGCCTTGCGACTGTAGAATAAACCCTAGCACAAAGTCTAAGGTCCACCTAGAAATGTATTCGGATTCGATCATTCCTTCCAATCCAAACAAACCCGGGATTTCAGGAATGGGGGTTGTCAAGTCCTATGGTACCACTACCTACTACCGAGCGGCATGATCGGTGTTAGTGAATGTACATTGTCCCATTTAAACAAACCAAATGTCATACCAAAATGTAAGCATGTGATGAATAATAAATGTACTAAGTATGCACACAATGGACATACATAGCATAAAATGTAATGTAAAATAATGTACTAAGTATGCACACAATGGACATACATAGCATAGAATGTAATGTAAAATAATGTACTAAGTATGCACACAATGGACATACATAGCATAGAATGTAATGTAAAACGATGTACTAAGTATGCACACAATGGGCGTACTTAGCATGAAATGTAATGTAAAACGATGTACTAAGTATGCACACAATGGGCATACATAGCATGAAATGTAATGTAAAACGATGTACTAAGTATGCACACAATGGGCATACATAGCATGAAATGTAATGTAAAACGATGTACTAAGTATGCACACAATGGGCATACATAGCAAAACACAATGAAATCATGTACTATAAATGTACTAATGAACATAGCAAGTATATGATGTGAAAGCAGAAAAGCATGAAAGTAACAAGTAGGCGCATGTGTTTCACCCCAAAATGTTTGGAAAACAGTAAAAGAGGGGTCTATGTACTCACTTGAGATTGCTCAGTAGTCCTTGAGTAACAACCAAACAAAGCTAGAGATCGCGGATATCAAACGGCACCTAATATAGGTAACTATGTTAATAAACCGGACCTAAATCGGAAGATCTGATAGAATGAGGGTTCGTAAACCAAACGAGTATGGAGACTCGTGTCATATGGTTTAACAAAGCCTACATACTAAATGAAACCTAACCTAAGTGCTTACGACCCATTACGACCCGTTTAGGTAGCTTATGCTACTTTAACGCGTCGTGTGCGTGAAACGCGTTCGGACCGCCTAACTAGTCCTATGACAAGTAGAATATGCCCTAACATGTTATATAATCAGTTATGTGACAAAAGTTTAGGTTACATATGCTTAAAATGAATTTTGGCGTAAAAAGGGCATTTTGGTAATTTACCTAAGGCATATAAACTACCTATCATACAACTACTTAAACGAAGCGACCATAAGGTACAACCTCGGAAGGTTATTCCCTATATACTATGGTCACCTAAAGTGTTTGGTCGGATCCTAATGATCGACCAAATGGGTCGGGTTCGAAGGTATAAGCGATTTATTAGATCGCTTACCCTACGACCCTAGACAACGTGGTAATCAGTAGGCATAGTCCCAAGGGACTATAACCATCGTGATTACAATCACGTTGCGAAGTTCAAACGAACTTCGCATTGACCATACACTGGTCAACGCAGAAAGTCAAACAAAGTTTGACTTTTGGACTCGAAAAGCAATAAAAGAAAGGAAAGAACGAAAGAATACTTACAAAGGGTCCCCGCAAGATTCGAACCCGATTCACTCTCAGGTAGGAAGCATATACTTCCACTTAGAGAGTGTAGAATCAGATTCAAATGTGAGGAATGAGTGAAAATGTGATGGGTATTTATAGTTTTCGGTTCACCGTTAGGATCGTTTCTTGGAAAAGAGGGAATGATCTAGCCCGTACACTTGTCGGAATGTTGTGGTAACTGATTTTGGCCACCACAAGAGTTTAACAAGTGGCACTTGACCTTTGGAGAATGTTTAGGGGCAGATAACAGCAGCCAAAAACGATTTGCTGCATCTGGACACTGCTTGCGCACCGTAACAAAATATTTGTTACGGTGCGCAAGGGCCTTGCAGGTCTGAAGTTTTCAAAAGTGGCAGAACAGGCCCCTGCACCTTGTTTCGTTGCGTAACGGCACTTCTAACACCCTTCAAACCCAATTTCAAGCTTCACAATGATGTTAAGGTATAGGGAACATGAAATATGCTTGGAAACATCACGGATGTCGGTTCGTTTAGCCGTACGATCGCGATGTTCGGTTAATTACGACGGAATGCGCATAAGCGCGAAAAACGATCCAAATGACGCGACGAATGGATTTTTCTTATGTCAAACACTACAATAAAATATTTTAGTGCTTACATAAATTTTTGGATGTCCAGATGTAGTCAGAACGTGAGTTATGCGCGAAAGTGCAAACTTCTGCACTTTTTGACGCTTTTAGTCCCTGAATGACCCAAAAGTTTATTTTAGCATACTGAACCCCTCAAAGCCTATTTTAAGCTATGTAAAGGATATTTATGGTATGTTTAACTTATGGTCATATTCCGGAATGTCTGTTACAGTTCAAATAGGCATACTTTCGCAGTTTGTCAAGTTTAGTCCCTCTAGTCGAATTAACTTGTTTTTGCCACACCAAAGCCTTCGAAACTTATTTCTAAGTTATGTAAAGGTTATTTAAGGTATGTTAATCCTATTTCACTATTCCGGAGTGTTCGTTGCATTTAAACTGGTTATATTTACGCATCGGTGCGCGTATAACCTTCTAGAAAGCGATTTAGAGTTTGGAATTGAACAAAAATTGATATGTGCAAATGATACACATATTTATACAAATCCCAAGTATGAAATACAATATTTCATTGGTTTGGTATTTGTTTGATGGTTGAAGTGACACAGGTGTCACAACACGGTCTCCGACTTGAAATTCTAAGGGCTTGCATCGCATATCCGCATAATTCTTTTGATGGTTACGAGCTGTCACAAGATTATCGCGGATTTTCTTGATTTTGTCTGTTGTTTCCAGAATGAGCTCAGGTCCAGTAAGCTGAGCTTCACCGGTCTCATTCCAACATACAAGTGAACGACATTTTCGACTGTAGAGAGCTTCGAATGGTGCCATATTAATACTAGCATGATAACTGTTGTTGTAAGAGAACTTGATCAGTGGAAGATGAGAATCCCAATTACCACCAAAGTCTATCACGCATGCTCTAAGCATATCCTCCAAAGTTTGAATCGTCCTCTCAGATTGACCATCTGTTTGGGGATGATACGCAGTGCTTAGATTCAGTTGGGTTCCCAACGCAGATTGCATGGTCTTCCAAAAATGAGATAAAAATCGAGCATCACGATCGGAAATGATATCTAAAGGAACACCATGTCGTGATACGATCTCGTCTACATAGATTTTGGCAATCTTTTCAGCAGAGAAATCCTCACGAATTGGTAAGAAGTGAGCAGATTTCGTTAAACGATCAACTACAACCCAAATAGCATCATGACCTTTAAACGTACGCGGTAACTTAGTGACGAGATCCATTGCAATGTTCTCCCACTTCCAAACCAGTATCTTTGGTTGTACAAGCAAACCAGAAGGTCGTTGATGTTCGGCCTTGACTTTGAGACAAGTTAGGCATTTCGATACATACAAGGCAACATCCTTCTTCATACCAGGCCACTAGAACTGAGTACGAAGATCCTTGTACATTTTATCAGCACCAGGATGAACAGAATATCGAGACTTGTGAGATTCGTCCATTACTAAGGTGCGAAGATCATCTTGTTTTGGAATCCACAAACGATCCTTGAAATATAGCAAACCATCGTCTTTCCTTTCGAGTTTAAGCTCAAGTTGAAGCGGTAGCTCATTTTTCAATAAGCCTTTGATCACACAAGATCGTTGAGCTTGAAGGACACGAGATTGAATATCAGATAGAGTTCGAATAGAATGAAGCTTGACTCGTTCCTTTCGACTAAGCGCATCGGCCACGACATTCGCCTTACCAGGATGGTAGCGGATCTCGCAATCATAATCGTTTAAGAGTTCAACCCAACGTCGTTGCCTCATGTTCAGCTCCTTCTGATTGAGAATATGCTGGAGACTTTTGTGGTCTGTGAAAACCACACACTTCGTTCCATATAGGTAGTGTCTCCAGATTTTAGGCGCAAAAACCACAGCTCCCAACTCAAGATCATGAGTCGTATAGTTCTTCTGGTGAACTTTCAACTATCTAGACGCATAAGCTATGACTTTACCTCGTTGCATAAGAACGCAACCAAGTCCTAGATTCGACGCGTCACAATAGACAACAAAATCATCGTTTCCCTCAGGTAGAGATAAAACAGGAGCATCACAGAGTTTCCGTTTCAGCGTCTGGAACGCTTCTTCTTGCTTAGGTCCCCACTCAAAAGGTTTATTTTTCTGAGTCAAAGCAGTGAGTGGAACCGCGATCTTTGAGAAATTAGAAATGAATCGACGATAATAACCAGCAAGACCAAGAAATGATCGAATCTCTGTAGGTGTCGTCGGTGTATTCCAATCCTTAATAGCAGCTATTTTGCAAGGATCCACATGGATACCCTGCTCATTGACAATATGACCCAAGAACTGAACTTCTTTAAGCCAGAATTCACACTTGGAGAATTTAGCAAAAAGTTGTTCCTTCTTTAGGAGTTCCAATGTCAAACGAAGGTGTTGCTCGTGATCGGCTCGAGACTTCAAATAAATGAGAATATCGTCGATGAACACAATGATGAACTTATCTAAATAAGCTTTACAAACCCTATTCATTAAGTCCATGAAGATAGCTGGGGCATTTGTCAAACCAAAAGGCATGACAGTGAACTCGTAGTGCCCATATCTTGTACAGAAAGTAGTTTTGGGGATATCTTCTTCGAACACGCGAAGTTGATGATACCCAGAACGCAGATCGATCTTGGAAAAGCATGAAGCACCTTGCAGCTGGTCGAAGAGATCATCAATTCTAGGTAGGGGATATCGATTCTTGATGGTAAGCTTATTAAGCTCACGATAATCGATACACATTTGAAAAGATCCATCTTTCTTTTTCAAGGTGAAAAGCTCGGACGGATGAATCCTTTATCAGACAACTCTTGAAGCTGTTTCGATAACTCTTGCATTTCCGACGGTGCAAGACGATAAGGTGCTTTCACAATCGGGTTGGCATTGGGTACAAGGTCAATATGAAACTCGACTTGACGAACTGGAGGCAAACCAGGCAGTTCATCGGGAAACACCTCTGGGTAATCTCGAACAATCGGAATATCCTGAATACTCTTGCTCTTGCCTTTCTCCTCGGTGACATGTGCCAGGAAAGCAACATATCCTTTTCGCAAATAACTTTGGGCCTTTGTACACGACATAAGCTTCAAACCACCTGATGGCTTCTCTCCATGAACTTCCAGAATATCGCCAGACGGAAGAGGAATACGAACAATCTTATCGAAACAAACCACCTCAGCATGATGTTTGGTTAACCAATCCATCCCCACGATAATATCGAAACTCCCAAGTTGCATCGGTGTGAGGTCAATGGGAAAAAGATGGTTATCAAGGTTTAACTGACAATCACGAATAACAGAATCGAGCACAAGAGGTTTACCAGTAGCAACTTCGACAGATAAGGGTTTCCTCAGTTTAGTTCTAGGTATCGCAAGAAAAGGTTCAAAAGACAATGAAACAAAACTTCTATCGGCACCAGAATCAAAAAGAATAGATGCGGGTCGACTGTTAACAAGAAACGTACCATTGACGATGAGGTTGTCAGCTCGAGCCTCGTTTGCATTTAGATTGAATACTCGTCCACAAGCGGGGTTTGCATTCGCATTGAAATTGACATTCAAGTTCGGATTTGCATTCGTATTTGCCAACCTCAGATAGTTGTTGCGAAAATGACCATACTCTCCACAATTGAAACATGAACCCGGTGGGAATCTAGCAGCATTCCCCTGAACTGGAACTTGATTCTGAACAATTTGATTCTGACCTGAATGACAGACGTTGGCCAGATGCCCAAGCTTACCACACGTTGTGCATTGCCTACAAGCTTGTTGTGCAACATGATGACCGTTGCAGCGAGCACAATGAGGTGCGGTACCAGCATACGCTTTCTTCACAAGAGGTTGAGCTGGTGGGTTCTGAGGGTTATGAGCATTTTGTGCAGTTACTGCAAAATTCTGGGAACCCTTTTGCTTTCTCGACTTCTTCGAAGACTCACCCTTCTTACCCTTACCCTTTTCCTTGACAGATTCGGTCGACTTCTTCTTATCAACCTTCAGGTAAGTTTACCCTTCCTGACTTGCGACTCAGTCAGGGTAGCAGATAACTCGATCGCTTGACGAACAGTTGTAGGATTTACGCCAGTTACAATATCCTGTATGGAATCGGGTAAACCATCGATATACCTCTCCATCGCTTTCTCCAACGGGGTAACCATAGTTGGACACAAAAGACTGAGCTCCTCAAATTGATCCATGTACGCACGGTGTTCTCCCCCATCTTGTTTCAGATTGTCAAACTCTCGTTCCAAAGCTCGAATTTCATGACAGGGACAAAACTCTCTCATCATGAGAGCTCGAAGCTCTTCCCATGTTTGTGCCAATGCCACTTCGGCACCCCTATCACGCATCACTCCGTTCCACCATGTAAGAGCACGCTTCTCAAACACACTTGATGCAAATTCAACCTTACGCCCATTCGGACATTGCACATGTCTGAATGTGTTCTCGATACTTTCGAACCATTGAAGGAGTGCAGTCGCTCCTTGTGACCCAAAAAACTTTTGCGGCTTAGCAGAATTGAAACTCTTGAAATTACATTGTGCATTATTATTGTTATTGTTGTTGTATAGCTCGTGGATTTGGGTCACAACGCCTGGAAGCACAGCAGCCATTTGCTGAGAGACAAGGGCTGTGACTTCTACAGCAGTAAAAGATTGTGCATCACGTCGAGGAGGCATTGTCTAACAAGGAAATATGAGAAACGAGTGAGGTCGATAGTTAGGAAGAACAAAAGAGGTATTGAAAATATCGACGAAACACAAGGAAGGCGATCATTTGTCCGTTACCTCGAACAAACAAACGACACGCAGTGACTAATCAAAGTAATGAATCAAAATAATGTATCGCGAAGACATGCTCGCCTATAAGTGAACACTCACCCCAAGAGTTCCCAGGTAAGAGTGACTGGTCCGATTATGTGGATTTGTACGAACACTCTAGCCTTAGACAGAAAACTCAGGGTACAGGCATTCACTCTTCTAGTTTGCACGTGTTCACATTATTTAGACCCAAACTTTGACGAGATTTTGAAAACTCAGAAGGCACTAAGCCAAAAATGAGTCAAACTGGAAGGGTTCAAAACCTTACAACAGAGGGTTCAAAACCTAGTAATCAATCATCCTAGAACGGATGATTAATTTTTGAAGCAGATTCGGATTTTGTGTTTTTTTTTTAAATTCTAAACGCAATTCAACTTGCGTTGGGGTCCTAGAAAGTTATAGTCTAGGTCAAAATTTTACTAATAACCTAATTCCCTATAACCATTGGCTCTGATACCAACTCTTCTGTCACACCCCGAACACGCAAAACAACAAACCATGGCGGAAACTTCGGGGAGTGTTGTAACAGAATTATTATTTCAAACCATGGATACAAAGAGTTTCGTTTTATTACATATTAAACATTGTCTTAAAGTTAGACAAGCAAGTCAAACATAGTCTATCATTGTTATTAAATCACTAAGGCCTCGTCCAGTCCTAAGTGAGCATGCATCCTATTCGCAATCAACATTAAGCAACATCACCTGAAACATATGTAAAAACAAAGTCAGCAAAGAAATGCTGGCGAGTACATAGTTTTTGTGTGAGTATCAGATTCATGGCTCGTTGAAATATCTCGTACAACTTTGTTATTTGATATTTGAAACATTGTTTTGTAAAATGCTTGTATTGTAAAATGAATAACCAAGTCAAAACAGATTGGTTATAATTTATAAACTTTGATGCCATGAATCTTAACCCAAAACATTTGTTTATGTAAACCAAATCATAAATCGTTCTCGTAATAAAACTCGTATGGTTTATATAGTTTCGTAAACATCGTTGTGTGACATCGTGTAACTCGTTCTCGTTATAGGTCATTGTTCATTTGTTTAAATCGTTCATAATCGTTCAAAAATCGTACAATCGTTTAATATCGTTTTCGTTCCAATCGTTCTTGTTTTAATTGTGAAAACTACTTTTGGTCGTCTCGCTAATAACATTCAAACCTTTGTGACTCGTCCATCGTTCAACTAGTTCTTGCATTAACAAACCTCCAAAGGGTAAGTTAACAATCATCAGATTCAGTCGTTACCCACCTAACCCACACATAACCATGGGTGCGGTCTGATAACGGGATTTGTCAGATCCTATGGTACCATAACCTAATACTGGTCGGCTTGATCAATGCTAATGAATGTCATTCGTTATGTAACTACAACCAACAAGATCGTTCACATTATCGAAATCGTTATTAGTTTAGTATAAACCATCTTAATTGTTTTTGAAACCATCGTTAAAATATCGAAATCGTTTTGATACATATGAACACAATCCCTCAAATTGTTTATTTGTCCTAAATTAAATAAGAATGCTTTAATAATCAAAACTCACAAAAATACCGAAGTTTCTCCGTACTTAGAATTTTCACATAACTTTGAGTTTTCTCAAAAAGTTATTATTTTTTATTAGTTTGGTGTATTTGTATATATATGTATATTCAAGCGTAATACGCATAATCTTGTCAACACTAACACTTCATCATACACATATTGTAAAACACATAGCACATTGTGACACATTAAATTTACTTATGAACAACCCATTCTAGTTATGTCGAAAAACACTTATTTTAGCGATTCAGTGACATTTTTGGGCGTCGGAAGTCACGTGTGACTAACCAAACACCAAGTAAACTTAATATAAGTTAAAATACTTGTTTTTATATCAAAAATATCAGTTTGGTTACTGATCTAAAACAGTTTAATAAAAATCCTCTGAAAAGGCGATTTTTAACCGTTTTACCGCATAGTTTTGCATCAAACGTTACCCGAACCATCCCAAATCGAAACGACTTGAAATTTTAACATAACTCATGTTATTTACTGAATAAAATAATGGTTATACTCACAATAGTGCAGGTCTTAAATAGAGCATATAAATCACGCAAATTTCGCATATTTTACCACTTTTTAAGCTATATGTACAACATGCAAAGCTATCAACCCTATGTCAAAGTTTCATGCCATTATAATACACCAAAAAATGTTATTTTTAGTGCTTATAATCTGCTCAAATTCAGTTTTGTCATACAACCATTTTTTATCACTTTTTGAGCTTTAAATTAACATATATTCACATGTACAAGTGTCTAAAGCATACTATCATAACATCAACATTTTATATGGGTTTAGATGCATCAAATATGAGATATATTCATGTTAATTTGCTTATGTACTTTACATTTAACATATCATACATAAATCACCAAATACTTGCATTTAAACTATTATTCAAGAACATGTAACAACATAGACAAGTATTTAACAGGAAATCGAACTTCAAGGCTCATACACACACACACACATATATATATATATATATATGTACGGTTATACATACATATATATCACCACCATTTTTTATTTGTTTCAAGACCCATTTCTTTTAGATTTCAAGTTTAGTGAAAAATTCCTAGATTCAAGAGAAACTTCAAATCATCAAGAACAACCAAGAATCTAAAGTATGATTTAAAAATAAATGTTATACCTTCAAGATTCAAGTAGGTTGTGGGATGAGATTTTGATGATAGGAAGCTTGAAGTTACTTGAATGCACCTTGGAAACCTCTTTAGATCTTCACACCAACGTGAAGGTTGCTAGAAATGAGCTTGAATTCTCAAGAACAAGACTTGAAGGTGATGAATATGGAGAGAGAGAGAGAGTGGACGGTTTGGGGAAGGGAGAGAAAGAGGAGCTTGAGTGTTGTGTGAAGTGTAGATTGTGATGCATATAAATAGGCCAAATCCTAGATCATATCTTTCAAGATCACAAGATCTTATCATATCTTGAGTTATCCAAGAAAAATAAATTAAATGGATTTTGTAGGATCACATAATATCTAAGGGAAATCCAAAATAAATCTAGGAAGATCAAAACAAATCCAAGAAGGATATGGATGGATCATGTAAGATTTTTGGAAGATATTAATAAGATTTACTAGAGATTTCTTGTACCAACAAAGATCATATATGATATTTTGAGATCTTGCAATATTTTTGGTGGGCCACACATATATATGGGACCGAATTTTATATATGGGGGGGGGTTTAAAGTGTAACTTTGATGGTAAATATGTTTTATGTAGGCTAAAACGGGTGTTTTACTGGATACCGGGTATTTTATCTAGCGTTTAAATCCCGGTTTATGGTGTTCAATATTATTTTTATTATTCTATAAAAATAAACTCGCCAAAATATTACTGAAATAAATTTCAGTTGCCGAGACTGGCTGTGTTGTATGCGTTTTGCAGTAGAAGTACTATGTCGCACAGAAACACACGGTACGTGCTTAAACTTGAGAAATAACGTTTTTAGGCGTTTTAATTTTTTTTTACACGGACCTGATTAAAAATAAAATTTTAATCATAACAGAATATTTTTGGGATTTAAATATTATCCGAGCGGTCACCATCGTTCGTTTCGCAGTTTTGTCGTAATTAGTTCTTTAGTTCAAATAAACATGTTTTCGCCATACCGAATCCTTCGAAACTTATTTCTAAGTTATGTAAAGGATATTTAGGGTATTTTTAGCTTATGTCACAGTTCCGGAGTGTACGTCGCGTTAAACTGATTGCGTTTACGCACAAGTTTGCGTATAACCTTCTAGAAAGTGATTTAAAGCTTGAAATCGGAATCGAATCAAATTGTAAAATTAATAAATACAATTACACATATAATATCACCAAAGAATATTGTTTTATTGATAATCCACGTTGTTATACATTATACGACGATTACAGAACACAGTTGTCACAGGATTCTTCGTCACCAACACTCCCTGGCGAAGGAGGGTTCTTCGCCAAACAGGTCCTTCGCCAAAAACGGCCCTCGGCCCAGATGTATTCATGGCCAGAATGGGTCTGACGGTCATTTTTATCATATAACATTTCATAACCTCTAACCGCAAACACAAAAACCCTCTCCTCTCCCTCTCGAAACTGATGGCAGCCCTTGTTGAACCTCTTTCTCTCGTTTGTCCTAGCATATTATCGTGTACTCACAATCGTTAGGTTAGTATGTTTACCCTTGCTACGATACATGATTCCTGATTTCCTTCGGTTATGATTAACTTGTTGATTAATGATTGTTGTGTACAAACTGAATTGATCATGGACATGTGTGGGTATGTGCACTTTTATGAATGATGATTGCGAATTAGTGTTGTTTTATGATTGTGCATGATAATAGGTTTTCGATGTTAGTGTGAGGTATGAGGTTCACCGATTGTTGATGATGTTTTGATTACGAACTGGGAGTCATATACCCGAGAGGAATGGTTGAGTGATATGTTATCCACTTGATCGAATGGTTGTTGTTAATGTATTCCATGAGTATGATTATTAAACTGTTAAATGATGATTAGGGCATGTGTTTCGATGCTATCTTTGTGGTGTTGTTAAGTTTGACGATGACAACAATTAGGGTTGTTTTAACTTGAAAGATAACTGTTGTTTAATCCATTAATCATACCAAAAATGTGTTAACTGTTGTTGCGAAATCAAATGAGTTGTAACGGTCTGATGAGGGGCGACGAAGACCTCCCCCACGAAGAATCTAGTTTGACGAAGAATTAGGTCCTTCGTCGACTGATTCTTGACGAACCTCCATGGTTCTTCATCGTACTCATCCACGACGAAGATTAGTCCTTCGCCAATATGATCCTTCATCGCCACACCCTTAGAAGAAGAATGATTCTTCGTCAGTATGCTTCTTCGCCATGAGAACACCCCACGAAGAATAGATTCTTCGTGGAGATGCTGCATGTGTGTAAACAAACAGAACAATTTATGATGTTTATGATGTTTATGATGATGGATATTTGTGATTATGAGATCTATCTATTGCATGTTAATAAGAATAAGAAATCTGGTTTGACTTGTGTGAGTAGCAAACCCACCTGTTATATGTTGTTAAGTGACATGCACATGGGATGTGGACTTATATGAGAATTGGATATGCGCTACATGTTGTACAGTGATCTTTGTGATGAATGCGATCTGTGATAAATGCGTGTCCTAATTGGCTATGAAACTGACTTGATTGGTAACCACGGTAGGGTTTGGTTGACCAACTTGGAACGGGTAACTTATCATACCGAGCAAAACTAAGGTGAGTTCATTCCTCTTGAGCATGCGTCTCGGTGGGTGGGACAATCAAATGGGTATTCCTGAGAGGAATAAGTCTTTTGGGTAAAACTGGGATGTTAGATAATACACTCATTTCCTATCACTTTAAGTCCTATCTTATACCGAATAGTTCCCTGCGAGGTAACGGGGTATTAGTTGATAGTGCTATTAGGCTTGGCAACCTCACACCATACCTGAGAGGACGGGCATGAACTAATGACCTTAATTATGACCAATGCTTAGATAGGGGGCATTGGGGACAGGCAAAACAATCTGGAAGCCATCTTGTACGGTACTCGAGTTATTATCAACATTATAAATAAACAGAACTAAACACTTGGCAATTAACGTTTTCGTAAAACTATGAACTCACAAGCGTTGTCCGATACACTTGTTGCATGCTCGCATGTCGTTAGATGTTATGGACAAGGAACTTGCTATGTGGGATTGCTGGAGTGGTCATGGGTCGTACTGCTTGGATACACATGATGGGCTTACTGTTTTTACGTACATTTGGTTTTGAAACATTTAAACAATGATGTACTATTTGCTTCCGCTGAACCTGATAAACTTGTGATATGATTTGGAATATTTGACTCAATAAATGGGAGTTTATTTTCAATAGTTCAATGTGATTGGTGGCTAGATCCTGGTACGTCACACGCCTAGCGGGGTTTTCGCATGTGGTATTTTTGGGGGTGTGACAGTTTGGTATCAGAGCCACTAGTTATAGTGAACTTGGTTTTAAAACGTTTTAATAAAACCAGACTATAACCGAATAGTTTCGAAATCGACCATGACACCCAGCTCCAGATTGCAAGGTTCGTCTCTCGTTTACTTATTTCACTGCATAACTAGTGTACCATTACTTATGATACTACATGTGATTGCACACTTAGCATGATGGTATGAATTCATGTATTACTTGTCTATGTTATGTGAATGATAGTGTAACACTTCCTTTAGGCCTTCGTTATCCATTGTTTATGATGTCCTTTGTTTTGCTACTCGAATTTGAGGAACCATTTAACATAAATTAGGAGGAACTGAGATGAGCGTGCAAATCATATTATTATTGTGGGTGCACACATAATAATAATGTGGGGTGCATGTGAGTCCCAACGAGGCCTAACAAGTGTGAATGGGGTTCCATTCCATTATTCGACCTGATGTGAAACACAACGATCCATAGGGGTCATAGCAATGATTGACTCCTATTTGAACACGATCCTTTCACTCTCCTCTATATCCTTACGAAACTTGATGCTATCGAGTGTTATCCGAACACCCATCTGAATGCCTAGCGAACCGTATGAGGATGATAGGTGCTAGTGCGATCGTCCCTGGGTTAATTGTTGAAGCATCGAATGTTTGTTCTATACTTCCTCACTTTTCTCGTTTACTTGAACGCAATAAGTTGATTCTTTAGATCTAGAAATAGGGTCACCTCTTTAATTCTTTAACGACTTACCATGCATTGTTCAATCGACTCGCAAGGCCGATGGATAAGAAGATGAACGTGATACATTACCAACCCTAGTACTAGGATGACCCTGCTTTCCGACGACGAACACCAGCAGATTGATTTCAATCAAATCACTAACTCTAGTCAGCAACCTCTAGGAGCCAACTCTTACGAAATCATATGGGGATAAACGATGACAATTGACTAGAGTGTGGAACGTGTAACTGCTAGCGCAATGGATAGTACTCTGGGACGTGACAAGAACAGTGGGAAGGTGGACCCAACTAACAAAAGACCGTAGGGATCTGTCTACAAAGCAACAACATTTGGGGCAATGGCCACGATGACAGCAAGGAACCCATAATCATAACCTTCAGTATGGGAATGAAGGTGACTTCGACAAGGATTGACTGTTGTTAAGTCAAGACGTCAACAACCAAGGGAACAACGGCAACATTAGTAATCCTCGTAACGATAACAATAGCACCAGATGTGGTGCTCGTGGAAGAGCGTTTAAGATTGGCACGGGCGATGCCAGGTATAATAGCAACATGATGAATTGTACATTTTTGGTAGCTAGTCCCTTTGCCTCTGTTCTGATTCCACTCTGACATCCCTCGAGACCAGACACGTTATAGAACTGGCCGATAACAAGCCAAGAAAAGCCTCATACGATCAGCTAAGGTGCAAGCTCGATCTTTCGGGTCACGTGTTCGACATTGACCCCCTCCTACTACTTTTAGAAGCTTTGATGCAGTCGTTGCTATAGACTGGATAACTAAGCCCCGAGCAGAAATTCTAGGTAAGGAGAAAGCAGTACGTACATTTTTTCCCTAGTGGAGATTCACTGGTTGTCAGTATCACTTCAGTGACGAAAGCCCAAAGGTGTTTCCGCTACCCTACTACTCTATCACTGGTTACCAACACACAACATGAGGAAGTGTAGATTGAAGATCTACCAGTTCTTCATGGTTTTCCCGATGAGTTTCCCTAAGAACTTCCAGGTAATTACTTCCACATCGTCAGGTGGAATCACATATTGATCTCACGACAGAAGCAGCCCTGATTACTCGTATTCCTTATCGTCTTAGACCAGGAGGGTCGCAAGAACTACCTAATCGACTTCAGGAATAGTTGGACAGGGGTGTTGTCCGATCTAGCTTTTCCGCCTTGGGGAAACGATAGTCCTAATCGAGAGTAGGATAGCTTGGTTTCTTCACACGTGTATAGTTTATCTAGAATCTAACCATGTGTTAGTCAAGGACCGTTACTCTTTACCTCGCATCGACGAACTGCTTGACCAGCTACAAGGGTCAAGCTTCTATTCGGAAAATCGACTTAAGACCGGGCTATCATCAGATGTGGGACCTAATGGAGCATGTTCCTAAGATGGCTTATTGAATGCAGTATGGCCATTACGATCTTCTATTCATGTCATTCAAGTCTCACAACACACCAGTAGTTTTGTAGATTGCATGAATCATATGTATAAACCCTATCTCGCCGAATTAGTCAACCTTGTTTATTGATGACGTTTTGGAGCCATTTCTAGGAGAAAGGAACACCATGAGCGGCACTTGTGTCTTACCTTAGATCTCCTGAGGGAGGAGCAACTCCACGCGAAGTCCTTCTAAGTGTGACTTCTAGATCAGGGAAGTACACTTTCTTGGTCAGCTAGTCAACAAGTTGGGAATATAAGTGGGACTAGCTATAGTAGATTCTACCCGAAGCTGGACGACACCAGAGGATCCTTCGGATATGCGGCAAACTTTCTTGGTCTCGCTTGGTAATATTGAAGGTTCATCGGGTGTTGTGTATTTGTGTATTTGTCGGGATTTTCGAAGATCTCACAGTTGTAATGCGTTAACACATTAGGGTGTTGTGTATTTCTGGAGGACAAAACAGGAGAACGTCTTTTCAGTTTTGAAACCAAACTCTACAGTACATTGAGTATTGTCCTTACCCGATGGTACAGGTAATTTGGTAGTGTACCGCATTTTTTTATTCAGGGTCTCGGTTGCGTACTGATGCAACGCGAGAAAGCGATAACTTACGTCTCTCAGTAGTGGGGGAAGCCATGATCTTTGTGACAACTCGAAATCTAGAACCTTTCGTGTATGCTTAAACGTGTGGCTAGTTAACTTATGTGATAATGACAAACGAACCTCTTATATGACTATGTGATTTTTATGTGTTATGTTATGCCTATGTGTATGTATGCGAGTATGTCTATGAACCGAAACAACAAGAACCCGACTCGAGACCATGTGGTCTCGAGTGAACTAGTGAAACAATGGGCCGAATGAGCCATACACCTCACTTAACCCAACCGAGAGCCCATTAGGGTGCATTACTTGGTGCGGATATATAAGCTTGTTAGATAGCCATGTTGCCATTTCCTTTGGATAACACACACACACTCTCCATTCTCTCACTAAAACCCTAGACACCAAGCATCACACTCTTCTCCTTCTTCTCGGATCCAAACCGGTGACACTAGGACTAGCGGATCGGCTCTCACACACACACACTCGGAAGGTCCATACTCGCCTTTGAAACTCATCAACCGGTTAGTGATTTTATGATGTTTGTTGTTGTTTAATAAGGGTATGAATGATATGATTAACTTGTGTAGTTGTATGCTTGATGATGTTTGTGAACCGGATATGTATGTTGTTGATAATCGGATAACATGTTTGATTTCGGATATGTTGCATAATGAACACACAATATCTTATGTCTAAATATGATTCAAACCATCGAATATTGATGTTCATGAAAGCCGGCTTGCATATGTGTAGTATCATGTTAATTAGATTAGTGTAGAGTTGATTTTGATATGTTATGTGATGATTTGAAACCACTAGATGAGTATATTCAAGTGTGTTGCCTTGTTGTTCATGATTTCGTTTGTGATTAATGATAAAAACCCGGAAGTAGGATGAACAAGTTTGAATAAGCAATATGAACTACTTGAATGTTTGAAGAACATGATGAATATGATATGAACATGGTTGAATATTTGAAATCTGCTATGTTTGATCCGTTTTGGTAAATTACTAGACAAATAAACATGTTTAAGTGGATAGTACATCAGGTTGCATGAAATCAGAATGTTATTGGATAGTACACTGTGCAGAATCAGCTCCTGTCCAACCGAAACCTCCCATTGCGACTCGAAACCATGCATGATGAGTCGAAACCCCCGATTGCGACATCGGTTGCGAGTCGCAAACGCCTGGTTGCGACTCGAAACCACAAGTGATCAGCACATAAACCGTTTGACTCGAAACCCCGGTTGCGAGTCCAGTTGCGACTCGTAACCAAAACAGCATGAACCGAGACCGTAGTTGCGACTCAGGTTGCGAGTCGCAAACGCCTAGTTGCGACTCGAGACTATACGCCGATACACACTGTTTGGGCTTTCACCTTGTTTCGGACTTAATTGCTTGGGCCGGACTCTTGGGCCCAATGCACAGACCTTATATGTTACTGTTGAACGTGAATCTGCCATGATTAAACATGTATGCCATGAACGTTACTTGAGTACATTATGCTAGAAACATACGTGCACTACTTGAATACGAACCTGATGGTATGATACAACTATGGTAGGACGTGAGTAGCCTCAACATTGCTTGTTTGACTTTTCTGTGTTTCTACCGAGCAAACCAAGGTGAGTTCACACCCTCTACAAAGCATGGGATTCCCAGGGGTCGGGAATTGGGGTTAAGGAACTGGGTTCCTCGTCCTCCTTGGGTAGGACAACAAAGGTTCAGGAATGTAATTCCTCGTCCTCACGGACAGATAACTCGTACTAGACCAAAACTCTATCACGAAGTCCCTCCTTTTTATATCGACTTAATCGCCGGGCCAATGGCGAGCGGGTCATTAGTTAGATAGCGCTATTTAGGTCTGACAAACCTCACACCGTGCCGCAGAGGACGGGCGTGAACTAATGGATCTGGGGCACGTCAATGATGATAGACATTGACAGTTTCAGGGCACTTAAACATGACTACAGTCAGCAGTCGATATGGTAACGAGTCTAGTGTATACATGGGGTAGCCCCCACGGCCGAAATGCCAGATAACTAACATGGGGTAGCCCCCACGGCTGGATTGCCAGAGTAACCGGGAATATACAAGTCACGTTTTTAACTATGGGGTAACCCCCACGGCAGGATGCCAGCTAAAGGAAACTGTTTTCGAAACAACTTAAAACGAACACCCAACCGTGAACTCACTCAACTTGTTGTTGACTCGTTACTACATGCTTTGCAGGTCCTTAGGTTTCTTAGCTGGAGCTTGCATGGAGGAGGATCGTTGTGGGACATGGACGACTGCGTGCCATGTTAAACTATGAAACAATTAAACTTATGTTTTGACTTAAGACTTATGCTTCCGCTTGCAACTTAACTACGTTTTGTTTGAACACCAATTGTACTGGGTGGATTTTTATAACTACTTATATGCTTGTTCAATATGATTGGTGGCTGGATCCTGGTCAGTCACACCTCCAAGCGGTAGTACTCCGCAGGTGGATTTTGGGGGTGTGACAGATTGGTATCAGAGCCATTGGTTATAGAGAACTTGGTTTTAATAAAGGGAAAAACGTTTTTGTTAAAACCAGACTATAACCTGTACAGTGCTCAACGGTCCACAACGATGCTTCACTCCACATGCAAGGCTCGACATTCTAGGTGATATGATCTGTGTATATATTGCCTACTTGTTAGTTACATAGTACATTGCTTATGGTATGCTTGGTTGGTATAACTACTGTTGCTTGAACACATGCGTGCTTACTCTATCCTATCGTTGTACTTTCGCGAACCTCTCTCACTCACGTTCTTCTTGATATGAAGATCATGTCTGGACGCGTTAACATGACACAAGCCCAGTTGACGGCTCTGATCAACGAACGAGTTGCCGCAGCACTCGCAGCTGCACACGCAGGAGGTATATCCTGCAGTCCGAACTCATTCTAGGATCTTTAGGATCCTACTCTCGTGAACCAACCTTTGTGTTAAACTCTGTCTTTTCTTTCACCTACGATAGGTCAGCATGTTCAGCCACCCGTGTGCACTTTTAAGACTTTCATGGACTGCCGACCAACTACTTTTAGCGGCACTGAAGGAGCAGTAGGTCTCCTACACTGGTTTGAGAAGCTAGAATCTGTGTTTGAAATGTGCGAATGCCCTGAGGCGCGCAGGGTGAAGTATGCTACCGGTACTCTCGAGGGTTTAGCCCTCACATGGTGGAACGCTCAAGTTCAGATGCTAGGGTTGGTTGCTGCCAACGCCACTCCATGGGAAACTTTTAAGGAGATGATCAAGGAGGAATACTGCAGTCGTGACGAGATTCACAAACTAGAAGTGGAGTTCTTCAACCTCAAGATGACGGGGTCCGAAATTGAAGCTTATGTGAAAAGGTCGAACGAACTGGCAATTCTGTGCCCTACTATGGTGGATCCTCCCATCAAACGCATCGAACTATTTCTTCAGGGCTTAGTGCCAGAAATCCAAAGTCATGTGACTTCAGCGAACCTCGCCACCTACCAGCAAACTGTTCAGTTGGCTCACCGTCTTACGGATCAGGCGGTGGAGCAGAACAAGTTACCAAAACGCATAGGTGCTGCAACTACTTCTGGTACCTCTAGTGACAACAAACGGAAATGGGATGGAACTTCGAGTAAGGGTTCGACTTCTGTTCAGTCTCAGTCTCAGTCTCAGCAGAGGAAGACTGATGACTACAAGAGCCCTAATCAGCAATCGTCTGGTGGTCAAAGTCATGGTGGGTACAGAGGAAATCACCCCAAATGCAATCGCTGCAGCCTGCACCACAGCGGGCCATGCACCAGGGGCAACTGTCATCGGTGCAACAAGCCTGGTCACGCTGCAAAGGATTGCAGGAGCTTATACCCCGCCAATCAGAATCGTCAGCAAGCTCAACAGAACCAGCGCCAACAGCAGCAGCAAGGTGATAACAAAGGGTGCTTTCAGTGTGGAGCTGAAGGCCACTTCAAGAGAGACTGCCCCCAGCTGAACAGGAACCAGAACAACAACAACAACAATAACAACAATCAGGGGAATGGTAACAATGGGAACAACAAAAACAATGGCGCCAGGGGGCGGATGTTTGTGATCGGCCAAGGTGAAGCAAGGAATGACCCCAACGTTGTGGCGGGTAAGTTCCTTCTCGACGACTTTTATGTTTCAGTTTTATTTGATTCGGGTGCCGATTCTAGCTACGTGTCACTAGAAGTTAGTCGAATGCTTAAGCGTATTCCAACACCTTTGAACAACAAGCACACCGTAGAGCTAGCAAATGGTAAGAGTTTAGAAGCCACGCACATAGTCAAGGGTTGTAAGGTTATTCTCGCTGACCATACCTTCTCTATCGACCTCATTCCTATCGTCTTGGGTAGTTTCGACGTTGTCATTGGGATGGATTGGTTGTCCCAACACCGAGCAGAGATTCTTTGCAACGAGAAGGTTGTCCGTATTCCAGGTCCCGATGGTGAACCTCTCATGATTCATGGCGACAAGAGGAGTGCTGTTGAGAACGTCATTTCTCTCCTTAAGGCCCAAAAGTGCTTGCGAAAGGGCCACACTGCCATTTTGGCTCTCGTGACTGACACCTCAGAAAAAGAGAAGAAGATAGAAGATTTCCCAGTTGTACGCGATTATCCAGAGGTATTTCCTGAGGAATTACCTGGTCTTCCGCCTCATCGCCAAGTCGAGTTTCAGATCGAACTAGCTCCTGGAGCTGCGCCTATAGCTCGTGCACCTTATCGTTTAGCCCCATCAGAGTTGAAGGAACTCTCCACGCAACTACAAGAGCTCCTAGATAAGGGTTTTATTCGTCCTAGCTCATCGCCCTGGGGAGCTCCAGTACTATTTGTGAAGAAGAAAGATGGTACTTTCAGAATGTGCATCGACTACCGGGAACTCAACAAGGTGACGGTGAAGAATCGTTATCCTCTACCGCGTATCGACGACTTGTTCGACCAGCTGCAAGGATCGAGCTACTATTCGAAGATCGATTTGAGATCGGGTTATCACCAGCTGAGAGTCCGGGAAGAGGACGTCTCCAAAACAGCTTTCAGAACTCGATACGGGCACTATGAGTTTTTGGTCATGCCTTTTGGGATGACAAACGCACCTGCGGTTTTCATGGACTTGATGAACCGAGTGTGCAAGCCTTACCTGGACAAGTTCGTTATAGTCTTCATCGACGACATCCTGATCTATTCCAAGAGTCGGGAGGAACACGAGCAGCATCTGCGACTTATTTTGGAACTCCTTCGAACAGAACAGCTTTATGCAAAGTTCTCGAAATGCGACTTCTGGCTTCGAGAAGTCCATTTCCTAGGCCACGTGGTAAACAAGGATGGGATTCACGTTGATCCATCCAAGATAGACTCGATTAAGAACTGGCCTGCACCTCGTACACCAAAAGAGATTTGCCAATTCTTGGGATTGGCAGGTTACTACCGGAGATTCATAAAGGATTTTTCTAAGATTGCACAGCCTCTCACCTCACTAACGCAGAAGGGCGTTGTTTATCGCTGGGGAAACGCACAGGAGTTGGCATTTCAGCACCTAAAGGATAGACTTTGTAGCGCACCTATCCTTTCCTTGCCGGAGGGCACAGACGACTTTGTGGTTTACTGCGACGCATCAATTCAGGGTCTTGGTTGCGTGTTGATGCAACGAGATAAAGTTATAGCCTACGCCTCGCGCCAACTCAAGGTTCATGAAAAGAACTACACGACGCACGACTTAGAGCTGGGAGCTGTTGTTTTTGCACTTAAGTTATGGCGGCATTACCTGTATGGTACCAAGTGCGCCATCTACACCGACCACAGGAGCCTCGAGCACATCTTCAAGCAGAAGGAACTGAATATGCGACAACGACGGTGGGTCGAACTACTAAATGACTACGAGTGCTCAATCAGGTATCACCCGGGCAAGGCCAATGTTGTGGCCGACGCTCTCAGTCGAAAGGACACTGCGCCGAAGCGCGTGCGAGCTTTACAACTCACGATCCATTCTAGTCTTCCCTCCCAGATACGAGCTGCTCAGATAGAAGCACTGAAACCAGAAAACGTCAGGGCTGAAGCCCTACGCGGATCGAGGCAACGCTTAGAGCAGAAGGAAGACGGTGCGTACTACGTAACGGGACGCATTTGGGTCCCACACTATGGCAACCTACGAGAACTTGTGATGGATGAAGCACACAAGTCTCGCTACTCGGTACATCCTGGATCGGATAAAATGTACCACGACATCAAAACTACGTATTGGTGGCCTAGCATGAAGGCCCACATAGCAACCTACGTCAGCAAGTGTTTGACTTGTGCGAGAGTCAAGTCGGAATACCAGAAACCATCAGGCCTACTCCAACAACCAGAGATACCTCAATGGAAATGGGAGCAAATTTCCATGAATTTTGTTACTGGCCTACCTAGATCCCAGCGGGGGAACGATACTATTTGGGTGATCGTGGATCGACTCACAAAATCTGCACACTTCTTAGCTATCAAGGAGACGGATAAGTTCTCCACTCTTGCAGAAATCTACATCAAAGAAATTGTTTCGAGGCACGGGGTGCCCACCTCCATTATCTCAGATCGAGATGCACGTTTCACTTCAGAGCTGTGGCAAGCAATGCACAAATCTTTCGGCTCACGACTAGACATGAGCACAGCGTACCATCCTCAGACGGACGGGCAGTCCGAGCGCACTATTCAAACCTTAGAAGACATGCTTCGTGCATGTGTAATCGACTTTGGCAACCGCTGGGAAAAGCATCTGCCACTTGTGGAATTCTCGTACAATAACAGCTACCACACCAGCATTAAAGCTGCTCCGTTTGAGGCATTGTACGGACGTAAATGCCGGTCTCCTCTTTGCTGGGCAGAGGTGGGAGAGAGTCAGATCACTGGTCCAGAATATGTGGTAGATACAACCGAGCAAATCGCTCAGATACGAAAACGCATGACGGCCGCTCGCGAACGTCAGAAAGTTTACGCCGACATGGGCAGGAAACCACTTGAGCTCCAGGTTGGGGAGCGGGTACTACTCAAAGTTTCACCCTGGAAGGGTGTGGTTCGTTTTGGTAAACGCGGTAAACTTAACCCACGATACGTTGGACCTTTCGAGGTCATTGAGAAAATAGGCAGGGTGGCCTACAGATTAAACTTGCCCGCGGAACTCGGTGCAGTTCACAACGTTTTTCACGTGTCGAATCTGAAGAAGTGTCCGTCAGATGAGACCCACGTAGTTCCTTTGAAGGAACTCACTATCGACGAGCAGTTACGATTCGTCGAGGAACCAGTTGAAATCACGGACCGAGATGTTAAGGTCCTCAAGAGCACCAGAATACCTCTCGTTCGAGTTCGTTGGAACTCACGTCGCGGCCCAGAGTTCACCTGGGAGCGCGAAGATCAGATAAAACAAAAGTATCCCCAACTGTTCGCAAACAGTACACCCACTACTGAGGCTGAAGCTACGGAATTTCGGGACGAAATTCCAGATCAACGGGGGGTGGATGTGACACCCCAGGAAAACCGGGAAAACCATACAACTTAACTAGCTTCCTCAGTGAGTGCCTACCAAATTTCGGGACGAAATTTCTTTCAACATGGGGATGATGTGACAACTCGAAATCTAGAACCTTTCGTGTATGCTTAAACGTGTGGCTAGTTAACTTATGTGATAATGACAAACGAACCTCTTATATGACTATGTGATTTTTATGTGTTATGTTATGCCTATGTGTATGTATGCGAGTATGTCTATGAACCGAAACAACAAGAACCCGACTCGAGACCATGTGGTCTCGAGTGAACTAGTGAAACAATGGGCCGAATGAGCCATACACCTCACTTAACCCAACCGAGAGCCCATTAGGGTGCATTACTTGGTGCGGATATATAAGCTTGTTAGATAGCCATGTTGCCATTTCCTTTGGATAACACACACACACTCTCCATTCTCTCACTAAAACCCTAGACACCAAGCATCACACTCTTCTCCTTCTTCTCGGATCCAAACCGGTGACACTAGGACTAGCGGATCGGCTCTCACACACACACACTCGGAAGTTCCATACTCGCCTTTGAAACTCATCAACCGGTTAGTGATTTTATGATGTTTGTTGTTGTTTAATAAGGGTATGAATGATATGATTAACTTGTGTAGTTGTATGCTTGATGATGTTTGTGAACCGGATATGTATGTTGTTGATAATCGGATAACATGTTTGATTTCGGATATGTTGCATAATGAACACACAATATCTTATGTCTAAATATGATTCAAACCATCGAATATTGATGTTCATGAAAGCCGGCTTGCATATGTGTAGTATCATGTTAATTAGATTAGTGTAGAGTTGATTTTGATATGTTATGTGATGATTTGAAACCACTAGATGAGTATATTCAAGTGTGTTGCCTTGTTGTTCATGATTTCGTTTGTGATTAATGATAAAAACCCGGAAGTAGGATGAACAAGTTTGAATAAGCAATATGAACTACTTGAATGTTTGAAGAACATGATGAATATGATATGAACATGGTTGAATATTTGAAATCTGCTATGTTTGATCCGTTTTGGTAAATTACTAGACAAATAAACATGTTTAAGTGGATAGTACATCAGGTTGCATGAAATCAGAATGTTATTGGATAGTACACTGTGCAGAATCAGCTCCTGTCCAACCGAAACCTCCCATTGCGACTCGAAACCATGCATGATGAGTCGAAACCCCCGATTGCGACATCGGTTGCGAGTCGCAAACGCCTGGTTGCGACTCGAAACCACAAGTGATCAGCACATAAACCGTTTGACTCGAAACCCCGGTTGCGAGTCCAGTTGCGACTCGTAACCAAAACAGCATGAACCGAGACCGTAGTTGCGACTCAGGTTGCGAGTCGCAAACGCCTAGTTGCGACTCGAGACTATACGCCGATACACACTGTTTGGGCTTTCACCTTGTTTCGGACTTAATTGCTTGGGCCGGACTCTTGGGCCCAATGCACAGACCTTATATGTTACTGTTGAACGTGAATCTGCCATGATTAAACATGTATGCCATGAACGTTACTTGAGTACATTATGCTAGAAACATACGTGCACTACTTGAATACGAACCTGATGGTATGATACAACTATGGTAGGACGTGAGTAGCCTCAACATTGCTTGTTTGACTTTTCTGTGTTTCTACCGAGCAAACCAAGGTGAGTTCACACCCTCTACAAAGCATGGGATTCCCAGGGGTCGGGAATTGGGGTTAAGGAACTGGGTTCCTCGTCCTCCTTGGGTAGGACAGCAAAGGTCCAGGAATGTAATTCCTCGTCCTCACGGACAGATAACTCGTACTAGACCAAAACTCTATCACGAAGTCCCTCCTTTTTATATCGACTTAATCGCCGGGCCAATGGCGAGCGGGTCATTAGTTAGATAGCGCTATTTAGGTCTGACAAACCTCACACCGTGCCGCAGAGGACGGGCGTGAACTAATGGATCTGGGGCACGTCAATGATGATAGACATTGACAGTTTCAGGGCACTTAAACATGACTACAGTCAGCAGTCGATATGGTAACGAGTCTAGTGTATACATGGGGTAGCCCCCACGGCCGAAATGCCAGATAACTAACATGGGGTAGCCCCCACGGCTGGATTGCCAGAGTAACCGGGAATATACAAGTCACGTTTTTAACTATGGGGTAACCCCCACGGCAGGATGCCAGCTAAAGGAAACTGTTTTCGAAACAACTTAAAACGAACACCCAACCGTGAACTCACTCAACTTGTTGTTGACTCGTTACTACATGCTTTGCAGGTCCTTAGGTTTCTTAGCTGGAGCTTGCATGGAGGAGGATCGTTGTGGGACATGGACGACTGCGTGCCATGTTAAACTATGAAACAATTAAACTTATGTTTTGACTTAAGACTTATGCTTCCGCTTGCAACTTAACTACGTTTTGTTTGAACACCAATTGTACTGGGTGGATTTTTATAACTACTTATATGCTTGTTCAATATGATTGGTGGCTGGATCCTGGTCAGTCACGCCTCCAAGCGGTAGTACTCCGCAGGTGGATTTTGGGGGTGTGACAATCTTTGCTTGTGATATCTGGAGGCATTACTTGTACAGTACCAAAGCTCTATTTAGACCGATCACAAAGGCCTTCAACATATCTTTGAATAGCAAGAGTTAAACATACGACAGCGTCGCTGGATTGAACTCTCGAGCGATTACGACTATGGAACCTAAACGCGTATGAGCTTGCAGCTCACCATCGACTCTAGCCTACCTGATCAGATTCGCCCTGTTCAAACCGAAGCACTGAAGGAAGAGAATTTTCATGTTGGGTCCATGCGGGGCATCGAGGAGAAACTTTTAGCAAGTCGGACGATATTCGCTACTTCATGGAACGAATATGGATCCCACTATACGGCAACCGTAGGGAACTTGTGTTGAGTGAAGCACACCAGCCTCGATATTCTAGTCGTCTGGGTTTTGATAGGAGATATTAGGATCTATAAATCTTGTACTGGCAATCGGGCATGAAGGCCCACATAGCAATGTATGTGAACGATGTTTGACTTGTGCGAAAGTCAAGGTGGAATATCAGAAACCTTCTGGTTTGTGTCAGCAATCGGAAACACCCATATGGAAATGAGAACACACTGCCATGGATTTTGTCACTGGCCTACTTAAAACCCGAAATGGAGACGATATCACCTGGGTGATCGTTGATTGTCTCACGTAACCAACACACTTTCTTGCAATCAAGGAAACGGAAGAGTCTTCACAACTTGTGAATATTCCTCTGAGAGAGGCGGTTTCTAGGCATGAGGTGTCAACTTCTATTGTCTCTAATTGTGATCCGCGTTTATACCCGGTTTATGGCAGGCATCACATAAATTATGTGGCTCACATCTAGACGTGAGCACTGCTTATCACCCTCAGACAGATGGTCAGAGTGGACGAACCATCTGGACACTCGAAGACATGCGGCAAGCATGTGTAATTAACTTGGGTTAAGCTTGGGAAAGACATTTACCCTTGATAGAGTCTTCCTTACAACAACAGTTACCAATCTAGTATTCAGGCAACTCCGTTCGAGGCATTGTTTGGACGACAGTGTCGATCTCCTTGTTGGGCTGAGGTGGGTGACAACCTAATCACAGGTCCAGGAGTTGTACTTGAAACCTCAGAGAAGATTGTTTAGATCGGGAATCATATGGCGGCAACGTGTGACCGCCAGGAAAGCTAATAAGCTTAGCAAACACTGGGAGTTCGCTACAGGCGAACGTGTCATGATTGTAAGTCTCACCCTGGGAGGGTGCGGTGCGCTTTGGGAAACGCGGCAAGCTTAATCCGCAATGAAGGGCCATTCAGAATTCGGGATCGAATCGGTAAAGTGGCCTACAAGCTCGAGTTACCTGCTGAGTTGGGTAACGTCCATGATGTCTTCCATGTCTCACAATTAAAGAAGTGTTTGTCCGATGAAACACTTGTGGTACCACTTCCGGAACTGAAAATCGATGACAAATTGCAGTTATCGAAGAACCTATTGAAATCATGGATCGGGAAGTTAAGGTTCGCAAACACAGTCGAATTCCAATCGTGAGAGTTCGTTGGAACTCAAGACGTGGACCGGAGTTCACGTGGGAACGCGAGGATCAGATGAAGCTCAAGTATCTTCAAACATTCCCAACTGACCAATCTAAATCCGATGTAACTGGTGAATTTAGGGATGAATTTCCCTTTCAAGTTAGGGTTGATGTGGTACCCGAGGAAAATCCACAGTTATCCTGATCTAAAACCTTACTGCTTTGGGTTACTTATCAAATTTCGGGACGAAAATTCTTTAAGTTGGGGATGATGTGACAACCTGAGATTTCAAGGTCTTTCCTCTACGCATCACTTGTTTCACAATCCCGTTTTAATAATTCATTTTACGTTGTATTATGTGCGCGATATTTGAATGATTAGAGTATTGTACGTTTGAGTGTTACATGAAAAGTTAAGAGTTGTTAAATGGATAGTCATTACATGTTTATGTTTAACATGGGATTGCACAACACACTTGTTTATGAAACACACTTGTTTATGAAATACACTTAACGAAGAACCACACTTGACAAAGAACTACACTCGACGAAGAACTAGAGTTCTTCGTCACTAGCACTCCCTGGCGAAGGAGGGTTCTTTGCCAAACAGGTCCTTCACCAAAAAGGCCCTCGGCCCAGATGTATTCATGGCCAGAATGGGACTGACGGTCATTTTTATCATATAACATTTCATAACCTGTAACCGCAAACACAAAAACCCTCTCATCTCCCTCTCGAAACTGATGGCAGCCCTTGTTGAAGCTCTTTCTCTCGTTTGTCCTAGCATATCATCGTGTACTCACAATCGTTCGGTTAGTATGTTTACCCTTGCTACGATACGTGATTCCTGATTTCCTTCGGTTATGATTAACTTGTTGATTAATGATTGTTGTGTACAAACTGAATTGATCATGGACATGTGTGGGTATATGCACTGATATGAATGATGATTGTGGATTAGTGTTGTTTTATGATTGTGCATGATAATAGGTTTTCGATATTAGCGTGAGGTATGAGGTTTACCGATTGTTGATGATGTTTTGATTACGAACTGCGAGTCATACACCCGAGAGGAATTGTTGAGTGATATGTTATCCACTTGATCGAATGGTTGTTGTTAATGTAATCCATGAGTATGACTATTAAACTGTTAAATGATGATTAGGGCATGTGTTTCGATGCTATCTTTATGGTGTTGTTAGTTTTGACGATGAACAACAATTAGGGTTGTTTTAACTTGAAAGATAATTGTTGTTTAATCCATTAATCATACCAAAAATGTGTTAACTATTGTTGCGAAATCAAATGAGTTGTAACTATCTGATGAGGGGCGATGAAGACCTCCCCCACGAAGAATCTAGTTCGACGAAGAATTAGGTCCTTCGTCGACTGATTCTTGACGAACCTCCATGGTTCTTCGTCGTACTCATCCACGACAAAGATTAGTCCTTCGCCAATATGATCCTTCATCACAACACCCTTAGACGAAGAATGATTCTTCGTCAATATGGTTCTTCGCCATGAGAACACCCCACGAAGAATAGATTCTTCGTGGAGATGTTGCATGTGTGTAAACAAATAGAACAATTTATGATTTTTATGATGTTTAAGATGATGGATATCTGTGCTTATAAGATCTATCTGTTGCATGTTAACAAAGAATAAGAAATCTGGTTTGACTTGTGTGAGTAGCAAACCCACCTGTTATATGTTGTTAAGTGACATGCACATGGGATGTGGACTTATATGAGAATTGGATATGTGCTACATGTTGTAAAGTGATCTTTGTGATGAAAGCAATCTGTGATAAATGCATGCCCTAATTGACTCTGAAACTGACTTGATTGGTAACCACGGTTGGGTTTGGTTGACCAACTTGGAACGGTTAACTTATCATACCGAGAAAAACTAAGGTGAGTTCATTCCTCTTGAGCATGCGTCCCGGTGGGTGGGACAATCAAATGGGTATTCCCGAGAGGAATAAGTCTTTTGGGTAAAACTGGGATGTTAGATAATACACTCATTTCCTATCACTGAAGTCCCATCTTATACCGAATAGTTACCTGAGAGGTAACGGGGTATTAGTTGATAGCGCTATTAGGCTTGGCAACCTCACACCGTACTTGAGAGGACGGGCGTGAACTAATGACCTTAATCATGACCAATGCTTAGATAGGGGGCATTGGGGACGGGCAAAACAATCTGGAAGCCATCTTGTATGGTACTCGAGTTATTATCAACATTATCAATAAACTGAACTAAACACTTGGCAATTAACGTTTTCGTAAAACTATGAACTCACCAGCGTTGTCTGATACACTTGTTGCATGCTCGTAGGTCGTTAGATGTTATGGACAAGGAACTTGCTATCTGGGATTGCTGGAGTGGTCATGGGTCGTACTGCTTGGATACGCTTGATGGGCTTACTGTTTTTACATACATTTGGTTTTGAATGATTTAAACAATGATTTACTATTTGCTTCCGCTGAACCTGTTAAACTTGTGATATGATTTGTAATATTTGATTCAATAAATGGGAGTTTATTTTAAATAGTTCAATGTGATTGGTGGCTAGATCCTGGTACGTCACATGCCTAGCGGGGTTTCCGCATGTGGTATTTTTGGGGGTGTGACAAATCTACTGAGCATGTAAAAACCAAATGGCATATCATTAGTGAGACCGTTTATCACATTTGACTTTCCATTTCTTTAGCGTACTGTGATTCTCTGCAGATGTACTATCATTTCCTCTTTTTACACAAAAACTCATTTTTAAATTTTCTATTGTTTTTGGCTTTTTCAAATTTTCAAATTTTGTATTTTCTGGAATTTTTACTCCCCCTAAAAATTCAATACATTTAAGAAAATTTGACAAACCGATGTAGCTAGCTTTATCTCGCCATCCACTTTCTGCATCTCATGCTCTGTTGAAGCATATAGTACCCCCATGATTTACAACACATTGATTTTTAACAATGTTAAAACCATTTTCAATTGTGAAATAATCATGTTTGTTCAGCCATGAGGGTTTCGGCGTATTCAAATAACATCTTTTTGAAATTTTTTATTTTTGACAAATTTAAAGAACAAAACATATATTTTTTTCATTTTTCAATTTTTTAACTGAATAAAAACAAATTTTTGGTTTTTAAATTTTTAGGGTTTTTAATATGGTTTATTTATGTACAGAAAAGAACAAACTCACTGATTTCAGACGCAAGGTCCACCAGCCTCCTCCGGTGCCAGGCTGCTCCTCTCCTTCAATTGACAATCATCATCTGTCTGGACCACCTGCACATTCACTTAACTCAATCATTTATAAAGCAACCCAAGTCTGTTTTGACTCAGGTAGCTGAATGTTTATCTTTCCAGATAGAACTGGATAGTTCATACCATTCTTTTCAAAACATTCTCATTTTTATTATCACTCACAAAAGTCTGTTTCTTTTCCACCCAAATTTGACCTTTTGTGTGACAACTCGTACTTTCAAGAGTCCCGTACTGGTTCTTTTCCTGCTTTGTGTTACGTTGTATTTTGGTATACGTGTTGGTATGAATGATTTGGATTGAATGTTTAAATGTGTGGATTGCTGTTAAATGTTAAGTGTTATATGTTTTATAAGAACTTGGCCACCCAACATCTTCGAGTCGAACACCTCACTCTCGACCGCACACTCCTCACCTCTTGTGCTATTATTTTCGGCCCAAATCCGTATGGTTGGCATTTTGATACTCGGCCCAAACGCAGCCCAAAGCCAGGCCTGAGTGGCCTCTTGTGTAAATACACATGATTGGTAAGGGTTTGATTTCCATAATCTCGCATAACACAAAAACACACCAAACACTAAACTCTCTCTTATCCCCTCATCGAAGTCGACGGCTGCCATCCCCTCTCCTCGGAGCTTCCTGTTCGTAATTCTTGTTATACCTACGATCCCGTTAATGCCATTACTCAACTATATATTGTTCGATAGTTTGGTTGGTTATTGATACATGATGATTGTGTGTGTGTTAATGTTATTTTGCTAAATGATTGATGTTAGGATGCTTGTAGTGATCTACTGTTAGATCTAAATATAAAAGCATGAATGATGTGGGTTGATGATGTAGAATTGCTGGAAATTGAAATTGATGTGTTTGTGAATATATGGATGTATCGAATGATAAGGGTAGCATGAATCCTAGGGTTTGATGAACTATGAAAGCATTATTTAGTGATGAATGCTCGATGATATCTTTGATGGTTTTATCCGAAATTGCATGATGGTCATATGATTAATTGTTACCCATAATTTAGTTAACGATTAGGGTTCATACGAATCCAAAAGATTAAACGGTTTTGATCTATTTTAAATGTTAATTGATCATGATTGTTTTTATTGAATTTTGGAAATATGATGGAATAATTCTAGAAATAATCGAATATAGATTGGTGTAACTGTTTCCGTGATTTATGGCAATTAGTAACTGTTCGCACACCTCTGATCGCACAATGGCACCTCGCACACTCTAGGTTTGCATGTTGTACAACTGTTCAATGCACTAGGCTGGTCGCACACTTCGACTCGCACACTTGCCTAGTCACACACTCTTAAGGGTACACTTAATACTGCACGATATACAACCTCGATATGCATGACCGCACACCATACGTGGTCGCACACTTCTGTGCTGATCGCACACTATGGTGGGCTGCACATTTACGTGAATTGTTTGTAATGATTTGGGCCGCATATATGATCCATTGGACTGGACACCGAACTAGGCCACACAAACATTGTGGGCTACACACTCTATGGTCTCACACTTGAGAGGTAGTCGCACACTCTCATGTGTGGGCCGGAAACTGTTTGGCCGCATAATAGTGGACTCGAACACTTATTGGAGGTCACACACTCGTAACGAGTCCTTGTTATTAGGCAGCACACTTAAACAGTAAACGTAGGACTTCATGTGAACTTATGTTAACTGCCATGCTATACGTGCTATGCCATGATCCTTGCTTGTACTCAACATGTTAGAATACATGTAGAACGATACGTGCATTACTTGAATATGAACCTGACTTGTATGGTAACCATAATAGGATGTGGTTGACCACAGTAGCTCAAGTGACCATTATCTGCCGAGCTAATCTAAGGTGAGTTCACACTTTTCTTAAAAGCATGTAATTCCCGGTGGTTTGGGAATGGTATAAACAACAACTACCTCCCTTGGGTGGGATGCAACCTGCGTATTCTCCTTGGGTAGAATATGTATAACCCGTCCTCCTGGTGAAGAAGGACAACCGTGATAATACATGTCTTAAGCATACTAGACAACAACTCTATCTTAAAGTCCCCACTCATTTTTATACCTACTTAATCGCCAGGCCAATGGCGAACGGGTTATTAGTTAAATAGCGCTATTAGGTTTGACAAGCCTCACACCGTGCCACAGAGGACGGGAGTGGACTAATATACTTGGGCACTTAGTCAATGATGATAGACATTGACTTGGGGCACTCAACATAACTATAGTCAGTACTCGGTATGGTACGGGTATAGTGGTTTAAAACAATGGGGGTAGCTCCCCATGGCATGTTTTTATAAAGAACAAAGGAACTTAACTACTTATGGTTTTTGAAACAACACTAAACAAAACAACTGTGAACTCGCCAACTTTATGTTGACACACTACTGCATGCTTCGCAGGTCGTTAGGTATAGGACTGGAGCTTGCACGAGGAGTGGACGTTGTGACATGGAACCAACTGTTGGGTTCCTAACATTAAACATTATGCTTTTGAACTATTAATGGGTTTTAAACTTTATGCTTCCGCTAACATTTAAACTTGGTTTGGGATTTTGTTTTCGTAAACACTAAACGTTGGATTGGTTGTTTTACTTCGTTTTACTTTATTTCACTTATTATTCAATATGATTGGTGGAATAATCCTGGTCAGTCACACGCCTCGTGGTAATACTCCGCTTGTGGATTTTGAGGGTGTGACATTTTGAAACATTCCTTTTATAAAATCGTGATTCACTTTGAATAATTTGATTTTGAACAACTTTTGGTTTCCAAAACTTGTTTGGTTTTGTTGCATCAACAGTTGTTTTCCAACATTGTGTTGTTCTAAATCTGGGTGTCATTTGTTTCCAAGTTTGTTGTGATTCAGCTTTTGACATTTTTGGCCTCCATGTTTGTTTTGATTCAAACTTGGTTGATTTCTGATTCAAAACATCAGACTTCTTTTTCTCAACAACAACAGGTTTCAGATTCGGACATTTTCTACCAACATGTCCTATTTGACCGCATTTGAAACATGTTTTCTTTGAAACATCTTTAACCTGTTGTTGTTGTTTCTTCTTTTGAGCATAGAACTCCTCATTAGATTGTCGTCTAAATTGGAGTTCTTTCACTTCCTCTAAACTTGTTCCATGAACAAAGTTCGTCTCTTTCTAATAATTTGGCTTTTCAAATTGTTTCTTTTTTATTTTGTTGTTTTTTATAACCCAGCCCAGCCTTCATATTCTTCTTTTTGTGACCAGATTTGCTATAAAAAGTTTTCTTTCTCTTTTCAGCAAATTATCAATTTCAGATTTTTCAATCTCTGCCAATTTGAAAACCTTATCAACCTTTTCCAAGATAACATTCTGAATCGGGACTTCAATATCTGAGAATAATTTATCTGATCCAATCACGGTATAAACCAATCCTTTTGAATCATCCTTCGCATTCTTCTCAAATTTTGAATTTTTAAGATAACTCTCATGAAAACTTCCCTCATTTTCATCTAGTGACTCGGACTTGTCTGTTTTGATAGAATCATCTTGCAAAACACTTTCAACGACCTTTCCTACCACCTCTAAATCACTAGTATCATCAGATTTGGAACAGGTTATGTTTATATTATCTGGCAATTGATCAACCATGTTAAAAGCTTTTTCCACCTTCTCGTCATCATAGAACGTGAATTTTCACTCAAATAGTGGTGGAACCTGATGATATTCTGAGCCAATTCCTTTCTTGTTTTACTTAGAATCTTTACCATTCGGTTTTAAATTGAAAATGCATTTAAGAACATATGATGAAGCATGATAATTATGCAACTTATTGTTATCTTGTTCGAAATCAGCCATTTTACATTTAAGCACAACAACATCTTCAATATATGAATTTACAACTTGTTGTTTTATTTCATACTGTCGCTTAAGCGTATTTGACATTTCAGAATAGTGTTTCTGTCTTGATTGAACAAGTTTCATTTGGCTTTTCACATCTTCATATGACTCTTTTATAATATGATAAGCAAGTTTTATTGAATCATATTCTTTTTTCATTTCTTGAAACGCTTTTTCTTTTTGCAAACACTCTTCTTTCATTACTGAACACTTTTTTTTTCAAAATCTCATTTTGTTTTTCTAAAACTTTACATTTTTGTGTCAGCATCTCATCATTATCATTTAACATCTTTTCATTTTCAAGCATTTCTTCGCATTTGTCTTTGAAAAGTTTTTCAATTTTAGTAAATTCCATATCTCTTGTTCTGAATTTTTCGTCTTTTTCAGTACAAGCACTGCACATTTCCATGCATTTGTTGTACTGTTCAGTAGTTTTTTTTAAGACTTCAGAAGATTCAATTGAAGTTTTTACCTCAGTGGTTAGCACCTCGACTTTTTCTAACGTCTGCTTCTGTTCAGTTTCCTTCTTCTTTTGTTCCTCAACATCAACTACTTCAACCAATCTTTCCAGCTTCTCATCAGCTTCTTTTTTCTTCTTCAAATCCTCTTCATTTTGTTGTTCTTTAGTAACAGCTTCTTCTACTTGTTTCTGTTTTTCTTCACTAGCTGCCTCTTCTTTTTCTTCTTTCACTTTCTCTTCTTCTGCTACCTTCTTCAATTCATCCACCAGATTTTCAACATTCTTATTCATCCTCTCTTCATCTCTCTGTTACAGACTTGCTGTCATAACATCTCTGATGATCTTATCCAGCGTTTTAACATAATTCTTATCTTTTGCAACATTTGAATAGTATTCGTCGGATAGAAGGATTACTGCAAGAACGTCATTATACACCACTTTGCTTGGATGGACAAGTGGTTCTCCTTTGCTGTTGATATAACATTCACGTTTCTTATCCCATCTTCTGTTTCCTAGCCTCTTCATACTCTTGCTCCATTTCTTGAATTCTGTAATCAACAATATATCTTTCTCTGTATGTGTTTTCTTTCAGAATTTCTTCTTTTGTTATTTCTTTCACCACAGCTGCAGATGCACTCTCTTTTGCTTCAGCCATTAAAGCAGTTTCATCATCATCAAGAAAATCATTCCAATTAAACCCTTCATCTTCATGAGTGACCCTGTGTTTGGCATGTTCAATCTTTGGTTTGACATGATCACGTATCACTAAAGCTTGTGATTTTTCTTTTGATGAATTTCCAGTGATCCGCTTTAGACTTTCTCCAGAAGTATGCTCATCGGTTTTATGATAAATTGCCTTTTTGTAGTAGTCATCATTGAAAGGATTACCATGATCGGCTACTTCTCGGTTAACACACTCCCTCTTGAAATGACCAATTTGCTTACATCGAAAACATGTCACTTTAGACTTGTCGAAACCAAGCTTTGTGCTTAACAACCTACCAAGATAATGCCTGCCTGTTATCTCCATGAACCTTTGAGCTCTACGAATGCCGCTAGCCAAACACAATCTAATATCAATGAGTTCCATCTCTTCCGTATCTATCTGTTCGTAGTCTTCCTTTGTCAGCTCTGGATTTCCAATTCTCCATGCTACCAGACTCTTGTATGATTCCAGAATTGAAGCTAGAAAACTCATTTGTTGTTTAGCTACATTGATACTCATTGCCGGAGAATTTTTCAACTTTAAAGCAATGTTGCAGAGAATCTCATCGGGTTCTTCTGAGTTTGAAGCTGTTGAAGATGAATGATATCCTTAATTGTAGCTAGATGAGCTTTTCTGTGAATCTTTATACTTTTCAACACTAAAGGCTTTCTTTCGTGACTCATTGACTGGCACCGCAGGTACACTGCCTCTGTAATAAATACCCACATTATGCTGATACAAAGAGTTGCTCATTTTGCTTTGCTTTTGCAGTTCAAGCTCATGACTCTCGATCTTCTCTATCAAAGCATCCAAAGTAATCGTATCATACAAAGCATCATGTTTTAGAATAAACACAAATGTTTGCCACTGATCAACGTGTGGTAAAGCTTCAATAATTTTATCAATGATTACCTCAAGGGTTTTTTTTATTCCAAATCTATCGAGTTCAATTTTAAGATGAAAAAATCTTTCAAGAATTTGTCTTACAGATTCACCTTTTATACCATCAAATAACTCAAACTCCTTTTTAAGCAATGCTATTTTGTTCTTTTTGATTTGCTTCCCACCCTCAGCTTTTACCCGTAATGCTTCCCACACTGATTTTGATGACCCGTCATGATTAAGCAATGCAGAAATGTCATCTCTAATCGACTGTTGGATTAAAGCAATCATTCTTTGTTCATAGGAAAAATCCTTTTCGTCTTCAACTGATAAGTTTTTAAGTGGAATTTCTTCATTTTTATCATCAACTGGTCTACTATACCCGAATTCCAAACAAAACCAACTCTCATGCGCATAAGCTTTTGCCCAGTTAATAAATATTTCTTTCCACCAAGTATAATCTTCAATACTATGAAGTTTAGGTGGTTTTGAGTTAGTTCCGTAAAAGTTATCATGATTAATATTTTCAGCTATAGCTTTCGAAATGCTTTTTAGAGCAACAGTTGATGTTTCAGAAGACTCTGAAGTATAAGCTTTGTAGAATGTTTTATAAAACTCCTCAAACATGATAAACCTGCAAACACAATCAAACACTTGATTAAATCTGAAAATCAAACAACAAATATACTGCGTTCGTTCGAAGCTGGTATGTTCGAAGCTACTATGCTGCTTTCGTACGAGGCTGAAATGACCTTGGCTTCGTATGAAGCTGTGAAAGTTAACAACACGAATACTGTAGTGCGTTCGTTCGAAGCTACCGTGTTGCTTCGTTCGAAGCTACTTTTACGATGAACATGGTTATGTTTTTCATTGTTTTTCGTTGATTTGATCACGATTTTGTTTGAATTTTAATCTGAAAATTTGTAGGGTTGTTCAAAAATAGTTTTCACACAACATACTAAAAAATCAGCCATTTTTAACCGTTAGAACTTAACGAATCTAAGTTATAAATTTCAATAGAAAATGTAGAAGAAGTGTAGAAGAAGATATGATGATTTTGATCTGATTCTGATGTAGAAGCTTCAATCTTCGTGTTTCTGATCCGAGCAAACAATCACCCGCTCTGATACCACTTGTGAATTCTTCCTTGGACCGAATCTCTAACCGATGAAAGCGTACCGACACGTGATATGTGCTGAATCCAATCACGTACGTGGATGAGAACACGAGTATGTAATTAATTCAGAATTTCTATGAAGACTTTAACAATACAAAACCATGAAATCAGTTGGACAGAGCTTCGCCTCAATGTTATCCAAAAGTTACAAATGAACTAGACAAGTCACCTATATATAGATTTCCAGGTTCGAACAAGGATAAGCATGGCTTCGTACGAAGCCACAAGCCTTCGTACGAAGGCACTTCTTGATTACCTCCAGGCTTCGTTCAAACCACTCCTTCGAACCAAGACACACTTTTTAATAGTCTTCATGCTTTTCTCAGTTCAACACCAGTCTTGTCTCATTTGTTTCAGCTACGTTATGTGATTGATGTAAGCGATAGACATATGCACTTATAATTAAGTAAGTTATTAATGCAAAATGTGGTGGACCCCCTTTACGAGGCGGCGATCACCCTCAACCCTTTGGTCTGAGTCAGCAGGGATACAGTCCTCGCAGGGTTGGTTTAAAGTTTTAATAGTAGTTTATGAATAAGGGGTGTAAGTGGTGTGCGTTAGGTGTGATATGATTTTATTAACATTTTGAGCCCATTTTACGCATTAGTAAAGTTTTAAATTTATAAAACACGATATTATACTAACACTAAACACACACTTGGGTAAGATACCGAGGTCGTCAAAGGACACAAGAGCTCTTAATACCGCTTTATCCTCAACGTCTAATCGATCTAAATTTTTGAGAAAAGTTTTGAAATATGAAAATAAAACTAAAAATGAAAAGATAAATAAAAAACAGATAGACAAGATAGAATCACTTGGATCCAACTCGTCTTTAATGTATCCTTTGATGATTTTCGCACTTTTTAAGAGATTCTCTTAGTTATAGTAGTGGGCCCCTCTTTTGAAGGTGACGTTACCATCAACCCAGTGGTTTGAGTCAGCAGGGATACAATCCCAAAGGGTCGGAATATTGAAAGACAATTAAGTAAGTTATTAATGTGAAAAATGGTAGGCCCCTCTTTTGAAGGTGACGTTACCCTCGGCTAAGTGGTTTGTGTGACACCCCAGGAAAACCAGGAAACAACGCAACACAACTAGCTTCCTCAGTAACCACGTGCTAAATTTTGGGACGAAATTTCTTTCAAGTTGGGGATAATATAACGACTCGAGTTCCAAGGTCTTTCCTCGACACGTTACTTGTTTACAGTCATGTTTTCATAACTTGCCTGCATTGTAACTTGTTTATGCTTGATGTATGTCTGGGGCATTAAACTATAGTTGAATTAAATAATAAACCATGTACTGTTGATATATAGTGGTGTGTCACTATTATTAATATTATTATATAAATATATTTTATGGTGCATGACGAAAACCAAGAGGGATTTCGCCACACTAGTCTGCTCGACGAAAACCAAGGGTTTTCACCATGGCCACTCGACGAAATCAAGGGATTTCGCCGGCCCAGTCTTCGCCGAAGCCCAGTAAGGGCCCAACAGTTTATAACCCTCATATAAACGGATGTAGATTACGTAAACTGCTTTTAGCAAAACCCTAGAGTCTCTCTCTATCTTTGTGTGCGACGGCAGCCCTCATATCATTCGAAGCTAGATTCCTTTTGTTCGATCATTCTCATTCGAATCGCATAGTTCGGCTTTGACTGATTATTTTTGAGCACGTAATTTAGCAAACCGAGGTGAGTTCACACATTTTCTAAGGCATGGGATTCCCGGTGGTTGGGAATGGGGTTAAAGAACTAAAACGGAACCTACATATCCTCCTTGGGTAGGATATGTACCGCCATCCTCCATGGGTTGGATGCCAATATTAATCCTGCATATTCTCTTTGGGTAGAATACGTACGTTCGTCCTCCTTGGGTAGGACAACAACCTTAAACTTACTAGACAAAACTCTATCATGAAGTCCCTCATTTTTATATCGACTTAATTGTCGGGCCAATGGCGAGCGGGTCATTAGTTAATAGCACTATTAGGGTTGACAAGCCTCACACCGTGCCGGTCGGACGTGTGTGTACTAATGAATATGGGCACTTAGTCAATGATGATAGACATTGACGTAGGGCACAACTTATTTTCTTCAGTTGTCGATATGGTAACGGTCTAGTGGTTCACATGGGGAAGCCCCCACTGATTATGGATAAGGTTTGGGAAACAAAGATACTGGTTAACTCGTGGTTTACGAAACAACTTATGGTTTTCAAAACAAACTTGTAAAACTAAACAACCAACTGTGAACTCGCTCAACTTTGTTGTTGACTCGTTGTTACATGCCTTGCAGGTCGTTAGGTATTGATGGAGCTTGCACAGGGAGGAGTGGTCGTTGTGGGGACATGGACTGTTGAGTCCATGTTAAACATTTAAACTTTATAAACTTATTGCTTATGTTTGGGTTTTATATTTTATGCTTCCGCTGTTAACTTAAAGTTGGTTACTTTCTTTTGGACACGGATTATATTGTGTTTGGTTTTATTTACTTAATTACGTTGTTCAATATGATTGGTGGCTTGATCCTGGTCAGTCACGCCTCCATGCGGTGATACTCCGCTTGTGGATTTTGGGGGTGTGACAGATTGGTATCAGAGCCATTGGTTATAGTGAACTTGGTTTTTAAAAGAGAAAAGCTTTTTGACAAAACCAGACTATAACCTGTACAGTGCTCAACGATCCACAACGACGCTTCGCTCCACGTGCATGACTCAACATTCTAGGTGATATGGTTTGTGTTTATCCACGTGCAAGACTCAACATTCTAGGTGATATGGTTTGTGTTTATATTACCTACCTGTTAGTTACATAGTACGTTGATCATGGTATGTTAGATAAATGTAGCAACTATTGTTTGAAAACACATGTGAGCTTACTCTCTTCTGTCATCACATTTTCGCGACGCCTTTCTCACTCATGTTTCCTTTGATATGAAGATCATGAGTGGACGTATCAACCTAACTCAAGCCCAGCTGACGGCTTTAATCAATGAACAAGTTACTGCAGCACTCGCAGCCACTCAGGCAGGAGGTATAACCTGCCATTGCAACTTACTCTAGGATCTTTAGATCCTACTCTCGTAAACCAACACTTGTGCTTAACCTTTTCTCTTCTCACTCGAACGACAGGTCAACATGCTCAGCCTCCTGCGTGTACTTTCAAAACTTTCATGGACTGCCGACCTACCACTTTCAGTGGCACTGAAGGAGCTGTAGGCCTCCTCCACTGGTTTGAGAAGCTCGAGTCTGTTTTCGAGATGTGTGAATGCCCTGAGGCTCATAGGGTGAAGTATGCTACTGGTACTCTTGAAGGTGTAGCGCTCACGTGGTGGAACGCTCAAGTTCAGATGCTGGGGTTGATTGCTGCTAATGCCACCCCATGGAACGATTTCAAGGAATTGATCAAGGAAGAGTACTGTAATCGTGATGAAATCCACAAACTGGAGGTAGAGTTCTTCAACTTAAAGATGACGGGGTCGGAAATTGAAGCATACACGAAAAGATCGAATGAGCTGGCGATCTTGTGTCCTACTATGGTGGATCCTCCTATCAAACGTATCGAGCTGTACCTTAAAGGTTTAGTGCCAGAGATCCAGAGCCATGTGACTGCAGCAAACCTCGCCACTATCCAGCAAGTTATTCGTTTGGCTCATCGTGTCATTGATCAGGCAGTCGAATAGAACAGGTTGCCCAAGCGTATTGGTACCACTACTACTACTACTTCTGATGCCCCTAGCAACAACAAGCGCAAATGGGATGGAGTCTCAAGCAAGAGTTCAACATCAGCTCAGTCTCAGTCTCAGCAGCGAAAGACTGATGACTACCAGAGTCCTGGTCAGCAATCTTCTGGTAGTCAAGGGCAAGGTGGATACCGAGGAAACCACCCCAAGTGCAACCGATGTAACAAGCATCATAGTGGGCAGTGCAATAAGGGTAATTGTCTGAGGTGTAACAAGTTTGGTCATGAAGCAAAGGATTGCAGGGGCGCACGACCGGCAAATCAGAATCGTCAGCAACAGCCACCAGCTCCACAGAATCAGCAGCAGCAACAACAGGGTAATAGGGGATGCTATTAGTGTGGTGCAGGAACTGCCCCCAGTTGAACCAGAATCAGAACAACAACAATAATCAGGGGAACGGGAACAATAACAGGGGTAACAATGATGGCAATGGTGCCAGGGGACGTGTTTTCGTGCTGGGTCAGGGTGACGCGAGGAACGATCCCAACGTTGTGATGGGTAAGTTTCTTCTGGATGACTTCTTTGTTACTGTTTTATTTGATTCGGGTGCCGATACTAGTTATGTGTCCTTAAAGGTTAGTCAAATGTTTAAGCGCACTCCAAAACTTTTGAACACCAAACACACGGTAGAGCTAGCAAACGGTAAAAGTCTTGAAGCCACGCACATAGTTAAGGGTTGTAATCTTGTCCTAGCTGGTCAGACCTTCTCCATCGATCGTATCCCTATCGTTCTTGGTAGTTTCGACGTCGTTATTAGGATGGATTGGCTATCTCAACATCAAGCGGAGATTATTTGCAAGGAGAAAATCGTCCGTATTCCCCATTCTGGTGAAGAACCTCTCATGATTCAGGGTGACAAGAGTGGTGCTGTTGTGGGCATCATCTCTTTCCTTAAGTCCCAGAAGTGTTTGCGGAAGGGCCACACTACAATTTTAGCCCTCGTTACAGACACCTCAAAGAAAGAGAAGAAGATAGAAGATATTCCGATTGTACGTGATTTTCCTGAGGTATTTCCTAAGGAATTACCTGGTCTTCCGCCTCATCGAGAAGTCGAGTTTCAAATCGAGCTAGCTCCTGGAGCAGCGCCCATAGCTCGAGCACCTTATCGTCTAGCTCAATCAGAACTTGAAGAACTATCCACGCAACTACAAGAACTCTTGGAAAAGGGTTTCATACGTCCTAGCTCTTCGCCCTGGGGAGCTCCAGTGTTATTTGTGAAGAAGAAAGACGGTACCTTCAGAATGTGTATTGACTACTGCGAACTCAACAAGGTGACCGTGAAGAATCGTTATCCTCTCCCACGCATTGATGACTTATTCGACCAGTTGCAAGGGTTGGGTTTCTACTCAAAGATTGACCTGAGGTCAGGCTACCATCAACTGAGAGTCCGAGATGAGGATATCTCTAAAACAGCATTCAGGACTCGTTATGGGCATTACGAGTTTCTGGTTATGCCTTTTGGATTGACAAATGCACCTGCGGTCTTCATGGATCTTATGAATAGAGTGTGCAAACCTTACCTGGATAAGTTTGTCATAGTTTTCATCAACGACATCCTGATCTATTCAAAGAGTCAGGAGGAACACGAGCAACACCTGAGGCTTATTTTGGAACTTCTTCGAGCAGAGCAGCTGTATGCCAAATTTTTGAAATGTGACTTCTGGCTTCGCGAAGTCCATTTCCTTGGCCACATGGTAAACAAGGATGGGATTCATGTTGATCCATCCAAGGTAGACTCCATCAAGAACTGGCCTGCACCCCGTACACCAACAGAAATCCTCTAATTCTTGGGTTTGGCGGGCTACTACAGGAGATTCATTAAGGATTTCTCCAAGATTGCGCAACCTCTCACCTCACTGAATCAGAAGGGTGTCACCTACCATTAGGGTGATGCACAGGAATCCGCATTTCAGCACTTAAAAGACAGACTTTGTAGCGCGCCTATCCTCTCATTGCCTGAAGGCACAGATGATTTTGTGGTTTATTGCGACGCGTCCATCCAGGGACTTGGTTGCGTGTTGATGCAACATGACAAGGTCAATGCTTATGCATCGCGGAAACTTAAGGTTCACGAAAAGAACTACACTACTCACAATCTAGAGTTGGGAGCAGTTGTCTTCGCACTTAAGATATGGAGACATTACCTGTACGGTACCAAGTGCACCATTTACACCGATCACAGGAGTCTCGAGCATATCTTCAAGCAAAAGGAGTTAAACATGCGAAAACGTCGATGGGTCGAGCTCTTTAATGATTACGAATGCACGATCAAGTACCATCCGGGCAAAGCCAATGTTGTGGCCGACGCCCTCAGTCGAAAGGATACTACACCTAAGCGCGTGCGAGCGTTACAACTTACCATCCAATCTAGTCTTCCTACCCAGATATGAGATGCTCAGGTTGAAGCGTTGAAAGCAGAGAATATCAGGGCTGAGTCCTTACGAGGATCGAGGAAACGGTTAGAACAAAAGGAAGACGGTGCCTACTACGTAACAGGGCGCATCTGGGTCCCACTATATGGAAACTTACGCGAGCTTGTGATGGATGAAGCACATAAGTCTCGTTACTCAGTACATACTGGTTCGGATAAGATGTACCACGACTTAAAGACTACATACTGGTGGCCTAGCATGAAAGCCAACATAGCAACTTACGTCAGCAAATGTTTGACTTTTGCGAGAGTCAAGATTGAATATCAAAAACCATCAGGCCTACTCCAACAACCAGAGATCCCGACATGGAAATGGGAGCAAATTTCCATGGATTTCGTTACTGGCCTACCTAGATCTCAACGCGGAAATGACACTATTTGGGTGATAGTGGATCGATTGACTAAGTCTGCACACTTCTTGGCTATCAAAGAAACAGATAAGTTTTCTACTTTAGCAGACGTTTACTTAAAGGAAGTGGTTTCGAGGCATGGGGTGCCAACCTCCATTATTTCCGATCGTGATGCACATTTTACCTCTGAACTGTGGCAAGCAATGCACAAGTCCTTTGGCTCACGTTTAGACATGAGCACAGCATATCACCCGCAAATGGATGGGCAGTCGGAACGCACCATCCAAACCCTTGAAGACATGCTTAGGGCATGTGTGATTGATTTTGGTAACGGCTGGGAACGACATCTACCTTTAGTGGAATTTTCGTACAATAACAGCTACCACACCAGTATCCAGGCCGCTCCGTTTGAGGCATTGTACGGACGTAAATACCGATTACCTCTTTGTTGGGCAAAAGTTGGTGACAGCCAAATCACAGGCCCAGAACTTGTGGTAGACACGACTGAGAAGATTGCTCAGATACGACAATGAATGGCGGCAGCTCGTGACCGTCAGAAAAGCTACGCTGATAAGCGCAGGAAACCACTCGAGTTTCAAGTTGGGGATCGAGTGCTACTCAAAGTCTCACCTTGGAAAGGTGTAGTTCGTTTTGGCAAACGAGGCAAACTCAATCCGCGTTATTTCGGACCGTTCGAAATCATTGAGAAAATTGGCAAAGTCGCTTACAAGTTGAATCTACCTGAAGAACTCAGTGGAGTTCACAACGTATTCCACGTGTCAAATCTGAAGAAGTGTCTGTCAGATGATGTCACACCCCGACCACGTGGAACATACAAAACGTGGCGGAAATGTCGGGGAGTGTTGTAACAGAATTAATTGTTTCAAATCCATGGCAATTGAAGTTTCGTTTTATTGATTAAAAGTGTTACAATGTCTTAACAAACAAGAAATACAACATAATTAACTAGTCTTGCATCTTTTATTGTCACTAAAGCCCAAGTCTGCCTATGTGTATCTTGATCATCTTATGCAACAGCTCCTGAAAAACACATGTGAAAATAGGTACGTCAGCATAAAAATGCCTGTGAGATACATAGGTTTTGTGAAAATAGGTTTCATGACTTATGTTTGAGAAAATGTTTAGTCATGAACCTTGTTATTTGCTTTGCTTTGTAAATCATTTGAAAAACAATGAGTTCAGATGATATGTATAAATAAGTGAATAATGTATGGTTAAATGAATAACCATTGTAAACTGAGTTTGTATAAGATAAGTTGTTTGTAAAACAATGTATTGTGAAAAGTATGTTATTTGTATAAAATATTATATGTATCAAACTGAAATGATTCAAATAACGCTACGATATGTAATACCATACAAACACTTATATATAGGAAGTACCAGCGGCGTATCCACCATGCTTGTATCATATTACACACACATCGTTACTTAATCACTTAATCAAACCAAACCAAACAATGTAAAATGTCTATGTTTAAATCAATTGTCAAATGTATTGAATAATATGTCAAAGTATTCATGTCAAGATGTAAATCATGTCAAAATGTCTATGTCAAATATCCATGTCAAATGTCTATGTCAAATATCCATGTCAAATGTCTATGTCAAATATCCATGTCAAATGTCTATGTCAAATATCCATGTCAAATGTCTATGTCAAATATCCATGTATGGCAAGTGAAATGTCTCAACTAAACCATATGCACAAAAACAAAGTATTGAAGTAAAACTTGGTTTAAATCAAAGTTATGTTTTGTGGGAAATGCATGATCAAATGTCAATCATGTTAAAATGTCTATGCCGAAATGTCTATGTCGAATGTCTATGTCAAAATGTCATGTAAAACGATGTACTAAGTAATGCACACAATTGGGCACACCTAGCATGAAATGTCATAAAATCATGTACTATAATGTACTAACGAACATAGCAGTATATGATGTTAAAACAGGAAAGCATGAAAGTAACAAGTAGGCACATGTGTTCCACCCCAAAACAGTTTGGAAAACAGTAAAAGAGGGGTCTATGTACTCACCTGAGATTGCTCAGTAGTTCTGGAGTGACAACTAAACAATGCTAGAGATCGCGGATATCAAACGGCACCTAGTATAGGTAACTACATTAATAAACCGGACCTAAATCGGAAGACTGGGTAGCATGAGGGTTTGTAAACCAAATGAGTGTAGGAACTCATGTGATATGGTTAATCAAAGCCTACATACTAAATGAAACTTAACCTAAGTGTCTACGACCCATTACGACCCGTTTAGGTAGCTTATGCTACTTTAACGCGTCGTTCGCGTGAAACGCGTTCGGACCGCCTAAATAGCCCTATGACAAGTGTTATATGCCTAAACATATTACATAATCAGTTATGTGACAAAGGTTTAGGTTACATATGCTTAATTACCAATTATACATGAAAAGGGTATTCTGGTAATTTACCTAAGGCATATAAACTACCTATCATACAACTACTTAAACGATGCGACCATAGGGTATAACCTCGGAAGGTTATTCCCTACCTACTATGGTCACCTAATGTGTTTGGTCGGATCCTAATGATCGACCAAACTGGGTCGGGTTCGAGGTATAAGCGATTTATCAGATCGCTTACCCTACGACCCTAGACAACGTGGTAATCAGTGGGCATAGTCCCAAGGGACTATGACCAACGTGATTACACTCACGTTGCGAAGTTCAAAAGAACTTCGCATTGACCATTACTGGTCAACGCTGAAAGTCAAACAAAGTTTGACTTTCTGACTCGAAAAGCAGTAAAATAAGGAAAAGAACGAAAGAATACTTACGAAGGGTCCCCGAATGCTAATTTCGATTTAAGAATCTCAGGTATGAAACAATGGTTTCAACTTAGAGTTTCTCAATCAAAATTCTAGTGATTTTAAAGCATGGGGTAATGGGGTATTTATAGGAATACCCGAACCGTTAAGATCGTTTCATGGAAAACGTGCCTTAATCCCATCCGTACATGTGTTGCAAAGTTATGGTGTTTAGGTGTTTAAATTCCATCCATACATGTGTTGCAAAGTTATGGTGTTTAGGTGTTTAAATTCCATCCATACATGTGTTGCAAAGTTATGGTGCCAAAATTCCATCCTTATCGGCTGACTAAGCAAGTTAGAATGTGTGGTTGTGAATTAAACAACGGCTAATACATCGAATCTGGTCCCGAAAACGCAAAACTGAGTTTTCTGCATGTTTTCTGTCCAGCATAGGCAGTCGTGTAGCGCAACTGGTAAAGCCTATAGGGCTCGCGCTACGCTAGCATGTACCAGCTTCAGAAAAGTTTCAAAATTTACAGTTTTGGTCCCTGTGGTGTTTTAAGGCCTTTTTCGATGCGTTTGAACCCTGTTAACCTCGTTTTAAGGCTCTAAAATGAAGTTAAAGTATAGGGAACTCAAAACATGCTCAAAAATATCTCGGATGATAGTTCGTTTGGTCGTACGAACGCGATGTTCGCTTAATTACGACGGAATGCGCACAAGCGCGAAAAACGATCCAAATGACGTGACGAATGGATTTCTCTTATGCCAAACACTAAAATAAAATATTATAGTGCTTACATAAATTTTTGGATGTCCGGATGTATTCAGAACGTAAGTTATGCGTAAAAATGCAAACTTGTGCACTTTTTGACACTTTTAGTCCCTGAATGACCCAAAAGTTTATTTTAGCACACCGAACCCCTCAAAGCCTATTTCTAAGCTATGTAAAGGATATTTATGGTATGTTTAACTTATGGTCATGTTCCGGAAGGTCTGTTACAGTTCAAATTGGCATACTTTCGCAGTTTGTCAAATTTAGTCCCTGTAAGCGATTAAACTTGATTTCACCACACCTTTCCTTCCAAAACTTATATATAAGTTATGTAAAGGTTATTTAAGGTATGTTAAGCCTATTTCACTATTCCGGAGTGTTCGTTGGATTAAACTGGTTATATTTACGCATCAGTGCGCGTATAACCTTCCAGAAAGCGATTTAGAGCTTGAAATCGAACAAGAGTTGATATGTGTAAACGATACACATATTTTTTACAAATCCCAAGTATGAAATACAATATTTCATTGGTTTGGCATTTGTTTGATGGTTGAAATGACACAGGTGTTACAGTCTCCCCTACTTTAGGAAATTTCGTCCCGAAATTAATTCGTAGGAGTCTATTTGTGACTTTGTGTTAAATAACCATCAAAGATGAACAAGACGCAATCCTGTAATTTCTCTTTAACGAACATTTTTCAGAAATGAAAAATGAACAGAGTTATTTTCAACAGGCATTCTTTAGAAACAAAAATGAACAGAATAGTCATTTTCCACAACCTCTTCAGAAACAAAAATGAACAGAATAGTCATTTTACATCTTCAGAAACAAAAATGAACAGAATAGTCATTTTACATCTTCAGAAACAAAAATATTTTACATCTTTAGAAACAAAAATGAACGGAATAGTCATTTTATATCTTCAGAAACAAAAATGAACGGAATAGTCATTTTACATCTTCAGAAACAAAAATGAACGGAATAGTCATTTTACATCTTCAGAAACAAAAATGAACGGAATAGTCATTTTAATAGTCATTTTACATCTTCAGAAACAAAAATGAACGGAATAGTCATTTTACATCTTCAGAAACAAAAATGAACGGAATAGTCATTTTACATCTTCAGAAACAAAAATGAACGGAATAGTCATTTTACATCTTCAGAAACAAAAATGAACGCAATAGTCATTTTACATCTTCAGAAACAAAAATGAACGGAATAGTCATTTTACATCTTCAGAAACAAAAATGAACAGAATAGTCATTTTACATCTTCAGAAACAAAAATGAACAGAATAGTCATTTTACATCTTTAGAAACATAAATGAACGGAATAGTCATTTTACATCTTCAGAAACAAAAATGAACGGAATAGTCATTTTACATCTTCAGAAACAAAAATGAACGGAATAGACTCTAGACACATGACAAAATTCACTGTGGTTTCTATGCACTGAATTTCATAATTATGTATGCATCCATAATTACGCAATTTCCTTGCATAGTCCACACAATTTGTCTGAAATGTGAAGGGGAGGAAAAATCAAACCTGATGATGAGTGTGACTAAACTACCATAGGGTCCTTTTAATTAGATCGACAAAGGATCCTTTTAAATTAGGCCACCAAGGAGTCCTTTCAGCTATATCATCACATGATATTCCTAACCAGATTTTTGGATCAATCTGTTTACCTAGACCTCTCAGGGTCTAATTATGGAATGGTACAATATAATCCAAGGGTCTTTACTATTACGTACAAGCCCGTTGAGGATTTAATATAGCACCCGAAGATATAGAAGATTCTACGAGGATTTGGATGACAAGAATTTGGATCACACAAAAACATAAAAGGAACACATAAACACATAATCATATAATTGTTTAATTTGGTTATTAATTTGTTATCTTTGGACGCGGATACTTAAAGCACACCAGGAATCCAATTCGTGGATTTCATTTGGTACTTTAATCCTTTCAAGAATCCATCCATGAAGATAGGATGATCTTAATAGGAATTCGGCTTTGTCCTTATTGAATTGTGATGTACGTATTGAATCATACAAGGAATTCAATTAAGGATTCCGATGAATGATACCCATCCACAAGGATCTAATTATGAGGATAGAAAGATCCTACATGGATTTTGGAATTTGTGTAACGAGAGGTGTTCCGACACCTTGCACTAGGCGTGCTTAATTCGATACACAAGGTAGAAAGTTCATGAGGTTGAGGCGCCAGATATGCCAAGCAACATATGAAGCAGAGTTTGAAGGTTGAGCAGCAGCAGGATTTGTAACAGCTTTGCTTTGGATTGCAAAGCGGCACATGTTAACCAAATGTCTCCATCGTCCACCGTGGGTACATTTGAAACAGGGTATTTGGTTTGGATGATGACAGTTGCATTGATTGCACCAAGGAGCAGTTCCCTTACGGCTTCATCCCTGAGGCGAGTCATGGTGATAGCTAAGTCAACGGTCCTCTGGAGTACGACGCCTATTCGCTGGGTAATTGCAGCACCTGGTTCGGACATTGTTGTTGCGATGAAGAGGCACCATGAAGAAAATAGAAGACATGGGAGGAAACAAGGGAAAGATAGTCGAGAGAAAATGACAACGCATGAAGATTGTGACCATTTGTTTGTTACCAAAGGCAAACAAATGAGACAGTGACTAATCAAAGTAAATGGGTCAATATAATGTATCGCGAAGACATGCTCGCCTATAAGTGAACGCTCATCCCAAGAATTCCCAGGTAAGCACAACTGGTCTCGCGTCTGATGAGATGTATACGAAGTGCTTGCCTAGACAGAAAACCCAGAATACAGGCATTCACCCTTCCAGTTTGCACGTGTTCACATTATTAAAAACCCAAAACCTTGACGAGATTTTGAAAACTCAAAGGGGTTCAAAACCATATAACAGAGGGTTCAAAACCTTACAATAGAGGGTTCAAAACCTAGTAATCAATCATCCTAGAACAGATGATTAGTTTTCAAAACGGTTTTGAAATTTATGTACTTGTTGTGGTTGTCGCCTAAGGATAGGTGACGGTATTGTTTTATGACTAAACGCAAGTAAACTCGCGTTAGGGTCCTAGAAAGGTTATAGACTAGGTCAAAGCATTACTAATAACCTAATTCCCTATAACCATTGGCTCTGATACCATCTTTTCTGTCACACCCCGACCACGTGGAACATACAAAACGTGGCGGAAATGTCGGGGAGTGTTGTAACAGAATTAATTGTTTCAAATCCATGGCAATTGAAGTTTCGTTTTATTGATTAAAAGTGTTACAATGTCTTAACAAACAAGAAATACAACATAATTAACTAGTCTTGCATCTTTTATTGTCACTAAAGCCCAAGTCTGCCTATGTGTATCTTGATCATCTTATGCAACAGCTCCTGAAAAACACATGTGAAAATAGGTACGTCAGCATAAAAATGCCTGTGAGATACATAGGTTTTGTGAAAATAGGTTTCATGACTTATGTTTGAGAAAATGTTTAGTCATGAACCTTGTTATTTGCTTTGCTTTGTAAATCATTTGAAAAACAATGAGTTCAGATGATATGTATAAATAAGTGAATAATGTATGGTTAAATGAATAACCATTGTAAACTGAGTTTGTATAAGATAAGTTGTTTGTAAAACAATGTATTGTGAAAAGTATGTTATTTGTATAAAATATTATATGTATCAAACTGAAATGATTCAAATAACGCTACGATATGTAATACCATACAAACACTTATATATAGGAAGTACCAGCGGCGTATCCACCATGCTTGTATCATATTACACACACATCGTTACTTAATCACTTAATCAAACCAAACCAAACAATGTAAAATGTCTATGTTTAAATCAATTGTCAAATGTATTGAATAATATGTCAAAGTATTCATGTCAAGATGTAAATCATGTCAAAATGTCTATGTCAAATATCCATGTCAAATGTCTATGTCAAATATCCATGTCAAATGTCTATGTCAAATATCCATGTCAAATGTCTATGTCAAATATCCATGTCAAATGTCTATGTCAAATATCCATGTATGGCAAGTGAAATGTCTCAACTAAACCATATGCACAAAAACAAAGTATTGAAGTAAAACTTGGTTTAAATCAAAGTTATGTTTTGTGGGAAATGCATGATCAAATGTCAATCATGTTAAAATGTCTATGCCGAAATGTCTATGTCGAATGTCTATGTCAAAATGTCATGTAAAACGATGTACTAAGTAATGCACACAATTGGGCACACCTAGCATGAAATGTCATAAAATCATGTACTATAATGTACTAACGAACATAGCAGTATATGATGTTAAAACAGGAAAGCATGAAAGTAACAAGTAGGCACATGTGTTCCACCCCAAAACAGTTTGGAAAACAGTAAAAGAGGGGTCTATGTACTCACCTGAGATTGCTCAGTAGTTCTGGAGTGACAACTAAACAATGCTAGAGATCGCGGATATCAAACGGCACCTAGTATAGGTAACTACATTAATAAACCGGACCTAAATCGGAAGACTGGGTAGCATGAGGGTTTGTAAACCAAATGAGTGTAGGAACTCATGTGATATGGTTAATCAAAGCCTACATACTAAATGAAACTTAACCTAAGTGTCTACGACCCATTACGACCCGTTTAGGTAGCTTATGCTACTTTAACGCGTCGTTCGCGTGAAACGCGTTCGGACCGCCTAAATAGCCCTATGACAAGTGTTATATGCCTAAACATATTACATAATCAGTTATGTGACAAAGGTTTAGGTTACATATGCTTAATTACCAATTATACATGAAAAGGGTATTCTGGTAATTTACCTAAGGCATATAAACTACCTATCATACAACTACTTAAACGATGCGACCATAGGGTATAACCTCGGAAGGTTATTCCCTACCTACTATGGTCACCTAATGTGTTTGGTCGGATCCTAATGATCGACCAAACTGGGTCGGGTTCGAGGTATAAGCGATTTATCAGATCGCTTACCCTACGACCCTAGACAACGTGGTAATCAGTGGGCATAGTCCCAAGGGACTATGACCAACGTGATTACACTCACGTTGCGAAGTTCAAAAGAACTTCGCATTGACCATTACTGGTCAACGCTGAAAGTCAAACAAAGTTTGACTTTCTGACTCGAAAAGCAGTAAAATAAGGAAAAGAACGAAAGAATACTTACGAAGGGTCCCCGAATGCTAATTTCGATTTAAGAATCTCAGGTATGAAACAATGGTTTCAACTTAGAGTTTCTCAATCAAAATTCTAGTGATTTTAAAGCATGGGGTAATGGGGTATTTATAGGAATACCCGAACCGTTAAGATCGTTTCATGGAAAACGTGCCTTAATCCCATCCGTACATGTGTTGCAAAGTTATGGTGTTTAGGTGTTTAAATTCCATCCATACATGTGTTGCAAAGTTATGGTGTTTAGGTGTTTAAATTCCATCCATACATGTGTTGCAAAGTTATGGTGCCAAAATTCCATCCTTATCGGCTGACTAAGCAAGTTAGAATGTGTGGTTGTGAATTAAACAACGGCTAATACATCGAATCTGGTCCCGAAAACGCAAAACTGAGTTTTCTGCATGTTTTCTGTCCAGCATAGGCAGTCGTGTAGCGCAACTGGTAAAGCCTATAGGGCTCGCGCTACGCTAGCATGTACCAGCTTCAGAAAAGTTTCAAAATTTACAGTTTTGGTCCCTGTGGTGTTTTAAGGCCTTTTTCGATGCGTTTGAACCCTGTTAACCTCGTTTTAAGGCTCTAAAATGAAGTTAAAGTATAGGGAACTCAAAACATGCTCAAAAATATCTCGGATGATAGTTCGTTTGGTCGTACGAACGCGATGTTCGCTTAATTACGACGGAATGCGCACAAGCGCGAAAAACGATCCAAATGACGTGACGAATGGATTTCTCTTATGCCAAACACTAAAATAAAATATTATAGTGCTTACATAAATTTTTGGATGTCCGGATGTATTCAGAACGTAAGTTATGCGTAAAAATGCAAACTTGTGCACTTTTTGACACTTTTAGTCCCTGAATGACCCAAAAGTTTATTTTAGCACACCGAACCCCTCAAAGCCTATTTCTAAGCTATGTAAAGGATATTTATGGTATGTTTAACTTATGGTCATGTTCCGGAAGGTCTGTTACAGTTCAAATTGGCATACTTTTGCAGTTTGTCAAATTTAGTCCCTGTAAGCGATTAAACTTGATTTCACCACACCTTACCTTCCAAAACTTATATATAAGTTATGTAAAGGTTATTTAAGGTATGTTAAGCCTATTTCACTATTCCGGAGTGTTCGTTGGATTAAACTGGTTATATTTACGCATCAGTGCGCGTATAACCTTCCAGAAAGCGATTTAGAGCTTGAAATCGAACAAGAGTTGATATGTGTAAACGATACACATATTTTTTACAAATCCCAAGTATGAAATACAATATTTCATTGGTTTGGCATTTGTTTGATGGTTGAAATGACACAGGTGTTACAGATGAGACCCTCATAGTTCCTTTGAAGGAGCTCACAATCGACGATCAGTTGCGATTCGTCGAGGAACCAGTTGAAATCACAGACCGAGACGTTAAGGTTCTTAAGCGCACCAGAATACCTCTTCTTTGAGTTTGTTGGAACTCCCGTCATGGCCCAGAGTTTACCTGGGAACGAGAAGACCAGATGAAACTCCAAACCAGTTGTTCGAGAAAAGCGCAACCACTGCTGAGGCTGAAGCTACTGCGGAATTTCGGGACGAAATTCCAAACCAATGATGTGACACCCCAGGAAAACCAGGAAACAACGCAACACAACTAGCTTCCTCAATAACCACGTGCTAAAATTCCGGACGAAATTTCTTTCAAGTTGGGGATAATGTGACAACTCGAGTTCCAAGGTCTTTCCTCGACACGTTACTTGTTTACAGTCATGTTTTCATAACTTGCTTGCATTGTAACTTGTTTATGCTTGATGTATGTTTGGGGCATTAAACTATAGTTGAATTAAATAATAAACCATGTACTGTTGATATATAGTGGTGTGTCACTATTATTAATATTATTATATAAATATATTTTATGGTGCATGACGAAAACCAAGAGGGATTTTGCCACACTAGTCTGCTCGACGAAAACCAAGGGTTTTCACCATGGCCACTCGACGAAATCAAGGGATTTCGCCGGCCAAGTCTTCCTCGAAGCCCAGTAAGGGCCCAACATTTTATAACCCTCATATAAACGGATGTAGATTACGTAAACTGCTTTTAGCAAAACCCTAGAGTCTCTCTCTATCTTTGTGTGCGACGGCAGGCCTCATATCATTCGAAGCTAGATTCCTTTTGTTCGATCATTCTCATTCGAATCCCATAGTTCGGCTTTGACTGATTATTTGTGAGCACGTAATTTAGCAAACCGAGGTGAGTTCACACACTTTCTAAGGCATGGGATTCCCGGTGGTTGGGAATGGGGTTAAAGAACTAAAACGGAACCTACATATCCTCCTTGGGTAGGATATGTACCGCCATCCTTCATGGGTAGGATGCCAATATTAATCTTGCGTATTCTCCTTGGGTAGAATATGTACGTTCGTCCTCCTTGGGTAGGAAAATAACCTTAAACTTACTAGACAAAACTCTATCATGAAGTCCCTCATTTTTATATCGACTTAATCGTCGGGCCAATGGCGAGCGGGTCATTAGTTAATAGCGCTTTTAGGGTTGACAAGCCTCACACCGTGCCGGTCGGACGGGCGTGTACTAATGGATCTGGGCACTTAGTCAATGATGATAGACATTGACGTAGGGCACAACTTATTTTCGTCAGTTGTCGATATGGTAACGGTCTAGTGGTTCACATGGGGAAGCCCCCACTGATTATGGATATGGTTTGGGAAACAAAGATACTGGTTAACTCATGGTTTACGAAACAACTTATGGTTTTCAAAACAAACTTGTAAAACTAAACAACCAATTGTGAACTCGCTCAACTTTGTTGTTGACTCGTTGTTACATGCCTTGCAGTTCGTTAGGTATTGATGGAGCTTGCACAGGGAGGAGTGGTCGTTGTGGGGACATGGACTGTTGAGTCCATGTTAAACATTTAAACTTTATAAACTTATTGCTTATGTTTGGGTTTTACATTTTATGCTTCCGCTGTTAACTTAAAGTTGGTTACTTTCTTTTGGACACCGATTATATTGTGTTTGGTTTTATTTACTTAATTACGTTGTTCAATATGATTGGTGGCTTGATCCTGGTCAGTCACGCCTCCATGCGGTGATACTCCGCTTGTGGATTTTGGGGGTGTGACAGTTTGACTCAGCAAGGATACAATCCCAAGAAGCCGGTTTAAAGTATTAATAGTAGTTTACATATGAGGGGTTCAAGTTATTCACACCCCCGCCATCCAATACCGATGGGTATTGAAGGAGGTCCTAGTAAGCTTGAACCAGGTCCTCGCAGGATCTATACACTGAACGAGATAAGAACTTTACCAAACCATCCCCCTAACCCTAAAGACCCACATTCTACTGATACGAAGAGTTGCTCATTTTGCTTTGCTTTTGCAGTTCAAGCTCATGACTCTCGATCTTCTCTATCAAAGCATCAAAAGTAATCGTATCATATAAAACATCATTTTTTAGAATAAACACAAATGTTTGCCACTTATCAACGCGTTGTAAAGCTTCAATAATTTTATCAATGATTTCTTCACGGGTTTTTGTTATTCCAAATCTATCGAGTTCAATTTTAAGATGACAAAATCTTTCAATCATTTGTCTTACAGTTTCACCTTTTATACCATCAAATAAATCAAACTCCTGTTTTAGCAATGCTATTTTGTTCTTTTTGATTTGCTTCCCACCCTCAGCTTTTACCCGTAATGCTTCCCACACTGATTTTGATGACCCATCATGATTAAGCAATGCAAAAATGTCATCTCTAATCGACTGTTGGATTAAAGCAATCATTCTATGTTCATATGAAAAATCTTTTTTGTCTTCAACTGATCAGTTTTTAAGTTGAATTTCTTCATTTTTATTATCAACTGGTCTACTATAACCGAATTCCATACAAAACCAACTCTCATGCGCATAAGCTTTTGCCCAGTTAATAAATCTTTCTTACCAAATGTAATCTTCAATACTATCAAGTTTAGGTGGTTTTTAGTTAGTTTCGTAAAAGTTATCATGATTAATGTTTTCAGCTATAGCTTTCGAAATGCTTTTTGGAGCAACAGTTGATGTTTCTGAAGACTCTGAAGTATAAGCTTTGTAGAACGTGTTATAAAACTCCTCAGCCATGATAAACCTGCAAACACAATCAAACACTTGATTAAATCTGAAAATGAAACAACAAATATGTTGCGTTCGTTCGAAGCTGGTATGTTCGAAGCTACTATGCTGCGTTCGTATGAGGCTGAAATTACCTTGGGTTCGTCTGAAACCGTGAAAGGTAACAACACAAATACTGTAGTGCGGTCATTCGAAGCTATCATTTTGCTTCGTTCGAAGCTACTTTTGCGATGATCATGGTTATGTTTTTCATTGTTTTTCACAGATTGGATCATAATTTTTTTTAGTTTTAACCTAAAAATTTGTAGGGTTGTTCAAAAATAGTTTTCACACAACATGTTGAAAAATCAGCCGTTTTTAACTGTTAAAACTTCACGAATCTAAGTTTTAAATTTCAAAAGAAAATGTAGAAGAAGTGTAGAAGAAGATATGATGATTTGGATCTGATTCTGATGTAGAAGCTTCAATCTCTATGTTTCTAATCCGAGCAAACAATCACCCGCTCTGATACCACTTGTGAATTCGTTCCCTGGACCGAATCCCTAACCGATGAAAGCATAACGTCACGTGATATGTGTGGAATCCAATCACGTACGTGGATGAGAACACGAGGATGTAATTAATTCTGAATTTCTATTAAGACTTTAACATTATAAAACCACGAATTCAGTTGGACAGAGCTAGGCCTCAAAGTTATGTAAAGGTTACAAATGAACTAGACAAGTCACCTATATATAGATTTCCAGGTTCGAACAAGCATAAGCATGGCTTCGTACGAAGCCACAAGCCTTCGTACGAAGGCACTTCTTGATCACCTTCTGGCTTCGTTCGAACCAATCCTTCGAACCAAGAGACATTTTTCAATAGTCTTCATGCTTTTCTCAGTTCAGCACCAGTCTTGTCTCATTTGTTTCAGCTACGTTATGTGATTGACGTAAGCGATAGACATATGCACTAACAATTAAGTAAGTTATTAATGCAAAATGTGGTGGACCCCCCTTAGGAGGCGGTAATCACCCTCAACCCTTTGGTCTGAGTCAGCAGGGATACAGTCCTTGCGGGGTTGGTTTAAAGTTTTAATAGTAGTTTATGAATAAAGGGTGCAAGTGGTGTGCGTTAGGTGTGATATGATTTTATTAATATTTTGAGGCCATTTTACGCATTAGTCAAGTTTTAAATTTATAAAACATGATATTATACTAACACTAAACACACACTTGGGTAAGTGCACCCATCGTGTGTGTAGTATAGTGTTGGTAAGATACCGAGGTCGTCAAAGGACACAAGAGCTATTAATACCGCTTTATCCTCAACGTCTAATCGATCTAAATTTTTGAGAAAAGTTTTGAAATATGAAAATAAAACTAAAAATGAAAAGATAAATAAAAAACAGATAGACAAGATAGAATCACTTGGATCCAACTCGTCTTTAATGTATCCTTTGATGATTTTCACACTTTTGGAATTTTTAAGAGATTCTCTTAGTTATATTAGTAGGCCCCTCTTTTGAAGGTGACGTTACCCTCAACCCTGTGGTTTGAGTCAGCAGGGATACAATCCCAAAGGGTCGGAATATTGAAAGACAATTAAGTAAGTTATTAATGCGAAAAATGGTAGGCCCCTTTTTTGAAGGTGACGTTACCCTCGGCTAAGTGGTTTGAGTCAGCAAGGATACAATCCCAAGAAGCCGATTTAAAGTATTAATAGTAGTTTACATATGAGGGGTTCAAGCTATTCGCACCCCCGCCATCCAATACCGATGGGTATTGAAGGAGGTCCTAGTAAGCTTGAACCAGGTCCTCGCAGGATCTATACACTGAACGAGACATGAACTTTACCAAACCATCCCCCTAACCCTAAAGACCCACATTCTGCTGATATGAAGAGTTGTTCATTTTGCTATGCTTTTGCAGTTCAAGCTCATGACTCTCGATCTTCTCTATCAAAGCATCCAAAGTAATCATATCATACAAAACATCATTTTTCAGAATAAACACAAATGTTTGCCACTGATCAACGCATGGTAAAGCTTCAATAATTTTATCAATGATTTCCTCATGGGTTTTTGTTATTCCAAATCTATCGAGTTCAATTTTAAGATGACAAAATCTTTCAATCGTTTGTCTTACAGATTCACCTTTTATACCATTAAATAAATCAAACTCATGTTTTAGCAATGCTATTTTGTTCTTTTTTATTTGCTTCCCACCCCAGCTTTTACCCGTAATGCTTCCCACACTGATTTTGATGACCCATCATGATTAAGCAATGCAAAAATGTCATCTCTAATCGACTGTTGGATTAAAGCAATCATTCTATGTTCATATGAAAAATCCTTTTTGTCTTCAAATGATAAGTTTTTAAGTGGAATTTCTTCATTTTTATTATCAACTGGTCTACTATTACCAAATTCCATACAAAACCAACTCTCATGCGCATAAGCTTTTGCCTAGTTAATAAATCTTTCTTTCCACCAAATAAAATCTTCAGTACTATCAAGTTTAGGTGGTTTTGAGTTAGTTCCGTAAAAGTTATCATGATTAATGTTTTCAGCTATAGCTTTCAAAATGCTTTTTGGAGCAACAGTTGATGATTCCGAAGACTCTGAAGTATAAGCTTTGTAGAACGTGTTATAAAACTCCTCAGCCATGATAAACCTACAAACACAATCAAACACTTGATTAAATCTGAAAATCAAACAACACATATACTGCGTTCGTTCGAAGCTGGTATGTTCGAAGCTACTATGATGCGTTCGTATGAGGCTGAAATAACCTTGGCTTCGTATGAAACTGTGAATGGTAACAACACGAATACTGTAGTGCAGTCGTTCGAAGCTATCGTGTTGCTTCGTTCGAAGCTATCGTGTTGCTTCTTTCGAAGCTACTTTTGCGATGATCATGGTTATGTTTTTCATTGTTTTTCACTGATTTGATCACGATTTTTTTTTAATTTTAACCTGAAAAATTATAGGGTTGTTCAAAAATAGTTTTCACACAACATGCTGAAAAATCAGCCGTTTTTAACTGTTAAAACTTCACGAATCTGGGTTTTAAATTTCAAAAGAAAATGTAGAAGAAGATATGATGATTTGGATCTGATTGTTGTAGAAGCTTCAATCTTCGTGTTTCTGATCCGAGCAAACAATCACCCGTTCTAATACCACTTGTGAATTCGTTCCCAGGACCGAATCTCTAACCGATGAAAGCGTACCGACACGTGATATGTGCGGAATCCAATCACATACGTGGATGAGAACACGAGGATGTAATTAATTCTGAACTTCTATTAAGACTTTCTAGGTTCGAACAAGGATAAGCATGGCTTCGTACGAAGCCACAAGCCTTCGTACGAAGGCACTTTTTGATTGTAACAACCCGACTTTCGAAGTCAAAGTCAAAGTCAAAGTACAAGTCAAAGTCAAGTCAAAGAAAGAAAGGATTGCTAATTGGAATCTGTCATTCCTTGAAGAATCATTGATTGTACTCTTTGACTAGTAATCGATACTCTAATTTAAGTTACTTTAGCTGTATTATGTGGAGTACATGTTAATAAATCACGGCTTAATCACTAATCGACTTATCGCTAATTGCATCACTATCACATCGCAACTCGAATGGTAGGCTATGGATATTGTTTTACGTGTGTGTGGTATTATGTGTTACTTGTGCATGTTATGTTCAAGTTGAGGTGATTTATCGCAAACCCAATCGCAACTCTATCGCAACGCAATCTCATCGCAAACTCGAAATTCAAGGATTGTATTTATGGTATTTAGTAGTTAGGTTATTTGTGTAACTAATGGGTAATACTATCGCATCGCCTACTCGCAACACATCGCAACACTCAATGCATGAAACGAAACGTCGAAAAACCAACTCACACCGCCCATCCGATCGAATGACCATTCGATCGAATGGTCATCTGTCCGGATGACCATCCGATCGGATGGCCATCCGATCCATCGAACCACCCTTTGTTCGCACACCTGCACCGACTTTCCCCTTTTCGCATCTATAAATAGCACCTGTCACATCACTTGAACAGTGATGTGACAGCTCTGGTGCGACCCTTCGACTTCTCAGTCTATTTTCTCTTGATTCCTCGTGATTCTTGTAAGTTTTCACCATCAAATCTTCACTTTTAACCATGAAATCGACTGATTTGAGGTGTTCTAGGATGATGTCATCATGGGATTCTTATGAACTTCAAGATTTAACCTCATACCACCAAGAACAACCCAGATCTAAGAGATTTCAACATGTTTAAACACTGGTATCGTATAAATCTAAACATTTTCAAGATTAGAAGGATTGAAAGATGTTTTTATAACTTTCTTTCAATTCTTTTACACTCTTTAGCTCAAAACCGATAGAATCATAACTCGTTCGGGCCTTCTACTCGCTCTATAGTGAAGGGTTGAGCTGAGAATGGATTTTCATCGGAAGAGACGAACGATTCATATGTTGAACATGAACAGCCGTCAAGAATAGTTGACTGGTCAGAATGGGGTGAATCCCGTCTGATCGGATAACTTGGACTTGAGTAAATTCCCGTTGTTTAACACGTTGTCAAACCGTCTCGGTCAAACTGCAAAACTTTCAAACTTAACAAATTTCAAAATGAGCAAGTCACTGAACGAACTGTCGTCCGATCAGATTGCCGTCCGATCGAATGACAATCTGATTGGATGACTCATGGACCAAACACTTAACATTTTTACAAATTTCCAATAAAGTTCAAAAACCAGTGAATGGTCATCCGATCGGACGACCATCCGATCGAATGACCATCCTGCTGTGAACTTGTTCTCCATGAGATGTCTCGCTGGACGGATCGCCATCCGATCAAATGACTGTTCGACCGGACGACCTGAAAGGTAGAGATACTTCTCTGTTTTCAAAATGCTACAACGACAACTTCAAAGCCATCATACACAAACACATCCTTCCCAAGCGAATGGCAACCAACCGAATGGCCATCCGACAGGATGACCATCCGTCCGGATTGCCATCCGTTCAAATGACCCTCGTCATTCCATCACTCGCACCGTTTAACGCACCGCTCCTCGCTTATGCTATCGTTCTTTAATCAGGCTAACTCTCCAGCGCTCCCTTCAATCCAAGACGGTGTTTATGTATTAAACGCTATCTGTGAGTATACTCGATCCCTTTTTTATTTAAGCACTTTTGGGTGTTACATACGTTACTTATATCAAATCACATCAATCATACAACACGAACACTTTTATACGCTAACCGTTACTGCATGTTATACGTGTTACTCGATGAATTCTTGTATGTTATGTTTACACAGTGATTGTTGCCTGACACCTTAGCAACAATAGTACTATAGTTTGGACTCAGCACCTATCATGGACAGGGGTTGTTAAGGGCTTTTCTCACATGTCACAGTGGTGATATGTGTTGCGCATTCTACAACTCGCAATCACGTCTGTGCATATTTCATTGTCGATAACCTACTTGCTTCACATTCTACATGTTACATGCTGGTTGTGCGTAAACCACTTTCGCTATCTATTATACTATTAAACTTGTATGCTCACCTTTACACTATGTGTATTGACCTCTATTTTAATGTATGTGACAGGTGTTTAGGATGCTTGTGCTTTGCTTGCTTTTGTGGGAATGAAGACTAGGAGAGTCTAGAAACAAACAATTTAAATCTGAGTTGTCGGAACAGTTTTATTTGTCTTTAAGAACTACCTATCTGTAATAACTGTGTTACTTATTATGCCATGGTATGGGATGTGATGCTTAAATAATTGGTAATCATAGTTGTTATGGAATCTCTTGGACAATCTGTTTCGCTCAGTGTCGTGCCCTGATGTTTCCGCCATCGGCTGGGGTGTGACATTGATCACCTCCTGGCTTCATTCGAACCACTCCTTCAAACTAAGACACACTTTTTCAATAGTCTTCATGCTTTTCTCAGTTCAGCACCAGTTTTGTCCCATTTGTTTCTGCTACGTTATGTGATTGACGTAGGCGATAGACATATGCACTTACAATTAAGTAAGTTATTAATGCAAAATGTGGTGGACACCCCTTACGAGGCGGCGATCACCCTCAACCCGTTGGTCTGAGTCAGCAGGGATACAGTCCTCGCGGGGTTGGTTTAAAGTTTTAATAGTAGTTTATGAATAACGGGTGCAAGTGGTGTGCGTTAGGTGTGATATGATTTTATTAATATTTTCAGCCCATTTTTCGCATTAGTAAAGTTTTAAATTTATAAAACACTATATTATACTAACACTAAACACACGCTTGGGCAAGTGCACTCATCGTGAGCATAGTATAGTGTTGGTCAGGTACTGAGGTCATCCACGGACACAAGAGCTTTTAATACCGGTTTATCCTCAACGTCTAATCGATCTAAATTTTTAAGAAAAGTTTTGAAATATGAAAATGAAAAGATAAATAAAAACAGATCGACAAGATAGAATCACTTAGATTCAACTCAACTTTAATGTATCCTTTGATGATTTTCGAACTTTCAGACTTTTTAAGAGATTCTCTTAGTTATAGTAGTAGGCCCCTCTTTTGAAGGTGACGTTACCCTCAACCCAGTGGTTTGAGTCAGCAGGGATACAATCCCAAAGGGTCGGAATATTGAAAGACAATTAAGTAAGTTATTAATGCGAAAAGTGGTAGGCCCCTCTTTTGAAGGTGACGTTACCCTCGGCTAAGTGGTTTGAATCAGCAAGGATAATATCCCAAGAAGTCGGTTAAAAGTATTAATAGTAGTTTACATATGAGGGGTTCAAGCTATTCACACCCCCGCCATCCAATACCGTTGGTTATTGAAGGAGGTCCTAGTAGGCTTGAACTAGGTCCTCGCAGGATCTATACACCGAATGAGACAAGAACTTTACCAAACCATCCCCTAACCCCCCTTCCAGGTAGTTAACGCGCTTTATATAGACCGTAAAGGCACGAACGATGACATCATTTACTTTATATAGACAGTAAAGTAACCTCAAGACACCATGAAAAAATGATAAAGAAATTCACCTTCAACATAAGAAACTAGTTATTTAAGTCATTAATACAAACCCAAATAAAAAGTGCCAAAAGATTAAAAATTAAAAGTAATACATTAAAAACTTGTCTTCACCAAGTGATGTAAGAGGCTTAGCTAAACATGGCCTTTGATTGGAAAGAACTCTTACAATCAATCTTGGATCCTGAGACTACTACACACTCTAAAGATGGGTGACGGATGATGGTGGTGGGTGTTGGTGATGTAGTGGTGGTGGAGTGGTGGCAAAGTGGGAGAGTAGTGGTTTGCCAAGGGATGCCTTTCAAGTGAGCCAAGCACCCCCTTTTATAGCCAGAACAGAGCCCTGGCCACGGCCCCATGTCCAGCCAACACGGCTCGTGGCCAGCATCTTCTCTTCCTTCATTAATTGCAATTGTCAGCAGAGGGCCCCACACGACCCCGTGTCTCCTGGGCACGGCCCCGTGGTCAACTCTTTGATGTACTATCAAGATTTTGCGTATCTTAGAGTTGACCACGCCCCATGGAGAGCTGGCCACGGCCCCGTGGTAGGCGTAGAAGCTTCTGCATGTTTAACTATAAACCTTTGTAAATATCAAGAGGACTTTGGAAAGCGTTAGGCTTGGGCTAAGGTTAGGTGGTTTTTGGTTAGTGGTTAGTAAAAATGGCGAAAAGTGTCACACCCCCAAAATCCACCATGCGGAGTATCACCGCTTGGAGGCGTGACATGACCAGGATCGAGCCACCAATCATATTGAACATCGTAATTAAGTAAATAAGACCAATCACAATACGATTGGTGACCAAAGCTAATTAACCATGTTTAGTTTAAAACAGCGGAAGCATAAAAGTAAATCCAAAAGCATAAGTTCGCAGTTCATAAGTTTAAAGTCTAACACTTAGGTTTAATAAGTTCATAATGTTTTAAATATTAAACACTGGACATAACCGTCCGTACACCACAACGACTCCTTCCTCGTGCAAGCTCCGAGTGTTTAGCGACCTGTAAGGCATGTAACAACTAGTCAACAACAAAGTTGAGTGAGTTCACGTTTGGTTGTTTAGTTTTAAGTTGTTTCTGAAAAACGTGGTTTGACTTTCGTTGGCTTAATTGCCGTGGGGGTTACCCCATAGTTGAAAGTATGTTTAACCATTTCCTTTTTCTTTACCCAATCCATAACCATGATCAGTGGGGGTTTTCCTCGTTTGAACTACTAGACGGTATGATATCGACTGCTACGCAAATAAGTTGTGCCTTATATCAGTGTCTATCATCACTGACAATCTGCCATAGTCCATTAGTACACGCCCGTCCGACTGGCACGGTGTGAGGTTTGTTAAACCTAATAGCGCTATTAACTAATGACCCGCTCGCCATTGGCCTCGGCGATTAAGTCGATATAAATTGAGGGACTTCATGATAGAGTTTTGTCTAGCTAGTTTTAAGGTTGTTGTCCTACCCAAGGAGGACGAACGTACGTATTCTGCACCAGGAGAATTCGTAGGTTTAATAATGGCATCCTTCCTATGGAGGATGGCCGTACATATCCTACCCAAGGAGAATATGTAGATCCCGTTTTAATTTCTTTAACCCATTCCCAACCACCGGGAATCCCATGTCTTAGAAAGTGTGAACTCACCTCGGTTTGCTCGGTTAAATTCTCAAATATAGCTAACAGTCAAGGTCGGTCAATCACGCCCTAATATGATTACCAGTTAGTCATTCAGTGACTTTCAAATAGAGCACAAAGTTCCTACACGTATCTATCACATAACATGCATCACTTTAACGGTTTATGCCCATCCAAGTTTCCCATCCGTTCCCCACTCAAAATCAAACATACGATAATGCACATAACACATATAACATGTTAGATCATTCACAGATAGCATACTCGACATTTAGACACGCAAGTCACAACTTATGTTATTTCAGCATTTGTATTCAAAACCGGCTGTTTTCGGACATTTTAATAAAATAGTTATATTATTCCAAAAATTCCCAAATTTTTACAGAATGTCGTAAACGTTCCATATTTTATTGTGTAAAAATGTCGGGGTCCGGTTCATTACCAATATTTTATAAAAATTCATATTCCGGGCTGAACTCAGATTTATGTATTTCTGACCACAGTCCACGGAAAAATTTATTAAAAATTCATCGAGTGTCCGATTTACGAAATTCTAGTGGGGTAATTACAAATACATTGGTTGTCATCTACTGTACAAATTTCATGGTCCGATTCATCACAAAACTCAGGTTATGACTGAAAGTACGACACCCATTTATTGCTGTCAAAATTCAGCTTAAGTTGCTGTTACAAATTAACACTTTAAAAATAGTAAACGAAGTCCAAAAATTACGATTCCAGTGCCATTAGAACTGTATTTCATAATAACATATTTTAGACTCAAAATATTGGTTTTTCGTTGAGTTTAAGACCTGTTTACAGCCAACTGAAGTTGGCTGTAAAACCGGGTCAGATTCTGTTTTTCAGTGTTTAACCTTCTAAATCGCGTTCGATCGATTCCGTTAACAAGTTAATTAATCACAACAACATTAAACATCAATATAAATCAGCAAAACATTAGATAATCAACCAATAATCATAACAACACAAGATCTACATGATTTACACACATATTCATCCATTAACCACCTTGTTCATCACTTTAGTAGACTTTTAGTTGGTGATCTTATATGTTAGTGATTTTTAACCGACGAAACTCTTATTAACCACTCTAGACAAGATCAAGAAGATGTTTAGAGCAACTTACTACTAGCTCGAGGCTAGGGAAGATTCTAGTCGAAAATCGAGTGGATAAAAGCAATGTAGCGAGGTCCTTCGCGTTCCGAATGCACCGAGCTCCTTTGTATGAGATCCTTAACCCTTGTATAAGCTTGGAATGGCAAGATCAAAGCTCGAAAGTGGGTGGTTGTGGGTGCTTGTGTTCGGCCGAGAGTTTGAGGAGAGGGAGAGTGAGTTGTGAAGTTGAGTTTTGTGATGGAATGAATATGTTGTGTTATGGTTAGAACTTATAGATAATTTTCATGGTCATTAACCAAGAGATTATGTGTCTACTAGATATAAGACAACCAAGATTATTATAATCTTGCAAGGACAAGGGGTGTCCCCTCTTGGGGACGGTTTGGTTGAGGGGGGGGGGGGGTCTTGGTTCAAATCCAACTAAATAGTTAAGCCTTAGTTAGTTAAGTGTGGAGGTTAACTCGGTTACTAACGTGTTGTGCGTTATAGCGGGTGTTAGGGTATTCAGGGACCCTAACTGGCTCAGAAAAAGAAAAACAATGTTAATAACAATATTTTTATGTTCCGGGTAAAGTCCGGTTATTCGGTTCGATCCTGTTCCGTTAAACCGCTTAATTAATCCGTAAAGCGTCCTACTTATATATTTTTGCAACGTTTTTAATTCTTAACACTCAGGAAGTCATAACAGACTATTTAATGACTTTTCTGTACACTACTAGTGTGTCAACATGCACATGTAAATATAACACAGATATCAGGAGCAGTTAAATGATTCAGCACAGTCATCAAGCACTTTAATTTTTCATTAATAAATTGTACGGAATACATGGGATTTTGAGGGTTGTCACAAAAAGCGTAAAAAGCGTCGGTTGTCGTAAAACTTTTTGTTTTTGTGACATTTATTCAAACTAAGCATATTCAAACAAGGATTCTTTTGAGGAACCTGCTTGTTTATTGCAAGACTTTCATTTTTTTCATGTCACAAGATAACCGAGCTTTTTACTAAAACAAAAGGGTTTAAAAAGAAAAAGGGTTTTGGTGGGTAATGGGTGTTTGTTTTTCGAGTTTTGAAACAAAAAGGTTTAGGCTCAAATGGGTTAACTAGGGGGATTTTGAGTAGGTGATAAAAAAATGAAAAATAATGGTTTTGAAAAGAAAATGGGTTAGTCCTAATGCCTCCATCATTTATTTACTTGGGTTCAAGTTGGTAAGGACCAGGAATGTATCGTCTTGGAAAGTTCTAGAGTCGTAAGAACCAAACGGCTATTCACACAAGAAATGAAAAATGAGCATTTAGTTTAGAGATATATGCATGTATGCTCAATAAAGGCTTAAAACTCACTTGTTGTGGGAATGGGTTTATTATGTGATCAAGTATATATAATCAAATTTTAAATAGATTTGTCATGCCTTTTCATAACTTTCTTACTTGGTTCTTTTTATCACGACGCTATCGGTTGTAAATTTATAAAAATTTAACTTTTTTTAGAACTTGTTATTCCTGAATTAAACTAAGATAAGTAAAAAATGAAAATTTTTAAAAAAAATTGGGGTGATTAGCTATTCCAATAGAGTTTTGTGTAAGGCTTGTTATTAGGACTTGCAAGATTCAAGGTTTTAGCATCCCCCTACACTTAAATTACACATTGTCCTCAATGTGTCCCAAAAATAAGTTTTTAGGTTGATTCGAATGTATAAAAGGTGTTTAAAAACAAGGTTTTCTGTTACTGGGCGTCTGGCCACGGCCCCGTGTGGTCCAAGCACGGCCACGTGGTCAGATTGCCAGTATCAAAGTTTAACAGAAGGCGGGCCATGGGGCGTGTTCAGTGAGCATGGCCCGTGGTCAGTTACCTGAACTGGGAATTTTTCTTCAGATCCTGGGCACGGGGCGTGTTGGGCTGAGCACGGCCCCGTGCTGCACATGATGTAATGTTGCAAAAGTTGACGGAAGGCTCTGTTTTCGTGCATGGGGTGTGGTTTTAACGTCCCTTTGGCAATTTTCTCCTCTTCTCATTTGTTAAACCATAATTAAACATCCAAACACCACAAAATAACTTAAACCATCCTTCATTAAGAGTGCAAAATACATAGGTCCTCAAAATTAAAAACTAAAAATTAAGATAGAAAGGTAGGTCCTAGAATGCAAGAAATTTAAACCATGAAGAAGTTCTACCCTAGATGTTTTCATGACAAGAACAACAAAAACCTGAAAATGATTTTCCGGTGAATAAGGGCTCTTAGAACTTCAACCCGGAGGGTGCTCCTCAAACTTCGTTGAGCCACTCCTCAATCTCCCGAGGGAGAAGGAGGATAGGCTCATTATCCACAACCCCTTGTGGGGGAGGTGCGACATCTACCGGAACATCGTGTAATGCGTCTAGAGGAGGTTTCGGAGGAATATCATCCCATCTGGTTGGCTTGACAACTTCTTACGCCAGGTTCCAATCTTCTTGTGGGAAGATTGGTTCCATGAGTGGCATAGCAAGAATGTTCAACCTTTGGTGCGAAAGGTTGCTTTCTTGAAAGCTATTCTCCAGCCCCACCTTCAAGTAGTTGTTACGGTCAATGAGGACCTCTTCCACTGATGTCATTTCATCATGTGCTTCCCTTAGTGCACACACATATCGGACAAGCGTAGCTTCTATTGACGGTCTTCTCCCCCTTCGACTGTTTCTTGTAGTGGTTGATGAAGTTCCACTGTTTTGGCTTGACATTCTGAGGAAACAAGACGAAAATTTCAAAAGGATGAAACTGAGACTCCGGCCACAGCCCCGCGGTCACACCTCTGCAAGTTTTTAAACCAAGGAATATCATTTTTTAAATTATTTTTCTGTATTTTCAAACATTCCTGAACATAAATAACTTAGAACAGTGTTGTAAAACTTATGTTTAATAATATTCCTTGGTTAAAAACTTTGCAAAGACTACAATAAAGCTTGAAGTTATGAATGTTTCAAGCTTTAATGGAGGTTGGAGAGATTTGGAGAATAAGGTAAGTGATAAAAGTGGCAAAGACAAGATGGTTGGTGAGAAACCTTCTTGGGAATATACCTTTTAAGGTATGTGTGAAGATCCCAGTGAATCTTTGTCTTTGGAATGGATCCAAATGTGCAGGAACCATGCTGACTTTATAGAAAACGACAGCACACTGACCACGGCCACGTGTCGGATGGACACAGCCCCGTGGTCAGACAAGGTTCTAACACATTTTGTCCGTATTATGAGCACAGGGAGTGTTGGCCTGGACACGACCCCATGGTGAGAATTGAGGTGGGCACGGGGTGTGTTGACCTGAGCAGGGCCCCGTGGCTAGAGTATTTATGAAGAGGTGTGTTATTTTATGGTTTTATTTCGGATCGGGCGGTTCCTTACTAGAGGGAACAACACCGAAGTGCCTAAGGTACCTTAATTTCTCTTGATTTAAACAAGAACGCAAGAGGTTATCAGAAAGGGTAAAACCTAAACTACGTACCGTTGGGCGAAACCAACCTTTATTCCCCTTATCCGGGCTCTTGTTAAAGAAGGTATATGTCAAATCGCTCAGGTCTATGAGTGCATCGGTGGGGGCCAATAGAGAGTCCTTCACGGCACAATCGACACAGGGATGACTATCGCTCATGCTTTCACAAGAGGTTGAGGTACTTTTGGTGTCGTCGATGTTGGTGGAATCCGAATGTGGCCCTAACAATTCTCCTTGATTGTTGTCGTGTGATGAATACCTCGCTTTCATCTCAAGCTCTATTTCTTTTAGTTTTCGGAGAATTCTTTCTTCGATTCGACATAATTCTTCGGAGGTTATGTCGGTTGAAAGAGATGGTTGAGGGCATTCGGGCGGGAGATAGTGATCGTTTTTACTTTCACCCATCTTAAGGTGATTACAAGAAAACGATGGGTCTAAATAGTGGGGTTCGTAATTTAGAAAGAAACATTCTAAATCTTGATGGAATCCACCACATATTTTACACCACTCACCGTAAGAGTGGCAAAAGTAAAAATAATCAATATCACTCATATTTTTGTCAGAATTTACCAACCGTCGGGATCTTACGGTCCTGTTTTCAGCAACTGGGGAGTAGACACGGGGGCGTGTTGAGTGGACACGGCCCCGTGGTCAGCTACTGTCTGACTTAAAATAGAATTGCTAGTAACGATGATGGACACGGCCCCGTGTCTGGCTGAGCACGGCCCGTGCTGAGTTCTGCAGAAACTGAAAAACTAAGAAAAATCCTAAAAAAATTAAAAAAAAGGTTAGAAAAATAAATAAAAACAATTAGGCCATTGACTTTAAACTTTCTCAAAATCCTTGTGTCCCCGGCAACGGCGCCAAAAACTTGGTGTGCGTTAGGTGTGATATGATTTTATTAATATTTTGATCCCATTTTATTCATTAGTCAAGTTTTAAATTTATAAAACACAATACTATACTAACACTAAACACAAACTTGGGCAAGTGCACCCATCGTGAACGTAGTATAGTGTTGGTAAGATACCGAGGTCATCCAAGGACATAAGAGCTTTTAATACCGGTTTATCATCAACGTCTAGCTGATCTAAATTTTTTAGAAAAGTTTTGACATATGAAAATAAAACTAAAAATGAGAAGATAAATAAAAACAGATAGACAAGATAGAATCACTTGGATCCAACTCGTCTTTAATGTATCCTTTGATGATTTTCACACTTTCGGACTTTTTAAGAGATTCTTTTAGTTATAGTAGTAGGCCCCTCTTTTGAAGGTGACGTTACCCTCAACCCAGTGGTTTGAGTCAGCAGGGATACAATCCCAAAGGGTCGGAATATTGAAAGAAAATTAAGTAAGTTACCAATGCGAAAAGTGGCAGGCCCCTCTTTTGAAGGTGACGTTACCCTTGGCTAAGTGGTTTGAGTCAGCAAGGATACAATCCCAAGAAGCCGGTTTAAAGTATTAATAGTAGTTTACATATGAGGGGTTCAAGCTATTCACACCCCCCGCCATCCAATACCGTTGGGTATTGAAGGAGGTCCTAGTAAGCTTGAACCAGGTCCTCGCAGGATCTATACACTAAACGAGACAAGAACTTTACCAAACCATCCCCCTAACCATCTTCCTGGCAGTTAACGTGCTTTATATAGACCGTAAAGACACGAATGATGACATCATTTACTTTATATAGACAGTAAAGTAACCTCAAGACACCATGAAGAAATGATAAAGAAAATTCACCTTCAACATAATAAACTAGTTATTAAAGTCATTAATACAAACCCAAATAAAAAGTGGCGAAAGATTAAAAATCAAAAGTAATACATTAAAAACTTGTCTTCACCAAGTGATGTAAGAGTCTTAGCCAAACATGGCCTTTGATTGGCAAGAACTCTTACAATCAATCTTGGATCCCGAGACTACTACACACTCTAAAGATGGATGATGGATGATGGTGGTAGGTGTTGGTGTTGTAGTGGTGGTAGAGTGGTGGCAAAGAGGGAGAGTAGTGGTTTGCCAAGGGATTCCTTTCAAGTGAGCTATGCACCCCCTTTTATAGCCAGAATAGAGCCCTAGCCACAGCCCCGTGTCCAGCTAACACGGCCCGTGGCCAGCATCTTCTCTTCCTTTATTAATTGTAATTGTTAGTAGAGGGCCCCACACGACCCCGTATCTCCCGAGCACGGCCCCGTGGTCAACTCTTTGCTGTACTATCAAGATTCTGCGTATCTTAGAGTTGACCACGCCCCGTGTAGAGCTGGGCACGGCCTTGTGGTGGCGTAGAAGCTTTTGCAGGTTTGTCTTGTTGTGCAGGCTCCTAACCACGCCCCATGCCCAGCTGGGCACGGCCCCTTGGTCAGGCTCTGTTTCCTTGTTTTTGCTTTGGGAGATGCTGCCGAGGGGTCAAGCATGTCACGTTTACTCCTTCTTTTTGTATTTATGTTGGTTTTGGCTGCTTATTTGCTCCTTTTTTTCTTTTAAGCTCGGTTTGTCCTATAAATTCAAAAGGAAGAAAGAAACGGCTTTTTCCAACATTAGTACTAAAAAGGGTTAGTTTTATGCCTCGTTTGATGTAATTTATATGTTGCATTTTGCACACATCACAAGCGTTTTATTACTCTCAGTCGGGCCAGTCAATTCCAGTCAATCCATGGAGTAGTACTAAACTTGCACCAGGTTCTCGCAGGATCTATACACTGAACGAGACAAAGAATGACCCAGTCCAACCTTCTAACCCCCTTACAGGCAATTAACATGCTTTATATAGACCATAAAGACATGAATATGTTGAGTAAGCGAACATATGAAGAATGGGTGAATAAATTCGCCTTCAATATAAAAAATTAATTATTAAAGTCATTAATACATACCCGATTAAAAAGTATCCAAAGATTGGAAATCATAAAAGAAATACATAAAAGATATGTCTTCACCAAGTGATGTAAGAATTTAGCCAAGCATGGCCTTTGTTTGACAAAGATTCTTATGATTAATCTTGGATCCTAAGGCTACACACACACTCTAAACATGGAAAAATGGATGATGGTGGTGGATGATGGTGTTGTAGTGGTGGTGGAGTGGTGGCAAGTGAGAGAGAAGTGGTTTGCCAAGGGATGATGTGACAACTCGAGTTTCCGACTTTCATTTTCGCATTTAATGCACGTTGACTTTGACTGTTAGTTGTTTGACTTATTTGACTTGTAACTGTACATGTTATGATATGATAAAACGCATTGTGTTTGCATGAAATTGTGCTTGGTTGTATATCATGAGACTGTTTAGAAAACTTAAACTGTTAACACATAGGTGAACCCGACGAAACAGAAGTTGATTCGCCGAGAACACCCCGACGAAACAGGATCCATTTCGTCAACATAATCTCGACGAAACAGGCTGTTTCGCCGGCCCATTGATTCGCCGAGGCCCACTACGGGCCCAGTAAGTAAATCTGTATTTTAAAACGTGAACCGACTTCTGTCTTCACACTTTTGGCGAATAAGAAACCCTAGAACTCTCTTCTGCGCGATACGGCCACAACCATCGTTCACCATCATCCCTAGCTCTCAAATCCTTGTTCCTTCATCTCGAATCGGTTAGTGTGTGTTTGTTAATCGATTCTATGTTTCTGTATTATATAGATTCTTGCTGGTGCATATGATTGATGTGTGTTACTACTGTGATGAGAGTATGATGGTGATGATATAGATTTCGATTATGTATGATGTAGTAGGATATATATAAATGTTATGCGAAACTTGACACAATCGAATGCTCGGTTCTGAATGTTGTTTATATGGCTTAATTTTGATTACATTAGTATCTTGATAGGGATTGATGTGATGATGTTGTATGTTATTTGATATGCTATACACATAAACTAGGGTTTATGCTAGACAATGATTCTTGGATGGTTGATTTATGATGATTCGATATGCACATTGATCTTCATATGATTTCTGTTATTGATGACGGCTGCTAGAATGATTAGGGTTTATGTGTTATTCGCATCTGCTGTAACTGATGTCTGCGAAACTGAACTGTCCGGCGAAACAGGACTCTCGGCGAAACAGAATGTGTTTCGCCAAGAGTCATCGACGAATTAGAATCCTGTTTCGCCAAACAAGGCCACGACGAAACTGAATGTGTTTCGCCAACTATTGTGTTTCGCCAACTGTTATGTTTCGCCAAACAAGGCCACGACGAAACTGAATGTGTTTCGCCAACTATTGTGTTTCGCCAACTGTTATGTTTCGCCATTATGTGTGTTTCGCCGAACAGTTAATCTGCACAGTAACTTGGGTTAATTCTGTTAAGTGTTAACTGGAATATTTAACTGCTGTTAAGTGTAACCATCTTGTATATGATTGTGATTACGTGCTACATGTTTATACATGCACAACTTGAACACAAACTGATTATGTATACGTGCATACTCTAGGACGTGATTGATTCACTTTGAGCACATACTTAGCATACCGAGCAAAACAAGGTGAGTTCACACTCTTACCAAGGCATGGGATTCCCGGGGTAGGGAATGGGACTGGATGATTATCTGTACTTACGTTATTATTGGGAATTATGGATTACTGGCCTCGGTTGGGAAAGGTCACATATAGATACTGCTAGACTAGTGATACATGGGGAAGCCCCCACTACTCTTCGCAAACATGCCTGTAAGGGCCGCGATACTGAAACTACTCTTCGCAAACATGCCTGTAAGGGCCGCGATACTGAAACTACTCTTCGCAAACATGCCTGTAAGGGCCGCGATACTGAAACTGTTCTTCGCAAACATGCCTGTAAGGGCCGCGATACTTATACTAATCTTCGCAAACATGCCTGGAGGGCCGCGATACAAATAAAACTAGTCTACAATACATGGGAAACCCCCACTAATCTTCGCAAACATGCCTGGAGGGCCGCGATGTAATTGATAACGATACATGGGTTACTAAACAAACAAACGATTTATGAAACGAACATTATTACTAAACAACCCACTGTGAACTCGCTCAACTAGTTGTTGACTCTCTGTTACATGCCTTGCAGGACCATAGGTGCTTTTGGAGCTTGCACGGGAGGCACAGTCGTTGTGGACATGGATCGTGAATGTGTTGTCAAACATTATAACTTTTTGTACTTAAACTTATGATGGGTTTTACAGTAATGCTTCCGCTACACACTTGTTTATATTTGGTTTTGTAAACACCTATCGTATTGATGAATGACTTTTGATATAATTACTTATGTTCAATATGATTGGTGGCTTGATCCTGGTCATGTCACGCCTCCAAGCGGTGGTACTCCGCGAGTGGATTTTGGGGGTGTGACAGATGAGTTGAAGTGGAACCAAGCACTTCTATTTATAGTTGTCTTCAGAAGCTTCAGCACGGCTCGTGCCCGGCTGGCACGGCCCCATGCCCATCTCTCACTATCTCTTCCTCATTAACTGCTTATCAGATGTTGTACTAACACAGCCCTGTGCATCAACGGCACGGCCCGTGGCCAAAGTACTTGCTGTACTATCGCAGATTCTGATAATCTTTGAGTTGACAACGCCCCATGTTGGCTTGACACTGTCACACCCCTTTCTAAGGCAGAAGCACGAGGTGTGATCTGAAAGGTTCTCATTGCATACTAATAGTAAACATACTACATGATTGTAAAATAACTCCATATTGCCATTGATAGTTCATCAACCAAATCAAAAGTTAAGTTTAAGTTTACAACATGACATAGGTATATAGTTGATTAATGGAGCTTATCTCACCCCATTCGTCACATGATCTATGTGTCATTCCTTAGTTTTGTGTTCTACATACCATTGTACATGTATTTGCCCCAAGTTTAGAAAACATGTAAAAGTTTAAAAACGGGGACATGAACTTACTGTTTTGCGTATCTTGCGTCGTAAACTTCACCGGGTTTGTCTCGTAAGCGTCGTGACCTATATGTGTTCTATGTACGTTAGTCACTAGACTTGTGACACACGAAACACAAGTCACCATCTTAGGTTAAGTATTTGTTTTGTGTATGTTCATCATGTGTGAGGGCCGTGTACTTGTTTGTCGGGTCTCGCCCGTTCGTCGTGTTCTTGTATTTTGAATTTGTATTGTTCTCTTGTAAATATATATTTTACTTCCAAATATATATTTGTATATGTAATATGTGAAGTTCAATGAGTGCTAAAAATAATCTATACTTTTAACTTGTCCAAAATATGTTACTTATATTACTTGCCAAAAATAAATATAAGTATTTTGTTAAATAATATTTTCAATATTATTTTTATGTAAGTATACTTAGGGAAGTTTACTTGTATTTTTATGTAAATACTTGTGTATTTTACATTATTTGTCAAAAATCAATACTTTGATTTTTCATACTTTCCGGATTTATATTTTTTAAAAATAATATATTTTAATACTTGTGTGAAATATATATATTTTGTTATGCTTGTAATATATATATATATATATATATTTCATTTTTCAATTTTTGCATAATTCTCATTACTTGGTAATAGTTATATATATTTGTCCAAATATATATATTTAAGTCCAAAATTGTCCATTATTTGGCCAAGTCCAAAATTTGTTAAGGAATATATTTATATAAATATATTTTCTCGTACTTGTCCATATACCCTTTCATGGGTTATTTTGTATGAATATTCTTAGGCATTTGTTATGTATTTTTATGTGTATTTTGTTGGTGATACTCCTTGGGAGTATTTAGTATATTTTCATGTTCCTAACACACTACTACATATATTACACTTAGCACAAAATTTGGTGATCGCTAAATATATATATATTTTCCTAAAAATATACATTCTTAATATTGATTTTAACTTGAAGAAATCTTTATTTCTTAGCTTGTAATTTTGTACAAAAATTAGGAAACCTTGATAAATATTTTTAGGTGAATCTTTGGGGAGTAAGTTTCACCAAAACTTATATTTTTCTAAGTGTCAAAATTTTATAAAACTGTTGAGATAGTTTCCCCTAAAAATGGAGGTTTTCCATGTTTTCAAAACATGTGTTTATTTTCTTTTCATCATCAAAATCAATTTTCCAACCAACATAACAAGTTACATACCCTAATTTCATCATGTAAAACCTTATGATGTATTTTGAAGATCTTTATGTTCATCATCAAGTTTCATCATGGATCTTTCAAGATCCATGCTTAACATACTTGAATCTTTCAAAAGTAAGCTTCTTGATGAACTTTTTACAAACTTTTTGTGAAGTTTAGTTTCATAAGTTAACCTTACATAAACTTAGTCACTTCAAGAACACAAGATCATACTTTAAAAATCATTTTTCAAGTTTACATAAAGGCTTTTCAAATTCATTTGCAAGTTTAACCATGGATCTTTCAAGATCCATGCTTAAACTTGTTAGATCTAAGCTTCTAACATGCTTTAACATGATGGATCTAAATATAAACACAAGATTAACAACAACAACTTCATAACATACAACAAACATCACTAAAGACACTTGTTTTTCTTTAGGTTATGTTAGATCTTCATATCTTCATCCTTTAAAGTTTTTTTTTTTTTTTGGGTAAAGGGTTACCCCGGTGAAATTTTATAAATGAAAAATGAAGAACAAGATGTCTCAACAAGCAACGATACACACTACTAGACTTGACATACCAAGCCATGGACACCACAAGACAAAACCCGACATAGAACGCACAACCAAGACCTGACCACACTAGAGAAAGCCACAACTCTACACACTATAAGCTATAGAACTAACATCAATCGCCTAGAGTGTTCTTCATAGGGATCTTCCATCTTTGTAGGATCGTTTTCACGACCAAACGAGTCGCTCAGAAGAGATCTCGGACTAAATCAGAGGCGGAATTCAGTGATTTAGTCTTCGTTCAGCTTGTATTGCACTAGAATCACATTAATTGTCTCTTATATTGATTTCACAACATTTTACAGGCAGGAGACACTTCGGCAGCACCTCGGCACCGGAATCAGAAAGTTACAAATGAAATGAACAAGGCACCTATTTATAGGCAGACCCATTTCGCACGAGATGGCCTTCACATGAAATGGACACATCCCATTTCGTGCGAAATGGTCACATCCTATATATTTCACATGTTTCTCGTATTTCGTGCCCTGGTCTATCTAATCTAATACAAGACTCGAATCACATTAATTGTCTCTTATATTGATTTCACAACGTTTTACAGGCAGGAGACATTTCGGCAGCACCTCGGCACCGGAATCAGAAAGTTACAAATGAAATGAACAAGGCACCTATTTATAGGCAGACCCATTTCGCACGAGATGGCCTTCACACGAAATGGCAATGGCCATTTCGTACGAAATGGGCACATCCCATTTCGTGCGAAATGGTCACATCCTATATATTTCACATTTTTCTCGTATTTCGTGCCCTGATCTATCTAATCTAATACAAGACTCGATACAAGACGAAGTCGACAGACATATGCACCAACAGACTCCCCCTTGGATGTTGACGAAGTCTTTAGTGTCGAGTCTTCGGTATGTCAAATCTTCAGTCTTTATCAGTCTTCTTGCTCTTCTTCAAAGTATCTGACATTGTAAGCATCCTCAATCTCTATCTTCTCTCTCTCTCTCTCTCTCTTCCAGAATCTCAACCTGACTCCATCTTCTCTTGATCAGATCTCTTGATTCCTTCAATTCTTCAGCATCAGCAGCTTGCGTGGACAGCAGGATTCAAACTTGGCTCTCAAACATTCAAACTCCCCCTTGAATGTTGATCCATAATCTGTATCTGGCTTTAATCCTTTTTTTAGAATCAGCAGCTTCTTATCTTGAACACGGTTCCAGGATCAGAAACTGGCTCTAGCATCTTCAGACTCCCCCTTTTGATAAGCTGGGATCGCAATTTGGAATTCACGAACGTTTTCTGGCTCTCCGTAACTACAGAATCTGGAACCTGGCTTTATCTGCATATCCTCATGCTGAAAGTCCACAGGAATCGGAACCTGGCTTTCGCATATCTTTCAGTAATCAAAACCTGGCTGCTTCTGCCTGCAAAAACTCTACCCAAAATAAATTTCATAAATTTAACAATTTGACAAATTTAGAAATCACTGGTAGATATCATTCAACAACACCACTCTTACTTTAAGGTAGATTTATTTATAACAATTTTCATTTCAAAATCAACTCTCCCAATCCATTGTTCATCAAGTTTAGCACTATGGAATTTTGAAAATCAGCTTTTCAAACATCAGTTGTCGAAAATCTTTTTGTATTTTTCAAAATTTTATGCTAAAACACACTTAAACTCTTTTTGGGTTTTTGTTTTTAGAAAAATGCAGTAAAGAAATATTTACATACAATATTTTTGTGAGTTTGTGTAAGAGGATCATATCAGTTTTATTGAGACAAATCACTAACACCGTTAAGCTTTAAACATTTTAAGTTCTAAACGATTCACGTAGATTGTCAGTATACTGATCCACTTAAATTTTTACACAAAGCTCAACTGTTTCAAGATACGAAATTAGTGTTTTTAATGGAGTTAAACTTATTTGCATGTCCCATCTCAGAATATACTCTCGTATCAAGACTTCTATATTCAGTCTTACAGGTGAATGTACACTAATGATATCTGTAAAGGGGTAATGCGAGACCATGAGAGCTCAGGCTATTGCTTCCGCAAAATCAGAGAGATGATGGTTCGACTTTAGGTGTGTTCCCTTTAGAGAATCTTTTCTTCAACAGCACATGATTAGCATTTTTCAATGTTTCATCATTTTTTATGCTGAGGGTGGGCTTTATGATTAAAGCAGTGCAAAGTATTATACGAGGACTAGGCTATTGCTCCCGCAAAATCAGAAGTCCTGGTATAATACCCCAGATATCATCACGCACAAAGACCTAGTATGTCAGAAATAGAAAGCCCTTCAAACAAGATTTCAGGGGTTTCCTATATATCCGAGAGATGTTCCCCACGAAATAAGTAAGCATTTGATATTTAGGTTTATATCTCGAACACAATCTACTAAGCGTGTAAAAACCTACTGGCATATCATTAGTAAGATCGTTTATCACATTTGACTTTCCAATTCTTTAGCGTGTTGTGATAGTCCACTGATGTACTATCATTTACTCTTTTTCACAACAAAAACTCATTTTTTATTTTTTCGATGTTTTTGCCTTTTTCAAATATTCTAATGTTTTTGGATTTTCTGAAATTTCTTACTCCCCCTAAAATTGAAAATCATTTAAAGAAAATTTGACAAACTTATGTGAATTGCTTTAATTCGCCATCCACTTGGCGTAAACAATCAGAACTCCCCCTGACAACAAACTATTTTCCCATTAAGATTTCAAAACACTTAAGTTTGTTTTAATCAAAATGGTTTTTCCGGAAAATAAGTTTTGTTGATTTTACCACTTGTAAGATCGGGGTTTTATCATCACATTGTTTTTCAACCACTTGTAACAAAGTTAAATAAAGTTCAATTTAATGACCTTGATTAACCACTTGTCGGTTTTTCACAAAAACATTTTTTTCAAGAATGATGCCGATTCCTGCTCCAAGATTACCAACTAGGGAGCTCCGGCAAGTCCAGATTTCTAGTCATGATAGGTTCTATCCTATGCCGATTCCATGGGTGAACCATCTTCATCTGGTTTCTTCGTTTTCAATTCATAAAATTCCTTTACCCCTTTGACCTTCCCGTCAATCATTTTTCCAAAAATATTTTGAACTGTGGGGTTAAAAGCTTTTTCAACATCAAACTCTTTCTTTTCAGAAAAGAATTGATTTGAAATTTCAACTTTTCCAATTTTTTGTTTAAAATTTTCAGCCCGCAATTGTGGAAAATTTGCATCATCCAATGGCGGAACTGATTTTTCTTCTTTTAGCTCAACGAGTGGCTCCTCTGACTTTGACGAGTCAGATTCATCGCCAGAACTATCATCTGATTTCTTAACAACCCACTTTTGGTTGTTAAGCTTCACTTTTCTTCTGTAAACACTCTTTGAACATTCACCAACCTCAAAATTTGAATTTTTGAAAACTTTAAATTGTTTGGTTGGTGGTTCATTATCAACCATCTTTTCTTTCAGTTTTTCAGAGACTCCCTGTTTTGTTTGGATTGCCTTTGAACAATTCCTGGCAATATGACCAACTGTTTTGCATTGAAAACAGGTTATTGTCTCCTTCTTCTGAGCAACATCCTTCTTCATTCCCTCGTGCTTCTTAGCAAGGAATTCTTTGTTTGTCTGCTTCCTGAACAAATTTTCTTTTTCTTCTTCAGATGATGTTCCTGAAACAAAAACAGTTTTTGGTTTATAAACTTTTTCATTTTTATGATTTTATGGTGGAATAAAACCTAGACCTTTTTTTTGAAATTACCGTTATAGTTTGGTTTCTTTTGAAAATCCGAACCAGAACTGTAACCTTTTTTCTTGTTTAACCTTTGTTTAACTCTTTAGGTGTATTGTTTAGGTTTTCCAGAAAGATTTACATCTTTTATTTCAGAAATATTAATTTCTGTTAGTTTGAAAACCTTTTTGATCATTTCAGTTTTAACACCTCTTATTGGAAATTCTTCATCAGAATATAATTTGTCAGAATCATTCAAAGTATATGCTACTTTGAATATTTCGTCATTCAAATTATTTTGTGATAACAGAAATTCTTTATTATAAACCCGTTTGCCCTTTTTGACTGTTGGACTTGAAGTGTCGGACTCAGACTTTGACTCTGACTTTGATTCCTCTGTTTCATCTTTATCCAACACCCGATCGACCACTTTCTTTATTAACTCAGACTCATGATCAATGTCGGATGATGTGAAAGTGACATCAATGTTGTCTGGCAAGTTATCTGAAGGCTCAGATTCCCACTGTAAGTTGGTTGCCTTTTTGACTCTTTCTGAATTTGGATTTCGTGGAGAATATCCATTTTCAATTGGGGGTGGACACTTGTTGTAACTGACACTTTGTTTCTTACCAGAATTCTTTTCTTCAGGTTTCTTTTTTGTTTCGGAATTCTTCTCTTCAGATGTTTCTTCTTCAAACGCCTTCATGCCTTCAAATGTAGGATAAATCCTGTTAATCACATAAGAAGAACATGAGTAACTTTTCAACAACTTGTTTACTCTTTCAGTTTCTATCCTCTGAGTTTCCAATTTCTGTTCAAGCTCAGCACACATATCAAAGTAATAATTGACCATTTTCTGCTTTATCATGTATGATCTATTGAGTGTCTTCATAGCTGTAGCTTGTTCACTGCTTGACTCGTTATATTGATTCATGGCTTTGTTTAAGACATCATACGATTCTTTCAACCTGTTCATGTTGTGAATCAACTCATTGTTTTGCTTCTTCACAGTCTCACAGTTTTCACATTTCTCGGACACCTTTTCTGCCTCAGCTTCTATTTCAATCTTGAAAGCTGGAATTTCTTTGACCTGCTTCTTTATCACTCGGACTTCTTCATCATCATTCTTATCTTTCATTCTTTCTTTATCTCTCTCGGCTAGAAATTTTAAATGCTCTTTCATTTTATCTGCCCAATAATCATCAGCAGTATATTCAACGTTTTGAGCAACAAAAGCTTTATGATCTGCAATTCTGTTAGGATCATATTCATCGCAACTGAAATCTTTTGGAAGCCTTTCATCATCTTGATCTGTCAGACATGCTTTACTTTCGGCTGAAATATATTTGTCCCAACTAAATCCTTTTGACGATCTTTCATCATCTTGATTAACTAGATAAGCTTTCATTGATTCTTCAATCTCCTTCCGAGCATGAGTAGTTTGTGTTTGTTGTTGATACGGCTGTTGAGCAACTTGATGATAAATCGCTTTCCGATAATAATCATTGTTTTCGAAAGGATTTTGAGCTCCATTTGCTTCGCGGTTTGTGCATTCTCGCTTGAAATGCCCTTTTTCCCTGCAACGAAAACAAGTAACTTTAGATTTATCAAATCCTAAAGTAGAAACATTTGCATCATGGAAATCATCTCTTCCCGTAATCTGTTTAAACTTCTCAGCTCTTCTCAACACACTAGCCAAACACCACTTAATATCCATAAGTTCCATCTCTTCAGCATCAATCTGATCGTAATCCTCTTTTGTCAACATTGGATTTCCGATCCTTCCTGCAACTAAACTCCTATAAGACTCTAACACAGTCACCAACAAAGACATATGACTTTTGGCTACTTCTTCAGAGTAATTTTGATCATTCTCAAGATTTAAAGCAATGTTGTATTGTAGTACTTTGCCACTCTTGGTTGCTGAAAAATTTGGATCGAACGATGGATATGAAGAGAATCCAGTTTTGCTACTTGATCCTTGAGATGAACCTCCAGAAGAACTTTTTGCATTGAAAGCAGTTTCAATTTTTGGTGCAATGTTGGTCTTATCACTAGTACTTCCTTTGTAATATAGACCAATGTCTTGTTCACCATCAAAGTCCTTCATTCTCGCTATCTTTTGTTGTTCCATCTCTTGAGCTTCGAGTTGTTCAATAAACTCGCTCAGCGTTAGATTGTCAAATTCAGGTTTATTTTTCAACATCATAAGATACATGCCCCAAACATCTTGTGGCAACGCTTCGGCCAACTTTTCAATCAATTCTTCTTTATCTTTATTGATGTTCAATCTCTTCATGTTCATCACCAAATTGCAATATCTTTCTATAATCTGCTTGGTGTTTTCAGTTTTTAATCCACGAAATAGATCAAATTCTTTCTTCAAAAGCGACATTTTGTTCTTGATCATCTCTTTACTTCCAACAAACTTCGATTTTAGTTCTTTCCATATTGAATGTGCACTACCGTTGTGTTGCAGTAAAATCAAGATTTCTTCCTTAATAGCTTGCTGCAAGAGACTAACCATCATCTTTTCATTTTTGTATTTCTTTTTCTCATCAACACTTAGATCTTTGATATCAACCTTCTCTCTGTTGTCCTTAACCGGTCTAATATATCGATATTCAGTACATTCCCATGCATCTAAGTAATATGCTTGAACCCAATTTTCAAAACGTTCCGCCCATCCACTATACTCCTCAATATCCATAAGCTTAGGCAGTTTTTGCATGGTGCCCGTTTCATTTTCTAGCATTGTATTCTGAGTCACAGTGATCGGGGTAGCAAAGGCATTGTAGAACTCGTTCTCCATGTTTCGGTTTCAAAAATTTCACAAAATCAGATTGTTCAAATGAATTGGATGATTCTCAAACGAACTGGGATTGTTTCACACTATCTGGGATTGTTTGGTGCGAAATGGGAGTTCAATTCATGCGAAATGGAGATCTGATGTACTGTTTCAAGCGAAATGGAGAATTTAAAGATCAATTTGAGCGAAATGATCACCTGACAACGAATTCGTACGAAATGGAGGTAATTTCAAGCAAAATGTATCCAAATCGTGTGAAATGGACCAAAGACTCACCGATTCGTGCGAATTGGATCTGTGAACTTACCAAACCGTGTGAATTGGATTTTACTATATCCAATTCGTGCGAATTGGATCTCAAATTCAAACGAAATGATGCTGATGTCACACAAATCGGACGGTTTTTGACAAAATTGAACAAGATTTAGGTTGATTTTAGGTCTGATTCTTTCAAGGATTGTTTAAAACAGTATTACGCGTGTTATATGTGAAAATCAATCCATTTTAACCGTGAAATCTTGTTTAATTTTGAAAAATCTTGTAAAAGAAGGTGTAGAAATCAGAATTTTCTGTGCAATCGAGTTGAATCGGTAAGAACTCTTCCTCCTGAGCTCTGATACCACTTGTAGGATCGTTTGCACGACCAAACGAGTCGTTCAGAAGAGATCTCGGACTAAATCAGAGGCGGAATTCAGTGATTTAGTCTTCGTTCAGCTTGTATTGCACTAGAATCACATTAATTGTCTCTTATATTGATTTCACAACATTTTACAGGCAGGAGACACTTCGGCAGCACCTAAGCACCGGAATCAGAAAGTTACAAATGAAATGAACAAGGCACCTATTTATAGGCAGACCCATTTCGCACGAGATGGCCTTCACACGAAATGGCCATTGCCATTTCGTACGAAATGGACACATCCCATTTCGTGCGAAATGGTCACATCCTATATATTTCACATTTTTCTCATATTCCGTGCCCTGATCTATCTAATCTAATACAAGACTCGATACAAGACGAAGTCGACAGACATATGCACCAGCAATCTCTCCAAGAGTTCTTTGTATCTCGGTTCTCTACCAACATGAAAACCCATCAATCTCAGTCGCACCGTACGGATGATCACTTGGGATATTGTGTTTGCACTCCTCCGTGTTTGAGAGAATAAGCAGTTGTTTCGTTCTTGCCATATGAAATACATTGACGCAGGAACAACCATCTTGCAAACCGTGTGGTTTAGCTTCTTGGAGTTTGAATGTTGTTCCATCCACATGGTAATGGAGTTCTATGTATCCGAAACGCTCCCATGTCCACCATCTTCTTCACTATGTTCCATACATTAGCTGAAAACGAGCACTGGAAGAAAAGGTGGTCTCTAGAGTCTCTGTCATACCTGCAAAGAGGACAACACATAAAATTTAAGTTTGTTGCACTTCCAGATTCCCAAGCAACCATGCGATCTTGAGTCTTCAGTTTGTTCTTGATAACGAGCCATAAGTGAAAAGATGTCGAGGAATGCATTGGCTGAACCAGATCATATTGACCCAAGACACTTTGTTTTGGCGATTTCGAATATTGTTCCACACTTCCCATGAACCATATTTGCAAATTTTCCCATCTACATCTTTCCAATTAATTCGATCAGCCGTAACAGGACTTAACTGATCGGTATCGGAATATTAATTAGGACCTGAAATAAGTCAAACCAAGCCTGTGGGCAGTTCCATTGCCCATTCTCTCCAATAAGCTCGACAACAGTTGTATGAATACTGAAACCAACATTTGCAATCGTTCTTGGGGAGATAAACTCACGAAGTGTCACACCCCGACCGTGTAAAAACAACAAACCGTGGCGGAAACGTCGGAGAGTCGAGCAACAGAATTATTGTTTCACAACCATGGTAATTAAAGTTTTATTTTATTTATAAACAAAAAGGATTTTATTGTCTTAGAACAGGAGGAACAAAGGGTACATAACGAAATTTAAACTAGTCTTGCTTCATTTTATGTCACTAAGGCCCAAGTCCGCCTAAGTGTATCTTGATCATTCCTATGCATCAGCTCCTAAAAACACATGTGAAAATAGGTACGTCAGCATAAAAATGCCTGTAAGTTACATAGGTTTATTGATTTAGGATTCATGACTTGTATTTGAAAGAAATGTTTAATAAAAAGTTAGTCATGAATCTTATTAAAAGTGTTTTCTTTTATAAATCATACGAAAAATCGATAAGGAATTTAGATGTTATAAAAGAAGGATGTGTGGTTAAATAAATAACCAAGTAAAATGAATTTGTAAAGGATATGTTGTTTGTAAAACAATGTTTTGTAAAGTTGTGTTCTTTGTGTAAGATGTAATATGTCTAAATTGAAATGGTTTGAATAACGCTACGATATGTAATATCATAAAAGCACTTATATATAGGAAGTACCAGTGGCGTATCCACCATGCTTTTATCATATTACACACGGCTCGTTATTTAAATCACTTACCCAAACAAACCACCAAATGTCTTGTTTAAACAATTGTCAAAATGTTTATGTGTAAACAATGTCTATTGTCAAATGTAAATCATGTAATATGTATTCAAATGTTATGTATGGCAAGTGAAATGCGTCAACTAAAACCATAGGTAAAATGCACAAAACAATGTATTGAATTAAATCATAGTTTAAATCAAAGTTATTTTTTGTAAAATAAATGCATGCTTTATTGATACAAACATCTATGTGGTATTGTTAAAACGCATACATTAAAGCCTTGCGACTGTGGAGACAAACCTTTAAACAAATTAAAGATTTATCAAGAATTATGAATATCGGATTCAGTCATTTCCTACTTCCAAACAAACCTAGGAAGCCAGAAATGGGAGTTGTCAATTCCTATGGTACCACTACTTACTACCGAGCGGCGTAATCAATGTTAATGAACGTACTTTTGTCCCGTTAAACAAACCAAATGTCATACCAAATGTAAGCATGTTATGTGAAAACAATGTACTAAGTATGCAAAAATGAACATACATAGTATGAATATGATGTAAATCAATGTGTACATATGCTAAAATGAACATATGAAACAAATGTGTTTATGAAATCAATGTACTAACATGTTAATAAAACATACATAGCAAAAACATGGATGAAATCATGTACTATATGAACATAGCAAGCATATGATGTAAAAACATGAAAAGCACGAAAGTAACAAGTAGGCACATGTGTTTCACCCCCAAAATGTTTGAAAATAGTAAAAGAGGGGTCTATGTACTCACTTGAGAATGCTTAGAATTCTCGAATAACAACCAAGCAATGCTAGAGGGATCACGGAAATCAATCGGCACCTAATATAGGTAACTACGTTAATAAACTAGACCTAAATCGGAAGATCGGATAGAATGAGGTCTTGTAAACCAAATGAGTGTTGGAACTCATATAATATGGTTTAACAAAGCCTATATTCTAAATCGAAACCTATCCTAAATGCTTACGACCCATTACGACCCGTTTAGGAAGCTTACGCTACTTTAACGCGTGGTTCGTGTAAAACGCGTTCGGACTGCCTAACTAGTCCTATGACAAGTATTATATGCCTTAACATGTCTAATAATGTTTCCTAATCAGTTTAGATGTCAAAATTTAAGTTACATATGCTTAAAATGAATTTATGCGCAAAAAGGGCATTTTGGTCATTTTCCTAAGGCATATAAACTACCTATCATACAACTAACTAAACGAAGTGACCATAAGGTATAACCTCGGAAGGTTATTCCCTATACAACTATGGTCACAAAATATGTTTGGTCGGATCCTAATGATCGACCAAACGGGTCGGGTTCAAAAGTCTAAGCGGTTATTTAGACCGCTTATCTTACAACCCTATATAAGCACTAAACTAAAAGTGACAAGTTAAACATGTTAAAACATGTTTAACGAAGTTAGAAAACAAGTTTGATATCAAAACAAAGGGTTTTGATACCCAAGAATAGTTTGGTTGCAAAATACGCATAAACGCGTATTCTGACCGGAACTATGACTCGTCAATATGCCTAAATAACGTGGTAATCAGTAGGTATAGTCACAAAGGACTATGACCATCGTGATTACGCTCACCTTGCGAAGTTCAAACGAACTTCGTGTTGACCATTGACTGGTTAAAGCAGAAAGTCAAACACTGTTTGACTTTCACGCTTGAAAAACAATAACAAGCATGAAAGAAACTTACAAAAGGTCTAAGCGATGAAGATTTTGATCTAGAATGCTCAGGTATGAAGCTAATGCTTCAACTTAGAACATAAATCAGATCAAGTGTGAAGATTGCAAATGAAACATGGGGGTATTTATAGATTTCATAGAACCGTTAGGATCGTTTCTTGAAATCCGGGCTTCAATCTTAGCCCTCCATGTGTACTCATTGTTTTAGTAAACAAGGGGAGTCCAAAACCAGTCCATAGAATGAAAGAAACCATGTTCAAAACAATGGGACAGCTGGGTTTTGCAGAAAATGAAATCTGCTGATCTTGTGAAGGCTTACGGACCGTAAGCACCTCCATACGGTCCGTATGGCTCTTGTGTGCTGGCAGTAACTTTCATAAGTCGGTAGAACAGGCCCCTGAGACTCCGAACTTGATTTTTGATGCGTTTTGGCACTTCTAACACCCGTCAAGCCCATTTTTAAGCTCCATAAGGATGTTAAAACATAGGGAACTTGAAATATGCTCATAAATGTCACAGATGTCGGTTCATTTAGCTGTACGGTTGCGTTGTTCGGTTAATTACGATGGAAATCGTAACGGACGCGAAAACGATCCAAATTGCGAAACGAATGAAGTTTTAGCATTCCAATCACGAAAATATAATATTTTAATGATTTCAAAAATTTTTGGATCTCCGGATATGTTCAGAACGTAAGATATGCGTGAAAATGCAAACTTATGCACTTTTTGATGCTTTTAGTCCCTGATTGACCAATAAGTTTATTTTAGCATACTGAATCCCTCAAAGCTTATTTCTAAGCTATGTAAAGGATATATATGGTATGTTTAGCTTATGATCACGTTCCGGAATGTTCGTTACTATACGAATCGGCATACTTTCACAGTTTGTCGAAATTAGTCCGTGTAAGCGAATAAACTTGATTTTGCCATACCAAAGCCTTCAAAACTTATTTCTAAGTTATGTATAGGTTATTTAAGGTATGTTAAGCATATATTGATGTTCCGGAGTGTTTTTTGCATTAAACTAATTATGTTTACGCATCGGTTTGCGTATAACTCTCTAGAAAACGATGTAGAGTTTGAAATTGAACAAAAATCAAAACGTGCAAAAAGTCAAACATAAATAAACAAATATTGGAATGAAATAACATTTTTTTATTGATAACTAAACAATTTAGAGTTTCTAGAATGATTAGAAGCACAGATGTCACAGTCTCCTCTACTTGTGGAAATTTCGTCCCGAAATTTATTTAGAGGAAATTTGTGAGAATAGATGTGGATACTTCTCTTTCATTTGATCTTCACGTTCCCAAGTAAATTCTGGTTCACGTTTAGATTCCCAGCGAACTTTGACAAGTGGAATGCGTTTGCGTTTGATCCATTTGACTTCACGTTCCATAATTTCCACAGGTTTTTCAACAAAATGCATTGTGTCATCAACAAATTTCATCAAGTGGTATGTGGAGGTTCTCATCAGCTAAACACTTCTTGAGATTGGACACGTGAAAGGTTGGATGAACATTTCCAAGTTCAGGAGGTAACTCAAGTCTGTAGGCTACCTTTCAGATTCTTTCGATGATCTTGAATGGTCCAACATATCTAGGTGCAAGTTTTCCTGTCTCTCCAAATCTGATCACACCTTTCCAAGGTGAAACCTTAAGTAGAACGCGATCACCGATTTGAAATTCCAAGGGCTTGCATCGTCGATCCGCGTAACTCTTTTGACGGCTTCTAGCTTTCTGAAGGTTATCGCGAACTTTCTTGACCTTATCTGTTGTCTCTAGAATGAGGTCAGGTCTAGTAAGCTGAGCCTCACCAATCTCATTCCAGCAAACTGGTGAACGACATTTTCGACCGTAAAGTGCCTCGAAAGGAGCCATGTTGATGCTGGAGTGATAACTATTGTTGTAGGAGAATTCAATCAACGGAAGATACGAATCCTAACTACCACCAAAATCGATCAGACAAGCTCTAAGCATATCCTCCAAAGTCTGGATTGTTCTTTCAGATTGACCATCTGATTACGGATGATAAGTTGTGCTCAAATTTAGTTGGGTTCCCATAGCAGATTGCATGGTTCTCCAAAAACGGGACGAGAATCGAGCATCTCTGTCAGATATAATGTTCAAAGGAACACCATGACGGGATACAATCTCATCCACATAGATTTTAGCCAGCTTGTCGGCAGATAGATCCTCACGGATCAGCAAGAAATGCGCTGATTTGGTAAGACGATCAACAACTACCCAAATAGCATCATGACCTCTTTTAGTGCGCGGAAGTTTGGTAATAAGATCCATAGCAATGTTTTCCCATTTCCAAACTGGAATCTCTGGTTGCTCCAATAATCCAGAGGGATGTTGATATCCAGCCTTAACCTTAAGACAAGTAAGGCATTTGGAAACGTATAAGGCAATGTCTTTCTTCATACCAGGCCACCAATACTGAGTACGAAGATCCTTATACATATTATCTGCACCAGGATGAATTGAATAACGAGACTTATGAGCTTCATCCATGAGCAAGGTGCGAATATTGTCTTGACTTAGGACCCACAGACGGTCCATGAAATAATACAATCCATTGTCTTTCAGCTCGAGATCAGGCTTGATATGAAATGGTAATTCCTTACCCATCAAATCTTGTGAAACAAAAGTATGTTGAGCCTGAGAAATGCGGGTTTGAATATCAGATCAAACTCGAACATAATGAAGCTTGACATGCTCTTTACGACTCAATGCATCGGCTACGACATTCGCCTTACCAGGATTGTAGCGAATTTCGCAGTCATAGTCGTTTAGAAGTTCAACCCAACGTTGTTGCCTCATGTTAAGTTCTTTCTGATTGAAGATATGCTGAAGACTTTTGTGGTTAGTGAAAACCACACATTTAGTACCATTCTAGTAGTGTCTCCAGATTTTGAGAGCGAATACAACTGCACCTAACTCGAGATCACGTGTCGTGTAGTTCTTCTCGTGAACCTTCAACTGTCTCGATGCGTAAGCTATGAATTTGTTCCTTTGCATGAGAACACAGCCAAGACCTAATTTGGACGCATCACAGTATACGACAAAATCATCATTGCCCTCAGGTAAAGGTAGAATAGGTGTATTGCAGAGTTTCTGTTTCAAGGTCTGAAATGCTTCTTCCTGTTTGGTTCCCCATTCAAGGGGTTTATTCTTCTGAGTTACAGCAGTTAGAGGAACTGCAATCTTGGAGAAGTTTTCGATGAAGCGGCGGAAATAACCCGCGAGACCAAGAAAAGAATGAACTTCGGTGGGTGTAGTATCCCAATCCTTAATCGCACTGATCTTGGAGGGATCTACATGAATACCTTGTTCGTTGATGATATGTCCCAAAAATTGAACTTCCTTAAGCCAAAACTCACACTTGGAGAATTTGGCAGTTGCCCTTTCTTTAGGAGTTCCAGAGTAAGATGAAGATGCTGCTCATGGTCGGCTCGAGTCTTGGAATAAATCAAGATGTCATCAATGAAAACGATGATGAACTTATCCAAATAAGGCTTACAAACCATATTCATCAAGTCCATGAAAATAGCAGGAGCATTAGTCAAACCGAATGGCATAACAGTGAACTCGTAATGCCCGTATCTTGTGCGAAATGCAGTCTTGGGAATATCTTCTTCGAGCACACGAAGTTGATGATACCCAGAATGTAGATCAATCTTTGAAAAACAAGTAGCACCCTATAACTGATCAAAGAGATCATCAATGCGAGGTAGGGGATATTGATTCTTGATGGTAAGCTTGTTGAGCTGGGTTACATGCAGCTTGATTGGGAGCAAAGCGACAAACATCGACAAGATGACCCGACTTTCCACAGTTAGTACAGAAACGACACTGAACTTGTGGTTGATGGTGACTATTGCATCTGTTGCACAACGGTGCATTCCCCGCATACTGTTTCTTTGCTGGTGGTTGTGCGGGCTGGTTAGGGGCTCTCTGGTTTGGTTGTGCAGTAACAGCGAAATTCTGCGAAGCCTTGTGCTTCCTTGACCCTTTCGAAGAACCAGATTTCTTACCCTTCTTGTTCTTACCCTTATCAGACGATTGTTTCTTATCCTTGTCACCCTTCCTGTGAAGCTTACCTGTAACACCCCGTGTTTCGAAAGTCAAAGTCAAAGTCAAGATTGAGGTCAAAGGAAGAAAAGATTGCTAATTGCGATCTGTCTCTTCATGCTCAATTCCTGTTTTAACTTCTTTGACTTGTAATTAGTCTAATTTTATTATGTGGAGTATCTATTAATAATCGCATGGTAACCGCTATTTATTGCTATTTATCGCATGTCTAATCGATTTATCACTTATCGCAATCGTGCTCGCAACTCGAATTGCGCGTTCTGGATATTTTTATACGTGTGTGTGTGCCTTATGTGTTACTTGTGCATATTTATTTATGTTATGTTGTGGTGATCAATCGAAACGTAATCGAAACTCAATCTCAATCGAATCGCAAATGCTAAACGAATATGAATTAAGGATGATTGTATGTTGATATAGTAGTTAGGATTAAAAGTAATTTGAATAGGAAACTCTATCGCATCGCAGCGCTCGCAATCGCAATCAAAACGGAAAACTCGTCGCACTGAACACTCGAACCAAGTGGCTAACCGACCAAGTGACCAACCGATCGACCAACCGTTCGATCGAGCTGCCGCTCGATCGGCCAGCCGTTCGATCGGGCTGCCAACTCGATCGACCAACCACATTCCACCCTTTCCTTTTTGGGAAACCCTATAAATACCCTCCTTTCAACATCAAACTTACCATTTCTGGAAACTCTCATCCGACCAGCGTTCTTGCTCACCTTTTCTTCGATTTCTCGCTATTCCGGTAAGATCTCGTCCTAAATCTTGTACTTCCTTAATCTACACGCACTCCTACACCTTTCTATCCTTTGAATCTTAACTTTTAACCATGAAATCACTAGATTTGAGGTGTTCTATGATGATGTCATCATGGTGTTCTTAAGAACTTCATGTTTTGGCCTCAATCCACCAAGAACAACTTAGATCTAACCGATTTCCACACAAATAAACGAAGATCTTGCATAGATCTCAACATATTCACGGTGAAAAAGGATTGAAAGATGGTTTCTAACCTTCTTTCAAATCTTTTACACTCAATGCGCTCAAAACCGATAGAATTGGGCCTTGTCCTAGCCTTATACTCTTCCTTGTTGATGTGTTGGTTCAAGATCTAGATTCTATCCACGAGATTACCGATTTCGGGTTAGATAAGGAACACCGTCCCGAACAGTTAACCGGCCGGATTTGGGTGATTCCTGTCCGGTCAGGTTACTAAGTCGTGACGAGGTTTCTGTTGTCTAATGCGATATCAAGTCTCGATAAAACGACAAACTTCCAGAATGACCAAGGAAAAAGACGATCCGGTCGATCGGGATGGAGGGTCATCCGATCGGACAGCTGTCCGAACTGACAGCCACCCGAACGACCGGCCACCCGAACGACTTGCACCTTGGCCCCACTTTTAGTTTTCAAATCGAACTTCGAGAGTTTTGGAACACCGAACGGATTGTCGTCCGAACGGGTTACCACCCGATCGACCGACCATCCGACTATGTGATGTTTTGGAACTTCAATACCAACATGTTCAATGCACATGTGTTTCAAAATGCTACAACGAAAACTTCAAAAGTCAAGCCATCATACACAAACACATCCATCCCAAACGAGGTAACAGTCCACTCGAACGGTCACCCGATCGGATGACCGTCCGAACAAACTGTCACCCAAATGACCGGCTACCCGATCGGACTGCCATCCGAATGGACTGCTGTTCGACCCACTGACACTTTGTTCCAATTTTACGCGTCAACTTTCGCTTATGTATTCGATAACTGTTCAGTCTATTATCCGCTCTAAGCGCTCCCTTCAATCCAATACTTCAATCGCTGTGAGTATACTCGATCCCTTTTTGCTTTACGCACTTTTGGGTGTTACATACGTTACTTATTCTAAATCACATCGAACACACTACGCAATACTTTAACGCTAACCGTTACCGCATGTTATACGTGACTTAATGAATGCTTGTTTGTTATGTTTACACGTGGAACGCTGTCTACCTGCCTTAGCAACGATATTACTATTTGTTTGGACTTAGCACCTGTTCACTCAGGGGTTGTTAAGGACAATTAATTACATGGGTCACGGTGGTGATCATGCAATACGAACTGCCTTGGGCAGTCAACTCGCAGTCATTGGTATTGATAGGTTCATGTCGATAACTAACATACCTCATTTTACACTGTGTACGTGCTGGTTATGCGTAACGATTTTGAACTCTATATGCTATTATCAAACTTGTATGCTCACCTTTACACTATGTGTATTGACTTTTATTTTAACGTATGTGACAGGTGCTTAGGATGCTTATATGCTTTGCTTGCTGTGAAATCGAGGCTAGGAAAGGTCTAGAAACCAATAAACAATTGTCTGTACTTGAAATCTGAGTTGTCGGAACAGAACAATTTGACTAGATTTTGTCGGTAATAATTATGTTGTCTTTTAAGACATGGTATGGGACATGTTTAATTAATTGGTAATTTTAGTTGTTATGGAACCTTCTGGACAATCTGTTTCACTCAGTGCCATGCCCCGATGTTTTCGCCATCGGTTGGGGTGTGATAGATTGGTATTAGAACCATAACTATAGGGAATTAGGCAAGACTTGACCTAGTCCGGGTCGATGTCTTAGAAATGACCTAGTCTATTGTTAGGAACCAACAGACCGACTTGTGCATATCCTGTAAGGGATTATGTGCGAGCATACTTGCCATTTCACATTGTTTTCGCCTACGCTACACTATCACTGCACTCGAATTTTTCAAATATGAATTAGCGATTAAGTTGAGATTAGGTGTGAAAACCGCAAACTCTCGACTAAATTGCTTGTTCGACCCGCATTTTTATCTACAAACAGGAGAAATTACGTTGAATTAGGATTGAAATCCATACTTCGACGCATAATTCTTCTTTATCTCTATCAAAATAGAAACGAAGTTGTTAAGTCAGGGGTGAAACCCGAACCTTGACGACTTGTTCCGATTGCAATGTTGTTTTACAAAACTCTCACCAAAGTCTCGATGGACTCCAATGACTGAAGATCACGCTGAGATTGAAAGGATACGTGCCATTCGCCCAGATTCGAGGCAGAAGCACAAATCCTGAAGGTCAAAGTGTGCTCAGACAGTCCTTGTGAATAGTTAGACCACTTTGGGTAGTCAATGTCTATCAAGCCTGAGACAGATCTATCCTCGATTTTTATGTGTTTCGATTCTGAACCTGCAACTGCTGACTCTGATACTCGTCGATTTTATGTGTTTTATGTGTATTTACCTATTTATATGTTTTAATTGTTGGTGATTCATTCAATTTTCGCTATCGCTTTGATCGATACACACGACTCGCACTGCTCATCTACCTCAAAACGCTAACAAATCGTTAAAATTGTGGACGACCTCACGCTATATTATACGCTTATACTATACTACTCGATATGTTAATCGCGATCGCTATTCTCGAACGCTCGCAGGCTTTGAATGATAGGTTTCTGTATTCTGAGTACATCTTATGATTACATGTTTATGTGCTTCTGTGATTCTGTGTATTACGTGCTTATGTGCTCTGTGCTTATGTGAATCGGTGGTTATGTATATATGTGATTACATGACTGTGTACCTGAGCTTTAGTAGTATTAGACGTGTGAGGTGAGAATCGATTATGCTATGTCTGAGACCCAAGACGATGTCTGTTGCAGACAATGTCGACTGGACCCTCATCTGGACCCCGTCACCCACGAATCACTCGCCAAGAACAGAGAGACAAACGTCTTGCTGCTATCGTCGTGAAGCAAGTAGCAAAGGTAGTTCCTCAGATTGTGAGTGAAATCTATGAGAATGTGAGCAAGTCATCCGAGGAGTCCAGAACCGAAGCTCCTAAAGCTGCTCCCAAAACTGCTTTCAGCTTCAAGCAGTTCAAAGCTTGGGGTCCAAAGGAATTTACTAGCGAAGATGGCCCAATGGCTATGTTTCAATGGTTTGATTCCGTCGAAGTCACTCTGCGCCAGAGTGGATATCCTGAAAATCTCCGTACTCTAAATGCTACCGGCGTCTTCCAGTCCCGCGCATTAGACTGGTGGACAGCCGAGAAGAACAAACGCGGAAATGATGTAGCCTATGAGCTGACGTGGGAAGAGAGCTGAAGGCCATTATGATGGATGAATTATGCCCTCCCCATGAACGCCAAAAGCTGGAGGACGAATTCTGGCACATCAAGCAGAAGGATGGAGAGAACGCAGCTCAGATTGCTCGCTTTAAGCAGCTTAGTATCATCTGTCCTGATCAAGTGAAGATGCCCAACATGACAATCAAGAAGTACATTCGAGCTCTACCAGACTGTGTTGCAGATTTTGTGCATGCCGCAAAGCCAGCAACGATCGAAGAAACTTAGTTGCTTGCCGTTGAAATCAACGACAAGCGAGTAAAAGTTGGTTTTGGGGATAAAACTTCAAAGAACGTGCATCAAGTCACCGCCGCACCAGCTACCGAAACTGCCGCCGCCCAATCATCAAAGTCCTCACGCCGCAAGAAGAAGAACAACAATAGCAGCTCTAACAACAAGAACTGTGTTGTCACTACCACTGCTGCTCCACTTCAAGCCGTACCAGCTCAGCAGTAATCACAGCACCGATCAGCCCCAGTCATCTATGCACCGCCTGCAAAGCGTGCATACACTGGTCCCCACCCAACTTGTTCAACATGTTCTTATCATCACCCGGTGGGTATCGCCTGCCGATTTTGTATGCACTACAATATATACGGCCACTTTACTGCCAACTGTCGTACTGGTCCTCGACACGCACCAGCTCAAGCCACTGCTCATCAAGCTCTGCTTCCAGCTCCGCAAGGCCAACAAGCGGCTCAGGCACCTGCGATGAATGCAAGAGTCTGCTTCGCGTGTGGTGATCCCAACCACTTCGCTAACATGTGCCCGAACAGGGTTGTGAAACAAGAGCCCCAGCAGCAGCAGCAGCCTCAACAGCAGCACCAGCCTCAGCAGCAACAACAAGCCGCACGTGCCAGAACTTTCAACATCAATGTGCGCCAAGCCCAGGCTGACAACAACGTGGTCAATGGTACGTTCCTTTTGAATGGTATTTATGCATCGTGTTTGTTTGATACTGGAGCCGATAATTGCTTTGTGTCGTTTGAATTCGAGAAGCTTCTTAGTCGTAAGCGCTCCCATCTCCCCTTGACGTTTGATGTTGAAGTCACCACCGGAAGAACTGTCGCCGATAATTCTGTTCTTCATGATTGTACTCTTGAGCTCAACAATCACATCTTCCCAATCGACCTTATCCCGATGCAACTCGGAAGTTTTGACGTCATAGTAGGCATGGACTTTCTTCGGGAAAACCATGCTGAAGTTGTGTGCTTCGATAAAATGATTCGATTCTCGCTCGCGAATGGTGATTTACTGTGTGTCTATGGTGAAACTGCTTTGAAAGGTCTCAAGCTTATGTCATGTGTCCAAGCTAGCAAGTATCTCCGCAAGGAATACAGAGCTTTCTTGGCTAACATTGTAGTAGCGGAGAAGGAAAAGAAAGGAAGACCAGGCGTAAACGATGTCCCAGTGGTTCGAGAATTTCCTAACGTTTTCCCTGAGGATCTTCCCGGACTACCGCCAAGTCATGATATCGACTTTCGTATCGACCTCATTCCTGGAGCAAACCCTGTTGCCAAAGCTCCTTACCGACTCGCTCCATCCGAGATATGTGAACTCTCGAGTCAGCTTCAGGAATTACTTGATAAAGGCTTCATTCGCCCGAGCACCTCTCCTTAGGGCGCACCAGTCCTTTTCGTCAAAAAGAAGGATGGGTCGTTCAGGATGTGCATCGACTATCGGGAATTGAATAAGTTGACCATCAAGAATCGCTATCCCCTGCCTTGCATTGATGATTTGTTTGATCAGCTACAAGGTGCTACATGTTTCTCGAAGATCGATCTATGCTCGGGCTATCACCAGCTACGCATTCAGGAGGAGGATATACCCAAAACCGCTTTTCGCACTCAATATGGCCATTATGAGTTCGTTGTTATGCCTTTTGGTTTAACCAACGCACCCGCGGTTTTCATGGATCTAATGAATCGTGTGTGTAAACCTTATCTCGACCGTTTCGTCATCGTGTTCATCGACGATGTCTTGATCTATTCCAAGTCAAAAGCCGAACACGCGCAACATATACGTTTGGTTCTCGAGCTACTCCAGGGAAATCAACTCTATGCCAAGTTCTCCAAGTGTGAATTCTGGCTTGGGGAGGTTCAATTTCTTGGTCACATTGTTAATAGTCAAGGTATTCACATCGATCCCGCGAAGATTGAAGCAGTCAAAACCTGGATTACACCAAGGAACCCGTCTGAAGTCCGTTCTTTTCTCGGACTAGCGGGCTATTATCGACAATTTATCGAAGGGTTCTCTAAAATCGTTGTGCCGCTTACTACTCTCACGCATAAAGACAAGCCTTTTGTTTGGGGAACTGAACAAGAGTCTGCTTTCCAAACCCTCAAGCACATGCTTTGCAATGCTCATGTCCTCACTCTACCCAACGGAAACGACGATTTCATTGTCTTTTGCAATGCCTCGAACCTTGGTCTAGGTTATGTTCTCATGCAGCGAGACAAGGTTATTGCTTACGCATCTCGTCAGCTCAAAATCCACGAGAAGAACTATACAACCCATGATCTCGAGCTAGGCGCAGTTGTTTTTGCGTTAAAGATTTGGCGACACTACCTGTATGGTACCAAGTGTACGATCTTCACCGATCATAGGAGCCTACAACATATCTTCGACCAGAAGGAACTTAATTTGCATCAACGCCGATGGGTAGAACTTCTCAACGATTATGACTGTGAGATTCATTATCACCCTGGCAAAGCAAATGTCGTTACCGACGCCCTCATTAAACAGAGTTATCTGCTCAGCATTCGTAATACCCAAGCACAATATGATCTCGAAACCCTCATCCGCGAAGCTCAGCATGCCTGTTTTAATGAACGCACTCTGAAGAAGGAAAGAATCTACCATGACGGAGCCCAGCTTTTGAATAAGTAGGATGGGATATTCCACTTTCTGGACCGAATTTGGATCCCTAAGCGGACCAACTTGCGACAGATTTTGATGGATGAAGCCCACAAATCTCGGTATTCTATTAATCCCGGTGCCAACAAGATGTACCAGGACTTTCGCTACAAGTACTGGTGACCGGGCATGAAAAGGGATATCGCTCTCTATGTCGGAAAGTGCCTGACTTGCTCGAAGGTCAAGGCCGAACACCAAAGACCCTCTGGCTTACTCGAACAACCCCCGATCCCTAAGTGGAAGTGGGAAAGTATAGCTATGGATTTTATAACGAAACTTCCGCGCACGCCACCAAGTCACGACGGCATCTGCGTTGTCGTTGACCGTTTGACCAAATCTGCTCACTTTTTGCCAATACGAGAAGACTACAAGGTAGAAAGATTAGCCCGAATCTACACCGATGAGATCATTTGTCGACATGGGACGCCTCGCGACATCATCTCTAACCGTGATTGTCGGTTTATCTCGCGACTGTGGGAAACGTTTCAAGCGGCTCTCGGTACTACGCTTAATCTAAGTACCACATTCCACCCTCAAACCGATGGCCAGACTGAAAGAACGATTCGTACTCTTGAAGACATGCTCCATTCGTGTGTCTTAGATTTCGGTGGTAATTGGGATGCTTACCTGCCGTTAGTTGAATTCTCGTACAACAACCACTATCATTCCAGCATTCAAATGGCACCATTCGAGGCCTTATATGGAAGAAAGTGTCGATCGCCAATTGTGTGGCACGAGATCGGTCACTCGCAATTAACCGGTCCTGAGATGTTGCAAGAAACGATTGACAAGGTCCTCCAAGTAAGAGACAACTTGTTGAAAGCTCGAAGTCGACAGAAAAATTACGCCGATAGACGACGCAAGCCCCTTGAATTTGACATTGGCGACTACGTACTCCTAAAGTTATCACCTTGGAAGGGTGTGGTCAGATTCGAAAAGAAAGGGAAACTAGCGCCTCGATATGTTGGACCTTTTAAGATTCTGGAAAGGATCGAAAAAGTCACCTACAGACTCGAACTACCGGAGGAACTTAGTAATGTCCACCCGACTTTCCATGTGTCAAACCTCTGAAAGTGCCTGGCTGAGCATGATTTAATTGTACCCCTTGATGAACTCCAAGTAAACGAAACACTACACTTCGTAGAGAAGCCTGTCGAAATCATGGATTGCCAAACCAAGCAGCTCAGACGCACGCGCATTCCTATCGTGAAAGTCCGGTGGGAAGGCAAACAAGGCGCAGAGTTCACTTTGGAACTCGAAAGCGACATGAAGGCGAAGTACCCGCAGTTGTTTGTTACGGCTTCGGCCTAATTTCGGGACGAAATTCCCTCAACTAGGGGAGGCTGTAACACCCCGTGTTTCGAAAGTCAAAATCAAAGTCAAGATTGAGGTCAAAGGAAGAAAAGATTGCTAATTGCAATCTGTCTCTTCATGCTCAATTCCTATTTTGACTTCTTTGACTTGTAATTAGTCTAATTTTATTATCGCTCTAGTTGTATTATGTGGAGTATCTATTTATAATCGCATCGTAACCGCTATTTATTGCTATTTATCGCATGTCTAATCGATTTATCACTTATCGCAATCGTGCTCGCAACTCGAATTACGCGTTCTGGATATTTTTATACGTGTGTGTGTGCCTTATGTGTTACTTGTGCATGTTTATTTATGTTATGTTGTGGTGATCAATCGAAACGCAATCAAAACTCAATCGCAGTCGAATCGCAAACGCTAAACGAATATGAATTAAGGATGATTGTATGTTGATATAGTAGTTAGGATTAAAATTATTTGAATAGGAAACTCTATCGCATCGCAGCGCTCGCAATCGCAATCAAAACGGCAAACTCGTCACACCGAACACTCGAACCAAGTGGCTAACCGACCAAGTGACCAACCGATCGACCAGCCGTTCGATCGGGCTGCCAACTCAATCGACCAGCCACATTCCACCCTTTCCTTTTTGGGAAACCCTATAAATACCCTCCTTTCAACATCAAACTTACCATTTCTGGAAACTCTCATCCGACCAGCGTTCTTGCTCACCTTTTCTTCGATTTCTCGCTATTCTGGTAAGATCTCGTCCTAAATCTTGTACTTCCTTAATCTATACGCACTCCTACACCTTTCTATCCTTTGAATCTTAACTTTTAACCATGAAATCACTAGATTTGAGGTGTTCTAGGATGATGTCATCATGGTGTTCTTAAGAACTTCATGTTTTGACCTCAATCCACCAAGAACAACTTAGATCTAACCGATTTCCACACAAATAAACGAAGATCTTTCATAGATCTCAACATATTCACAATGAAAAAGGATTGAAAGATGGTTTCTAACCTTCTTTCAACTCTTTTACACTCAATGCACTCAAAACCGATAGAATCGGGCCTTGTCCTAGTCTTCTACTATTTCTTGTTGATGTGTTGGTTCAAGATATAGATTCTATCCACGAGATTACCGATTTCGGGTTAGACAAGGAACACCGTCCCGAACAGTTAACCGGCCGGATTTGGGTGATTCCTATCCGATCAGGTTACTAAGTCGTGACGAGGTTTCTGTTGTCTAATGCGATATCAAACCATCTCGATAAAACGACAAACTACCAGAATGACCAAGGAAAAAGACGATCAGGTCGACCGGGATGGAGTGTCATCCGATCGGACTGCTATCCGAACGGACAGCCACCCGAACGACTTGCACCTTGGCCCCACTTTTAGTTTTCAAATCAAACTTCGAGAGTTTTGGAACACCGAACGGATTGCCGTCCGAACGGGTTACCTCCCGATCGACCGACCATCCGACTATGTGATGTTTTGGAACTTCAATACTTAAGCAAATTTTCAACATGTTCAATGCACATGTGTTGCCATCCGATTGAACAACCGCCCGATCGAGTGACACCCTGCTGTGAACTTGTTCTCGCTGAAGTGCCCAACCTATCGGACTGTCGCCCGATCGAACGGTCGTTCGATCGATCGACCTGAAAGGTGGAGATACTTCTAAGTTTTCAAAATGCTACAACAAAAACTTCAAAAGTCAAGCCATCATACACAAACACATCCATCCCAAACGAGGTAACAGTCCACTCGAACGGTCACCCAATCGGACGACCGTCCAAACGAACTGTCACCCGAACGACCGGCCACCCGATCGAACTGCCATCCGAACGGACTGTTGTTCGACCCACTGACACTTTGTTCCTATTTTACACGTCAACTTTCGCTTATGTATTCGATAACTATTCAGGCTATTATCCGCTCTAAGCGCTCCCTTCAATCCATTACTTTAATCGCTGTGAGTATACTCGATCCCTTTTTGCTTTACGCACTTTTGGGTGTTACATACGTTACTTATTCTAAATCACATCGAACACACTATGCAATACTTTAACGCTAACCGTTACCGCATGTTATACGTGACTTAATGAATGCTTGTTTGTTATGTTTACACGTGGAACGCTGTCTACCTGCCTTAGCAATGATAGTACTATTTGTTTGGACTCAGCACCTGTTCACTCAGGGGTTGTTAAGGACAATTAATTACATGGGTCACGGTGGTAATCATGCAATACGAACTACCTTGGGCAGTCAACTTGCAGTCATTGGTATTGATAGGTTCATGTTGATAACTAACATGTCGCATTTTACACTGTGTACGTGCTAGTTATGCGTAACGATTTCGAACTCTATATGCTATTATCAAACTTGTATGCTCACCTTTACACTATGTGTATTGACTTTTATTTTAACGTATGTGACAGGTGCTAAGGATGCTTATATGCTTTGCTTGCTGTGAAATCGAGGCTAGGAAAGGTCTATAAACCAATAAACAATTGTCTGTACTTGAAATCTGAGTTGTCAAAACAGAACAATTTGACTAGATTTTGTCTGTAATAATTATGTTATCTTTTAAGACATGGTATGGGACATGTTGTTTAATTAATTGGTAATTTTAGTTGTTATGGAAACTTCTGGACAATCGTTTTCGCTCAGTGCCATGCCCCAATGTTTCCGCCATTGATTGGGGTGTGACATTACCCTTTCTGATTTGCGACTCAGTCAAAGTCGCAGCCAACTCAATTGCCTGACGAACTGTGGTAGGGTTGCTACCAGTGACGATGTCTTGCACCGGGTCAGGTAAACCATCGACATACCTTTCGATATCTTTCTCGAGTGGGGTAACCATTGTAGGGCATAACAAACTCAGCTCCTCGTATCTGTCGGTATAAGCCCGATGTTCACTACTATCCTGTTTCAAATCATCAAACTCCCTTTCTAATGCCCTCTGTTCGTGACGGGGACAGAACTCCCTCATCATTAGAGCCCTAAGCTCTGCCCAGGTCTGTGCTAAAGCAACATCAGCACCACGGTCTCTCATTACCCCATTCCACCAAGTAAGAGCCCTCTTTTGAAACACACTAGAAGCGAACTCGACCTTGCGATTATCAGGACACTGAACATGACGAAAGGTACTCTCAATGCTTTCAAACCACTGTAGGAGCCCAGTTGCTCCCTCAGAACCACTGAACTTGAGCGGTTTAGTTGAATTGAAACTTTTAAAGTTGCATGGAGCATTATGGTTATTGTTGGCTTGGTTAACTTAAGCAATAATGTCTGGGAGTACAGCAGCCATTTGCTGCGAAATGATTACTGCCAGTTCGGCATTGGGTAACTGATTTTCGCGTCGAGGAGGCATTCTAAAAGAGGAAACATGAGAGGAAACGAGTGAGATGATTAGATGAAAAATGAAATGATACAAATCGACAAAAGCAAAGATGGTGGTCATTCGTTCGTATCACAAAGCAAACAAACGACACACAGTGACTAATCAAAGTAAATGGGTTAAAAATAATGCATCGCGAAGACATGCTTTAGCCTACAAGTGGACACTCACCCCAAGAGTTCCCAGGTAAGAGTGACTGGTCCGATTATATGGATTTGTACGAACACTCTAGCCTAGACAGAAAACTCGAGATACAGGCATCCACCCATCCAGATTGCACATGTTCACATTATTTAGACCCAAGACTTTGACGAGATTTTGAAAACTTGGAAGGCACAAGGCCAAAAGAATCATTCAAAAACGGATGTTTGAATTTTCAAAATCATTTTGAAAAATTGAAGGGTTCAAAACCTTATAACAAATCATTAAAGATGATTGATTTTCAAAAATCGTTTTGGAAAATTGTGTTCTTGTTTTGGTAATCACCTAAAGATAGGTGACGGTAGTGTTTTAAGATCTAAACACAAGCTAACTTGTGTTAGGGTCCTAGAAATGTTATAGTCTAGGTCAAAGCATTAATAATAACCTAATTCCCTATAACTATTGGCTCTGATACCAACTCTTCTGTCACACCCCGACCACGTAAAAACAACAAACCGCGGCAGAAACGTCGGAGAGTCGAGCAACAGAATTATTGTTTCACAACCATGGTAATTAAAGTTTTGTTTTATTTATAAACAAAAAGGATTACATTGTCTTAGAACATGAGGAACAAAGGGTACATAACGAAATTTAAACTAGTCTTGCTTCATTTTATGTCACTAAGGCCCAAGTCCGCCTAAGTGTATCTTGATCATTCCTATGCATCAGCTCCTGAACACACATGTGAAAATAGGTACGTCAGCATAAAAATGCCTATGAGATACATAGGTTTATTGATTTAGGATTCATGACTTGTATTTGAAAGAAATGTTTAATAAAAAGTTAGTCATGAATCTTATTAAAAGTGTTTTCTTTTATAAATCATACGAAAAATCGATAAGGAATTTAGATGTTATAAAAGAAGGATGTGTGGTTAAATAAATAACCAAGTAAAATGAATTTGTAAAGGATATGTTGTTTGTAAAACAATGTTTTGTAAAGTTGTGTTCTTTGTGTAAGATGTAATATGTCTAAATTGAAATGGTTTGAATAATGCTACGGTATGTAATATCATAAAAGCACTTATATATAGGAAGTACCAGCGGGATATCCACCATGCTTTTATCATATTACACACGGCTCGTTGTTTAAATCACTTACCCAAACAAACCACCAAATGTCTTGTTTAAACAATTGTCAAAATGTTTATGTGTAAACAATGTCTATTGTCAAATGTAAATCATGTAATATGTATTCAAATGTTATGTATGGCAAGTGAAATGCGTCAACTAAAACCATAGGTAAAATGCACAAAACAATGTATTGAATTAAATCATAGTTTAAATCAAAGTTATGTTTTGTAAAATAAATGCATGCTTTACTGATACAAACATCTATGCGGTATTGTTAAAACGCATACATTCAAGCCTTGCGACTGTGGAGACAAACCTTTAAACAAATTAAAGATTTATCAAAAATTATGAATATCGGATTCAGTCATTTCCTACTTCTAAACAAACCTAGGAAGCCAGAAATGGGAGTTGTCAATTCCTATGGTACCACTACTTACTACCGAGCGGCGTGATCAATGTTAATGAACGTACTTTTGTCCCGTTAAACAAACCAAATGTCATACCAAATGTAAGCATGTTATGTGAAAACAATGTACTAAGTATGCAAAAATGAACATACATAGTATGAATATTGTGTAAATCAATGTGTACATATGCTAAAAGGAGCATATGAAACAAATGTGTTTATGAAATCAATGTACTAACATGTTAATAAAACATACATAGCAAAAACATGGATGAAATCATGTACTATACGTGTACTATATGAACATAGCAAGCATATGATGCAAAAACATGAAAAGCACGAAAGTAACAAGTAGGCACATGTGTTTCACCCCAAAATGTTTGAAAACAGTAAAAGAGGGGTCTATGTACTCACTTGAGAATGCTTATAAGTCTTGAATAACAACTAAGCAATGCTAGAGGGATCACGGAAATCAATCGGCACCTAATATAGGTAACTACGTTAATAAACCGGGCCTAAATCGGAAGATCGGATAGAATGAGGTCTTGTAAACCAAATGAGTGTTGGAACTCATATAATATGGTTTAACAAAGCCTATATTCTAAATCAAAACCTATCATAAGTGCTTACGACCCATTACGACCTGTTTAGGTAGCTTACTCTACTTTAACGCGTCGTTAGCGTAAAACGCGTTCGGACCGCCTAACTAGTCCTATGACAAGTATTATATGCCTTAACATGTCTAATAATGTTGCCTAATCACTTTAGATGTCAAAATTTAAGTTACATATGCTTAAAATGAATTTATGCGCAAAAAGGGCATTTTGGTCATTTTCCTAAGGCATATAAACTACCTATCATACAACTAACTAAACGAAGTGACCATAAGGTATAACCTCGAAAGGTTATTCCCTATACAACTATGGTCAAAAAATATGTTTGGTTGAATCCTAATGATCGACTAAACGGGTCGGGTTCGTAAGTCTAAGCGGTTATTTAGACCGCTTATCTTACGACCCTATATAAGCACTAAACTAAAAGTGACGAGTTAAACATGTTAAAACATGTTTAACGAAGTTAGAAAACAAGTTTTATATCAAAACAAAGGGTTTTGATACCCAAGAATATTTTGGTTTCAAAATACGCATAAACGCATATTCTGACCGGAACTATGACTCGTCACTGTGCCTAAATAACGTGGTAATCAGTAGGTATAGTCACAAAGGACTATGACCATCGTGATTACGCTCACGTTGTGAAGTTCAAACGAACTTTGTGTTGACCATTGACCGGTCAAAGCAGAAAGTCAAACACTGTTTGACTTTCACGCTTGAAAAACAATAACAATCATGAAAGAAACTTACAAAAGGTCCAAGCGATGAAGATTTTGATCTAGAATGCTCAGGTATGAAGCTAATGCTTCAACTTAGAACATAAATCAAATCAAGTGTGAAGATTGCAAATGAAACATGGGGGTATTTATAGATTTCGTAGAACCGTTAGGATCGTTTCTTGAAATCCGAGCTTCAATATTGACCCTCCATGTGTGCCCATTGTTTTAGTAAACAAGGGGAGTCCAAAACCAGTCCATAGAATGAAAGAAACCATGTTCAAAACAATGGGACAGCTGGGTTTTGTAGAAAATGAAATCTGCTGATCTGGTGAAGGCTTACGGACCGTAAGCACCTCCATACGGTCCGTATGGCTCTTGTGTGCTCGCAGTAACTTTCATAAGTTGGTAGAACAGGCCCCTGAGACTTAGAACTTGATTTTTGATGCGTTTTGGCACTTCTATCACCCCTCAAGCCCATTTTTAAGCTCCATAAGGATGTTAAAACATAGGGAACTTGAAATATGCTCAGAAATGTCACATATGTCGGTTGGTTTGGCTGTACGGTTGCGTTGTTCGGTTAATTACGACGGAAATCGTAACGGACGTGAGAACGATCCAAATTGCGAAACGAATGAAATTTTAGCATTCCAATCACTAAAATATAATATTTTAATGATTACAAAAATTTTTGGATGTTCGGATATGTTCAGAACGTAAGATATGCGCGAAAATGCAAACTTATGCACTTTTTGACGCTTTTAGTCCCTGTTTGACCAATAAGTTTATTTTAGCATACCGAATCACTCAAAGCTTATTTCTAAGCTATGTAAAGGATATTTATGGTATGTTTAACTTATGATCAAGTTCCGGAATGTTCGTTACTATACGAATCGGCATACTTTCGCAGTTTGTCGAAATTAGTCCCTGTAAGCGAATAAACTTGATTTTGCCATACGAAAGCCTTCAAAACTTATTTCTAAGTTATGTAAAGGTTATTTAAGGTATGTTAAGCATATATTGATGTTCCGGAGTGTTTTTCTCGTTAAACTGATTATGTTTACGCATCGGTTTGCGTATAACTCTCCAGAAAACGATGTAGAGTTTGAAATTGAACAAAAATCGAAACGTGCAAAAAGTCAAACATAAATAAACAAATATTGGAATCAAATAACATTGTTTTATTGATAACTAAACAATTTAGAGTTTATACAATGATTACAAGCACAGTTGTCACACGAAGGGGGTTGTATACACACCAATTATCACTCCAAGCATTCGTTTGTTGCCCACAATTAATAGACCTCCAAATGTACGACCGAACCATGCTTCTTATGGATAACAACTTTCGCCATCCCCAACTCAGATTACCACGACACGGCACATCCCAGATACTTCTCCCTTTTAATTTGTATGCATGAATCCATTGAACCCAAAAGGGATTGGCGATTAGTAATAATGCTCCAAATATGAGATGTCATAAGAGCTTTATTTACATCCAACATACTTCGAATCCCCAACCCACCTTCATCCTTCGGTAAACAAATTTCTTTCCAAGCCACCTTGGATCGGACAGGTCCTTGCAAGCCAGCATTCCATAAAAACCTGTGCATCCTTTTTTCTAACTCCTTCGTGATACGGGCTGGGAGAATAAACACCGATGCCCAGTACGTATACATGGTAGCTAAAACCGAGTGAATAAGTTGGAACCTACCTGCAAATGAGAGAGACTTGGAGATCCAGTTATCTATCCTTCTATCCATTCTTTCTATGAGAACTCTGCACTCTCTATACGCCAGCTTAGTGGTGATTAAAGGGGCCCCTAAGTATCCATCTGGGAGCACTCCCTCTTGAAATGGCATCAGGAGCATGATTTCAATCTTGACTGAATTAGGAACGTTACAAAAGAAAACAATACTCTTAGTCAAATTAGGAACCAGGCTGGAGAAGCTTGTAAAACTTTCCAAGGCATCTCGAACTCGCTTGACTGAAAGAACATCTCCATTGACAAAAAAAAATAAGTCGTCTGCAAATGAGATGTTTATGATCTTCTGCTTAGAACATTTGGCGTGAAATTTGAACGCATGGTTCGATGAAGCAGCGTTTTGAAGTAATAACGACAGAGCCTCCATTATTAAAGTGAATAGGTACGGAGACATTGGGTCCCCCTGTCGTAAACCCCTTTTCCCGTTAAAATAGCCATGCAGCTCTCCATTTATGCTCAAAGAATAAGACGCGGTAGTGACACACGTCATAATCCACATAACCATCTTTTGATGAAATCCAAACCGTGTTAAGATATCCTCCAAAAATGACCAGTTAACCGTGTCATAAGCCTTTTGTATGTCGATTTTAAAAGCACATCTCGGGAGGGGCTCTATCAATATGGTAATTATGCATAAGCTCCTGAGTAAGCAAAATGTTGTCCGATATCTTTCTACCGGGAACAAAAGCCGACTGGTTTATACTAACCAGCATACCCAAACTACCCTTGATTCTATCCGTGATGATCTTACTTATACACTTGTACAAGACATTGGAACAAGATATTGGACGGTAATCCAGAACCGAGTTGGGAGTCTCAATCTTTGGAATCAAAGCCAAGATGGTATGATTAATCTGTTTTAGCATCTTACCATTGTGAAAGAAGTCCAACACCGCATTAGTGACTTCCTTCCCCATAATTTCCCAAGCATTTTTAAAAAAAGCCGATGTGTAACCATCCGGTCCAGGAGCTTTGTTTTCCCCTATGCTAAACATAGCTTTCTTAACTTCTTCTCTTGTAATTTGTCTCACCATATTATCTGCCGCTTCCAAGTAGTCCTTGAGCTTCCGTTGCTTCAAACCTTCTTAGATAACCTTCTTACACCTTGATATAACCTTCGATTGCTTGTAAGATGATTGAAAATGGTGGATGTGTGTGTGGGTATGTATGGCCTAGATTGGGAGGGAGGTTTGGGAGAAAGAAGATGGTGAAATTTGAAATGGTAAGTGACTTCTTTCTTCTCCTAATGGACACTTATAATCTTCATCCAACATGAGTTTATCCAAGGGTCTATGTGTTCAATATCTATCAAACATTAGAAATATTATAATGGAAAAGAGTATGGGGCCACTCTTGGGCCGGCCATGGCATGGGGGGTGTAAATTGTAAGATTTTGGAACTTGAAGGTTATAAGTGTAAGTTAGAAGGTTATATGTAATATTAAGTGTGTTTATGTGTTTTTATGATTTTTAGGATGTTTTATCACCATAGCTAGCTTTATATCATACAAACAATACGTCTAGTCTAGTTTTGATGTTTTGGGTAGTGTCCGGTTATTCGTTCGGTTATCGGTTTGTTAAAGTGCTAAATAGCGTAGTTTTACAAGGTATGAAGTACCTTTTGTGTCAGTTTTCATTTCCAACACTTTACAAGTTATTTTGGACACTAAAACATAATTCTGCATGCAATTTTATGGCTTAAATGTTGTTTTTGCTGTTTTTCTGTAGAAATCTACATTTATAGTGCGTTTCGGGTACTTTTTAGTGCTAGTTTCAGCTTCCGGAAAGTGTTTTTAGTGCTAAATCTATTGTCTAATTGTATTCTGCAGTCATGCTGACGCAGCTTGTCCTACCGGTGAGTTTACTAGTCTTTCTGACGCAACGCTTAATGTAATGCACAATGCGATATTTGAAGTATAAAACATGCATGAATTCATATGTAAAGCAAGTAAGCACATAATGTTGACGTCTAAGCACATAATTGAAGGAAATAATTAATTATTAAATTAGTACGGAAATTACCGGTTTTGTGCCAGTTGTCACAAACACGGCCCCGTGGTTGCTACCATTTTTGTCTTTTGCAGTTGTCTTTTTCTCCTGCCCAGTATCCATCTTCAGACACAGCCCGTGTCTGGTGGACACGACACCATGTCAGCCTTCTGTTCTTATTATTTGAGGTTTGGATGTGAATTGGGGCTTGGCGAGCTGCGGCAATTCCTTCTTCTTTACATTTATGTTGGATTTTGCTGTCATTTTGCTCCTTTTTCAAATTTAAGCTCTTTTATCCCTGAAAATCTAAAAGGAACAAAAACACGAGCTTTTTCCAACATTAGTACTAAAAAATGGTTGCTTTTACGCTGTGTTTGACCCAATTTATATGTTGTATTTTAATCACATAAAATACCCCCACACTTAAATCTTTGCTTGTCCTCAAGCAAAACTCTATTACATGGCTTACACACCCAAACGGAATAGGTAGAAGAGAAGGTTTTTGGGTCCTATCTTTAGAGTGTCGGGTATCCAAGTTTTAAATTTATTTTGTTTTTATTTTATTTAGAATCCTATTCGTCATAATTTATTTAAAACTCAATTTACGAAAAATTATTTACTTTGGGCATAATATGCGTTTATAAAATTCTATTTAGTTATATACAAATTTACACACCTCACAAGTATTCACTCAACACTCGGCCAATATTAAGTGAAACGCTCGTGCCCGATTTGGAACTCTCTCCTACCATTGGCTTGACAATCGATCAAACTTCCTCCTTTTGACGAAAAATCCTTATTAGTATCAAGAGGACTTTGAAGGGTAGGCGGTGGTTCGGGTTTGGTAGGTTTTATTCGGAAAAGGGTGAAATTTGTAAACTATCGATTTTTCTATTGCTTTTTGGCTTAGCAAAAAAATACTTTGGCATATTTTTCAAATTTTTCTGATTTTTTTTTGGTTGTCAAAGTTGAAACTGAGCCGTAATCGTAATTTCATAACCGATAAGTTTACAAAAATGAAAGATGAAAAATGAAAAGGGTAGTTTTTGTGGGTTTAAAATGAAAAAGGTTTTTAAGGTTCAAAGGGTTTAACTAAGGGGGTGTTTTTGGATAAAACAAAGAAAATAAAGGTATTGTTTTGAAAATAATGGGTTTGTCCTAATGCCTCTATTATTTACTTACTTGAATTTTTGTCAGTAAGGACTTGGAAAGTATCGGGTTGTCAAGTTCTAGATTCGTGAGAACCAAACGGGCTATTCACACAAGAAACGAAAATTAAGCAATTAGTAAAGATGTATATTTGTATGCTCGGTAATGGCTCAAAACTCACTTTTGTGAGATAAAGGGTCATCGTGTAAAAATGTATATATAATCAAATTTTACAAAGATTTATCATGCCCGTTTTCGTAATTTTTCTAAATTGGTTCTTTTTATCACGACGCTATCGGTTGTAAATTCGTAAAAACATAATTGTTAGAACTTTTTTACCCAACTAAACTTAGGATAAGTAAAAAAATGAAAAGAAAATTTTTGAAAAAGTTTGGGGTGTTTAGCGGTTCCAAGGCGAGTTTTGTGTAAGGCTTGATTTTGGACAAACGATTCAAGGTTTTTATTATCCTCCCCCCACACTTAAATTACACATTGTCCCCAATGTGTCCCAAAAAGGATTTATTTGGGAAAAATTTGTAAAAAGTATGAAAATAACAAAAAAAATTTGTTACTGGCACTTGCAGCACGGCCCCGTACTATGAGGACACGGCCCCGTGTCTAAAGTGCCAGTAACAAATGAAATCAGAAGACCTACAGTGGGGTGGCCACGGGGGCGTGTTGGGTGAGCACGGCCCATGCACCTTTTGGATAGAAAATGTTTGACAACAGTAAGACGGGCACGGGGGCGTGCTGGTTGAGCATGGCCCTGTGCTGCAGCTACTGTTTTGCAGAAAATGAGTCGGGAGGCTTCTGTTTTGTGTGTGTTGGCTCCATTCCATCATCCATCTTCCTCTGTTGAGTGAGTCTTACTCCTACAAAGCTAAATACTCAAAAGAAAACAATAAACTAGATATTAAACTAAGATTAAACTAAATTTAAACTAAGATTAAACTATTAAACTAATGGATAGTCCATGGAATGCCTCCATGGTGCGCCACGTTTATAAGGGTCCTTGGCTAGACCCAAAGTCTGTCAAATGTTACCCGCGCGGGATGACTCACATCTCGAATTATAGCGTTGCAGTGCATCGTTTAAGCTTGAGTCAATCACGTTGAGGTATTTGACAGGATCATCCTCCGTTTGTTTCCCAACTTCAAACTTGATCTCCTTTTCACCAACCCTCAATGTTAGTTGTCATTCGCTCATGTCTAGCATAGCTCGTGCGGTGGCAAGGAAGGGTCGTCCTAGTATGAGCGGAATTTCGGTGTCTTCTTCCATGTCTAAAATAACAAAGTCGGCGGGAAAACAAATTCTCCCACCTTTATCAATAAATTTTCTATGACACCTTGAGAGTATTTTACCGGCCGATCGGCAAGTTGGATGCTCATTTTTGTAGGATACGGTATACCCAATCCTAGTCTGTTGAACATAGAGGCTAGCAGTAAATTAATGCTAGCCCCTAAGTAGGCTAGTGCATTGCTTATCAGTGGTCCACCAATAGAGCAAGGAATGGTGAAGCTTCTAGGATCAATCTTTTTTGGGGGAGCTTGTTGAGGAGTGCTACCGAGCATTCTTCGCTAAGGGTGACTTGTTGGATGGTTTCAATCATTCTTTTGTGAGTAAGGAAGTCTCTCATAAACTTGGAATACTTTGGCATTTGAGTGAGGACTTCTACAAAAGGAAGATTTATGTGGAGTTGTTTAAGCAAGCTCACGAACTTAGTAAATTGTTCGTCGGTCTGTTGCCGAAGTAAACGAACGAGGTAAGGGACTGGAGATGGTTTGGTTGTGTCGGTGTCGGTGTTTTGGGGTTGAGTATTTTCTTGGTTATTGTGGATGGGTGTTTTAGCTTGGATTGGTTCGGTTTGTTGTGGGGTTGGCTCACTCTCGGGTCCTACCTTCCGGCTTCTTAGGTTGATTACATTTACTTAAGCTTTTGGGTTTGTTTCGGTGTTACTTGGTAAGGCTCCTTGTGGTCTTTTAGCGAAATGTTGGGCTAGTTGACTAAATTGTTTTTCCAAATTTTGAATACTAGCCCGTTGGTTTCTAATTTCTGTTTCGGTTTGTGAGAACCTTTCCAAGTATCTTTTAACGGATTCGGAGAAGAGGCGAGTGATAATATCCTCAAGCCTTTCTCTTCCTCCTTGTTGTCATTAAAAACTTTGTTACCCAATTTGTTGTTGAAGTTAAATCGTTGATTTTGATTTTGTTGGTTATTACCCACCGATTACTTCCGACTAAAGTTGGGATGATTACGCCACTCAGGAGTGAAAGTGTTACTTTGAACTCCCAGTGGTCGTGGTCGGTTACTTAGGTAATTTACCACTTCCGTTTGATTTTCTAGATCTTTAATACAACTCTAGTTTTCATGGGGGCCGCCGCATCCTTCGCAAGCCATAACCGAAGCTGTTTTGTTCAATTCAAGTTTCTTTATTTTATTAGTTAAGGCTTCGATTTGGGCTTGCAAAGAAGTGGATTCATCCACTTTGTGGGCGCCCGAGGTAATAGATTTTGAGCCCCTGGGAGTGTGCCATTGAAACCTATTTTGAGCAAGTTCTTCAAGGAGTCCCCTAGAGTCGGAATCAAGGATTTACCTTGTATGCGGCAAGAATCCATTGTAGAAGGTGGACACTTGTTGCCAACGTTCAAGACCGTGATGCGGGCACTTCCTTGGTAGCTCCTTGAACCTTTCCCATGTCTCGTACAAGGATTCACTGTCTTCTTGAGAGTAGGTGTTGATCTCGCTCATGAGTTTGGCGGTTTTAGCAGGAGGGAAATATTTGTAGAGAAATTTTTGGGCAAGTTCATCCCAAGTGTGTACGGACCCACTTGGGAGGGTGTTTAACCAAGCTTTCGCTCGGTATTTGAGGGGAAAAAGGGAACATACGGAGTCTAACGGCATCGCTAGAGGCTCCGTTGATCCGGAAGGTGTCACATATTTCCAAGAAGTTGGTAATATGTAAATGGGGATCTTCATCGGCTAGGCCATGGAAAGTGACGGAATTTTAGAGCATTTGGATAAGGTGTGGTCGAAGCTCAAAGCTGTTAGCATCGACGTTAGGAGGGTTAATAGTGGCTCCAAGATTACCAACCGTAGGCCGTATGTAATCCATGAGAATGCGTTGATCCGCCATAGGGGGGTTTTGGATCAAGGCTTTTTTTGTTGGTTTTTGGCTTTAAGGCATTTTTTAATAAGCGCCTGGGTTCCTCAAGAGGTACTTTTGTGACTTTGTCAGAGGTGGAGGTCATGCACCAAACTGTATTCCTGCGAATTATACAGAATTGTGTGATTTTATGCGAACAAAAACAAAAAGAAAGCTTGATCAGAAGGGTAGTACGGCCCCATGCTGTGGTTGGCACGGCCCGTGCTGTCCAAGAAAAATTTTCTGTTTTCAAGTTCCCGGTACTGGAAGTTCAACACAGCCCCGTGCTCCTATAACATGGCCCAGTGTCAAGTGTTTTAGTAACAAGAAAACAGATTTTCCCAGATACTGTAGATTTAACACGGCCCGTGTTGATCCCACATGGTCCCGTGCTAAATCTGTAGAAAGCAGAATTTTAGGGGAAAAGAAGTAAAATAAAAAGAAAAGATTAAAAAATTTGATTAGGCCGTTAATTTTGTGCTTTCCTAAAATCCTCATGTCCCTGACAACGGCGCCAAAAACTTGACGTGCGTGCGGGTGTGTATATTTTTAGTTATATTTTTAGCTCTTTTCCTCGCCGATTTCAAAGTTTTAAATTTATAAAACACGATATTCCACTATCACTCTACACACACGCTAGGGCAAGTACACCCATCGCGGACGTAATATAGTGATGGCAAGATACCGAGGTCGTCTAAGGACACAAGAGCTTTTAGTACCGGCTTATCCTCAACGTCTAATCGAACCAAACTTTTAGAAAAGATTTTTAAACTAATAAAAAGATAAAAACAGAAAATAAAAATAAAATAAAAATGATAGACAAGAAAGAATAACTTGGATCCAACTTATCTTTCATGTACCCTTTTGCTGATTTCCACAATTTGGGCATTTTAAGAGATTATCTTAGTTATAGTAGTAGGCCCCTCTTTTGGAGGAGACGTTACCCTCAACCTAGTGGTTTGAGTCCGCAAGGATACAATCCAACTAGGTCGGAATATTGAAATATAATTAAGTAAGTTATTAGGAAAAATGTGGTAGACCCCCCTTACGAGGCGGTGATCACCCTCAACCCGTTGGTCTGAGTCAGCAGTGATACAGTCCTCGTAGGGTTGGTTTAAAGTTTTAATAGTAGTTTATGAATAAGGGGTGCAAGCGTTTTCTTACTCCCAGTCGGGCCAATCATTCCCGGCCAATCCATGGAGTAGTACTAAACTTGCACCAGGTTCTCACAGGATCTATACACTGAACAAGACATAGAATTACCCAGTCCACCCTTCTAACCCCCTTACAGGCAATTAACATGCTTTATATAGACCGTAAAGACTTGAATATGTTGAGTAAACGAACATATGAAGAATGGGTGAATAAATTTGCCTTCAATATAAAAAACTAATTATTAAAGTCATTAATACGTACCCAATTAAAAAGTAGCCAAAGATTGGAAATCATAAATGAAATATATAAAAGATATGTCTTCACCAAGTGATTTAAGAATTTAGCCAAGCATGGCCTTTGTTTGACAATGATTCTTACGATCAATCTTGGATCCCGAGACTCTACACACACTCTAAAGATGGAAAAATGGATGATTGTGTTATAGTGGTGGTGGAGTGGTGGCAAGTGAGAGAGAAGTGGTTTGCAAAGGGATAAGTTGAAGTGGTACTAAGCACTTCTATTTATAGCTGTCTTCAGAAGCTTCAGCTCGGCCCGTGCCCGGTGCCCAACTCTCTCTCTTCCCCATTAACTGCTTGTCAGATGTTGTACTAGCACGGCCCTGTGCGTCAATGGCATGGCCCATGGCCAAAGTACTTGCTGAACTATCGCAGATTCTGAAAATATTTGAGTTGACCACTCCCCGTGTTGGCTTAACACGGCCCCGTGTTGGCTGCCATTTTTGTCTTCTGCAGTTGTCTTTTTCTCCTGCCCAATATCCATCTTCGGACACGGCCCATGTCTGGCGGACACGGCCCCGTGTCAGCCTTCTGTTCTTGTTATTTTGAGGTTTAGATATGAATTGGGTCTTGGCGAGCTACGTCAATTCCTTCTTCTTTACATTTATGTTGGATTTTGCTGTCTTTTTGCTCCTTTTGCAAATTTAAGCTCTTTTATCCCAGAAAATCTAAAAGGAATGAAAACACGAGCTTTTTCCAACATTAGTACTAAAAAAGGGTTGCTTTTACGCCGTATTTGACACAATTTTTATGTTGTATTTTAATCACATCACTTTGCACGAGGATATCAAGGTGAGTTCATAACCCTACTTTTTTACGGTTTTACATTTTTCTAAATGTTTTCGGGGTGGAAAGACATGCACATTTTGCAAAAACAAACAAGGTTTTTGGTGATCAAAAATTACATATTTTCTAGACATACACGTTTTGCTAAAACACATAAGGTTTTTGATGAACAAAAATTACATATTCTTAAACCATGCTACGAACAAGTTTTAACTAACACAAATGATTTGTGAATTTCCATAAACTCAAATGGTTTACGAAAACTTATGCAAAACATACCAGTTTTTACAAAAACATAAGCATTTACGAAACATGCATGAGCTACAGACACTAGTGACGGGGTTGATCCTAGTTACAATGGGGCGGGGTGTCACACATACAAACAAGAGGACTGGTTGGTTCTGTACACGAACGAGGGAACTGTGTGTACCACACACAACCCAAAATCTTGGATGCACCTAAGGCCTTCATCTTAAGGACTGAATAGTCCAACATACAGACTCATGCAGGCATGTTTGTCATTGTCATGCGCAGACATTAACAGCCACACAAGTGTTACAAACACAAAACTTTATAAATACAAAGTTTTACAAACATAACGCTTTACACATACAATGTTTTCATATAACATGCCAAAGAAAATGATTTTTTATTTCGTTTTCTCAAACAATATTTTAAAAACCGGTTATTCAAAAAGATTTATTTCAAATCTTTTACAAACAAACTATGAACTTGCTCAACTTTATGTTGATTTCTCGCATGTTTCTTTCTCAGGTTGCATTTCAAAATTATGGCATAGTTGGAATAGGAGAACCATGAGGATTCGAGTACTTCCTAGGCGTTCACCATCTAGAAGTCTTAGCATTAAATGTTTCCGCTGTGCAATGAAGTTATCAGTCCGGTCACGCCAACTCTGATTTCGGTGGGGTGTGACAGATTGGTATCAGAGCTATAGGTTACAACGAATAAGGTTTTCTATAGAGATACCTAGGCTCTAACCTCACCTTTCTCTGGGGACTTAGATCATTAAGACTTTGAATACATACAGAACGCCTAAGACTCGAATATGGTCTCCAACCGTTGCTGAAAACAATGAGTCAAATTTTGTTTTTGAACATACTCTAATGTTGTGTTTTATGCATGGTACACAAAACAATTACAAATAGAAAACCAAACATTGAGAATTTAGGAAACATGCATTTAGAACCTTTAGAAACTTATGTCGAAGTTCATTAAAGGTCATCGCGTAGGAAACACGTTTAGTAACTCGGGCAAACACCATTATTATGTCGTCTATGCTATTTTATTTAACCGAGCAAGTAACCTACGCAAAACGAAGTGCAGGCGTGTAAAATTACACGAAACTCAATCTACACGTCAATGGAGGTTGAAGTACGTCACATAAGACTTTCGAGGCAAGGTCGTTGAGGAGACATGAAGGAGCACTTCAACGACGATGCTAGTTTCCGTTAGAAGCAGAACTATCGATCAGGATGCGACGATTTGTCACACGGTCCTGCAACGACACGAATCACGCCAAGGAGAAGACGCATATCTCCGCATTCCCCCTATCTTATTAACGATCCATGGTAATGTCACTTAACAACCGGTCATCACACGAAACCCCAGGTAAAGTCCTTAAATTCTTTTATTGAAATTCCGACTTTTACATCTAGTGAGTAGATTTTCACATCTCTACTCCTCTTAATGGTCATTGTATCACGATAATTTCTTTCATTATAGCGAACACTCATTTGCTTCATTTCTTGAGTATTGCCCCATACGCTTCCTATTAAACTTATGGAATCGTATTGGGCAATATGCTTCCTATTGGGTCACTTTTCAGTTCTGAACTACGTGCATGTAAGAGAATATTGTACCAATAGAAACCGTATTGCCCAATACGTTTCCTATTGGTGTCGGGCTTCAAACCCTATGAGAAGCGTATTGGGCTATACGGTTCCTATTGAGGGATGTACAAAAATTTTGATGGATGTGTAGATAACATCACGCTTGTAAAATTCTATACTCAAGTTCTTTTTTTAATAGTTAACTGAATATGTATTTATTTTTTTATAACTTTATTTATTATTTCCATTTAAATTAAATTTATTTATAGGTTTACCTTAATTATATCCAATTATTTTTGTTACGCGTATATATTGACCTATAAAATAGGAGATTTCATTTCATTCAAACCTAATTCAACCGTGTCATCACTTTCCGGTTATTCCGTTAAACCTATATCACAAACCCTTCACCATCTTCCAAAACAACATGGATTACAGAATTCTAGACCTCATTCTCGTCTGCGCAAAGGGCCTCAAGAAATCCAGTTTCATCGGCAGAATGGACGTCTACGCCGTCGCTTCCATCTCTGGCACCACCGGCAAGATTCAAAAACTAAGAACCACCGTAGATAAAAACGGAGACACCGACCCCACATGGAATTTTCCGATGAAGTTCATCATCGATGAACCCGCTGCATTACAGAACAACCACATACTCGTTGTTAAGATCAAGGCAGCCAGGATTTTCAGGGGAAAGAATCTTGGAGAAGTCCATGTTCCGATCAAGGATCTTCTGGACGGTGTAAAAGTTGAAGGGAAGTCGTTAGAAAGTGTTAGTTATCAAGTGATAAGGCGGTCCGGTGAGCCGAAAGGGATTCTAAGTTTTTGGTATGAAGTTGGAGAAAAATTTACAGGTAAGCCGGTAGAATCGGTTACAGTGTATCCGCCGCCACCACCACCACCAATGCCGGATATTCGACCCGGTGGAAGTCGGATTAATAACTCGGGTATGGGCCTTGGAACCGGTTTAATTGGCGGTTTTTGATTAAGGTGTTCGTTTATAATTTTTTTGGTTCTGGTAAATCAGTTGTTTTTTCTGTTGATGAATTTTGATTCAATTTAGATGTCCGTTGATTAGGAATTGGGGTAGATGATCTACAAGATTTTGATGGTGATTTCATTTTCAGTTGTATTTTTGAAATTTAGTATATAATATGAATGTTGGATATACGGATGATTTTATACAAAGTTGTATTTCATATTTAGATCACATTCCATTTTCATATGATAATTGTGTACTATTTTCATTTGATATTGTGTATTGCGTCAAAAGATATGAATTCGAGGGTTTTCAAAACCCAATGATTTCTTTGTCATAGTATTTTACTAGACTAAGTGGGTATTTGAGATTCCTTCTCAAAATGACTTATTAACTTATATAAGTCATAAATGAGAAGTTAGAAATTCTGACTTCTCAAAAATGACTTCTCAACACACAAAACCCTTCAAAATAAGCTAACCTAAACACTCAAAAAAACAACTTATTAACTTTTATAAGTCAATAAGTCATAAGTTGCTCCAAAATAAGCTAACCCAAACACCCCCTAAATATAATTTGGGAAAAAAAGAAAGGCAAAAATCTATATCTATATTTATCTATACTTTCTATAAAAAGAGAAATCTAGGTGATATAAGAAAAGCTGAGGTGAGGCTTCCAACAGTGCTTTTCTTATATCATTATTACATCATAAAGCTTAATTTAAAATTCAAACATGTGTCTTTCATTCAAGTTTCAAACCTCTGCCATTCGTTCTAAATTCAAACATCTGCCCTTCATTCATAATTGAAATCTCTAATGTTTATTCAAAATTCAAACCTCTGGCCAAATTCAAAATTCAAAATTCTGGCTCCAGATTCAAAATTTAAACCATATACGTATAAAAAGTTCTTTTTAAAAAGTTTTTTTTTAATTTCTCCGAGCTTTTACCAACTCTCAACTCTCTCTCTAAAACTAACTTTCTCTCTCTCAAATCCAGGAATCCCAAACGCCCAATCATTTCAAAACTTCAATCGAGCTTCTTCCTTGTGCTTGAAGCCTCTGCAACCCAAAGGAAGAAAGCCTCTGCAATCTTATGAAGTGTATTTTAGTTACAGTGGTCTTTTCCGATCAGACGTGGCGTGGCGGCTGATGAAGGCGACGATAGTAAGTTAATTGCTGGTATGTTCTGTTTTAGGGTTTCGTTATTTGATTAAATTTGTTGCAGTTTGGCTTTTAAAACTGTGATCTGGTTCGAAATTCTGTTTTGTTCTGATCATTGCCACTCGGAATTAGCTGATTTGAGCCGAGCTTTATGTATATCAAACGTGTACAAAGAATTTATTCGACAAATCTTATGATTTTGATCAGGAAATGTTGAAATGTGGTTTTGTTTATCAAACCATGTGTGTCTCAACATCATTTCATCATCTTCTTGTACAAAACAACATCATTTGTTCAACAACTTTAAGGAGAATCTTTGATAATTATAATCTTGTGATTCATCACCATGTGGGTGCTCGAGGTTTCTATCCTTCTAGATTATGTAATGGTTTTGTTTTGATTGCATTGTTGAATTGTGGTTTAGGAGCTATTGATGTGCGTGAGTGTTATTAGTTTTTAATGTATATTTTAAGCCCTTTTTAACACTTTTTAGCCAAGTTTTAAATTTATAAAACACGATATTTACTAACACTAAACACACATATGGGCAAGTGCACCCATCGTGAGCGTAGTATAGTGTTGGTAAGATACGGAGGTCGTCCAAGGACACAAAAGCTTTTAATACCGGTTTATCCTCAACGTCTAACCAAATCAAAAAGTTAGAAAGAAGTTTTTAAACAAGAAAAATAAAACTAACTAAAATGCTGAAAAATAAAATAAAAGTAAAAACAGATAGACAAGATGAATCACTTGGCACCGACTCGTGTTTAGTGTAACCTTTGATTATTTCCGCACTTTTGCACTTTTTAAGAGATTATCTTAGTTATTGTAGTAGGCCTCTCTTTTGAAGGTGACGTTACCCTCAACCCAGTAGTTTGAGTCAGCAAGGATACAATCCTAAATGGTCGGATTATTGAAAGATAATTAATTAAGTTATTAATGCATATTATGGTAGGCCCCTCTTTTGAAGGTGACGTTACCCTCGGCTAAGTAGTCTGAGTCAGCAGGGATACAGTCCTAAGTAGCCGGGTTAAAGTATTAATAGTAGCTTACATATGAGGGGATCAAAGAGTTTGGACCCCCGCCATCCAATACCGGTGGGTATTGAAGAAGGTCCTACTAAATTTGACCCAGGTCCTTGCAGGATCTATACACTGAACATGGCAAGACTCTTACCAAATCGTTCCCTTAACTCCCAACCAGGTAGCCAACATATCTCCATATAGACCGTGGAGATATGAATGGTGAAAATCTTTTATTTTATATAGACAGTAAAATAATGCCAAGACACCACGGACAAATAATAAGGAAGAATCACCTTCAACATAAGAAACTAGTTATTAAAGTCATTAATACATAACCAAATAAAAAGTGCGAAAATATTAAAAATAAAAAGTATTACACTAGACACTTGTCTTCACCAAGTGATGTAAGAGACTTAGGCAAACATGACCTTTGATTGTCAAGAACTCTTACGATCAATCTTGGATCCCGAGACGACTCACACACTCTATGATGGACAATGGATGATGGTGTTGTGATGGTGGTGGGTGGTCGGTGAAGTGTGAGAGAGGTGGTGTGCCAAGGGATGGTTTACAAATGAGCCAAGCACCCCTATTTATAGCCTGACCAGTAGCTCGGGCACGGCCCCGTGTCCATTGGGCATGGCCCCGTGTCCATCCTCCTTCTCTTTCTTCATTAATTGCAGTTTGTCTGCATTAGTTGACCACGCCCCCATGTGCAGAAGTGTATCTGTGCTATCAAGATTTTCCCAGATTCTGCGAATCTTAGAGATGACCACGGCCCCGTGTCCGCTGGGCACGCCCCCGTGGTGGGTGATAGAAGCTTCTACAGCTTTGTCTTTTCTGCTGACACTTGGGCACGCCCCCGTGCTCACTGAGCACGGGGCGTGTTCAGCCTTCTGTTCTCTTGTTTTTGCTTGGGAAGATGCTTTCGGGGGGCCGGGCATGCCACGTGTGTTCCTTTTCTTGTATTTATGTTAGATTTAGCTGCCTTTTTGCTTCTTTTGTTCATTTGAGCTCATTTAATCCTGAAAATACAAAAGGAAGACAAAAACACACTTTTTCCAACATTAGTACTAAAAAGGGTTAGTTTTATGCCACATTTGATGTAATTTATATATTGCATTTTGCACACATCAGCTATACATGTTGATGAATTTGGAGAAGATTAAAGGGGATGTGTGGATTTCTTCAGGTGATTTTATAACCTTTTAATGATATGTTTTGAATCTGTTTGGGTTTAATTTAAATGTTTTAAATTACATTTTTATTTTATTGTGGTTGAATATAAGGATTGGTTAGAATCGCTGTTTGATATCATCAATGAGTTCTAGGTTCTATATATATTTGTTCGAATTTGGGTATCAACATGAAATATGGGAGTGCTTTACTCCCCAATATCAACATGCATTCATTCTTTGTTTAGTATGATCACTCGATTACAATATTTTGTATTTCGAATGGGAGTACTAACTTCTTTAAACACAATATTGAAATAACAATATTATAATGATAACATGTACGTTAATTGATTATTGTCAAATTATGTTATGAATGAAGAAATTAGGGCTAGTTATTATTGTCACACCCCAACCGATAGAGGAATCATCGGGGCGTGGCACTAGGCGAACCAGATTGCTCAAGAGAATCCATAACAACTATTAAATGGAAATATTTTAAAAAGGTTAATTGTCTCATACCAATCAACAAAAATTCTGCAAACAATTATTACAGACAGCATGTCCTCAAAAGCAAAACAAGTTCGACAACCTAGATTTCTATTAGTGGAGTTTCTAGACTATCTATCTTGATTTCCAGCATAGCATAACATCAACCTGTCACATACGTTAAAATAAAGTCAATACATAAAATGTAAAGGTGAGTACACAAGTTTGCATAGCATATAGCAGAAAAGTGTTTTACGCATAACTAGCATGTATCACGTAACAGGCGAAAGCAAGTAACTATCACACAATGATTACAACTTAACCACGAGACTGCGTTGTAGAGTATGCGCGACACATGTTCAGCGAACACATGAAGTAAAGAGATGTGATCCCTAGCAACCCCTATCCACGACAGGTGCTGTGTACAAACTATAGTACTATCATTGCTAGAGGCGGTATAGTGTAACACTGTATAAGCATAGTACAAGCATTCATAGATCACGTATAGCATGCGGGAGTGGTTAGCGTTTATAAAGTGTTCGTGTTGTGTGTTGTAGTTTGATATAGAACGTTTGTAACACCCAAAGTGCATTAAAAGAAAATGGGTTCGAGTATACTCACAACAAGTTCGTAGTTGTTAAACACACACTGTATTGGATTGAAGGGAGCGCTTTTGAGTTAGCATGTGAGCAGTAGCATAAGTCGTTGAGCGTAGTGTTGAACAGTGCGTAAACAGAATGTCGAATGGTTGAGTGTTCGAATGGTGATTCGAACGGATGGGTCTCCATTCGAGCGGATGGCCATTCGAATGAGTGCGTGGTGTTTTGTAAATCGTTGAAAATCCGAAGTTTAGTAAAAGCGTTTAAACATTGGAAATTATAAGGGGCAGGTCACCCGAATCGGATGGTCATTCGATCGGATGGTCATCCGATCAGATGGCCACTCGAGTGGGCGATCTGTTATCTGAAAATTTTACAAGTTTTCCAATAGAAATTTGAAGTTTAATGGAGACTGCGTGACAACGTGTCAAACAACGGGTATACACCAAGCCCAGCTCATTCGATCGGATGGTCTCAGCCCATTCGGTCAAACTTACTGCTCTTGATGAAGATCCATGTTCAACCCATTAATCGGTCCTCTCTCCGGTGGAAATCCGTTTTCACGTCGGCTCTCAACTAGGAAATGAGTAGAGAGTCTGAATGAGTCCAGATTCCATCAGTTTTGAGTAGAAAAGTGAAGAAAAAGTTGAAAACAGTTGAAAAGTGTTGAAATCTTGTTGTGTTTAAGTTAAAAAGTATGGAAATCCTTTAGATCTGAACCAATCTTGATTGAATGGAGCTCCATAACAGTTTGCCTAAGCAACCCGAGAGGAAAACCATCTTCAAGAGGTCCAAATCAGTGATTTCAGGGAAAAAGTTAGTGTTTGTGGGTGATCTTGATGAAGAAAATGATGTAGAAGTGATTAGAGATGATGGTTGTACAATATTTGAGGAGAAAAGCTTACCAAAAAGCCTTGAATCGTGATTAAAAGTGACTGAGAGCGACTTGAGTGCGTGTGATCGGATGGAGGTGTCAAATCAGAGAAAAGGAGGTGTACGGCGGTATTTATAGAGTGAGAGAGAGGGCTTAAGTCGGTGCGCGAAGCTGGCAGTGGTCGGATTTCCATTCGAACGGATGTCCATTCGGACGGTCGTGTTGTGTTTTGTTAGTTTTCCAACTTTGGTTCGTTTGTTAAGCGTTGCGTTGCGTTTAATCGAGTTGCGAGAGAGCGTTGAGCGTATAAGCATTGCGTTGATAACCACATATCGTTCAAACAAATAATCACACAAATAACACACATAGCATAAGTAAATAAATAAATCCACGTTTCGAGTCTGCGTTGAGTTTGCGTTGTGATAGCGTTTGGTCTAAACAAGCGATGTGACATGCGATAAAATGCGTTAAGTAGCAAGCGTTATAAATAGCATTTAAATGTGATAACTGCGTTTTGAATAAGTGTTGTAATAAGCATTTGAGAATGCGTTTAGTATGCATAAAAATATAGTTTCAACCCTTAGCGTTAATCAAAATCTCGGGAGTACAAGCGATACGAGTGAAAAGATAGCATATAGTAACGATCCGAAAAGTCGGGTTGTTACAATTATTAGAAACGTGTATATGCACGATGAAACTTTAGTGCAAAATAAAACAACAAACAAAATTTCTGGCTGAACTAAGAGTGGCTTTTAGGAAACAGGTTTCTATATCTGTGCAAATCGAACATGATGCCTTGTGAGTTTTCTAGTGACAGGTTCTCCACAGTTACAAAAAATGTGTTTATCTGAATATAGTTATATGCAGTCAAGGTGATTCTTTTCTAATTTAATTTTTATTAATTTAAGATTAACACCGGAGATGAAGGGGATGAATCAGAAAGTTGTGATTCAGAATCAAGCGAGACACTGGATTTGTCAAAGTTCACTGAGATGAGGCTTGTACCTTCAGGTCCTAGCCAATGTATAATTTACCTTCAGGTTTATTACTTTAATCCTGGTGTCATAAAGTTTTGTTTCTCGTGATTAATTGTATTCAGAGGGAGATGGCTTGGAGTGGGATGACTCGCAAATTCCTTTCACAATTGGTTATGAAATTGGAGATCATGACCTTGCTAGCAGCATGCTTAAGGTATTTTTTTTGTTTACACCTATACAAAATACTTATATTTCATATTTACCCATTATACCCTTTTCTTTCTCCTAACACTTCAAACTCTTAAATCGTAATGCAAGTTTAAAGGGAAGGATATAATCCTAATGCGAGACACGTGATTTGTCAAAGATCACCGAGATGAGGCTTGTACCTTCAGGTCCTAGCCAATGTATAATTTACCTTCAGGTTTATTACTTTAATCCTGGTGTCATAAACTTTCATTTCTCGCGATTAACTATATTCAGAGGGAGATGGCTTGGATTGAGATGACTCGCAAATTCCTTTCACAATTGGTTTTGCAAATGGAGATCACCGAGATGACTGCTGTGAGTTGACATTGACTTCGCAATCGGTTTCGCAGGAGGATGAAGATGAAGAACTGGATCCGTACACAGGATTGTTTGATGATGAGCAGGCGAGAGTTTTGAGAATTAAAGAACAGCCTGAAGATCCACAGCAGGTATAATTAATATTAATATTAATATTAATAGTTAAGTAGATAATAAACTTATAAACATAAATATTATCTGTTTGTATGAACTTAAATGGTGAATATGTATGGTGATATTTGGTAATAGAATCATGAAACTAATATAGGAAGGCATGTTAATCGGCTTCAAAAGCATCCGTTAAATGAAGTAAGAAGTCTGGTGAAGCAGTTGGTGAGGGGTGTTGCATTCGGATGGTTTTGAAACTTGTGGAAAGTTGATTGTGGAACTGTAGATTGTTGTTGAACTTGTGTTTGTTAATTGTTATAGGAAATGGAAAGAGTTGGTGGATGAATTGGTTGGGTCGAAAAACGGTGATCATGCACAAGCTACTCACGAGGGTAATGGTTTTTGTTTATGTTTTGTTTTATGCATATGTAGACTTATTCTGATGCTCATTTTGGGATCCATAACCGGCTGAATCATATTCTGATTAATGCATGCTTATCTTCTGTTCATTAAATTTAGAATCTCCATCAACAAAATCATTACAAAAGTTATTTTGTTATATTGGTACAGGACTTTTTATCTATCAATGTGTAGGACCGGTTTTGACTCCCGAACGATTGTGAACCGATACGTGTGACGTGCGGAATCCGTACACGTACGTGGACCGAACACAAGAACGTAATACAAACGTGATTCTATTCAATATACGACAAGTACAAAGCACCACGAATCACCTTGAGCACTTTCTCTCTCTACTTTCTCTCTCTAAGCACCAAGCTCCAAATCTCTTAAATGGCCAAAAGTTCTAAATCTAATGCATAAGCCTCCTATTTATAGGCAAATGATATAAGGGATTTCCCCTTATTTACAATAATGCCACCTTGCCCTTTTTTCCTAAATATTACACTATAAAGCTATGCTTTCTACTAAATCTTGCTACGAACTGGATTGACGAAGGTGATCGACATTACTGCACTAACAGACTCCCCCTTGGATATTGCCGCAGTCAATCTTGTAGCGTCTTGTCTTTCTCTCTCTCTGAGTCTTCTTGAAGCTTTATTACATCTTTAGCAACATAGACTCCCTCTTTCTCAAACAGACTCCCCGTGGATCTGTCTTCGGCTTCAGCTTCTCCCCCTCTCGTTAGACTCTTTGACTTCAGGATCCCCCTATCATCAAGCTTCCGTGCTTTTGGGATCGACACCTGGCTTTCCGGATACAAGCTCCCCCTTGCGTCGAGCTCGTCTTCAGACTCCCCCTTAGACTAGGCTATCGGGATCGTAGTCTGGAAATTTTATCTGCAAATCTCAAACATCTATAAGTAAAAACATTTTGAGCATCCAGGAATAGTTACCTGGCTCTTAAAAAACTTTTTGAATCAAGAACCTGGCTCTAAAATATAATAATATGAATATATCTAGGATTAACTTGACTCCACTCCCCCTATCAAAAACTTTATAGATTTGACGATTTAAGAATCCAAATTCGTAACCTGACTCTTTACACGGATTTTAAAACAATTTGAACATCCAAAACCTTCACGATTCATCATCCAAGTCCAACTTAATGACCTTGGAGATATCACAAACGGTTTTTGATTTTTGATTTTAAAAATTCAAGTTTCAACTTAATGAACTTGTTTTATTTTCAGAAACACGTTCAGCATACTTAGATTTTGAAACTCAGCTCTTAGACATCGGTTGTTGAAAATAAAACAAAATCTTTTTGTAATTTTCTGAAACATAAAGCAGTTAAAGAAATATTTACAAACATATTTACAGACAATATTTTTGTTTGAGTTCGAGTCAGAGGATCATATCAGTTTATGACAAATCACTAGCACCGTTGAGCTTTAAACACTTTAAGTTCTAAACAATTCACTTAGATTATCAGTATACTGATCCACTTAAATTTTCACACAAAGTTCAATTGATTCGAGATACGAGATTAGTGTTTTAAAGACTTAAACTTATTCGCGTGTCCCACCTCAGAATATACTCCCGTATCAAGATTCCCTAGATTCAGTCTTACAGGTGAGTATACCAATTTGATATCTGTATTCTGGGTTAGTGCGAGACCTTGAGAGCTCAGGTATGAACTTCCGTTCAGTCAAAGAGATGAAGGCTCGACTTTAGGTGTGTCCCCCTTGGGGATCTTCTTTACAACTGCACTTGAATTACATCTTTCGATATTTTTCAATTTTTATGTAGAGGGTAAGCTTTAAAAGCGCGTAAAGTATTATACGAGGTCTAGGCCATTGCTTCCGCAATATCAGAAGACCAGGTATAATACCCCAGATATTAAGCAGTATAAAGACCTAGTATCTCAGAATCAGGCAATCTTTCAAACAAGATTTCGGGGGTTACCCATATATCCGAGAGATGTTCCCCACGAGATAAGCAAGTATTTAATATTTAGGTTTATATCTCAAAAACAATCTACTAAGCGTGTAAAAACCTAGTGGCATATCATCAATGAGACCGTTTATCACATTTTAACTTTCCAATTCTTTAGCATACTGTGATTATCTACTGATGTGCTATCATTTCCTCTTTTTACACACAACTCATTTTTGAATTTTATCATGTTTTTTGCTTTTTCAAATTTTCAAATGTTTTTGGATTTTTTGACAACGCCTTTTACTCCCCCTAAAATTCAAAACAGTTAAAGAAAATTTGACAACCTGATACTGATAGCTTTGTCTCGCCATCCATTTTCTGCTTCACATGCTCTAATTTGCAGAAAATATACCCCCATGATTTACAACACATTGTCATTTTACAGTTTAAAAACCGTTTTTCAATCTTGTGAAATTAATCATGTTTGTTCAGCCGTGAGGGTTTCGGCATATTCACTCAACACATTTTTGTAATTTTTGATATTTTACAAAATTTAAAAACAAACAAATCAAACATGAGCAGACAAGCAGTGAACATCTAAGCATGTGTAAACATGTGTGTGCAATGGATCGGATGGTCATTCAATCGGATGTGTTTATCCAATAAAGATCACATCAATCAAGACATGTGCATTTGGATCGGATAGCTATCCGATCGGATGGTCATCCGATCGGATTGTCATTCGATCAAACAATTAAGATCAAAAATGAAAACCCTCATGAGAATGCTTTTGGATCGGATGGCCCTCCAATCGGATGGTCATCCGATCGGATTGTCATTCGATCAGCAGTTCACCAAGAATGATTATCCATAAGAAGGTTCACTTGGATCGGATGGTCATCCGATCAGATTGTCGGATAATCGAATGATTATTTATTCCAAAGACAGTTAAGCACAGACATATGAGAGTGTCTTGGATCGGATGGCCCTCCGATCAGATGGTCAGCCGATCGGATTGCCCTTCGATCAGCTTGTCAAAATCAATTTGAAAAAACATGTTATTTTTTTCGTTTTTAAATTTTTAAATTTTTAGGTTTTTTTTTAATATTGTTTATTTATGTACAGAAACAAACTAACTCCCTGTTTCTTAGTGGCAGGGACCAGCAGCCTTCTCCTCTAGTGCCAGGCGGCTCCGATACTCCTTTAGTTGACATTCAGTTTTCTTCGGGAGCACCTGCACATATACAAAACTCAATTACTTGAATAATTCAGCCCAAGTCTGTTTGACCTTAGGCATTTCAACACAAAATTCATTCAATGATGGAAAATCTTTGTCATTTTGTACAAAAACTTTTTCATCTTTGACTTCAACTTTTTCGTCATTCACCGAAATCACTTGTTTCTTAACCACCCAGTTTTGTCCTTTTGAAGCACTTCTTTTGTAAAATCGTGACTCGTTTTGATTATTTTGATTTTGAACAACAACTTTTGATTTCCAAAACTGGTTTGGTTTTGTCATATCGACCGATGTTTTCCAACTTTGTGTTGTTCTTAATCTGGGTGTGTGAGAATTCTAGGTTGGTCTTGAGTCAAACCTAGTCTGGTTTGATTTCCAAGTTTGATTCGAAGCAAACTTGTTTGTGTTGTACCTCCAATTTTGTTTTGAATCAAATCTGGTAGATCTTTGTTTCACATCCTCAGATTTCTGTTTTTCAACATCAACAGGCTTTGGGTTTGGACACTTGCGTGCAAGATGTCCAGTTTGATCACATTTAAAACAAGTTTTCCTTGAAACATCCTTAGCCTGTTGTTGTTGTTTTTTCTGAGCATAGAACTCTTCATTAGACTGTCGTCTAAATTGGAGTTCTTTCTCTTCTTCCGAACTTTTCCCATGAACGAAATCATTTTCTTTTGAAAATTTTGCTTTTCAAAATTTTTATCTTGATTTTGTTTCTTTTTATAACCCAACCCAGCCTTCATGTTCTTCTTTTTATAGCTTGGTTTGTTATAAAAAGTTTTCTTGTTATTCCCAGTGTATTTTGAAATTTCTAACTTTTCAATTTCTACCAGTTTGAACACTTTGTCAATTTTATCCACAATCACATTCTGAATCGGGAACTCGTTATCTGAGAATAATTTGTCCAATCCAATCATGGTATAAGCCAATCCTTTTGGATCATCATTCACAACTTTCTCATATTTTGAATGTTTAAGATAACTATCATGAAAACTTCCCTCATTTTCATCATGTGATTCAGACTTACCTTGGGTAGATTCATCTCTCAAAACGCTTTCAACAACCTTACTTACCACCTCTGAATCATCAGCATCATCAGATTTGGTGTAAATCACATCGATATTTTCAGGTAATTGGTCAACCATGTTCAGACCTTTTGCCACCTTTTCCTCATCATAAAACATGTAATTACCTCTCAATGGTGGTGGCACCTGATGATATTCTGAACCAATACCTTTTTTATTCTTTTCAGAATCTTTGTCATCTAGTGTGATGTTGAAAATACGTTCGAGAATGTACGAAGAACTATGATAACTTTGAAGTTTTGTAACAATTTTTTTCTTTTTCAACCAAAACTTGTTTGAGTTTAGCAACTTCATCAATATATTTGTTTAACTCCTGTTGCTTTTCTTCAAACTTTTTCTCATAAAGTCTTGTTGTTGTTAAGTTTTCAGACAATCTTTCATCCATACATTTGACTTGTTTCTTCAAAGTATCATAAGTTTCTTGTACTCTATGACTTGACCATTTCATTTTATCGTATTCCTTTTGTAAATCTTGAAAATTATTATCCTTTTGAACACAATCTTCACAGTTTTCCGAACACTTTTGTTTTAAAATCTCATTCTCTTTTTCAAAATCTTGACATTTCAGTGTCAGCTTTTCAATCTTTTGTTTCAAAACTTCTTAATTTTCAATCATTTCTTTGCATTTTGTTTTGAAAACAGTTTCGATTTTATTTAATTCAATATCTTTTGATTTTATCTTTTCGTCTTTCTCAGTACAGGCTTTGCACATTTCTATGCAATTCCTGCACTTATCTTCAGTTTTATCGACATTTTGATCATTGTTTAATAATTCAGAAGATTCAGTTGGAATTTTTACCTCGGTTTCATCTGGCACTTTTGATTCTTCTGTTTTCAACTTCTGATCTTCATCATTCTTTTGTTTGTTCTCATCAGCATCCCCTGCTGTTTTCTTCACCTCTTCAACCAGCTTCTCAATCTCTTCTTCTTCCTTCTTTCTCAACTCCATCACCTTTGGTAAACTCGCCTCAAAAACTTCTTTTAAACGTTTAAACAAATTTGCTTCATAATCTTTCTCAGATAATCTCCTCGTATGAAACGTGTCACGATCTGGAAATATGTTGTCACTGCATCGAAATTCACCTTCTTAGGATCAACCACTGGATTACCTTGCGGATCCTAATAACATTCTCGCTTAGCATCCCATCTTTTTGCTTTTTGTGCTTCCTTAAAAGGAGCATACAGCTTTCTGATTTCAAAACTAGCATTATCTCTCTGCCATCGTTTATCATCAACAACTTCAGCTACGAATGCGGATCCAACATAATCTTCTTCTGGAAGAACCTTGCTCTAGTCATAACCCTTGTCATCCTGAATAACTACTAGAGCCCTCGACTTTTCTTTTGATGAACGTTCATCGATTTGCTTTTGATTCATCTTTGATGACCCGCTGTTACGATGATAAATTGCTTTCTGATAATAATCATCTTTGAATGGATTCACAGCTTCATCAGTTTGCCTGTTTATGCATTCTCTCTTGAAGTGCCCTTTCTGTTTGCACTTGAAACAGGTAACTTTCGATTTATCGAATCCCATTTTTTGTATCAACAGTTCCAAAACATAATCTTCCGGTGATTTCCATAAAGCTTTGTGCTCTTCTCATAGCGCTAGCCATGCACCATTTTATGTCTATCAGGTCCATCTCCTCTGGATCGATCTGGTCATAATCTTCCTTAGTCATATTCGGGTTTCCAACCTTACCCGCGATCAGGCTTTCGTACGATTCCAGGACAGATGCTAAAAACACCATTTGTTGCTTGGCAGCTTTTGCATTCAGACTTTGAGAGTTTTTCAGATCTATGGCGATATTGCATTGAACAATGTTCGGATTTGACGAATTTGAAGCGAATGAATGATAACCCAAATCCTTTGAAAAACTATGTTGGGGTGAATCCTTTGAACTTCCTGCACTATATGCCGTCTTTGATGCTTGATCCATCATGCTTCTTCTGTAGTATAGATCGACATTTTGTTGATACTGTTGATTTGCCATTTTGTTCTGCTTTTGTATTTCTAATTCATGGCCTTCAAGCTTCTCAATCAACCAATCAAGTGTCACTTTACTCATATCATTGCTGTGTTTTGAGTATCATGACATAGTTTGACCAATCGTTTTCATTTGGAAGAGCTTCAATCAACCTGTCAATGATCTCTTCATTATCTTTGGAAACACCAAACCTCTCCAGTTCGAGTTTAAGATGGCAAAATCTTTCAGTCATCTGAGGTACGGTTTCACCTTTCATGCATGTAAACAAATCAAATTCTTTTTTCAATAACAAACGTTTGTTTTTGATAATTTCCTCACCACCTGTGCATTTTCTCTCTAAAGCCTCCCACAAACCTTTAGAAGTAGTTTCATCAAGTAATGAAATAATATCATCTCGAACCGATTGATACAGCAATGTAATCATTTTTTGTTCAACACACATGTGTTTTACTTCTTGTTCAGTGAATTCTTCAATTGTCAATAAGATTCCACCTTGTTTTGTTGGTTCTTTATATCCTAACTTCAATTTTAACCAACTATCATGAGCGAATTCTTTTACCCAACCCTCAAACCGCTTTTTCCACCAGTTATAATCCTCGATATTCATTAATTTCGATGGTTTTTGTTGATTTCCGTACACATTATCATATTTCAAACTGTCTGAAATCGTTTTTGAAATGCTGCTAGTCTCCGACTTTGTTTCAGAAGTGTAAGCATTATAAAAAGTGTTGTAAAACTCTTCGCCAACGTCTGACATCTTCGAATTGTGTCTTGATATTTGCACCTTGTATATTACCTGCAAAGATTTACCAAACAATTTAGCACATTTATATCAACTAATCAATAAACCCTCTTGAAAGATTATATTGGGACTGATAGACAGAATTATCTTCAAAAATATTAGACCAAAAAAATTTAATGGAATGTTAATGTTCTAATGGGCCGAGAGATGCAACAATCAAATGACTTCGTATTGGGCCGAAACAATCCTTCTCAAATAATGTTCACATGTGATAATCTGATAGTTTAAACTAAAATCTATTGGGCCGATGCACTTTGTAATGGGCTGCCACCAATGAAACCTTAATGAATCACATGAGTTGTCAACAAAAATCACATGGATCGCTACTCAGTGAATGTCTTACTGACTTTGTATTGGACCAAGTTCCTGCTGATATTAAATGCACATGGGTCTTTAAAATGGCCGACCACCATTAGACAAATTGATATTATTGAGACTTTGAGCTTATCAGCAATCAGATGCAACTATAATGAATTTTTATAAATTGCTGACAACTGTTAAATGATTCAGTCAATGTTGCTACTAATATGAATTCAATTGGACCAAGTTTATAGTGGACTGCTATGATATTAAATTTTGCCGACAAACATCACATGCAAGCTTTAAAGGGTTCGTCAAATCTGAAAGGTTCGTTGAATAAGTGAGGGTTCGTTGAGAAGTAAAGGGTTCGCAGAAGGATTCTTCGTCAAAGAAGATTGTTCGTTGTAACGGTTCGTCACAAAGACTAATGGTTCGTCGCCCGGATTACCCCTCGATCGGATGGTCATCCGATCGGATTGCCATCCGATCGGTGAACATCAACAGCAACCGTACAACAGAAACAAGTGTGTTTAGGATCGGATGGTCATCCGATCAGATTGCCATCCGATCGGTGACCAATCATGATAAATGACAGCATTTAATGTTTCACAATGTTTTAATCCAACTGTTCGTCAAGATAATTGTTCGTTGAGATGAAAAGATACTATTTGAGGGTTCGTCGATTGGATATCCCTTCGTCAACTGCAACAATACAACAAAACAATTTAGATGCTTTGGATCGGATGGTCATCCGATCGGATGGCCATCCGATCCGTGACTAACCATAACAACAGCAGCTGCAATTTTTAACATTTTCGGACCAGAAAAACTTAGATTTCTCTCAAACCGTTTGGAGTTTTGATCTGAAATTTTGTAGGCTTGAACAATGATTATTTTCGCACAATATACCAAAAATCAGCCAATTTTATCCATAAAAGCCATGTTAATTTTGCATTTTTCTGTCAAAAACGTGAATAAAATGAGAAGATGAAGAAACTAGACAAATCTGATGCAAATTTGGATCTGAAACTGAAGAAATCTCGTCGAATCTTGTGTGTTTGATCTGTGCAATCGAGCTCCTGCTCTGATACCACTTGTAGGACCTGTTTTGACTCCCGAACGATTGCGAACCGATACGTGTGACGTGCGGAATCCGTACACGTATGTGGACCGAACACAAGAACCTTGTATTACGTGATTCTATTCAATATACGACAAGTACAAAGCACCACGAATCACCTTGAGCACTTTCTCTCTCTACTTTCTCTCTCTAAGCACCAAGCTCCAAATCTCTTAAATGGCCAAAAGTTCTAAATCTAATGCATAAGCCTCCTATTTATAGGCAAAGGATATAAGGGATTTCCCCTTATTTACAATAATGCCACCTTGCCCTTTTTCCTAAATATTACACTATATAGCTATGATTTCTACTAAATCTTGCTACGAACTGGATTGACGAAGGCGATAGACATTACTGCACTAACACAATGTTTGAAATATATTCAGACCGAGGAAAAGGAGAAAAGATTATGGATTTATCACAAGAAGGAGGTGATTTATATATATGCAGCAATCAAATATAAAAGGTCTCAAAGAGGTTAAGTTGTCTAACTTTCCATCGCATGAATTTATGTCCCTTTCTCTAATCTATCTTCAATTGAAGTTTTTAATTTGTTTGATGATGTTATACCCAGTAGGTTACTAATGATGTTCAATAGGCTGAATCTTTGATTGCAAGTGGAATGTTAAAGCGTTCAACTGCTATGACAAATTCCAATATTCAGTCGAGGTATGGCATTTGTTTGTTAGGAAGTAATATTGTTTTTATTTTCTACTTACAATATTAAATATATAAATATGATTTTTCACTTGTATTTTTATATTCTTCCAGCTGTTCACAATGCGTCATAAACATTCATTGTGATCTTGATAACCTTGATGAAGATCAGTCCCGCACTGCTATATTGACCATAGTTGATCGCTTAGGAGCTGATAGATAAAAGAGGACTGGAAATCAGGTGTCAGTTATTGCTGCTTTTAGTTTATGCTATTTCACATATTAGTTGAAATATATGGGATGCATATAATGTGATTGCTATATGCTCATATCAATTATATGATGAGCCTTTTTATCTTCTTGATAGGGAGCTAGATTGCTAGAAAGCAATTTTATCAACAACACGTCTATGGTTTTCGGATTATGTTTGAGGGTATGCATAAGACCTTGATTAAGGTAGCGTTTAGTTTGTGCTTAAGTTAGAATCAGTTATCAGTTTTGATAATGAAATAACGACAAATGAACAGTGACTTTTTAAAACAATTTTTGCATATTACAATTACACATCTGTTTAATGACAAACATCTGTTTATGGCCAAACATCTGTTAAGGTCAAACATCTGTTTAAGCCCAAACATGTGTTTATGGTCAACATATGTTTAAGGTAAAACATCTGTTTAACTCCAAACATCTGATATAGAAGGCCAAACATCTGTTTAAGGCCAAACATCTGTTTAAGCCTGAACAGATGTTTAAGTTAACCATAAGTTAACCAGATCCACCGTGTTCTCATATTTTAGCATTGTTTTCCTCTTCAAAACATTGTTCAACCTAACATGGGTTTCCATCCAACTATTGACCAAAAGTCAAACGGATGTTCAAACCACTAATTGAGTTATTCAAACGTCTATTGAATACTAAATGAGATGTTGACCATAAGTCAAACAAATGTTGGCCAAAAGTCAAGCAGATGTTCAAACCACTGATTGAGATATTCAAACGTCTGTTGAATACTAAATGAGATGTTGACCAAAAGTCAAACAGATATTGATCAAAAGTCAAACGAATTGACCGGTAGATGATTTCAAAGATTTGAGCTGTTGTGGACAGTTATTGATCAATTGTGTTATATTTGTTGTTGATTTGACCTTTGAATTTGCTTCTTTTTTAGTGAAGTAGTGTTTGTTTCATTTCGTTTCCCCTAATTTTTTTGTTTGTTCAGGTTTGATCTTGATGTAGCTTTCTAAGTTTTCTTGCTTTGAACAATGCCTAAGGTATATTTTTTTAAAAGTCTGCTTTAGTTGATGTGTATTTTAGGAATGGCCAGATGTCACTCGACTTTTCCATCTTAATACCTCTGGTATTAGTGGCATGATAATGACTATCTAAAATGCATAATGCGAAGCAACTATTCAGTTGTCTTTTTTTATAATAGACTATTATGCTTTGGTTGTTATATTTGTATAAATATCCAAACCTGCTTTGTTTAATTGAAGATTTGTGGTTCTCATGTGTCCTCCATTAGTTATCGAACGAACTTAAACATGAGTATATTAAACCATCATTTACCCTAAGTACCGGGAGACTTATTATTAACTTTATATGACCAGCGTTTCTCAATTATGCGCAGATGAGGTTGTTGCATGCTTAGTGGCATGGCTTGGCAGTGTTCTCTTGTGTGTTTTGCATTCAATCCACGGTGGTTGTGAACTGTGGTTGTATCAAAGTTCAGTTTCGAAAATAGATCGGTGTCATACAGTCAGTACAACAATGTGGACATTTGTATAAAGCATCAGTGCTAGATTGTATTTAATCTTTGCTTGATTGTCTTAAGATTATTAACCATGTTTGTTATTTGTTTGTTATTTAAATGATGTTCCCTTTCTTTATAATCCATTTTTAATTAAATCTTAAAAACTGTATAAATTGACTAATAAAATGTGGTATGCATGGTTTTCTAAACACCACCCGTGTTTACACACGGGTTTTACTACTAGTACTTTATAATAAAAGAAACCAATAAGGGACACATGTTATTAATTGAAGTCATCTAATTTTTATTCTTTTCTACCAATTTTAATTAAAATATAATTATACTATTGTATAAGAGATAATTTACTTGAAATATTATCTATATCTATATTCAATTATATAATTGAATTTAATATAAATTTAAACAGGAGATAATACAATATTTGGAAATGTTCATCATATAATAATAAGAGTAAATTGTCATTTTAGTCCCTGGGGTTTGATCAAAATTGCCAGTTTAGTCCAAATAGTTTTTTTCTTGCCATTTTAGTCTAAATAGTTTTGTTTTCTGCCATTTTAGTCCTTGACTTTTGTCTTTTTTGCCATTTTCATCCAACCCACTAACTCAATTCAAAAAAATTTAGTTAACTTAGGTGAATTTTGGTCAAACCACATTTTTCTTACTTTTTGTGCAGGTGCGATGGTATGGGGATAGTGTTGTGCCGGTTTACAGTGAAGATGATGGCGGTGGTTGTTGGTTTTACGATGATGGCGGTGGTGTTGGTTGATGATGTGGTGGCGAAAAAGTGAGCGGTGGTGGTGGAAATGGTGGGTGGTGTTGGTGGTGGGGTGGGTGGGTGGGTGTGTGGTGACGGTGCAGGCAGGTGGTGGCGATGATAGAAGGTTGTGATGGGGTGGGTGGTGGTCGATGAAAATGGCAAAAAATAACAAAAAGTCAAGGACTAAAATGACAGAAAACAAAACTATTTGGACTAAAATGGCAAGAGAAAAACTATTTGGACTAAAATGGCAATTTACTCTAATACTAATTACAATATTAAATGTCAACAGTGTTCATTCAACGTATAATAATAATTACAATATTAAATGTCAACAGTGTTTATCAATTTGGATCTATATAATTTGAGTCGAATTTTGTATTTGAAATTTTGAATTAAGTTAGCATAATAGAATTTACGTACACTTCATTAATCATTATTAAGAGAGAATCAATACCAATCAAAGCTAATTATCATTACATTCGGGTCAAGTTTAGTTGAAGATGGACTTCTATCCATCAGTTTTTTTAAAGATACAACTTTGTATTATTATTTGGTATATAAAATTAGATTTATTTGTGCAATACGTGTGGTTTTTAAAGACAATTTTTTTATTATCTACTATACAAATTTTAAAGATATAATTTTTTTATTTAGTATACAAAAAGATTTATTCAACTCGTGCAACACATGAATATTTTTAAGATGTGACTTTTTTTATTATTTAGCATACAAAATTACATTTATTCAACCAACGAGGTTTTTTAAAGATATAACTTTTTTTTATTATTTACTATTTAAAATTACATTTATTCAACCCGTGTAATACACAAGGTTTCTAAAGATATAACTTTTTTATTATTTGGTATATATATGTGTGTGTGTGTATATATATATATATATATATATATATATAAACAGGATCATGAGAAACGCCCTAAAGTGTGAGAACGGATCCTGGCCCAACATGTGGCACGCGATATAGGGAAGGGCGGATGGGCTTTTTTGTCTTTTTATATTCTTTTTTTCAATGCATCTCACAACACCGCTTCATTTTTTTGGCGTCTAAGATCTCTTTGGCGTTTAGTTAGATTCAATAACTACCTGGCGGTTTATTGTTTTTTAGATCACGTGCATAGTAAATATTTTGGTGTTTATGGCGTCCCCAAATTCATTAAAATCAATTATTAATTATAACTTCTTTTCGTCCATGGCGTTCCCAAATTCATTAGGCGTTTTTGTAGATTTCAACAGTTCATATATGTTATAAAGGTAAAGAGTACAACTAAGACGAAATCAAACAAAAACTAATAGTCTTCTGTGGATGGTATTACATCAGAGATGTAATCATCGCTTTGTTCATCACTCACATCAGACTCATCATCATCTTGTTCATTGGCGTATAACGCCATAATCTCGTCTCTTCTTTGTTGCATCCTATACTTAAATGTCTTCACAACGTTGGATTTGACATCGTTCGAAGGTGCTAAATCACAGAGCTGTTTAAGAATATGTAGTCTATCTGTGTTCAGCACTTAGTCCATTGTCAATGAATAATCCACCCCGTGTTGATAGCTCACATTGACCGTTCTTGATTGTTCATCCAGACTCCAACTGCTAACTTTTGGCAGATCGGTATCGTCAACATCATCATCATCACATCTTCTGGAAATTTTCTCTCTAATCTTCTTATTACCGTTCGAGTCCTTTCACAATCGTAGGCCACTAGAATCCCAAGGGCTAGAATGTCCCTCTGAACGGCTTCATCCATACTAAGTGTGGCCTTGATTGTCTTGACTTTCACCCTTCTCCTGTCAGAGAACTTTAGGACGAAACGTCTCTCTGACCTCTCAAACCTCCATGCAATAGCCTGAGCCATTTTTTTAAGTTGTATACCGTTTTAGACATTGTGTGGCGTGTTTAGTGAGTGTGCGGAGTGTGAAGCTTTGTTTAGCTGTTTTACTTATATAATGAGCTTTTTTTGCGCCAGGTAGATATATGTTTCTGGTGGTAAAAAACATCAGTAATTATTTTTTTGATGTGTATTTTGTGTATTAATTGTTGTGCCATGTAGGATGCAGGCCTATAATGTGACAGGTAATTATGGCGTTTTGAAAAGATAAATAAATTCAATTACGATAAAGTGGCTTTTAATATAATGAATGTTAGTAATAAAGTTTTTCGTCGTTTCAGTTACTGTTTGCAGTTACTGTTTTGTTCAGCTTCATCTGTTGAGGCTGTAACACTTCCCATCTTATCAGGGTTTGGCGTTTTGTTTTTAATCGCGTTTAGATAAAGATGACACGTTGTTTTATACATTGTTTTAATGGCATTTAGTCAATTATTGGTGTTTTTAATAATAATTTGTTAAAGTAATTGCATTATTAGTTTTGGCATTTTTTGCGTTTTATATAGCAACAAGGTGCTTTCCAGTATCCGTTCTCACAGTTTTCATACTATTAGGCGTTTGGTGTTTGTAGTTTCTGGCGTTTTATAAACATTTTTTACAGATATAATGTATTTTATTAGTGGAGAATTAGATAACAAACAACAAAAAATGATCCCCTAAAAAAGAAAATGAAAAAAAAAATGCTAATCTAATTTCTCATCCAAATCTTCACTGTCATCAGCCTTTTATTCTTGATTTTTTTGTGCCTTGAACCTTTGAATACCTTAGCTAGATGCCGATTTTCCTACATAACGCCCATCTTTAGACGAAGTTGATTAGTGGCGTCCTGTATTTTGGTGTGATCTATTGTTGTTTGGTGACATGTGGTTGAAGATCAACGCATGTGTGGATGCTATTATGATCATGGAGTCCAAAATAGCATTTACACTGGTATCGATCCCTTCATGCCATCAATATATCCATCAAGAACAAAGCTCACATAATGACATATCACTGTCATCAGTCTCTTTTTCTTGAATATTTGTCTATCTCATTCAGCAAAAGCTTATAGAGATACCCACCTCAGGCAAGAATCCATTCAGTGAAACTTCATGCAGAACAATACTGAATATCCAAGAAACGAGGTTTGCCATCTGTAGTTTTTTTAACTATTTTGTTGGCGTTTTAAAGTGAGTGGTTTCTAGGAAACATGGCGTTATTTTTGGGTGTGATCAATTGATTGTGCAAATACGATTCTCTTTATAGGATGTTTTGGCGCGTAGTTTACGCGGGATTTTATTATAATAAATGCTAGTAATAAAGTAACCGTCCTTTCAGTTACTATGTGTATTTACTGTTTTGTTCAGCTTTATCTGTTAAGGGTTTAAGACGCCCGATCTTCCAAGTTTGACTTTTTATATTTAATGGCATTTTGTAGACCAAGATAACAAAATACACTAACAGAGAAAAAATTACACAAGAAAAATAGTTTTTATTATTTGGCGTTTTGTATTCAATGGCTTTTCTGGTATTTTTTGGCGTGTTGTAACTAAGGAGAGAAATATAGTACTTTATTATCTAAAAAAAATTACACAAAAGAAAACAAAAATAAAAATTAAAACTCCTCGTTAGAAGGGACTATGTCTGAGAAGTATCCATCACTTCCTTTGTTGGTGCATATTTCGTACGTCTGCCACTGTGCGAATAGTTAGATAGAGCGTGTGTTGAATATTGTATAGAATAGGAGAAAGTTGGACAGGTTTTGATATTGTAAAGGTCAATCCGATCGGATGGCAATCCGATCAGATGGGCTCCTAGTGTTAGTTGTCTATAAATAGGGGGTTAGGGCTCCCATTTGGACAAGCTTTTGGTTCCCAGAGGGGAAATGTTGTCCAACTGGTCTCGTGGTGCTGTAACGTTGAATGATCAATAGAGACCAGATTATAAGTGACTGATCGGTGTCGTATCTATCTTCTACTCCTTTCTTAGTCGTAATAAACGCACTAAACACGTCGTTTATGGACCGAAGCTCCGTCAAACTCACCGGATCCTGGAATCAGCAGTGGTATCAGAGCTACGATACCGATTTAATCGATCTAACAGTCGGTTAAATAACCCAAAGCTCATCAATTTTGGGGTAAACGGGATTTTTGACGTTAAACAGAGAAAATCATCAATATAAAGGTCAATTCACGGATGGATTTTGGAATTGAAGCCGTCAATCTGTTCGGAATTGAATCGTGCACAATCTTGTGAAGGTTCATCATGAAATTCACACAAGTAAAGATTCTGAATCGAAAAAACATGCTTTGGAGTGTTCTTGAGTTGTTAGAACATTTCCGTTCGGATGGCAATCCGATCGAATGACCATCTGATCCACATCACCATCCGACACTTGTGCCCTCCGACACTTGTGCCATCCGACACTTGTGCCATCCGACACTTGTGCTATCCGACACTTGACATTCGACCAGATGATCAAATGCCTAAAAAAGGCATTTTTTAATCGCAGTGACGAGGAGAGTCTCCAGAAAAAATTCTTGACATTCGACCAGATGATCAAATGCCTAAAAAAGGCATTTTTTAATCGCAGTGACGAGGGGAGTCTCCAGAAAAAATTTGGTGATTGACAATTTTTTCGGGTTTTTAACGACCAAGCTGGGTTGTTCGGGGACACCGTCGGGGGCTTCAGTGTACATATTTGACGATGCGATCACAGATTGTGGAAGTTAGTGGGGTAGTCATGATACTGGTGCAGAATGTTTATCATTCAGGGTATCTGACTATTTATGGGCCAATTTGTAAAATCCGCAAAGACGAAAAACTGTCAATTGTGGCGAATAATGTAATATTCTAGTTTTGGTCAAGTTTTTCGGAGAAGAGATTTGAAAACTGAATTCAGTTTGAGGGGGAATTCAGTAATAGAGACGTCGGAATTTGCAAAAATGAGGGGGAATAAAAATTTCACTGTCGTATGATGAAATTCCGGCATTTTTGAAATTTGTGACACTGCAACTGTATTCGGGTAGTTTCGACTTCAGATTGTCAAGGGGAATGTGAATCTGATCGTAGGTGAAAGCTTCCGAGATCAAGATGATCTGAGGTGTTAATATCTGATCGTGGACGAAAGCATCAGAGATCTGAGAGTGATCGTAGATGATAGCTTCTGAGATCTGGATTATCCGAGGAGATGAATCTGATTGTGGACGAATGCTTCAGAGATCGGATTACATTACCAGATGATTTGTTTTCCGATGAAGATTTGCTGATTGTGGAGAATACCATTTACACGGATCTGTCATTCTTATGGTGCGTTAACGTGGATCACGGTAAACGGGATATCAGATCTTTATGGGGAATCACGGATTTGAAGTTAATCGGTGGGGTATTTGAAGTTTCTATCAATTGTCGGTTGAGTTTTTGTACATTCTTAGATCGAGCAGGCGGAATGCGAGATCGTGGTGCTTACTTGTGATATCAAACACTGAGCTCGGATGCGGTTAAAGTTGTAACAGAGGATGCCGCATTGACTAGTTTCAAGTTGGTGATTGTTCGTGAAGGTTGCAATTTAGCAAATCAGATGAGAGTCGTAAACTGTGCAAAAGACCTGAAGATTCATTCCAGGGGGAATTCGTGCTTTACTTTGGCAAAAGCAAACCCGAATCATCAATCGAGGGGGAATATGGATAGTCAGATTTCAAGATACCTGATTGTAGTTGCAGAAAATTTGAAGATTACAGAATATTCAAACACGGCTCAAGGTTCTCAAAGTTTTAAAGACGATTCGACAGTGACATCCGAGGGGGAATCTATTGGTACATATTTCGTACGTCTGCCACTGTGGGAATAGTTAGATAGAGTGTGTGTTGAATATTGTATAGAATAGGAGAAAGTTGGACAGGTTTTGATATTGTAAAGGTCAATCCGATCGGATGGCAATCCGATCGGATGGGCACCTAGTGTTAATTGTCTATAAATAGGGGGTTGGGGCTCCCATTTGGATAAGCTTTTTGTTCCCAGGGGGGAAATGTTGTCCAACTGGTCTCATGGTGCTGTAACGTTGAATAATCAATAGAGACCAGATTATAAGTGACTGATCGGTGTCGTATCTATCTTCTACTCCTTTCTTAGTCGTAATAAACGCACCGAACACGTCGTTTCTGGACCGAAGCTCCGTCAAACTCACCGGATCCTGGAATCAGCATCCTTCTTCTTCTTCTTCGGAGTCTTCTTCTAGTCTTTCATCCAAGTCGTCACTTTCACTTTGATTGGCTTCTTGTTTTTGTAGATTTTGAAGCATCCATTTGAACATGTCTTGCATCAACACCATTTTTATGTCCATGTCTGTGTTCAAGCATTTGGCGTTGTGTAACTCTTCCATGAATCCAACCCCCTACTTGGTCATGATGTCTTTAAGCATGTAGTCTTCTGATGTGTGCTAAATAGACTATAAAAATTAACTAAATAAGACTCTCTATGCTAGACACTACAAAGCTTTAATTCTAGACTCGACCAAAAACCACACAATCGACAAGTGTACCGATCAATGTAGTATAACCCTAGGAAGTCCGGATATCGAACCACGAGACTCTATTTATCACGTAAACTAGACTCTAACAGACACTGACATACACGACTTAAAATGTTTATTTGTTTGGGGAGGGTACGGAAAAACTAAGGAAATCTATATTAAACTACTAAATTAACTAAAGCTAGACTTAATACGAATGAAGACTAAGGGCTTTTCTTATATGGAGAGCGAGACCACCTAGACAAGAATCCTGGATTACTTTTAAAGAATTACTGATTAAGTTAAATGCATGAATTATGGAACCGAGATCTTAAAGTACTAAACCTATTAAGAACCAACTAAGCCCCTCGACCCTTCTCAAGGAGAAACCTGTGGAACTACCTAGGCTGTTAATCCTACCGGTTATTGGACGCCTTTCCAGTTGTCTAATTATTGTGTAAGTACCCTAATGTTGACCTACTCTTTTCCAATCATAGATCTAGGGTAGTTTGAATTAATTAACTTGACTTGATAGACTAATAAAACCGACAGGTCAACTAAGACACGACCTTTTCCATGGACTATCTAAAGCAATTCGCCGGGTAAGACCTACCAATAGCCCCTCACTTTCCAGGTATTAGGACTAGTAGAACACTAAGACTTAGCAAATTATTACCAATTACTTCTAGGGGTTATTGGCCAATTCCACCCTAAAGAATTAAGATCTATTACGTGATATAGACACTCACCAAGATCTAAACCCTAGCATGACTCTATGTTGTGATAAAGACCGTCACTAAGAATCATACGAAGCAATTGACAATAATAAACCAAATTAAAGTACGCATATGCATCAAATCAATAAAACAAACTCTTTACTAAACACAATTTATCCATAGCATTCATGCAATTAACGAAAAAGGTAAAAACTTCATATCAATCCATTCATCAAGTCTAGGTGGCTTAAATGTTTTTTAACCGAGAATCATGGTCTTAAAAACAAATAAACAAAGTCGCTTAACTGAGTTCATTGAATCAAAACTAAGAACGAAGAAAAGAAACAATTTAGGAAGGTAAAACCCGTCAAGGCTTCAACTCTTGCGCTCCTAGCTTCTCCCCAATAATTCTGGAACTTCAAACCATGCAAAACAGCTCTGCCAAATAATGTCTTGTGCTTCCCTCTAATGATAATTCGTCCCCTCCGCATGTGCGGCTCTTATCAAGGAAATTTATTCCTATCCCCACCGCCAAATAAATGGGCTTGGCCCAGTTAGAATATTATGTCACCCAAAACAAAACTAACATCGCAGCTCATCTTTTTTATGCGTCCAAAATCTGACACAAGGCCCACTCGAGTTTGCAATATTTGACCGGCCCAAAACAAATAGAATTGAAGTTAGTGGGTATCGTAATGATCCTTAAATAAATACCCTCAGTAGAGGTGTTCAAAATAACCGGTTAATTAACCGTAACCGGTTATTAACCGAAACCGTAACCGGTTAATAACCGATTTAGGAATAACCGGTTAGTGGTTATTTTTAACCGTAGGTTAGTAACCGGTTACAAGTTTTTAGTATAATAACCGGTTTTTTTAAACCGGTTTTTTAACCGATAGACCGGTTAACCGAAAAAATAACCGAAAAATTCAAAAAAAAGGCAAAAAAAACCGGTTTTTAACCGAAAATAACCGGTTAATTAACCGGACCGGTTAAAGTAATTAACCGGACCAGTTAATAAAATAACCGGTTAAAGTAATAACCGGTTAAAGCATTAACCGGTTAAAGTCAAAAAGTCAAATTAACCGGTATAACCGGTTAACCGGTCCGGTTATTTAAATTAACCGGTTTGTGCACCTCTAGTCCCTCACTTAAATAAAATATTCTATCAATCACAAAGAATGTATGGGACATGCTTGCTGTCGTGACTCACAGGAAAGTAAACAACTTTCCTTAAATTAGAAATTCAGCCCACTAACTTTTAATAACTTGTCATAGTAAGGATGCACCTAATTATATACTTTCAGCTTGGTGCAGTTATGGTCCCTCGAACTTATAAAATAAAATAGAGATAGTGGCATCGGCCCACTTAAGGAAAATATCGGCAATTTTAATTCGGTCACTGGCGCCCTACTCTACTCAACTAGCTGGTCATTTTATTTATCACTCGTTTTCACTCCATTCGCACCACGACCTACCAAAACGCATAATAACATAATATAATACTAAAACTAAATAAAACAAATAAAAACTATACAAAAATTATACACTTTACACGGGACAAATATGTGTATTTTACCCCACATCAAATATCCCCACACTTAATCTTTTTTCGTCCTCGAAAAAGAATTATGCAACGGAATCAGAGACGAATAATCACTCGGGTCAAAAGCATAGGTATATTTTATTAAAACCAAAACTTGCGTTAGGCGCGATTGCGAATATACTTGTCCCTTTAAACCCAAGTCCCGTCCTAAGCCCTTATCATGTGATTTTAATTTAAGTGCGGTCAATCTACCTAGGGCCTCACGCTAGAATCTACAGTCCACCTACTCCCGCATCAAGCTTATAGGACTAAAGGAACGATCACTGGACCAATTCCCAACCGTATTATATCAAAACCAAGAGAGGTTACAATCAGATTTTTTTTCTTTTCCATTTTTTTTCATGCTAATGAGCGTAGACGTTGCTTTCCCTAACCAAGAGGCAATCCGGCTGTAGAGTCGCTATCCCCAACTCAGATTACTTAGGCTTCGGTACTTTTTTTCTTTTCTTTGCAAGATCGATTTCACACATCCTAGCGGTAATCCGGCTGTAGAGTCACTATCCCCAACCCAGACTACATAGGAATGCATTATTTTCATTCAGTTTCTAGCTCATCATTTTTTTCTATATTTTTTTTCGCATGATCACAGACTCTAACGGTTTTAACTTATAACGGTGCCCCTTATACTCTTATTGGCAGTTTTATTTTCCCATATCTCCCAGATGAAAACCCACTAGCAGACCGACAATTAAGGTATATTAACTCAAAGGGACTTAAAACCAAACCCGGGCCTATCCACATATCCCTAACTAGACGCAAGCTCGATTTATTTAATCTCTTATTATTATTATTTAAACCCAAGCAAAAATTCATCTTTTCTATCATTTTCCGCTTTAATTTGCAAACTTCTTTATTTCAAAGGACATTTTTCTGATTTTTTCAATTTTTTTTTTGTTTTTTTCAAAAATTTTTAATTAATTTTTTTTTTTTTGGATTTTTCAATTTATGACTCAAGACTCACTAACTAAGACCTAAACGACAGTTTCCCATCCCCACACTTAAGAATTGCATTGTCCCTAATGCAAAGATGGAAACTAACAATAAATACGAAAGAAATAAAATACAGAGAGAGTTGGAAAAGACTTAGCTGGTTAGGACAAAACTCAGTGCCAGCCGTACGAGTCTTGAATCCAACGAACGATCGTATAACATTTCATTCGCGATCGTTACCTAGCCTGCTTGGGTTTATCAAGATGGCAGCTCCGAAATCACCCGAATGGAGATTGAGTATGGGTGGTACAATCCAAACCTGCACAAACACAGCAAAACAAAACCCAAAGCAGTACCGACTCTAAAAACGACTCAAAAACTACTAATTTAGACTCATGGTACAAAATAAAAGACTCAAAATACAAACTCTACAAATGGGTAGCAACTTTTCACATACTTATGGAGGATCATAGAGATGCAGATCACCTCCAAACACACACTCACGGGCTGTAGCACCATTATACCTATCATTGATCAACTCAACCCAAACACTCTTATCTCTCTCACAACCTCTCAACTCCTCACCTGGCGGTTTGAATCTATACTCTTCATATCAAACTCTAACCCCACACTGAGCCTTGCTCAGTGTCTCTATCTTAGATTCTAAATGCACCATTCTCTCCTCTAATTCCTCTACTCTTCTATCCGGTGGATCCCCACCCTTGAGTCCTATCACCTTCTCTAGACTCGGATCACTCATCACCTTCTCCTCATCTCTCTCGTCCTTCTCACACTCCCCCACTAACGATACGGCCTCCACTCTACCACTAGGTCCTCTCGAATTCATAACCTTAAAAACTACCGATTCCTCGCCCGCTCTAAGTGTGATGGTGCCTAAAAAGACATCTATGAGAGCTTTAGCGGTGTTCAAGAATGGGCGTCCTAAAATTAACGGTATGTTTTCATCGGCTTCCATGTCGAGAATGACAAAATCGGCCGGAAAAACGAACTTGTCAACCTTAACAAGCAAATTCTCAACTATGCCCCTCGGGTGTTTCACGGACCTATCAGCTAAGGATAATGTCATTCGGGTAGGTGAAAGCTCGCCTAAGTCTAGCTTCTCGTAAAGAGAAAAGGGCATCAAATTGATGCTAGCACCTAGGTCAGCTAAGGCTACAGTATTGGTGTTACTACCGAAAAGACAAGGAGTAGTGAAAACACCGGGATCGGTAAGCTTTTCGGGAAGCTGATTTGAGACAACGGCCGAACACCCTCCATGCAATGGGACATTCGACAACTCCCCTAACTTCTCCTTATTCCTAAGAAGGTCCTTTAAAAATTTTGCATATTTAGGCATGGACTGGAGTGCCTCAATAAAAGGAAGATTAATCTTCAATTGCTTGAAGATATCTAAGAAGTGCCCGTATTCCCTTGAATATTTTTGATTCCTAAGACGTGAAGGAAACGGGACACATGAAAGGTCTACTAGAGGCGAAGGCCTAACAACTACGGGAGGTTTCTCTACTCTCTTCTCACCTTGAGACTCACCGGGCTGTGCGGTACTTGCTGGGCGCAGCCTCGATTGCACTTTGCCGGTAGCCTCCATCTCTATCTCTTCATCTACAATCTCTTCATCTTCCTCAACTACTCTCTCTTCAACACTAGGGTTCCCTACGGTTTTGCCACTACGAGTAGTAATGGCCTTTACATGAGCATTCGGGTTTGGTTGGGTGTTACCCGCAAAATGACCGGGTAATCTCTCCTCTAACTTCCTAGACATATCACCTACAACCCTTTGAAGGTCTTGGAAAGCGGCTTGGTGGTTCTTAAGCATAAGGTCATGTTCGCTAAGTTTCTTTTGGGTGGTTTGGTCCTTAACAACTAATTGGCTCATCATTGCCTCCATTCTTTCTAGACTACCCCCTATATCATAACTTGAACCCTGGCATGTTTGAACCTGACTAGTCGACCCCCCATCCTTGACCTGCCCATTTGAAGCCCCACCAAAGAATGAACCTTGACCCCTATTTGGATTTTGAGCTATTTGAAAACCAGGAGGTCCATTTGAGCGAAAATTATTATTAAAATTATTATTATTATTTCGCCAACCCGAATTAAAATTACCAAACCCACTAGGTTGACCTCTACCTTGACCCCCTCCTATAAAATCAACTTGCTCCTCACCAACTAGCAATGGACACGTACTTGTATCGTGACCCCCTCGGCAAAACTCACACTTATCTACCTTAGCCTTAATCTCCTTAAGCTCCCTAGTCATGTTTTCCAAAACAGCGGCTAAACTAGGATCCATGGTGACATGGTTCACCCCTCGGGCAGGTGCACTAGTAGTGGTATTAGAATTACCACTTTGATACCGCTGATCGGCTCGCGATTGAGATTGAGACTGGGCAAATGCCTCGAAACGCTCTAAACACTCGGCTACAGTGAGAATACCCATCATGTGACCCCCCACCCCCCGCATTAGTGTCAAATCGATCACGAGTCTCTTGGGTGAGACCGTTATAAAATTTTTCACAAAGAGCCCAATCGGAAAGACCATGCTGGAAGCAACAAGCACAAAGGTTTTGGAAACGCTCCCAAGCAAGGTAATAAGGCTCGTCGGGCTCCATGCGGAAAGAGTGAATTTGGTCACGAAGGCGTGAGGCTTTAGCAAGCGGGAAATACTTGTTCAAAAAGGCTTGACGAAGGCCCGCCCATGTGGTAAAGGTACCGGTTGGTTGAGAGTCCAACCAAGTAGCCGCACGCCCGGCTAGGGAAAATGGGAAAAGCTGAAGGTAAGTAGCATCATTTGGGGCTCCGTGAAGGCTAAAAGTAGCAAGGATACGGGAGAACCAGTTTATGTGGGTCGGGGCGTCCTCGTCCTCGCGGCCATGGAATTAGATGCTATTGGTAATGGCCTGCATGGCATAAGAGGGAATCTGCCATGAGTTCTCGCTAAGTATGGGTGGAACAGTAATGGGTGACGCAAGACCAGTGAAGCCTTGGGTGACTTGTTGGTGAACGGTTTGCCTAGCGTTGGCCATGTGTTCTAGGTCAATGTTTTCCTGGATGCTAGAGGTGCTAAAGGTGGGACTATCGGGTGGGGAAACCTTAGGTGATGTTTTGGGTGACTGAGGTGGGGTGGGTAATGGAGTGGAATCGAAATTGGGAAACTGAGACGTGGATGAAATACTAACCTGTGGGCCTTGGCCCAAACGAGACGATGATGATGACTCGGTGACTGGTGGCTTCGGTGGCGGTCCGTACGAGCGCAGATGTGGCATCCACTACAAGCAAAAACCTGAATGTAAGAAAAGCAACACTAGTCACTATGACTCAAACGAAAATAAAAACACAAATAAAAGACTCAAACAAACTAAACACGTAGGACGTGTATGTCAATAAAGTCTATCAAAGCTAATGAACGCGATTGCCAAGAGTCCCCGGCAACGGCGCCAAAAACTTGATGTGTGCTAAACAGACTATAAAAATTAACTAAATAAGACTCTCTATGATAGACACTACAAAGCTTTAATTCTAGACTCGACCTAAAACCACACAATCGGCAAGTGTACCGATCAATGTAGTATAACCCTAGGAAGTCCGGATATCGAACCACGAGACTCTATTTATCACGTAAACTAGACTCTAACAGACACTGACAGACACGACTTAAAATGTTTATTTGTTGGGGGGGTACGGAAAAACTAAGGAAATCTATATTAAACTACTAAATTAACTAAAGCTAGACTAAATACGAATGAAGACTAAGGGCTTTTCTTATATGGAGAGCGAGACCACCTAGACAAGAATCCTGGATTACTTTTAAAGAATTACTGATTAAGTTAAATGCATGAATTATGGAACCGAGATCTTAAAGTACTAAACCTATTAAGAACCAACTAAGCCCCTCGACCCTTCTCAAGGAGAAACCTGTGGAACTACCTAGGCTGTTAATCCTACCGGTTATTAGACGCCTTTCCAGTTATCTAATTATTGTGTAAGTACCCTAATGTTGACCTACTCTTTTCCAATCATAGATCTAGGGTAGTTTGAATTAATTAACTTGACTTGATAGACTAATAAAACCGACAGGCCAACTAAGACACGACCTTTTCCAAGGAATATCTAAAGCAATTCATCGGGTAAGACCTACCAATAGCCCCTCACTTTCCAGGTATTAGGACTAGTAGAACACTAAGACTTAGCAAATTATTACCAATTACTTCTAGGGGTTATTGGCCAATTCCACCCTAAAGAATTAAGATCTATTACGTGATATAGACACTCACCAATATCTAAACCCTAGCATGACTCTATGTTGTGATAAAGACCGTCACTAAGAATCATACGAAGCAATTGACAATAATAAACCAAATTAAAGTACGCATATGCATCAAATCAATAAAACAAACTCTTTACTAAACACAATTTATCCATAGCATTCATGCAATTAACGAAAAAGGTAAAAACTTCATATCAATCCATTCATCAAGTCTAGGTGGCTTAAATGTTTTTTAGCCGAGAATCACGGTCTTAAAAACAAATAAACAAAGTCGCTTAACTGAGTTCATTGAATCAAAACTAAGAACGAAGAAAAGAAACAATTTAGGAAGGTAAAACCCGTCAAGGATTCAACTCTTGCGCTCCTAGCTTCTCCCCAATAATTCTGGAACTTCAAACCATGCAAAACAGCTCTGCCAAATAATGTCTTGTGCTTCCCTCTGATGATAATTCGTCCCCTTTGCATGTGCGGCTCTTATCAAGGAAATTTATTCCTATCCCCACCGCCAAATAAATGGGCTTGGCCAAGTTAGAATATTATGTCGCCCAAAACAAAACTAACATCGCAGATCATCTTTTTTATGCGTCCAAAATCTGACAGAAGGCCCACTCGAGTTTGCAATATTTGACCGGCCCAAAACAAATAGAATTGAAGTTAGTGGGTATCGTAATGATCCTTAAATAAATACCCTATGTCCCTCACTTAAATAAAATATTCTATCAATCACAAAGAATGTATGGCACATGCTTGCTGTCGTGACTCACAGGACAGTAAACAACTTTCCTTAAATTAGAAATTCTGCCCACTAACTTTTAATAACTTGTCATAGTAAGGATGCACCTAATTATATACTTTCAGCTTGGTGCAGTTATGGTCCCTCGAACTTATAAAATAAAATAGAGATAGTGGCATCGGCCCACTCAAGGAAAATATCGGCAATTTTAATTCGGTCACTGGCGCCCTACTCTACTCAACTAGCTGGTCATTTTATTTATCACTCGTTTTCACTCCATTTGCACCAGGACCTACCAAAACACATAATAATATAATATAATACTAAAACTAAATAAAACAAATAAAAACTATACAAAAATTATACACTTTACACGGGACAAATATGTGTATTTTACCCCACATCATCTTCCTGCGCTCCGTTGTCACATATAACGGTCACCATGTATGTTTCTTCATCAAAACGCCATGATGTGATGACCAGGTCCATTTTTGCATTTGCGTTGGTTGGTCCAAATTTCCTGGATAATCTTCTCATAAGCTTATGTGTTTCATCATATTCGTTATCAAGAGGGATGCCAAGCGATAGGATACCCCTCTGTACCTCTTCTTCCATTTTCAAAATTGCTCTGATTATCTTAACAAACACCCTTCTTCTGTTGTCAAAACGTATGACGAATCTTCTGATTCTTAGGGTGTATCTGCATGAAACGATGATTGGCATTTTTGGCATTTTGGTTCAACTTGGCGTTTTGGTAAAAGATGTTTTTAGAATGATGGATGGAAGTGATGTTAAAGTCGTTTATATAATGATGTTTTTGGCGCGTAATTTAGGAGGGAATTTCTTCTAATAAATGTTAAAAATTGAATTTCAGTTACTGTTTGTTTCTTCTACCTGTAAGTCTGCAACGCATTTTATCACTAAGCTTTGGTGTTTTGTATTAAGGGCGTTTATTCGTTTTGAATGGCGTGTTCTCATTTTAGTTTGGCGTTTTGAATTTGACTGGTAAAAGACCTTTTTACCCTTAATGAAGCGCGTTCACGTAATAAAATTGATGTTATTTACGAAAATGCCACCGCGCCAATCTAGTCCATAGATTGTTTTGATCGGACGATCCACAAGCGTTCTCACTGTTCTCACATTTTTCAGCGTATTCCCTAAATCCTGGCCCTATAATATATATATATAAGGAGAGAGAGATAGAGAAAGAAAGCATAACGTACAATATGCCTTAACGTACGACGCGTACGCGATGACAAATCGTATGTTATGTTTTAAAATAATAAAATTGCATGTACAGTAAAATAGTGAAATCGCATGTACAAAATTAAAAAAATAAAATCGCATGTACATTAAAATAGGGGAAATTGCATGTATATTAATATAGTTTTTTTAATTAAAAAAATTGATATGTTACGTGATTAACAGTGTCTAAGGGTGAGTAATGACTAAACCGTATCTGAAACCGAACTGAAATCAACCAAAAACTGAATTAACTGAAAACTGATTAACCAAAACCTGAATTGACCAAAAACGGTTATCGATTTTGTTGTACCCTCATTTAACCAAAACTAACTGAACTGGACCATTCATATTTTCATATGTTTATAGGTTTTATACCTTCAGTTCGTATATGTCATATCTATACCCCCATTTTATGTATTTATACCTCCATTTCATGTACCTATACATCCATTTCATGTATTTATACCTAAATTTCATGTATTTCTAATCAAAAGTTTAAGCCAAAGTTTGGTTTTGGCTATTAACCGAAATTAAATGAATCAAACCGAAAACTGTCAATCTAACTGAATAAACCAAAATGATTAACTAAAAACGGATTGATTAATAAAATAGACTAATCAATTACCTCGATCTCAGTTGAGGATAATAAGCTAACCAACCGAACAATGCTCACAGTGGCAATGTTTGAGTTTCATATTATATATCTCTATTTCATATATTTGTACTTTCATTTCATGTATTTATACCTCAATGTCATATATTTGTAAGCAAAAGTTTTAGCCCAAGTTTGGTTTTTACTATTACTTGAAATTAAATAAACCAAACAAAAAACTATCAATCTAACAGAATAAACTGAAGTGATTAACCGAAAACCAATTGATTAATAAAATAGACTAACAGATGACTTTGGTTTCGGCTTCGGTTGAGGATAATAACCGGACCGACCGAACCATGCACAACATAATGAAATGGATTACCCGATTACTTTGTTTTTTATGTTTATCTATCACAATGATGCTAAAATAAATATTATATGAAGAAACTACCAAAAACAAGTATCGCAATAAGATGTGTTGCTCCCGCCGAATCGCGCGGACATCCTGCTAGTTATAAATATATGCATGTGATTTAGTAAATACCTAGTAATTTTATCCCGAACATTATGTTGGAAGTTGGTTTGGTTCTTCACGTTAGCAAGAAAAAAAACTAAAAGGAAAAATACGAAAATGAATAAAAGTAGATGGACTAAACATGTATATTCCAAAGTTAGAGTAAATGGACTAAAAATGTATATAAGCAAAGTAGGGGAGTGCATGGGTTAGTTTGGGTTGGTTTTGGGCCAAAACCATAACCAAGACGTCGGTTATTGAAAACCCATAACCTGGCGGTTATAGTTAATTGTTTTTTATGGTTATAACGGTTGGTTATGAGTCGGTTAACCATGAATTTGGATTTTGCAAAGAATAGCTTAAAACAATATGAAAATATCACCAAATATTCAAACAAAACGATAAGAAATAATCCATAAGTTTAAACAAGCGTTCTAGTTTCTACCAAAATTGTATGATATAATCCATAAATACAAACAAGCATTCAACCAAAAACATAAAATACTTAAAAAGGGTGAAAAGTCCAAAATCCAACAAAGAAAATAGGTATGGTGGAAGTTTAATCACAATCTTCATCTTCAAACAAAGCGTCTTTATATACATAACGTAGATTGATTATTACAATTTTGGTATTCGCCTCGGGTTATACATGAAACCTCTAACTAACATAAATAACTCGGAACGGTTTTTCAGTGGGTTAGTTATATGGCTCGGTTAACCGTGATTATACTAATAGGTGGGTCGGTTTGTTTATGGTGGGTATGGAAATATGAAAAAGCCTAACCGACCCATGAATTTCGGTTTTTAAAAAAACATTAACCGACCCATCGATTTCATTGTGGTTCGGATTTTTTAGATTGATTTTTTCGGTTAATTCGGTTATAGGTCGGTTAGAACAGTTTTATTCACACCCCTAAAGCAAAGTTAACTAATAATAAAAAAAACCTTTATTAAAGTATATGGACTAAACATATATATTATAAAAGTTAAAATAAAAGAAATAAACATTTTTATTAGCAAAGTTAAATGTGTAAACAAAAATATAAAAGAGTTTAAAAAAATAAAAGGAGGCCATCACGTGACAAAGTGTGATTGGCTTGCCTTTTAATAATAATAATAATAATAATAATAATAATAATATTAATATTAATATTAATATTAATAATAATAATAATAATAATAATAATAATAATAAACTGAGTTTAAAAAGTCACTCACTCACTCACAAATTAAGCTTGAGCTGCCGTAGGTTAAAGAAATCCAACTCAAGATTAGACGAGTTCAAACTCAACGTATTTAGACCTCTAATTTTCATTTTAACTAATCAAAATCAAGAAACCCGAATTCCGAACAGACATCACCCTAAACAGGTAAACAATACTCCTCTACATTAAACGGTGGCGTTGGAAAAGTAGCAAGCGAATAAGACTATGGGGTGTGGTGTGACAATTGTCCTTTGAAAACATTGTGCAATGTAGAACAATATCAATTATCAATGAAACAATGTGTTTTGGTCTCAATATTTGTTTATTTGTCTTTGACAATTTCACGTTTCAATTCTAGTTCGATTACAAGCTTTAAGTCACTTTCTAGAAAGATATACGCAAACTGTTACGTAAACGTGACCAGTTTAACGTAACATACACTCCGGAATAGTGAAATAAGCTAACATCCCTTAAATAACCTTTACATAACTTAGAATAAGTTTTGAAGGGTTTGGTATGTCAAAAACAAGTTTATTCAATCATAGGGACTATTTGCGACAAACTGCAAAAGTCTGCCAATTCGTATAGCAATGTACACTCCGGAACAAGATCATAAGATAAACACACCCAAAATACCCTTAACATAGCTTAGAAATAAGTTTTGAGTGGTTCGGTGTGCAAAAATGCGCTTATTTGATCATAGGGACTAAAAGCATCAAAACTGCGAAAGTTTGCATATGCGTGCATATCTCGCGTTCTGACCATATCCGGACATCCAAAAAAAATTTTAATCACTAGAATATTATATTTTAGTGATAGGAATGCAAAAATACCATTCTTCGCGCAATTTGGATCGTTTTCGCGTCCGTTCGAGTTTCATCGTAATTAACCGAAAAACGCGATCGTATGACTAAAAGAACCAACATCCGTGACATTTCCAAGAATATTTCAAGTCGCCTATGCTTTATCATCCTTGTAGAGCCTTGAAATTGGGTTAACGGGGGTTAAACGCGTCGAAAAACAAGTTTCGGAGCTGCAGGGGCCTGTTTTGACAAAAACTGAGACTTCTGATTAGACTGGTAGGCGAGGCGCGACAGACATAGGGTGTAGTGGTCGCGGGCTGCGAGAACTGGACCTGGGCAGAAACCATTTTCTTCAAAATAGCCTGCTGAACCTGATTTTAATCTTAGTTTTTGGATATTGTGGGCTGGTTTATGTGTTCTCCAAGTCCCCTAATCAGGTCCTAACATGTGTATGGTGAGGATCATGCTTTGAACAACTCAATTACACTTTTAATCATCCTAGAGGTTCATGATTTCCTATATAAACCCAAGAACTTCAACACTTCTATTTGCTCATCTCCTTCTTCTTTCACTCTTGCTCTGAATTGAGGCTACCACACTTGGTTGGAGGCTTCATACTTGAGCTTTCTTAGTCATCCTTCTAGCCTAGAGCACTTGTAAGTGTTCTTTCATGTCTTGTTTATTTATTTCAAGCAAGAAAGTCAAAACAACGTTTGACTTTCAGCTTTGACCATGAATTGGTCAAGACGAAGTTCGTTTGAACTTTGCAACGTAAGCGTAATCATGATGGTTATAGTCCCTTGAGACTATACCTACTGATTATCACGTTGACTAGTCGAAGTGACGAGTCAAAGTTTCGGTCAAAATGCACGATTATGTGCATTTTTGCGACGAAACTATTTTCGGGTATCAAAACACTTTGTTTTGATATCAAATCAGTTTTCTAACTTAATTAAACATGTTTTAACATGTTTAACTCGTCACTTTTAGTTTAGCGCTTATTTAGGGTCGTAAGTCAAGTGGTCTCGATAACCGCTTAGACTTTCGAACCCAACCCGTTTGGTCAATCATTACGATCCGACCAAACATATTTTATGACCATAGTTGTATAGGGAATAACCATCCGAGGGTATACCTTATGGTCACTTCGTTTAATTAGTTATATGATAGGTAGTTTATATGCCTTAGGAAAATGACCAAAATGCCCTTTTTACGCATAATTTGAATTTAAGCATATGTAACTTAAATTTTGACACTTAAACTGATTATGCAACATTATTAACCATGTTAGGGCATATAAGACTTATCATAGGACTAGTTAGACCCTTCGAACGCGCTTTTGCACAAATGACGCGTTAAAGTAGCATAGATGTCACACCCCGATATTTCCACGTATTACCGGTGGGCCCGGTGGGGAGTATCGTGACGTAGTTGATATCATCATAGTCAAACAACACAAATTTAAATGCACAGCGGAAGCAAAAGATAGATTCATTTCAACTTTAATAAATTGTAATATTAAGTATCACAAGTAGTTGAAACAGATCCACAGGCGGATCAAAATAAAAAGGAAACATTGTTCAACAGTTTTATGACATCCAAGCTTGCGAGACTTATTGCGGACGCTAGGAAAAAGCCAGCCTAGTTCGAGTAGTACCTGCACTTAACCTTTTTGGGAAAATACGTCAGTTTACACTGGTAAATACAATTAACTGACTCATTTTGAAAAGTTTAATAAAATTGATTTGAATGCACGTGGCACAAAACTTTTTATAACTTGGGATAATTATTTGAATATAATACTTGTAAAAGAATTACATGTTTCTTATGCGTTCAGTAGCCCGGTTTGTGTCGGGTTAAAGATCAATAGACACACCACATTATTTGTTTAGGCACTGACGGGTGTACGCCTACACCCCGTGCTTAGGTCGTGGCCATTTCGTAAAATGATGCCAAGGATATCCGGGACATGGTCATTAACCCCCCAAAGGCTTTAAGCAAACAAAACATTTTCAAACAAGACATTTCAATGATTTAACCTTCATACAATTAAAGATGCAATGTCCGACCAAGCGGTATTTTATATACCGTACCCCAAGCCCGTATAGGGAAAATAAGTTAAAAGTATTTACCTTTGCAAGTATAATCACAAATGGCAAGCGCGTGTAGCTTTTACTGGGTCTCCTATTCTGGAACAAAGGTTTTAATAACCTATTAGATTTCTAACGAGTCTTTAATTAAGCTTAAACTTAGACCGGTTAGTTTTAAGGGAGATTCGGTTCAAACGCATGAATAAGCGATGACCGGAATAGAATGTGGTTTAGACCCGACAAGTTTGAAGACTTGTATAATATGGGTAAACTAAACACATACTGGATTTTGAGACAAAAATGATAAGGTTTGACCCGTTTAGGCTAATATATGCAAACTAGTTACATAAGCCGATCCGAATGCGAAAAGTGCGTAACGAGTAATCAAATGAGTCATATGCAAGTTTCCTAAGTTAATATGCCTTAAATATGTTGTGACATCAGTAAGATATCTTCCATTATGCCCGAAATGGATTTAAACTCAAACTATGCCCCGTTGGGGCATTTTGGTCATTTTAAAGGTTATAAAAGAGTTTAAATAATAATTTGAGTTACAGATCTGATATAATCAGTAAATATACTTAATTTAATAAGTTATAACAGTAGGGTATTACTTATGTGTAAAATTTATCATTTAAAACCAAACTATGCACCTTAGGGGCATTTTGGTAATTTTACATAGGTTTAAAAGGTCAAAACTGGAAATCTGAGTTTAAACTTTTGCTTACTGTTAATATATAAAAATTTACTGGAAATATCAGTAGGCATCAAACCTTATATGTTTAAAAATAGTTTTTAATACATACTATGCGTTAAAAATGCTTAAAAAGGCGAATTTGAGCTAATTCCGGATTTTTAAAGGAAAGCTGATAATTTTAATATTCCAAAAGGCTCAAAATATTTTATTTATCATAACAAATCAGTAGCAAAAGGTTTGGTATCAAAATAATTTGTAAAACTCATTTTATAGCCCAAAAGGGCAAAACTGGCATTAACCGAATTAAAGCTATAACCCTATGTTATGCTCAGCCTAAAATTAATTAAAAACCTTCAAAAATCCCAAAATATTATATTACATCAGTGGGTAAAAAATTTGATATCAAAAAGTGGGTTTAGATAGGCTATATGCTAATTATGCCGTTTATTTAATAAATGCTTTCTAATTACGCTAATGAGCATAACTCCTAATCTAGACCTAAAACTGATGTCAAATTTTAGGGACAACTTTATAAATCATTAACTAAGGTTTCTACTCTTTTATATTTTCAAAAATCACGTTTTAAGGTTATATGGGCATAATAGTCAACATATAAGCAATTAACGGGGACATGCATACGAATCGGATAACTGTTGAACCAAGGTGTATAATCAAAAAGGGTTGTACTAACATACATCCTGGTCCAAATAAAGTTCTAAGGCATTTCTAAACTATGCTCAAATGGGTCAGAACTGAAAGTCAAAGCAAAAGTCAAATTATGCGACTTTCGGTTCCGAACCGGGTCTCTACTGAAAATTGTCGGGTTGAACATGTTAGACATGTTCTTACATTAATTACCAAGTTATATTAATGATAAAACAGGTTGTATGTCTTCTACATTGCTAATTATGCATTAATTTGATTTTTAGCTTTCTGTTGACTTTTTAATATCAAGTTTGACCCGACAATTGACCTAGTTAGAGTGGGAATCAGAGAGTACCCTTTTAAGGGTTTATTACCCACATAATTACCTACTTATAGGTACTTTTAATTCGATATTTAACTGAACAAATTTTAATTAATCTCGAAGTCAAACCTTAATTACGACGGTTTGACTTTTAGCTAATTAACTAAGCTAAACTGAATTAGGAGGGGTTAAGGACACTTACAAAGGTCCTAAGTATGATTAGGGATCTCAAGAAGACTTGTTGCTGATTAGAGGAGCTCCAGAGAAGTCTTGAATAATTTTCCAAGTGAGCAAGTGAAAATGTTGCAACTTGTTCCTCTTATATAGTGAACCCAAATGCACAAGATCATGCCAAGCCACTCTACTAATGTTATGGGATGACCCCAGGTGTCCCTATGTTGCAAAAAACCAGTTATAGGACCCTTGGTTTTCGAAAACCACTTATCTAAGGCAGTGGAACAGGCTGAACAGGCAGCTGTCCACTTCTGCTGCCAGTGACAGCCTTACAAACCGTAAGGGATTCCTTTGCGGTCCGTAAGCATCTCCTTACGGACCGTAAGCCTTAGCTCTTACGATCCGTAACCGATGACCAGCGATAAAAAATTTTGCAACTTTTAGGCTTAGCTCATGCATTTCTTACAAGTCCGAATCTTGTGCTTCTTTTCAGTAAAGGGACCAAGTTTTCAGCCCTTGCATGCCTTGCATGTACTTACACAATTTTGGATCCTTGTGGGAGGTTTTTAAATGTCGGAAATACCAAGAATTCATATTGGATCCATGACTTAGGTTATAATCAATTTGTTATTTAGGACAACCAGATTTATTTACATCATTTAGATGTTGATTAAATATATTATGGTTAGGGATTTATTAATAGGTCGCTCAGAGGTATAAATTAACATGTCGACGCTTTTAAATCCTACCGTACATCTTTATCTGGATCCGTTTCCATAACACATTTGCATTACATGACACGTGTCTTTATTTTATTGGGTATAATTTTACGAGGTGTTACCTCCTCACCCCCTTAAAAGAAATCTCGACCTCGAGATTTATTGAAACAATTGAGGGTACTTTTCTTTCATGGTGGATTCTAACTCCCACGTATATTCGGGACCTCTACGGGCGTCCCATTTAACCTTCATAATAGGCACATGCTTCCTCCGAAGCTTCTTAACCTATCGATCCTCAATCGACAAAGGTTTTTCCACAAATTTCAAGCTCTCATCTATGTGCACATCCGTATGTGGTATGACTAGCGATTCATCAGCCAGACATTTCTTCAGATTGCAGATGTGGAATACATTGTGAATACCACTGAGCTCTTCAGGTAAGTTTAACTTATAAGCCACTGACCCAACACATTCGATAATCTCGAATGGTCCTATATACCTCGGGCTTAACTTACCTTTCTTACCAAATCGCATCACCCCTTTCCAGGGTGATACTTTAAGCAAAACTTTATCACCAACCTCAAACTTTAGAGGTTTTCGCCTTTTATTAGCATAACTTTTCTGCCTATCCCTGGCAGCTTTCAGGCGGTCACGAATCTGGACAATCTTGTCCGTCGTTTCAAAGACTATGTCAGGTCCTGATAACTGGGTTTCTCCTACTTCTGCCCAACAAATGGGCGTTCTGCATTTCCTACCATATAATGCCTCAAAAGGCGCAGCCTGAATGCTTGTATGGTAGCTATTGTTATAGGAGAACTCGATCAATGGCAGGTGGTTATCCCAACTACCACCTAAATCAATCACACATGCACGAAGCATGTCTTCCAAAGTTAGGATGGTACGCTCACTCTGCCCATCCATCTGGGGATAGTAAGCCGTACTAAAATTTAAGCTCGTGCCCAAAGACTGTTGGAAACTTTTCCAAAAATGTGATGTGTATCTGGTATCTCTGTCAGAGATAATTGACACTGGTACGCCATGCAGAGCTACAATCTTATCTACGTACAGTTGGGCTAATATGTCGGAACTATAAGTCTCCTTAATGGGTAGGAAATGTGCTGACTTAGTCAGTCTATCTACTATCACCCATATAGTATCATTTCCTTTCTTTGTCTTTGGCAGCTTGGTGATGAAATCCATTGTCACCATCTCCCACTTCCATGTGGGAAGTTCAGGCTGTTGTAGCAAACCTGACGGCTTCTGATGTTCAGCTTTGACTTGTGCACACGTCAAACATTTAGCTACATAGGCAGCTATAGACTTTTTCAAGCCTATCCACCAATAGTTTGACTTCAGATCCTGGTACATCTTATCAGCTCCAGGATGAACGGAATATTTGGAGTTGTGGGCTTCCTGGAGAATAACATCCCGAAGTCCTCCATAAACTGGAACCCAAATCCGTCCATTTAGTCTCAAAATTCCGTCATTGCCATAAGATAACTGCTCTTCAGTTACTCCTAGCTTTTCATCAGGATAGTTAGCTTCCAACACAGCTTCCTTCTATGCAGCCAACAACCTTTCGTTCAAACTACTCTTTATCTCAATGCTCTTGGCATTGATTCTTATAGGTTTCACTCTTTCCTTCCTGCTTAGGGCATCAGCAACCACATTTGCCTTTCCTGGATGGTATCTTATCACACAATCATAATCATTCAAAGTTTCCATCCAACATCGCTGCCTCATGTTCAAGTCCTTCTGATTGAACAGATGTTGAAGGCTCTTGTGATCAGAATAGATCACACACTTGGTTCCATACAAGTAATGTCTCCACAGTTTTAATGCAAATACAACGACACCCATCTCCAAGTCATGGGTGGTGTAATTCTTCTCGTGCACCTTCAACTGTCGTGAAGCATAGACAATGACTTTGCCTTTCTGCATAAGCACACAGCCCATACCGGTGTGCGATGCATCACAATATACTACAAACTCATCAATTCCATCAGGCAACATTAATACAGGAGCGTTGCTCAACTTCTGCTTCAAAATATCTAAAGATTCTTGCTGCTTAGGTCCCCCAGTCAAACTTGCTATTCTTGCGGGTGAGTAAAGTCAGGGGTGCTGCAATTCCTGAGAAGTTTTCAATAAATCTCCTGTAGTACCCTGCTAGCCCTAGAAAGCTGCGAATCTCAGTGGGTGTCTTCGGCTCTTGCCAGTTCATAACCGCTTCCACCTTAGCGGGATCCACTTGGATACCATGCTCACTAACCACGTGTCCAAGGAATTGGACTTCTCGAAGCCAAAATTCACACTTCGAAAATTTGGCATAGAGTTTCTCATGATGTAGAAGTTTAAGAATACAGTGAAGATGTTTCTCGTGGTCAGCTTGGTTCTTTGAGTAAATGAGAATGTCATCGATGAAAACGATGACAAATTTATCCAAGTAGGGTTTGCACACGCGATTCATGAGATCCATGAATGCGGCAGGTGCATTAGTGAGCCCAAAAGGCATCACTAGGAACTGGTAATGGCCATAACGAGTCCTAAATGCAGTCTTGTGTACATCTTCATCTTTAACTTTCAATTTATGATAGCCTGACCTCAAATCGATCTTAGAGAAGTAGCTTTCCCCTTGTAATTGATCGAACAGATCGTCGATCCTGGGCAAGGGATACCTATTCTTGATAGTGACCTTATTAAGCTCACGGTAATCGATGCATAGACGCATCGACCCATCCTTCTTTTTCACAAATAGGATTGGCGCTCCCCATGGGGACGAACTAGGTCTAATAAAACCCTTGGCTAGTAATTCATCTAGTTGTGTCCTCAATTCCTTCATCTCTGTTGGTGCCAACCTATAAGGCGCCCTTGCTACTGGTGCTGCTCCAGGGATGATGTCAATTCTGAATTCTACTTGCCTATCTGGTGGTAAACCAGGTAGTTCTTCAGGGAAAACTTCGGGATATTCAGAAATGACGGGGATATCCTCAATCTTAGGCTTCAGCTCATCAATAGTCACTTGTGCCATGTAAAGGACACAACCTTTCTTCAAGCATCTAGATGCCTTGAGCATAGACACTTGCTCTGGCAATCCATACTGGGTATCTCCCTGAATGGTAAGTGACTCACCAGACGGAGTCTTGATTACCACTTGCTTTTTGTTGCACACTATCTGAGCTTGGTTACGAGATAACCAGTCCATGCCTAAAACGATGTCGAAACTGGCTAACTTTAAAGGAAGCAAGGATAGTGGAAAGGAGTGGTTCCTAATGGATATGAAACATCCATCTAATACGGTTGAGGCGGTTTCTAAGGTACCATCAGCTAATTCCACCTCATATTTCACGCTTAGGGTTTTAACAGGTAAATTTAGTAACTTACAAAACTTATTATCTACAAATGATTTATCAGCTCCTGAATCAAATAGCACTCTTGCATAAACATCATTTATGAGGAAGGTACCTGTGATCACATTGTTGTCCTGAACAGCTTCCTTCGCATCCATCCTGAAGACCCTAGCATTAGTCTTTTTCCCATCCTCAGTCTTCTTTGTAAGTTTTGGGCAGTTGGACCTGATATGCCCTTTTTCATTGCAGCTATAGCACGTAGCATCCTTGATTTTCTTACAGTCTAAGGTCTTGTGCTCATAAGACTTGCAAATCCCACAAGCTCTCGGCTGTGACTGGGATTTAGACTCTAATCTGCACCTCCCAAAATGGTGCTTCTTACAAACCTTACACTTGGGTTTATCACCCGACTGATGACCATCTTTCTTGGATCCAAAACTCTTCTTGTGGTCACTGTTTCCTTTATGCCTTTTGTCTGAGCGTCGTGAGTTGTCATCCTCACGCTTCCTCTTTTCGGTATCGGCGTTCCTCAGTGATCACTGCCTGACTGAGTCCAAAGTAAGGGACAATGATATATCAGCTGCAGACCGAAAGGTAGCTGGTCTAGAGGCCTTCACACTGGCCTTGATTTCTGGGGCTAAACCCCCGATGAAACGAGCTATCCTCTTGGGTTCAGGTGTCACAAGGTAAGGAACCAACCTTGACATTGTATTGAAGCTGGTAAGGGTAGGCTTGGCAATCCAGGTTCTTCATAACCAAGGATAAGAAATCAGATTCAATCTTTTCTACCTCATGCTGAGGGCAGTAGTTTTTTTTTAATCAACGTCATAAACTGATCCCATGACATATTGTACAATGGGATTTTCCCTGTAGCTTGGATCAAAGATCTCCACCAGGCTAGTGCCTCACCTTTGAATGACTGAGACACAAATTTTACCACATCCTTATCAGCGCACCCGCTGATATCAACCACGGTATCCATTTCATCCAACCATGTCATGCAGTCAACCGCTCCTTTCTCCCCTATAAAGTCTCTGGGTTTGCATGAGACGAAGTATTTATACGTACAGGACTTCCCACGCGGTTCCTACTTGAGCTCGATCTTCTTTGATGGAACACTGTTTTGATTAGATGAATTTCGATCATCATCTTTCTTTGGCTCCTCTTTCTTAGAGGGTGGCTTGCTATGAGCCTCTGAATGAGTCTTAGGTTTGGAATGTGGTGTGGATAGGGTCCTACTTCGAGTCCCGCTAGATTCATTATACTGCCGTTCTATAGCTTTTGTAACAACATTATCTACTAATGCTTGCAGCTCAGCACCGGTCACATGTATCTTAGTATTTTCATGGTTTTCCACCGGATGACTGTTTACCTCTTCTGACCTAGCCATGTAGCTTTAATTGCTACATAAAATCAAATAAGGGCAAGGTTTATATAGAAGCTTATACAGTTTTATTGTTTTTGACAATTTATTAACTATGGTTTTTATTAGCCATTTTAGTTAATTTAATAAGTATATAATTATTCAGGATCTTTATCATAATCCTAAATTATAAGTTAGCAATGGCACAGAGGCCTAGTCACGTAGACAAATTTAGTTTATAAGCCTAGATTTTACAGAATCGAGGTATTAAGGTTTGAATCAAGGTTCATTACCTTTCTTGACAGGGAGTTTATAAGCTACTACTGTCTTTTGTCTTATATGACAATAATTATAGCCCGTAGGCATTACATCACAATCGGATGTTTAAATAATAAAAAGAATTGAAACAATTCAACATAAGAGTGACATGTGTGATTTTGCGGATCACATTAGCCAAGAATGTTAACATGTTTGCAGATGTTAACAGAGATTTGAATCTTTTAAAACAGGTTTTACCATATTGGCCAGGTCTTATAATGACGTACAAGCTAGGTTTTACCTTTTAAGATTCTTTTTAATATTCAACGCAGAACAATTTAAATTGAGATGTTGATAAGGATCTGAATCTAATTGGGGAACTACCGTCTTGGCCCTGTCTTAAAATGATACAAAGGCTAGGTCTTGTCCCTTTAGATTTTATCATTTTAATATAATGATAGATCTTGTAAAAATATTGTTATTTATTTATTTTATATTTTTGTTCATGCAAATAACTAAAAATAAGAATTTAAACTTAACCATTCACCACATGAATTTAAAATATGAGTCTGCCCTGAACGGGACTTCCAATTAAAGTAACATGCCCACGCAGGGGCTTAAACAACACAACATACCCACGCAGGGGTCAATGGAAAGACGTGCCCACGCAGGGGCTTAACAACCAAAACATACCCACGCAGGGTTTAAAACAGAAAAACAGGCCCACGCAGGGGCTCAATCTGAAAACAAGGAAATACAACCAATAATTTGAAGGATTCAATGGTCCTTCTTGCTTTTCCCCTTTATCAAACTTGCCAATCCCTTGAAGAAACCTTGTCGTTCCCTGCGATCTCTGTGAACTTCTTGCTCAACCTGGTCCAGTCGTTGGAGAATTTCCTCCCGTTCTGGCGGGGAAAACCGTGGTACCTGCGACTGCGGCTGTGGCTGATATGGGGGTCGAAGAGGCGGCTGTTGTTGGTATCCATAAGCTGGGTATCCAACTCCCCAGGGAGCTCCGTAAGGCCCCTCAGGGTTGAGAGCATTATAGTTCCAGGCTGCCAGATACGGATCGACCTCGGCATAATTGAAACTAGTGTGAGCCGGCTGCTCAAAGGGATTATACGTTGCTGGGCCAGCGTACATGGGAATTGGGTTGTCAAAGCCCAATGGTGGTGGCATGACAGGTGCAGAGTTCACTTCCGGGTTGGGGTTTGAAGGTCCCCCCATCTGCTGATTTTCTCGGAGCGGCGGGTAGTGGCTGCCACTCGAGGGTTGAGGCGTGCTGATATGTACCCCTCCTCGCACGGACATCCATGCGTTTGATCTCCTTCGCCTTGGTGGCTCAGGAGGTTGCTGGTGAGGTGGTGGTGGTGGCGGGGTAACTGCCACAAAGCGTGAATCCCCGGAAGGATCCTGTTGCTGCTGCTGCTGCTGGTAAGGCCATGAATGGTGCGAGGGTGTGAAATACCAATCAATCTGGTTGAACCTTGCTTGGTAGCTATCTGGACCACAGTAAGGTGATCCATGAAAAGATGACCCATCAGAAATTTCGATGGGATGTGTGGGGGTACCAGTCGGTGGTTCGGTAGGGTCAGTATCCTCATCCATATCCATGGCGTGATCTCTAGAAAAGTGATCTTCAGGTCCCAATGGGTTAACACCCACTGGTTCCTCGAGGTAGTTTTCCGGGTTGAACCGGCTTCGAAAGATATGGGACGGGTTATCAAAGGAATGGCGCGAGTTGGACCGCTGGAGAGGGATAAACGAAGGCTGTGGGTTATCTGGTTCGTTCTCGGATTGGGGTCCAAAGGAGTGTAAGTAAGAAGGTGACGAAGCTAACGAGACAGACCGCCTCGCTGGCTGCAGATGTGCCCTCCAGTCTCCCTGTGGACTGGTGCTAATAGGGATAGGTGAGGTTCGTCTTTGAGAAGGCCCGGCCTCCTGGTCGTGGCCTGCTACAGGTGACTTTCCTTTTCTCCTAAGGAATCTTGGCGGCATATTTAGACTTGTCAACATAAACAACGATAACAACAAGAATAATATAAAAGACAACATAAACAAAAATCAGGAATTGTCCTATGTTCTTTGTCTAGACTCGAAAATTTGAGGAATGTGCAATTGTGTAACTGAGATTAAACACAAAAGGCTAGTGTTTAATTCACTCAGTGTTGGCTCTGATACCAACCTGTCACACCCCGATATTTCCACGTATTACCGGTGGGCCCGGTGGGGAGTATCGTGACGTAGTTGATATCATCATAGTCAAACAACACAAATTTAAATGCACAGCGGAAGCAAAAGATAGATTCATTTCAACTTTAATAAATTGTAATATTAAGTATCACAAGTAGTTGAAACAGATCCACAGGCGGATCAAAATAAAAAGGAAACATTGTTCAACAGTTTTATGACATCCAAGCTTGCGAGACTTATTGCGGACGCTAGGAAAAAGCCAGCCTAGTTCGAGTAGTACCTGCACTTAACCTTTTTGGTAAAATACGTCAGTTTACACTGGTAAATACAATTAACTGACTCATTTTGAAAAGTTTAATAAAATTGATTTGAATGCACGTGGCACAAAACTTTTTATAACTTGGGATAATTATTTGAATATAATACTTGTAAAAGAATTACATGTTTCTTATGCGTTCAGTAGCCCGGTTTGTGCCGGGTTAAAGATCAATAGACACACCACATTATTTGTTTAGGCACTGACGGGTGTACGCCTACACCCCGTGCTTAGGTCGTGGCCATTTCGTAAAATGATGCCAAGGATATCCGGGACATGGTCATTAACCCCCCAAAGGCTTTAAGCAAACAAAACATTTTCAAACAGGACATTTCAATGATTTAACCTTCATACAATTAAAGATGCAATGTCCGACCAAGCAGTATTTTATATACCGTACCCCAAACCCGTATAGGGAAAATAAATTAAAAGTATTTACCTTTGCAAGTATAATCACAAATGGCAAGCACGTGTAGCTTTTACTGGGTTTCCTATTCTGGAACTAAGGTTTTAATAACCTATTAGATTTCTAACGGGTCTTTAATTAAGCTTAAACTTAGACCGGTTAGTTTTAAGGGAGATTCGGTTCAAACGCATGAATAAGCGAAGACCGGAATAGAATGTGGTTTAGACCCGACAAGTTTGAAGACTTGTATAATATGGGTAAACTAAACACATTCTGGATTTTGAGACAAAAATGATAAGGTTTGACCCGTTTCGGCTAATATATGCAAACTAGTTACATAAGCCGATCCGAACGCGAAAAGTGCGTAACGAGTAACCAAATGAGTCATATGCAAGTTTCCTAAGTTAATATGCCTTAAATATGTTGTGACATCAGTAAGATATCTTCCATTATGCCCGAAATGGATTTAAACTCAAACTATGCCCCGTAGGGGCATTTTGGTCATTTTAAAGGTTATAAAAGAGTTTAAATAATAATTTGAGTTACAGATCTGATATAATCAGTAAATATACTTAATTTAATAAGTTATAACAGTAGGGTATTACTTATGTGTAAAATTTATCATTTAAAACCAAACTATGCACCTTAGGGGCATTTTGGTAATTTTACATAGGCTTAAAAGGTCAAAACTGGAAATCTGAGTTTAAAACTTTTGCTTACTGTTAATATATAAAAATTTACTGGAAATATCAGTAGGCATCAAACCTTATATGTTTAAAAATAGTTTTTAATACATACTATGCGTTAAAAATGCTTAAAAAGGCGAATTTGAGCTAATTCCGGGTTTTTAAAGGAAAGATGATAATTTTAATATTCCAGAAGGCTCAAAATATTTTATTTATCATAACAAATCAGTAGCAAAAGGTTTGGTATCAAAATAATTTGTAAAACTCATTTTATAGCCCAAAAGGGCAAAACTGGCATTAACCGAATTAAAGCTATAACCCTATGTTATGCTCAGCCTAAAATTAATTAAAAATCTTCAAAAATCCCAAAATATTATATTAAATCAGTGGGTAAAAAGTTTGATATCAAAAAGTGGGTTTAGACAGGCTATACGCTAATTATGTCGTTTATTTAATAAAAGCTTTCTAATTACGCTAGTGAGCATAACTCCTAATCTAGACCTCAAACTGATGTCAAATTTTAGGGACAACTTTATAAATCAGTAACTAAGGTTTCTACTCTTTTATATTTTCAAAAATCACGTTTTAAGGTTATATGGGCATAATAGTCAACATATAAGCAATTAACGGGGACATGCATACGAATCGGATAACTATTGAACCAAGGTGTATAATCACAAAGGGTTATACTAACATACATCCTGGTCCAAATAAAGTTCTAAGGCATTTCTAAACTATGCTCAAATGGGTCAGAACTGAAAGTCAAAGCAAAAGTCAAATTATGCGACTTTCGGTTCCGAACCGGGTCTCTACTGAAAATTGTCGGGTTGAACATGTTAGACATCTTCTTACATTAATTACCAAGTTATATTAATGATAAAACAGGTTGTATGTCTTCTACATTGCTAATTATGCATTAATTTGATTTTTAGCTTTCTGTTGACTTTTTAATATCAAGTTTGACCCGACAATTGACCTAGTTAGAGTGGGAATCAGAGAGTACCCTTTTAAGGGTTTATTACCCACATAATTACCTACTTATAGGTACTTTTAATTCGATATTTGACTGAACAAATTTTAATTAATCTCGAAGTCAAACCTTAATTACGACGGTTTGACTTTTAGCTAATTAACTAAGCTAAACTGAATTAGGAGGGGTTAAGGACACTTACAAAGGTCCTAAGTATGATTAGGGATCTCAAGAAGACTTGTTGCTGATCAGAGGAGCTCCAGAGAAGTCTTGAATAATTTTCCAAGTGAGCAAGTGAAAATGTTGCAACTTGTTCCCCTTATATAGTGAACCCAAATGCACAAGATCATGCCAAGCCACTCTACTAATGTTATGGGATGACCCCAGGTGTCCCTATGTTGCTAAAAACCAGTTATAGGACCCTTGGTTTTCGAAAACCACTTATCTAAGGCGGTGGAACAGGCTGAACAGGCAGCTGTCCACTTCTGCTGCCAGCGACAGCCTTACGGACCGTAAGCCTTAGCTATTACGGTCCGTAACCGATGACCAGAGACACAAAATTTTGCAACTTTTAGGCTTAGCTCATGCATTTCTTACAAGTCCGAATCTTGTGCTTCTTTTCAGTAAAGGGACCAAGTTTTCAGCCCTTGCATGCCTTGCATGTACTTACACAATTTTGGATCCTTGTGGGAGGTTTTTAAATGTCGGAAATACCAAGAATTCACATTGGATCCATGACTTAGGTTATAATCAATTTGTTATTTAGGACAACCAAATTTATTTACATCATTTAGATGTTGATTAAATATATTATGGTTAGGGATTTATTAATAGGTCGCTCAGAGGTATAAATTAACATGTCGACGCTTTTAAATCCTACCGTACATCTTTATCTGGATCCGTTTCCATAACACGTTTGCATTACATGACACGTGTCTTTATTTTATTGGGTATAATTTTACGAGGTGTTACAATTGACTAGCTTAACGGGTCATAACGAGTCAAAAGCACTTAGGATAGGTTTCAAATCAGAATGTAGGCTTTGTTAAACCATATCATATGAGTTCCAACACTTATTTGGTTTACAAGACCTCATTCTACCCGATCTCCCGATTTAGGTCCGAGTTATTAACATAGTAATCCGATACTGGGTGCCATTTGATTCCTTGATTGCCGAGCTTTGTTAGTTCACTTAATCGAGGATACCTTGCAATCTCAAGTGAGTACATAGTTCCCCTATTTTATGCTTTCAATTGTTTTGGGGTGATTTATATGTGCTAAACGATTTCGAGTTTTCAAAACAAAACAAATGTTATGGTTTATATTAAACACAACGATTTCAATAATGTGAATGAACTTGTTGGTGCGTTAATACATAACACGAATGACATTCATTAGCTTTGGCCGAGCCGACCAGTAGTATGTTATGGTACCATAGGATCTGACAAATCCCGTTATCGGACTATCGCCATGGTTATGGGGTAATGTGGGTAACGACAGAACCTGATGATTTTAACAAACCCTTTGGTGGTTTGTTAGTCGATTAAAGATACCCTTTGGTGGTATAGACGAGTCAAAACACAGGTTTGAATGTGTTCAACTAGAACGACCAAATGTTAGTTTTCACAATTAAAACACAGACGATTGAACGAATGCTTTTATGACACAGACGATTGAACGATGGTTTATAATACGAACGATTGAACGATGATTTATGACATGAACGATTGAACGATGGTTTATAACACAAATGAGTTGAACAATTTGAACGATTGGTTTTGATAACACAAATGATTGATAACACGAACGAATTGAACGATTTTTGAACGATTTTGGACAAATGATTTCAAATGATGACACGTAACAATGTTTACTAAATGATATAAACAATACAAGTTTTCACACGAGACGATTTACAATTTGGTTTACAAAAGCAATGTTTTTAGTCAAGATTCATGGCAACAAGGTTTTCTTAAACATATAACCAAGTTGTTTTAGTTGGTTAATCGTATTGCAATACCAAACACTTTTCAATACAAGGTTTTCAAAACATCGACTCTAGTAGTCGTACGAGGTATTGCAATATGTATACAAGCCATGAATTTGACACACACGCAAAACCTATGTACTCGCCGGCATTTTTATGCTGACTTTATTTTCAAATATGTTTCAGGTGCTGTTGTTTGATGACTATGATGCATGCTCACATAGGAATGGACGAGGCCTTAGTGACTTAAAACAAGAAAGACAATATGTTGAACTCATTTGTTTTATTTTACGACAATGGCGTGGTGAAACAATGATTCTGTTACGACACTCCCCGACGTTTCCGCCGCGGTTTTGTTGTTTTAACGCGGTCGAGGTGTGATATGTGGGGCGTGGGTTAGGGCGGTGGATGAGGTTTAACGCTGGCTACACCACCCTGGCTAAGCGTTGGGCATGGCGTTGCCCGCTTGGCGTGGAGATTGTTCCTGGCGTGGGGGGGGGGTTGGGTGACATGGCAGGCTTTTGTTGGCTGACGCAAAGTAGCCATTGGGGGTAGCCGCTATGCCAAATAATTTTTTTTAAGTTACATTTTATACCTATATATACCCAACCCCAAACCATATTCTCCCAATCTTCTTCACCCACACCTACACCAAAAAAAAACCGAACATGATGCATTGGACCGAAGAGGAAGAAATCACACTTGTTACATCGATTGTCAATGCCCAACGTACTCTACAACGCAGTCAAACCGTGTATTGGGATAGAGCGTTTCAACAATACCAACAACACGTTGATGAAACAGTGGTTAACCAGGGGAGGTTAATTCACTGGTCTCGTCGAGTAGGGTTAATCCCTTCTTTTCGAGGATCGGTGGCTGGATCATCCGTTGATCTGTCTCCTGCACAAGGAAACACACCGTGACTCGTAGCAAGGAGGATGGGATGGGGGTGCTCCTTGTTACCACTCTCCGGTGTGAGAATCAGTATTTACTTGAGAGCAAAGTGTGTGGTAGTAGTAAGTGTGAGAGAGAGTAGATTAGCGATACCTCAAACCTGGTCTGGGATGGGTATATATAGCTGAAAAGTGAAGAAGGGTAATTGAGTGGCTAGACTAACAACGCGCAGCCCTTTGCAGACATGTCAGGCGCGTAGGTCACGGAGGTGATGCCACGTCCCGCTGTGGCTGTCAGCCTGTGTGCCAGTGTTGCTTAAATGTGGGCTGGACAGGTGACTGTTGTCAGTGCCACTTGCTGTTTTGGACGCTTAAGTCAAAGTGTCAGTCCCACTTGCGTCCTCTATAAGATGCGGTGCTGGGCCGCATTGCTATGTGCGGTAACCGCGGTTGTTTCCACGTCCCTTGCCTTGACAGAGATATGTATAGGATGCGGTGCTCAGCCGCATCGCTATGTGCGATAACTGCTGTTGTTACCGCATCCCTTGTCGTGACGAAAACAGTCGTTTTCATACACAAGGTAAGTCTTCTCATCACTTTACCGATTGGAACGTCTAGCTGCGCTCGCGTGTGCCCGCACAGACACAGATAAGTCCTCGTTGATGGGAGTATTTGATAAGGGTGATGGTCACTCGCGACCGCTTTGGTGCGAGATCTGGGACCATACCCCTTCAAGTCCCCAAAGTCCATTGTTGTTTCCTCATGTAACTTGCAGGTGGGAGGAATACTGGATTTTTTGGTCGACTGGGTACCTTTGAAATCGGTTTGGAGAAGATTCTAGGCCCGGCTCGTTGCTCCTGCTTCAAGTAAATCAATTCGTGGATTGAGTATTACTTATGTAAGAAGGTAGAGTCGTGTGACATCTCTTCCGGACCGGTGAGCAAGTTCAGGCTGATGCTGAAACATCAGCTGATAGCTGTGGGCTGGTAGTGTGGTCTACCTTTTTTTGAGGTCTTCAAACATGATCGCCACCTGTTGGTGTGCCGAACCAACCTTTGAGACGGTGACGGAAGATGAGTATGAACTCCCTATTACCTGCAACTCTGGTTGTAACCTTTGCGGTTGCTGATGCAATGTGTTTGGTGCCATGCTGGTACTTTATGTTTATCAACTGGACATGTAATGATGATCCCTTTCCTGTGGGGTGTTCGTGTTCTTCCAGTTTAGCTCTCAAGTAACCGCACGTCCTTTGCGGTTACGTCGTTTCCTAGCATTGTTGGTCGTGTTTGGTCGAACAATGTGAGGAGTTGTGATGAAAACAATGGGCAAATAAACATGGTCATAAGTAGACCTGTTCCCACCATTGTTTATTCTATGCGGACAATCGGTAGGTAAACAAAGTCATAAGCAGACTTGTTACCACCATTGCTTGGCTTGTTGCTCAATGAGATCACCGCGGATTATTAGGAATCTGGGTGAAACTCGTTCGAGGCATTCGTTCTATAGCCACTTCAGGTTCATGATCTTGAACCTGTTTTCCTTGAAGTAGCTTTCCACGCCTTATCCTATCGGGAGGACATGGTGCGGTGTTGTGGTCCATCATCTTTGTGATGTCTTAGTCGTGGCTCTTCCGTAGCCATTGTTTCCATAGTCACGGATCGGCCGCAACACCTCATGAGTGTCTGCGGTTTGTGATAGAAGACTCGCTTTAAAAGAGTGTTGCACTTGATGTAGCTCTTGAAGGTTCAGGAGCCTTGGTTGCTGAGGTGTTGTCACTCCTCATAACCATTAACTCCCTAGTGAGAAGTTGTTTGTGTCCCCTCTGTAGTTGTGAACCGGAGGTGAGGGATTTTAAGCTTGAAGAGGCTCTAAGGAGTCTTGCCTTGCATGTTCCTGAGATGCGGTTTAAGCAGTCCAAAGAACATCGTTGGTTCTGAGTATCTGACACACCTGCGTGGGCTCGTGTGTGTTAACTCTCCGCATATTCCACATGTGGAAGTAAAGCTAGGAAGAGCTTCGTTAACCCCCCCCCCCTACTAAGTATGTATATATATATTTTTTTTCTCTTTTTTTAGGGGGTGTGTAAAAACAACATGCGGTATGGGTTGCGGTATGGGATGCCAGATAAAACGCATGTCGCGTACATGAATTTTATATTCATTTTGTCGCTTACTGTAGACGTTGTAGACCGCACGTGCGGGTTGGTGGAAGCTGGTGAGATTTAGCTGGCATGTGCTGAAATGAAAGGACGTTTGCACTGCCCAATGCCATAAATGCACTGTAGCAGGAGTGCAAAAGGTTGTGTATTGTCAGGCGCGTAAGCGGCAACACGCGCATGGTAACTGGTGTGCATTAGGTGTGATATGATTTTATTAATATTTTAAACCCATTTTACGCATTAATCAAGTTTTAAATTTATAAAACATGATATTCTACTAACACTAAACACACACTTGGGCAAGTGCACCCATCGTGAGCGTAGTATAGCGTTGATAAGATACAAAGGTTGTCAAAGGACACAAGAGCTTTTAATACCGGTTTATCCTCAACATTTAATCAATCTAAATTTTTGAGAAAAAGTTTTGAAACATGAAAATAAAAACTAAAAGTGCATAAATAAATAAATAAATAAAAACAGATAAACAAGATGAATCACTTGGATCCGACTCGCCTTTAATGTATCCTTTGATGATTTTTGCACTTTCGGACTTTTTAAGAGATTATCTTAGTTATAGTAGTAGGCCCCTCTTTTGAAGGTGACATTACCCTCAACCTAGTGGTTTGAGTCAGCAAGAATACAATCCCAAAGGGTCGGAATATTGAAAGATAATTAATTAAGTTATTAATGCAAAAAGTTGTTGGCCCCTCTTTTGAAGGTGACGTTACTCTTGGCTAAGTGGTTTGAGTCAGCAAGGATACAATCCCAAGAAGCCGGTTTAATGTATTAATAGTAGTTTACATATGAGGGGTTCAACCTATTCGCACCCCCGCTATCCAATACCAGTGGGTATTGAAAGAGAACCTAGTAAGCTTGAACCAGGTCTTTGCAGGATCTATACACTGAACAACGCAAGAACCTTACCAAACCATTCCCCTAACCCTCAACCAGGTAGTCAACATGCTTTTATATAGACCGTAAAAACATGAATAATGCAATCTTTTACTTTATATAGATAGCAAAGTAACGCCAAGACACCACGGAAAAATGATAGGAAGAATTCACCTTCAACATAAGAAACTAGTTATTAAAGTCATTAATACAAAACCAAATAAAAAGTGCCCAAAGATTAAAAATCAAAAGTAATACAATAAAAACTTGTCTTCAGCAAGTGATGTAAGAAGCTTAACCAAACATGGCCTTTGATTAGCAAGAACCCTTACAATCAATCTTGGATCCCGAGACTACTACACACTCTAAAGATGGATGATGGTGGTGGGTGTTGGTGTTGTAGTGGTGGTGGAGTGGTGGCAAAGTGGGAGAGTAGTGGTTTGCCAAGGGATGCCTTTGAAGTGAACCAAGCACCCCTATTTATAGCCTTCACAGTGCTCTGGCCACGGCCCCGTGTCCAGCGGGCACGCCCCCGTGGCCAGCCTTTTCTCTTCCTTCATTAAATGCAAGTGTCAGCAGAGGGTCCCACACGGCCCTGTGTCCAGTGGGCATGGCCCCGTGGTCAGCATCGTATCTGTACTATCAAGATTTTGCAATATTATGCGTATCTTTGCGTTGACCACGCCCCGTGCTGAGCTTGGCACGACCACGTGGTGGGCGTAGAAGCTTCTATTGGTTTTTCTTTTCTGCAGGACCCTGACCACGCCTCGTGTTCGGCTGGGCACGGCCCCGTGGTCAGTCTTCTGTTTCTTTGTTTTCACTTTGGGGATGCTGCCAAGGGGTCGGGCATGTCATGTTTATCTCTTTTCTTTGTATTTATGTTGGTTTTTAGTTGTATATTTGTTCCTTTTGTTTGTTTAAGCGCATTTGTTCCTATAAATTCAAAAGGAAAACAAAAACATAATTTTTCCAACATTAGTACTAAAAAGGGTTAGTTTTATGCCTCATTTGATGTAATTTATATGTTACATTTTGCACACATCAAATACCCCCACACTTGAATCTTTGCTTGTCCTCAAGTAAAACTCTTTAATATGTGGCTTTACACACCCAGATGGAAAAGGTAGAGGAGAAGTTTTGGACTCATCTTGAGTATCGGGAATCCAAGATCTTTTATTGGCTTTTATTTTTTTATTTTATTTACAATCCTATTCGTCATGATTCATTTAGAAAATTTTATAAGAAAAATTACTTATTTGGGCATAACATGCCTCTTTAAAATTCCAATTGTGCCTTTTAAGGTTTATGGATTAGTAGCTAAGTGATTTAGAGGGCTTATGGATTAGTGGATATTAGAGTGGGCTATTTTGGGTAAATGGGCTTAGGGTTTAGGGAGCATCCTCCCTTAACACTTACTACAAATAGCAATTCATGTATTAGGTCATGGTGGTGGTGAAGTCATCAAGAATCTTGTATTTGACATAATCATATGTAACACCTGTGCCTCCACGGCCATCAAACAAATACCAAACCAATGAAATATTATATTTCATACTTGGGATTTGTAAAATTATGTGTATCTTTTACACATATCAACTCTTGTTTGATTTTAAGCTTTAAATCGCTTTCTGGAGGGTTATACGCGCTCTGATGCGTAAATATAACCAGTTTAATCCAACGAACACTCCGGAATAGTGAAATAGGCTTAACATACCTTAAATAACCTTTACATAACTTAGATATAAGTTTTGGAAGGTTTGGTGTAGTGAAATCAAAGTTTAATCACTTACAGGGACTAAAGTTGACAAACTGCGAAAGTATGCCAATTTGAACTGTAACAGACATTCCGGAACATGACCATAAGTTAAACATACCATAAATATCCTTCACATAGCTTAGAAATAGGCTTTGAGGTGTTCGGTATGCCAAAATAAACTTTTGTGTCATTCAGGGACTAAAAGTGTCAAAAAGTGCACAAGTTTGCATTTTCGCGCATAACTTACGTTCTGAATACATCCGGACATCCAAAAATTTATGTAAGCATGACTATATTATATTTTAGTGTTCGCCATAAGAAAAATCCATTCGTCGCGTCATTTGGATCGTTTTTCGCGCTTATGCGCATTCCGTCGTAATTAAGCGAACATCGCGATCGTACGACCAAACGAACCGACATCCGACATATTTTTGAGCATGTTTTGAGTTCCCTATACTTTAACTTCATTTTAGAGCCTTGAAATGAGGTTAACGGGGTTCAAACGCATCGAAAAAGGCCTTAAACACGTGCAGGGACCATTTCTGCCACTTTTGAAACATTTCTGAAACAGGGAGGTGCTAGCGTAGCGCGACTGCATAGTGCCTTTGCACTAGCGCTACGCGACTGCCTAACCTGACCAGATTAAGTGTATTTGCAATCAGATTTCAGCTGATTAACCACAACCACATGTTTGCAACTTGCTTAATCACTAAGATTAGGAGCATATGTGGCTCCATAACCTTTGTGACAAGTGTACGGCTCGGATCGTGGCACGATATTCAAGAAACGATCCTAGCGGCTCTACTTTATCTATAAATACCCAACCCACACAACCTCATTTTGCACAAGAATTCTGATTTGAGAGCTCTAAGTTGAAACCATTGTTTCATACCTGAGTTCTTAGATCGGGATTAGCATTCGGGGACCCTGGGTAAGTATTCTTTCGTTCTTTTCCTTATTTTACTGCTTTTCGAGTCAGAAAGTCAAACTTTGTTTGACTTTCAGCGTTGACCAGTAATGGTCAATGCGAAGTTCGTTTGAACTTCGCAACGTGAGTGTAATCACGTTGGTTATAGTCCCTTGGGACTATGCCCACTGATTACCACGTTGTCTAGGGTCGTAGGGTAGGCGATCTAATAAATCGCCTATACCTTCGAACCCGACCCAGTTTGGTCGATCATTAGGATCCGACCAAATACATTAGGTGACCCTAGTATAGGGCATAACCTTCCGAGGTTATACCCTATGGTCACATCGTTTAAGTAGTTGTATGATAGGTAGTTTATATGCCTTAGGTAAATTACCAGAATACCCTTTTAATGTATAATTGGTAATTAAGCATATGTAACCTAAACTTTTGACACATAACTGATTATGTAACATGTTTAGGCATATAACACCTGTCATAGGACTAGTTAGACGGTCCGAACGCGTTTCACGCGCACGACGCGTTAAAGTAGCATAAGTTACCTTAATGGGTCGCGATGGGTCGATAATACTTAGGTTAAGTTTCATTTAGTATGTAGGCTTTGTTAAACCATATCATATGAGTTCCTACACTCATTTGGTTTACAAACCCTCCTGCTACCCAGTCTTCCGATTTAGGTCCGGGTTAATTATGTAGTTACCTATATTAGGTACCGTTTGATTTCCGGGACTCCTCTAGCTTACTTGGTAGTTGTTCAAGACCTCCAAGCATTCTCAGGCGAGTACATTATTCCCCTATTTTACTGCTTTCAATTGTTTTGGGGTGACTCATATGTGCTAAAGGTTTTCAAGGCTTTAACGATGATAACAAAACGATTTTCGATGTTATAACGATGGTTTCAAAAACGATTAAGACGATTTATACAAAACTAATAACGATTTCAATAAAGTGAACAAACTTGTTGGTTGGGTTACATAACAAATGACATTCATTAGCAATGATCAAGCCGACCAGTATTAGGTTATGGTACCATAGGATCTGACAAATCCCGTTATTTACTACACCCGTGGTTATGTGTGGGTATGGTAGGTAGCGACTGAATCTGTAATTGTTAACTTACCCTATGGAGGTTTGTTAATACGAAAACGAGAAGCGACGAGTGTTGAGTCACGAAGGTTTGAATGTTATTAGCGAGACGATCATATAAGTAGTTTCACGACCTAAAACGAATTAAACGATTTACGATTGGGTTTCACACGATGTTTTAACGATTGGGTAACGATTGGGTTTCACACGATGTTTTAACGATTGGGCAAACATTTGTACATGATTTACATTTGATCATGCATTTACACGAAACATAGTATTGGTTTAAACCAAGTTTTACTTCAATACTTTGTTTTTGTGCGTTTCACCTATGGTTTAGTTGATGCATTTCACTAGCCATACATATTATTTTGGTTATACATATTACATGATTTACATTTGGGCATGAACATTACTCTGGTGGTTTGGTTTGGATTAAGTGATTAAGTAACAATGCGTGTGGAATATGATACAAGCATGGTGGATACGCCGCTGGTACTTCCTATATATAAGTGTTTGTATGGTATTACACATTGTAGCGTTATTTGAATCATTTCAGTTTGAGACATAGAACATTTTATACAAGTAACATACTTTTCACAAGACATTTATTTACAAACAACTTATCTTATACAAACTCATTTTACATGGTTATTCATTTAATCATGCATTATTCTCTTATTTATACATATCACCTGAACTTATTATTTTTCAAACGATTTACAAAGACAAAGCAAATTACAAGGTTCATGACTAAACATTTTCTTAAAACAGAAGTCATGAATCTTATTTTCACAAAACCTATGTACTCGCCAGCATTTCTTTGCTGACCTCGTTTTCACATATGTTTCAGGTATTGTTGGATGATATCGATTGATAAGATGCATGCTCACATAGGACTGAACAAGGCCTTAGTGACTCAATAACAATGATAGATTATGTTTAATTAGTGTATTTAGATTTCCAGACGATGTAATTACTCTATGTTTAATAAAACGAAACACTTTTGATATCCATGGTTATGAAACATTAATTCTGTTGCAACACGCCCCGATGTTTCCGCCGCGATTTGTTGTTTTACGCGGTCGGGGTGTGACAGAAAAGATGGTATCAGAGCCAATGGTTATAGGGAATTAGGTTATTAGTAATTAGTAATGCTTTGACCTAGTCTATAACCTTCTTAGGACCCTAACGCGAGTTTACTTGCGTTTAGTCATAAAACAATACCGTCACCTATCCTTAGGCGACGACCACAACAAGAACATAAATTTCAAAACCGCTTTGAAAACTAATCATCTGTTCTAGGATGATTGATTACTAGGTTTTGAACCCTCTATTGTAAGGTTTTGAACTCTCTATTATATGGTTTTGAACCCCTTTGAGTTTTCAAAATCTCGTCAAGGTTTTGGGTCTTAAATAATGTGAACACGTGCAAACTGGAAGGGTGAATGCCTGTATTCTGGGTTTTCTGTCTAGGCAAGCACTTCGTATACATCTCATCAGACGCGAGACCAGTTGTGCTTACCTGGGAATTCTTGGGATGAGTGTTCACTTATAGGCGAGCATGTCTTCGCGATACATTATTTTTGACCTATTTACTTTGATTAAATCACCGAGGTCGTTTGTTGCTTTGTAGTAACAAACAAATGACCACTATCCTTGCTTTCATCAGATTTGTTTCATCTCATTCTTTTCGTCTAATTCTCTCACTCGTTTCCTTGTCAGACAATGCCTCCTCGACGCGATACCCGAACCGATACTCGGACTTTTACTATTGAAGAACTCGCAGCCCTGATCTCTCAACAGGTGGCTGCTGTGGTTCCCGGTGTTGTAACCCAAGTCCACGAGATGTACAACAACGGCAACAACAACAACAATAATGCACCGTGTAATTTCAAGAACTTCAATTCTGCGAAGCCACTTAAGTTTTCTGGGTCTCAAGGAGCAACTGCGCTCCTGCAGTGGTTTGAGAGTATCGAGAGCACATTTAGACATGTGCAGTGTCAGGATGCGCGTAAGGTGGAATTTGCTTCGAGTGTGTTTGAAAAGCGAGCGCTTACTTGGTGGAATGGTGTTATGCGAGATAGGGGTGCCGAAGTGGCGTTGGCACAAACATGGGCAGAGCTTCGGGCTCTCATGATGAAGGAGTTTTGTCCCCGTCACGAGATTCGAATTTTGGAACGAGAGTTTGACGACTTAAAGCAAGATGGGGCTGAACACCGTGCGTACACGGATCGTTTTGAAGAACTCAGTCTATTGTGTCCCACCATGGTTACCCCTCTGGAAAAAGCGATCGAGAGATACATAGATGGTTTACCCGATTCTATTATGGATATTTTGATCGGTGTTAATCCTACCACCCTTCGTCAAGCAATCGAGTTGTCAGCTACCCTGACTGAGTCTCAAGTCAGAAAGGGTAAACTCACCCGCAAGGGTGATAAAAAGAAGGCAACCAATTCTGAAAAGGACAAGAAGAAGGATAAGGGGAAGGGTAAGGAAGGTGAGACGTCGAAGAAATCGAAGAAGCGGAAGGGTGCCCAAAATTTTGCTGTTACAGCACAGACTGCTCAGAACCTGCAGAATCCACCGGCTCAGCCACATGCAAAGAAGGCATATGCTGGTACCGCACCACATTGTGCCCGTTGCAACGGTCATCACGTTGCACAACAAGATTGCAAGAAATGCACAACGTGTGGTAGACTTGGGCATTTGGCCAATACTTGTCGTCTGAGACAAAATCAGGCTGCTCAGGTTCAAGCTCCGGTTCAAGGGAATGCTGCGAGATTCCCACTGGGTTCATGTTTCAACTGCGGAGAGTTTGGTCATTTCCGCCCCAACTGTCCGAGACTGGTGAATGCAAATGCTCACGCAAACCCGAATGCGAACGTTCACGTCAATGTGAATCCAGCACGTGGTCGAGTGTTTAACATCAATGAGGCAATCGATGATGAAGAAGTGAACTTTTAGTATTTAGTATTTCCTCTGGTTGTTATCTTGTAACATTTAAAGACAATGCGATTGCTATATAAATAAAAATTTGTGGTTTTTATTTTTAACTAATGCAATTGTATGAATGTTTGATCCAACCTTATGATGTTAACACAAAGACAAAACTACTCGTGTGGTTCTGTCATTTTTATGATCACTTGTGATCTCCCTAAGAACCTCAAACACTTGTTTCTTTTAAATCTAAGAGTATCTTATCGTCTTGTACCGTTCGAGATGCAAGAATTATCAAAACAGCTTCAAGAGTTGTCTGATAAAGGATTCATCCGTCCGAACTTTTCACCTTGGAGAAACTCCTGTTCTCTTTGTGAAAAGAAAAATGGATCTTTTCAAATTTATATCGATTAACGTAAGCCTAGAAAGCTTACCATCAAGAATCGATATTCCCTACCTTAAATCAATGATCCGATCATCTGCTGGGTACTTCATGCTTTTCCAAGATCGATTTGCGTTCTTGGTATCATCAACTTCGTATTCTCGAAGAAGATGTTCCCAAAACGGTTTTCTGCACGAAGTATGGCCATTACGAGTTTACAATCATACCTTTTGGTTTGACAAATGCTCCAGCCATCTTCATGGACTTAATAAATAGGGTCTGCAAGCCTTATTTGGATCAGTTCGTCATTGTTTTTATTGATGACATCTTGATCTATTCAAAGTCCCGAGCCGACCACGATCAACACCTTCGTTGATTTCGGAGCCTGATTGGATTCCTTGTACACCTTAATATGTACATTACAACTCAATTAGGACAAGCCGAATTCCTTTTTTGATCTTCTTATTTTCATAGTTAGATTCTTGAAAATATTTAAAGTGTCAAGTGAAATCCACGGATTGGATTCCTAGTATGCTTTAAATACCCATGTCCAAAGATAACGATTAAACGATTTTGCGATTTAACGATTATACAATTATGCGATTATGTGTTTATGTGTTATATGTTCTCCTCTATGTTTTTGTGTGATCCAATTTTCAAATCCTCATAGAATCTTTCGTATCTTTATATGAGGGATTCATAGTAGGATATTCAAAAGGTACTACTTTAAATCCTTAATGGGCTTCTACGTTGTAGTTAAAGACCCTTGGGTTATATAAGTACCATTCCATGATTCGATAAGAGACCTTTGAGTGGTCTAGAAAAAGATTGTTTCACAATTTGGTTAAAAGACGACATCTAGTGATGTAGCTGGACAGACTCCTTGATAGTCTATTTAGATCATTTATTGATTTAGTCAAAAGGACTCTATGGCGGTCTAGTCACACTCATCACAGGATTGTTCATTTGGTTTTACCCTACATATTATAAAATAGACTGTGTGAACTGTGCAAGGAATTGTCTAATTATGGACGCGTACATAATTGTGAGATTCAGTGCACGGTAATCACAGTAAGATTTATTATGTGTAAGAACCGATAGTGATAAAAATAACGAAATGAGAACGATGTAATGGAGGTACGGTGGACGCACCAATGACACTTCATATACTTGTATATAAGTGTCCCTCTTACATTGCAAACATAATGTTATTAAGGTTACTAGAAGTTCAAGAACCCTAACCAATGTTGTTCGATCTTTTCAACTTCATATTTCCAAGCTCTCACAAGTTTCCTCTAAATAAATTTCGGGACGAAATTTCCTAAAGTAGGGGAGACTGTAACACCTGTGCCTCCACGGCCATCAAACAAATACCAAACCAATGAAATATTATATTTCATACTTGGGATTTGTAAAATTATGTGTATCTTTTACACATATCAACTCTTGTTTGATTTTAAGCTTTAAATCGCTTTCTGGAGGGTTATACGCGCTCTGATGCGTAAATATAACCAGTTTAATCCAACGAACACTCCGGAATAGTGAAATAGGCTTAACATACCTTAAATAACCTTCACATAACTTAGATATAAGTTTTGGAAGGTTTGGTGTAGTGAAATCAAAGTTTAATCACTTACAGGGACTAAAGTTGACAAATTGCGAAAGTATGCCAATTTGAACTGTAACAGACATTCCGGAACATGACCATAAGTTAAACATACCATAAATATCCTTCACATAGCTTAGAAATAGGCTTTGAGGTGTTCGGTATGCCAAAATAAACTTTTGTGTCATTCAGGGACTAAAAGTGTCAAAAAGTGCACAAGTTTGCATTTTCGCGCATAACTTACGTTCTGAATACATCCGGACATCCAAAAATTTATGTAAGCATGACTATATTATATTTTAGTGTTCGCCATAAGAAAAATCCATTCGTCGCGTCATTTGGATCGTTTTTCGCGCTTATGCGCATTCCGTCGTAATTAAGCGAACATCGCGATCGTACGACCAAACGAACCGACATCCGACATATTTTTGAGCATGTTTTGAGTTCCCTATACTTTAACTTCATTTTAGAGCCTTGAAATGAGGTTAACGGGGTTCAAACGCATCGAAAAAGGCCTTAAACACGTGCAGGGACCATTTCTGCCACTTTTGAAACATTTCTGAAACAGGGAGGTGCTAGCGTAGCGCGACTGCATAGTGCCTTTGCACTAGCGCTACGCGACTGCCTAACCTGACCAGATTAAGTGTATTTGCAATCAGATTTCAGCTGATTAACCACAACCACATGTTTGCAACTTGCTTAATCACTAAGATTAGGAGCATATGTGGCTCCATAACCTTTGTGACAAGTGTACGGCTCGGATCGTGGCACGATATTCAAGAAACGATCCTAGCGGCTCTACTTTATCTATAAATACCCAACCCACACAACCTCATTTTGCACAAGAATTCTGATTTGAGAGCTCTAAGTTGAAACCATTGTTTCATACCTGAGTTCTTAGATCGGGATTAGCATTCGGGGACCCTGGGTAAGTATTCTTTCGTTCTTTTCCTTATTTTACTGCTTTTCGAGTCAGAAAGTCAAACTTTGTTTGACTTTCAGCGTTGACCAGTAATGGTCAATGCGAAGTTCGTTTGAACTTCGCAACGTGAGTGTAATCACGTTGGTTATAGTCCCTTGGGACTATGCCCACTGATTACCACGTTGTCTAGGGTCGTAGGGTAGGCGATCTAATAAATCGCCTATACCTTCGAACCCGACCCAGTTTGGTCGATCATTAGGATCCGACCAAATACATTAGGTGACCCTAGTATAGGGCATAACCTTCCGAGGTTATACCCTATGGTCACATCGTTTAAGTAGTTGTATGATAGGTAGTTTATATGCCTTAGGTAAATTACCAGAATACCCTTTTAATGTATAATTGGTAATTAAGCATATGTAACCTAAACTTTTGACACATAACTGATTATGTAACATGTTTAGGCATATAACACCTGTCATAGGACTAGTTAGACGGTCCGAACGCGTTTCACGCGCACGACGCGTTAAAGTAGCATAAGTTACCTTAATGGGTCGCGATGGGTCGATAATACTTAGGTTAAGTTTCATTTAGTATGTAGGCTTTGTTAAACCATATCATATGAGTTCCTACACTCATTTGGTTTACAAACCCTCCTGCTACCCAGTCTTCCGATTTAGGTCCGGGTTAATTATGTAGTTACCTATATTAGGTACCGTTTGATTTCCGGGACTCCTCTAGCTTACTTGGTAGTTGTTCAAGACCTCCAAGCATTCTCAGGCGAGTACATTATTCCCCTATTTTACTGCTTTCAATTGTTTTGGGGTGACTCATATGTGCTAAAGGTTTTCAAGGCTTTAACGATGATAACAAAACGATTTTCGATGTTATAACGATGGTTTCAAAAACGATTAAGACGATTTATACAAAACTAATAACGATTTCAATAAAGTGAACAAACTTGTTGGTTGGGTTACATAACAAATGACATTCATTAGCAATGATCAAGCCGACCAGTATTAGGTTATGGTACCATAGGATCTGACAAATCCCGTTATTTACTACACCCGTGGTTATGTGTGGGTATGGTAGGTAGCGACTGAATCTGTAATTGTTAACTTACCCTATGGAGGTTTGTTAATACGAAAACGAGAAGCGACGAGTGTTGAGTCACGAAGGTTTGAATGTTATTAGCGAGACGATCATATAAGTAGTTTCACGACCTAAAACGAATTAAACGATTTACGATTAGGTTTCACACGATGTTTTAACGATTGGGTAACGATTGGGTTTCACACGATGTTTTAACGATTGGGCAAACATTTGTACATGATTTACATTTGATCATGCATTTACACGAAACATAGTATTGGTTTAAACCAAGTTTTACTTCAATACTTTGTTTTTGTGCGTTTCACCTATGGTTTAGTTGATGCATTTCACTAGCCATACATATTATTTTGGTTATACATATTACATGATTTACATTTGGGCATGAACATTACTCTGGTGGTTTGGTTTGGATTAAGTGATTAAGTAACAATGCGTGTGGAATATGATACAAGCATGGTGGATACGCCGCTGGTACTTCCTATATATAAGTGTTTGTATGGTATTACACATTGTAGCGTTATTTGAATCATTTCAGTTTGAGACATAGAACATTTTATACAAGTAACATACTTTTCACAAGACATTTATTTACAAACAACTTATCTTATACAAACTCATTTTACATGGTTATTCATTTAATCATGCATTATTCTCTTATTTATACATATCACCTGAACTTATTATTTTTCAAACGATTTACAAAGACAAAGCAAATTACAAGGTTCATGACTAAACATTTTCTTAAAACAGAAGTCATGAATCTTATTTTCACAAAACCTATGTACTCGCCAGCATTTCTTTGCTGACCTCGTTTTCACATATGTTTCAGGTATTGTTGGATGATATCGATTGATAAGATGCATGCTCACATAGGACTGAACAAGGCCTTAGTGACTCAATAACAATGATAGATTATGTTTAATTAGTGTATTTAGATTTCCAGACGATGTAATTACTCTATGTTTAATAAAACGAAACACTTTTGATATCCATGGTTATGAAACATTAATTCTGTTGCAACACGCCCCGATGTTTCCGCCGCGATTTGTTGTTTTACGCGGTCGGGGTGTGACATCATATGTATGCAAGATTTAGTAATCTTCAATAAAAGATATTTCTTCATCTCCTCTCTTGAATCATAGCTTGTTTGTGTGATTCCGCCACCATTCAAGCTAGTGGGATATCATTGTGATCTCGTTTTAGGGACTTACAATTGGTATCAGAGCCTGTCAAACCTGTTGCCAGGCTCAAATCTGATATCACATCGATTCTGGATCTTGGACTGTTGACTGGTTGCTGGTTCTGCTCGTTCTGTTGAAGATCTGCTCATCTCGGACAAGTTTTTGTGCATCTCGGATAATCTTCATCACATCTCGGACGATCTCGGACTTGAAGATTGCCTTCATCTCGGATAATCTTCATCACATCTCGGATGATCTCAGACTTGAAGATTTGAAGATTGTCTTCATCTCGGACAAACATCATATCATCTCGGATCGCATTCAAATCATCTCGGATTATCGTAAATCGTCTCGGATAAACACTTGTTGAGGATAGTCATCATCTCGAACAAAATCCAAAGCATCTCGGACAGTATTCAAACATCTCGGATCAAACTGTTTGAATCTCGGACACTGTTAATTGCATCACGGACAAACCTTAACATCTCGGACACACTGTTCATCTCGAACCTCATTTCGGACAACCTATCATCTCGAATAAATCATTATCTCGAATCACTGTTCACCATCCCGGACCACTGTTCACCATCTCGGACCACAGTGTGATATAGGAAGTGGGTTCATATGATTGCAACGTGTTTGAGTTAGCTAGCTTACAGGTTATCGTTAGGACAGACGATGAATTCTCCAAGTACCGATTCTCAATGTCAGTTGCTATGGGAACAACTTGAAATTTTCGGCTTCATTGAGGGTGAAAGCTTAGAAGACGTGATCAGAAGATTTAGGCAACTGGTTTCTGAAATTGAGAAGAGCGGATTGAATGTGACACTTGGTAGGATTAGCAGGGCCTTTTTATACGGTTTGCCACGAAGCAAGACGTGGGACTATCATGGTTGCGGTTATTATGGGAACATACAATCACTCTACAACAGAAACAAAAGACGTGATCTCCTTAGTCAATGAATACGTCCAGGAGGACAAGCAGAGGAGTCCGAATCTTGCAAGCACATCGTCATCTATGTCCAACTGTCAGAAGGCCGTTGCTACTTCTCCATTTATTACTCATCCCAATGCCACTCAGATTCCCTTATCTTCACCCGTGGCTGCTACATCATCTAATGAGCAGGCCCCACAATCGACAGGATCTCATTTCAATGAAGTAGCTCAAACTGAAGAACCGAAATCACTTTCTAAAATGCTAAACTCTCTTTTATGTTCTGAGCACTGTAGAAAGAAAGTTGCTTTTCTGAGATCACAAAACTCAGCTTTGATCACTGACTACAACAGTGTTATGGCAAAAGTACATCAGTCTTCGAGAGAACAATAAAGTTCTCTATGAAAAGATTGAAGCACTCAAGAAGGATATAGCTCAGCTGCACAGAGACGTGAATCAAAAGCAATGTTGGGTTCACGACTATAAACACAGGCTCACAGTTAAAACATTAGAATGCGACTCCGTGAGAGCTGAACTGGAACTTCTCACTGGAAAGTACAAACAAAATGAGTTAAACATTAAAAAGTTTGATACTTCCACTGATACTGTTCGTAATCTGTGCAATGTGCAACTTGCTTATAAAGAAAATAAGGGAAAGGGATTGGGATACACACAAGTTCCGCCACCATATAATTATAATTACTCCAGACTACCTAATACTGAGCAGGAGATGGAAAATTATGATAAAATGATGTATGGCAAGCCTAGTGATTATGTTCCATATGAATCATCAAAATTCAAAAATGGCCAAACTGTTGATTTCAAGAAACCAATGAATTTTGTTAAAAATGAAAATGAAAGATATTCAAATGAAAAATTTTCAAATAAATCAGCTGGCAAATCCGAGCAGGTAAATGGAACTGAAACAGAAATAAGAAAAGAAACAGAACCTGTTAAAGAAACAGAACCGGTTGAAAGATCCATAGAGGAGATCGAAGAAAATGTGTTAGATTCTGATTCTGTTGATAACACTAATTGTTCTAGTTCATGTGCAGAATCAGAGGCAGTTGAAGAACAGTTTTACAGTGGATGATGAACCATATTCTGATGTTGCTGATTATTCGAATGTTATCAAACGTGATCTTGACATTTGGAATTATGTTATGTCTCCGTTTGCTGAGGCTCATGGTGTTCTGACTAGAACTGATGAATCTGGTGCTGTGATTTTAGATTGTAATGAAAATTTTATAACAGGGAAACTTGATACATCGACTGATAAACTTGAGACCTGTGTCCCAAGTGACTTAGAAAGTTATTCTGATGGTTCAGACAACTATTCTAGTGTGCCTGAAACATCAGATGATACATCAGAAACTCATGAAGAGGAATCATCTAATGAACCTGACATTCAAGTTGCAGATTCTGGTACATCAGATAATGAGCGTAGCGCTTCTGAGAATTCTGAATGTGACATATACTTAGAATCGAGCAGTGCAACGCCCGAAGAAATCCAAACAGTTTCAAACATAGACTGCTCTTCGCATAAGAAACCAGTATCAGCTGATGTCAAGGACTCAGAGGTTGATGAAGTTGAGAAGAGATATCCCTAGAATCCAATTCTGAAGAAACTCATGGGATCTCGAAGCTTGAAGAAAAGAGGTCCATGGAAATTAATTCGTCAGTTGATTCAAATGATGAAACTGAAGAAGAGATATTTGTGGAAACCTTTTTTTATCAAAACTCCTGAGAACATAGTTTCTGAAGTAAAGGAATCTATGGAACCAAATTCAACAGATAATTCAACTTTTGACTCCAAGGAATCAGACTCTGAAGAAACTGTTTCTAATGAAACAAAATCTTCTGAACCTGTTCCTTCAAAGAAGAAACGTCCACGTAAAAACAGAAGACAAAAGAAAAACAAAGTTCAAAAGGAAAACCCAAGTATCAGGCAAACTTAACCAAAACTGAAGGGTAAATTTGCGGATACTTACTCCCTTGCTGACAACCGAGAGCAGGGTCCATCCAAGATCAAACATGAACGAAAGCAATCAGCGCCAAAAGAAAAGAAGAGACTTGCTCAGTTCTCGAGAATAACACAAGCAGAACTAAATGTCTTTTTCTCGTAAAGGCAAACGTGTTTTAATTGTGGAATTCAGGGACACATTGTAAGAAATTGTGTTCATCGTCCCTACCACTATGGGAACACATATCATCAGAAGGCTATGCATTCTCACTTTGTCAAAAATTGACCTCCCAAAGCCAAGCCTTCTAACAGAGACTGGAATATACCAAAACAGGAAAATCAAAAATTTTCAAATATGAACAGGTTTCAAAGTAACACAAAAGTTTTCTTATCAAATGTAAGTGTTTTAGACACTAAAAATTGGAAACCTAAAACTCCTGTTGGATGCCAGTCTCCGTGTTCACAACCATCAACATCTACTTCATCGCCAAAAACCACAAGCGATGTTAAGAGCCAAATGATCTTTCACGAAGTCTTATACACAGATAGTGATGGTTAACTCAGGTCCACTATGGCCTGGATTCCGGTTTCTAACTGATTCCACTGATTGTGCAGGGACGGCTATGGAGGGCTATCTTTAGACTTTGCTTTACTGATAGTGGTTGTTCTAGGCACATGACGGGAGACATGTCCCAGTTGAATGACATAAAAGTATTCGACGGAGGATGTATTAACTTCGCAAAAGAGAATTCAGAAGAGAATCCAGAAGTTTCACCAGGAAGAGCACAGTTAAAAATGGAGTTCTCCCTTTTTCTGACGTCAATTAATTCCCGGAGCTGAAGGACAGCCTGGAGCGCATCACAAATGCACGACATGGAGGTTCTCTTCACCTAGAGTGACTCGAAATTTCGTTCTTCGATAAGATTTAGAAGCCGGTTTCTAAACCTGCAATAGCTATCCCTGATGGTGTAGTCCGTAACACTGAAGTTTCCTCAAGACCCTCAAAAGCTCATGGAACTTCTTTGTTTATGGGATCAATTCCCTCAAATTGCATTGTAGATCCACTGGTGATCAACATCGCCACTGCATCAAATGAGGGGGAGCAATCTGGTATAACATTAAGAAGTTTATCAATCACAAATTCAATTGACACTGTAGCTGCTGGTGTATGATCCCGCAGCGAATCAGGGAACCTCAACTCATGTCTATTCAGAAACAAACAAGATGACCCCGACGTGACAGTGAGAAACAAGGCACGATTGGCAGTTCAAGGTTTTGAACAAGTTGAAGGTCCGGATCATGGTGAGATACACGCATTGATGGTACATCTAAAGGCCATTCGTATTTTTTGGATGATGAGAAATAAGTTCGTAATTAACTCATTGAGAGTATTGAAAAAGGTTTTGCTTTTGGGTCTGCAAGTTTGTCAGAACAATCAAGGAATCTTGTTTCACCAAAGAAAATACATTCACGACGTTCTTGTAAAGTTCAGCATGATAGACCTAGGGTCAATACACTCCCAAATTGCAGAGTGGCCGTTGTTGATTGAGGACCCTGAAGGAAGCCATGTTAACTAGACTTTGTGTTGATCTATGATCAGTTCAGAGATGTACTTGATTGCAAGCCAATCAGACATCATGTCTATCGTTTGTCAGTGTGCTCGTTATCAGGCTAATCCTTAACTCTCCTGTCTAACTATTGTTAACAGAATATTTAGATATCTAAGGGGAGCTTCTAAACTCAAACTCTGGCATCCCAGAGATTCGAACTTTGTTTCATTTGCTTTTTCAGACAGCAACTTTGGAGGGACAGACATGGATAGAAAATCTACATCAGTTGGGTGCCAATTCTTGGAAGATAGACTTATCTCTAGGCAGTGCAAGAAGCAACAAACTACATCATCTTCCACAATGGAAGCAGATTATGTTGAAGCATCCGCCTGCTGCTTCCAGGCTCTTTGGATGAAACATTAGCTGAAGGAATACGGTTTGACTTATTTAAACTATACTTCTTATGTTTGATAATAATGCCGTTATCCAGTTTTTCAAAACCCTGTCTTTTACTCTAAACAAAGCACATTGATATCAAGGTGCATTTCTACTATGACAGAGGATTGTTTAAACTTAACCAGATCCACACTGATGCTATTTCAGCGGATCCTTTTACAAAACTTGTCAGCATCTCGAGATTCAGTGTGCTTGTGGATCTTTTGAAAATGACGCGTATCACCGATGAGCGATGGCAAAAAAAACTAGTGAAAATAAATAAGTAAATTTGCGCATAAAGTGTGATGCACAAATTTTAGGGGGGAGAGAGACATGTATGTACACACGCATTGTTTGAGGGGGAGAAAAGGTTGCTAGGAAATGAAATGAATTTTCGTGATAAAGAATTTGATTAACTCATGTAAGGTTTCAATGCTGAACAGGCTAGGATCCACTGCGATGTGTTGATAGGTCTAACGCTCGAAAAGCAAAAAGATGCCAAGTGATATAAACATAATGGACTGGACATCACGTGGGTAACAGACCAGCGGTGTATGATTTCATGGTCTTAAATCCTGCGTTAATAGATAGCCAACGTCTGAAGTTTCGGGTCTTTATGCTGATGAATCATCCGGGATATCAGGGTTGTCCCTTTGTTGCATCCAGATTATATGCAGACCTGAGCACAGTCAGGATATCTTGAAAAAGAGCCACAAAAGGGCCAAAACCTGAAAACGGAAGAAAATCTCACTAAAAAGAGAATCCTGTGTGCTATTAAAGCAAAATCCATACCGTTAAAGGTATTTGTCTCGCCCTCGTCAGAACTTCTCTGGTCTCTCTGTTGTACAGAAGTACTGACCTGTTCACCAGGAAGTCTGGCGTTGAAAATTTTAAGGATCATCTCAGTATACTCACTTGCTACGATGAACTGTTGTGCTTACCTTGATCGCTGGGGTATGCCTTGTAATGGGACACACGGATGTTACAGTATAATTCTACCTTAAACGTATCACAAAGCTAAAAGTTGAAGATTGAGCGTTAGACATAAGAGGACAAGTATATTAACAATCACGGTGGACCAGTCCAAGTAAGCAAAGAGCTTAAAAATGTTCCTTAATTGGTTCGAAAATGATTTTGATCCCATGGAAGGTTCTCCTTATGTTACCCCTCCATTATTATTCTATTATCGATTTATTTTGTTCTGTTACTGATATTTCTCTGCTCAAAAGTTTGCTCGGTTGGTTGGATCGTTTATTTTGAGAAACATGTTTTCTATCTTGAAAAAGCAAATCATTAAAGTAGTAGTCTAGCCCACTGTTTCTGATTGGGGCCCACTGTCGCAGATAAATCGAATCAGATCCGGCCCATTGGGCTCAATTCGGACAATTGTTCCGAGTTGGGGTCTGGCCATTTGATCTCAGGGCCAATCTGAACACTATTAATTATCAATCATTTTCTCTTTCGAGTCACATTTTGGACTAATCTCATCTTCTAATCATCTCGGATTTTCTCTATCTTTTGGACCACTTGTTTGAATTACAAAGTTTGCAGGTTTCTATACTTTTCGAACCAAAGCCATTTGAATGCCACAGTTGCCAAAGAACGTGACGTGCAACATACACGTATTGACGAGAAAGCTGAGACACTTGATTCAGGTTCAAAATCAGACTCTAGTGAAGAAGAACCCGATCCGACAGTGAAGTGGAAGTGATTGCGTCTGAGAAGGTTGAGGAAGCCGTTAGAGATCCAGATCAGACAAAATCTGAGAACTTAGTGGCCCTACTCCTGAGTTTGCAGGGTGGTGACGGAAACCCTCCTTTCGTACCTACCACTGGTGATCGAAGTTCCAACTGAAATTCGAGCTACTGCAAATAATGAGACAATGAACCAACACTGATCCTGATACTGATTCTATTTTCCCTATTCCTGATCCAGAGCCTACTATGTCCATTGATCGAAAGCCTACTGCTACAACACAGGAAAACTTCACACAAGAACCTGACATTGACGTCAAATTTTATCTTTGAAGCAACACCCTCGCTTCTAAAAAGCTCGAGCAGTGTTAGGTTTGAAGCAGGAAACTCTAGTGGTGCTAGGTTCACAGAACACGATGAAGCTGCATGTTGTTATGCAACCGAGAAAGGACACGTCGTTGAATAAAGTGATAGTAATGATGATGGAGATGCGAATGTAGCAAGATTGCGACGACGAGTGGTTGAATTAGATGATGCTGCAAAGAAGGAAGCTCAGATTTCATCGCTACAATAGGACTCTGCTTTGAAAGAAGCTCAGATCTCCTGTCTTCAGGCTCAAGTCTCTGAGCAGGGATCAAACAATAGATCAGCTGCACAAGCAAATTCCTGAAGAGAAAGCAGCAGCAAATGTAGCAGTAGACACAGAACGTGGAGCCGCCTTGAATGCCTATCTAGCTGCTAATCCAAAGAAGAAAAGTAGCAAGAAGCATGAAAGGAGACAATGTGACAAGAAAATGATTATGATGAAGAATCAGGATTTGAATCCTCTAGATGAAAACTTCCAGCTCAAAGATCCTATAAAGAGGCCATATAGATTTGTGTTGGAGTTAGGGTCTAGCCACTACGATAAAGAGGAAAACAGATATGTGGTCGCTAGCTGGAAGTACGACCATGACAAAAATGTGTGGCCAATTCTGATCAAAACAAGAGAGGCAAAGGATGGATGTTCCATGCTAAACTTGAGAAGGAAGTCAATAACAATTTCCCTTCCATGAAGACTACTAAATCAAAGATCAGAAGAAAACCCTGATGTTTGTGACCCTTTTTCACCAAGAGAATGGTTAAAATCTGACAATCTGGCCTCCGACCGCCAAAGAAAAGAAAAGTCCCATCTTCCGAAAGTTCACTAAGAAAATTCTCAAGAATTCCAAGTTCTAGGCGTATGATCCGAAGATGGCTGAAGCTGCGGTTGTTTCTGAAAACCAGTCGATTCGTATACCAGATACGTTGGATCAAATGAGTTTTCATGAGGAAGATATCTTGGTTCTAAATCATCATCAAAATTCGCTGCAACGATAAATATGAAGGATGTGTGAAGTCCTGGACGAGTGTTGTTATAAACATCATTGGGAATTGCTTTTTTGCTGATCCTAATCCAGTTCTGGGCGGTCCTTATGTTCGATGCAGCAACTAATCCAGTAAACCTAAGGGGAGATTGTTAGGCCTTTGAAGGTTTATGGATTAGTAGCTAAGTGATTTAGAGGTCTTATGGATTAGTGGATATTAGAGTGGGCTATTTTGGGTAAATGGGCTTAGGGTTTAGGGAGCATCCTTCCTTAACACTTACTATAAATAGCAAGTCATGTATTAGGTCATGGTGGTGGTGAAGTCATCAAGAATCTTGTATTTGACATAATCATATGTATACAAGATTTAGTAATCTTCAATAACAGATCTTTCTTCATCTCCTCTCTTGAATCATAGCTTGTTTGTGTGATTCCGCCACCATTCAAGCTAGTGTGATATCATTGTGATCTCGTTTTCGGGACTTACACCATTTAAATACAAGTTCACATACCTCACGGGAGATCACTCAACACTCGGCCGAAGATGTATTTTTGTGAAACACTCGAGACCGGCATGGAACTTACTTCTACCATATGCTTGCCAAGCAATTAATCCTCCTCCTTTTTAACTATAAACCTTCGTAAATATCAAGAGGACTTTGGGAAGGGTTAGGCTTGGGCTAAGGGTAGGTGGTTTTAGTTAGTGGTTAGTAAAAAAATGGCTAAAGGCGTAAAAAGCATCGGTCGTCGTAAAACTTTTTTGTTTTTGTGACTTTTATTCAAACTAAGCACATTCAAACAAGATTTCTTTGAGGAACTCGTTTGTTTATTGCAAGACTTTCATTTTTTTAATAGGATACATCACAAGATAACCGAGCTTTTTACTAAAACAAAAGGGGTTGAAAAAGAAAAAGGTTTTGGGGGGTAAAGGGTGTTTGTTTTGCGGGTTTTGAAATGAAAAGGTTTAGGCTCAAATGGGTTAACTAGGGGGATTTTGGGTAGGTGATAAAAAAGATGAAATATAATGGTGTTGAAGGAAAAAGGGTTAGTCCTAATGCCTCTATCATTTACTTACTTGGGTTTAAGTGATAAGGACCGGGAATGTATCGTTGGCAAGTTCTAGAGTCGTAAGAACCAAGCGGCTATTCACACACGAAACGAAAAATGAGCATTTAGTTTAAAGATATATGCTTGTATGCTCAATAAAGGCTCAAAACTCACTTGTTGTGGGAATGGGTTTATAATGTGATCAAGTATATATAATCAAATTTTAATTAGATTTGTCATGCCTTTTCATAATCTTCTTATTTGGTTCTTTTTATCACGACGCTATCGGTTGTAAATTTGTAAAAATATCACCTTTATAGAACTTGTTATTCCCAAATTAAACCAAGACAAGTAAAAAATGAAAATTTTTGAAATTTTTTTTGGGGTGATTAGCTGTTCCAATAGAGTTTTGTGTAAGGCTTGTTATTAGGACTTTCGAGATTCAAGGTTTTAGCATCCCCCCCCCCACACTTAAATTACACATTGTCCTCAATGTGTCCCAAAAATTAGGTTTTAGGTTGATTGAATGTGTAAAAAGGTGTCGAAAAACAAGATTTAGTGTTACTGGGCACCTGGCCACGGCCTCGTGCTGGCTAAGCACGGCCCTGTGGTCAGAGTGCCAGTAACATAAACTTACAGAAACATGGCCACGGGGCGTGCCTAGTGGCCACGACCCTGTGGTAGGCAGGGTTCAAACAAACAGCAGTTCAGGGGTGTGGGCACGGGGGCGTGGTCGCTAACCAAGGCCCCGTGGTGGCACTCTGAAATTGATGATTACAGGTTTTAGGCTAGTGGTTCGAGTTTCCGGGCTTATATAGCACTAATGCTTAGTGCATCCAAGCTTCCTAGGTACCTGTTTGGCTAAACACTACACCATACAATACATAACAAACATCCTACTTTTACCAAAGTTCATCATCCGTCATCACACACATAAAAAGAAAATAAAATGCAGAAAATAAAAAGTGTTTAGGAAAGTAAATTATTCAAACCATGGCATGCAGGCCAGAAATTGTTTGTGGGATAGAAAGGGCTAACCTGAGAAACTGCATCCAACATCACACCACCTCCCATGCCTCCAATCAGTCCTTATCCTCGTCCTCATCGTCTTCTCCTCGGTACACCATATGATCCCAGATGTAGGTGATGTCATCTTGCATATTGGAGATGTTGCGCTCCATTGCTCTGACCCAGGTAAAGGTGTTGCTGGCCATGTTGTACGTGTTGCGGGTACACAGTAAGTTTTCCTGCAAAAGATCATGTAAACTTTGAAAGTTAGGAAAACCACCTCATTGAGAGGAGGAGCCTGCTTGGTGGCCTTGATACTGAGGAGGAGGACGGTTTGGGTTGGCGTGTAGAACGAGGGTTTCCTCCGGGTTCCAAATGTGTCCTTGAGTGGTTTGGAAGCGGACCATCCCGTCACCCATCTCGTGGTTGATCCCCATTGAGCAGCATTCGGTGAGATCTACCTTCCCCGACCATGGACCTTTACGGAATGATTTTGGCACGCGTTGAACAAAGGTCTTGAAGAGGCGGTAGATCTATCCCCCAAAGAAGATTGGTGTCGGGGAGGAAGCCAACTGATTCAGATGCATGTTCCTTAGGAGTAGGGGAGTGACATCGAGAGGAACACGGTTATGGATGCAATACAAGACCGTAAGATCACGCAAGTTGACAACACCGGTGCTATCACACCTTTGACTTAGAGAATTGCTAAGGACCCTGTGAATGTAGCGGTAGAGGGGGTCCCACAACTGAGAGCTCTTTGTGACACTTGGATCATATGCACCATCCCCGATTTGAGCCCATGTCGTCTGGCGCATGTTGTTCGGGAGTTCACGGAGACCACGCGTGTTCTCCTCTTCACTGGACTCTTCCTCGGTGAACAGACCCAGATTCACTCCAAACTGTGCAATAGAAATTGAAAGCACCTATCCCACACATCGGAATTGAACTCCTTCTTCGTCGAATGGCTCGGCCTTTGCTTTGAACGCGAAATAACTGTAAAACTCCATGATATACTCATGAACCGCATGGAGTCTTGTGCCGAGGGCCACCCTTAGTGGTCCCGTGACCAAAGTGTTGTAGCGGTCGAGTTACCCCACAGCTTCCAAGGTCTCGAGGCATGCTTCTTTTGGTGTTTCTTCGAGCCTTGTTTGAAGAATGTCATAGCGGGCTTGGTAGTCCCACTCTGTTGGTTTGAACTTAGTGAACTTGCTGGCCATTTCTGTAAAAGAAAAACACAAAAAATCAGCATGTTACGATAATTTTTTGAAGAAAACTGAAAACAGGAGGCTGGACACGGCCCCGTGGCCACTGGCCATGCCCCTGTTTAGCTTGTTTCTTATGGACACGCCCCGTGCTTGATGACCACGACCCCGTAGTCAGGGTTCTGTTTCCCAAAAATACCATTTTTCGACCCGGTTTCGAAAACTTGAAAATTTTTGATTGAGTATGGGCGGTTTTCCCCGAAAATGAAACCCCAAGTGCCGTTTTTCCAAAAACAAACCGTTTACCCAATCAATTTCATCTTTTTCGGTTCAAAAACAAGGGTTTGAGGTTTATGTTTGAAATCGGGCAAATCTACAAACAATTTCAGTTGATTTACTTCCTATAACATGCAACTATACTAATACTAACAGATCTAAGCAAAAATTTGGGGTTTGGTTCGGTTCAAGTTCAAGAAACCTATATTTTCCCCGAATTTTTGATGTTAGTCTACATGCAAATCGTTAAACTAACTACAGAAGATGATAGAATCATACCTTGTTGATGTTGAACGGAGGAAAAACGTGAAAATCTACAGAGATTCGCGGAGGAGCCAGAGAGTTTTCGGGGAAACGGGTCATGGTGAAATGAGAAAATGAGAAGACAAAAGGGGTTTTATTCCCGACAGTAGCGGAACAAAGCCCCGTGCTCGCTGGGCACGGCCCTGTGGGCGGCTAAAACCTAGATATATTTTTTTCGTGCACGTGTGCGTGACCTGTTTCCCGAAACTTGGTTTAGATATCTTACCGATTTTTGAAGCTTTCCCTAAGTTCATTACCTACAAGACATGATGTTAGTACACAAACCTTCGTTTAATCACTCTTCGACCGCTTGTAGCGAGATCTCTTCCTCGTTATCCTCAATGAATCCTTGATAAAGCTTAAGCCGTTGTCCGTTGACTTTGAATGGAATTCCATTTCGATATTTAATTTCAATTGCACCGTGTGGAAAAATATGGGTGATAGAAAAAGGTCTCGACCACCTAGACTTTAATTTTCCGGGAAATAATCGAAGTCGTGAATTAAACAATAGAACTTGATCTCCTACTCGAAATCGATTAGGTTTAATATGTTTATCATGTAAGTTTTTCATTCTTTCCTTATAAATTTCAGAGTTAGAGTATGCTTGATTCCTTAATTCGTCTAATTCATTTAATTGACAAAATCGATTCTTTCCGGCGGTTTCAATGTCTAAGTTTACGTTTTTTAATGCCCAGTAGGCCTTGTATGCTATTTTTACTAGCAAATGACAACTTTTTCCATAGACAAGCTTATATGGGGTGGTACCTATTGTTGTTTTATACGCGGTTCGAAAAGCCCAAAAAGCGCCGTCTAATTTATCAGCCCATTCTTTTTTATTTAATCCTACGGTTTTTTCAAGTATTCTTTTTAAACCTCGATTAGTCACTTCAGCTTGTCCATTTGTTTGAGGGTGATATGCAGTTGAGATCCGGTGATAGACCCCATATCTTGTTAAAAAAATTCAAGTTAAAGATTACAAAAATGGGTACCCCTATCACTTATTAATGCTTTTCGAGTTCCGAAACCAGAAAATAGCCGTTTCAAGAATCTTACCACAACTCTTCCATCATTTGTTGGAAGAGCTTCGGCTTCGGCCCATTTTGACAAGTAATCCATTGCCACAAATATATAATTGTTTCCTTTTGACGGTGGGAAAGGTCCCATAAAGTCTAGTCCCCACACATCAAAAATTTCACAAACAAGAATGCCATTTTGTAGCATTTCGTTTTTGGAAGAAATATTACCTGACCATTGGCATGCATCACATGTCCTGATAAGATTTTGAGAGTCTTTGTAAATGGTTGGCCAATAGAATACTGAATCAAATACCTTTCGTGCGGTACTAGTGGCTCCATGATGTCCTCCGTATGGACCTTCATGACAATGGCGGAGAATTTTTTTTGCTTCACTACCATGCATGCATCGTCGGATAAGTTAGTCGACACAAATTTTAAAAAGATAAGGATCTTCCCAAAAATAATGCTTTACATCGGCAAAGAATTTTTTTCTTTGACGATGTGACCAACCTTTTGCGACTATTCCACTAGCTAGGTAGTTGGCGTAGTCGGCGTACCATGGTTCTTCTCGGTATTCCACCATTTATAAGGATTCCGTTGGGAATTTTTCATTGATGAGCTCGTCCCTAGTTGCCTCCAAAGCTGGATCTTCCAAACGGGATAGATGATCTGCAGTGGTGTTTTCTGCTCCTCTTTTGTCTTTTATTTCAATGTCAAATTTTTTGAGGAGTAGAATCCATCTAATCAAACACGGTTTGGAGTCCTGTTTTTTAAAGAGATAACGAATGGCTGCATGGTCTGTATAAACTATCGTTTTAGAAAGAAAAAGATAAGAACGAAATTTAACAAAAGCAAATACTACAGCTAGTAATTCTTTTTCAGTTGTTGTGTAATTTTCTTGTGCATCGTTAAGTATTTTACTAGCGTGGTATGTTGGGTGAAAATGCTTATCTTTTCGTTGTCCCAAGACAGCTCCAACTGCAAAGTCACTTGCATAACACATGATTTCGAAAGGTAATTTCCAATCAGGCGCTATCATGATTGGTGCATTGACTAGCATTTCTTTTAGTGTTAAAAATGCTTGATTGCAATCCTTGTCAAAGATGAACGGCGCATCTTTTTCAAGTAATTTTGTTAAAGGTCTTGAGATTTTAGAAAAGTCTTTGATAAATCGTCTATAAAATCTGGCATGCCCTGGGAAACTCATGATGGCTTTAACGGAAGATGGGGGTGGTAATCCGGAGATGGTGTCTATTTTAGCCCAATCAACCTCCATTCCTTCGCTTGAGATTTTGTGACCGTGTAGTATTCCCTCCGTTACCATGAAATGGCATTTTTCTCAGTTAAGGACGAAGTTAGTTTCCTCACATCAGGATAGCATTCATTCAAGGTTATCTAGGCATTGGTCATATGAATCTCCAAAGATAGAAAAGTTGTCCATGAAGACTTCCATAGTCTTTTCTATTATGTCATGGAAGATGGCCACCATGCAACGTTGGAAATTTGTGGGGGCATTACATAGACCAAAAGGCATGCGTCGATATGCAAAAGTTTCGTAGGGACATGTGAATGTTGTTTTTTCTTGGTCTTCAGGAGCTATCGGTGTTTGAAAGTAACCTGAAAAACCATCTAAAAATCAATAAAATTTGTGACCGGGTAATCTTTCTGACATTTAATCAATAAAAGGTAAGGGAAAATGATATTTCCTTATTGCCTCATTTAATCGACGATAGTCTATACAAACTCTCCATCCGGTGACGGTTCTTGTCGGTATTAATTCATTTTTTCATTAGTGACCACCGTCATACCTCCTTTCTTGGGAACTACTTGGACGGGACTTACCCAAGGGCTATCAGAAATTGGGTAGATAAGTCCGGCGTCAAGTAGTTTGATGACTTCGTTTTTAACCACTTCTTGAACATTTAGACTTACTCTACGTTGTGGTTGTATTACCAATTTATAGTCATCCTTCATTAAAATTTTGTGTGTGCACATGTAAGGGCTTATTCCTTTAATATCTACAAGCTTCTATGCAATCGCGTTTTTATGTTTTTTCAAAAGTGTAACTAATTTTTCTTTTTCTAAACTAGTTAATTTTGAAGAAATAATTACAGGTAGCTTACCATCCTTGTCGAGAAAAGCATATTCCAAACCTTTTGGGAGTTCTTTGAGCTCAAGTGGTGGGTCTTTAGGAGACTCCTTATTCGGTTGCTCATTTTGGTCAAGGACCAAAAAGGTTTATTCAATGGCGACCTCTTCTTCGACAAAGTGGTCGATTTCATCTTCCGTGTCGGGTGGTTCATCTTCATCTTCAATTAGGGGGTCGTCATTGCCGATTGGATATTTCATTGATTGGTCAAGATCGGCATACTTTTTGTCGGCCCCTAATTAAATGGGTAGGTTGTTTTGCTTCCGATTGATCAAAGCTTTATGGGTTTTCATAAAAGGTCGTCCCAACATAAGTGGAGCGTCATCAAGAATGATGAAGTCGGTTGGGACTACCGTTTGATTTGTTTGCACTAACACATCCTCAACTACTCCCATTGATTTTATTATTTTCCGATTAGAAAGAAAAATGGGGATTTGAAGTGGAGAAAAATCACTAATACTTAATTTTTCGAAAATGTAGTTTGGCATTATATTAACACTAAGATCTTTATCAATTGTAATATTACAAATAAAGGAGTTTTGAAAGAAACATGGAACCGGTGTAATGCTAATTTCAAATGGATCATCTTTTATTAGCGTCGTTTGATCGTTTGTTAACTTAATGCTTACCATTTCATCAATTTTAGTGTTAGTGTTTAACTCTTTTAAAAACTTAGCATGAGTAGGTACCAAGCAATGGTTTTCGAAAGAAGGTGTTAAAAGACTAATTTCTTGAAAATTTGACTCTTTTTGAAGATTAGCATTTTCGGACTTACCTTTTTCGTTGTTCGGTTCATGCGTTGGTTTTTCACTTACTTGTTCTTCCATTTTTACCTCTTCTACTATTACCTCTTTAGTACAAACTACCTCTTCCCTTGCGCGGGATTCTTTTATATAGCGTTCTATAGTTTTGAGGTGTTGTATTATTCTTTTGGCTTCGGGGAGGATAGTTGGTGGTTCGTCAAATTGAGCGGGATAAGTGTCCCAAAAGCTTAAGTGCGGAAGTTCAAACCTTGGTCCTTCATAATACCCATATGAGGTAGGTGGTTCACACCATTGTTCCTCATAGTAAGTATATGATGGAGATGATTCATACCTTGGTTCCTCAAGGTATGAGTATGACGTAGAGGATTCATACCTTGGTTCCTCTTGGTATGTGTATGAAGTGGATGGCTCAAAAAGGTCACAATATTGTACAGAGTGAGGGTTACCGCAAATGGTACAATACTCCTCTTCGTAATCATCCTCTTCATAGTAGTAATTGTAACCTCCTGAGTATTGATCAATAAGAATCACTCAGTAGATCACAAAAGAGTCTCGGGACCAGAAAACAAAATAAAAACGGAAACAGAGGCTCACCATGGCCCCGTGGTCAGTGAGCACGGCCCGTGGTCAAAGTCTGTATCTGGGCGTTTTGAAAAATGCTACAGGTTTTATCCAGCAAGGGGGCGTGTTTAGTGAGCATGGCCCCGTGTTCAGACTCTGTATCTGGGTGTTTAAAAAATGTTTTGTTGTTTTTATGCAGCACGGGGCGTGTTCAGTGAGCACGACCCCGTGTTCAAACTACTATAATGCACTAAAAATGTAAAAATGTGCACAGTTTTGAAAAGGTTTTGAAAAATGATTAGGCCGTCGATTTTAAGCTTTCTTAAATTCCTTATGTCCCCGGCAACGGCGCCAAAAACTTGGTGTGCGTTAGGTGTGATATGATTTTATTAATATTTTGAGCTCATTTTACGCATTAATCAAGTTTTAAATTTATAAAACACGATATTCTACTAACACTAAACACACACTTGGGCAAGTGCACCCATCGTGAGCGTCGTATAGCTTTAGTAAGATACCGAGGTCGTCCAAGGACACAAGAGCTTTTAATACCGGTTTATCCTCAACGTCTAATCAATCTAAATTTTTGAGAAAAAGTTTTGAAACATGAAAATAAAAGCTAAAAATGCAGAAATAAATAAACTAAAAACAGATAGACAAGATGAATCTCTTGGATCCGACTCACCTTTAATGTATCCTTTGATGATTTTCGCACTTTCGGACTTTTTAAGAGATTAACTTAGTTATAGTAGTAAGCCCCTTTTTTAAAGGTGATGTTACCCTCAACCCATTGGTTTGAGTCAGCAAGGATACAATCCCAAAGGGTCGGAATATTGAAAGATAATTAATTAAGTAATTAATGCGATAAGTGGTATACCCATCTTTTGAAGGTGACGTTACCCTCGGCTAAGTGGTTTGAGTAAGTAAGGATACAATACCAAGAAGCCGGTTTAATGTATTAATAGTAGTTTACATATGAGGGGTTCAAGCTATTCGCAACCCCACCATCCAATACCAGTGGGTATTGAAGGAGGTCCTAGTAAGCTTGAACCATGTCATTGCAGGATCTATATACTGAACAAGGTAAGAACCTTACCAAACCATTCCCCTAACCCCCGACCAGGTAATCAACATGCTTTTATATAGACCGTAAAAACATGAATGATGCAATCTTTTACTTTATATAGACAGTAAAGTAACGCCAAGACATCACGGAAAAATGATAGGAAGAATTCACCTTCAACATAAGAAACGAGTTATTAAAGTCATTAATACAAAACCAAATAAAAAGTGCCCAAAGATTAAAAATCAAAAGTAATACAATAAAGACTTGTCTTCACCAAGTGATGTAAGAGGCTTAACCAAACATGGCCTTTGATTGGCAAGAACCCTTACGATCAATCTTGGATCCTGAGACTACAACACACTCTAAAGATGGATAATGGATGATGGTGGTGGGTGTTGGTGTTGTAGTGGTGGTGGAGTGGTGGCAAAGTGGGAGAGTAGTGGTTTGTCAAGGGATGCCTTTGAAGTGAACCAAGCACCCCTATTTATAGCTTGCACAGTGCTCTAGCCACGGCCCCGTGTCCAGCGGGCACGCCCCCGTAGCCAGCCTTTTCTCTTCCTTCATTAAATGCAAGTGTCAGCAGAGGGTCCCACACGGCCCCGTGTCCAGTGGACACGACCCTGTGGTTAGCATCGTATCTGTACTATCAAGATTTTGCAAGATTATGCGTATCTTTACGTTGACCATGCCCCGTGCTGAGCTGGGAACGCCCCCGTGGTGGGCGTAGAAGCTTCTACAGGTTTGTCTTTCCTGAAGGACACTGACCACGCCCCCATGTTCGGCTGGGCACGGCCCCATGGTCAGTCTTCTGCTTCTTTGTTTTCACTTTGGGGATGCTGCCGAGAGGTCGGGCATGTCACGTTTATCTCTTTTCTTTGTATTTATGTTGGGTTTTGGCTGTATATTTGTTCCTCTTGTTCGTTTAAGCGCATTTGGTCCTGTAAATTCAAAAGGAAGATAAAAACACACTTTTCCAACATTAGTACTAAAAAAGGGTTAGTTTTATACATCATTTGATGTAATTTATATGTTACATTTTGCATACATCATAATCGCCAGAGAACCGTCGTCTGACACGTGGCAGTCTGCGATAGGCTTAGAAATTGCACGTCTGTTCGGTTACCGTGATCGCATTAATTGCGATGGGAATAATAGGGGAAACCTTTTAGGGTTTCCCCTTACTTGTTCGAAATTTTCAAAATTTTCCGGCGAGAAAACCCAGTTTTCTCTGTCTTCTCCGACCAAAAACCATGAGTTTTCCGGTGAGAGTTTCAAAGTTTCTTATTCTTCTTGGTTGTTCTGTAGTTGTGATGGCTAGTCCCTCTAAACCACCGTCTCCATCTCCAGTAAATCCTGATCCACCGTCCAACGGCGGCGGAGGATGAGACGGAAGATAATGCCCCTGGCAAGTTTTTGCCATTTTTAAAGTGGACGAAGTCGGCATTCGATAACTTGATGACGAGTATTCAAATGTCGACTGCCTATGGGGCCAGGTATCCCCAAGAAGGCGATATTGTTGGTGATGCTCCGGCCAGTTACGTCAGCATGTTTGCTGAGTGGTTCGAGACCTACAATCTCCGGCTTCCACTGACCATTTTCATGGTGATTTGTTGGAATACTACAATATCCATATTTCCCAACTGAGTCCTTTGGGAATGATACGTGCTCGTCACTTTAAGTACACATTACATGCCTAGAATGTGGTACCTTTGGTAGAGGACTTCCGACGTTTCTACCAGATGACGGAGCTGCTTAGCTTTTTTTCTTTCCGTATGCGGGATGGTGCCCCAAAGCTTATGATCCCACCAAAGGACCTGGCCAAGTGGAAAACCAAGTTCATCTATGTGAAGGCGGCTGCGGTCACTACCAGGCGGCATTTTAGGAATGTGAACGATGATATTGCTACGGAGCAGTTGAGTACCCCTGAAAAGGGGGAACAAGCCTAGCTTCCGCATATGCACCTTATCCCTTCCCACAAGTTGGCGAACACGGAATTGCAGATTTTGCGGATGATGTTGCGGGGAAAACCGGGGCAGAAGATGAAGCCTGTGTTGAGGAAGAAAAACAAAGGTAAGTGCCTGTGTGTTCTGCTCTTTTGTTTACCTCGTTGATTGTATTAATGATTGATATGGACGGCTTGGCAGTAGATGCTCCATTATGGAGAATGTTTTGCCCAGATTTCGAGGGCAAGATTGAGATTGTCAAGTGCAGTCCGGACAAGGAAGGATGGTATGATACCATTGTTGGGAACTTCCGAGTCCCTGATGAAGCCGCACTGAATACCTTGTTACCGCAAGGCAAAGGTAAAGTGTTTTTAATTTACCCGCATTATTCCTCCTTTGGTAATGTTAACTTATGACAGATTGTATGAACCGCAGGTAATCTTGGGGCGCTGGGAGACCTCGCTGCGACGGGTGTGCCGTCCGCACCTGTTACGATGGTAGTTGATAAGCACAAGCGGAAAAAGAAAACGCATACTCCTGTTACCATTCCTCCCCTGGTACCGGATGCGTCAGGTACCTTCCGCCCTCGTTTACGCAAATATGAAGATTACGTGGTAGTGTCTGACACTCTTGAGGGCTTGAGTGTTCCAGGTGCTTCTTCCCGCGCGGATGGTGCGGCTACGGGTACTAAGCCTTTTGTTGATAAAAAGAGGAAAGGAGATACCGCTGCTGCTGGTGGTGAGAAGGCGCCAAAATTGTGGAAGACTAGGATGGCAGTGCTTCCGAAACATAAGCCTGCGGGCTCTGTTGGTAAGTTGTTACATTATTTTGCGAGTTTTATGGTCGCACTATACTTGATAGATATTCTTTGCTTTGTAGAAACTATGAAGGAACCGATCTCCGCATCTAGTCTGCGGTCTTCCCCATTGAAAGTTTCGGATGCGGAAGCCCAAAAGAAGTCTGCGGAGGACCCTGTGATTGAGGTGGTGAGTAGTCAAGGTACCCCCCCTTCTGTGCGTGCGGAGCGGTTGTCTAAGAAGACCGAGGGTGATTCAATTGCTGATACACTGGACGCATCAGACAACTTGATCGATCCGTTTGGTGGTGGAGACCAGGGGAAAAAGCCAGAGTCCCCTGTTCACGCAAACGTTTCTAGTTCTGCTGGTGCGGGTAAGGAGGGTGAAGATCAGTCTCCAATTAAGCCGGATGAGACTGAGTTGGATTATTATTACCGCTCTTACTCAGCAGGGGGTAGTTTTAATCTCCACCATCCCCATTGGGGTATTTTAAAGGGGGATGAGGTGATGAATGATCCCTCTGCTTGTAAGGAAACTCTGAAGGGGTTAGGGACCCCTGTTGAGACTGCTTGTGCTCGGGGTTTTGGCCGCCAAAGCTTGCAGAATCAGCTTGCCTCCATGCTTGTTGGGGGTTCCATAGTCACGAATGTGATTTTGGAGGATTATACCGCCTTGGCTCGCAGGGAAGAAGAGACCATTCAGCTAAGGGCAAAAGCTGAGGCTTTGATGAAGACTGCTTAAGCGGCTGAGGAGCGCTTGGAGAAGCAGAAAGCCGAGTTTGAGAAGTTGAAAAAGACTGAAGAGTGGGCCGCATCCTCCTGCCTTAAACATGTTTGTTCTTTTGTGAATCTTCTTACTGAAGAGCACAAGCTTTGGAAGGAAGCTTGTGCTAGAGAGAATGAAAAGTTTTTCCATCTTCGTCAGGAATTGAATAACTTGAAGGCGGCTAATGCCACTCTGGTCAAGGAGAAGACCGTAGCTGAGGCGACCGCGAAAGAAGCAGAAGCACGCGGTGCTGCTGCGTTAAAGGAGGCAGAGGCGCGTGCTGCGGTTGTGGTGAAGGAGCTTGCGGATGCGAATGCTGATTGCTCCAAGTTGAACAAGACTGCAGAGGAGCTCCAGGTACGAACTCATCTTTTCCTGAGTTGTTTTCTTGTTTTGACAAGTGTTGGAGATTGCCTTTTTATACTTGTATATTTTCTTTGCAAATAGGAGGAATTGAAGACTCGAGAGAGTATCCTTGGGGATTTGACTTCCCGCACTACCGAGGCTGAGGCGCGGGCGAGGGAAGCTGAGGAGGATAGGGATGGGTTGGCCACCTCACTTGCCCAGGTCACTAGTGACCGCGCTTGGATGCGGGAGTTTGGAATTGGGCATGTAAGTACCTTGTGTTTGTTTATTCCTTGTGTTTGCCTTAGTAATTCTGTTTCTGTCATATGATTAGATTGTGGAGGCCATCCTTGATGCCCCTGAGAACACGGCTGCGGTTGCTAACGTGAACGAGCGCGCGCGTCATGCTGGGTTCAAGGCTGGCTATAATCAGTGTCTTAATAATGTGAACCCGTTCTTTGCGAGCAAATTTACTGATGAACGGTGTGGGTTTCACGGTGTGGATACTGAAGCTGCTTTTGATGCCGCGGTAGATGCGTATAACAGTCTAACCATTTATACCGTTGAGCGAACTGAAGCATGTTTGGAGGGAGACGATTATGTGGACCGTTTACGCATGTTGTTTGAACCAACGAAAGAGGGTGAAGGCACCAGCGGTGCAAATGCAGAATAGGTTGGGCTTGTGTGCCTTTTTTCCTTCTTTCGTGTCTTTGTAAATGTTGCGAAACGATATAAAGGTTTCCTTTTATGCACCTGTTAGGTGTATAAGTATGTTGAATATATAACTATTTTTTGGCTCAAAGTTTACAAGTCAGTGGTATTTACTGTTTGACTTTGTGTAAGCACGGATAAGTTAATATTATTTAAGGCTAATCGCGTGTAAATAACAGTAAGTCAGGATTTTGCCTTTTGCATGTCTAGATGGCACGCAAGTATGTTAATGTGTGACTTTTGTTGGCATGAGAGCGCGCGTGAGTCGACGCCTTTCATTATTTCCGCTCCACTGGTTAAGCAACGCATGAAATAATAAGTATACTGTACACCATTGTCGTGCAAGTAGTAGTCATTTCCCGTTTTTATCCCGTTAGGGCCTAGGGAATGCGTTCATGTTTGAAAAAACCTTAGGTGTTTCGTTGTATGCACCCGGCCGGATACATTGCAACGTTTGCTCTTGTTTAACTATTACAATATTTGTATGTGACCGCCACTTTGTATAGGTATGGCAAATGAAGATTTTTCCAATCTGTTTTTGTAGATACCACGAAGTGTAACACACATTTGTAATAGAAAGAAGAGATAAACAATGTTGGAGCAGCTATTTGTTTATTTATTAACAGATGGTACGTGGGCCATTAAGTACATGGAAAATGTAAACTACGGCTTACATATAGCAGCATCTGAGCTGCTGTGTGTTCCAAGTCCTTGCGATAGGGTCTCCTTCTAACGTCTGCAGTTTGTATGTGCCTTTGCCCAAGACCTCGTGGATGAGGTAAGGGCCTTCCCATATAGGGGCGAGTTTGCCTGGGCGCTCTGCGTTAGAAGCTTCCTTATCGCGAATGACATAGTCTCCCAGATTGAATGTGCAAATTCGCACGCGCGCATTGTATTATTTTTCTAGCTTTGTTTTGTACTTAACCTCGCTGATTGCTACGTTTTCGCGCCTTTCCTCCAAGAGGTCTAAGTCAAGCCTACACTCGTCACTGTTGTCAATTTTGTTGACAGCCAGCATTCTTGGTGAAGGGAGACCAATTTCGGCTGGGATCACCGCTTCAGAGCCGTAGACCAGGCTGAAGGGTGTCTCGCCATTGATTGTCTTTAGGTTGGTCCTATGTGTCCATAGGATACTTGGGAGTTCATCAACCCAGCCTCGTCTGGTTGTTCCCAACCGTGCCTTTATTCCTTCAACTAAACTTTTATTGATGCTTTCTACCTGGCCATTCCCTTGGGGATGCGCCACGGAAGAGAAGATGTGTTCAATGTTTAGTTCTTTTAGCCATTTTTGGATATCGTCAGCAGCGAAGTTGGTGCCGTTATCAGTTACGATGCACATCGGTAAACCGAAATGGTAGATGATGTGTTCCCAGACAAACTTTCATGTTATCATATCGGTCGTGGAGGCTAGTGGTTTTGCTTCCACCCATTCGGTGAAGTAATCGACCGCCACTATGATAAATTTAACCGCACCTGGTGCGTCTGGAAAAGGTCCCACTACGTCTATGGCCCATTTCTGGAAAGGCCACGTGGTGCTGACTGGAATCAGGTTGTTCTTGGGGGCAATGTTTTTGGTGCGTGTCATTGACAATTGAAGCACTTGCGCAAGATCTTAACAGCATCCAGATGCATGCCGGGCCAGTAATACCCGGCATACATGATTTTGGCCACTACCATGCGCGGGCCTGCGTGGATGCCACATATTCCTTCGTGTATTTCTCGGACTAAGTATGTAGCGTCTTGAGAGTCGACGCAACGCAGGAGTGGCTCTAGGTATGACTTACGGTATAAGATACCGTCCCCCATTTGATAGTGGCACACTATATATTGCAGTTTGCGTGCTTCCGCTTTGTTTTCTGGGGCGATGCCTGATTGCAGGTATCTTATAATTGGTGTCATCCAAGACGTCGCGCCGTATTGGATGACGTTGACCTGGCGCAATGTTGGTGCATACATCTGTCGACTTCGTCTTGTATCGAGTCTTGCATTGTTCATGGCACGAAGTTCGAGAAAAATGAAAAAAAAACTAATTCTGCTTGAAACAAGTAATTCCGCTTGAAGATGTCATCTGGTAATTCCAAGCGGAATTAGTCATGTTAATTTCGTTTGAGTGTCTAATTCCGTTTGAGATGGTAATTTCGCTTGTATAGTGATTCCGCTTGAGTCATGTTCAAGCGGAATTAGGAAGTCTATATATAGGTGATAGGATGGTTCATTTGAAACGGAATTAGAAAGAGTGTTTCCGACGGCGAAGCTCTGTCGAAGTGTCTACAGACTTGTAATTGCTCAGAAATCAATCAAAAGACAGTTATTAGTGAATATCTTGCTGATTTACACACAATATGTCTGTTTCCGCCTTTCATATTATGTAGAACGCCTCTGAACGACTCATTTCGGGTCCGTACACGATCCTACATGTGGTATCAGAACTCATGAGGAGGAGTTCTGCCAATTTCAGCTTGATTTCATCTCATTTTCTTACTTCTACACCTTCTTTTATCAATTAAACAAGTTTTAACGGTTAAAATGGCCTGAATTTTTCACAACATAAGCGTAATCTTGTTTTAACAAACCCTTGAGAAAATCATATCAAAATTCAAAGTAAAAGTGACAAAAATAGGCCAAACAGTTAATTCCGTTTGAACGAGTACCATAATTCGTTTGAAAATTTGAAACGGAATCAGTCATTCCGCTTGAAAACCTATTTCCGTTTGGTGATTCCACTTCAAATTGGTAATTCCGCTTGAAAGTTTCAAGCGAAATTAGTTATTTCGTTTCAAGTTTGTGATCTGCAAGTTGAGAAAACAATTTCTGAATTCACTGATAAAGAACGAGACATGTACAGAGCTGAAAAGATGATGATTAGTCTACTTCAGCAACCTATTAAAGAAGACATCTTTGTATTGCTTCAACATGACAAAACTTCAAAATCAATTTGGGATCCTCTTAAAATCAAATTTGAAGGAAGTGAGAAGATGATTAAGAGTAAAAAGGCAATGCTTAAGAAAGAATTTGATATGTTCACAAGTTTGCCAGGATAAGATACAAAGAAATTGATTGAAAGATATTGCCACTTAGTGCGTTCTATGTCGTTGTTAAGCATAACCAAAGAACGAGAGGAATGGGTCGACAAATTAGCTGATGCTTTACCTCAGAAAGAATGGGGAACATTTTTGATGATCTTAAAGAACACCGGAGTATATGATAGGTTGACGATTTCTCAGTTCATCGAGAAGATTGAGGGTCAAGATCTTGAACAACAAAAGATTGCGAGGATGAGTAATCCGAGTGGTCAACAAGATGTGAAAATGTATTACAAAGGCAATGTTCAAGAGGCTGAAATAAGTCCGAAGATTCAAACTGCTTTTAGTGCTGGAGACTCTTCTGGAACTGTTGATCAAAGACCAAACAACAGTAGTGGATTTTTTTCATATCCAAGTGTTAATCCAAAGAGTTCATCTTCAAGTTTTCATTCACAAAGTTCTAAAAGTGGAAATGGTTGTGTGATACAGTGCAACATTGCATTGAATGTTCCAGATGGTCAAAGTTTTTCTGAAGAAATTGTGAAAGATCACATGGCGTTACTTGCAACTATGTTACAATCCTATGAAGGTTTGGTTGCAGGGAGGATCGGAAATCCTATGCTGACGAAAGAGGATTACGATCAGATAGACGCTGAAGAAATGGAGCTCATGGACATCAAATGGTGTTTAGCTAGTGTCTTGAGAAGAGCTGAAAAATTTAAAATGATCACAGGAAGAAATGATTTTCTGGATGCACATGTTTCTACTTTGGGTTTTGATAAATCTAAAGTTACTTGTTTTCGATTTAGGGAGAAAGGTCATTTCAAGAGAGAATGTAAAAATGAGGAAGCTAGTGGAGCAAAGAATCCTTTTGGAAAAGATGATTACTATCGGAAAGCCATATATCAACAAGTTGCTCATCAATCGCATCAACAAAAGGATTCACAAACTGCTCATGGGAAAATGATCGAAGATGCAAACAAGAAAGCTTATTATGGTATCATTGATCAAGACGATGAGAAAATGGCTCCAGGATTTAGCTGGGATAAGTTTGTAGATGAGAATGGGGAGTTTAAAGCTTTCATTGCAAAGATAGTTCAAGAGCCTGGTTTGTTTACAGAATGGATGAAAGTGATTGGTGTTCATGAGAAGAATCAAGAAGAAGAATCTGTTTCATCTGATGAAAGTTCAGAAGAAGCAACTGTTTTTGATCAAACACCATCTGATTCTGGTTCTTCAGATGATAGTTCTGAGAAGACAATAGCTTTTGATCAATCACCAACTGATAACAGTGGTGATGATGAGGAAGAAAGACATATTAATGTTGCAAAAACTCATTTATCTCCTGAAAGTTTTCAATTTTATTTTGCAGATCACTTGGAGAAATTGAAGAAGAAACAAGCAGCAAAGGAGTTGAAAAAGATGAAGGAAGTAAATGTTGCTGAAAGGAATGGTGAAGCTGAGAAGGTGATTGAAACTGAAACAGTGATTGAGGTTGAGAAGGTCATCGAAGTTGAAAAAATTGTGGAAGTCATCAAGCCTTGCTTAAAGTGTTTAGAATCTTGCAAGCAATGTGCAGAAAAAGATGAGAAACTGGGTGAACAAGAAAAGATGAAAGAACAATTGTTGTTCAATCTCAATTATGTGAAAGAGTCGTATGACATTTTGAACAGAACAGTAACTGGTCTTCAAAAGACAAATTCTGAAAGAGAAGATGCATTGACCAAGATAAATGCTGTGATGATGTCGAAGCAAAAAGCCATAAATCATTACATTGAAGAATGTGCAAAGTTGCAGCGGGAGTTGGAAAATGAAAAGATAGAAAATGAAAGAATCAGACGGTTATTACAAAGTTATTCTAGTTCTGATTATCTCATTGATCGAATTTATCCAACTGTTGCAGGTTTTGAAGCATTTAAAGATGAGAAGACAAAGAAGAAGGATACTGGTAAGAAGCAGAGTGTTAGTTATAACAAGTGTCCGCCTCCAATTTGGGAAGGGTATTCTCCTAGAAAACCGAATGAGGAGCAAGTCGAAAAGGCAGTCAATATAAAGTTAAAGTCCGATATAACCGATGAATTACCAAAAAACATTGACGTCGTTTTTACATCGTCTGACACTGATCATGAGTCCGAGTTAATAAAAAAGGTGGTCGATCAGGTGTTGGATACAGATGAGGAGTCGGAGTTAAAGTCTGAGTTAAAAAGTCCAGAATCATCATCAGTAAACAGTCAAAAGTCATCGGTTAAATGGGTGTACAATAAAGAATTCCCGTTATCAAAATCTAATTTGAATGACGAAGCAATCAAAGTGGCATATACATTGATTGATTCAGACAAATTATATTCTGATGAGGAATTTCCAATAAGAAGTGTTCAAGTTGAAAAGATCAAAAAGGTTTTCAAACTAACAGAAATCAATATTTCTGAAATAAAGTTGATATAAAGTTGATAAATAAACTAGTTAACTAACTAGGATTTAAAATAACCCAGTTAGGTGAAAGCCTTGTAGTAACCTACAAATGGGTTAAAACGCAAATTTTAGGTGAAAAATGCAAATTATTTATTTTAAATATAAAGATGATAAATAAACTAGTTAACTAACTAGGATTTAAAATAACCCAGTTAGGTGAAAGCCTTGTAGTAACCTAAAAAAAAGGGTAAATGCACGGTACCCCTAACCGCGGGAGGGATCCCCCTCCCCAGTTTGCTACCCGACAAAGCGCCCTGGCGGTGACTTCCCCTTACCGAGTTCTAATCAGGGGTGGATATGCCATTCCCAAGATTCGAACCCGGGACCTCTGGGAAGAGGTGGGTGTCGGTGGCCAACTAGGTTAAAACGCTAAAATTAGAACCAAATGAAAGTTTAGGGACCAAATGTGTTCAAAATGAAACTAATATTAATAAAATCTAAATAAATAAAACACAAACACATTTGTCTGTGTTTGGTGGAGATCGACCAGAGCAGGGGCGACCCCAAGCTCCATCAAAACCCTAGTTTAGCATAAAATCTCTAAATTGAAGGATCAAACTCAGTCCAAATCAAAGTCCGAACATAGATTAGTGATCCTCATCACAAGGGGGTTACAAGGTATGTAAAATTTGGTGTTAATTCTCTGTTTGAATTTCTCATGAAATTGGGAAATCTGAGATTTATGGTTGCATGTTTGTTTTATGATGGATTAGGAACAATATAGTGTCTAGGGACAAACCCTAGACAAATACAAGTTGAAATCATGTGAATTTTTAGTGAAAATCTATGAACACCATTATAGGTGATTAGTGGGTTATGGATAATTTGATAAACACTAGGAAATTGGGTGTTGTTCTAGTGTAATTTGACAATTTTGAATTTACTTCAGAATTTTAGAAGCTAACAATTATGTAAAATGGGTTGATTGATGTGAAATTGGGTTAAATGATAAGCTAGAGACTTGCTATGTAATCATGTAAAAATCTGCCCTTAAAGTGTTTGTGAAAATGCCTCAAAGAAGGCTTAAAACTGAAATTCAAAGTTGATACACATAATTTTGATGTTTCGGTTTACTACGCGATATATGGTTTAAATGGAGTTCTAAACATGTTATAAATGAACTCTATAGGAAAGGATGCAGGAGCGTCAAGTGGGCAAGCAGGTGGCGAATCGCGTTTGAAAGGCTTACTTTGAATGTATGTAACTCGACCGTTACTTAAGTGAAATTTTGTTAAATTACGTATAGTCTTATTGTAGAAAAGAAGTTGTGTAAACTTAAAAGCGATGATATTCGCTAAATTGAATAATGGATCAAGGATGGATAAGATCTCGTTGGTAGTCATCATATTGGAAGATTCCGTAGATGAGCCAACGGGTCGAATAATCAATTAAAGCATGGATATTGCTTTGTAATATGATTGATTGGTCTTTTGTTATCATCGACAAATGACATATTAGAAATACGAGGATTAAACATGTTGGTTTGTAGGATTGAAATCCGAGAACTTGGCTCAAGTAAACAAACAAATCAAACAAAACATAACATTCCAGAGTATACCGTAAATTATGGTATATACCGTAATTTATGGTAGAGACCAAAAGGTTACGGTGGGTTTCTCCTGTGTTACGGTGGAACCCAAGTTTCCCAGGAGCTACCGTAACTTACAGTAACTACCGTAAGTTACGGTAGAACTTTGGAATTCATGATAAATTTTGTATTTCTTCGTTGAATCGAATCCGTTTTAAACGTAGATTCAATTATGTATTATTTCTAAGTATTCTAATACTAATGTTTAATGTAAACATTTCAGTTTCTAGGTATTCAAGGATTACGGATGACGGTCAAGCAAGCTTTTGAAGAACCGAACACAAACTTTTGAAGCTTCCGCTTAAATTATCTTGGTTTAGAACAATGTTATGATGTAAAAGATTTGTTAATCATGTTTTGAATGTTTAAACTAATTAGTAGTCAACTAGTATGTGATCCTCACAAAACTTAAATTTTGTTAAATACATTGTGAAGTAAGGTACTGTTTATATATAATCTCGTGTATTTACATTAAATTCTTATAAAATTGAGATGGGTGTTACATCGAATCAGTTCTATTCTGAGAAGAAAGAATTTGATGTCGAGAAAGCGTTTAATGGAAATGTGAAAAAGATTTTTGGAAAAATGGTTGAGGGTAAAGTGAAAGGGGTAAAGGACTTTTATGAAACAAAGAAAGCAACTTATTACCCAAGTGAAGTTGAGGAAGAAACATCCAAGTTTGGTCAGGCTTGGATGGCTGTTTTTCACAAGTAAATTCCTGACTTGCCGGAGCTCCCAGGTTGGTAAGTGTGGAGCAGGAATCGGCATCTTTCTTGAGAAATTCACAGATTGGTAACTGTGATATTTCGACTTAAAAGTGGTAAATCAGGGACATTAAGTTGTACTTGATTTTTTTACAAGTGATATTGTTGATAAAGTCTAAAATTGTTAAAAAAAATTCAAGTGATATTGAGAAAAACAATATGATGAACCCCTAACCTACAAATGGTAAAATCAATCAACAAAACTTATTTTCTGGAAAAATCATTTGATTAAAACAAACTTAAGTGTTTTGAAATCATAATGAGAAAATAGTTTGTTGTAAGGGGGAGTTCTGATTGTTTATGCCAAGTGGATGGCGATTTGAAGTGATTTGATATCAGTTGTCACTTTACTTGTACAGTTTGTTTTCAAATTTCCTTAAATGTGTTTGCATTTTAGGGGGAGTAAGAATTTTCAGAAAATCCAAAAACATTTGAAAATTTGAAAAAGACAAAAGCATGATTAAATACAAAATGAGTTTTGGTGTCGAAAAGAGGAAATGATAGTACATCAGTGGACAGTTACAGTATGCTAAAGAAATGTAATGTTTAAATAGCGTTAAACGGTCTCACTGATGATATGCTGATAGGTTTTTACACATTTAGTAAGCTTTTTCGGGATATAAACTTAAATTCAAACTTGCTTATTTCGTGGGGAACACTACTTGGATATATAGGTAACCCCTGAAATTTCGTTTGAAGGATCCCTCTTTCTGAGATACTAGGTCTTTATGCTCAGTGATATCTGGGGTATTATCCCGGGACTTCTGATTTTGCGGAAGCAATGGCCTAGTCCCCGGAGAATACTTTACGCTTGCTTGAAATATAGCCCACCCTCAGCATAAAAAATGATGAAACATTAAAAAAAATTCAAATCATGTGTAGTTGTAAAAAAATATCCTCTAAAGGGGACCCACCAAAAGTCGAAATCGTCATCTCTCTGCTGAACGGAAGTTCTGACCTGAGCTCTCACGGTTCTTCGCATCTAACCCCTTACAGATATCATCTGTGGTATACTCACCTGTAAGACTGAATATTGGGATCTGGATACGGGAGTATATTCAAGAGGTGGGACACATGAATGAGTTTAAGTTCTTAATACACCTAATTCATATCCTGGATCAGTTGAAATTTGTGTGAGAATTTAAGTGGATCAATATATCGGCAATCTAAGTGAATTGTTTAATTCTTAATGTGTAACTAAGCTCAACGGTACTTGTGACTTGTCAAAAACTGATATGATCCTCTTACACAAACTCTCAAAAATATTGTATGTAAATATTTCTTTATTGCATTTCATTTCATTCAAAAATTCAAAAAGATTTTCTATGTGATTTAGCATAAATTTTGAAAAATTCAAAAAGATTTTCGACAACTGATGTTGGAGAGCTGATTTTCAAAATTCCAAGTGCTAAACATGATGAGCATGTGGTGAGGGGAAGTGTGTGTCTAATTGAGAAAATATTTTGAATATTTATCTACATGCGGTTCATCAGAAATTATCATTGATAAATCATTCTGGTTTATTTTGAAGGATGTTTGGATAGGTAAATTTGTAAATTGTTAAATTTGTTGAAATTTATTGTGAGGTAGAGAATGTGCAGGATTCTTTGATAGAGAGCCAGGTTCCGATACCTGAGGACTTTGTGATTTCAAAAAGCCAGACTGCGATCCTAGCAAATCGAAAAGGGGAGTCTGAAGATATCCGAGGGAAGATGAATGTGTTCGAGAGGAGTATGTTGGTGCTGATAAAGAAAAAGAGTGATCAGACTGATAAAGACTGAAGACGTTGAAGACTCGACACTTAAGACTCGTCAACATCCGAGGGGGAGTCTGTTGGTGCATACGTCTGTCGACTTCGTCTTGTATCAAGTCTTGCATTGTTCATGGCACGAAGTTCGAGAAAAATGAAAAAAAACTAATTCCTCTTGAAACAAGTAATTCCGCTTGAAGATGTCATCTGGTAATTCCAAGCGGAATTAGTCATGTTAATTTCGTTTGAGTGTCTAATTCTGTTTGAGATGGTAATTTCGCTTGTATAGTGATTCCGCTTGAGTCATGTTCAAGCGGAATTAGGAAGTCTATATATAGGTGATAGGATGGTTCATTTGAAACGGAATTAGAAAGAGTGTTTCCGACGGCGAAGCTCTGTCGAAGTGTCTACAGACTTGTAATTGCTCAGAAATCAATCAAAAGACAGTTATTAGTGAATATCTTGCTGATTTACACACAATATGTCTGTTTCCGCCTTTCATATTGTGTAGAACGCCTCTGAACGACTCATTTCGGGTCCGTACACGATCCTGCATGCAAGGGTACTGAAGGGTTTTTGAGGACTTCAATACGTATATCCTTCGCCAGGTGTTGGAAGCTAGTTGATGCCAGTTTAGAAAGTGCATCAGCTGGTTTGTTTTCACTCCTGTTGATATGTACAATGTTGAAGGAGGTGAACTGTGATGTTAGTTGCTTGGCTTGTTCGATATAGAGGATCATGATGTCACCTTTCACGGCATAGTCTTCGTTTACTTTCCTCGCAACTAGTAACGAATCGATGTGCGCTTCCAGATGTTGCACGCCGAGTTTGACTGCCAGCCGTAGCCCTGCGAGCAATGCCTCGTATTCAGCCTCGTTATTTGTACTTTTAAAGTCGAGGCGTATGGCGTAAGTAAGTTCTTGGCCGTCAGGGCTGATGAGCCGCAGACCTGCACCCGCGCCGTCCTCATTGGACGCACCATCAGTGTATAGTGCCCAGATGTCTGATGGGGACGGTGGAGGTGTAGGATTTTGTTGTTCCTCGCATTCTTGGATGCAGTTCGCCAGTACTTCCGCGGCGAAGTCAGCTAAAACTTGCCCCTTGATTGCCGGGCGCGTCTTGTAAACAAGGTTGAGTCCGCCTAGTTCAATAGCCCACTTGGTAAGTCTTCTAGAGATTTCGGGCTTGGAGAGGATTTGCCCGATCCTGTAATTGGTCGAGACAGTGATGACATGGTTTGCAAAGTATCGGCGCAGTCGCCTAGAGGCATGTACCAATGCTAGGGCCAATTTCTCCATGATGGAGTATCTTGTCTCTGGTTCGTTGAGCATTTTGCTGACGTAGTAGATTGGTGTTTGGACCCCCTCCCGATCCACTATGAGTACCGCGCCCACTGCTTTATCCGAGGCGGACAAGTACATGATGAGTGGTTCCTTTTCGCGCGGTGTGGTGAGAGTGGGTAGCTGGATCAAACACTCCTTCATTTCCCGAAAGGCGCGTTTTTCCTCCGCAGTCCTTTGGAACTATTCTTTCTTTAGGCAGTTGGGCTGGACCACGGGCTTGATACCTGGTAGTGTATTCAAGAAGTGTTGCGCAACCTCACGCGAGACTCTTGTCATGTCTGAGGGAGTCCACACGAAGATGTCTTTATTCCTGAAGAAAAGGTGCTTCAGGCGCACCTTTGTATTATTCGACAAGGCGTGAACCAACGTGACCGTTTGTTCGGGGTACTTTGCATTGAAGTTGCTTGCCGTTTTGGCTGGACGCAGCTTGTCCGTTGACATGACTTCTCTGCAGGCGTATACTATCGCGATCCCCGTTTTGGTTGGAAAACCGATAGCAGAGTGAGGAACAGACGGTATCATGTTGAAGTCGCCCTATGATTCTCTGCCGAGAAGCACGTCATATCTGGAGGTGTGGGGTAAAACCATGAAATTTACCTCCTTGACCCGCGTGTGCTTACCGTTGGTTAGGGGCTGCAACCGATCTTTGTCTTTCTGATCGAATTGGTTGAAGCATTGCTCGTATATGATATCGGAGGTGCTGCCCGGGTCTATGAATAGACGCTCGGTGCAATAGTGAGCTAGGTAGCCGATGATTACGACGGCGCGCCTGTCACGCGGTCTGCCTCAAACTTTTGGGAAGACGACTTGTTCGTCGTAACAGTCGTCGTCCCCCATCCTTGCCGCTTTGCGCGGTTGTCTGTGGCCTCCACTGATCATGTGGGTAGTTGCCACATACATGACCTTCTTGCCACTGGAGGTGCCCTCGTCATTTGGAGTGATGTGCTTAGTTTTCTTTGGCGCATTTGGCAACAAGTGTTGCAACTTTCCCTCCTTTAGGGCTCGTTCAATCTCCAAGCGGAGACTGATGCAATTGTTTGTGGAGTAGCCCGAGTCTTTATGGTATTCACATAATAGGGCCGTGTCCTGCCCTTTTTTAGACTTTATTGGTTGGGTCGGTCACAAGTATTGTTCTTCTGCAAGAAGAACGTCCCTTGGTGACTTTGTGAGCTCGGTCCAATTGCGCTCCCGAGGCTCTTTCTTTTATGCCCGTTGATCTCTCTGGGCATTTATTATTGCCCTAGCATCGGGATACGACCCGCGCGGGGTATATGGTTTGGAATCGTGGTCGCGGTTCCACGTATCCCGATTGCACTTGTTGTTGTTGCGCTTGGACTCTTGGCGGGAGGATTGTCCTTCTGCCTGTGGACGGGCTTTACCAGCACCGGGTCTCAGAGACCGTGTTGTTTGGGCGTACGTCTTGACCGCCACCATGACGTCGTCCCCTTTTTCTTGCAAGCCGTCCTTGCCCGATATTGTCATGATCATTTCGTCGTGTTTGACTGCTCGGACGAAATGACTGCAGGCCAGTTGGGCCGTTACCCCGCCGATTTCGAGGCATTCTTTGTTGTAACGGATGATGAAGGCTTCCAAACCTTTGTTCTCTCTACGCCAGATGTTCATGACGTCTATCGAGTTACGTTTGTGACGTCTTTTCTGGCTGAAATGGGCAAGAAATTTCTCTTGCAATTCTTCGAATGAGGCCAGTGATCCCACTGGCAAAGAATCAAACCAGGACCTCGCGAGTCCGGTGAGGGTCTAGGGAAAGAAATGGCACCAGACGGGTTTTTCCCAACGGCCGATTACCCCAGCGCCAGTAAAAGCATTCATATGGTCGCCAAGGTCTGACGAACCATTGTATTTGCCCACGATTAGTGGGAGTTTGCTCTTGGTGAGTGGGGCTAAGGCGATCTCCTTTATGAACTTGGAGTTGCCAGAGGAGGATCTCGGCCTGTAGGCCAAACCCTGATCGCGCTTTACGGCGCGATCATATGTTGTGCGGGGGTATGGTAATTGTAATCCCCAGACTGGCTGTAAGTCGACTGGGAGTCCTCGCGGTATGTGTGATCGTCTGGGTCAGTTCGGTCGTATCCCTCGTTGTGGGGATGCGGTCTCAAACCGCTGTGTACACCGGACCCTCGACGAGTAGCTGATTCTCTCCAGTATTCCCCGTGTGGGCAAAGGCGGTCACGCACCAGTGCTCTGGCCCGAGACCCGTATGTGGAATCGTCGTCATTGAGCGTATGGACACTGCAGTAGGAAGGTCTATGCGGCACGCGCCTATCCCGTGATGCGGGATGTGTTGGTGTCCGGCCCTCGTATTGCAAGATACGAGCCGCGGGTGTATACGGCACTGGTGTGGGCCCTCCGGGTGCTTGCGTACTTGCGTACTTGCGCAAGCTCGGGTGTAGGCTGCAGTGAGAGCAGCCTATTGTTGCAAGAACCAGGTGTGGAGATCCACTCCTGGTGGCAGTACTGAAGCGTACTGTGAAAAGTCCGGTATGAACATGAGGGGAGTGCCCCCTGTGCGGACGTGCTGATGTGGCATGTTGGTTGGACAGGGGGAGTATTCCTCGTTGATCCTGCGTTTATTGGGGTAATGTTTTCCCCAGTAGCATTGTGTTGACGATCAAACATGATCTTCAAGAAAGGAAGAGATGGGAAAAAGTGCTAAGAGTAGCGGTGGGCGCCAATGATGAAATGGTGGTTAACCAGGGGAGGTTAATTCACTGGTCTCGTCGAGTGGGGTTAATCCCTTTTTTCCGAGGATCGGTGGCTGGATCGTCCGCTGATCTGTCTCCTGCACAAGGAAACACATCGTGACTCGTAGCAAGGAGGATGGGGGTGAGGGTGCTCCTTGTTACCACTCTCCGGCGTGAGAATCAGTATTTGCTTGAGAGCAAAGTGTGTGGTAGTAGTAAGTGTGAGAGAGAGTAGATAAGCGATACCTCAAACCTGGTCCGGGATGGGTATATATAACCGAAGAGTGAAGGAGGGTAATTGAGTGGCTAGACTAACAACACGCAGCCCTTTGCAGGCATGTCAGGCGCGTAGGTCACAGAGGTGATGTCACGTCCCGCTGTGGCTGTCAGTCTGTGTGCCAGCGTTGCTTACATGTGGGCTGGACAGGTGACTGCTGTCAGCCACTTGTTGTTTTGGACGCTTAAGTCAAAGTGTCAGTCCCACTTGCGTCGTCTATAGGATGCGGTGCTGGGTCGCATCGCTATGTGTGGTAATCGCGGTTGTTTCCGCGTCCCTTGCCTTGACGGAGATATGTATAGGATGCGGTGATCAGCCGCATCGCTATGTGCGGTAACCGCTGTTGTTACCGCATCCCTTGTCGTGACGAAAATAGCCGTTTTCATACACAAGGTAAGTCTTCTCATCACTTGACTGATTGGAACGTCTAGCTGCGCTCGCGTGTGCCCGCACGGACGCAGATAAGTCCTCGCTGATGGGAGTATTTGATAAGGGTGATGGTCACTCGCTACCGCTTTGGTGCGAGATCTGGGACCATACCTCTTCACACGTCGGCAACATGCGTCACAACTTAAACGTGTGTCAACACAAATGGTGTGAGCTCAAACTGAAGCTGGATCGCTTTAAACCTGCTTCGACCGTGTTCATACATGCGACTTGACCAAGAACGATCGACTCGAAATCGCGAAGATCGAGTACAGGCACGATGAGAATACAAATTTTAAGTGGGTTGCCCACTTTAATATTTATCGTACTTTGTAGTTTGTTTTTACTTTTAGGATTTAATAAGTATTTTTTTTTATTTTTTAGGATTTAATAAGTAGTTTTTATTTTTTACTTTTTAGGGTTGTTTTTTATGTAAATTTTAAATTAATATAAATTTTGTTTTTTTATATAATGGTGAACTTAAAAAAAATAACACATGGCACTCCAACGACGGCCTGATCACGCTCCTTCCACACCCCACTTTTTGGGTGTAGACCAGTAGAGCTCACGTGTCAAACAATGCCCCTAACCAAAAACCGTTGCACACACAAAAAAAAATAAAATAAAAAAAAATTCAAAATAAAATTACAAAAGAAACCTCATAAAGCCACAACCCACAATTCACACACACTCGTTTTTTGGTTTTCAAGTTTCGCGGTTGTTGCCTCAAATCCTCATCTCTCCCCCTTTTTACTGAAAATTCATCGCGAAATTGCCAGACTCAGTTGATCGGTCATCGTTCTCACATATTTCAAATGATCTAACTCGATTAGAGCTTCAAAATCGGTAATCACACAACTCAGTTATCAAACTCATCTATCTTTTTCCTTTTTCTATTATTATTGTGATTTAGGTTTTCGTAGTTTGAATCTTCTGTTTACATTTTTGAATTCTGCTGCTAACTAGTTAAACTGTTGCCTCTTGAATTCAGTGATTTGGTGAATTTTGTTTTATTTTTATTTCAGTTTTAGTTTAATTTTAGCCGCAATTTGTTTTAGGTTAGTTGGAGACTGATTAAGCTGTTGTGTGTGGAATTGGTTTTCATCGTTTAGGTTTTACTTTGTTTTTTATAATTGTAGGTGATTAGTGGTTTGAGATTAACTGGTGTGAGCTGATCTTGTGATTGATGACTGACTTGTATATGCAGTGTTACTAAATCTGGTATATTATGGAGTTGTTTGACCTACTGATTAATGGTTGTTACCGAAGTTGATTTGAATATCAAATCGGTGTACTGATTTTAAGTATTTTGTTTATTTCTTATTCTATGTTGTTAATTCTTCTTATGCTGATTAAAAAGACCTACATTATGGATTTTGATGCAAATTAAGCACTTACCTGAGGGGAAATGTAACATAGTGGATATTCAAATTCAAAGTAGAAAACCTACCTGAGTACCTCTCTTTTTACTTGAACAATCGGGGACTTTATTACACTATTATTTTGTGTCTGTGATTAAGTATTTTAAAAAAACAACCCTCGCATTTTTGCTTCATAATCTTCATGAGTGGTTCATTCTTCAGGCGTGAATCATTGTTAATTTTTTTGTAGCTAGTTATAACGAATATTTTTAGGTGACGGATAGAAGGGGACTATCACTGGAGTAGGTTTTTAGCTTTTTCTTGGTCACTAAAGGGTTTCTGTCACTTTGTAAACAGCTATAATCACTTTTATTAGGTGACTGATGGAAGGGGACTAACGATGGAGTCTTTTTTCTCGCTTTGTTGTCATCAGCACTTGTTTTAGTAAGAAATAAATTCAAGAGGGTGTCTTATGATGGTTGGAACAAGGTGCTTGTTAAGAGGATTGTTACATACTGAAGTAAAAGTAAAAATAGAGCTGATGTGTTATGTGTATAAGTTTGATCTTCAAGAATCTAGACAACGTCTGAGATATTTTCTTTTCTGTTGAGCTGATTGACATTGCTGGTAAACATTAGAGCCTGTCACAATTACATGACCTTTTATCTTTCCTTTCCTTACCATAGTTGTTAATAGCAAATAGCGACAAGGGACCTATATGCTACATAGCGAATAGCGACAAATAGCGACCGCTATTTTATATATAGCTATACACTAGAAAAAGAATTTTGAAAATTTTTATATGTATATTATATCAAAATATCTTGGTATATATGCTATTTTAGTATTTTACATGTATATTTAACAAAAACCTATAAATGCAACTATTTTATAGCTATATCTAATTGCTATTTACATCAAAAAAAAAAAAAAGAAAAAAAAAAACTAACTGTCGCTATTCACGCTATTGGTCGCTATGACCCAAATAGCAACACTTGGTCGCTTCGCTACATAGCGCGCTATAGCGGTCGCTATAGCCGCTATTGACAACTATGTTCCTTACATGATTTTACCTTTCTCTTCCTTCTGGTTTAACTTTGCTTATTTGTAGCACTTTGTCTCTCTTCGTGTGGTCTACATGTATTGCATAAAAGTCTTTGATTACTGGAAAGAAGTAGCTTAGAGCCTTATATTAGTGCATGCGTGTGTTATTAAATTAACTTTTAGGACTTCATGTCTAGTTGTATATGGTATGTAAAGTAGATATTATTTACCTTCATTCTCTATTTTTTTTGTCTTAGGAAGATCTCATGGGCCCACCAAGACACAGAAGTGTGAACAAGCGGTATCTGTATGGTGATGAAGCATCTCCAACTAAAGATGGAGGTAACACCAACAAGAAAAACCAACGAGTGAGTATATTCCTACTTTAGTGGTTTCTCTTTACACTGTCGTTTTGGACATAGTTATTAAAGGCACTAGGTGCACTCAAGGCGCATAGGCCTCGCCTGGGGCCTAGGCACAAGGCGCAAATAAAGCGAGGTCTGAGAACAGAAAAAACGTCCTTGGATGAAAAATATGTATTAGAAAAATAACACTCTTCTTTAAATAAAAATACACAAAAACTATTATATAAACATTTAATATCATCTAATTAGTACCAAAAGTCCTAAAATAGCCAAGATCTAAATGTAGTTCCAAAACGTGAATTACATAATGTTCAAACACCGAAATGTAGAAAATTTCAAGAGGTATTGTGGAAGCTTATATGTGGCGAAGATGAATAATTAGCATTAAATAAAAAAATTTGAATCAATCGGTATTTATTGTGCCTCTACTGGAATATGCACCTAGGCGCAAGAAGCGAGCGCTTTTAATAACTATGGTTTTGGTTACCATTTTATTGTTAGGTGTTTCAAACTTTCAATTCAGGTCCCGTAGTCTTGTATCATAGTGATTGTACAGTGTTATGAATTGCACATTTATTATTCTTTTACAAGGATTGTGAGTATGCTACTTTTGTTAAGTTGTGTTTTTTGTGTTTGTTGCATCATAGTATCATACCGTGTTAGCATTAGAGCCTGGTGAACCTTCTTGCTGGTCATCTGACCATCTAATATCCTGTTGAGGGTATCCTAGTTCTGGACAAACTTCTTTGGGCTTAGCATTCTGGCCAAATATATTTTAACCATTAAATACATAATATTAGTAAGGAGTTTAATTTCATGTGGTTTAATCCATCAGATGATCATCATACTTGTTATTCGAACCCTAATGGGATGCCATATCCTACAAAATCATAACAAGTAGTCAAACCCTTTAAAAAGAGAAATCCATGCTGCACCAGCTGTATTCAGGTGGTTCCATAGTTGTCAATAGCAGCTATAGCGACCGCTATAGCTCGTCGCTTTGTAGCGAAGCGAACAAGTGTCGCTATTTGGGTCATAGCGACCAATAGCGTGAATAGCGACAATTAGTTTTTTTTATGTAAATAGCAATTAGATATAGCCGTAGTTGTCAATAGCGAACGTAGCGATCGCTATAGCGCGCTACGTAGCGTATAGGTCTAGGCTCGCTATTAGGGTTGTAGCGATAGATAGTGATAATAGCGATTTTTTTTTTGTTTTTTTAATATAAATAGAAATTTTATAGCTATAAAATAGCTGGATTTTAGGTTTTTGTTAAGTATACATGTAAAATAGCATATATATACCAGGGTATTTTGATATAATATACATATAAATTAAAAAAAAAAATTCTAGTGTATCGCTATTTGCCTATTTATAAAATAGCCGCCCGCTATTTATCGCTATTCCCTATGTAGCATATAGGTACCTTATTGCTATTTGTCGCTATTCGCCATTAACAACTATGGATATAGCTATAAAATAGCTGAATTTATAGGTTTTTGTTAAATATACATGTAAAATAGCATATATACCAAGGTATTTTGATATAATATACATATAAAAAATTTCAAAATTCTTTTTCCAGTGTATCGCTATATATAAAATAGCGGTCGCTATTTGTCGCTATTTGCTATTAACAACTATGGATGGTTCTTTTGATAATTATTGCATGGGTGTGCAACCGGTGTGTATGCAGCTGCACCCAATATGTCTTTACAATATGCTGCAAACGTGGTGGATTTGAATGATTTCAGAAAATAATGGCATACACCAAAATTGATCTTCTAAGATAACAGATAATTTGAAGAAATTCATTCTTTTATTTGTAAATAAAGTAAATGAAAATTACCAAAAACTTGCAAATTGGGAAAATCTGAAATTGAGGCCCTGGGTATGCTTGTTTGTTTATTGTGGGTTCTGTAATTCTGCTTGGATTTAAAGTTATGGTCTCTTGAAAATTGACACGTTTCTCCAAGCACTTTGCATTTTCATACAAAATAGGCGTGGTTTTGTTCTATGCATAATTTGTAACTTCTGAGATTTAGATTATATTCATTACAATAGATTTTTGAGTTTACTTTGTACATTGAAGACGGCAAGTACATGTTGCATAATAAAGGACCAAAACTCTGTTACATCAATATTCAACAAAAACAATCCATGTCCGTAAATTTAGCTTGCAATTGCTCAATAATCACGCTTTATTTATAGATTTAACTAAATAAGAAACAACATACAGTTTTAGTTGTTGATGATAAACCTCTGCCTTATTCTTTTCAGAAAAAAAAGTTGTCAGACATGCTGGGACCACATTGGAGCAAGGAAGAGCTGGAACATTTTTACGAAGCATATCGTAAGCACGGGAGAGACTGGAAAAAGGTCACCTGAATTTCATTAATTTTTCTTTAGTGTTGGGTTTTTTATGAGTCTTTCAGTTGGCTTAATCACTTAGTTAAATTTGAAACTTGTGATGGCATCTAATAATATTTACATACTATATGCATGTCTAGGTGGCTGCTGTTCTCCGAAACCGCTCTGTGGATATGGTGGAGGCTGTTTATTCTCTCAATAAAGTAATCACACCCTTCTATTGAGCTGTTTTTGTGACCTCATGTTTCACACTTTAAAGTATTTTGTTGCACCTACCTGCAGCCTTTTGTTTTATACATCAATTCTGTGTCTCTACCCCATAAGCGAATGATGTTGTTTAGAAACATGGATTTAATGTTTAAGATCTAAGTGCTTTCGAAGCTGTTTTAAACGAGCTACACATTCTTTTTATTTGTCAGTTGAGCAGTTTGTTTACATTTGGAACTTTCAGGCATACTTATCTCTCCCAGAGGGCACAGCCTCTGTTGTGGGCTTCATTGCTATGATGACTGATTATTACAGCAACATGGTAAAATTTTAACTTGTTTGTTGATGAATGTTTTAATTTTTTTGGCTGCTGGCACTTATCCACCCCTTCCTTTTTGTCTCATTTTATTAAGGTTAAATAAGGCGTAATGCACTGTGTGTTCTATCTAACCTTCCAACTAAAAGTTTTATTAGGCAACTTGCTTGTCAAGATGGATTAATGGATTTTATTTATCACTTGTGATTTTTCAGGAAGACAGGGATAGTGAACAGGAAAGGAATGGTGGTGCGGGGCCATCTCGGAAGCCTCAAAAACGCATGCAGCGCAAAGTTCATGAGACCACATCCAAAGGCTTACGGTTGCATCCGGAGGCTGTTCCAACAGACTATGGTTTCTTGTCATTATTAAAAAAGAAGCGCTCTGCTGGTAAGTGATTGCTGAGAAATCATCATATCAGATAATCATGATTGTAATCACTTTATTCCAAAACTAAATACGAATTACTGTGATTAAGTTATTCCACCACCTTGTTATCGTAGTTAAGAGTCGCTCTAGTTTTAACTAAGGGTAAATGAGAATAATAATATACCTTTATCGCGTTTAATTTAATCATTCAAGTGGTTTACAGATAAGTTGTGATATTGCTTTTCCTGTTTCTGAACTTACAGGAAGTCGACCTCGTGTTGTTGGAAAACGGACACCACGTTTCCCTGTCTCACATTCATATGGAAATGTCAAGAAAGGTCAAAAACCAAGGGAAAACGATGATGAAGATGTTGCTCATAGTATAGCAATGACACTGGCAGAGGCTTCTAAAAGAGGTGGTTCCCCTAGTCAGAGTGCTGAAAGAATGGTATAAGGTTTACTCCCTTAAAACAAAAAGAAACATGAGAATGATTACTAACTTTTTTTTGAAACAGTATGATGAATCAGATGATGAGATTGAAGGTAGCATGGAAGCTGATAATACAGAATTGTCTCGATACAAGAGTAAGGAAAAAATAAATGCTGGTTATACATTACATGATAAAAAAGGAACACATGGGAGAAAAGTAAGAGTTGATTAAAAAAATGCACATTTAGATTACATACGGGAAGCCTGTAGTGGCACCGAAGGGCAGAATTTAGGTTCTATACGAAGAAATTTTAATATTAAAGTTGCTGATGCAAAACCTTCAGGGTCTTCTCAGGTTTCCAACAAAAGAGGTAAAAGAAACCCAAAAGGGTCTACGTATATACTGAACTTTTTTGTATGGACATGATTTCTAGCATGACTTGCAATTATCTATATATTGTATTGTAGTCAGTGTCAAGGAATCATGGGAATTTATATCTAACTTACATGCTTATGTTGATACAATACAGAATGCCTTACTTTTTGACAATGACATAACAGCTTACAGCAATTCATCTTTGTATCTTATACTGATTTCTTATTTGCAGATGAAAATTCTGCCTTTGATGCACTGGAAACTTTGGCAAATTTGTCTTTGTTGATTTCACCCGAAGCAAATGAAAATGGTAAGATATAGTCATGTTGAACTCAAATTTTAATTGTGGTGTGTATAATACTATCACGTAAGGCTTTTGGGAGAGTTAACGGATAACACAAAAGTTGATGCTACATCATTTGCAAGCGGGTTTGGTATGTTTATTCCACCTGCTTCGTTGCCCTTAGCATTTAAATCATTTTGAGCTATGCTTTATTTGTGGATAGATGCAGCCCTATATATGGCTGTCCTTTTAATACATTTGGGTCATTTTATCTTTCAAAGTTCTACAAAACTGCATAGTCATTTTATCTTTCGAAGTTCTACAAAACTGCATAAAAAGTTGTATGTTTGGTGGTTATTACATTTAAATGGTTGAAATTAAAAAGGGTGATTCTATTTACACCCAACTTTTTGCTATTTACACAAAGTGATGTGACATTAATAAATTCATATTTGTGTTTTTCTTGTATGATTTCTGATATATAATGTTTTGTTAAAAAACGAATATGGTTTTGCGATATGTTTATTTTTATCTATGCTTTAATATAAATTCGATAAAAATGGCAATACAAATTTTTATAACGACTAATAAAACGTTATATTTGATTCGGCTCCGTTTTTATAAAATTTATATCAAAACGTAGATAAAAAATAAGCATATTCATATTTTAATAAAACATTATATATCGGAAGTTATAAAAGAAAAACATTAATATGAATTTTTTAATGTCACATCACTTGGTGCAAATAGCAAAAAGTTGGGTGTAAATAGTAGGACCCAGTTGAAAATTAGCTTAAAAAGAAATGGGTCGAAAGTTGCCCAAAGTGTACATTTAAATCATGAACCTCCTAAAACATTTTGTTCAAAATTGATTTAAGTTTTGAGATAACATAAGATTTTTAGACAATTTGGATGTTTTCAGACCTTTAATGTTCAGATAATAAGATTCTGCTTATCTTGAAGTTTGAACTTCGTTATTGCTGATCAAATTTCCATTGACTACGTTTTCTAATTTTGTATCACTTATGAAGGAAAAGACGAAGCTGTTGATGACTCTCATCTACTGCTAAATATACCTGCAAGTCGCAAAAGAGAGAAGCGTAATGGGAAACACTTCATCTCTAGATCAGAGGCTGCTGATGACAAACCTCAGGCATCTGCTAAAAACATGGTTGATGACACAAATGCTGCTTCCGAAGCAAAGGAATTCCATCCGTTAACGACCAAAGTTTCTAGAAAGAGACAGAAGATTGTAGCATCTAGAGTAAGCCTGGACTTAATTTTTTTTTTTTTCGTAAAACTGGCAAAATGAGTGGGCTCAGTAACAGTTTAAAATGGTTAATTGTCAAAACTGTTGGATTTATATAAATGACTAGTTTGTCAATATGATAAAGAAATCATATGATTTCAGTAAAAATGTGATTTATCAGGTAAAAAGGATTAGGGAGGTTTTATAAAAAATTACACTTTTGGATACTTGGACTTGTGACACCACTTTCTAGTAGTTTACTTATGGCATGATACTAAGTGATATTAATGTGACGCTAATATCAGATTTCAAAAGATGAAGCCTCTGTTGATACAACCCCTCAGTTGGCCAAGACGGGTCAACATGTTACTTCTAGTATTCACTCAAGAAGGGAATCACATGTTTCTGAGATGAAACCATCTAACATACGTACCAAAGCCAGAAACAAGCGTAAAATGTACAAACCAAAGGCTCTTGAAATTTCTAATTTATCCGATGTAGTTGTAGGCAAGTCAAACATACACTTGCCTTCTCTCAGTCAAAGAATAGACAAACTTAAGGTATTTTTTCCTGGCACTTCCTATATTGGTATTAAACTATTAATTCAATTCTTTAAAATGTTTGATCATGTTTTGTTGACTATGTGATATCCCATTTTCAGGGAGAGCTTTCTAATTGTCTGTCAAATCAACTAATGCGAAGATGGTGTGCATTTGAGTGGTTTTATAGTGCAATAGATGAACTTTGGTTTGCCAAAAGGGAGTTTGTAGAGTACTTGTATCATGTTGGTTTAGGTCATGTTCCAAGACTAACACGTGTTGAATGGGGTGTAATCAGAAGGTAACACTTTTTGATTACTGAGCATTTTAGTATATAGTGCTAGAGGTGGCAGTTTTGACAATTTATGGGTATATATGTTGTTTTAGATTATATCCTAGTTTTATACAGGTCATGTAGATAAATTGAGCTAAAATTAAACTGGATCGTGAGTCACCTAAATTTATTTTAAATGTATGAAGATTTATAAATCATTTATTAAATTAAATTAGATTATTAATGTAACAATAGAGTTTTTGTAAGGATATTGAACCCATCTATACCTAATAAATAACTAGTTGTGCCACACGTCTCAGTGATGTGAGCCCATGATTCTTTTTTCCACTTTTCTTGTTTCATCCCTTCATATTCTATTTCTTAATTCAAAAAAAGTTAAAGAGTAAAGTACACAGATGGTCCTTGTGGTTTACCAAAATTTTGGATTTGGTCCCTAGCTTTCCAAAAGTACACAGATGGTCCTTGTGGTTTGCACATTGTGACGCATTTAGTCCCTAGCTTTTTCTAAAAGTACATGAATGGCCCCTGTGGTTTGCACTTTGTAGCACATTTAATCCCTAACTTGGACATGCTAAAACCTTTAGATTGTTGGCTGGGGACTAAATGCTTACAAAGTGCAAACCACAGGGACCATCCGTGTACTTTTAGAAAGCTAGGGACCAAATCCAAAATTTTGGTAAACCACAGGGACAATCTGTGTACTTTACTCAAAAAGTTAATTTCAATCATATCTTATCTCCAAATATCGTTTTATACTTCCTAAAGTTTCATTACTAACTAATTGATATTTCCTTTATTCAACCTGTGTAATTACACAGGCTTCCAACCTTGTTATTTATATAAAATAAATATAATCTAACAAAGAAAATGCAAGTGTTTGGTTGCTGGCCCACTTGTGTCATCTTGTACCTATTTTGGCACCTCTAATGTAGCCTATACGTTTATAATAAAAGTACATAGTATTCTTGCTTCATTTTTTTGTAATATATTTGGTGCAGTTCTCTTGGTAAGCCACGGAGGTTCTCACATCAATTTCTAAAGGAAGAAAAAGACAAACTTTATCAGTTTCGGGATTCTGTGAGGACACATTATACTGAACTTCGTGCTGGTAGTAGAGATGGATTGCCAACAGATCTCGCAAGGCCATTAGCCGTAGGACAGCGTGTCTTAGCAATTTATCCAAAAACAAGAGAGATTCACGATGGAACTGTTCTGACAGTAGATCATGACAGGTGTCGTGTTCAATTTAATCATCCTGAGCTAGGTGCTGAAATAATCATGGTAATTACTGTATCTTTATTCATGATAAGTACTTCGAACTATTTATATTGTATAACATATATTATTTCATTTGGTATCAGGATACTGATTGCATGCCATTGAATCCCATTGAGAATTTGCCTGCATCACTGATGCCTCGAAAACCTATTGACAAAGCCAATGGGCTGGGAAAAGGTCTAAGGCATGAAAATTTAGAGAACGTGGATGAGGTACCCTATTTGATACCTTCATCTTATCCCATTAATGATACTATAAGTCAACTGGTCAGTTGTTTGTTTCTGTATCTGTGTTTTCTTGTATCCAATGCAAGAACAGTTGACAAAACAGGCCGGTGGGTAACAGTGGAGCATGAATAAGTTATGTTACGGCCTTACGGGTCACTTGTGGTCGTGTTGACATGGAACATCTTTGGTCCAGTTTTCTTATAAAGTATCAGTGTGTATGATTACAAAAACTATATCTATTCGTTCATAAGTATTAGTGTGTATGATTACAAAACTATGTGCGTGCGCCTATGTTGTCAAAAGCGCAAAAAGCGCGCGCCTAGGCGCCCGGGCGCAGCGAGGCGCACCTACAGCGCCTGGTGGTAGCCTAGGCGCAAAAATGGGCTTTTTTTGAAAAAACGGTTCTGAGGCGCAAAAAGCGGGCGCCTAGGCGCAAAAAACGTTGCTGAGGCGCATAATATAATAGTTTTTTTAATTTTATATGTGGAATCTTATTTATTTTCAAAGCATAACATATTTTTTATATTTTTTTTCTCTATGTGCGCTTTTCTTAAAAAAGCCCACGCTTTTTTTGCGCCTTGCGCCTCGCTTGCGCCTTGCGTCTTTGACAACATAGGCGTGCGCCTTGGCTGTTGGGACCTAAATGCCTCATAGCGTCTCGTGCTTTTTTAAACGAAGCCCTCGTATCCAACTGGAGTAGATAAAAACATATGCATATGAACTAGCTACCTTTTTGTGTATTGGAGTAGGTTGCTTCAGCTAAATCTGAATTCCAATCTAGAAATGGACCAAGGGATACACTCTCAGATCATCATGCAGCATACTCTGTGCCTGGTACAACGGCTAAATTTCAGGCAAAAGAAGCTGATGTTGAAGCAATTGCCGAGCTGACCCGTGCTCTTGACAAAAAGGTTCTTTCAATTAATTTTATAATTATTATTATTCAATAAACTTACACATCATATGTATTCTGGGATAGGGATGAGGTCGGTACCGAACCGAAAATACCAATCCTGAAATTCGTCAAAAATGGATACCGGCTTGGTACGGTATGGTATTCAAAGGTAAAAATCGGTAAAATACCGAACCGGTACCAAACTGAAAGTATCGATCCTGAAAAATGCCAAATATGGGTACCAAATTGTTACCGAAATTCGATCGGTACAGTACCGGTATTTTTGTTACTGTTACCGAATTGCTCCTCCCAATGTGGGACCTGTTCCTCACTGGAGAATAGTGGAGATATGCCAAAATACAAATTAAAAACTATTTGTATTTTGTAATGCATTTGATGTAGAAACCTTTTGCTGCAAGCTCATTTTGAGGACTCGTTTGTAGGTTGTCTATGATTACAAATAATTTCTTATGTTGATTACCGAGCAGTTTATATATATGGAGAGGGTTGTTCAATACAAAATCAATTTTCAGTAGAGTACTACAAGAACCACATAAACACAGTCACACATGTACCCAATGCTTTAACTGTGATACGCAAGGCGGTTATCTAATTGTATAACCGCCTCTTTCTCTCTCCAACTATCTTGAAATGCACACTGTACAAGTGCTTATGCGACTCTTGCAATTTTTTTTTCCTAAAACTGGTTTTGTACTGAATTCTCACCTATACATACATATATATATATAGGGGAAGGTTCATTGGGGAACACTAAAAAAGTGGGGAACAGCGGGGAACCAACTCAAACGAACTCCGATTGGACTCATTCCAGCGGCGTTGGAACCGGCTCGTCGAACCCTAACTATGATCTCTTAACCCTAAACCTTAAATCCTAACTCCTAAACTCTAAACCCTAAAGCTAAAAAATAAGGCTAAAACCTAAGCTAAACCGTAAAATCTAAACTATAAACCCTAAAAGCTAAACCCTAAAGGCTAAACCTAAAGCTAAACCCTAAAGCTAAACACTAAAACTAAACCCTAAACCCTAAAGCTAAACTCTAAACCCTAAATCTAAACCCTAAAGCTAAACCCTAAAAGCCAAACCCTAATATATTTAGGGTTTAGGAGTTATGATTTAGGGTTTAGGGTTAAGAGATCCTAGCTAGGGTTCGACGAACCGGTTCCAACGCCGCTGGAATGAGTCCAATCGGAGTTCGTTTGAGTCGGTTCCCCACTTTTTTAGTGTTCCCCAATGAACCTCACACTATATATATATATATATATATATATAGGGCCAGGATCATTTCAGAACCATAAATATTTACAGAACTCGCAGAACTCCTAATAAACAATCTTTTTATTTATATATTTCTATGTTTAGGATAATTTTATCATTTATTATGTGTATTTTTACGATTACATACATGTTAAGAGTAATTTTATCATTTTTTATATGTAATTTTATAATTACACATATGTAAACTAGTTTTTTTACATATATGTAATTAGTTATGACACATATATATAATTTTGGCAATTAAACATATGTAAACTACTTTTAACATGTATGTAATCAAAGAAATACATATAATAGATGATAAAAAGATCCTAAATACAAAAACTTATATATAAAATGATTGTTTATTAGGAGTTCTGAAAGTTCTGTAGTTATTTAGAGTTCTGAAATGAACTCAACCCTATATATATATATATAGGCTAGGAGTTGGCTACAAAGTCCAAATTTCCTAAAAAGTGTAAAAAGTCATAAAACACCAAAATGTCAACCATAAAACACACCCAAAACCCACAAATAACAAAATGAAGATTACTAAAATATCATATATGTGGGTTGTGTTTTGTGTTTTGGATGATAAAGCTCTAATTATCAAATGACAAACATTATTGTGTTTTATCTTGATTAGCATGCTGTGTTCTATATTCACAGCTCTATGATTGTGTGTTTGAAGTTTTTTGTAACTGTGATCAAATATTTATAAAACATGTTGAATCTGCAGGAGGCTGTAGTTATTGAGTTGAGGCGAATGAACGACGATGTGCTGGAAAACCAAACTGTAGGTGACTCTGCTCTTAAGGATTCAAATGCTTTCAAAAAGCAATATGCAGCTGTTCTTGTACATTTAAATGATGCCAATGCTCAGGCAAGTGTAGCACTGTTTTCACCAAGGGTTGATATATTTGACCTTTTGGGTTGGGTTCTATCTCAAACGGGTCAATATTATTTATAGAAACCTGGAAAATAAACATATTGAGTTAACGGGCCAACCCAACTTACCCAGCCCGTTTTGCCTTGTACTAAAAGATGACCTCCGTTTTAACAGGTTTCTTCTGCTTTATTTCGCTTGAGACAACGCAACACATATCAGCAAAACTACCACTTTAACTTGCTAAAGGCAGTTGGTGATTTAAGTGACCATGGTGCCATCTTAGAAGACACTGCAAATCACACCCGAGAATCACAAGGTCAGGTCAATGAGATTGTTGAGATATCACGCACCAAGGCTCGTACAATGGTAGAAATAGCTATACAGGTCAGACATAATGTAAATAACAAGGCTTTTTATTTTATGTCATGTATAACAATTATTTTAATTGAATAACAACATAGGCATTGTCATCGCTGAAGCTCGATCCAACAGTTGAGATTGACAAGGCTGTTGATTACATGAATGATCTGCTTCCGTCGGATGATTCCTGTATTCCACCCGTCCGGCCTGTTCCTCGTTCCAGTTTGTCATTGCTTCAACAAGTCTCCACCGTAAAAGCACCTGATTCAAAGCCCATGAATTCATCAGATTTTAATAAATCATCAGTCCCCTCTGAACTGATTACTCAGTGTGTTGCTACCCTCTTCATCATTCAGGTACATTTTCGACCCTTCACTATAAACAAACAGGTCAGGTTTAATCAGAGCAAATGGGTAAAATAGAAAAGCAAGCTAAAAAATAAACCTTAGGCTATTGGTTTACTTGGTTTGGTTCAAATAAAACATTTAAAGCAAAAAACTAAAATAAAAATATAAATGTTGGTTTTAACACCATAACCGACTCATAGAAACCGGTTATAAAAAATCAACAATCAAACAATTTGTTTCTTAATCAGTTTGGTTTTTTTTTTTGTTTATGGATCGGGGTTATTCATTTTTTTGGATCAAAAGGCTTATGACGCGTAGATATATAATATTATGGTTTTGCCTGGGAATTTCAGAAATGTACAGAAAGACAGTTTCCTCCAGCTGAAGTTGCAAGTATATTGGATTCTGCGGTTTCTAGTTTACAACCTTGCTCTGCTCAGAATCTGCAGGTTTATGCTGAGATTCAAAAATACATGGGGATAATCAAGAACCAGATTTTAGCTCTCGTACCGACTTAACTTCAACTTCAACTGATGTTTCCATATTCTGTAAATGCTAAACCATAAATTTGAATCAAATGACTAGACTTCAGATTTTGAAATCTTTGTTTAACTTTTATAGCGCAATATATTCTACCGATTTTTAGTGGAAACTTTTATTCATCATAGTTTCTGGTTTCTACTTTGGATCTTGCAGAAATATACAACTTAATATATTTTGTTAATATTTTCAAGAATCCTTGATGAGTAAGGGATCATAATCATCATTAGAATCACCAAAAGAATTCAATTAGTTGTGAAGCCCTTTTGAGGTTTTTATCGGTGATATCGTTAAGATGTCTGAGTTTATGAGGGAGCTTTGGTAGGACAAATGTTACACCCTCATCTCAATAATGGAATGGAACTGGAGCCAAAGTCAAATGATAACGAGTTTAAAAGAAATATTAGGTAATCAAAGTATGAAAATATACCAAGCTTGGTGTTTATGAAGTCTAAATCATGTGCATCGACATAAATATTGTACTTAAAAAAAAAAAATCTAAGCTAACGATATACACGCTATGAAATCTGTGCAACAACATAAATATTGTACTTAAAAAAAATCTAAGCTAAACGATATACATGGTTACACGCTATGAAATTCATTTCTTGGTGACGGAAAAAATCTAAGCTAAATGATATTCACAGTTACAGGCTATGAAATTCATTTCTTGGTGACGGTTTAAATATTAATAGAAAAATTACAAGTTTTGTCCTTTATCTTGATACTCTTTTTCAGGCGGTGTCCTTTTCGATGAATTTTGACAAGTTTTGCCCTTTATAAAGAATTTTGTTGCACGTTTTGCCCTTTGACTCTAACCTAGTTATATTTTTTTGTTAAATTTACTCATGTGACTTGCACATGAGGGTAATTTTGTCAATTTACTCTCATCACTCTATCTCTCTAAACACCTCACCCTTATCACCAACACAACACCCACAGTAACGGGTCGAGTCCACCACCCATGGCAGTGAAGGTGGGTGTTGTGTTTGTGTTGGTGATAAGGGTGAGGTGTTTAGAGAGATAGAGTAATGAGAGTAAATTGACAAAATTACCCTCATGTGCAAGTCACATGAGTAGATTTAACAAAAAAATCTAACTAGGTTAGAGTTAAAGGGCAAAACATGCAACAAGATTCTCTATAAAGAGCAAAAATTGTCAAAATTCGTTGAAAATGACACACCGCCTGAAAAAGGGTATCAAGATAAAGGACAATACTTGTAATTTTTCCATGATAATAAGGTTCCTTACTTTTATTAAAATAAACTGCACCCCATTATTCATCCCGAATGTTTCCAAGTTTGGATCTTGCTCAATGAGTTCATGTTCAGATTTGATTGTGATCCCGAACTAAAAATTGTAATGAGTAACCGGATACATAACAACTATTAAGTTGGCTAAGCTTTTCCACCCAACTTATTGACTTATTGACTTAATCAAAAAGCCAATAAGGAGTTTTAGGGGGTGTTTGGGATTCCTTCTTAAAAACAACTTATTAACTTATATAAGTCATAAGTTAGAATTTCTAACTTCTTAAAAACAACTTTTTCACACACAAAAACAACTTAAATAAGTTAAACCAAACACTATAAAAACAACTTATTAACTTTTATAAGTTAATAAGTTATAAGTTGCTCCAAAATAAGCTAACCCAAAGTCCTTTTTAAAATTGATATAAACCACTCGGAAATCTGTATTGAATCTTCAATCTATTATTCCATATGATACAAATGTGATACCTCTAAATAACAACATACATTAGTATATATAACGTACGTGTGTTAACAGTCAAAACAATTATGAGAGGTTAACTGCCAAGGCAGTTACAAGGGGTGTTTTGTATATCTGTTTTATGACACTCCCCCTCAGATATACATACTGTTCACTATACACTATTAACAACATTCTTCAGGATGATGTTAAATCGATACTTCAGGACCTATATGATAAACTGATACTACAGGACCAGTTATGCTGCCTCGTTAAAAACCTTGCTAAGAAAACCCAATGGGACAAAACTTAGTCAAGGAAAAGAGTACAGCGTGTATAATGTTCCCCCTCAGTTTAACTAACGTCTTTTAATCTACGAAGCCCGATCTTATGTGATAACTGTTCGAAACTGCTTCTAGGTAAAGATTTTGTGAACAGGTCAGCTAAATTTTCACTTGACTTGATCTGGCGAATATCAATTTCCCCTTCTTTCTGCAAGTCGTATGTTGAGAAGAACTTTGGTGAGATGTGCTTTGTTCGATCACCCTTGATGTAACCTTCTCTGATCTGAGCTATGCAAGCAGCATTGTCTTCATAAATAATTGTTGGCTCCTTCTTGATCTGTTCTAGTCCGCATGCTTCTTGTATGTGATTAATCATTGATCTCAACCACACACATTCTCGACCAGCATCATATAGTGCTATTAATTCAGCATGATTTGATGATGTTGCTATAAGTGTTTGCTTAGTTGACTTCCAAGAAATTGTTGTGCCACCGTATGTGAATACATAACCTGTCTGAGATTTTGCTTTGTGAGGATCTGATAGATATCTGGCATCAGCATACCCAATAAGCTAATAAGCTGGGACTTTTGATCTTTCTGATAGAAAAAACCTAAGTCTTGTGTCCCACAAATATATCGGAATATATGTTTCACACCATTCCAGTGTCTACGTGTTGGATTCGAACTGTATCTCGCTAGTACATGAACTGCAAATGCAATGTCAGGTCTTGTGTTATTTGCGAGATACATAAGGGCACCAATCGCGCTTAAGTACGGTACTTCTGGACCAAGTACTTCTTCGCCTTCTTCTTGAGGGCGATAAGGATCCTTGTGTGGATCTAGCGGTCGGACAACCATAGGTACGATAAACGAATGTGCTTTGTCCATATTGAAACGTACTAACATCTTCTGGATGTAGTTTGATTGATGGACAAATGTGCCATTGCACAGATACTCAAATTGTAGTCCGATGCATAATTTCGTCATACCAAGATCTTTCATTTCAAATTCCTTCTTTAACAACTGAGCAGTTTTCTCTATCTTTTCAAGAGATCCGATGATGTTGATATCATCAACATAGACTGCTATTATAGTGAAATTTGAGAGTGTTCTTTTTATAAAAACACATGGACTGATTACATCAGACTTGTATCCTTCTTTTTTGAGATATTCACTAAGTCGATTGTACCACATACGACCAGATTGTTTGAGACCATATAAAGATCTCTAGAGCTTTATAGAACACATATCTCGAGGTGTTGATTTTAATGCTTCAGGCAATTTTAATCCTTTAGGGATTTTCATGTAGATGTCATTTTCAAGTGTCCCGTATAAGTATGCGGTGACGACATCCATTAGTCTCATATGAAGTCCTTCAGAGATTGTGAGGCCGATTAGGAACCCAAGGGTTATCGCATCCACTACAGGGGAATACGTTTCCTCATAATAAACTCCTGGGATTTGGGAAAACCCTTGCGCTACAAGTCGAGCCTTATATCATATAATCTCATTCTTTTCATTTCTCTTTATTGCAAACACCCATTTATAACCTACTGGTTTGACGTCTATGGGTGTTCGGACTACAGGTCCGAAAACATGTCGCTTTTCGAGCGAATTCAATTCGGCGTTTATGACTTCTTGCCATCTTGGCCAATCATTTATGTGCATGCACTCTTCTAAAGTTTTTGGTACGTAATCATTTTCATTGATTACATCCGTTGCTATAGCATATGCGAATATATCATCAACACGTGTTTTATTCCGGTTCCACATTGTACTATCTTGTACATAATTAATAGAGATCTCATTTTCGTTCGGTACCGGTGTTTCTTCTGAAACTTCATTTTCCTCTGGATTCATAGTTGTCTCTTCTGGGACATTTACCTCTACCGGGGTTTCACTTATAATCTTTTGTGAGTTTTCACCAACTGCGTTACTTTGCTCTTTTCGTTTCCGTGGGTTTTTGTCTTTGGAATCGATTGGCCTCCCACGCTTTCGTTGTATAGTAATCGCTTCTGGGATTACTTCAATTCGAGCAGGTGCATTTGATGCTGGTACATGTGACTTTGTCACTCTATTCGTGTCTGTGAATGCATCTGGTAATTCATTCGCTATTACTTGCAAATGTATAATTTTTTGGACTTCATATTCACATTGACCACTTCGGGGGTCGAGATTTGATAGCGATGATGCATTCCACGTTATTTCTTGTGTTACCAGTCTTTCTTTGTCCTTATCTCCCCCTAAGACTGGGAACATTGTTTCATCAAAATGACAGTCAGCATACCGTGCTGTAAACATGTCTCCCGTCATTGGTTCTAAGTATTTAATAATGGACGGGGAGTTAAAACCAATATAGATACCCACTCTTCTTTGGGGTCCCATTGTAGTACGTTGTGGTGGCGGTATTGGTACGTATACGCACAACCAAAAATTCTAAGGTGGGACAAACTTGGTTCTCGTCCGGAGACCAGTTGCAATGGGGAGTATTCATGATCAGCAGTTGGTCTCAATCTAATCAGTGCAGCGGCATGCAAAATAGCATGACCCCATGCAGAAGATGGTAGTTTACATCTCATTAAGAGTGGTCTAGCGATTATTTGCAATCGTTTAATCAAAGATTCAGCTAAACCATTTTGTGTGTGAACATGAGGTACTGAATGTTCAACATTGATCCCGATTGACATACAATAGTCATTAAAAACTTGAGATGTGAACTCTCCTGCATTATCCATCCAGATGTTTCTAATTTGATTGTCCGGGAAATTAGCTCTTAGTTGTATGATTTGAGCTAAAAGTCGGGCAAATGCTACATTTCGAGTAGCTAAAAGACTCACATGTGACCACCTTGAGGATGCGTCAATTAAGACCAAGAAATAGCGGAATGGTCCACACGGAGGATGAATAGGCCCACAAATATCCACTTGGATTCTTTCTAAAAAATGATGGGGTTTCATTGTATCAATTTAGTTTGTGAGGGCCGAGTTATAAGTTTGCCCAGAGAGCATGCTGCACATGATAAGTCTTGTGGTAGCAAAACTTTTAAGTTTTTAAGAGGGTGTCCTGTTGCACTTTTGATTATTCGTCTCATCATTATGCTACCAGGGTGACCTAGACGGTCATGCCATATATTAAATGTGTCTTTATCTAATAGCTTTTGGTTACTCACCATGTATGATTCGATAGGATTGATATTAGTACAATATAATCCAGAGGATAAGGCTTCTAATTGTTCGACAATTGTTTCTTGGCCATTTTTTTGTTTGAAGTAATTTGAAGATGTTCAATATTATTTTCAGATATTGTTTTTAGGTGGTAACCGTTTTTCCGAATATCTTTAAAGCTAAGTAAATTTCTTCTGGATTTACTAGAAAATATTTTTTCAAGCATGTCTTTAATCGGTTATTTTTTCACCACATGATTTTAACTCAGAGATAATGCGAAACAAGGCAGAATTATATTCATTGATAGTCTTAAAATCCTGTAGTCGTAAATGAAGCCATTCATAGCGGGCTTTGGGGAGTAAGACCAACTTCTGGTGGTCAAAACGTTCTTTGATGTTTGTCCATAATTCAAGAGGGTCCTCAACAGTTAGATATTCTCGCTTTAGATCTTCGTGAAGATGATGGCGGAGGAATATCATAGCTTTCGCTTTATCTTGAGGTGAAGTTTGATTACCATCAATAATTGTCTCCCCCAAATTATTTGCCGTCAAATGAATTTTAGCATCAAGAGTCCACGGGAGGTAGTTGTTACCCGAGATGTCAAGTGCGGTGAATTCAAGCTTTGATAAGTTTGACATTTTTTCTACAAAGGAAAGATTCATGTATTTAGTAACAAGCATGTGTATATAATGGATGCTATAGGAGAACTTCGGGTTCTTTATAATTAGAACTTCGGGTTCTATATAAGAAGACATTTTTCATATGTAGGATGAGTTTGTATTTATTTAGTTTTATAATATGTTGATATAATAGTATTAATATATTAATATACTATTAATATATTAATATGTTGATATAATATGTTAATATGTTTCCTTTTAAAAAAAATATGTTAATATGTTGATATAAAGGTGGTTACAGTTGTAACGTAACAACTTTGAAATATGTGAATGTATTGAAATATATTAAAGTTTGAATAAATGAATTGTGTGTAAAGATCAGTACGTCAACTGTATCCCATATCTCAACAACAAATGAATGTTGTGTAATGATCAGTTATCAAAAGAAAAAATCAATTTTAGGTTTCCTTTTGGGATAATCACCAAAATAGCCATTGAATGGTCAACTTTTTAAAAATGGCCAACTGAAACGGCTCCATAAGCCTTTACACGAGTTCCGACACGGCTTAAAAGAGCTTTCCTCAACAGCCACTCACCTTTTGACACGTGTCGACACCCTTTCTCTCTCCTCTTTTTTTTGTCACGTGGGTCCCCTGTCTATTCTGATTGGACTTAGGTATAATCGGTTCATTTATCACTCTTATCTCTCTCTCTATATAAACCATACATTCTCTCTCTATATCTATATATATATATATATATATATCTAATGGCTGCTTGTCGCCGGAAACCACCAAAATCTGCTTACAGCATACAAACAGCTGGAAACCAGCTAATCCTCCATCCACAAGCAACCGGCTCTAGAACAACAATCAAGGTGCAGACCCACATGCGAAAAGTTGTTAATTTTGAGTGGATCAAGAGAAGATATGAGCAAAAACAAGAAAAGGGAAATGGAAAATTGAAGAAGAAAGTGACGAAGAAGGGAATCAATTAACGTTAAAGAGGATACTTGTGACACGTGGCAGACAGCCAGCTTTGTGTTTTCATGGTGTTTCAGTTGACTTTGCAAACTCAAATCTTCTTTTAGGAATTGCGGCAATCCCCATTTCTCATTCTTATTTTATGTTAAAACATGTTATTGTAATTTAATTTAATTATTATTTAATTACGGTGGTGGTTGTGGTGGGTGGTGGTGCTCGGTGAGGGTGGTGGTGGTTTACGGTGGTGGTTGTGGTGGGTGGAGGGTGGTGGTGCTTAGTGAGGGTGGTGGTTGGTTGCAGGGTGGTGATGCTCGGTGAGGGTGGTGGTGGTGCTCGGTGAAGAAGAAGAAGATATGTATATATGTGTATATACACACAAAGAAGAAAGATGTGCAGGTTCATGTGATGATGGAAGCAGGTATAGGTGGAGAGAGAGAGGCTGAAAATAAATGTCATGTCAATCGCGTCTTGAATTATTGAAGCATATACAGTTGCAGTTGCACACGTGTCAAAAGATGAGTGGCTGCTGAGTAAAGCTCTTTTAAGCCATGTCGGAACTCGTGTAAAGGCTTGTGGAGCCGTTTCAGTTGGTCATTTTTGAAAAGTTGACCATTTAATGGCTATTTTGGTGATTATCCCTTTCCTTTTTCTTTTTCTCGATGGAATACAGCTGTTAATCAAACAACTTTTAATAATAATAAAAAAATCTATAGAACGGGGCTTTAAAAACCCATTATCAGAGATGTGGTGTATTCTATCAATGAACTTACTAACAAAAAATTTCAAAACCCTTTCATTCTTTCTTCTTTTTGTATCTTAAATCTTGTTTTCTTATGGAGGTTGACGGTGGTAATTTGTCGGCGGATGACGGTTGCCGGACACCCAAACGTAGTGGGTTTCGTGTTTCGATGAAATTGTGACAACTCGTATTTCAAACCCATCTTTGTACTTTGATGTAACGTATGTGGACTTTATGTGATTATGTGAACTTTAATGATTAATGAAATGTTATGTGAATATGTGTTGTGCTTATATGTATGTATTAGGATCACACGAAATAAACCGATCGCACAACAGCAACCCGAACGCACAAGCCTTTGGGCTGTGGTTCCTTAACACTCTCGGCCCACACCCCTTTTGTGAGTGAACCGAATGGGCAGCCCATTAGGAGGGTTCGGCCCACTCCCTTGTGTCGCATAACTCATGAGAGGAGTGTATACTCCTCATTTGTTGCAAATCTCATAACACACACCAAACCCTAATATCTCTCTCTCCCTTACGAACTCGACGGCAGCCACACCCCTCCTTTCCATCGAAGATTTCTTGGATTCGGATCATCCTTGTGTTATATCGGTTAGTGTTTTAATCATTTAATTGCTTAATAGATGATGTGTTGGCTTACATGATGATCTAGGGAGGTTATGTGTTTGATTATGATTTATGTTCATGAACTCGGCTCACATGTGTAATTGATAATGTTCATATAACTTGGAATTTGCATGATAATGATCAAGAACCGATTGTATATTACTCGGCTGTGATGTGTTATGTTAGACGAATTGTTGTGTTGTTGTGAGAGAATGCAAACTGGTAATTCAAGAACATGAACTATGTTAATATGTTTAAGTGTGATGATTATTATTCATGTGTTATTCATAGTTGGGGTTCATGAGAAATCGGTTAGAATATGCTTGTTTGATCGATGATTTGCATGATCTAAAACTGTTATTGTGTTGATTGATTATGTGTAAAGAAGGAAACTGTTGAATGATATAACTAAATAGCATAAGTTTCGGATATTTAAACTAGTCGCACAAGCTTGTCGGTCGCACAAGATCAGATTATACAAGTTCTGATCTGATCGCACAAGCTAGGTACAACAAAACAAGGCACACAGTACTGCTAGGTTATGCATGATCGCACAAGATTTGTGGATCGCACAAGATAGTGTCGATCGCACAAGTCTTGGGCCTTACACAATATTTGGACTTAACATATTATGGGAACGAATAGCCCAAAGTCCAGTCGCACAAGATACCAGTAGTCGCACAAGACTATTGGATCGCACAAGTTACTTTTATACTAACAGTTTGGGCCGTGTACATGTTGGGATTGTTTATTGGGCCGGGTTGGTTTCCAATCGCACAACCCATTGTGGATCGCACAAGTTATGCTGATCGCACAATAGGTTGGGCCGCCTGTTTATTGGGCTTTATCTTTCGGGTCGCACAAGTATGGACATGATGAGTACTTGACTGCTACTGTTAATGTGTTAACATGTATTATGTGTTTGCCATGATCAATTCGTGTCCATAACCAGTTAACTTATGTGTAAACATACGTGCTTTACTTGAACCTAGACCTGACTTGTATGGTAACCATGTTAGGACGTGGTTGACCACTTATAGCTCAAGTAACCTTTTCGTGTATCTGCCGAGCTAATCTAAGGTGAGTACACACTTTCTACAAAGCATGGGATTCCCAGGGGTTGGGAATGGGTTAAGGAATATGGATTCCTCGTTCTTCGTGGGTAGGACAGTACAGGTTCAGGAATATAATTCCTCGTCCCTTTGGACAGTTTAAAATTCACTAGACCAAAACTCTATCACGAAGTCCCTCCTTTTATACCGACTTAATCGCCGGGCCAATGGCGAGCGGGTCATTAGTTAGATAGCGCTATTTAGGTCTGACAAGCCTCACACCGTGCCGCAGAGGATGGGCGTGAACTAATGGATCTGGGCACGTCAATGATGATAGACATTGATGCTAAGGGCACATAAACATGACTAAAGTCAGTGGTCGATATGGTAACGAGTCTAGTAGTATAAACATGGGGTAGCCCCCACGGCCAGAGAGCCAGATAATTAAACATGGGGTAGCCCCCACGGCTGGATTGCCAGAGTAAAACGGGAATAAACAAAACACGTTTTCAACTATGGGGTAACCCCCACGACAAGGATGCCAGTTAAAGGAAACTATGTTTTTTGAATAACTAAAACAAACACCCAACTGTGAACTTGCTCAACTTTGTTGTTGACTCGTTACTACATGCTTTGCAGGTCACTAGGTTTAGCAGGAGCTTGCATGGGGGAAGAGTCGTTGTGGAGCATGGACATTGAGTGTTCATGATAAACTTAAACATTATTAACTTATGCTTTGGTTTTTGACATTATGCTTCCGCTTGCAACTTAAACTATGTTTTTGATTTGGACACCAATTATATTGTGTTGGATTCTATGTTTACTTATGCTTGTTCAATATGATTGGTGGTGTAACAACCCGCACTTTCGTGTGTTGTTACTACTCGATATACTCGTTACGCCTAGCACCAGAGATTCGGATCATAATGTAACTATATCGCATACATCGCTATTCGAAGGATAAATCGCATATTTTCGCAATATATTATCACTACATCACATCACATCACAAACACTAACACTCAGGATGACATTGAGTGAGGACCTATTCTACCCTCTTCGGTGGCCGTGACGTGTCGAAACGCAGACAATTAACGCTAACAAAGACTCTCGGGTGAGTGCTATAGCTACAGTCGTCGTGACGATGATGACAATATGAGTGAGTGGTACCCCGTCAGTCTTTGTGGTACAACCCACAATAACGTTCCCGATGACATCGAGGAAGGACCTATACTACCCTCCTTGAAGGCCGTGAAACGTCACTAATAATCGTACACCCGAAACGAAAACCGATTGTTATATCGAAACTTTGAAATATGGATACGTAAATACGAATCCTAGTGACACATATATACATATATAATAATAATAATATAAATTAACTATAGAAAGCACGTACTCCAAAAACTATCGCAACGCACGAACACGAGGATCGAAATGCCTCCGAACGGACAGACCGTCCGAACGGATGGGCCAACCGATCAGATGGGCCAACCGATCGGATAGGCCAGCCGATCGGACGGGCCGGCCGGCCGATCGAACGGGCCATCCGATCCAACACCCCTTTTCCCCTCCTTTGCCTATAAATACCCCTCAGTCACATCAAGAACACTTCATGTGACTGCTCTCGTGCGACCAGACGTTCCAACCCACTTTTCTCTCAATTTCTCGCGATTCTGGTAAGTTTCTAACCTAAATCTTGTACTTCTATGTTCTATATACAATTCTACACCTTTCTACCTTTTTTAAATCTTCACTTTAACCGTGAAATCTCTGGATTTTGGGCATTCTAAGGTGATGTCAACATGAAGTTCTCATGAACTTCAAGAGTGATATCATCCCATGAAAGAACAACTCGGATCTGGGTGATTTCCATACATTTTTACATAAACCTCGTCTAAATCTATGTTTTCTAATCAAGAAGTTGTGTGATTCCTATGGATTTGAGATGTTTCGAGGATGATTCCTCATTCTTACCATAAACAACTCGGATCTAAGTAATTTCACCTGTTTTATAACAAATCTCACCTAAAACGATGCTACCTAGCCAAAGTGTGTGTAATTTCGGGTTAAACATGGGAAAAGCCATCAAGAACGGCCAGATCTGATGGAACGGGGTGGTTCCCGGTCGTTAGGACGGGTCGAACTTGATATAATTTTAGTTGTTTAGCATGAAGGAACACCATCTCGATCAAAACCACCGAAAAACCTTCAAATCTTTGTCGAAAACAGCTGGACGGCCAGTCGATTGGACAGGCTAACCGATCGGACAGCCCAGCCGATCGGACAGGCTAACCGATCGGACAGCCCAGCCAATCGGACAGGCTAACCGATCGGACTGCCCAGCCGATCGGACAGGCTAACCGATCGGACAGCCCAGCCGATCGGATAGCAGCCCATCCGAACAGCCCAACATTCGATCAAGCTATCTTCCGGGCATCGTGTATTCCATTAACATTTAACGAGCTATCAAATGCCCATGTAATCAGGGCATTCTCAGACGTAATCCCGCCAATCCAACCAATTACGCACTGTGAGTATACTTGAACCCTTTTTAATCGCATTTTGGGTGTAACATACGTTTCTAATAAATCAAACTTATCAATCGAATTATTCAATCAATCGAATTATCACTTGCGAATAACTGTTATGCATAGATATACGTGATGCTAGTTGCATATGTGCTAGGGCTTATACTCGCGACGTCCCACCACGACTAGTATAGTACTATTGCGCCCGACGGGGTCTAGTTTGCCATCGCATACTCGAGCATCGAGGACTTAGTTGGTAGTATCAGCTTTGTGAGTATATATGTCGTGTGTTACGTTTATGCATGTGGAAATTCGCTACACATTTTAATCTATTATGCTACATATCAAACCTGTATACTCGCCAATACTTTTGTATTGACAAATATTTTAACGTATGTTGCAGGTTAGATCGCAGACTATGTCAAATCAAGCTAGGAAGTCTAGAAACTCAACTAAAATCTAGGTTGTCGGATTTGTATTGTTCGAGAGGACAAGAAATCTGTGATAACTTATGTGATTGTATTGTTTGTTAGTATGGGATAACGAATGTATTAAATATTATCACAATATAGTTGTTATGGATTCTCTTGAGCAATCTGATTCGCCTAGTGCCGCGCCCCAATGATTCTGCCATTGGTTGGGGTGTGACAGATTGGTATCAGAGCCATAACTATAGGGAATTAGGCCAGACTCGACCTAGTCCGGGTCGACGTCTTAGAAACCGACCTAGTCTATAGTCTAAGTACCAACAGGCCGACTCATACGAACCAGTAGGGTTTGTATAGGGCCTACTTGATACTCTTGATCGAAATTGCTAAAAGCTACAACCTTGTGTGAACACCGCGTACTACAGCTTCACACAAAGAAGCCTTTCCTAAGGCTTGAATATTACTTAGCCTTTCCTAAGGCCAACACAATACACGTGTTTTCGAAAATACTCGCGTAACGAAACCGAGTGATCCAGTCGAGACCAGGTGTGAAAACCCAGAACTCTCGATGAGATCGCTCACTCAGCGCATTTTTCTAGCACGAGAACCTTTCATCGAGTTAGGAGTGACATCCACATCTCGACGAAAGTCTCCATTTCGAAATCTAGTAGAACTCACGAATTTATTCGAAGAGCATAACCACAATCAGGAACGAAGCTGTTAAGTCAGGGATGAAACCCTTTCCTTAATAAGCCGTTCCACTCTATAAATTGGTTCTCAAAAAGCTCTCACCAAGGACTCGACTATCATGATAACTCGAGCCATGCGACGACTAGGAAGACGAATGCCGTGAGCTACATCCCAGTGGAAGCATGAAGTTTTCTAGGTCAACGCGCGTGCACGAACTTGTTAAATATAGTTGGGTTACCTTGGGTAGTCGTCGCCTAAACACCCAAGGCACTCTATCATACGACCGCCGCTTTTACAACTGGTTGGAACGTATTTACGTTATGTATTTTGAAACTTTACGCTTTATCAATTCCTCGATTTAACGATTTTCGCTCCCTACTTTATAAACGCACAAATCGCACAGCCATCACAATCTAAAACGAAACCTGAATGTTCGCAACAAAACTAATGCATAATCTATCGCCTTCGCTCTCGTTTTCTCACCTCGACGCGTCTTCGCTTATTCTAAATCGACCTGTATATGTACGATTACAAGTGACATTTATATAAAAATATATATACATACGTGTAAACAAACAAGTCATTGTGTGAGAACTTAGGAACTTCGTGTCTCCTATATGGCTCCTACGTGATTCGCATTACTAATTATACTATCGCATCAAGCTTTGAACGTGCTCAATTGCGTTGCAAAACTCAAAAATCATTATGATCGAATCTCATTCCAAGTCTCTTCCTGTCTAGATGCCTTCCAACAACTCTACCTCGAGACGAATAGCTAGGAGAAGAGCCAAACGAAGCGCCGATAAGAGGATTGCATCACTTGTGACTAAGGAAGTGGTTAAGCTTATTCCTCAAATTGCCGCTCGAGTGCACTCTCTCAGCAACTCTCGAGCCTCGGAAGACTCCAAGACGGAAGCGCCGCAATCTACTTTTCTTTACAAACACTTCAAAGCCTGTGACCCGATGGAATTCACGGGTGAAGGAGGTGTGACTCAACTACTCCAGTGGTTCGATTCTATCGAAGTTACCCTTGAGAGAAAGCTTACTAGTAGGATGAAAGATTTAGAGAGGAGGTTCGATAGGTGTGAGGTGTGTAGAGGGGGTCACGATACTATAGATTGTCCCACACTCACTGTTGAGCAGGTAGAGTTCATAACCAATAGAGGTCCAACGAACCCTTTCAACAATTCAAATTTAGAGTCCAATTGGCGTAGTAACAATAACACCTTCTGCTCTTCCGGTAATCCCCCCGGTTTCCAATCATGTTCGAATCAAAACAGGGGACAATATTATTATTCTAGTGGGGGTTCGAATCAGCAGTGTCAGTTTGGTAGTTCAGGTTTAGTAGGTCAGTTAAATAGTGGGGGGTCAAACAGTCAAGGTTCAAACAACCAAGATTTGGGTAGTGGTCTAGATGAGATTAAAGCTATGTTATCCCAAATACTAGTTAAGAATCAAGCGACCGAAAGGACCTTAGAAGCAACCCAAAGGGCCTTAGAGGCCACTCAAAGAACCTTAGAGGATCATTCCATATTTTTAAAAAACAATCACTCCAACTTTTTGGACCTTCAAAGGCAAGTCAGTGACATAAATAGTCAATTGCAAGAAAGGTCTTCCGGCCAGTTCTCGGGTAACACCCAACCTAACACAACCAATCATCACGTTAAAGCTATATCTACTAGGTCGGGTCTAAAGTTAAGAGAGGTTGGTTCACCACCGGTTCGAATAGAGGCAGTGGCATCGGTGAGGGAGAGTAAAGGATGTGAGAGAATAGAGACAGAGAGGGTGAGCGATCCTAGGTTAGAGCCAATGTTAGAACCTAACTATGGGGATCCACCCGATGGGAGAGTAGAGGATCTTGAAAAAATAGTACAGTGTTTAGAATCGAAGCTAGAAGCACTGAGTGAAGCTCAGTGTGGGGATAGATTTAGGTTTGAAACGTATAAGTTCAAACCGCCCGATGATGAGTTGAGAGGTTGTGAGAGGTATGAGGAGGTTTGGAGAGATTCGGGTAATCATAGGTATGATGGTGCTACAACCCGTGAGATTTGGTACACAGGTGAGCCGCGTTTACATGATCCTCCGTGAGTGTTAGAAAAGTTGATAGCCCACTTGTAGAGTTTGTAGATTTTGAGTCTTTATCGTAGTTTTAGGTATTTTCGTGTTTTCATGTTTACTTGTATTTTGAGTCAGTCTTTTGTTTAGAGTCGGTACTGCTTTGGTTTTTGCTTGTTTTTAATTGTGCAGGTTTGAATAAGTACCACCCGTACTCAATCTCCATTCGGGTGATTTTGGAGCTGCTTATCGAATTTCAGGCATTTACCGAGTATGTTAGTCAGCGTCAAAGCCGATCGCGAATGAAATGCTATACGATCGAGCTGAATTGGATGAGAGATTTGGAGCTTACGCGTTATAAAACCAGCTAAGTCCTTTCCAATTTTGCCCTTTATTTTCTATTTCTTATTTATTTTTAGTTTTTGAGTCAGTTTCCATCCTACATTGAGGGCAATGTAGAGTTTAAGTGTGGGGATGGGAACTATCGTTTAGTGTCTAGTTAGTAGAGTCTTGAGTCATAGAATATAAAAAATACAAAAAAATTCAAAAATAAAAAAATAAAAAAAAAACTAAAAAAAATGAGAAAATGTCTTTTGAAATAAGAAGTTTGCAAACTAAAAAGCGGAAAATGATAGAAAAGTCGGGTTTTTGATCGGGGTCAAATAATAATAATATGAGATAAAAATAATTGAGCTTGTGTCTAGTTTGGGATGTGCGGGTAGGCTCGATTCGGTTCTAGGTTCCTTTGATATTAATTATACCTAATTGTCGGTCTACTAGTGGGTTCTCATCTAGGGAAAGTGGGGAAATTGAAACCGCCAAAAATAGTATAAGGGATGCCGTTATAAGCTAAGATCGTTAGAGTTTTTGGTTATTATCTCGTGGAAAAAAAAATAAGCGAGTTAGAAACTAAATGAAAGTAGCCATTTCTATGTAGTCTGTGGTTGGGGATAGCGACTCTACAGCCGGATTACCTCTAGGGTGTGTGAAATCGACCTTGCAAAGAAAAAAAAAGAAAGAAAAAGTACCGAAGCCTAAGTAATCCGAGTTGGGGATAGCGACTCTAAAGCCGGAATGCCTCTGGGTTAGGGAAAGCAACGTCTACGCTCGAAAAAAAAAGAAAGAGAAAATGAAAAAGTGATTAAAAAAATATAGATTTGATTCTAAACTCTCTTGATCTTGGTATAAGGCGGTTAGGAAATAGCCCAATGGTTGTTCCTTTTGTCCTATAAGCTTGAGGGGGGATTAGGTGGACCTGCGATTTTTAGTGTGAGACCCTAGGTAGATTGACCATAATTGAACTAAACTTGCATGATAAGGGCTTGGAACCGGGGTTGGGTTTAAGAGGACAAATATACTTGCAATCGCGGCTAACACAAGTTTCGATTTTAATAAGTAATTAAGCTTTTGTCCCGAATGATTATTCCGACTATGATTCCGTTATGCATAATTCTTTTTCGGGGACGAAAAAAGGTTAAGGGTGGGGATATTTGATGTAGGGTAAAATACACATATTTGTCCCGTGTAAATTGTATAATTTTTGTATAGATCTTATTTATTATTTTTAGTAGTATATTATATTATTTTGTGTTGGGACAGGTCCTAGTGCAAATGGAGCAAAAACGAGTAATATGGAAATAACCAGCCAGTTGGCCAGAGCAAGACGCTAGTGACTGAGTTAGAATTGCCGCTATTTTTCTTGATTGGGCCAAACCCATTCTACTAGTAAGGTGTCACACAAGAAAAAATGAAAAGGAATATTATACTTGAATGTATGGAGTTTGCAAAGTAGTTGACGACAGCAAAGAAAGAGGAAAAGCATTGTTTTCGAGAAGTAGGGGCACAAGAGACAAAAAGAAAATGTGATCAGAAGTAATCTTTGGACGAAAATTTAGAGTGGGGTTTTGTGCAAGAATTATAAGCCCAGCGATTTTGTGTGGATTATGGCCATCATGTATTGGGCCCTTGAAATAATTATTAAAGCCATGTTATATGCTCAACATGGGATCCTATTCGATAATTATCAACAATAGAATAGAGGGTTGAGTTATAATACAAAAGATTTAAAAATAAGAAGGGTAAGAAGGCATCAGAGAGTGACAAGTGTCCTATGGGTAATTAAATGGAAAGGGTAATTTTGTCTACTAGAGGAAAGAGAATATGCACATGCAAGTCACGGGTTAGGATCAAATACAAAGGATAAAATAAATAAGAAGTGTAAGAAGGATTCTAGTCCATTGATCTTAGATTTGGACGGTTGAGATTGGTTGTAGGGAAAAAAAGATAATAGAAGGGCATAAAAGGAATCCTATATTTATGGATTTTCTCTTTCCACATGCAAGGCACATGCCAATTCCCCCATCGATTTAAAACGTCCATAACTTTTTCATACGACATTTTTTTTCAAAAAAAATTTCACCATAATAACGAGGGTTTTTTTATCTTTAATATGAGTACCATATTATCATATAAAAATAAAATAAAATTTTTCATTTTTACTGGGTTTTTTGGCATTGTGTTAAAGGTTCAGGTCATTGTGTCTTTTAACTGGGTTTTGGTCAGTAGAGTTTCTATACATTGTGTTATTATCAAAACCTATAACACAATGTTAATTTGAGTTCTATCCATTGCGTTTTTATAAAATCCTGTAACACAATATATGACACAATGAAGATTTTGTTATATCTGGGTTTTCTATAAATTGTGTTATTAGTTCAGGTCATTGTGTTTAATATGTTATTCATTGTGTTTTAATATGTTGTTCATTGTGTTTTAATAATTTGTTCAATTTTTTTATTATCTTGTTCATTGTGTTTTAGTTTGTTATGTATTGTGTTATTAGTTTGTTTTTCATTGTGTCTTCATCTGCTCTCCATTGTGTCTTTTATCTGCTGTCATTAATTGTGTCTTTTATCTGTTGTCATCAATTGTGTTTTTATTTAGTCTGATTCTTATTGTGTTATATGTTATCGCCATTGTGTTATACGTTATGGTCATTGTGTTTTAGTATGTCGTCCATTGTGTCTTTATCTGTTGTCATTGATTGTGTTTTTATTCTAATTTACATTGTGTTTTACATCATGTCCAATGTGTAATATGTTATTCATTGTGTTTTAATATGTTGTCCATTGTGGTTTAATAATTTGTTCAATTTTTTTATTATCTTGTTCATTGTGTTTTAGTTTGTTATGTATTGTGTTTTTAGTTTGTTTTTCATTGTGTATTCATCTTCTCTCCATTGTGTCTTTTATTTGCTGTCATTAATTGTGTCTTTTATCTGTTGTCATCAATTGTGTTTTTATTTAGTCTGATTCTTATTGTGTTATATGTTATCGCCATTGTGTTATACGTTATGTTCATTGTGTTTTAGTATGTTGTCCATTGTGTCTTTATCTGTTGTCATTGATTGTGTTTTTAATCTAATTTACATTGTGTTTTACATCATGTCCATTGTGTAATATGTTATTCATTGTGTTTTAATATGTTGTCCATTGTGGTATAATAATTTGTTCAATTTTTTTATTATCTTGTTCATTGTGTTTTAGTTTGTTATGTATTGTGTTTTTAGTTTGTTTTTCATTGTGTCTTCATCTGCTCTCCATTGTGTCTTTTATTTGCTGTCATTAATTGTGTCTTTTATCTGTTGTCATCAATTATGTTTTTTTTAGTCTGATTCTTATTGTGTTATATGTTATCATCATTGTGTTATACGTTATGTTCATTGTGTTTTAGTATGTTGTCCATTGTGTCTTTATCTGTTGTCATTGATTGTGTTTTTAATCTAATTTACATTGTGTTTTACATCATGTCCATTGTGTAATATGCAACTGGGTTTTTGAAATTTTTTTGAAAAATATAACAATATGGTACTCATATTAAAGATAAAAAAACGCTCGATTTTATGGTATAATTTTTTTTAAAACAAATTATGTATAAAAAAGTTACGGACGTTTAAAAGTTAGGGGGGAAATAGCATGTGACTTGCATGTGCATATTCTCTTTCCTCTAGTAGACAAAATTACCATTTCCATTTAATTACCCATAGGACACTTGTCACTCTCTGATGCCTTCTTACCCTTCTTATTTTTAAATCTTTTGTATTATAACTCAACCCTGCAAGTCACATGCTATTTCCCCCCTAACTTTTAAACGTCCGTAACTTTTTTATACATAATTTGTTTTAAAAAAAATTATACCATAAAATCGAGCGTTTTTTTATCTTTAATATGAGTACCATATTGTTATATTTTTCAAAAAAATTTCAAAAACCCAGTTGCATATTACACAATGGACATGATGTAAAACACAATGTAAATTAGATTAAAAACACAATCAATGACAACAGATAAAGACACAATGGACAACATACTAAAACACAATGAACATAACGTATAACACAATGATGATAACATATAACACAATAAGAATCAGACTAAAAAAAACATAATTGATGACAACAGATAAAAGACACAATTAATGACAGCAAATAAAAGACACAATGGAGAGCAGATGAAGACACAATGAAAAACAAACTAAAAACACAATACATAACAAACTAAAACACAATGAACAAGATAATAAAAAAATTGAACAAATTATTATACCACAATGGACAACATATTAAAACACAATGAATAACATATTACACAATGGACATGATGTAAAACACAATGTAAATTAGATTAAAAACACAATCAATGACAACAGATAAAGACACAATGGACAACATACTAAAACACAATGAACATAACGTATAACACAATGGCGATAACATATAACACAATAAGAATCAGACTAAATAAAAACACAATTGATGACAACAGATAAAAGACACAATTAATGACAGCAAATAAAAGACACAATGGAGAGAAGATGAATACACAATGAAAAACAAACTAAAAACACAATACATAACAAACTAAAACACAATGAACAAGATAATAAAAAAATTGAACAAATTATTAAACCACAATGGACAACATATTAAAACACAATGAATAACATATTACACATTGGACATGATGTAAAACACAATGTAAATTAGAATAAAAACACAATCAATGACAACAGATAAAGACACAATGGACGACATACTAAAACACAATGACCATAACGTATAACACAATGGCGATAACATATAACACAATAAGAATCAGACTAAATAAAAACACAATTGATGACAACAGATAAAAGACACAATTAATGACAGCAGATAAAAGACACAATGGAGAGCAGATGAAGACACAATGAAAAACAAACTAATAACACAATACATAACAAACTAAAACACAATGAACAAGATAATAAAAAAAATTGAACAAATTATTAAAACACAATGAACAACATATTAAAACACAATGAATAACATATTAAACACAATGACCTGAACTAATAACACAATTTATAGAAAACCCAGATATAACAAAATCTTCATTGTGTCATATATTGTGTTACAGGATTTTATAAAAACGCAATGGATAGAACTCAAATTAACATTGTGTTATAGGTTTTGATAATAACACAATGTATAGAAACTCTACTGACCAAAACCCAGTTAAAAGACACAATGACCTGAACCTTTAACACAATGCCAAAAAACCCAGTAAAAATGAAAAATTTTATTTTATTTTTATATGATAATATGGTACTCATATTAAAGATAAAAAAACCCTCGTTATTATGGTGAAATTTTTTTTGAAAAAAAATGTCGTATGAAAAAGTTATGGACGTTTTAAATCAATGGGGGAATTGGCATGTGCCTTGCATGTGGAAAGAGAAAATCCATAAATATAGGATTCCTTTTATGCCCTTCTATTATCTTTTTTTCCCTACAACCAATCTCAACCCTCCAAATCTAAGATCAATGGACTAGAATCCTTCTTACACTTCTTATTTATTTTATCCTTTGTATTTGATCCTAACCCATAGAAAAGAATATTCTTGGTGAATATAATGGGCCATATATAATATACGGCAATTTTTGGAGGGCACGAAAGAAATAGGAGACGCAAGGCACAGGCAGAGGGAGGCGGCTGTTAATATATTAATACGAAGACAGTTGGAGACGACTGGACATACGGCAGACGCAAGATCAGAGCCTTGGACGATTTTTGAAGGGTTGTTGAGCAAGAGATTAAGCTTGAAGAATCATCGGGATAAAGCGGGAGGCTTGGAGCACAAGAAATTACCGGGTTTTGTTATCCGAATCTTCTAGCTTTCTTATTTTTCTTTGTTTTACCCGATGAATTCTTGTTTGAGACTTAGCTTTATTATTCTTAAAACCATGTTCCTTGGCTAATTTTCTTAACTACCTAGGTGACGACAATAGTTTAAATAAAGTTTAGATTTTTATTCGGTTTTTGGCGTGGTTTATGGATTTTCTTGTATTGTAAAAGCTATGGAATTTTAATTTGGTGTTTATGCATGCTTGATATTGTTTTATTGCTGATTGTTGCTTCGCATAATCCTTGGTGACGGTCTATATCACATAATAGGGTTGTGCTAGGGTTCTTGATTTAGGTGAGTGTCTATATCACATAATAAGTCATTAATCCTTTAGGGTGAAAATCACGTGAAGTAACCTTAGAAGTAATATTCGGTAATTTAATAAAATCAAGTGTTCTGCTAATCTTGTCGCTGTGAGGCTCGTGGTTATTAATAGGTCTCGGTTTGGTTTATAGCTAGGTCTAAGAAATCGGTCTAGTCCTTAAACATTCTCTTGTCTATTAAACCAAGATTAAAACCCATAGTTGCCTTAGACTTTCGCGCTGTGAGGTAGATCGTCTTAATTAGGCACTTTCAAGAAGTTAGAGGACTGTGAGGAAATCTAAAAACCGGTAAGTGTAACAGCCTAGGTAGTGCCACAAGAATCACCTTGAGAGGGATTGAGGGGCTTAGTTGGTATCTTAATAGGTTTAGCATTTAAAGATCCCGGTTCCATACCACAAAACTATCGAATAGAAATCCATTCTGAGTTTAACCTGCGTCTAGCCTAGGTAGTCTTCATCGCCACTGGTTCTAGTCTTCGTCCAAGTTCGTGTCTAGTTATTTAATAATATTTTAATATTTTATTTAGGATTTTTAGAAACCCCCCAATCAATAAACAATTAGTTAAGTCCGTGTCAGTCTAAGTCTAGATAGAGTCATTAGCGTAATTTAGTAGAGTCTCTTGGGTTCGATACTCGGACTTCCTTAGGCTATATTGCATCGATCGGTACACTTGCCGGTCGTGTGGTTTAGGTTTTAGAGAGTCTTAGTTTTATAAATTTAAAACTTAGAGAGTCTAGTTTAGGGTTTAATTTAGTTAATTTAGTTAAACCACTTTTAGCACATCAAGTTTTTGGCGCCGTTGCCGGGGACTCTTTGGCGATTGCGTTAATTACTTTGTTTGGACTTGTTTGACATCATACGTGCTATTTGTTCGTTTCTTTGAGTCGTAGGAGTCTAATAAAAAAATCAAAAAAAAATAATTTTAGTGTCTTTTATATTTTGTCGAGTCGTTTGTAGTGTCTTCTTGCTTGCTTGTTTTCGGTTTTGTAGTGGATGCCCCATACGCGTTCGCAAGGACCTCCGCCAAATCCGCTTACGATCAAGTCTTCCTTCTCGTCTTCTTCGTCACAGGTTAGTTCTTCTTCTTCACACTTCGCCCCTTCTGACTCTACTCTCCACTCTAAACCACCAGCCTTTGACTTCACACCGAAGTCATCACCACACAATTCACCACCATCTTCCTGTCCTGCTAGCCCACAACCCGTTGTCCATATGGCAGGTCGTCAAACAGTTCATCAGGAATCCACTGCTGGTTTCACCGGTGCGAACTCACCCATTATCCTTCCCGCCATCAATAATGACAAGTCTTGGAAAATCCCGTCCTACATCTTTGCCGTTATCACCAACTCGTGCCAATTTCACGGTCGTGATGACGAGGATGCCCCAGCTCACATCAGCCGCCTCACCCGCCTCTGCAGCACCTTTTCCATTGAAGGTTCCAACCTTGACGCTCGTTTCCTACACGTGAGTCCTCAGACGAATCCTCCAACAACGACACCTCATCGCAAGACACCGACAAACCCAGCCGCAAACGAAAGACTTCAAGCCCGGACTCCTCAACAACCGAGCTGCTGCAGCCGAAGCCTCTTCAAACAGTCCCGGTGTTTCCAAAACGAGCTTACACTGGAACTCATCCTCAGTGTTACTCGTGTACCTACCATCATCCAGTTGGGGTTGACTGACGCTATTGTAATAACTGCAATCGTTACGGTCACTTCACCCGCAACTGCCGCATCGAACCGCGAACTTGAGTACAACAACAACAGCTCCAGCAAAGGCCTTCAGCCTCAAACATCTAGCAAGCGTAGAATAAAGTTGTAATAATACGATTTTTGATGTTGATTTCTAAGTTTTGCACCTACTCTACTACTCGATGTCGCCATTATGCGTAGCATTAACTCTCGTTTTCGTATTCTCTTTCACACTCTAGTCGTCGCACTTAGACCAGAGTCGCACACGTACTATATACTATATCACGAAATAATGTGTTTTACCCTCACTACACTCTTAGAACGAGGTACGATGAACGTGCAAGGAACGACTAATCACGGGTGCACACGGGATTATTTGGGTCAGTGCACGGAGATCGTAGTGAATTCTAAGGTGCCATAAGCGTTACGACGAAGTATGACACCAAACCACGGGATCTAAGTAGTAGGGGTCAAGCAAGGTGTGTTTTATCATACTACCGAAGTTCCATGAAGAAAGTGCCACGTGGAGTTGAACGTTATTAGACCTATTATACTATTGTGATTATTTTCAACACACTACACTCAATCGCAAGGCGTAACAACCAAATCGTACCATCACAAGACTTGTCATAAGTCTGCAAACGCAGTGCAATCGCCTCATCGATGGACTCTGGAGAGTCTACCCCGCAGGGCAATTGCATCGACGCAAGAATGGTCGTAAGTCTGTCGCAACGAAATCTCATCAAGTACATAAACGCTCACGATATTGTTGAGTGAGGACCTATTCTACCCTCCTCGACAGCCGTGATGCGACGCAATGTAACGTAACGTAACGTAAAGCTTATTCGAAACAAAACTCGGCTAATCGCAATCGCTTATCATGTGTATCTCACAATCTCTATCGCTTATTGTAACGCCTCGTAAATTAGTATTTCTATTTTAGGAAAATTCGCATTCGTATCATAATTCGAGGCGTTAATCCTAAAAAAAAATAATAATAATAAAATAAAATAATACGACATGCTACGACGATCGGGTTTATAAAACGAGTTCGTAGGAACTTTCAGGCCGCTTAAACACGCGAGATGGGCTTGTGGGCCTTGGGCCCAAGCCCAAAGCCCACTAACTAAATAAACCCTATGTATTTAAAACTAGAAACCCTAACACCCTCTTTTTATTACAGCCGACACCTCTTGGCTCTCATTTCCTTCACATGTCAACACACACACAAAGTTTCATAACCCTTTCCCCTCCCAACTCTTGTCTGCAGCTATAACACCAACACAACCCTTAACCTCTCGATCCCTCCCTCTGTTATTAAACATCCACAGCCAAACATCCAACCCCCTCCTTCCCCCTTGTGAATCTGACAGCAGCGGCAAAGGCAGCGCCGCCGCAGGCGGCGGTGGCATGGTTCAGGCGGCTCACGGCGGCGAGACAGAAACCGAGAGAGAGAGAGAGAGACGCAGAGAGAGAGAGAGACGACGGCACTGCCGTCATCTGCGGCGGCGGCGACAGTCGTTCAGCCCCGTTTGAGTTCGATTCGAGTCTGGTTCAGGTTCGAGATTCCTTGTTTCGAGTTTGTTTCGATTCCGACAATTAGGGGTTGAGTCGGGTTTTGGCTCTAGTTGTTTCAGTTCGTGTTTCAGGTGCGAGTTCCGATGGTTCGGGTTGGGTGACACCAGTGGGCTCGGTTCGCACTAGGGTTTGAATGGGTTGGATGTCTCGGGTTAACCCAGTTACGGTCCAACACAGTTCGACTCGGTGAAAGCCCGAGTCAACTCGGTTCAAGCTACGGGTCAACAGGTCAACGTTTCATTCAAAGTCAGATTCGGGTTCGCGGTCAGTTCGAGTTCATTCCGGTTCAGACTCGGTTCGGTTCAGGTTCGGGTCCTGTTACAATCAGTTTCAGTTTGGCATTTGGGTCAAAACTGGTCGAACGGTCAAGCTCGGTCAACTGTCGGGACAGTGGCATAACACGAGACTCATAAAAACATTAACGACAAATATAAATTTTGTAGTTTTGTATGTTTTATAACAAAACCAAACCTTATAACCTGTTTATAAAAAAATACAATAGAACTATATTTATTTATAAATTTTATTGAAGTGTTGGGTTTGTATTGTGTTTTGACGATATAAATTGACAACTTTTATTGTCGGGATCGCTCCAAAACAGAGGAAACTCTGCCCGATTTTTGTTAAAATATATAGATATATATATACTTTATAGTCAAACCACTAATGGAAACCTATCGGATCCAATTAGTTTTTATAACAATAATTACAAATGTATAGTTATTTTAGACAAAACTTCTATTATGTTTTTTTTTTTGATAAACTTAAATTAAAATCTTTGCATAAATTATATAAACCTTATATACGTAAAAAAATATATATATATACTTATCCATCGTCGATATGTACTTTATATTCCGCTTCAAATCCTCCATCGTAATCCCGATCACTCATACACCTACGTTTGCCCATATAGGGTGACCTCGGTGTTCCAACCTCCTAATCTCTTACACTCGTCAACACTTGGATAATCGGAAGACTTAGCAATTTTGTGAGTATACTCGTATTTTCCCCTTTTTACTTTCACCACTTTTGGGGTGTAACATGTTTACTTATCAAAACTTACACATGAACATTTTGCTTAAACACATGAACATTCCTATAACATGCTTGTATACGTGATTGCCTGATACTTTAAACTTGGGTGAAACTTATGTGTTGAACTTATCATTAACTTCGTACGAGCCAAACCGTGACATATGTAGCGCTATAGGATTAACGACCCGCCCATAAACTTGTGGTTATGTCATGAGCATGTTGCGTTTCCTTGGTTTGATATGTTAGACACATGCCATATTTATTGTTTATCTTGAATCACATGCTTGCTATGAGGAATTGTTTAAAACTTATCTTTTGTTATGTACGTACCAAACTTGTATACTCGCCTTTGCTTTTGCATTGAACTTTATTTTAAACATGTTATAGGTTGAGGATGATGATGCCATGAAATGAAGTAGCGTTGTTACCTAGATACACATATAGACGTTTAGATTAAATACGTTGTATAAATGTCATATTTGTTGTCGTATTGTTCTTTTTGTATTTAACATGTTGTATTTCAAATTTCATGTATTGTAACATTTATTTATGAAAGAAATCAATTTATCTTTAATTCTATTGTCACAATTTAGCGTTATGATGTCTCTAGCAATCTTCACACTTCGTCTCATCCCGATGTTTCCGCCATTGGTTGGGGTGTGACACTTATTATGTGAATCTATATCGTTTATCGCTATACCGTTATCTGTGATATTTGTGTTTAATTAGCACACATGACCTCGCTTCACGAGAGGAAACTCATATGGTTAAAGCAAGGTGTTTTAGTCATATTAGCGGGCTTTCGTGGAAAAAGTCCATGTGGGGTCTAATGTTAGTTAAACTCTGGGGTGTAATCAATCAAATCGAACCGCATAAATCGCGCATACCTCCATCGCTTGCAACGCAACAACTGCCGCTTATCGTAATTCAACTATCGTCGCCGTCGCTACTAGTGTTATGGTTATGTTAGTCGCTTAATCACCTAATCACTTATCGCTTATCGTATATAGTCTACCGCTTATCCGCGTACCGCTTATCGCTCGCTTGGTATTCATTGCAGTCTGTGAGGTATTAGTACACATGACATCGCTTCACGAGGCGAAACTAACCTGGTTAAACGTGGTGTTTCACCATGTTAGCAAACTCCCGTGGAAACGTGCCATGTGGGTTTAAAGTGGAATCTATTCGCTTACCGCTTATCGCTCGTCGCCTAACTGACACGTTACTTCGATGTTTCGTGTCAGCAAGCTACTCGCATGCGCCGTCGTCACTATAGTCGCAATCGATCTCGCCACCTAAACTATTCGATTTTATTTTCGACCTGGTCCGATCTTATATTGATTGGACCAAGGAAACACAATTCTATCTGTGTCTATCGGCACACATGACACCGTCTCACGAAACGGAAGTAATATGTGAGAAACATGGTGGATACACCGCTGGTACTTCCTATATATAAATGTTTTGATCATATTAACGAACTTCCGCGGGAAGGTGCCAAGTGGGGTTCGATGCGAAATTGTCTTTTTCAAACGGGTAAAAGCAGATTTTTATAAAACTTTTATTAAAACCATGGGACAAGAGAAACCTCCTCACAACATGGGAGTTAACATCGACTCAGCTTAACTCCATGCCCACGGGGAGCTTTCATGAGTCAAATTTTTCCTTAAAACCTTTTGCAATATCAAAAACAAGACTTTCTTGAGACGTGGGTTCAACATCGAGTTCAGCTAAACCCATGTCGTAGGAGAGTTTCATAATCACAGTTTTCATCCTCGAGTTCCTTAAAATGTTTACAACCTAAACTTCCTTGCAACATTGGTTAACAATCGACTCAGTTGACCTTACGTTAAAAGGAAATTTTCAAGATTTCCATCCCAAAACTCCTTTTGAATACCTAAAACGAACGCTTTTGTGACGTTGGTTAACGATTGACTCAGTTAATTCTACGTCATGAGAAACATTTTCAAGTCCTTTAAAAAAAATTTGCAATCACATCGAACTAACAAATTCTTCGCGACACGAGGTACTTTGGAACGCCAACTCGTGGGATATTACTTTTGTCGTTTACATCGCCTTCTTGCTTTCGCAGCCGATCTCTCTTATTCGAAACGCTCTCGCTTGTCAAACCCTCGGTCAAAATCACTCGCTGTATCGCTACTTATACAAGATCAGTTCTCAGAAGTCTACCTATTGGATTAATTTCGGGACGAAATTTCCTAAAGTAGGGGAGACTGTAACAACCCGCACTTTCGTGTGTTGTTACTACTCGATATACTCGTTACGCCTAGCACCAGAGATTCGGATCATAATGTAACTATATCGCATACATCGCTATTCGAAGGATAAATCGCATATTTTCGCAATATATTATCACTACATCACATCACAAACACTAACACTCACGATGACATTGAGTGAGGACCTATTCTACCATCTTCGGTGGCCGTGACGTGTCGAAACGCAGATAATTAACACTAACAAAGACTCTCGGGTGAGTGCTATAGCTACAGTCGTCGTGACGATGATGACAATACGAGTGAGTGGTACCCCGTCAGTCTTTGTGGTACAACCCACAATAACGTTCCCGATGACATCGAGGAAGGACCTATACTACCCTCCTTGAAGGCCGTGAAACATCACTAATAATCGTACACTCGAAACAAAAACCGATTGTTATATCGAAACTTTGAAATATGGATACGTAAATACGACTCCTAGTGACACATATATACATATATAATAATAATATAAATTAACTATAGAAAGCACGTACTCCAAAAACTATCGCAACGCACGAACACGAGGATCGAAATGCCTCCGAACGGACAGACCGTCCGAACGGATGGGCCAGCCGATCGGACGGGCCAACCGATCGGATGGGCCAGCCGATCGGACGGGCCGACCGATCGAACGGGCCATCCGATCCAACACCCCTTTTCCCCTCCTTTGCCTATAAATACCCCTCAGTCACATCAAGAACACTTGATGTGACTGCTCTCGTGCGACCAGACGTTCCAACCCACTTTTCTCTCAATTTCTCACGATTCTGGTAAGTTTCTAACCTAAATCTTGTACTTCTATGATCTATATACAATTCTACACCTTTCTACCTTTTTTAAATCTTCACTTTAACCGTGAAATCTCTGGATTTTGGGCATTCTAAGGTGATGTCAACATGAAATTCTCATGAACTTCAAGAGTGATATCATCCCATGAAAGAACAACTCGGATCTGGGTGATTTCCATACGTATTTACATAAACCTCGTCTAAATCTATGTTTTCTAATCAAGAAGTTGTGTGATTCCTATGGATTTGAGATGTTTCGAGGATGATGCCTCATTCTTACCATAAACAACTCGGATCTAAGTAATTTCACATGTTTTATAACAAATCTCACCTAAAATGATGCTACCTAGCCAAAGTGTGTGTGATTTCGGGTTAAACATGGGAAAAGCCATCAAGAACGGCTATATCTGATGGAACGGGGTGGTTCCCGGCCGTTAGGACCGGTCGGACTTGATGGAATTTCAGTTGTTTAGCATGAAGGAACACCATCTCGATCAAAACCACCGAAAAACCTTCAAATCTTTGTCGAAAACAGCTGGACGGCTAGCCGATCGGACAGCCCAGTCGATCGGACAGGCCAGCCGATCGGATAGCCCAGCCGATCGGACAGGCCAGCCGATCGGACAGCCCAGCCGATCGGACAGGCCAGCCGATCGGACAGGCTAACCGATATGACAGCCCAGCCGATCGGATAGCAGCCCATCCGAACGGCCCAACATTCGATCAAGCTATCTTCTGGGCATCGTGTATTCCATTAACATTTAACGAGCTATCAAATGCCCATGTAATCAGGGCATTCTCAGACGTAATCCCGCCAATCCAACCAATTACGCACTGTGAGTATACTTGAACCCTTTTTAATCGCATTTTGGGTGTAACATACGTTTCTAACAAATCAAACTTATCAATCGAATTATTCAATCAATCGAATTATCACTTGCGAATAACTGTTATGCATAGATATACGTGATGCTAGTTGCATATGTGCTAGGGCTTATACTCGCGACGTCCCACCACGACTAGTATAGTACTATTGCGCCCGACGGGGTCTAGTTTGCCATCGCATACTCGAGCATCGAGGACTTAGTTGGTAGTATCAGCTTTGTGAGTATATATGTCGTGTGTTATGTTTATGCATGTGGAAATTCGCTACACGTTTTAATCTATTATGCTACATATCAAACTTGTATACTCGCCAATACTTTTGTATTGACAAATATTTTAACGTATGTTGCAGGTTAGATCGCAGACTATGTCAAATCAAGCTAGGAAGTCTAGAAACTCAACTAAAATCTAGGTTGTCGGATTTGTATTGTTCGAGAGGACAAGAAATCTGTGATAACTTATGTGATTGTATTGTTTGTTAGTATGGGATAACGAATGTATTAAATATTATCGCAATATAGTTGTTATGGATTCTCTTGAGCAATCTGATTCGCCTAGTGCCGCGCCCCGATGATTCCGCCATCGGTTGGGTGTGACAGATTGGTATCAGAGCCATAACTATAGGGAATTAGGCCAGACTCGACCTAGTCTGGGTCGACGTCTTAGAAACCGACCTAGTCTATAGTCTAAGTACCAACAGGCCGACTCGTACGAACCAGTAGGGTTTATATAGGGCCTACTTGATACTCTCAATCGAAACTGCTAAAAGCTACAACCTTGTGTGAACACCGCGTACTACAGCTTCACACAAAGAAGCCTTTCCTAAGGCTTGAATATTACTTAGCCTTTCCTAAGGCCAACACAATACACGTGTTTTCGAAAATACTCGCGTAACGAAACCGAGTGATCCAGTCGAGACCAGGTGTGAAAACCCAGAACTCTCGATGAGATCGCTCACTCAGCGCATTTTTCTAGCACGAGAACCTTTCATCGAGTTAGGAGTGACATCCACATCTCGACGAAAGTCTCCATTTTGAAATCTAGTGGAACTCACGAATTTATTCGAAGAGCATAACCACAATTAGGAACGAAGCTGTTAAGTCAGGGGTGAAACCCGTACCTTAATAAGCCGTTCCACTCTATAAATTGGTTCTCAAAAAGCTCTCACTAAGGACTCGACTATCACGATAACTCGAGCCACGCGACGACTAGGAAGACGAATGCCGTGAGCTGCATCCCAGTGGAAGCATGAAGTTTTCTAGGTCAACGCGCGTGCACGACCTTGTTAAATATAGTTGGGTTACCTTGGGTAGTCAACGCCTAAACACCTAAGGCACTCTATCATACGACCGCTGCTTTTACAACTGGTTGGAACGTATGTATGTTATGTATTTTGAAACTTTACGCTTTATCAATTCCTCGATTTAACGATTTTCGCTCCCTACTTTATAAACGCACAAATCGCACAACCATCACAATCTAAAACGAAACCCGAATGTTCGCAACAAAACTAATGCATAATCTATCGCCTTCGCTCTCGTTTTCTCACCTCGACTCGTCCTCGCTTATTCTAAATCGATCTGTATATGTACGATTACAAGTGACATTTATATAAATATATATATACATACGTATAAACAAACAAGTCATTGTGTGAGAACTTTGGAACTTCGTGTCTCCTATATGGCTCCTACGTGATTCGCATTACTAATTATACTATCGCATCAAGCTTTGAACGCGCTCAATCGCGTCGCAAAACTCAAAAATCATTATGATCGAATCTCATTCCAAGTCTCTTCCTGTCTAGATGCCTTCCAACGACTCTACCTCGAGACGAATAGCTAGGAGAAGAGCCAAACGAAGCGCCGATAAGAGGATTGCATCACTTGTGACTAAGGAAGTGGTTAAGCTTATTCCTTAAATTGCCGCTCGAGTGCACTCTCTCAGCAACTCTCGAGCCTCGGAAGACTCCAAGACGGAAGCGCCGCAATCTACTTTTCTTTACAAACACTTCAAAGCTTGTGACCCGATGGAATTCACGGGTGAAGGAGGTGTGACTCAACTACTCCAGTGGTTCGATTCTATCGAAGTTACCCTTCGTCAAAGTGGGTGTCCCGATAGTTTCCGTACTACTTGCGCTACCGGAGTATTTCAATCACGAGCACTCGACTGGTGAACCGCCGAACGTAACAAACGTGGAATCTCTGCAGCTTATGCTCTCTCTTGGGATGAGCTGAAAGAGCTTATGAAGGAAGAGTACTGTCCTCCTCACGAAGTTCAGAAGCTGGAAGACGAATTCTGGAAAATCAAGCAATTCGAAAGTGACAACACTGGCTACACCGCAAGGTTCAAACAGCTTAGCATAATCTGCCCAAGTCAAGTCAACACTCCAGAGAAAGCCATCGCGAAGTACATTTGTGGCTTGCCTGAGTGTGTGGGTGATTTTGTCGAAGCTGCAAGACCTGCTACCATCAAAGAAACTTACCGCTTAGCCGCAGAAATCAACAACAAACGACTCAGGGAAGAGTTTTTCTCCAAGAATCCTATCAAGCAAGCTTATCAAACAATCGCCATTAATTCTTCAGGTGATCCTATCGGTGATCCTTCTGACGAATCTGCTGACGATTCTTCTGACGAATCCGCTGACGATTCTTCTGACGAATCTGCCAACGATTCTTCTAACAAATCTGCCGACGGATCTTCCAATAAATCGGCCAAAGATTCTACACGTGAGTCCTCAGACGAATCCTCCAACAATGACACCTCATCGCAAGACACCGACAAACCCAGCCGCAAGCGAAAGACTTCAAGCCCGGACTCCTCAACAACCGAGCTGCTGTAGCCGAAGCCTCTTTAAACAGTCCCGGTGTTTCCAAAACGAGCTTACATTGGAACTCATCCTCAGTGTTACTCGTGTACCTACCATCATCCAGTTGGGGCTGACTGTCGCTATTGCAATAACTGCAATCGTTACGGTCACTTCACCCGCAACTGCCGCATCGAACCGCGAACTTGAGTACAACAACAACAGCTCCAGCAAAGGCCTTCAGCCTCAAACATCTAGCAAGCGTAGAATAAAGTTGTAATGATACGATTTTCGACGTTAATTTCTAAGTTTTGCACCTACTCTACTACTCGATGTCGCCATTATGCGTAGCATTAACTCTCGTTTTCGTATTCTCTTTCACACTCTAGTCGTCGCACTTAGACCAGAGTCACACACGTACTATATACTATATCACGAAATAATGTGTTTTACCTTCCAACGACTCTACCTCGAGATGAATAGCTAGGAGAAGAGCCAAACGAAGCGCCGATAAGAGGATTGCATCACTTGTGACTAACGAAGTGGTTAAGCTTATTCACATCAAACGTATCGAACTGTATCTCAAGGGTTTAGTGCCAGAGATTCAAAGTCATGTGACCTCAGCAAATCTAGGCACCATTCAACAGATCATCAAGTTGGCTCATCGTCTCACGGATCAGGCGGTGGAGCAGAACAGGTTACCAAAGCGTATTAGTGCTACTACTTCTGATACTCCCAGCGACAACAAGCGTAAGTGGGATGGAACTTCTAGCAAAGGTTCTGTTCAGTCGCAGTCACAATAGAAAAGGACTGATGACTACAAGAGCCCTAGTCAGCAATCAACTGGTAACCAAAGTCAAGGTGGGTACAGGGGAATTCACCCCAAATGCAATCGCTGCAACCTACACCACAGCGGGCCATGCACCAGGAGTAACTGTCATCGGTGCAACAAGCCAGGCCACGCCGCAAAGGATTGCAGAAGTTTACACCCCACAAATCAGAATCGTCAGCAACAACAAGCCCCACAAAATCAACGCCAGCAGCAGCAGCAAGGCATCAACAAAGGGTGCTTTCAGTGTGGAGCTGAAGGCCACTTCAAGAGAGATTGTCCCCAACTGAACCAGAACCAGAACAACAACAACAATAATAACAACCAGGGGAATGGAAACAACGGGGGTAACAACGGCAATGGTGCAAGGGGTCGTGTGTTCGTTATTGGCCAGGGTGAAGCGAGGAATGATCCCAATGTTGTGACGGGTAAGTTCCTACTGGACGACTTTTATGTTACTGTCTTATTTGATTCGGGTGCCGATACTAGCTACGTGTCCTTAAAAGTTAGTCAAATGCTTAAGCGTACCCCAACACTATTGAACACCAAGCACATTGTAGAGTTAGCTAATGGTAAAAGTTTAGAGGTCACACACATAGTCAAGGGTTGTAATCTTGTTCTTGCTGGTCACAATTTCTCTATCGACCTCCTTCCTATCGTTCTGGGTAGTTTCGACGTTGTCATTGGGATGGACTGGTTATCCCAACATCAAGCAGAGATTCTGTGCAACGAAAAGATTGTCCGTATTCCTCGTTCAGGTGATGAACCTCTTATGATTCGTGGCGACAAGAGTGGTGCTGTTGTGAGCATCGTCTCTTTCCTTAAGGCCCAGAAGTGTTTACAAAAGGGCCACACTGCTATTTTGTCTCTCGTTACGGACACCTCGAAGAAAGAGAAGAAGATAGAAGATTTTCCGATCGTACGTGACTTTCCTGAGGTATTCCCTGAGGAATTACCTGGCCTTCCGCCTCATCGTCAAGTCGAGTTTCAAATCGAGCTAGCTCCTGGAGCAGCACCTATAGCTCGTGCACCTTATCGCCTAGCTCCATCAGAATTGGAAGAACTGTCCACGCAACTGCAAGAGCTTTTGAATAAGGGCTTTATTCGTCCTAGCTCTTCGCCATGGGGAGCTCCAGTGCTTTTTGTGAAGAAGAAACACGGTACCTTCAGAATGTGCATCGACTACCGTGAACTCAACAAGGTGACGGTGAAGAATCGCTATCCTCTTCCATGCATTGATGACCTATTCGACCAGCTGCAAGGGTTGAGCTTCTATTCAAAGATTGATCTAAGATCGGGATATCACCAGCTGAGAGTCCGAGGAGAGGACGTCTTCAAAACAGCCTTTAGAACTCGTTATGGACACTACGAGTTTCTGGTCATGCCATTCGGGCTAACAAACGCGCCTGCAGTCTTCATGGATCTTATGAACAGAGTGTGCAAGCCTTACTTGGATAAGTTTGTGATTGTATTCATTGACGAGATCCTGATTTATTCTAAGAGTCAGGAGGAGCACGAGCAGCATCTACGACTTATTTTGGAACTCCTCCGAACAGAACAGCTTTATGCAAAGTTCTCGAAATGCGACTTCTGGCTTCGTGAAGTCCATTTCCTAGGCCACGTGGTAAACAAGGATGGGATTCATGTTGATCCATCCAAGGTAGACTCGATCAAGAACTGGCCTGCGCCCCGTACACCAACAGAAATTCGCCAATTCTTCGGCTTGGCAGGTTACTACAGAAGGTTCATCAAGGATTTCTCCAAGATTGCGCAACCTCTCACCTCACTAACTCAGAAAGGTGTCACCTACCGCTGGGGTGATGCACAGGAAACTGCGTTTCAACACTTAAAGGATAGACTTTGTAGCGCCCCTATCCTCTCGTTGCCTGAAGGCACAAACGATTTTGTAGTTTATTGTGACGCATCCATTCAGGGACTTGGATGTGTGCTGATGCAACGTGACAAGGTCATTGCTTATGCGTCACGTCAACTTAAGATTCACGAAAGGAACTACACTACACACGATTTGGAGCTGGGAGCTGTTATTTTCGCATTCAAGATATGGAGACATTACTTGTATGGTACCAGGTGCACCATTTACACCGATCACAGAAGTCTCAAGCATATCTTCAAGCAAAAGGAGTTAAACATGCGTCAACGTCGATGGGTCGAGTTATTGAATGATTACGAATGCGCGATCAAGTACCATCCAGGCAAAGCCAATGTTGTGGCTGACGCCCTCAGTCGAAAGGACACTACGCCTAAGCACGTGCGAGCACTACAACTCACCATCCAATCTAGTCTTCCTTCACAGATTCGAGATGCTCAGGTAGAAGCATTGAAACCATAAAACGTCAGGGCTGAAGCCCTACACGGCTCAAGGCAACAGTTAGAACAAAAGGAAGACGACACCTACTACGTAACAGGACGCATTTGGGTCCCACTCTATGGCAATTTACGCGAACTGGTGATGGATGAAGCACATAAGTCACGTTATTCAGTACATCCTGGTTCGGATAAGATGTACCACGACTTGAAAACTACGTATTGGTGGCCTAGCATGAAAGCTCACATAGCAACCTACGTTAGTAAATGTTTGACTTGTGCGAGAGTCAAAGTCGAATACCAGAAACCCTCAGGCCTACTTCAACAACCAGAGATACCACAATGGAAATGGGAGCAAATTTCCATGGATTTTGTTACTGGCCTGCCTAGATCTCAGCGCGAAAATGACACTACTTGGGTGATCGTGGATCGACTCACAAAGTCTGCACACTTTTTGGCTATCAAAGAAACAGACAAGTTCTCTACGCTAGCAGACGTTTACCTTAAGGAAGTGGTTTCGAGGCACGGGGTGCCAACCTCCATCATCTCTGATCGTGATGCACGTTTTACTTCTGAATTGTGGCAGGCAATGCACAAGTCTTTTGGCTCTCGATTAGATATGAGCACAGCATATCACCCGCAAACGGATGGGCAGTCTGAACGCACCATCCAGACCCTTGAAGACATGCTTAGGGCATGTGTGATTGACTTTGGCAACGGCTGGGAAAAACATCTGCCATTAGTGGAATTCTCGTATAATAACAGTTACCACACCAGCATTCAGGCCGCTCCATTTGAGGCATTGTACGGGCGTAAATGACGATCACCTCTTTGTTGGGCAGAGGTTGGCGACAGCCAGATCACTGGCCCAGAACTTGTGGTAGACACAACAGAAAGGATTGCTCAGATACGACAACGAATGGCGGCAGCTCGTGACCGTCAGAAAAGCTACGCTGATAAGGGCATGAAACCACTCGAGTTCCAGGTTGGGGATCGAGTGCTACTCAAAGTCTCACCTTGGAAAGGTGTTGTTCGTTTTGACAAACGAGGCAAACTTAACCCACGATACGTCGGACCTTTTGAAATCATAGAGAAAATAGGCAAGGTGGCCTACAAACTGAACCTACCAACAGAACTCAGTGCAGTTCACAACGTTTTCCACGTGTCGAATCTGAAGAAGTGTCTGTCAGATGAGACCCTGATAGTTCCTTTGAAGGAGCTCACTATCGATGAGCAGTTGCGATTCGTCGAAGAACCAGTAGAGATTACTGACCGAGATGTGAAAATTCTCAAACGCACCAGAATACCTCTTGTTCGAGTTCGTTGGAACTCCCGTCGTGGCCCAGAGTTCACCTGGGAACGCGAAGACCAAATGAAACAAAAGTATCCCCAATTGTTCGCAAACAGTACGGCCACTACTGAGGGTGAAGCTACTGCGGAATTTCGGGATGAAATTCCAAACCAACGGGGGAAGGATGTGACACCCCAGGAAAACCATGCAACTTAACTAGCTTCCTCAGTGAGTACGTGCCAAATTTCGGGACGAAATTTCTTTCAACTTGGGGATAATGTGACAACTCGTATTTCAAACCCATCTTTGTACTTTGATGTAACGTATGTGGACTTTAAGTGATTATGTGAACTTTAGTGATTAATGAAATGTTATGTGAATATGTGTTGTGCTTGTATGTATGTATTAGGATCACACGAAATAAACCGATCGCACAACAGCAACCCGAACGCACAAGCCTTTGGGTTGTGGTTCCTTAACACTCTCGGCCCACACCCCTTTTGTGAGTGAACCGAATGGGCAGCCCATTAGGAGGGTTCGGCCCACTCCCTTGTGTCGCATAACTCATGAGAGGAGTGTATACTCCTCATTTGTTGCAAATCTCATAACACACACCAAACCCTAATATCTCTCTCTCCCTCACGAACTCGACGGCAGCCACACCCCTCCTTTCCATCGAAGATTTCTTGGATTCGGATCATCCTTGTGTTATATCGGTTAGTGTTTTAATCATTTAATTGCTTAATAGATGATGTGTTGGCCTACATGATGATCTAGGGAGGTTATGTGTTTGATTATGATTTATGTTCTTGAACTCGGCTCACATGTGTAATTGATAATGTTCATATAACTTGGAATTTGCATGATAATGATCAAGAACCGATTGTATATTACTCGGCTGTGATGTGTTATGTTAGACGATTTGTTGTGTTGTTGTGAGAGAATGCAAACTGGTAATTCAAGAACATGAACTATGTTAATATGTTTAAGTGTGATGATTATTATTCATGTGTTATTCATAGTTGGGGTTCATGAGAAATCGGTTAGAATATGCTTGTTTGATCGATGATTTGCATGATCTAAAACTGTTATTGTGTTGATTGATTATGTGTAAAGAAGGAAACTGTTGAATGATATAACTAAATAGCATAAGTTTCGGATATTTAAACTAGTCGCACAAGCTTGTCGGTCGCACAAGATCAGATTATACAAGTTCTGATCTGATCGCACAAGCTAGGTACAACAAAACAAGGCACACAGTACTGCTAGGTTATGCATGATCGCACAAGATTTGTGGATCCCACAAGATAGTGTCGATCGCACAAGTCTTGGGCCTTACACAATATTTGGACTTAACATATTATGGGAACGAATAGCCCAAAGTCCAGTCGCACAAGATACCAGTAGTCGCACAAGACTATTGGATCGCACAAGTTACTTTTATACTAACAGTTTGGGCCGTGTACATGTTGGGATTGTTTATTGGGCCGGGTTGGTTTCCAATCGCACAACCCATTGTGGATAGCACAAGTTATGCTGATCGCACAATAGGTTGGGCCGCCTGTTTATTGGGCTTTATCTTTCGGGTCGCACAAGTATGGACATGATGAGTACTTAACTGCTACTGTTAATGTGTTAACATGTATTATGTGTTTGCCATGATCAATTCGTGTCCATAACCAGTTAACTTATGTGTAAACATACGTGCTTTACTTGAACCTAGACCTGACTTGTATGGTAACCATGTTAGGACGTGGTTGACCACTTATAGCTCAAGTAACCTTTTCGTGTATCTGCCGAGCTAATCTAAGGTGAGTTCACACTTTCTACAAAGCATGGGATTCCCAGGGGTTGGGAATGGGTTAAGGAATATGGATTCCTCGTCCTTCTTGGGTAGGACAGTACGGGTTCAGGAATATAATTCCTCGTCCCTTTGGACAGTTTAAAATTCACTAGACCAAAACTCTATCACGAAGTCCCTCCTTTTATATCGACTTAATCGCCGGGCCAATGGCGAGCGGGTCATTAGTTAGATAGCGCTATTTAGGTCTGACAAGCCTCACACCATGCCGCAGAGGACGGGCGTGAACTAATGGATCTGGGCACGTCAATGATGATAGACATTGACACTAAGGGCACATAAACATGACTAAAGTCAGTGGTCGATATGGTAATGAGTCTAGTAGTATAAACATGGGGTAGCCCCCATGGCCAGAGAGGCAAATAATTAAACATGGGTAGCCCCCACGGCTGGATTGCCAGAGTAAAACGGGAATAAACAAAACACGTTTTCAACTATGGGGTAACCCCCACGGCAAGGATGCCAGTTAAAGGAAACTATGTTTTTGGAATAACTAAACCAAACACCCAACTGTGAACTCGCTCAACTTTGTTGTTGACTCGTTACTACATGCTTTGCAGGTCACTAGGTTTAGCAGAAGCTTGCATGGGGGAAGAGTCGTTGTGGAGCATGGACATTGAGTGTTCATGATAAACTTAAACATTATTAACTTATGCTTTGGTTTTTGACATTATACTTCCGCTTGCAACTTAAACTATGTTTTTGATTTGGACACCAATTATATTGTGTTGGATTCTATGTTTACTTATGCTTGTTCAATATGATTGGTGGCTTGATCCTGGTCAGTCACGCCTCCAAGCGGTGATACTCCGCAGGTGGATTTTGGGGGTGTGACAGAAATGTCCGGCGATGCCTCCCGCGCATGGGTATTTTCAGTCACCAGATACAAGATCTACGGGTTTCATCTTCGGATCTGTAAAGATCGGTGCGTCAATGTTCCTATCCTTCGTGGTTGTCGCCGATAACTACTCTCCGGTTAAGCAGCCGTATATCGGAGGAACCGCGTCGTCGCTGCCGGTGAGATGAATCGCCGGAGGAAGGTTTTCAGGTAAGATTTTTGTGTGTGGCGGTAGTGACCGCCGTTGGGTATTGATCGGTTCATTTATTTGTATGTGGGTTGATACTTAAAATTTGTTTAAGTAAGAACAAAAAAAAAAAAAAAAACAAAGGGAAATCCTATCTGTTCTAACTAAGATCCCCATATGGACAAATCTATTATGGGTATTTTGAACTAGATCGAAAAAACATAATTCTGTTGTTCCAAAGGAGTAAATCCAAAATCCCATTTTAAGAATCGTTTGAAAAATGCGCTTTTTTTATGAAAAAAAAAAATGCCCACAGCAGAAGGGTATTGGAAAAAAAAATTGGGATTTATCCTTTGGAGACACAAATCGATACCGTAATAAAAATGACATGGAAACATATTCAACACTTAGTAAAGAATGTGATAATGTGTACCAGGATGTGATGAACATATCAATTTCAGAAACACAATACAAGTGCGTGATGAATCGGATAATGTGGTTAGCGGCGTGAAACAACTGCCAATTTTTCTTCTTCTTCTTGTTGTGAATGATGAAAAGGGAGGGTTGAAATCTACGGTGAATAGAGCAAATCGTGCTGATAACGTGATATAAACCACTCGGAAATCTGTATTGAATCTTCAATCTATTATTCCATATGATACAAATGTGATACCTCTAAATAACAACATACGTTAGTATATATAACGTACATGTGTTAACAGTCAAAACAATTATGAGAGGTTAACTGCCAAGGCAGTTACAAGGGGTGTTTTGTATATCTGTTTTATGACAAAAATGACTTTTTGAAAGGAAGGAAAAATAGTTTTTGAGAAGTTAAGATGTTGTGACTTCTTGATCAGCTTATAACTTTTCAAACATCAAATTACCAAATTACCCCTTATTTAACACTCCCTTATATTTGAGAAGTTAAGATGTTGTCCCTTTTGGTCATTTTACATCAATAAGCTAAGCCAAACACTTTTTAAAAAACAACTTATTGACTTATTGGTTTTTCTCATCTCATAAACTAATCCAAACACCTTTTTAAAAACTCATTTTTTAAAAATCATAAGTTAATAAGTTCTTTTTCCCAAAAGTAGTTTTTTTAACTTAGCACAATGAAAGTGTCAAGGTAAGGAGTCCGGTGAGTTAAAGTTGGGCGTACACCGTCTCCAAAACAATGTATCGAAACCTCCAAAACCTCTGGGAAGAAGTCCGCGAACTAACCCTAGGCTCCACCCCAGAAATTGACCGCCTCCACACCCCACCAACCCCACTCCACTTCCTCCGCCACTACCTCTCTCAAAACAAACCCTTCATCCTCTCCGCCTCCACCCTCCCATGGCCGGCCACCACTCTCTGGTCCTCCACCTCCTACCTCCTCCGCACCCTCTCCTCCTCCACCGTCTCCCTCCACCGCACCCCCACCGGCCACGCCGACGCCCTCACCCCACACCCCTCAACCCCTAATTCTTATTGTTTCGCCTCCGCTGACGTCACTCGCACCTCATTTGCTGATGCTGTCACGGGGTCGTGTAACGAGAGCTGTGTGGCGTATTTGCAGCAGCAGAATGATTGTTTTAGGGAGGAGTATGGGGCCTTGAGTGGGGATTGTGATTCGGATGTCCCGTGGGCGACCGAAGCCATTGGTGGTGGGCCGGAGGCGGTTAATTTGTGGATTGGGAATGAGTTGTCGGAGACTTGGTTTCATAAGGATCATTATGAGAATTTGTATGCTGTTGTCACCGGTGAGAAGCATTTTGTGCTTCTTCCGCCTACTGATGTGCATAGGATGTATGTTAGAGAATACCCTGCTGCTCACTACAATTACAATGAGGTATTTGATGATGTTTTCACCCTTAAGCATTCTATATTATATGACCATGTCACTAGGTAGTTGAACACACTTACAAATATATCATTTTTAAAGGTTTTAGACCCGAAATTAGGGCTGGCAAATCGTGTTTTATCGGGATTAACGGGTCTCTAACGGCGCGTGTAACTATTTTATATCTCATGTTTATAACACAGTTTTACGTTTTATGTACCAAGAAGAAGAAATGATGTATCCTAACCTCATAATTATATTTATTTTTAAAAAGTAAAAAAATCACTTTGTGTACTTTTTCAGTAAACAGGTCTAAACGTGTCTTATACAACAGATATCTATTGCCAGCCCTACCCGAAATCTTGCTAGAGCACTTTGATTGGCCGTGCCTAGGCGTGCACTTGGGTTGCCTTTTCACACATCATTGTTGTTAACTAGTGTTCTAAAAGTGATTGATGGAATTTAAGATTGGTGTCAGTTGTAAAATGACGGCGATGATGATAATGGTGTTGCATCTTGGATGGTGTATACCGACTAAAGTGCTTAAAAACACATTGTTTAAGCCTAACTTATGCTTGAAGTTGCGGAGGTTAAGTAGTTAATCGACTGTAATCACCTAAAGAGGAAATAAGAAGTAACTAAGTGGAACCATAAGCCGTCTATTTCAGTATATGAAAAATGAAAATTATTACATTGCGTGTGCATATATAGTTTAATGCAATTATTGCATCTTTCTTGAGACCTTTTTTGTTTTTAGGTGAAGGATTTTGCCCAAAAAATAGTATAGAAGCATCAAAATGGTTACACCTTTGGGAGGGCATACCCTCCGACTATGCTAGATCGTTTCCCAAAACATGCTTTGGGAAACCAAAATTTCGAGTATGCAGACGAAAAAACCCCACCACTACTATACAAAAACACACCATAGTTTAAGTTTAACCTATCTAACCACATATCAAACAGCTTGTTGAGCCCGAGATTATAAACAAAGCAGCATAGATCACCAATGTTGGCCAGGTTGGAAAGCCCAGAATGATGATTAGCTCCACCATGAACAATAGTCTTGTAGCTAAGGATAGTATGTATCCAATTAATAACATTAAACTCCAAAAAATAGAACACATAGTAGCTAGTGGAAGTGGCATTGTTTTCCAAGATCCGTAGCACAACTAGAAAACCCAAGCAGGGGAATAAGTACGAAAACCACCACATAACTGATTTTTAGACCACAAAGCACATCAGCAATAATAGCAACATAATCAGCCAGAGAGCACAAAACCCTAGAGACCCATAACCGCAGTTAGGGCAGCTTTATCAGCCTCTACCCAACCCGCTGAAGCCAAAGTGCGTCTATCACCCTTTTCATCAGAATAAAGGATGCATTTGCTACTTTATCTTGTGCAAAATTGATTTTTACATTAATATAGGCCATTACTTACATATGTAATGTTACAGGAAACTGGAGAATTCAAATTGGAACTTGAGAATCCACCACGGCATGTCCCTTGGTGCAGTGTGAATCCTTATCCATCACCTGAAAACCAGGAGAAAGAAATGTCTGAATTTCCATTATACTTTAATGGACCAAAGCCGTTTGAGGTCACCGTTAAGGCTGGTGAAATTCTTTACCTGTAAGCATCTTTTCTACAATGTTTTCATGCTCAAATCTCAATAACAAACACATTAAAATCATTCATTTCACATAACATATGAAGTAGAGCGTATTTGTGATCACTGATCACATACTTGCACAAAAAGGGAACATATTGTTTCTGTAATAAAATTAACATGTTAGTTATACGTATATTTGTTAACCATTAGAAAAAAAAAATTTATAAAAATTGTGTCAACGTACAAGCTCTCTATTTGAAGATTCGATCAAGTGCTGTTACTGTCATTTTTTTCTTTTTTAAATAGAGTTAATAAGTTTGTCAAAACACAAGCCCTGTTTGATTGTTAAATTTGATGGTTATGTAGGCCGAGTATGTGGTTTCACCATGTTCGACAGACTCCAGACAGCAGAGGACTCACCATTGCAGTGAATTATTGTAATTTTAATTGATAAGAATTCTGATTTCATTTGTCTTATTGGTTCTTATTATTCTAAATTTCTGATCACAATTTAATTCTTCTTGCAGGGTATGATATGCAATTTGATATCAAATACGCCTATTTTAACTTCTTGCAATCACTTCCAGCACCCCAAGAACCAACATCACATAATCTTTTAACAAACGAAAATGCATCTGATGGAGAAGGTAAACAAAGAGAGGAACCGGTCATTTCGTGTGTTTAAGATTGAACTAGCTTATGTGCTTTGCCGAATTAAAGGTATATTTTTGTAACCATTCATGAGCTTACGCGTGTTTATCATTTATCATTTGGCGTGCCATACCATCACCCGGGAAGGCAGGATGGTTAGATCTCAGTTCGTTAGGTTTTATTATTTTCTGTTTTGACTAGACTTAGACATTGTCAGTATTGTACCCGTATCTTTATGATACTTATGTACATTAGATATAAATGATATACAACACATTACATGAGTTTCTCTCTATATATTGTATTGTTTATACGTCACTATGGTATCACGCGATTTAGTTTTGAGTATTTGTTTTACAACTAAATCAAGAAAACAATTATTATTGGAAATATAGCACGAAGGTGTTTGACGCTAATCACTACATGTCATGCATCAAGTGTTTATCCATCATCAATAATACAGTTTATTTGACTAATGAATCCTATGAATTTAGACTCCTTGATCCTTATATCTAATACTATAAGTGGAAAGTTGACATGAAGTTCTTTAGAGCCTCTACAATGAGGTGTTTGTGAAGCCACGGACCCACCCTATGCATGTTTTTGATGTTTGTGGCGAAGGATGGCTACGAACTGGTTAGGGTGAGTTGGGTTTTTTTATGTAGAAGTTGGTGATAATGTAGAAAATGTAATAATGCTTGTGGGATGTTATCATCGCTTGAAAAAAGTTCTTGGGGATGTTTGTGGGTGTTGTGTGGTAGGACCCGTAAGTGGGTTAAACTCGGAATTTAGAAATAGAAACAGAGACTCTTTTTGCAACAATTTTTCTTCTACTTTCATTCAATAAATATGATGGCTTTATATAGCCTTACAACTTGAAAGGGAAACATGTAATGCATACGTGAACAACTGAAAGGAAACATGTGGGATAATGGAAACATGGTGATACTGGAAAACATGGGAAAATAAACGTGCATATGCATGCAAGATTAATGCAACTAATAGAAAAAACATGGGTTTGCTAGAGTTAGGGTTATTGACCCGTATCAATTCTCCCTTTCTCGAAAACGGGCTTGTCCTCAAGATTTGGTGGAGCGTCGTCCGATTGCATGAGAAGGAATTTAGGGGGTTGACAACGGTGACCCGGTTGGTAATGTTCATCGCAGTTGAAACAAAGTCCTTCGGCACGATGGGTTTGCATTCCCGCGGGGGTTAAGCGCTTGAGGGGCAGTGGGGTGGCTGTAGTAGATGAAGTTGGCAACACGTTTTGTACCGGTAAGACGGTTGTCGGAGGAGAACCTAATACGCCGCTGTGAGATTTGTCATCAGTGAAAAAAGCACCATGTTTGAGTTTGTCTTCGACCCGTTTGGATAGGCCGTATGCTTGGTTCAAGGTCGTTGGTTTTAGGATGGCTAACTCAGACTGGATTTCCGGTTTCAACCCGAAGAGGTAACAATTGAGTAAAGCCTCATTAGGTAAGCCTATAATACAATTGCAAAGCTTCTCAAATTCGGCTTGGTAAGCGGTTACGGTTGTTGTTTGTGTGAGTTTTAATAGTGTGGCTTGGTGGTTGTCAAAGTCGGATGGGCCGAAACGGAGTTCTAAGTGTAACAACCATATAATTTATTTAGCGATTTTCGTAAATAATCGCAATTACTAAGTATTTATATTTAAACATTCATGCTAAAATACTGGTTTATTAAAAACTTTTACAATTTAAAGTGATATAACATAATGTGATTTAATTCGCCGTTTTAGAATAACGACGAAACAACTTGCGGAAGCTTCATTTAACGCGTGTTCGGTTCTTGCTCGTCGCTTGATCTTCATCCGGGGCTCTCAACATTCACTTGTGTTCAAAACCAACTTAAAAGTCAGTTTTGATAATTACATAACTAATACAACAAGGAAGATTGGGTCGAATAATCGAATTAAAGAAAAGAAATCAGGAAATTCCCACATTTATATCTTGATTTCTGAAACGAGAACTCAAATCTGACCTCCACCGTAACTTACGGTGGGTACCGTAAGTTACGGTGGCCCCTGGTTTACAAAGCCCCCACCGTAACTCAGTAGGTATCTACCGTAGCCATTTCAGCTCCACCGTAACTTACTGTGGGCACCGTAAGTTACGGTGGCTCCTGCATCAGTCCTTTCCTTTTTGCCGTTTTTGACACGAAAACTTTCGTATCTTTCAATCCGCTTGTCCGTTTGACCTACCGTTTCTTCCTACGTGTTTGTAATTTAATCCTCCATCACATGGAGTTAAAATCCTACATCCGGATTAACATAATTTCAGACTTTTAAGTCTTCGACTTACTACCCTTTTTACCAAATATTGACCCGTTCATAATTTTATCACACCAACATGTTTATTTGACCTTTAACTCATGAAATTCATTATTTCAATATCTCCTATCATATTATTCTCAAATCACGGGTTCCTTACGTGATAAAATCCCATTTACGCTTAAATGCTTATTTTGACCCATTAAGAGTATTTAAGCACTTTTAGGCTTCAAATCGCTTTCATTCCATTCTAGCATTGTAACCCTATATTTCTTATCTAGTAATCTTCCACCACAACTAAATGTGTGTTGGATTTAATGTGGATATCTATGTGTTCCGAGTTTTACCCCTCGGATTATCATTTTATGGCAAAGACTCATATAAAGTCTTTTGACCCAAGAATTACATCTTTCACTACCTATACTCGTTCTAAGCATTTGTTTAATCATAAGACTCGTGTCCGAACCACCTTTTGAGGGTCGTTCGTTCGAATTAGCTTACAAGGGTATTTTAGTCAAATTTCATCCTTTTACTACAAGGACCTTTTAAAAACTTGTTTGACTCAAATTCTGACCTTTTAACTATAATTCTTGTTTGTAAATTCATGTGCTTCTAAAACACTATAATCATAACTCAATTTATTCGGTTTACCTAAAAGATAACCGAATATCTATATTTTAACCGTGTCTAACTCTTATAGAACTTCAAATTCTACATGATGAGTTGTGATATTATACATACCTGGCTCGGATCAACATATTGACCCGTTACAATACCTTGCCTTAGTGGCTGCTAAGTGATAGCGCTATAAACATCCATGTGCTATATTTTCCCTAAAATCATACAACTCGACAACCCATTAGTCGATATTGTCAAGGGTGATAATTTCACCTTTTGACCCGTTTGGTCTAAATGACCAATTATATTAGCGAGATGACACTTATTACCACCTCGTATATATGACTCGCTCCGATTTACACCGTGCGGTCACTTTACTTATAATTTCTTCCCTTAACATTTTTTTTAGCCTACCATGGCTTACATCATAATTGTCTTTTTCGTAATTAACACGACAAAAGGATATTCTAAAACATATGACTAGTGTAAGATATACTTACCTTGCATCCGAATTATGCTTTTCCTCCATTATTGACTTGTTTGACCCGCTTCCTTTCCCAAGCCTCCAACTAGCTCGTTAGGCGTCAAACTATTTTCAATCATTTACAAGGCGGTTAAATTTGTCATAAAATTACGACTATTCCACCTCACTTATTTTCTATGCCGAAGCTACTATTCGACTTCATGATTAGTTAACTTAACTTATCTAAAGTTAACTACTTTCAATCACATGTTTACTACATTAAGTCTAAATCAACATAGTATTTAGAACCCACCCTTATTACTTCATATCACGCGTAATTGCCATATAATTCAAATACGCGTTTTCACTCTAAATTTCAACACTTTAGTTCTCATTTAGGCATTTTAACAAACACCTAATGTGCATAATTTTACATATTTACTAATTAGTTCATAACTAGTTATTTTCACCAAGATTTACATCAAAATCAACCTCTATGTCTAGTGTTCATGAAGTACATCAAGAACTTATATCATAACAATCAATATTCATCAATTTAACACTCTAATCCGAGTGTTCATCATATTGTCATAAAACCCATTTAACACATAATGAGGTAATTATCAAATCCCTAGTATTGACACCAATTCATCAAGTTTTTCAACTAGGGTTTGTTTCTAAACGAAGATTTCATCATAATAACACTCATAGATTCAACATTGATTTCAGAATTTCGATTATGATTGTTCATCATAATCACAAAATATCACTAAATCATAAAATTCAACATACCTTGTGATCCCCACGACTAGGTGATCATTAATATGTGTTCATGCATCCGATTCGGGCTAGATTTGACCTTCAATTTGCTGGATTTGGTTGAGCTAAGGTTTTGGCTCCTGGGAGCCCTTCCTGGTCGATCCATAACACGCACCACACACACTTGTGTGTGTGTGTTGTGTTATTTTATTTAGTTTAATTAAAACCATTTTCAAGTTATCCCATTTTGGTCCCTCATGTTTGGTTAGTTAATTAAGTAGGGCATAACCTACTTATTTCTAACAATATTCCCCACTTATTAACTAGGTTAAACATTTCTAGTTAAATTAATGGGTTCGGGGAATCTATGACTAAGTTCATTTTAAGTCCCGTTACTCGGCCTTTTTATATACTTTGTTTTTCTCAAAGTATTTATTCCCCTTTTTAATTTATATTAGGTTTATCTATTTGAGTCCTAATATTTACCGGGTTAATTTTTTTTACCACCAACGGTGTTTTACCCGTCTTTACTATTAACGTGGTTTGATTACCAAACCCGTTTTTGGGATGTTACAAGTCTACCCCCCTTAAAGAGGTTTCGTCCCCGAAACCTTATTTACGTCGTTCATTGGTTTAATCGAACGAACCTAGTTTCGTTTTCAAGGCTCCCGTTTCCTTTGGTCAAAAGTTTTCATGTATACTGACGCGTACGTCTTTCATGTGTAAGGCCTCGCGGGCCGTTACTTACAGCTCATAACCCTTTATCTTTATTGACTGAGTTGTCACTTGACCACTTAGTATCGTTAGTCTTTTAACAGGTCTATCCCGCGCTTGTGTTATATTAACAAGCGCTTGTATTTGTGCTGACGCTTTCTTAACTTTAAATAGTTTTACCGGCTAGACTAATTAGTCGCCGTCACTTCATACTCCGTAGCTCACGTTACAACATGATCATTTTCTATATTTCTTTTCTTGTCCGTGAGCGTGTCACGTCACGTTTAAGTTTAATTCAACGTTTCTTTATCATACTTCTTCTTTTCGAATGTTTCGTCTCGCACCTATCGATGTTAAGACCCATACTCTTTGATATTTGTTATTTCCGAATTCGTCTTATAGTATTCGTATTTGTTAAAACGTTATTTCTTACTAAAACTGAATTTTCGTTTAACGTTTTTCTCTTCAACTATGTCAATTACTCATATCAAGGAAATTGACAACCCATAATTTATTGTTTTCCGTTCTCGTTTTACGCGGGGAATCGTAACAAGTTCCCTCACCTTACACTATTGACCCGTAGGTTCCTTCACTTAACCTCGTAGGCTATTTCCTTAAGCTTTCACCTCTTTAAGGCGATGCCCTTATGCTCCCTTTGCTTCAATTCATGACCCATGGGTCATTTTGGCCCCGTAGACCGTTACACTAATTAATGTCCCGTAGGTTATGACGACCCCGTAGGTCGTCTTTTATTCGAGTCCTTATTCAAATGTATATATATTTATATACGCATATGGCGTTAAAGCACCCCTTTTTGTTTAGAATTATTCACCTTTACTTTTTTGATTTCGTTTGACCTTGGCCGTAGTCTAAGGCTACATTGTTTTCTTTCGAATTATCTTTCCGACTTTACGACTTCTAACGTCATTTACACGTCGGTTTGTCCTACGCTTACCGTTATCCGGTTCATACTTATACTCCTTTACAACCCATTACCCGGGTCCTTCTATCTTATTGTTTTTAGCTTTCCGGTTTCACCGGTTTGCGTTTTCCTATTGTATTAAGCGTTATTCCTTAATTGACTCGTTTGACTCATTTTGGGTGAATTTTCATCACTTATGAATGTCAAACTTCATTCTTTATTTGACTCGTCCAACTTTGAAATGGTTGAACGTAATTACCAAAATTTATGTTTGCGAAAATTCTTGTCATCTTTTAGTCATGACTCATATTCCGAGTCTTTTGACTTTCTATTTCGCGTTCCTGTTTCTCAGTTTACGCATGCGTTTAATTCCTTACCCATCAACCGGGTGTTTTACCGAAATCGTTATCATTGCACCCCCTTCCGGTATGCATTAAGACTTTGTTTCGATTTACTTGGTCATCTTAGCGAAATCCGTCGCTTTTATTCGACCATGTCTTTTATTCTTTACGTGACCACCATTGGCGGCCTCATTAATTATGAGTGACGATTATCATTATTTGTCACACCCTGGCTTTGCGGAAGCGTGGTTAATTTGGTGTGACTTCTTAATACCATAGCTTAACCATAACAAAGCTATATGAAATAAAATTATGCAAGATCATCCATTCGATTAAGTTTTAAAAACCAGAGTAACATAACATTGTCTTAGGGACTTACAACCTCATAACATAAAACACTGTCTTGAAAAAAACATAAACATCAACATGAAATAAACGCAGTTTAAGATTTGTGACTCGTCCAGGAAAAAGTCACATTTCCTAAACCCGGATGACCTCGGAACCCATATGCAGCGGGAAAACATAACATACCGCGCCAGATCTTTAATTTCCTGAAATACATGTAAGTTGAAAAATCAACAATAATGTTGAGCGAGTTCATGTGTAAGTGAGTAAGTAAACCTTTGTGAGTATAAAAATAGTCTTGGTATGTAGCAAATAAGGGAATTGAGATCACCAATGGTTTGCAAGGCCACTGATATATGTGAAGTGCAAATAGGGAGACTCAAACCTAGCAGATTTCGCCACGGCATTAGTATGTGGACAAAGTCACCCCGAGGTCCGTTTCTAGTTTGGCCTGGGGCTGGGCTCGCTACACCCAGATAGATCTACCGCTCCTGTCCCTCAGTCCTGCCATGAGGACTAATGGCTTCATATTGCTCCTACCCACTCACATGATCTAAGTAGTAAACCTCCTTACGCTAACCATACCATGTATAATGTACTTATAATCAAAGTAACATGTATTTCACCCCCGCAGTTAAGAAAACTGAAAACAGTTAGAGAAAAGGGGGACATGAACTCACAGTGGTGCGTCTCTACCAAGTATGCCTCCAAATCGATCAGCTGTATGACGACCTACACGTGCTAACTCTATTAGACGGATGGCCGTGCCTTAGCTTTATGGTTTAAGTTTTTGGGAAATAGTTAGGCAACTATTTCGTGTTTACATTCTGTATACTTGGTAGTTATTCTCCTTCCCAAGGATGGGGGATTTTAATACATGTGTGTTCGTAACATTCGGATTACACTATTAAGTCTCACTTAATATATTTTATTTCTAACTCCCAAAATATAAATATTCTTCTCAAAAATATTATATTTTAATACATGTGATTTTCCCAAAATAATACTTAGTAATATTATTTTTACCCTAAAAATAATATTTACGTAGTTCACAAAATAATCATAAACACTTATACAAGTGACATATGTATCACGTTTTATTTTGTGAAATCCCACCTCCGATATTTTGTAAATAAGTCGTGGCGAAATCTATATTTTGAAAACAAGTCGAAAAGTATTTCTAACACTTATAGTGAAAATAATTCTAAGTGTTAGGTTTTAGAAAAATTTCGCCAGAGTTTCCTCTGTAACTGGAGGTGGCCACGCTTTCAAGCGTATCATTTTCTTTTATAAATCAAACCAACCATTTTTATCATTCATTCAAAACAATGTTCAAATCATAAACTAGTCAAAATATGTATATAAATCGCATATATTTCATGAACTTGTGATTTATCCAAACTGTGAAGTAAATCTCATTACTTTTAGTGGATCTTTATATAAAACAATCCGATTTTGTAAAAACCTCGTTTTATGGAAGTTCCGTCTTTACAACTTCTCGTCATCTTTTCCAAAAATAGTTATTTTGTCGAAACTTAGTGTTACACAAGTATTTACACACTTGTGTGTTCTAAAAACCATTCTTGTTAGTGTAAGATCCGTCTTTAGAAAAACATGATTTCTTGACACTTGGTCCTTTAAAAATACCTCCTGTAGATCCGTAGATCTACTAGTTTTAATCACTATTTTACAAGCTAAAACACTTTTACACAAGTTCATGATTCGTGTGTGGTAGAGTCTCATCTTCTAACCCTTGTTATACTTAAACAAGCTTTATGTCATAATCCAAGATCATGACTAAACCGGGTTAAATGATGATCCGAGCTACCACAACATAGATCGGGTCCAAATAATCACACAAATCAAATACTACATGATTTACACAACACATGAGCTATTAACCAACATTTTAGTGTTTTAAGTAGACTTTTGTGTATCATCTTATATGTTAACGAGTTTTAACCGTTACAAATCATATTACCCACTTTAAAATAGTCCAAGAAGGTGATTTAAGCAACATACCACTAGCTCGAGGCTAGGGAAGAATCTATGAGAAAAATGCGTGGATAAAAGCAAGAGAGTGAGGTCCTTCGCCTTCCGTTTGCACCAAGACTCCTCGTATGTGACCCTTAACACTTGTATGGACTTGGGATTGCTTGATCAAAGTCGAACAATGATGGATGGGGGGGGGGGGTGCTCTCGGCCGAGACCTCCAAGAGAGGGAGAGAAAGGTGTGGAGTGGTGTTGTGTTAAGTGAATGATCATATGGGTCTAAGCTTATACTTATAGACAATTAACAAGACTTTTAACCATTGGATGCTATGTCTTCTAGATACTAAGCAAGAAGATTAAAATAATCAATACAAGGACAAGGGTGTCCCCTCTAGTTGGGGACGGTTAGAGAGGGGGGGGGGGTCTAGTCCGATTCCAACTAGATGCTAAGTATATTAGTTAGGTTAAGTAAGTAGTTAAGTGCTTAACCCGGTTAGTGGTGTGTCACGCGTTACAATGGGTGTTAGGGTATTCAGGGACCCTAACTGGCTCAGAAAAAGATAAATAATGAAAATAACAATATTTTCATGTTCCGGGTATAGTCCGGTTGTTCGGTTGGATAGTAATTCGTTAAAGTGCTTAACAAAACTTTAAAGTGTCGTTAATACCCCTTTTAGTGACACAACCCATTTCTGACACTTTGGAAAGTGTCTAGTAATATTTTTCTCATGTTTTGGCACTTTATTAGGTAGCTAAAAGCTGAATTATTATGTAAAGTGCTGAATTTTGTACTTAGAGTACGTTTTAGGCACATCCAGTCAGTGTGACTTATTCCTAGAGACGCAGTTCTACAACCCTTGTATCCCTACACTCACCACTAGTGTAGCAAAATATTTCTGGCTCATACAGGCCTTAGAGGCAGTGCCTGCCTGATGCTGGCTTTATCAGCATGTTATATAGGTTATCCGTTTATTGTGCTACTGTGCTTTTTGTGCATCATGTTTGTCACTAAGGTTCAGCATGTAAATAATGTAGTGACAGCAAGTAAAGTATGATGCAAATAAGTGCATGTATCAGTAATCAAGTAGCAGTTTATTCACAAGTTCCAGCAAGCACAGTAATTAAGCAGTAATTAATTATTAATTAAGTCGTACGGATACCTGGTTTAGTGAGGGTTGTCACATTCTCCCCCCGTTAGAAAAATTTCGTCCCGAAATTTTAAGTTCTGCTTGTAGATGCAGGGTTCTTAGGAAATAGGTGGGGGTATTTCTCTTTCATCCGGTCCTCACGCTCCCAGGTGTACTCAAGACCGTGTCTGGCATTCCAACGAACTTTGACGAGCTTGACACTGCTCCGGCGGGTCTTGTTTACTTTCCAATCCGTAACCTCCACCGGTTCTTCAACGAAATGGAGCGTGTCGTCAACATGGATCTCGTCGATGGGAATGGCAATGTCATCTTGAGTTGGACTTTTCTTCAGGTTGGATACATGAAATGTATCGTGAATAGAATGGAGTTCAGCAGGTAGGTCCAACTTGTATGCTACTAGTCCTATTCTTTCCAAAACCCTGAAAGGACCAATGTAGCGCGGATTTAACTTCCCACGCTTTCCGAAGCGTGCCACACCCTTCCAGGGTGAAACTTTCAATAACACCATTTCTCCAACTTGGAATTCCACATGTTTCCGGTTTGGATCCGCATAGGCCTTCTGTCTGTGGCGAGCTGCTTCGATGCGTTTTAGAATCTGCGCAATCTTGTCTGTCGTCTCTTGGACGATTTCGGGACCAGCAAGCTGTCTATCACCTGCGTCAGCCCAACATAAGGGTGATCGGCACTTGCGTCCGTAAAGGGCTTCAAATGGCGCGACACCAATACTGGTGTGGTAGCTGTTGTTGTATGAAAATTCGACCAAAGGCAAATGCTTATCCCAGCTACCGCCCAAATCCATAACACACGCTCTCAGCATGTCTTCAAAAGTCTGTATCGTCCGCTCGCTTTGCCCGTCAGTTTGCGGATGAAACGCAGTGCTCAGATTCAATTGTGAGCCAAAGGCTTCTTGGAAGGATTGCCATATCCTTGACACAAACCTTCCGTCTCTATCAGAGATGATTGAGAGAGGTACTCCATGGCGCGTAACGATCTCTCTCATGTAAATTTCGGCCAACTTGCTCGTATTATCCTTTTCTCAAAACATAACGTTACTTCCTCGTTTGGTACCAGTAGCTTCTCCATCCCACGGAGGTATTCTTCTTCAAGGTTTCCTTCCTTGAGAGCTTCTTTCTGCGCGGCACGAATGCGCAAGGAAAGATCGGTTCGGATAATCATTTCTAAAGCCCTAACCCTTATGGGCTTGATCCTCTCCTTTCGACTTAGGGCATCGGCGACTACATTCGCCTTCCCTGGATGATACTTTATCTCGCAGTCGTAATCGTTCAGCAACTCAACCCATCGTCTTTGCCTCATATTCAGCTCCTTCTGGTTGAATATGTGTTGTAGGCTCTTGTGATCCGTAAAGACTGTACACTTTGTACCATAAAGGTAGTGTCTCCAGATCTTTAATGCAAATACCACTGCGCCAAGTTCCAAATCATGTGTGGTGTAGTTCTTTTCGTGCACTTTCAGTTGACGTGATGCGTAAGCAATAACCTTTTGGCGTTGCATCAACACGCAACCCAATCCTTGACGTGAGGCGTCACAGTATACCACAAAATCATCTGTACCTTCCGGTAGTGCTAAGTTTGGCGCGTTGCAGAGCTTATCCTTCAATATCTGGAATGCTTTCTCCTGTTTGATTTCCTAATCAAACTTCTTATCTTTCTGCGTGAGGAGCGTCAATGGTTGAGCGATCTTCGAAAAATCCTCAATGAACCTTCGATAGTAGCCAGCCAAACCCAAGAATTGTCGAATCTCGGTTGGCGTCTTTGGCGTTTCCCAATTCTTGATCGCTTCGATCTTGGTTGGATCCACGTGGATTCCATCTCCATTTACCACGTGTCCAAGAAATTGGACTTCACGTAGCCAAAATTCGCACTTGGAGAACTTGGCATACAACTGTTCCTTCTTCAGCAACTCCAAAATAGTTCTTAGATGCTGTTCGTGCTCAGCCTTTGTTCTTGAATAGATCAAGATATCGTCGATAAACACAATCACGAACTTGTCCAAGTACGGCTTGCAAACCCTATTCATCAAGTCCATAAAGACTGCAGGTGCGTTTGTCAACCCAAACGGCATAACAAGGAACTCGTAGTGTCCATAACGAGTTCTGAAGGCTGTCTTCGGGATACTCTCCTCTTGTATCCTTAACTGATGGTATCCAGATCGAAGATCGATCTTTGAATAAAAGCTTGAGCCTTGCAGTTGGTCAAACAGATCATCAATTCTTGGCAGAGGGTATCTATTCTTGATCGTCAGCTTGTTCAGCTCCCGGTAGTCGATGCACATACGAAAACTACCGTCCTTTTTCTTAACAAACAGGACCGGAGCTCCCCAAGGCGAGAAGCTTGGTCGGATAAATCCCTTGTCTAACAACTCTTGAAGTTGTGTCGACAGTTCCTGCATCTCAGACGGAGCAAGTCTGTAAGGTGCCTTAGCCACAGGCGCGGCGCCTGGAACTAAGTCAATGCGGAACTCTACTTGTCTCTGAGGTGGCAGTCTAGGTAAGTCCTCTGGGAAGACTTCTGGATATTCCCTCACGACAGGGATGTCTTCTATTCTTGGCTCAGCAGCCTTCTTATCCACAATGTGTGCCAGGAAGGCAACACATCCCTTTTGCAAACACTTTCGCACTTTCAGGCAGCTGATAATTCTTAACGGCGTATCACGCTTCTCCCCGTGAACCACAATTGTTTCGCCATCTTCGGTTGGGATACGAACGATCTTTTCGTGACAAACTATCTCCGCCTTGTTGTCTGATAACCAATCCATTCCTACCACCACGTCGAAGCTTCCCAACTGGACTGGTAGTAGGTCCAAAGCAAACTCACGCTCTCCCAATTCGATCACACAACCTCTGATAACTTCATTGGCTTCTACTAACTTCCCATTAGCCAATTCGATTGAGTAGGGAATTTCTAATTTACTAGCGGCTAAACCAAGCATATTCTTAAACTCTAACGACACGAAGCTATAATCGGCACCAGTATCAAATAAAACGGATGCATAGCGTTGATTTACAGGGAACGTACCAGTAACGACATTGGGGTCCTGGCGCGCTTCCCTTGCTTCGATTTGGAACACTCTTCCACGGGCTTGGTTTAATTCTGGGCAGTTCTTCTTAAAATGCCCGATATCACCGCAGTTAAAGCATCCAAGTCTTTGCCCGTTTCCACCTCCATTTCCAGCTTGGTTGTTGTTTTGGTTCGCATTGCCAGCCTGATTCGCATTGTTGCCTCGATTCCCGTTTCCTCCATTGTTCCCCTGCGGGCGATTTCCAATACCACCACGATTATTATTTCTATTCCCAAATCCTCCCTGGCCTCCCCGGCCAGCACTAGCCCAACAAGAATCCTTCAAGTGGCCCGGCTTTCCACATGCTTCGTATACCTTCACACTACAATGGCCAGTATGGTGGCGTTGACTGGTATTACACTTGGGCTGGGTGCCCTGATATCCTTTTCCTTTCTTTCCACTACCAGCTGTAACCTGAGCTGGTGTGCCTGATCCTCCTTTCTTAACCGCCACACTGGCGCCCTGCTTGAAGTTTGAGAACTTCCGTTTGTTACCTCCTGATGAGTCGACGTGAGTCTCTTTCTTCTTAAGCTCAGCATCATCAAACTTGTTCAGGCGAATAGCCTCCTCTGTGAGAGCCACGCTCAAATCGATCGCCTCAGTAATGGTCGCAGGCTTGGATGAGGTTACCATGCTTATGATTTGAGGAGCTAATCCCCAAATGAAACGTTCAATCCGCTTGAACTCCGGAGTGACCATGTAGGGTACCACATGCGATAAGTCATGGAACCTTTGAACGTATTCTGCGATCTTCGGACCGTCCATTTTCAAGTGCCAGAACTCGGTTTCCGATCTTTGGATTTCCGCGCGAGAGCAGTACTTCCTGCGCATAAGTTCCTTCAGTTCGGTCCAGGTTAGCGCGTAGGCAGCAGCTTCACCAAGTGTCTGTACTTGCAGATTCCACCAAGAGAGGGCTCCATCCAAGAATAGCCCTGAGATATAGGTGACTTGCTGATCTAGTGCGCATTTACTCATGCGAAGAACAGATTCAGTTTTCTCGGCCCAACGAACAAAGGCGACAGCACCTCCTGTGCCATCAAAGTTGACCGGTTTGCAGTCTAGAAACTGCTTGTAGGTACATCCTGCACATACGTTATAACATACGATTGGCATTAGCATCATTGCTAAAGATATCCAATTAGGTCATGGTATGTCTAAATGACTTAGTATTACCATGAGGTGGATTATTGTTGTTGCCAGAGTTGCTTCCACTAGGCCCTCCTTGAGAGGCGGCGTATTGTGCAATGGCAGCAGCGATAATTTGCTGGAGTTCCGCCTCATTGGTAGGCATGCGTGTCTCACGTCTCGGCGGCATCTTCTAAAAGATGTGTTTACGTCGGTCAGGCCATAGTTATAATACATACGCTTTATGATAGTAATAGTACATAACATCTCATGTTATAATCATATCAATCACACAACATCCCATGTCACAAACATCAATCACACAACATCCCATGTCCTAGAATACAAATAACCAAATCAAGCATCAAATGTGATGAGAATACTGCGATTGCCATATATCGAGACCACATAGTAAGCGTACAAGTACATCACAGTGTCATACAACATCAGTCGACTAAGGGCTACATCACCCTAGTCCAAAAACTATATCGAATCAGTGTCAATACATCAAATACATGTCAACAAAAATCAGAATCATAATGTAGTCTCCAAAAATGCTGTGCAGTCAAAAGCATTCGCCGTCTTCTCACCAATGTCTACCTATACGGTACTGAAGAGCTCTACATGGATGGCGGTGGAGGAGGGGGAAAGTGAGTGTAAAACAAGCGGCGCAAATGGAGCCAGTCCTCCTCCATGGCTCTCTGGGTACGCAAGAATGAAGCAACCTGCTGCTCCAGGGCAAAAAGGCGTGCAGCATAGTCTGGCGGTACAGGTCGAGAGGGCTGCAACGTAGAGTGGGTCTGACCCTGGCACTGACACGGCGGCGTCTGAGCTCTCTCAAGCTCCTGAATGCGCTGTGTGTGTGCCTCGTGCTGGGCGACAAAAGACATCAAAACGTCCTCAATAGTATACCCCATGTGGAAAGAATGGTAGGGGTCAGTCGGTGGCATAGCAGAAGGTGATGCCCAAAGAAACGGCTCACTGGTGGGATCAAAATGTGCCACATGAAATGGAGAAACAGGGGGAAAAGTAGCAGACGGTGGTATAGCAGGGATAGATACCGGTATGTGTCCAAAAGGGTGAGCCGAAGAACCTTCTCCAGCTCGTGCTGGAGGTGTAAACCGAGGAAATGAAAAGGAAGTATCAATGTGACGGGTATCAGTGGTCTGAGGGGGAAAAGGTGGGACCTCGTCATCATCCGGAATCCACCCACACTGGGCGTGCTCGTCTCGGGGGTCGATCCGTGCCTCAAAAAGCGCACGATCAAACTGGGCTGGCATAGGATCATGGTGAGGTGCAACAAGAAGGTCAACGGGTGCATCAGCAATGAGTGGGGGATCAACATGATCAGCAGCAAAGACATGATCGCCCTCCAACAACGGAGCATCTATAGGGTGATCATCAATAGGTGGGTCAGCAATGACAGGCTCAAAAATAGGTGCGTCAGCATGAACTGGGTCATGCTCAAGTACTGGGTCAGGAGCAGGGTCTAGTGGTTGCTCGGGCTCATCAAAGGCCATCTCAAAATCAAACTCGGGATCGATGGGGTCAACTGGGTCGACTGGATCCTCCATAGGCTGATCCATGGGTATAAACTCTATATCCTCATCTGGGTCGAATCCTGGGGGAAAGTCAGGATCGGAATCCTCCATATCATCATGGTCGAAAGCAAAGCTAGGAATAGGGGCAATAGAGGATGCCTGGTCAGGATCTGATCCATGAGAAAAGTGCTGCGCACTCTGAGTGTGTGAAGGTGCGGAGGCCATAGACTCGAAAGAGTCTGGGACCGGAGAGTGAGCAGGTGACTCCTCGGCGGGAGCATCTGCGATCATCAAGAGATCACCAGCAGTAAGAAGGGCCTCGCCCTAAACATCCTCCTCTAAGGGCTCGTCATTAAACAGATCGACGTCGTCATCATCGTCGGCGTCGAGAAGCAAATCATAGGCAGGATAAACAGCTAAGGGTATGGGAGCAGGGATCTCCACTAACGGTAGGTCCCCGGCCAAAGGGCCATCAGCGAGCTCATCAGCACCATCAGGTAAAGCGAAGGGCTGGAAATCATCCTCGTCCGTGCTAGTAACGTCGGATGTGTGAACCTCGCGCTCAGAAGACTCTAGGTCGTCCGATACTATAGGTCTAGGTCCTGTGGTGTCTGAGTCACCAGTGCCAGAGGTGTCCATGGTGTCTGTAACATAAACACAAACATGCACAAACAGTCAATCATACAATCAGATAATCACATAAGTTACCAAGTAAGTATTCAAATAGTTCTCCTAGTCCCACTAGCCTCCCAGCCTCTCAGACTGCTCTTCCTAGTCCCACTAGCCAATTCTCCTAGTCCCACTAGCCAATTCTCCTAGTCCCACTAGCCAATTCTCCAAGTCCCACTAGCCAATTCTCCTAGTCCCACTAGCCATTTCTCCTAGTCCCACTAGCCAACTACCTCGATCTCTCAGACCGAGCCTCGGCCTCTCAGACCGAGCCTCAGCCTTTCTAGACTAAGCCTATAAATAATGAATAAAATGTGCTCAACATTTGTTTGTAAAAAGTTTTGGATCTGGACTTAAGTGGTATGCAGTAAAAATGTTTTCGTGAGAGCCCTAGTGATCATAGTCTAGACTCGAGAAAGAATCCTAGTTCGCTATGATCGGAGCTCTGATACCAAACTGTCACACCCTGGCTTTGCGGAAGCGTGGTTAATTTGGTGTGACTTCTTAATACCATAGCTTAACCATAACAAAGCTATATGAAATAAAATTATGCAAGATCATCCATTCGATTAAGTTTTAAAAACCAGAGTAACATAACATTGTCTTAGGGACTTACAACCTCATAACATAAAACACTGTCTTGAAAAAAACATAAACATCAACATGAAATAAACGCAGTTTAAGATTTGTGACTCGTCCAGGAAAAAGTCACATTTCCTAAACCCGGATGACCTCGGAACCCATATGCAGCGGGAAAACATAACATACCGCGCCAGATCTTTAATTTCCTGAAATACATGTAAGTTGAAAAATCAACAATAATGTTGAGCGAGTTCATGTGTAAGTGAGTAAGTAAACCTTTGTGAGTATAAAAATAGTCTTGGTATGTAGCAAATAAGGGAATTGAGATCACCAATGGTTTGCAAGGCCACTGATATATGTGAAGTGCAAATAGGGAGACTCAAACCTAGCAGATTTCGCCACGGCATTAGTATGTGGACAAAGTCACCCCGAGGTCCGTTTCTAGTTTGGCCTGGGGCTGGGCTCGCTACACCCAGATAGATCTACCGCTCCTGTCCCTCGGTCCTGCCATGAGGACTAATGGCCTCATATTGCTCCTACCCACTCACATGATCTAAGTAGTAAACCTCCTTACGCTAACCATACCATGTATAATGTACTTGTAATCAAAGTAACATGTATTTCACCCCCGCAGTTAAGAAAACTGAAAACAGTTAGAGAAAAGGGGGACATGAACTCACAGTGGTGCGTCTCTACCAAGTATGCCTCCAAATCGATCAGTTGTATGACGACCTACACGTGCTAACTCTATTAGGCGGATAGCCGTGCCTTAGCTTTATGGTTTAAGTTTTTGGGAAATAGTTAGGCAACTATTTCGTGTTTACATTCTGTATACTTGGTAGTTATTCTCCTTCCCAAGGATGGGGGATTTTAATACATGTGTGTTCGTAACATTCGGATTACACTATTAAGTCTCACTTAATATATTTTATTTCTAACTCCCAAAATATAAATATTCTTCTCAAAAATATTATATTTTAATACATGTGATTTTCCCAAAATAATACTTAGTAATATTATTTTTACCCTAAAAATAATATTTACGTAGTTCACAAAATAATCATAAACACTTATACAAGTGATGTTGTGAAAAATATATACTAAATATATATATGTATCACGTTTTATTTTGTGAAATCCCACCTCCGATATTTTGTAAATAAGTCGTGGCGAAATCTATATTTTGAAAACAAATCGAAAAGTATTTCTAACACTTATAGTGAAAATAATTCTAAGTGTTAGGTTTTAGAAAAATTTCGCCAGAGTTTCCTCTGTAACTGGAGGTGGCCACGCTTTCAAGCGTATCATTTTCTTTTATAAATCAAACCAACCATTTTTATCATTCATTCAAAACAATGTTCAAATCACAAACTAGTCAAAATATGTATATAAATCGCATATATTTCATGAACTTGTGATTTATCCAAACTGTGAAGTAAATCTCATTACTTTTAGTGGATCTTTATATAAAAAAATCCGATTTTGTAAAAACCTCGTTTTTATGGAAGTTCCGTCTTTACAACTTCTCGTCATCTTTTCCAAAAATAGTTATTTTGTCGAAACTTAGTGTTACACAAGTATTTACACACTTGTGTGTTCTAAAAACCATTCTTGTTAGTGTAAGATCCGTCTTTAGAAAAACATGATTTCTTGACACTTGGTCCTTTAAAAATACCTCCTGTAGGTCCGTAGATCTACTAGTTTTAATCACTATTTTACAAGCTAAAACACTTTTACACAAGTTCATGATTCGTGTGTGGTAGAGTTTCATCTTCTAACCCTTGTTATACTTAAACAAGCTTTATGTCATAATCCAAGATCATGACTAAACCGGGTTAAATGATGATCCGAGCTACCACAACATAGATCGGGTCCAAATAATCACATAAATCAAATACTACATGATTTACACAACACATGAGCTATTAACCAACATTTTAGTGTTTTAAGTAGACTTTTGTGTATCATCTTATATGTTAACGGGTTTTAACCGTTACAAATCATATTACCCACTTTAAAATAGTTCAAGAAGGTGATTTAAGCAACATACCACTAGCTCGAGGCTAGGGAAGAATCTATGCGAAAAATGCGTGGATAAAAGCAAGAGAGTGAGGTCCTTCGCCTTCTGTTTGCACCAAGACTCCTCGTATGTGACCCTTAACACTTGTATGGACTTGGGATTGCTTGATCAAAGTCGAACAATGATGGATGGGGGGGGGGGTGCTCTCGGCCGAGACCTCCAAGAGAGGGAGAGAAAGGTGTGGAGTGGTGTTGTGTTAAGTGAATGATCATATGGGTCTAAGCTTATACTTATAGACAATTAACAAGACTTTTAACCATTGGATGCTATGTCTTCTAGATACTAAGCAAGAAGATTAAAATAATCAATACAAGGACAAGGGTGTCCCCTCTAGTTGGGGACGGTTAGAGAGGGGGGGGGGGTCTAGTCCGATTCCAACTAGATGCTAAGTATATTAGTTAGGTTAAGTAAGTTAGTTAAGTGCTTAACCCGGTTAGTGGTGTGTCACGCGTTACAATGGGTGAGAGGGTATTCAGGGACCCTAACTGGCTCAGAAAAAGATAAATAATGAAAATAACAATATTTTCATGTTCCGGGTATAGTCCGGTTGTTCGGTTGGATAGTAATTCGTTAAAGTGCTTAACAAAACTTTAAAGTGTCGTTAATACCCCTTTTAGTGACACAACCCATTTATGACACTTTGGAAAGTGTCTAGTAATATTTTTCTCATGTTTTGGCACTTTATTAGGTAGCTAAAAGCTGAATTATTATGTAAAGTGCTGAATTTTGTACTTAGAGTACGTTTTAGGCACATCCAGTCATTGTGACTTATTCCTAGAGACGCAGTTCTACAACCCTTGTATCCCTACAGTCACCACTAGTGTAGCAAAATATTTCTGGCTCATACAGGCCTTAGAGGCAGTGCCTGCCTGATGCTGGCTTTATCAGCATGTTCTATAGGTTATCCGTTTATTGTGCTACTGTGCTTTTTGTGCATCATGTTTGTCACTAAGGTTCAGCATGTAAATAATGTAGTGACAACAAGTAAAGTATGATGCAAATAAGTGCATGTATCAGTAATCAAGTAGCAGTTTATTCACAAGTTCAAGCAAGCACAGTAATTAAGCAGTAATTAATTATTAATTAAGTCGTACGGATACCTGGTTTAGTGAGGGTTGTCACATTATTATCCTTGCTTTACTACGACTAAAGTTAACAACCTTGATTATCTTTTTCGTGTGGGCAACACCTTTGTTTTTATGAGCCGGCGGTCACCTATACCTTGGTTTTACTTGCCCGTTTTGTTCACCATGGCCCTTTCGTCCAAGATGACTTATTTTCGTGAATTTTCTTTTGATCATTCATTTATATCATCATTTACATTAATCCTTGTCCCTTCTATCGGGCTCATTATCCTAATGTAATACGCTTCCGTCACCCGGCTGTGCGTTTACATTATTTTCAACTATTTTGTTCATTTGTTTCATTTGGGTACTTTTTAATTTGTCCCATTCACCCCGTCCTTACTACATCGGATGTAAATGTGTCCGCTATAAGAAGTTCATGGTATCATATGCCATTACTTACTTGGCCAGAGTAAGCAATTAACACATGACACGCATGACCTTTTTATAGTTTTCACATCACGCCCTATGTAAGTAATGCTTCTATTTGTTTCTCTTGGAAACAATATCCCGAATACATTTTCTATTCGGGTTTTTCCAAGTTTTTAATCTACATATGCAACTTTCAATTTCTACATATTTGTTGCATATTACTATTTGTGCAATTATATTTAAAATGTGCACCTGGTAATGCTTGCCCTAACGGGCTTCTCTTGCCATTAGCCTTGTTCGCGACCGCTACGCGATTTAGGTCCTTGGTGAGCATACACTTTGGACCGTTCCATCATCATATCCATAATTCGTTCAACTCTCGTCATCTTCAGACGCGAGTGTCCTTCAATTAAAACACCCACAAGAGTTAGTAATGTCAACTTCAATAATCGCCCGTATTATAATACAAGGCTTTTTCTACTATACGCGTCAACGCGCATATTTTCGTCAACTATATCAATCATTTTAATTGGGGTAACGTGTATCACACGATAGCCCTATGTGTTATTTACAACACTTTAGCATACTAAACTATTAACATACATGTACTTACCGGATTTGCGATCAAGCCTCGAACCGAACACACTTTATTCTTTAACCATGAGCTCTGATTACCAACTTGTAACAACCATTTAATTTATTTAGCGATTTTCGTAAATAATCGCAATTACTAAGTATTTATATTTAAACATTCATGCTAAAATACTGGTTTATTAAAAACTTTTACAATTTAAAGTGATATAACATAATGTGATTTAATTCGCCGTTTTAGAATAACGACGAAACAACTTGCGGAAGCTTCATTTAACGCGTGTTCGGTTCTTGCTCGTCGCTTGATCTTCATCCGGGGCTCTCAACATTCACCTGTGTTCAAAACCAACTTAAAAGTCAGTTTTGATAATTACATAACTAATACAACAAGGAAGATTGGGTCGAATAATCGAATTAAAGAAAAGAAATCAGGAAATTCCCACATTTATATCTTGATTTCTGAAACGAGAACTCAAATCTGACCTCCACCGTAACTTACGGTGGGTACCGTAAGTTACGGTGGCCCCTGGTTTACAAAGCCCCCACCGTAACTCAGTAGGTATCTACCGTAGCCATTTCAGCTCCACCGTAACTTACTGTGGGCACCGTAAGTTACGGTGGCTCCTGCATCAGTCCTTTCCTTTTTGCCGTTTTTGACACGAAAACTTTCGTATCTTTCAATCCGCTTGTCCGTTTGACCAACCGTTTCTTCCTACGTGTTTGTAATTTAATCCTCCATCACATGGAGTTAAAATCCTACATCTGGATTAACATAATTTCAGACTTTTAAGTCTTCGACTTACTACCCTTTTTACCAAATATTGACCCATTCGTAATTTTATCACACCAACATGTTTATTTGACCTTTAACTCATGAAATTCATTATTTCAATATCTCCTATCATATTATTCTCAAATCACGGGTTCCTTACGTGATAAAATCCCATTTATGCTTAAATGCTTATTTTGACCCATTAAGAGTATTTAAGCACTTTTAGGCTTCAAATCGCTTTCATTCCATTCTAGCATTGTAACCCTATATTTCTTATCTAGTAATCTTCCACCACAACTAAATGTGTGTTGGATTTAATGTGGATATCTATGTGTTCCGAGTTTTACCCCTCGGATTATCATTTTATGGCAAAGACTCATATAAAGTCTTTCGACCCAAGAATTACATCTTTCACTACCTATACTCGTTCTAAGCATTTGTTTAATCATAAGACTCGTTTCCGAACCACCTTTTGAGGGTCGTTCGTTCGAATTAGCTTACAAGGGTATTTTAGTCAAATTTCATCCTTTTACTACAAGGACCTTTTAAAAACTTGTTTGACTCAAATTCTGACCTTTTAACTATAATTCTTGTTTGTAAATTCATGTGCTTCTAAAACACTATAATCATAACTCAATTTATTCGGTTTACCTAAAAGATAACCGAATATCTATATTTTAACCGTGTCTAACTCTTATAGAACTTCAAATTCTACATGATGAGTTGTGATATTATACATACCTGGCTCGGATCAACATATTGACCCGTTACAATACCTTGCCTTAGTGGCTGCTAAGTGATAGCGCTATAAACATCCATGTGCTATTTATTCCCTAAAATCATACAACTCGACAACCCATTAGTCGATATTGTCAAGGGTGATAATTTCACCTTTTGACCCGTTTGGTCTAAATGACCAATTATATTAGCGAGATGACACTTATTACCACCCCGTATATATGACTCGCTCCGATTTACACCGTGCGGTCACTTTACTTATAATTTCTTCCCTTAACATTTTTTTAGCCTACCATGGCTTACATCATAATTGTCTTTTTCGTAATTAACACGACAAAAGGATATTCAAAAACATATGACTAGTGTAAGATATACTTACCTTGCATCCGAATTATGCTTTTCCTCCATTCTTGACTTGTTTGACCCGCTTCCTTTCCCAAGCCTCCAACTAGCTCGTTAGGCCTCAAACTATTTTCAATCATTTACAAGGCGGTTAAATTTGTCATAAAATTACGACTATTCCACCTCACTTATTTTCTATGCCGAAGCTACTATTCGACTTCATGATTAGTTAACTTAACTTATCTAAAGTTAACTACTTTCAATCACATGTTTACTACATTAAGTCTAAATCAACATAGTATTTAGAACCCTAATTACTTCATATCACGCGTAATTGCCATATAATTCAAATACGCGTTTTCACTCTAAATTTCAACACTTTAGTTCTCATTTAGGCATTTTAACAAACACCTAATGTGCATAATTTTACATATTTACTAATTAGTTCATAACTAGTTATTTTCACCAAGATTTACATCAAAATCAACCTCTATGTCTAGTGTTCATGAAGTACATCAAGAACTTATATCATAACAATCAATATTCATCAATTTAACACTCTAATCCGAGTGTTCATCATATTGTCATAAAACCCATTTAACACATAATGAGGTAATTATCAAATCCCTAGTGTTGACACCAATTCATCAAGTTTTTCAACTAGGGTTTGTTTCTAAACGAAGATTTCATCATAATAACACTCATAGATTCAACATTGATTTCAGAATTTCAATTATGATTGTTCATCATAATCTCAAAGTATCACTAAATCATAAAATTCAACATACCTTGTGATCCCCACGACTAGGTGATCATTAATATGTGTTCATGCATCCGATTCAGGCTAGATTTGACCTTCAATTTGCTGGATTTGGTTGAGCTAAGGTTTTGGCTCCTGGGAGCCCTTCCTGGTCGATCCAGAACACGCACCACACACACTTGTGTGTGTGTTTTGTTATTTTATTTAGTTTAATTAAAACCATTTTCAAGTTATCCCATTTTGGTCCCTCATGTTTGGTTAGTTAATTAAGTAGGGCATAACCTACTTATTTCTAACAATATTCCCCACTTATTAACTAGGTTAAACATTTCTAGTTAAATTAATGGGTTCGGGGAATCTATGACTAAGTTCATTTTAAGTCCCGTTACTCGGCCTTTTTATATACTTTGTTTTTCTCAAAGTATTTATTCCCCTTTTTAATTTATATTAGGTTTATCTATTTGAGTTCTAATATTTACCGGGTTAATTTTTTTTTACCACCAATGGTATTTTAACCGTCTTTACTATTAACGTGGTTTGATTACCAAACCCGTTTTTGGGATGTTACACTAAGGCTCGTGTGAACTCGCTCCATGTCCCGAGCAAATGGTTATTGGCGAGGTATTTGTATCAACTAAGTGCTTCACCTGTGAAGTGAAACACCGAAAGTTGTAACTTTCCGTTGTCGGGTATACGATAGTAGAAATAATTTTCAGCTTGGAACACCCAATCCAAAGGATTGGAACCATCAAAATTGGGTAACATGATTTTGGGTGGTCTGGGATTGGGCGAGGCATTTTGGTTTCGTGTGTAAAGGGCCGGTGGTTGTTAACGGGTCGGTTTTGCGTACTTCTTTGTCTTTAGTGAAAACACGTAGGACATGCCTTAGTAATAAATTGAACTATTGTTCATAATTGTTTATCTTTTGAGAAATGTATGAATTATGTTAAATGTTTTGTATGATTATGTGTGATAAATTTAATTTGGTAACTTTAAATATCTAAACTTATAATAGTGTCATAAGTTATGGGCAATCATCATGCCCCATACCATTCCGCTGTAGGTCATACATAAAAGACATCCACAAAAACACAAGTGACACACGTGACAAGGTTTGAATAAGATCAAGAACGCATACACATTAGATCATTGAAACCAAAGTTAACTACTTTATTACTTAAATCCATATAACATGTCCAAAACCGAAAAGAACAAAATCAAAACATAGTAATCATCGTTTGACCGAGTTAGTACGATATGTTTAGCCAAGCACGGCTTTAGAAACAAAAAAAAAGTCTAATTCAATGTTAGTAAACATGGTTGAAAGAAAGCAAAGAACCCTAGAGTAGAACCGAAGAATAGTTGATCCACACACGTAAAGTCTACCGAAGAATAGTTGATCCACACACGTAAAGTCTTCACCTTTATGGGTTTCCAGGCTCCAAAATTGTCTCCAATGTTCTCAATTCGTCTAGGGTTATCAAAGTTAAGATTTTTAGGTTTAATTTCATTTTTATATCACAACAATGCAACCCGTAACCCTAATCCTTTCCTTCCTCGCGCGACGCGAGACTTGTTTGACCGGCTTTTGACTTTTACTTTGTCGCGCCACATGTGACACCTGTGTCTCTACGACCATCATACAAATACAAAACTAATGAAATATTGTGTTTCATACTTGGGATTTGTATAAATATGTGTATCATTTGCACATATCAATTCTTGTTCGATTTCGAGCTTTAAATCGCTTTCTGGAAGGTTATACGCGAACTGATGCGTAAATGTAATCAGTTTAATGCGATAAACACTCTGGAATAGTTACATAGGCTTAAAAAACCTTAAATAACCTTTACATAACTTAGAAATAAGTTTTGGAGGGTTTGGTGTGTCGAAAACAAGTTTATTCGATCGCAAGGACTATTTGCGTCAAACTGCAAAAGTATGTCGATTCGTATAGTAACAAACATTCCGGAACTTGATCATAAGCTAAACATACCTTAAATATCCTTTAAATAGCTTAGGAATAGGCTTTGAGGGGTTCGTTATGCGAAAATAAACTTTTTGATCAAACAGGGACTAAAAGCGTCAAAAAGTGCATAAGTTTGCATTTTCGCGCATATCCTACGTTCTGAACATATCCGGACATCCAAAAAATTTTTTAATCATTAAAATATTTTATTTTAGTGATTGGAATGCAAAAATGCCATTTGTCGTGTAATTTGGATCGATTTCGCGTCCGTTCGAGTTTTCTTCGTAATTAACCGAATAACGCGACCGTACGGCCAAATGACCCGACATTCGAGATGTTTTCAAGCATATTTCATGTTCCCTATGATTTAAATTCATTTTGGAGCCTTGAAATTGGGTTAACGAGGCTTAAACACGTCGAAAATGCATCAAAAACTGAGTTTTGGACATGCAGGGACCAAAAGTGACATTCTGTCAAAGTTACTAGGCGGGGCGCGTAAGACTCAGTGGGAGTCTACGCGGGGCACGACAGATGCCCAGTACAGAAACAATGAATCTGGTCTTGCAGCTGATTTCAGTGGTTTTATACATGGTTTTAGGATACCTTGAGCCAGTTTTTAAGGTCCCCTTGTATTGTAAACCATGGGCAACACTTGTATGGTCCAGATCAAAGCCCAAATTACGATAAACGATCCTAACGGTTCTTGATAATCTATAAATACCCACCTTGTTCAGCCACCATTCCTCACATTTGCTCTAAATCTGCTCTAAGTTGAAGCCTTAGCTTCATACCTGAGTGTTTTAGATCAAATTATTCATTGCTTGGACCTTTTGTAAGCTTCTTTCATACTTTTTATGCTTTTCAAGCGTGAAAGTCAAACAATGTTTGACTTTCTGCTTTGACCACGTTTTGGTCAAGTCGAATTTCAATCGAACTTTGCAATGTGAGCGTAACCACGATGGTTATAGTCCCATGTGACTATACCTACTGATTACCACGTCGATTAGTCGAAGTGACGAGTCAAAGTTTCGGTCAAAATACGTGCTTATGCGTATTTTGCAACGAAGCTATATTTGGGTGTCAAAACACTTTGTTTTGATATCAAACTTGTTTTCTAACTTAGTTAAACATGTTTAACTCGTCACTTTTAGTCTAGTGTTTGTTTAGGGTCGTAAAGTCAAGCGGTCTAAACCACCGCTTAGTCTTTCAAACCCGACCCGTTTGGTCGATCATTAGGATCCAACCAAGCATATTTTGTGACCATAGTTGTATAGGGAATAACCTTCCGAGGTTATACCTTATGGTCACTTAGTTTAATTAGTTGCATGATAGGTAGTTTATATGCCTTAAGTAAATGACCAAAATACTCTTTTCATGCATAATTGGTAATTAAGCATATGTAACTTAATTTTTGTCACTTAATCTGATTATGCAACATATTTAAACATGTTAGGGCATATAATACGTGTCATAGGACTAGTTAGGCGTCTCGAACGAGCATTCGCGCGAACGACGCGTTAAAGTAGCGTAAGCTACCTTAATGGGTCGTAAGCACTTAGGATAGGTTCCGATTTAAAATGTAGGCTTTGTTAAACCATATCACATGAGTTCCAACACTCATTTGGTTTACGAGACCTCATTCTACCCTATCTCCCGATTTAGGTACCGATTGTTTAACTAGCGATCCGATTACTAGGTACCACTTGATTCCTTGATTTCCGAGCTTTGTTAGGACACTTAATCGAGGATACTTACAATCTCAAGTGAGTACATAGTCCCCTCTTTTACGTTTTCAAATATTTTGGGGTGATACATATTTGCCGATACGTTATTTTCATGATTTCGATTATATGATACACATGCATAGTACTATCTTTTGACGAATTGAACTATTATCCATGATTTAAACACTGATTTCCAAAGTTTGTTAGAATTATTTATTCATTTATACTGTTATTTATACATTCATTAACAATGATCAAGCCGATTGGTAGTACGATATAGCGCTATAGGACTAGACACCCCATTCCTATTGTATGGAATGTCAGAAACCAAATTTTAACCAAATAGAATTTGCCTTTGTGGTATTTCTATAGTCTCTAAAGTGTAGTTTGATGCACTAAGGTTTGAATGTATTTCCAAATCGCGATATATGGTATATTTCGATATACTACCAACGTGATATTGTTTGCTAAAAACATAATTTGATATGCTATTGTTTACTAAAATATAGGTTGATATATTACCAAACCACGATTTAGGTATGTTCCGATATACTACCAATGTGATATTGTTTACTAAAGTATAGTTGATATACTACCAACATTGTTATTTCATAAACTAAAGTATGTATTGATATACTACCAAAGCATAGTTGATATGCTATTTTCAAACTAAAACATAAGTTGATATGTTATTTACAAAACCAAAGTATAATGTATTATACTACCGATGTTTTTCATTCTTAAACCAAAGTATACTTGTGATATACTACCGAATCTATTATTTTCGAAACTAAAGTATATTCTAATATACTATCTATTTAACTATTTCAAAACTATAGTATATTTAGATATACTAATCATCCGCTTATCTCAAAACCAAAGTATATTTTTGTATATACTATAAACACTTTACCAAAATGACGCATTTTAGAAACAAAACTTTTACAAGGATTCATGGTTATTTTTGAAAACATAAAACCTTTTTTTGTGTTATCCAAAGCCATGAATCTAATACACAAATCCTATGTTACTCACAGACATTTTTATGCTGACGTACCTATTTTCACATATGTTTTAGGTGCTGCTATGTGATGATTGTTGATGCATGCTACACATAGGATGGACTTGTGCCTTAGCGACTTTAAAATTTGAGATACAATTATTTGTATTTATTTGATTTGTAATAAAGCAATGAGTTCAATAATTCAATAAAACGAAACTATTTAATCCATGGTTGTGAAACAATGATTCTGTTACGACACTCCCCGACGTTTCCGCTGCGATTTGTTGTTTTACGCGGTCGAGGTGTGACAGAAAAGTTGGTATCATAGCTCATGGTTATAGGGAATTAGGTTATTAGTAATGCTTTGACCTAGACTATAACCTTCCTAGGACCCTAACACAAGTTATCTTGTGTTTAGTTTTAAAACAATATTGTCGCCTATCTTTAGGTGGCAACCAAAACAAGAACACAAATTACGAATCCATTTTTGAAAAGCAATTATCTCTTCTTAGATGATTTATTATAAGGTTTTGAACCTTCAAAGTTTTCAAAATCTCGTCAAAGTTTGGGTCTAAATAATGTGAACACGTGCAATCTGGAAGGATGGATGCCTGTAACTCGAGTTTTCTGTCGAAGGACAGAGTGTTCGTACAAATTCACATAATCGGACCAGTCACTCTTACCTGGGAACTCTTGGGGTGAGTGTCCACTTATAGGCTAAAGCATGTCTTCGCGATACATTAGTATGACCTGTTTACTTTGATTAGTCACAGTGTCATTTGTTTGTTTTAGGTAACGAACAAATGATCACAATTTTCATGCTTGTTCAATATTCTTTTAAGCATTTAATTTTACTATCTGATATCATCTCACTCGTTTCCTTTTCATGTTTCTTTGCTCTTTTAGAATATGCCTCCTCGACGAGATGCACAACCTCAAAATAATGCCGAACTCGCAGCTATTATCACTCAGCAAATCGCTGCTGTACTCCCAAACCAGATAACCCAAGTAAACCAAGCAAACAACAATAACAACAATGCTCCGTGCAACTATAAGACATTCAATTCAGCTAAGCCACTCACATTTACTGGGCCTGAAGGGGCCACTGGGCTCCTACAATGGTTTGAGAGTCTCGAAAGCACGTTTCATCATGTACAATGCCCAAACGAGCGAAAGGTTGAGTTTGCATCGAGCGTATTCCAGAAAAGAGCACTTACATGGTGGAACGGTGTAATGAGGGATAGGGGTGCCGATGTAGCATTGGCACAAACTTGAGAAGAGCTTCGAGCTCTAATGATGAAGGAGTTCTGTCCTCGTCATGAACTCAGGGCGTTGGAAAGGGAATTCGACGATCTAAAGCAAGACAGCGGTAAACATCGAGCCTACTGTCACACCCCGACCACGTGTAACATACAAGACGTGGCGGAAAACGTCGGGGAGTGTTGTAACAGAATTAATTGTTTCAAATCCATGGCAAACAAAGTTGTATTTTATTTATTAAACAAGAGTTACATTGTCTTAACACAGGAAATACAGAGTTTATAACATAATTAAACAAAGTCTATCATCGTTTTTAGTCTCTAAGGCACAGGTCCGCCCTAGTGTCATGATCGTCATCCTATGGAAAAGCTCCTGAAAACACATGTGAAAGTAGGTACGTCAGCATAAAAATGCCTGTGAGATACATAGGTTTGTGAAAATAAGATTCATGACTTATGTTTGAGAAAATGTTTAGTCATGAACCTTGTAATTTGATTTGTTTTGTAAATCGCTTGAAATACAATAAGTTCAGTTGATATGTATAAATAAGAGAATAATGTATGGTTAAATGAATAACCATGTAAAATGAGTTGTATATAATAAACTATATTGTAAACCAAAGTCTTGTGAAAACGTGTTACTTGTATAAAATGTATAAGTCCAAATTGAATGATTTAAATAACGCTATGATATGTAATATAATACAAACACTTATATATAGGAAGTACCAGCGACGTATCCACCATGATTGTATCATATTACTCACATCTCGTTACTTAAGTCATTTAAACCAACCAACAATGTATAATGTCTATGTTTAAACCAATTGTCAAAAGTCCTTGTATAAATCATGTCAAATGTTGATAGTCCAAAAGTAGTCAAGTAATGTGTAACAAATGTTATGTATGGTAAGTAAAATAAGACTACTTAAACCATAAGTAAAAATGTACAAAACAAAGTATTTTGAATATATCAAAAAGTTATGTTTTGCAAAGTGATGCATGATACATTGATACAAACATTTATGTGGTAAGTTAACGCATACATTCAAGCCTTGAGACAGTCAGATAACCCTTTCAGTCAAGGTTATCAAAAGAATTGTATTCGGATTCAGTCATTCCTTACATCCAAACAAACCCGGGATGTCAGGAATGGGATTTGTCAAGTCCTATGGTACCACTACTTACTCCCGAGCGGCGTAGCAAATGTTAATGAACGTAATAAAGACCCGTTTGTGCAAACCAAATGTTATAGCAGTTGTCTACATGTCATATGAAAACAATGTACTAAGTATGCTAAGTTAACATACAAAGCAGAAAAGTCTTGTAAATCAATGTGCTAGCATGCTATCAGACAACATACATAGCAGAAATGTAATGTAAAACAATGTACTAAGTATGCACACAATGGACATACATAGCATGAAATGTCATGAAATCATGTACTATAACGTACTAACAAACATAGCCGGTATATGATGTGAAAACAGGAAAGCAGGAAAGTAACAAGTAGGCACATGTGTTCCACCCCAAAATAGTTTGGAAAACAGTAAAAGAGGGGTCTATGTACTCACTTGTGATTACTCAGTAGTCCTGGAGTGATAATCAAACAATGATAGTGATCACGGAATCAAACGACACCTAATATAGGTAACTATGTTAATAAACCGGACCTAAATCGGAAGATCGGATAGAATGAGGGTTCGTAAACCAAACGAGTATGGAAACTCGTGTAATATGGTTTAACAAAGCCTACATACTAATTGAAACCTATCATAAGTGCTTCCGACCCATTACGACCCGTTTAGGTAGCTTATGCTACTTTAACGCGTCGTTCGCGTGAAACGCGTTCGGACCGCCTAACTAGCCCTATGACAAGTGTTATATGCCTAAACATGTTACATAATCAGTTATGTGACAAAAGTTTAGGTTACATATGCTTAATTACCAATTATACATGAAAAGGGTATTCTGGTAATTTACCTAAGGCATATAAACTACCTATCATACAACTACTTAAACGTCGTGACCATAAGGTATAACCTCGGAAGGTTATTCCCTACCTACTATGGTCACCTAAAGTATTTGGTCGGATCCTAATGATCGACCAAAAAGGGTCGGGTTCGAAGGTATAGGCGATTTATCAGATCGCCTACCCTACGACCCTAGACAACGTGGTAATCAGTGGGCATAGTCCCAAGGGACTATAACCAACGTGATTACACTCACGTTGCGAAGTTCAAACGAACTTCGCATTGACCATAAACTGGTCAATGCAGAAAGTCAAACAAAGTTTGACTTTCAGACTCTAAAAGACTCGAAAAGCAATAAAAGAACGAAAGAATACTTACGAAGGGTCCCCGAATGCTAATTTCGATTCAAAAATCTCAGGTATGAAACAATTGTTTCAACTTAGAGTTTCTCAAATCAAAATTCTTGTAAGTTTTGCAATGGGGTGATGGGGTATTTATAGTTTTCGGTCCACCGTTAAGATCGTTTCATGGAAACCGTGCTCGAATCCTACCCGTACATGTGTTGCAAAGTTGTGGTGACTAAAAATGGGTTCTTATCAGCTGACTAGACAAGTGTGAGTGTGTGGTTGAGGATTAAACAGCTGCAATCTGATGTTAAATACACCTAATCTGATCTGGTTAGGCAGTCGCGTAGCGCTACTGCAAAGGCATTAGGCAGTCGCACTACGCTAGCACCCCCCTGTTTCAGAAATGTTTCAAAAGTGGCAGAAATGGTCCCTGCACGTGTTTAAGGCCTTTTTCGATGCGTTTGAACCCCGTTAACCTCATTTCAAGGCTCTAAAATGAAGTTAAAGTATAGGGAACTCAAAAAATGCTCAAAAATATGCAGGATGATGGTTCGTTTGGTCGTAGGATCGCGATGTTCGCTTAATTACGACGGAATGCGCATAAGCGCGAAAAACGATCCAAATGACGCAACGAATGGATTTTTGGCAAGCCAAACACTAAAGCATAATATAGTCATGCTTACATAAATTTTTGGATGTCCAGATGTATTCAGAACGTAAGTTATGCGCGAAAGTGCAAACTTGTGCACTTTTTGACACTTTTAGTCCCTGAATGACCCAAAAGTTTATTTTAGCGCACCGAACCCCTTAAAGCCTATTTCTAAGCTATGTAAAGGATATTTAAGGTGTGTTTAACTTATGGTCATGTTCCGGAATATTCGTTACAGTTCAAATTGGCATACTTTCGCAGTTTGTCAAGTTTAGTCCCTGTAAGCGAATTAACTTGTTTTTTTGCCATACCAAAGCCTTTAAAACTTATTTCTAAGTTATGTAAAGGTTATTTAAGGTATGTTGAGTATATGTTGATGTTCTGGAGTATTTGTCGCATTAAACTGATTACGTTTACGCATCAGTTTGCGTATAACTCTCCAGAAAGTGATATAGAGTTTGAAATACATAAAAGTCAAAACATGAAAAATGTAAAACACAACCAAACAAACATTGGGATCAAATAACATTGTTTTATTGATAATAGAACTGTTCACAATGATTACAAGCACGGATGTTACACCTACACTGACCGTTATGAGGAACTGAGCCTGTTATGTCCTACCATGGTTACGCCTTTGGATAAGGCGATCGAAAAGTACATTGATGGTCTCCCTGACCTAGTTCAGGATATCGTTACTGGTAGCAACCCTACTACCGTCAGACAGGCCATTGAACTATCTGCTTCCCTAACTGAATCTCAGATCAGGAAAGGTAAGCTTTTCCGAAAGGGCGACCCGAAACCAGCTGATGAGTCTGCACAAGAAAAACCAAAGGATAAACAGACTGAGTCCTCCAAAAAGTCAAAGAAGCGTAAGGCTTCACAAAACTTCGCTGTAGTTGCTCAGAACAATCAGGTTGCACCAAACCAGCCAGCACAACCTCGTACAAGGAAAAACTATGTTGGTACCGCACCTTTGTGCAACAAATGCAACCGCCATCATCTGGAACAAACACAGTGTCACAAATGTACCCACTGTGGGCGATTGGGACATTTGGTCAATACCTGCCGTTATGCGAATCAAAACCAAGCTGCTGCTGTTCAAGAACCATTTCCACCTGGATCATGCTATAACTGTGGTGATCTTACTCACTACCGAAACAATTGCCCAAGACTTGTTAACGCAAATCCAGGGCGTGGACGAGTGTTTAACATAAACGAGGCAAACGCAAATGACAATGCAGCAGTGAACAATTAGACTTTTGTATTTTCTTTGTTGTTATCTTTGACACTTAAAACAATTCAGTTGTTATATAAATAAATTTGTTGTTTCAATTTTATTTTACGAAACTGATACGATTGTGTGTATGTCTGACATACCCCTACGATGCCGACGCCAAGGAACTGTGTTCCATACAAAACAAACTACTCGTGTGGTTCTTTCATTTTTATGATCACTCGTGATTCCCCCGAAAATCCTAAGTACTCATTTCTTTTAAGAAACAAAGTGCAAGGTACAAGTTACAAAATCCTTAAACAGATACTTGAAATACCATTTCAAATCTTTGATTTGATATCTAAAGATACTTTCATGAATCCTTAACTGGATTCCTTGTGTGCTTTAATACGAATGATGCAATAACGACAAAGGCGAAACCAAATCCTTATAAGGTCTTCCTATCTTCATAGTTAGATTCTTGGGGATATTTAAAGTACCATTTAAAGTCCGTGATTGGATTTCTGGTGTACTTTAAATGCATTGATTCAAATTAATGAACAAGCTAATAACTAAATTAACGAATGCGCGATTATGTGATTATGTGTAATTCTAAAGCTCGCTATCTAAGTCCTGGTAGAATCTTCCATATTTTCAAATGTTAGATTCTCAGAAGGATACTCAAAGTACTATCTTAATTTCCTTAAGGGGCTTTTCTATGCAAATAGTAAGAACCTTGGATTCCAAAGTGCTATTTCAAAACGATTATTTGATTCAAAGTTAAAAAGATCCTTTAGTGGTCTATTTAAAGAGATCATACGTCGGTCTAGTTAAGGAGATCGTGTGTTGATCTAGTTAAAAAGATCGTCCGATGATCTAGTTAAAAGGATCCCTTGGTGGTCTAGTCAAGTCATTATATGTTTGTTCGATTGATTTTTCCCCTACACATTATGAAATGAACTGTGCGGACTGTGCAAGGAATTACGTAATTATAGATGCATACATAATTATGGAATTCAGTGCACAGAAACCACAGCAAGTTTTGTCATGTGTTAAGACCTATAGTCATAAGAATAACGAAACGGGAACAATGTAAAAAGGGCATGGTGGATACGCCGCTGATACTTCCTATATATAAGTGTTCCTCATTACATTGAAAACGTAGCGTTATTTAAGTTACTAGAAGTCCTGGACCTGGACCAATGTTATTTTATCTTAAAATCTTCGACTCCGATTTCGAGCACACACAAGTTTCCTATAATAGTCTTCATAGGAAACATTCTTCTATTCGTTCTTCGAAACTCCATGTTTTGTTACTACAAGGACAACACTTTGACAATTAACAAATTCGCTAAAAATCCAAACGTGACCCAGAGTTTTACTTAGGGTACGAAGGATTCATTCGAAAGCGAAACGATCACAGATGTCTTCACAGGTTTCCTCTAAAATTAAATTTCGGGACGAAATTTCCTAAAGTAGGGGAGACTATGACACCTGTGTCTCTACGACCATCGTACAAATACAAAACTAATGAAATATTGTGTTTCATACTTGGGATTTGTATAAATGTGTGTATCATTTGCACATATCAATTCTTGTTCGATTTCGAGCTTTAAATCGCTTTCTGGAAGGTTATACGCGAACTGATGCGTAAATGTAATCAGTTTAACGCGATAAACACTCCGTAATAGTGACATAGGCTTAACATACCTTAAATAACCTTTACATAACTTAGAAATAAGTTTTGGAGGGTTTTGTGTGTCGAAAACAAGTTTATTCGATCGCAGGGACTATTTGCGTCAAACTGTGAAAGTATGTCGATTCGTATAGTAACGAACATTCCGGAACTTGATCATAAGCTAAACATACCTTAAATATCCTTTACATATCTTAGAAATAGGCTTTGAGGGGTTCGGTATGCGAAAATAAACTTTTTGATCAAACAGGGACTAAAAGCGTCAAAAAGTGCATAAGTTTGCATTTTCGCGCATATCCTACGTTCTGAACATATCCGGACATCCAAAATTTTTTGTAATCATTAAAATATTTTATTTTAGTGTTTGGAATGCAAAAATGCCATTCTTCGTGTAATTTGGATCGATTTCGTGTCCGTTCGAGTTTTCGTCGTAATAAACCGAATAACGCGACCGTACGGCCAAACGAACCGACATCCGAGATGTTTTCAAGCATATTTCATGTTCCCTATGCTTTAACTTCATTGTGGAGCCTTGAAATTGGGTTAACGGGGCTTAAACACGTCGAAAATCCATCAAAAACTGAGTTTTGGACATGTAGGGACCAAAAGTGACATTCTGTCTAAGTTACTAGGCGGGGCGCGTAAGACTCAGTGAGAGTCTACGTGGGGCGCGACAAATGCCCAGTACAAAAACAATGAATCTGGTCTTGTAGCTGATTTCAGTGGTTTTATACATGGTTTTAAGATACCTTGAGCTAGTTTTTAAGGTCCCCTTGTATTGTAAACCATGGACAACACTTGTATGGTCCAGATCAAAGCCCAAATTACGAGAAACGATCCTAACAATTCTTGAAATTCTATAAATACCCACCTTGTTCAAGCACCATTCATCACGTTTGCTCTAAATCTTCTCTAAGTTGAAGCCTTAGCTTCATACCTGAGTGTTTTAGATCAAATTCTTCATTGCTTGGACCTTTTGTAAGCTTCTTTCATACTTTTTATGCTTTTCAATCGAACTTTGCAATGTGAGCGTAATCACGATGGTTATAGTCCCATGTGACTATACCTACTGATTACCACGTCGATTAGTCGAAGTGACGAGTCAAAGTTTCGATCAAAACACGTGCTTATGCGTATTTTGCAACGAAGCTATATTTGGGTATCAAAACACTTTGTTTTGATATCAAACTTGTTTTCTAACTTATTTAAACATGTTTTAACATGTTTAACTCGTCACTTTTAGTCTAGTGTTTGTTTAGGGTCGTAAAGTCAAGCGGTCTAAACCACCGCTTAGTCTTTCGAACCCGACCCGTTTGGTCGATCATTAGGATCCGACCAAGCATATTTTGTGACCATAGTTGTATAGGGAATTTCCTTCCGAGGTTATACCTTATGGTCACTTAGTTTAATTAGTTGCATGATAGGTAGTTTATATGCCTTAAGTAAATGACCAAAATGCCCTTTTCATGCATAATTGGTAATTAAGCATATGTAACTTAATTTTTGTCACTTAATCTGATTATGCAACATATTTAAACATGTTTGGGCATATAATACTTGTCATAGGACTAGTTAGACGTCTCGAACGCGCATTCACGCGAACGACGCGTTAAAGTAGCGTAAGCTACCTTAATGGGTCGTAACGGGCCGTAAGTACTTAGGATAGGTTCCGATTTAGAATGTAGGCTTTGTTAAACCATATCACATGAGTTTCAATACTCATTTGGTTTACGAGACCTCATTCTACCCGATCTCCCGATTTAGGTACCGATTGTTTAACTAGCGATCCGATTACTAAGTACCACTTGATTCCTTGATTTCCGAGCTTTGTTAGGACACTTAATCGAGGATACTTACAATCTCAAGTGAGTACATAGTCCCCTCTTTTACGTTTTCAAATGTTTTGGGGTGATACATATGTGCTGATACGTTATTTTCATGATTTCGACTATATGATACACATGCATAGTACTATCTTTTGACGAATTGAACTATTATCCATGATTTAAACACTTATTTCCAAAGTTTGTTAGAACTATTTATTCATTTATACTGTTATTTATACATTCATTAACAATGATCAATCTGATTGGTAGTACGATATAGCGCTATAGGACTAGACACCCCATTCCTGTTGTATGGAATGTCAGAAACCAAATTTTAACCAAATAGAATTTGCCTTTGTGGTATTTCTATAGTCTCTAAAGTGTAGTTTGATGCACTAAGGTTTGAATGTATTTACAAATCGCGATATATGGTATATTTCGATATACTACCAACGTGATATTGTTTGCTAAAAGCATAATTTGATATGCTATTGTTTACTAAAATATAGTTTGATATATTACCAAACCATGATTTAGGTATGTTCCGACATACTACCAACGTGATATTGTTTACTAAAGTATAGTTGATATACTACCAACATTGTTATTTCATAAACTAAAGTATGTATTGATATACTACCAAAGCATAGTTGATATGCTATTTTCAAACTAAAACATGAGTTGATATGTTATTTACAAAACCAAAGTATATTGTATTATACTACCTGTTTTGGTCAAAAATTACCGAAGCAATTAAGTGATCAAATTAGTTAAGTGAGGTAGTGTGCTAGGAATGTGTGTTGAAAATATGCTAATTTAGTTGTTTGTAAAAACAGTTATCAGGATACGGCTCAGGATATTGAGCTGTATCTAGGATCAAACAATGAGCAAAAAAGTAAAGGGTGACACTTCCCGAGAAGGAAGTGTGCTCCTTTAACAATGCAGACATTGCTGCATTGCGGAACTTCGGTGCTTTTCCCGATAAGACAATCATTCGTCCTTTTGACCGAAGCATCCGATCAGATGTTTCATCTAATGAGTGGATCTGCTTCTTAGCATATCCATTCTCTCTTGGCCTCCGATACCCCTTTCCAGAATTCATCAAGGAATTTTTCCGAACCATCGGTCTCTCTTTAGCCCAAACCATGCCCATGGTCTGGAGGGTACTCCTTACTCTTAACTAGATTAAGACCTTTCACGTCCCGGACCTTTGTATTGAAGACCTCCCGATCTCTTATCGTCTTCGATCACACGGCAACATCCGTTTCTTGCTTTTTTCAACTTCCAGCAACCCCCTTATCCTCAAAGCCAGTATAAACGAGGATAGGTGGCAACGTAAATTTTTCTTTCTTAAACGGGACTCTATTGACGAAGGCAATAGCCTTCCGGTGAAATGGTTGACTTCTAGTAGGGTTTAGGGTTTGAAATATCCCAAAAATATCCTGATGAAGTATCTTGCACTAACATTCTTATGTTTTTACGCAGCAAACTTCAAGGAATTGGATTCGCCTGCTAAAAAGTCCCAAGAAAGAATCAAGAAAATCTATCAATTGCCTGATAGTGACAAATCTTTCTCATCGCATCTTCCAAGTTCAAGACAGTACTCTTCATCTGAAATGTCTGGTAAGGATCAAAATCTTCCACACACATTTATATTTAGTTAAATAAAATACGAGCAAAGGTTTAGATTTTCCCTGTTTTGCAGCACCAGCCAAGATTACCGAAACCTTCGAGATTGAAGAGCTTGACAGCTATCCCGCTCCTGCTCATGTGAAGAAGGAGCCCAGCATAGCTTCTACTGCTTCTAAATCAGTGACTAGTTCCAAAGCAACAACCGTACCCAAGCCTTCTCCTATCGTAAAAACACGTGCCTCAAGCTCCCGCAAAAGGAAGGAACCAGATTCCCCAGTTGCCTCCGACGTCTTCCCATATGAAAATCATGGATTTACAGAATCCAGCAAGTTCATGATCGGCTTTCTTAACCAGGTAAGTATCCTTACCCAATATCCTGCACATATATGCTGGTTATATATTTTGAGTACACACATTGATACCTGTTCACCCGGTTGTAGGGTCTTGAGCGGTTGGTGCATTTGTACGAAGACTCATGTGGACTGGTTAAGATGCTGGAGATCAAGTTGAAGAAGGCAGAGACGGAAGTTGCTGACCAGGCAACCATTGCCTCTGCCAAGTCTAAACATTATGAAGACAAGTACAAGGCAATGTCTCAGGAGCATCAGGCCACCATCAAGAAGATCACCCAAGAAGGCCAGGCCAAATTCGATGCGACTCAAGTTCAGCACGAACAGGATATGGCTTCCTATCGGGAAAGCCTTAAGGGCTCCGTTGTTATCTCTCTCCTCCAAGCAAGGTTGAAAATGGCCCATGAGGCTAAGGCCATGGGCCTTGAATGCCCCTCGTGGAATGTTGAACCTTGGGAGGCGAAGCTGAGGGATCTCGGTGGCAATCCTGTGGAGTATCCTGCAAAGCCTGTTGCTGATGAGCCTGCCAAGGTGGTCTAGAAGGTGGTTGATGCTGGTGGTGATGCTGCTAAGGATACTGGAGCGAATGCTGGTGAAGACGTTGCTGGTCAAGAAGGTGCTGCTCCTTTAAAGGAGTGAAGTGGGCAATGATGGATGTTTGTGCCTAGGCCAGAGCCCACTTTTTATTTTCTGATGTTTAGGGTTGTTGAACAATTTCTTTTTCCTGTCTTTAAACAATTTACATTTACTGCATTAAGACAATATGATGGCCAAAGGTGGATGGGTCCTGGGTTTCCGGATGAAGCAATTGGTCATCAATTAGTATGGTTTATTTTGAACAGTACAACGGTTGGAGGCGGATGGGTCTCGGTTTAAGATGAAACCTTCAACCGTTGTGTAAATATAATTAGAAACTAATCGTGCTTTTGGTGGATGGATCTCAGTTTGAGATGAAACCAAAAGCACAACTTTTGCTATGTTAATAAAATAACCTTCCTTTGAATTATCCATTGTTGTTTTTCAATATGCATTGTTTAGTTTGAATTCCAATGTTCCAAACTTGGCATAATTATTTTTTGAAAATATCCTGATCAATATACTCACAAATATCCTGTAAAGACTTTCGTTAAATAGGGTTTTTACAACTCAGACAATTTAGATAAAGTTAAAAAAGACAGTTTATTTTACAAAGTTTGTTTTGATAATACTTGTTTGACTAGAATACAATTTTAGTTTCTAACCCAAGAGTCATATCCCAAATATTCCAACCAAATATCCGGAAACATATTCTGAAAATACATTTTGAGACCATACTCTTGAAAATATATCCTAATCAGGATATTTAAGCTTTTGTCAAATATAGCTTCTAAAATTCAAATGATTCAAACAGGGTTTATAAAGGAAAGATCATACCAGGAATAGAGTGTAATCCTATTCTCAAACTTGAATCCTTTTGCAATTTTCCAACAATGACGTCCCCAGTTTGAGACACTTAGTGTACTAGGCCCAAGCTTGAGCTTTACACAATTGCCCCTGTAGGAATGTCCCATGTCCACAATATCTTTGAACACTTAGAAATGTTTTAGACATCAGTACCAACTATCTGAACAATTCTTGTATTACAGGGGATAAACCCTAAAATATACTGGAGATTAATCCTTAGTGTTCTGGGGATAAACCCATAAGTATTTTGGGGAAAATCCCAAATTTTCATGCGCTACAGGCGGGTGTGTATAAACTCCAAGACTTGGAAAGGCGAAAACCTTTAAACCTTAGAGAGTATGAAAATACCATTTCGTGAGAGAGGGTGATCAATCCTCATATACCTTTAGGATCCAGGATATAGCCAACAATAACGAAATTATCAGCCACTTTTACATGGACTGGTCCCGCTATCTTGAACTATCCCTGGATAACTTGCGCTCCAGGCGGGGTGTTTAAACCCAATTCGAGAGAAAGGTGAATACCTACTTTAAACCTGTGAAGGGATCAGGATCCCTTAAACGTGAGAGAGGGGGCCAATCCTCTAATCTTTCGAAGTATCTTGAGTGTGTATCCTGGAGCTATATCCCGAAGCATATACTGCAAAACAACTGTAAACTAAGGTGGGTGTTAGCCTGGCAAACACCCCTCCAATGCTTAAGTCAGTATTGGGTTCAAAAGAATAAATAATATCAAATATATTAAAAGAGATAGAATTCATACCATCCTGAATTAGAAATTAAATTCTAAACTCACTTGAAATAGGGCTTTAGGTGTATAGCATTCCAGGATCTTGGTAGCATATCCCCCTCCATATTCTTGAGTCGGTATGCTCCTTTCCCTGATTCTGATTCAATCTCATAAGGTCCTTCCCACTTTGGAGCTAACTTTCCATCAGCAGGATTAGTAGTATTCTGAAAAGCTTATCTTAATACCCAATCTCCAACCTGAAACCTTCTAGTCCTTATATTCTTGTTATACGCTCTGGATATCCTTTGTTGATATGCTGTCATCCTTACCCTTGCCGCATCTCTTGTCTCATCAATAGTATCCAATTCCTGGCAAAGGGCTTCAGGATTCTGCTCAGGATCCCGGAGGTTGGATCTCGCCGTAGGTATCACCATTTCTGTTGGGATCACCGCTTCTGCTCCAAATACTAAGGAAAATGGGGTTTGGCCAGTTACACTTTTCACCGTCGTTCTATCAGCCCATAAGACAAAGGGTAATTCTTCTGGCCATCTTCCCTTCTTAGCTCCGAGCCTTTTCTTCAAATTGTTGACGATTATCTTGTTTGAGGATTCTGCTTGTCCATTTGCTTGAGGATGTACCGGTGTAGACGTGATCATTTTAATTCACCAACTCTTGCAAAAGTCAGTAGTCCTCTTACTTATAAATTGAGAACCATTGTCACAAATTATCTCAGCTGGTACTCCAAACCTAGTCAGGATATTCCTCTTAATGAAGGATACTACTTCTCGATCTCTAACTTGAACAAATGCTTCAGCTTCAACCCATTTAGAGAAATAATCAGTCATTGCCAGCATGAAGACTTTTCCTCCTGGAGCCTTTGGCAATTTTCCTACTATATCCATTCCCCATTTCATGAACGGCCAAGGGGAAGCGATAGGGTAAAGTGGCTCAGCAGGTTGATGTAATATATTACTGTGTCTTTGACATGCATCACATCTTCGAGCATATTCTACAGCATCTTTCCTCATCGTCGGCCAATAGTATACCGTTCTTAATACCTTCGAGAATAACGACCTGCCCCTAGTGTGGTTACCACAATCCCCTTCATGTATATCCTGAAGCACTTCTTTGGTTTCGGGATCCTCCAAGCACCTCAGATATGGTCCTGCAAGAGATTTCTTATATAAAACATTATTTATAATAGTGAATCGTGATACCTTCATTCTAAAGGCCTTAGGACTTTCATCCTTCGGGATGTGTCCTTCCTTCATATATCTCATGATTGGAGCCGTCCAGGACTTAGGATCCTCCTCGGGATACTCATCATCAGGATCCTGAATACTTACTACTTCCTTATCCTGAGATTTAAGAAGATCCGTCGCAGGATACAAAATATGTAACATTGGTATTTGGGTTCCCTCCGGTATCCTGACTGATGATCCTAGATTCGCCAACGCATCAGCTTCAGCATTATCCTCTCTCGGTACCTATTCAAGTGTAAAAACATCGAAATATCCTGCTAATTTCTTGAGAATTTCGAGATACTCGATCAACTTCTCACCTTTAACTGCATAGGTCCCATTAAAATGATTAGTAATTAACAAGGAATCAACAAATACTTGTAAACCCTTGATAGTCATACTCTTAGCCAATTCTAATCCTGCAATTAAAGCTTCATATTCTGCTTCATTATTAGTGGTAGGAAATTCACATCTAATAGCCTGGGGTAATATGTCCCCCTGTGGCGATTTTAGTAGTATACCCAAACCTACACCTCTTACATTAGATGCACCATCAGTATATAGTGTCCAGGATTCTATATTTTCTCCTAGTTGTTACACTTCTAGGTCTACTTCATTTTGAATATCACTACTGAAATCAGTCACAAAGTCAGCTAAGACCTGAGACTTTATGGCATTTCTAGGTTCATATATTAAGTCATAGGCACTTAATTTTTCTGACCATTTAGCCATCCTACCTGACATCTCGGGTTTCCTAAGCACATTTTTAACAGGATAGTTAGTTTTAACATGAATCCTATGTGTCGCAAAATAATGTCTAAGTTTTGTTGATGCCATAACTAGGGCTAATATCAATTTCTCTAAATGAGAATATCTAGTTTCAGCATCTAATAAACTTTTACTAACATAATAAACAGGATACTGTTGACCTTCATGATCCTTTACAAGGACAACACTTACTGCATTCCCTGATACTGCAAGATATAGGGATAACGGTTCACCATCCTCAGGCTTCATCAATAGAGGTGCGGTTGAAAGATACTGCTTCAATCCTGTAAGGCTCATTCATGCTTCTCTCCCCATTCGAATTTCTTATTCTTCTTCAGGATATCATAAAATTCCTTGCATTTTTTCGAGGATCTCGAGATAAATCTGTTTAATGCTGCTACTCGCCCTGTTAATCTTTGAACATCTTTCATATTTGAAGGTGACTTGATATCCAAGATAGCTTTTATCTGCTCCGGGCTTGCTTCTATCCCCCTTTTCGTCACCATGTATCCTAGAAACTTTCCTGCTCCCACTCCAAAATGGCATTTGGCAGGATTTAGTGTCATGTTGTATCGGTCCAGGATATCGAATGCTCTCTTGATATCCTGGAGGTGATCCTCAGCCTTTTTAGATTTTACTACCATGTCATCGATGTACACCTTCATGGTGTCCCCCAGCTTGTCTTTAAACATCATGTTCACCAATCTTTGGTATGTTGCACCTGCATTTTTTAAACCAAAAGGCATAGCAGTATAACAATAAATACCTGTTGGTGTCATGAAAGCAGTATCCTCCTGATCCGAGGGTTCCATTTGGATATGTTGGAATCCTGAGGAGGCATCCATGAAGGTTAAGATCTCGTGGCCAGCAGTAGCATCCACCATTGAATCAATATGAGGCAGAGGAAATGGGTCTTTGGGGCAAGCTTTGTTCAAGTCTGTGTAATCTACACAGACTCTCCATTTCCCGTTTTTCATTTGCACCACAACTACATTTGCCAGCCATTTGGGAAATTTCACTTCCCTAATCATCTTGCTTTTTAGTAATCTCTCAACTTCTTCCTGAATTATTGCATTCCGTTCTGGAGCAAACTTCCTTCGTTTCTGTTGGACAGGCTTGAAAGACCTATCAATTCCGAGCTTATGAGTTATAATCAATTTCGAGCTTATGAGTTATAATATCCTTGGAGATACCTGTCATATCCTCGTGTTTCCACGCGAATGTTGACATCCTGGATTTCAAAAAGTTAGTCAATTGGTTTTCAATATCCTGAGGGATATTGCTCCCTATGAACACCGAGATATCCGGATTATCCTGATCCAGGATAATTTTCTTCACATCCTGTTCTGAGGCCTCCATGATATCCTGGTGTAGGTCCCTTAACCCGTGCAGATCGTAACAGAATCGTCGATCTAACCTAGAGCGCGGAATCCTCTAGATCAGATTTCACAGAAAACGTGTAGAAACAGAATCAAGAATACGATACACTTTCAATCCGGTCTTCTATTGATTATCCAACACAAAGTTTACAATCAACTCAAGACCCACAAGAAATCTCTCAGCCACTCTCTGTAGATTTCTCTAACTCTCTCAATTCCTCTAAGTATCTAACCTAAACCCTTATGCCAAGCCTTGTTTATATAGGAAAAGGTTTGCACATGGGCTGTGGTGTGGGCTAGGCCATTATCCAAGCCCATTACACTAAATAACTCCCTAACCAATAATGCTAAGCCCAATACAAAATATCCAAAGACTAAATAATCAAACTATTAAGCTGTTGTCACAGAATATGCACCAACAAACTCCCCATTGACAATAGCTTCATAGTGTAACTTTGTCTTCAAACATCTTGCAGTCTTTTGGTCTTTGGATAGCGTCAGCTACACAGTTTCTGACATCAACATACTCCCCCTTGGCTGATGCTTCCAATCTCCAAAATTTTCATTCGTTGTAGATCAGTGAACTAGCAATCTTTGGTTAAGCAAGTAAACTTCAACTCTTTCATATCTCTTTCTTTGCAATGTAGTAGAAGGATCCTACCATGCATCTTCACACATTCTGCATTTCACTTTCAATCTGCACTTTACTTGTATTCTGCACTTCATTTTGATAACTGCATCAATCTGTTTAGCAACACAAGCAAGTATCTCGAAAAACCATTAGTCTTTTTCACATTTAAAGATAAACCAATATTTTATCTTAGTTTGCAAAAACAACTACCTGTCAGTTCAAAATGGAAGTCTTTTGAAAGAAAATATTTTTGGTATTTTTGATATTTTTCAAAACAACTAAACAAACTAAACTAAATTCAAAAATATTTACAATACTTCTTTTTGTGAGAATCATGTGCAAGAAGATCATATCAGCACAATCAAACTGTTTCACACCATTAGTTAATACTTTATTTAATTTTTCATGAAAAGCAGTTCAAGACGATTACCAGTATGTTTGTCCACCTAAACAAAATGCATGAACATTTCAAGTACCATTACCGTATGATACGTTAAGGTAATTTTATTTCTGATATATTAGCGTGTCCCACTTCAGGATATACCCCCGCGATCAAGGTATGCACAAAGATTCATCGTAGTAGGTGAGTATACTGAATTCATCCGTTTTGTTTTTCAACGTTTAGAAAATTGGTGATCAGGTCAGTACTTCCGTACAACAAAGAGACCAAAATATCTAACGAGGGCTAAGACAAATACCATTTTTTGGTACGAATTATGCATTTTGCACTTTATGAATGACTCTCTATGAAAGCTTCTTCATTTTCAGGGTTTTGGCATTTTTAGCTCTTTTAAGATATCCTGGTTGTGCCTAGGTTAGCATGTATCTGGATGCAGCAGTAGGACAACCCTGATATCCCCAGATGAAATAACAGCATAAAGACACAAAACTTCAGATTTTGGCAATCTATCAACGCAAGATTTAAGGTCATTAAACCATACACCACTGATGTGTTCCCCACTTATACTCAGTGCATTTAGGTTTATATCACTTTGGTAAGTTGATTATTTCATGCTTTTTCCTACTGGTACATCATATGATGAAGCTGCTATCACACTTAAGTAATTTAATTCAGTTTGAGTGTGACAGTCTAACTTGCTGATGTACTATCATTTCTTCTTTTTCACACCATGAAAACTCATTTTTGATTTTCTATTTTTTATGTTTTTGAATTTTTAAAATTTTATAACTTACTCCCCCTAAACACACGCACTAACTAAACTCTTTTTGGCTTAGAGGAATTTCTCCCCCTAAATTTTTGTTTTCATGGAGTAAGTTTTAAAAACATAAATTTAAAAACACAAACAAACTCCCACTTTAACCTGACAAAAGTATTTCAATGTTAAAGGCTAAAATAAACAAGACAATCACAAAAGTAAATAGTTCGTTACCCATGTTAACCTACAATTCACCTCAGATGCTTTACAGGAACAACCATTGTTGAACACATCAACAGTCCTTCTTGGTCATCCTGCATTCACTCAACAACTCAGTTAGTCTTAAGAACCCAAACCTTACCGGTTTTGGGTCGACCATGTAAATCCACATAAGATGCTTCTATCCAATATCCATCACACCTTTCTGGTGTCTTGGATGGCTTACCCATTGTTGAACAAGATTGATAGTTTCCACTAGGTCTTTGATTGCGAGAGTTCCAATAACCTCTCGGATTCTCTGACCTTTGGAAATTATTATCTTGATATCTTCTTCTCCCATTATTATACCATGAATTTTGGAAAAATTTTGGATGTTGTTGAACATTTGAGTTACTAAAACCCCTATGTCCATTTCTTTGTTGAAAATTTCGATTTCCAGCAGTTTGGTATAGAGTTTGATATCCAAAATTTCTATTTTGACTTTGAGACTGATTTGATTTACCATTATAATGACTAAATTGTGGAGAAATACTTCTTGGTCTATCAAATCTTTTCAAAGTTGAGGGTTTTGATTGAAATTCAGGTTTATTTGTCTGACAACTAGTTTTTACATTATTGCTTGACCCAACCTGATTCCCGTCTTTAACCTCATCAACTTTTTGTTTACCTTTCTTCAAAGGACAACAACTCGCCACATGTCCTTTGTTGTGACATTTAAAACAGGATCTTTTCTTATAACTTTTCTTTTTATTTGATCCCTTTTTAAATGTTTTGACATTTCCGTCTTCAGTATCCTCATCCACTTTATGAGGTGTACTGTTAGACCCAACAGATTCTTTCAAAGAAACTGAACTATTTGGCAAGTCCACAGCTATCAGATTCACTACCTCTTGTGCAGTGGTTACAAAATCAATTAGCTCTTCTTCATTTGGTAGAAAAGAGTAGTCTTGATTTTCAGAAGATGAAGCTTTAGTAAACCCCACCCCTGTTTTATCATTACTTCTTTTTAAACCTTTTTGAATATGAGTCCTGACTAACGAAGAATTTCCAAATTTGTCTAACTTACCCTGAAGTTCTATAATTTTGGCTTGTGCATCAGCCAATTCTGTGCACTTTTCTGAAAGCTCGTTAGTCTTTTCTTTCACAGTTTCACGAGCCAAATCAATGATCTGTGACAGTTCATTGACTTTGCTTGTTAAACTGTTGATTTCCTGTTCATTTGATTTGAGTTTATCTAAACAATTTGACTCTCTTTTAATCAAAAGAACATTTAACTCTTTTCGGTTTTCCAAATCAGCTAACAGAATTTTGTTTTGCTCCGATAGTCTGTTAACTTTAACCTGCAGTTCAGTGCAATTAAGACATGTATGACTTACAGATTCTGATGATACCTTCACCTCTGATGTAAGTCCATTCACATCCTTTAAGCCCTTTGAAACTTCAGTATCCTTTTTCTCAGCAGTTTCCTTATCAGCTTTCTTCTTCTTTTCTGCCTCAGCAGCTACTTCTCCTATCTTTATAGCTGCAAGCTCAGCTACACATGCTTGATCACATGTATTCAATCTTGAAGTAATCTGATAACGTTTTTCCAAAGCTTCCCACAGCTCTTTAGAAGTCCCATACTTCTTAAAAGTATGTTTAATGCCCTCAGGCAATGACATCTTTATTGCTGCCAAAGCTTTCTTCTCAGCATCAAACATCCGTTTCTCAGATTCTTGCATATTCTCATATAAAGTTACCTTGATTCTCCCATCAACTTCATATGTAGGAGCAATGTAGCCATCTATCATACAGCTCCACGTCCTAGTATCTTCACTTTGAACATATGCTTCAACCTTTTCTTTCCAGTCAGCATATTCTTTGACGTTTGTAAGCTTTGGCCAGTATTTAACAACCTCACTTCCATTATTCATCTTATCCATCATGCAGCGTAAAAGTTTAAATGGATTTTGGTAACCTGAATCAAAATCGAAATCCAACTCCTGTACCGATCCTTGTCTAGCTTTTACCGTAACCGTATTGTCAAAACTGCACAAAAATTATCCTAAAACTGTTTTTATCAAATTATACCGTTAGCTTCGTCTCGAGATTACGATTCCAATGATATATACTGTTGAAAACCTTTTTCGGGATTTTCCAGAGTCCTTTTTTTTTAATCCAAGGAGTTCAACGGTGCAAACGGTTCCCTGTGATGAGTTACGGATGATTTTCTAAACGCGAAACAGTGAAATTTTTCTTACGCAGGCCAAGAAAAATTCCACCCTTCCCGAAATGATCAGAAATGATTCGAAAAAGGTCCTAGATCCGAAATGTGCACCCTCTGGTCCGAAATAACCTAAAATGATTCGAAATGAGACCTTTTTATCCGAAATCAACACCTTTTTATCCGAAATGCACTAGTCTGATCCGAAATGATACTCTCTGGTCCGAAATCAATCACCTTCTGATCCGAAATGATCCGTGATCCTTCAAATTGATCAAAAATGCAAGTCTGAAGATCCGAAATGCAACTTTTTGATCAGAAATGGATCCGAAATTGATGCTGTTTATCCGAAATTGATGCAGCCAATCCGAAATGACTGATTTCTTGTCTGAAATACTTGATTTCAATCCGAAATGGATCCGAAATGAAAGATTTTAATCCGTAATGGATCCGAAATGCCTGATTTCTATCCGAAATTGATCCTGTTTGTCCGAAAACAGCAGCAGAAACCCTAAAACAGCCGTCAAACACGTCCAAAACTTCGATTTTCTGCAGAAAATGATTCTGAACCAAGCCAATCAAGAGCCTAACGCTCTGATACCAATTGTAGGTCCCTTAACCCGTGCAGATCGTAACAGAATCGTCGATCTAACCTAGAGTGCGGAATCCTCTAGATCAGATTTCACAGAAAACGTGTAGAAACAGAATCAAGAACACGATACACTTTCAATCCGGTCTTCTATTGATTATCCAACACAAAGTTTACAATCAACTCAAGACCCACACGAAATCTCTCAGCCACTCTCTATAGATTTCTCTAACTCTCTCAATTCCTCTAAGTATCTAACCTAAACCCTTATGCCAAGCCTTGTTTATATAGGACAAGGTTTGCACATGGGCTTTGGTCTGGGCTAGGCCATTATCCAAGCCCATTACACTAAATAACTCCCTAACCAATAATGCTAAGCCCAATACAAAATATCCAAAGACTAAATAGTCAAACTATTAAGTTGTTGTCACAGAATATGCACCAACACCTGGCCTCGCATCTTTAATTGCTATGCTGCACTAGGCTTCGTTGAGGATTTCATCGAAGAAGAATAACACTCCTTTGCTTCATGCTGATCACTTTCCACCTTGACTACTCCCCAAGGGGTAGGGATCTTGATGCATTGATGATAGGTTGACGGCACAGCTTTCATATCATGGATCCAAGGCCAACCTAATATAATATTATAGCAGGATAAAGAGTCCATGACACAAAAGCGCTGCATCGAGTTGACCCCTTCAACATACACGGGCAACTTTATCTCCCCTACGGTATTCCTGGCCTCTCCACTGAAACCAACATGCACAGTGGATTTCGAAGTAATATCCATCGGGGATACATTCATCCTCTTCAGTGTTTCCAACTGAATTATGTTGACGGAGCTGCCATTATCCACCAGTATCCTGCGCACAAAATGGTTAGCAACATATAACGTTATTACCAAAGCATCATGGTGAGGATCCTGGAGAGTATCCCTGTCATCGCCATCGAATGTGATCACTTTATCAGTTGTGAGGGTTGACATCCTGGTTAGCTTATCTCCCCTCTCTGCCTTGGCTTCTTTCGCGTGCCTTTTCGCCGCAGAATATGACGTCCCGCATATGTCGGATCCTCCTGAAATGAAGTTAATTATCTTGGTATCCGCAGGAGGCGATGCTGCTCGTTCAGGATCCTTCTCAGTATCCTGCCCCTTGTTCTTTTTTCTTCCCAGGAGGTCCTTTAGATATCCCTTGCTCAAGAGATAGCTTATTTCTTTCCTCAAAGCAATGCAATCCTCAGTAACGCGCCCGAAATCCTCATGGAAGGCACACCGTTTGGACTTATCCTTCCAATCAGCTTTTTGTTGATTCTTCCGGGGCCATCTTGCTTTGTCTCCTAAACCCTGCATAGCATACATCAACTCTGGTATATTAACAGAAAAACAATATTCAGACAACTCAGGATACTCCTCAGGATCCTCGTCTTCAACAGCATTCACTTTTTTGTTGTCATTTCTGCCATATGGCTTAGAGCGATATGGTTTATACGAGGATTCTGATTTCCTTTTGGTTGATTCATAGGTTGTGGACGAGTTCATCCTCTCTTGCATCTTTTTGTCATCCTCCAGCCGAATATTTCTTAAAGCCCTGTTACGAGCTTTATCCAGATTCCTGCAGGGATTCATTACAAGATCCTGGTAAAATTGAGAATCTTTTTGCAACCCCATCTTGAAAGCCTGCCAGCTGTTGCAACATCAAGATGCGGGATATCTAAGGATTCTCGACTAAATTTGTTCACATAATCCCTCAAGGATTCCTGAGGCCCTTGAGTTATCCTGTAAAGATCACTGGTTAGTTTCTCAAAACTTCGACTACAAGAAAATTGACCATTAAATAAATTAACTAAATGAGCAAATGAAGTAATTAATTGAGGGGGAACGTTTAAGAGCCATTTTAAGGCTGATCCTGTTAAGGTAGAACCAAAACCCTTGCATAGGCAAGCTTCCTTGAGATCCGGAGGGATAGGGTTGATTTCCATTCTTTCCCTATATTGGGCAATATGCTCTTCAGGATCCGTAGTTCTGTCATAGAGCTTCATGTTGGGGGTCTGAAATCTCTTTGGGATTTCAGCATCAAAAATAGGATATGCAAACCTGGATATCCTGTGGCTGTCTTGGGATACTTCTGGAATTGGTTGGTCCACCCCAGGTACACTGGATATCATGTCCTGCAAAGATCCAACACCATTAGTAGCAAGAGTATTATTATTAGTGGATACATTACCAGTCTGAGGATTCTAGCCATATCCCGAAGCATATCATGAGCTTCTCATAGTTGACATCCTGACTGAAGAGGGTATCTCAGGAGTGTGATTTTGGGAATGGCTAGGCACAATATTCCCCCTGTTATCCTCAGTATATACTGCAGAACTGAAGTTCAAAGCTCTGGGTTGCAAGGGAGTGACAGTATCCTCAGCGGGCCTACTTGAACTAGATTTCAAGAGTTGTATCTCTCTCATCAGCATCTGATTGGTTTCCTGCTGCTGCCTCATCTGTTCCTGTACACTACCAAACAAATTTAGAATTTCTTCATTAGAGGCCAAAACAGGACCAGATCCCTGAATATTGCGAGCGGTGATAACATCCCGAGCCACATGAATTTCAGTTCCTTGTGAAGAGGCTTGCGTTCTCGGAGGAGGTGGTGGAAGCACCGAACCAATTGTTGCAGAGGTTGTACCAGACACGGTGGAAGAGCTCATGTTTGATCTTGAGGCCATTGAAAATAGTGCAGCAAAAAGTTTTGAAAATAGAAAACCAAGTAATGATTTTGCAAAAGCTTTTAGTAGAAATAGCACCACTTGCCCCACGGTGGGCGCCAAATTGTTTTGGTCAAAATTTACTGAAGCAATTAAGTGATCAAATTCGTTTAGTGAGGTAGTGTGCTAGGAATGTGTGTTGAAAATATGCTAATTTAGTTGTTTGTAAAAACAGTTATCAGGATACGGCTCAGGATATTGAGCTGTATCTAGGATCAAACAATGAGCAAAAAAGTAAAGGGTGACACGGGATATACGAGGAAAGCCCTTGATCAATCTAGATCGCCGGCATAAAACCTCGGTAGCTGACAATCGCAGCTGCCTTGTTCTTCTTATTACTTTAAATGTCAGGATACAGTGCAGGATATGATGCGGATCAACTAAGTATTACAAAGCAATTTGAATACAAGTGTATGTGCATAGTGATTGTTTGCAGCTAGAGAGAAAGAGAATTCGAGAGAGTTGTGTGTGTCCTTATCTGATCCGATCACTCCTATTTATAGTAAAATGAAAACAACTAACTATCCTATAAAACATGGATTCTACGAATATTCCCTATGTGAACGTTGTAGTCCAAGTCTTCCGGCTTCAACGTCCATATTTCAACAGATTTTCCCGAGTCTTGAGGAGAAGAAGTCCACTTAAACGTTGCAGACTTTCCTCGTTTACCTGCACGTGGTTTAATTAGCTATTACCAGGATATTGTATCAGGATGTTACCAATATCCTGATCCGGTATCCTGATCACAACAAAAGAAACATAGTCAGGATATATGAACAGAAAACCACCCATAATAATTGTGTCCAAAATATATATGTTGGTATACCAATTCCAACGGATATATTTTAATCCTTATCTCGCGAATCGAGGTAATTAAGTCGAAATGATGGTTGAAGTGACAAGCTGCAACTTCCAATGCGTTCTGAACTCGATGGCTATCCATTTAGCCCCTATATCTTCTCTCTTCCTTGTTGATAACCCTTCATCCTCTCCAGAAATTTCAGGTATTTTCTTTCTCCTTTTCTTTCGAAACTTTTACTGCTTATCTTGTTCCATGGCTACCAGAACTCGATCGCATTCCGGCGATTCACCTTCGCCGTTCGTCAACCAAAACTTAATCAGTCGTCCCGAGAAGGAAGTGTGCTCCTTTAACAATGCCGACATTGCAGCATTGCGGAACTCCGGTGCTTTTCCCGATAAGACAATCATTCGTCCTTTCGACCGAAGCATCCGATCAGATGTTTCATCTAATGAGTGGATCTTCTTCTTAGCATATCCATTCTCTCTTGGCCTCCGATACCCCTTTCCAGAATTCATCATGGAATTTTTCTGAACCACCGGTCTCTCTTTCGCCCAAACCATGCCCATGGTCTGGAGGGTACTCCTTACTCTTAACCAGATTAAGACCTTTCACATCCCGGACCTTTGTATTGAAGACCTCCCGATCGCTTATCGTCTTCGATCACACGGTAACAGCCGTTTCTTGCTTTTTTCAACTTCCAGCAACCCCCTTATCCTCAAAGCCAGTATAAACGAGGATAGGTGGCAACGTAAATTTTTCTTTGTTAAACGGGACTCTATTGACGAAGGCAATAGCCTTCGGTGAAATGGTTGACTTCTAGTAGGGTTTAGGGTTTGAAATATCCCAAAAATATCCTGATGAAGTATCCTGCACTAACATTCTTATGTTTTTACGCAGCAAACTTCAAGGAATTGGCTCCGCCTGCTGAAAAGTCCCAAGAAAGAATCAAGAAAATCTATCAATTGCCTGATAGTGACAGATCTTTCTCATCGCATCTTCCAAGTTCAAGACAGTACTCTTCATCTGAAATGTCTGGTAAGGATCAAAATCTTCCACACACATTTATATTTAGTTAAATAAAATACGAGCAAAGGTTTAGATTTTCCCTGTTTTGCAGCACCAGCCAAGATTCCCGAAACCTTCGAGCTTGAAGAGCTTGACAGCTATCCCGCTCCTGCTCAGGTGAAGAAGGAGCCCAACAAAGCTTCTACTGCTTCTAAATCAGTGACTAGTTCCAAAGCAACAACCGTGCCCAAGCCTTCTCCTATCGTGAAAACACGTGCCTCAAGCTCCCGCAAAAGGAAGGAACCAGATTCCCCAGTTGCCTCCGACGTCTTCCCATATGAAAATCATGGATTTACAGAATCCAGCAAGGTCATGATCGGCTTTCTTAACCAGGTAAGTATCCTTACCCAATATCCTGCACATATATACTGGTTATATATCTTGAGTACACACATTGATACCTGTTCACCCGGTTGTGGGGTCTTGAGCGGTTGGTGCATTTGTACAAAGACTCATGTGGACTGGTTAAGATGTTCGAGATCAAGTTGAAGAAGGCAGAGACGGAAGTTGCTGACCAGGCAACCATTGCCGCCGCCAAGTCTAAACATTATGAAGACAAGTACAAGGCAATGTCTCAGGAGCATCAGGCCACCATCAAGAAGATCACCCAAGAAGGCCAGGCCAAATTCGACGCGGCTCAAGTTCAGCACGAACAGGATATGGCTTCCTATCGGGAAAGCCTTAAGGGCTCCGTTGTTATCTCTCTCATCCAAGCCAGGTTGAAAATGGCCCATGAGGCCAAGGCCATGGGCCTTGAATGCCCCTCGTGGAATGTTGAAGCTTGGGAGGCGAAGCTGAGGGATCTCGGTGGCAATCCTGTGGAGTATCATGGGAAGCCTGTTGCTGGTGAGCCTGCCAAGGTGGTCTAGAAGGTGGTTGATGCTGGTGGTGATGCTGCTAAGGATACTGGAGCGGATGCTGGTGAAGACGTTGCTGGTCAAGAAGGTGCTGCTCCTTGAAAGGAGTGAAGTGGGCAATGATGGATGTTTGTGCCTAGGCCAGAGCCCACTTTTTATTTTCTGATGTTTAGGGTTGTTGAACAATTTCCTTTTCCTGTCTTTAAACAATTTACATTTCCTGCATTAAGACAATATGATGGCCAAATGTGGATGGGTCCTGGGTTTCAGGATGAAGCCCTTGGTCATCAATTAGTATGGTTTATTTTGAACAGTACAACGGTTGGAGGCGGATGGGTCTCGGTTTAAGATGAAACCTTCAACCATTGTGTAAATATAATTAGAAACTAATCGTGCTTTTGGTGGATGGGTCTCAGTTTGAGATGAAACCAAAAGCACAACTTTTGCTATGTTAATAAAATAACCTTCCTTTGAATTATCCATTGTTGTTTTTCAATATGCATTGTTTAGTTTGAATTCCAATGTTCCAAACTTGGCATAATTAGTTTTTGAAAATATCCTGATCAATATAATCACAAATATCCTGTAAAGACTTTCGTTAAATAGGGTTTTTACAACTCAGACAATTTAGATAAAGTTAAAAAAACAGTTTATTTTACGAAGTTTGTTTTGATAATACTTGTTTGGCTAGAATACAGTTTTAGTTTCTAACCCAAGAGTCATATCCCAAATATTCCAACCAAATATCCTGAAACATATTCTGAAAATACATTTTGAGACCATACTCTTGAAAATATATCCTAATTAGGATATTTAAGCTTTTGTCAAACATAGTTTCTAAAATTCAAATGATTCAAACAGGGTTTATAAAGGAAAGATCATACCGGGAATAGAGTGTAATCCTATTCTCAAACTTGAATCCTTTTGCAATTTTTCCAACAATGATGTCCCCAGTTTGAGACACTTAGTGTACTAGGCCCAAGCTTGAGCTTTACACAATTGCCCCCGTAGGAATGTCCCCTGTCCACAATATCTTTGAACACTTAGAAATTTTTTAGACATCAGTACCAACTATCTGAACAATTCTTGTATTACAGGGGATAAACCCTAAAATATACTGGAGATTAATCCTTAGTGTTCTGGGGATAAACCCATAAGTATTCTGGGGAAAATCCCAAATTTTCATGCGCTACAGGCGGGAGTGTATAAACTCCAAGACTTGGAAAGGCGAAAACCTTTAAACCTTAGAGAGTATGAAAATACCCTTTCGTGAGAGAGGGTGATCAATCCTCATATACCTTTAGGATCCAGGATATAGCCAACAATAACGAAATTGTCAGCCACTTTTACATGGACTGGTCCCGCTATCTTGAACTATCCCTGGATAACTTGCGCTCCAGGCGGGGTGTTTAAACCCAATTCGAGAGAAAGGTGAATACCTTTAAACCTGTGAAGGGATCAGGATCCCTTAAACGTGAGAGAGGGGGCCAATCCTCTAATCTTTCGAAGTATCTTGAGTGTGTATCCTGGAGCTATATCCCGAAGCATATACTGCAAAACAACTGTAAACTAAGGTGGGTGTTAGCCTGGCTAACACCCCTCCAATGCTCAAGTCAGTATTGGGTTCAAAAGAATAAATAATATCAAATATATTAAAAGAGATAGAATTCATACCATCCTGAATTAGAAATTAAATTCTAAACTCACTTGAAATAGAGCTTTAGGTGTATAGCATTCCAGGATCTTGGTAGCATATCCCCCTCCATATTCTTGAGTCGGTATGCTCCTTTCCCTGATTCTGATTCAATCTCATAAGGTCCTTCCCACTTTGGAGCTAACTTTCCATCAGCAGGATTAGTAGTATTCTGAAAAGCTTATCTTAATACCCAATCTCCAACCTGAAACCTTCTAGTCCTTATATTCTTGCTATACGCTCTGGATATCCTTTGTTGATATGATGCCATCCTTAGCCTTGCCGCATCTCTTGTCTCATAAATAGTATCCAATTCCTGGCAAAGGGCTTCAGGATTCTGCTCAGGATCCCGGAGGTTGGATCTCGCCGTAGGCATCACCATTTCTGTTGGGATCACCGCTTCTGCTCCAAATACTAAGGAAAATGGGGTTTGGCCAGTTGCACTTTTCACCGTCGTTCTATCAGCCCATAAGACAAAGGGTAATTCTTCTGCCCATCTTCCCTTCTTAGCTCCAAGCCTTTTCTTCAAATTATTGACGATTATCTTGTTTGAGGATTCTGCTTGTCCATTTGCTTAAGGATGTACCGGTGTAGACGTGATCATTTTAATTCCCCAACTCTTGCAAAAGTCAGTAGTCCTCTTACTTATAAATTGAGAACGATTGTCACTAATTATCTCAGCTGGTACTCCAAACCTAGTCAGGATATTCCTCTTAATGAAGGATACTACTTCTCGATCTCTAACTTGAACAAATGCTTCAGCTTCAACCCATTTAGAGAAATAATCAGTCATTGCCAGCATGAAGACTTTTCCTCCTGGAGCCTTTGGCAATTTTCATACTATATCCATTCCCCATTTCATGAACGGCCAAGGGGAAGCGATCGGGTAAAGTGGCTCAGCAGGTTGATGTAATATATTACTGTGTCTTTGACATGCATCACATCTTCGAGCATATTCTACAACATCTTTCCTCATCGTCGGCCAATAGTATCCCGTTCTTAATACCTTCGAGAATAACGACCTGCCCCTAGTGTGGTTACCACAATCCCCTTCATGTATATCCTGAAGCACTTCTTTGGTTTCGGGATCCTCCAAGCACCTCAGATATGGTCCTGCAAGAGATTTCTTATATAAAACATTATTTATAATAGTGAATCGTGATACCTTCATTCTAAAGGCCTTAGGACTTTCATCCTTCAGGATGTGTCCTTCCTTGAGATATCTCATGATTGGAGCCGTCCAGGACTTAGGATACTCCTCGGGATACTCATCATCAGGATCCTGAATACTTACTACTTCCTTATCCTGAGATTTAAGAAGATCCGTCACAGGATACAAAATATGTAACATTGGTATTTGGGCTCCCTCCGGTATCCTGACTGATGATCCTAGATTCGCCAACGCATCAGCTTCAGCATTATCCTCTCTCGGTACCTATTCAAGTGTAAAAACATCGAAATATCCTGCTAATTTCTTGAGAATTTCGAGATACTCGATCAACTTCTCACCTTTAACTACATAGGTCCCATTAAGATGATTAGTAATTAACAAGGAATCAACAAATACTTGTAAACCCTTGATATTCATACTCTTAGCCAATTCTAATCCTGCAATTAAAGCTTCATATTCTGCTTCATTATTAGTGGCAGGAAATTCACATCTAATAGCCTGGGGTAATATGTCCCCCTGTGGCGATTTTAGTAGTATACCCAAACCTACACCTCTTACATTAGATGCACCATCAGTATATAGTGTCCAGGATTCTATACTATCTCATAGTTGTTGCACTTCTAGGTCTACTTCATTTTGAATATCACTACTGAAATCAGTCACAAAGTCAGCTAAGGCCTGAGACTTTATGGCATTTCTAGTTTCATATATTAAGTCATAGGCACTTAATTTTACTGACCATTTAGCCATCCTACCTGACATCTCGGGTTTCCTAAGCATATTTTTAACAGGATAGTTAGTTTTAACATGAATCCTATGTTTCTCAAAATAATGTCTAAGTTTTGTTGATGCCATAAATAGGGCTAATATCAATTTCTCTAAATGAGAATATGTAGTTTCAGCATCTAATAAACTTTTACGAACATAATAAACAGGATACTGCTGACCTTCATGATCCTTTACAAGGACAGCACTTACTGCATTCCCTGATACTGCAAGTGTTAGGGGAGGATTTTTACATCCTAAGGAACACGGATCCTCAAAAGCTACTAGGATCATGGATCCTCAATTCTGTTTGAATTAAGGAACCTCAGTAGGTGTTGCAGGATCAGGATTCAGGATCCTTATTGTTATCCTTATACTAACAATTGTCTACCTTGTGCGTAAGCTTGTTTTGCAGGAACAAAGGCATGGACCAAGTTTCACCGAAATTCCTGGAGCATATTCCCTTAATATTCCGCACGTGTTTGACCATTATGGACGTTATGGAGATCGTGGGGAACTTGCACGAATTGCGGATAGTTAGTTAGACTGGTTATTTCTAATTTAAAATGGGGATAACAAGCTTGAGTAGAACACTTAGCTAATTTTAGCAAACACACACACTCTCGTAACAGCTCTCAAATAGCTCTCGAACACTACTTGGCGATTTCATACATTTTTGCACATTGCACACTAGTGATCCTTGTAACAAGCTTGTTATCATCCCGAGTTGTAAATTTCTTTTGATTAATCTTAATTGGTGATCGGTAGTTTCCATCACCCGAGGTTTTTTATGCCGGAGATCAACTCTTGATCAAGGGCTTTTTCCTCGTATAAATCCTTGTGTTACTTGTTCATTTCATTTCTGAATTATCCTTAACATTGTTCATTGATTCAAGCATCACACCTCACAACAAAAAATTTGGTTGCATTATCCTTGCTTGATTTTTGACCAAAACAGTTTGGCGCCCACCGTGGGGCGATTGGTGCTTCGTTCTTGAGAAATTCTTGTTTTTGTGATCATTTCGGTTCATTACAACCAAGCAGATGGCTTCTTCAGTAAAGAGCACTTCCAGTTCAATGTCGGCAATGAGTTCTTCACAGGGCATTCCTCCTTTGCCTCCACCACCTTCTGGATCCCAGAAGAATGCTGAAAATGCTGCGAAGAGACAAACCCCCATTTTTCCAAAACCACCAACTTCTTCTGTTTCCTCTAATCCTACTACTAATGATATTTTTACTCTGATTTTGCAGATGAGGGATCACATACAAGAGCAGGACAAAACCAACGAAAGGATCCTCCGGGAGATCGGTGACATCAAGAAACAGAAGAGATCAGGGGAGGATCACTCTCCTCTTATACCAAGGTCACTGGATTTCGACACTCCAGCTATAACTGCCCAGCAATCTGTAGCCTTAGACATCCAGTACCAAACTGAACCATCGGGAAGGCGTTATGGAGCAACAACTATGAGTCAGGCGTTTGGCTCTCACTTACAGCCTCAAGGATCCTGTTTTCAGCCATCGTGATCCTCTTTTCAGCATCAGGGATCCTTCGTCAGCTCAGGAGGATATTTGGGAATGCACACAGTCCAAGGATCCTCTCAGGTTCATGGATCCTCAAGGGTCCAAGGATCCTCCATGGTTCAAGGATCCCCTCAGGTTCAAGGATCCCCCCAGGTTCAAGGATCCTCATTTCAGGTCCAAGGATCCTCTCAGCCTCAGGGATCCTCTCAGGTTCAAGGATCCAACATCTTTCAGGATCAAGGATTCTTGAGAAGTATACAACCCCCAAGCACGGATGTTCATCAAGGAGACTTCATTCCAATGCAGACCATTACCTCTTCTGGTCCTTCAATCATACCAGACTCCCGTCAATATGGATTCACATCTGCAATTCCTAACACAAATCCTATGGGAGGTAATGCTTTCAATAATTCTTATAACACTAACCATGGCTCTATGCATGATACAGGTATTAATCAAGCTATGGCTAGGGAGTTACAGAAGCTTAAGGATATGATATCCAGCATTCCAGGGGTGGTCAAGCCCATTCCTGAAATTGCAGATGGGAGTCATAGGATATCTCGTTTTGCACCACCTATTTGTGATGCTGAGATACCCAAAAGGTTTCAAATACCAACTATGAAGCTGTATGATGGTTCAACGGATCCAGAAGAACATGTAGCTCAATATAGAGAAAGGATAGAGATCAACCCCATCCCAGAGAGGTTAAAAGAAGCATGTCTATGCAAGGGTTTCGGATCCACACTTACAGGATCTGCTCTTAAATGGCTGCTAAGTCTTCCCCCTTACTCTATTACTTCATTTGCTAATCTAGTTAATCTGTTTAATAGTCAATTCTTATGTAGCAGAAAATTTGAACGATTAACTAGTGATTTATATAGGGTAACACAAGGTCAAAATGAATCACTTAGAGATTACATCACTAAGTTTAGTAAGGAATCCTTAGATATCCCTAATCTAGATATAGCTACGGTTGTAGAAGCCTTTAAAATGGGTTTGCTTAGGGATTCATTATTCTATGATGATCTTGTTATGACCCCATGCAGGAATCTTGATGAAGTGAGAACCAGGGCCCTTAGATTCATCCGATTAGAGGATGATAAAAGGATCCAGGAGAGATTGGCAGGATCCTTAAAACAGGAAAAGCAAGGATCCTACTTTAAGAATAACAAGTTCAAGTCCTACAACAAGTCTGACAACCAGAATGTGCATGCAGTAGAACAAGAAGAGGATGATGAGGATTATCCTCCAATTTCTGAATACTGTTTTTCTGTTGATAACAATGAACTAATTCTTGCAATGCAGAATCTAGGTGAGAAAGCAAGATGGCCAAGGAAAAGTGATAAACCAGCCGCAACAAAGGAATAGTCCAAGTGGTGTGCATATCATGAGGATTCCGGACATCTCACTGAAGAGTGTATTGCACTTAGAAAATAAATTGGTTACTTGTTAAGCAAGGGGCACTTGAAGGAGCTTTTGGGACGAAAGAAGTCAAGGATCCAGGATCCTGAAAGGATCCCAGAAAAGGCTCCTGCTCCTCCAGCAGATGCACAAGTTATAAACTTCATATCCGGTGGATCAGACATTTGTGGTACATCCTTTTCAGCAGCCAAAAGACATGCCAAGGAAACCAAGATGGATAATGGAGACAGACCCATCCGGACCTCCACTGTCACACAGGATAAAATTATAACTTTTGATGAGGATGATTGTGTTGATGTGCAGGATCATCATCATGATGGTCTTGTTATTACTCTGTTTATTTCTAACCATTTTGTTCGCAGGATCCTGATAGATAGAGGAAGCTCAGTAAACATCATCCAGCTTGATGTCCTCAAGAAGATGAACATCCCTGAATCAGACATTGTCCCAAGATCCTCAGTACTTGTGGGATTCAGCGGAGAGACCAAAAATACATTCACATTTAGAGAAACTTATTCTTGCACTAATTATGGCATCTACTAAATTAAGACATTATTTTGAAACTCATGCCATTATTGTTAAGACTAATTTTCCAATTAAGAATGTTCTCAGGAAACCTGAAATGTCAGGAAGGATGGCTAAGTGGGCAGTGAAGCTTAGTGCTTATGATATAAAATATGAACCAAGGACTGCCATTAAATCCCAAGCCTTAGCTGACTTTGTGGCAGATTTCAGTAGTGGCTTGCAAAAGGAAGCTGAGTTAGAGGTCCAACAGCTGGAAGAGACTAAGGATCCTTGGATACTCTTCACTGATGGAGCCTCCAATGTCAAAGGAACAGGACTTGGAATACTACTAAAATCGCCACAGGGGGACATAATACCCCACTCCATAGCTTGTGAGTTCCAAACTACTAATAATGAGGCTGAATATGAAGCCTTGATAGCTGGTTTGCAAATTGCCAAGTATATGAGGATCAGCTATCTTGAGGTACATGTAGATTCATTGCTAATTACCAATCACTTTAATGGATCCTATGCTGTTAAAGGTGAAAAGCTAATCAAATATTTAGAGATAGTCAAAGAATTGGCACTCTCTTTTGTTTCCTTTAGTTTGACACAGGTACCCAGAGAAGAGAATGCAGAAGCTGATGCATTGGCCAATCTAGGATCATCCTTGAAGATTCCAGAGGATATCAGGATCCCTATTATCCACATCCTAACTCCCGTTATTGAGGATCATGTAGCCATGGAGATAGGAGAGGATTCTGCAATCATCCCTAGTGACGATACACAATCTCATTCAGGATCATGGATCCTTCCAATCATAAGATACATACAACATGGAGAGATTCCAACAGGAGAAAACCCCAGGGCTTTCAAAATCAAGGTATCTTAATTCACAATATTGAATAACATGTTATATAAACGATCTCTCGCAGGTCCATATCTAAGGTGCATTTAGGATCCTGAAATCCAAGAAGTCCTAAAGGATTTCCATGAAGGAGATTGTGGAAACCACACTGGGGGCAGGGCATTGTTCTCAAGGATCCCGAGGACAGGATACTATTGGCCTACTATGAAGAAGGATGCTGTGGAATATGCCAAGAAGTGTGATCCTTGTCAGAGACATAGTAATATCCTTCACCAACCAGCAGAGCTTTTGCATCCTATATTCTCTTCTTGGCCATTTATGAGATGGGGAATGGATATAGTTGGTAAGCTTCCTAAGGCACCTGGTGGAAAAGTATTCATGCTTGCTATGACTGATTACTTCTCCAAGTGGATAGAGGCTGAAGCCTTTGCTCAAGTCAGAGAAAAGGAAGTGATATCCTTTATTAAGAGAAACATTATTACTAGATTTGGTATTCCTTCTGAAATTGTTTGTGATAATGGATCCCAATTTATTGGGAATAGAACTACTAACTTTTGTGACAGCTGGGGGATTAAGATGATAACATCAACACCAGTCCACCCACAAGCTAATGGCCAGGCAGAATCATCCAACAAGATCATCATCAACAATTTGAAGAAGAAGCTTGGATCCAAGAAAGGAAAATGGGCAAAAGAACTACCTTATGTACTTTGGGCTGATAGGACAACTCCCAAGAATGCTACTGGCCAAACTCCATTCTCTTTGGTATTTGGAGCAGAATCAGTGATCCCTACAGAGATGATGGTTCCTACTACAAGAACAAGCATTCGTGATCCTGAAGAAAATGCTGAAAACTTGGTTCAAGACTTGGATACTATAGAAGAACTCAGGGATTTGGCAAGGATAAAGATGGCCAGTTATCAACAAAGGATGGCTGGAGCCTACAACAAAAATGTCAGGATCAGGAAATTCCAAGTTGGTGATATGGTATTAAGGAAAGCATCTCAGAATACCACCAATCCTACTGATGGAAAGTTAGCACCAAAGTGGGAAGGCCCCTATTTGATTGAAGCTGAAGCAGGAAAGGGGGCATATCGATTGCTAACAATGGAAGGTGATTTGCTACCAAGAGCTTGGAATGCTGTCCACTTAAAGAAATACTTCATGTAATAAGGATCCATGATCCTTAGCTAACAAGCATCCTTGAAGGATCCTTACAGGACAGAAGATCCTCATTTTGGTAATGATCTAATCTCAAACTATTTCATTCTTTAATTATCTTATATACAAGGATAAGGATCCTGGATCCTTTATCCTCCTTTCACTTGATTTTGAGTTTTGCAGAAGGTTTAGGTATCCTTAACAAAGGATTTAGTATCCACAGAAGTATCCAGTTATTTGGGCTTGACCCTAGTTATCCTTTGGGCTTGACCCCAGTTATTTGGGCTTGACCCCAGTTTTTTGGCCTGTCCCCAGTATCGCCAGCAGCGCACGATGATCCTGGTACAGTTCATGGCAGTGGGACCAGTACTCGCTTTAGGGGCTGACAATTTCATTGTACTGGCTGTATCCTGGATCCTACGTATAATGGTAGACGTACCATACATCAGTTCCTAAGGTTTCTAACATTTTCACGTTAGCTAAGGTTTTGGCATTTTCATGTCACTAAGTTTGGATAGTCGCCAGTGAGGGCCATACTCCAGTTTACACAAGTTCCTTTGGTCTTGTCCCCAGTTATCCTTTGGGCTTGTCCCCAGTTATCCTTTGGGTTTGTCCCCAGTATATTGGGCTTGTCCCCAGAATTGTTGGGCTTGTCCCCAGTTACTAACTTTTCTCTTATATTGGCTTAGTCCCAAGTTACATTCTGTTTCAGGCTTTCGAAGTTAAACAGCTAAGGATTCCTGATCCTTACCTTCTATTAAGGTTTGTCTTTTGGTTATCCTGATTATAGATGTTAAAGGTTAAGATCCTAACTTGGATTCTCAGGTATGATCCTAAAACACTTTGATTTTATTCTTTATTTATATAAGTGACCCTTATCCTTTGACAACAGAACTAATGATCCTTAAGTTACATAACCTTTCTGAACTTGTCGACTATAGGATATTTGATCCTTGATCATATCCTAAAACTTTTAAACATGATTTACTAAGCCTTTGTTCTTTACTTACAAATTCAAAGAAAGTGAATAACAACAGTTGAAAAATAAAGAATTCAGAAGGATAACAACACGGGAAATAGCCAAAAAGTTAAAGTTTTATTTATTCACAAAGGTTAAACCCTTTTAAGGTTGTCAAAATTGCCAACCCAAATTTCTACCAGCAATACGTGGCCCGTCCACTTGGGTTGGCAAAGGGTGTCCATTGTTAATAGGTCTTTGAAGTGCAGGAAATATAAGATGGCAGGATAACAAGTGGTTTCATCCCCCAAACAGAGGATCCCTCCACCACCTATTATCCTACCTATTGTTCAAAGGATCCATGATCCTTAACCCTAATAGCTATTGTTTAGTTATTACAGACCAACGATTGTTCATGAAAAACACCATAACCAAAAAACCACTACCAAATCCTAAAAAAATGGGCTCCGGCCGCGTCTAGAAATATCCATCATTGCCCATTTCAGCAGCTCACACCTTGGCTGCATCACCACCAGCATCATCACCCCCAACCTGATCCTTTCCACTGCCACTTACTTCAATTGCCAAGACCTCTGTAGCCTCCTCTTCATCCTCTAGCTCTGCCAGCTTCGCCTTCCAGCCCTCCTTGTCCCAGGTGGTCCTGTCAAAGTCAGGATCCTTAGCCTCATGAGCCATTTGCAGCTTGATTTTGTACATGGTGATGGCAGCAGAGACTTTAGCATCTTCCAGCAGGTCGTGCTTCTCGTGATCAGCATTTATCTGGGCCATGACCACCTGCTGCTTTGCCAGAGCAAGATCCTTCTCAAGGCGGGAGATAGCTTGATCCTTGGCAAGGAAGAATCTTTGATACTCCAGATGCTTTTGCTCCGCTTCCTCAACATAAGCATCAAACAGCATTTCGACCTCGGCGAATTTCTGTAAGAAAAGACAAGGTAAAGTTTAGGATCACGTGATCCTCAAGTGGGCAGGATAACGAAGCAAAGTCGATGATCCTTACCTCAGCAAAGTATTCTTAAAACTGGTGGCGAATAAGGGGCAGGCCTTCGAGACTGTCCGCTTCAGTGGCCTTCCTCTTCTTTCCCCCTTTGGAGGTGACAGGCTTTAGGACCACGGCACTCGGGCTAGCAGCAGTCTTCTTCTTCCTAGACCTGGGAGTAACAGCAGTAAGATCGGTAACACTGAAGCGGGTGGCTGACCTTGAAGATTTTCCAGCACCTATCGATCCAAAACAATAGATAAGTATTCTTGTTTTATTTACATTTTAACATTTACTTAAATACAGACTTGGATACTTACTTGACATTGTAACTGAGCCTGAGGATACTTCTTGAGAATCCTTGGTGTTTGCTTGAAATGTTCTTACTGCAGGATCAAGATTCCGGAAGGCGTTGATCCTCTCTTTGGTTGCAGGTGATGTAATGATGTGTGAAACAGAAATAGCTGCAAAATAGAAACAAAGGGGTTAGTGATCCTCAGCAGAAACAGGGTATCCTATGATCCTTCTATAAGGATCCTCTATCCTACCATGAGTGGCCCATTTTCTGGGGAGATCCTTCCCATCAGGGATAGAATCCCTCCTGACGAAGAAAAAACGTTTCTTCCATTTAGTATCGTTTTTGGTGGTCTTGAGGATTGGGTGTTCTTCACTGGGCTTGTGTTTGAATAGAAAGCGGTGTAAACCATGGCTCACAAGGTTGTATAGTTCAGACAACTTCGACATTCCCAACTCAATATCCTCCTGCTCAATGATCCTCTCAAGGGTAAATAGAACCCTCCACATCATTGGCATAGCCTGGATATAGGATATGCTGGTAAGGGAGAAGAAAGATTGGGTAAAAGCAGGAAAATGATTGGAGAGAATGGGGTGACTGGAAATGCAACCCAGGTTTCAGAGATAAAATCACTCAGGACGGTAGGGTCAAAGGGTTTGAAAACAGTGCTCGCCGGAAAGCAATGGCGAATCCTGTCGATCTCATGATCGGTGAAGCAGCAACGTTCCTTCGGAGAGTCTTCGATGATCCATTGGCTTTTTAAAGGACTGTCTTTTCGATGATCCTTAGCAGGGGATGATCTTAGCTTCATTGTGATTCGGAGATTTTGAGAAAGAAGAAGAACAGAGTAAGAAAGAGAAAGGGGAGAGAAGTACCTGCCTGATCTTCGAATGAGGCTTTAAAGATGTAACGCACGAATTTAAATGCTTCCTAACCCTTATCTCTAACTTGAATTTATAATCATGATTTTGCAGGGATGTCGCTTCAAATGACGTAGGATCTGCAACAGATAGTTCGATCTTAACGGCTATATATCCGTTAGTTTGTTGCGGATAAGATCAAGAAAATATAACTCGCCAAAATTACACTTCACTCCTTATATTTTGGGGGCAATTGTTAGGGGAGGATTTTTACATCCTAAGGATCACGGATCCTCAAAAGCTACTAGGATCATGGATCCTCAATTCTGTTTGAATTAAGGATCCTCAGTAGGTGTTGCAGGATCAGGATTCAGGATACTTATTGTTATCCTTATACTAACAATTGTCTACCTTGTGTGTAAGCTTGTTTTGCAGGAACAAAGGCATGGACCAAGTTTCACCGAAATTCCTGGAGCATATTCCCTTAATATTCCGCACGTGTTTGACCATTATGGACATTATGGAGATCGTGGGGAACTTGCACGAATTGCGGATAGTTAGTTAGACTGGTTATTTCTAATTTAAAATGGGGATAACAAGCTTGAGTAGAACACTTAGCTAATTTTAGCAAACACACACACTCTCGCAACAGCTCTTAAACAGCTCTCGAACACTACTTGGCGATTTCATACATTTTTGCACATTGCACACTAGTGATCCTTGTAACAAGCTTGTTATCATCCCGAGTTGTAAATTTCTTTTGATTAATCTTAGTTGGTGATCGGTAGTTTCCATCACCCGAGGTTTTTTATGCCGGAGATCAACTCTTGATCAAGGGCTTTTTCCTCGTATAAATCCTTGTGTTACTTGTTCATTTCATTTCTGAATTATCCTTAACATTGTTCATTGATTCAAGCATCACACCTCACAACAAAAGATTTGGTTGCATTATCCTTGCTTGATTTTTGACCAAAACAGCAAGATACAGGGATAACGGTTCACCATCCTCTGGCTTCATCAATAGAGGTACGGTTGAAAGATACTGCTTCAAATCCTGTAAGGTTGATTCATGCTTCTCTCCCCATTCGAATTTCTTATTCTTCTTCAGGATATCATAAAATTCCTTGCATTTTTCCAAGGATCTCGAGATAAATCTGTTTAATGCTGCTACTCGCCCTGTTAATCTTTGAACATCTTTCATATTTGAAGGTGACTTGATATCCAAGATAGCTTTTATCTGCTCAGGGCTTGCTTCTATCCCCCTTTTCGTCACCATGTATCCTAGAAACTTTCCTGCTCCCACTCCAAAATGGCATTTGGCAGGATTTAGTGTCATGTTGTATCGGTCCAGGATATCGAATGCTCTCTTGATATCCTGGAGGTGATCCTCAGCCTTTTTAGATTTTACTACCATGTCATCGATGTACACCTCCATGGTGTCCCCCAGCTTGTCTTTAAACATCATATTCACCAATCTTTGGCATGTTGCACCTGCATTTTTTAAACCAAAAGGCATAGCAGTATAACAATAAATACCTGTTGGTGTCATGAAAGCAATATCCTCCTGATCCGAGGGTTCCATTTGGATATGTTGGAATCCTGATGAGGCATCCATGAAGGTTAACATCTCATGGCCAGCAGTAGCATCCACCATTGAATCAATATGAGGCAGAGGAAATGGGTCTTTGGGGCAAGCTTTGTTCAAGTCTGTGTAATCTACACATACTCTCCATTTCCTGTTTTTCATTTGCACCACAACTACATTTGCCAGCCATTTGGGAAATTTCACTTCCCTAATCATCTTGCTTTTTAGTAATCTCTCAACTTCTTCCTGAATTATTGCATTCCGTTCTGGAGCAAACTTCCTTCGTTTCTGTTGGACAGGCTTGAAAGACCTATCAATTCCGAGCTTATGAGTTATAATCAATTCCGAGCTTATGAGTTATAATATCCTTGGAGATACCCGTCATATCCTCATGTTTCCACGCGAATGTTGACATCCTGCATTTCAAAAAGTTAGTCAATTGGTTTTCAATATCCTGAGGGATATTTCTCCCTACGAACACCGAGATATCAGGATTATCCTGATCCAGTATAATTTTCTTCACATCCTGTTCTGAGGCCTCCATGATATCCTGGCCTCGCATCTTTAATTGCTATGCTGCACTAGGCTTCGTTGAGGATTTCATCAAGAAGAATAACACTCCTTTGCTTCCTGCTGATCACTTTCCACCTTGACTACTACCCAAGGTGTAGGGATCTTGATGCATTGATGATAGGTTGACGGCACAGCTTTCATATCATGGATCCAAGGCCTACCTAATATAATATTATAGCAGGATAAAGAGTCCATGACACAAAAGCGCTGCATCGAGTTGACTCCTTCAACATACACGGACAACTTTATCTCCCCTACGGTATTCCTGGCCTCTCCACTAAAACCAACAAGCACAATAGATTTCGAAGTAATATCCATCGGGGATACATTCATCCTCTTCAGTGTTTCCAACTGAATTATGTTGACGGAGCTGCCATTATCCACCAGTATCCTGCGCACAAAATGGTTAGCAACATATAACGTTATTACCAAAGCATCATGGTGAGGATCCTGGACAGTATCCCTATCATCGCCATCGAATGCGATCACTTTATTAGTTGTGAGGGTTGACATCCTGGTTGGCTTATCTCCCCTCTCTGCCTTGGCTTCCTTCGCGTGCCTTTTCGCCGCAGAATATGACGTCCCGCATATGTCGGATCCTCCTGAAATGAAGTTAATTATCTTGGCATCCGCAGGAGGCGATGCTGCTCGTTCAAGATCCTTCTCAGTATCCTGCCCCTTGTTCTTTTTTCTTCCCAGGAGGTCCTTTAGATATCCCTTGCTCAAGAGATAGCTTATTTCTTTCCTCAAAGCAATGCAATCCTCAGTAACGCGCCCGAAATCCTCATGGAAGGCACACCATTTGGACTTATCCTTCTAATCAGCCTTTTGTTGATTCTTTCGGGGCCATCTTGCTTTGTCTCCTAAACCCCGCATAGCATGCATCAACTCTGGTATATTAACAGAAAAAAATATTCACACAACTCAGGATACTCCTCAGGATCCTCGTCTTCAACAGCATTCACTTTTTTGTTGTCATTTCTGCCATATGGCTTAGAGCGATATGGTTTATACGAGGATTCTGATTTCCTGTTGGTTGATTCATAGGTTGTGGACGAGTTCATCCTCTCTTGCATCTTTTTGTCATCCTCCAGCCGAATATATCTTAAAGCCCTGGTACGAGCTTCATCCAGATTCCTGCAGGGATTCATTACAAGATCCTGGTAAAATTGAGAATCTTTTTGCAACCCCATCTTGAAAGCCTGCACAGCTGTTGCAACATCAAGATGCGGGATATCTAAGGATTCTCGACTAAATTGTTCACATAATCCCTCAAGGATTCCTGAGGCCCTTGAGTTATCCTGTAAAGATCACTGGTTAGTTTCTCAAAACTTCGACTATAAGAAAATTGACCATTAAATAAATTAACTAAATGAGCAAATGAAGTAATTGAGTGAGGGGGGACGTTTAAGAGCCATTTTAAGGTTGATCCTGTTAAGGTAGAACCAAAACCCTTGCATAGGCAGGCTTCCTTGAGATCCGGAGGGATAGGGTTGATTTCCATTCTTTCCCTATATTGGGCAATATGCTCTTCAGGATCCGTAGTTCTGTCATAGAGCTTCATGTTGGGGGTCTGAAATCTCTTTGGGATTTCAGCATCACAAATAGGATATGCAAACTGGGATATCCTGTGGCTGTCTTGGGATACTTCTGGAATTGGTTGGACCACCCCAGGTACACTGGATATCATGTCCTTCAATTTCTAAAGCTCCCTGGAAAATGCTGATGTCACACCTGCATCCTGCAAAGATCCAACACCATTAGTAGCAAGAGTATTATTATTATTATTGGATACATTACCAGTCTGAGGATTCTAGCCATATCCCGAAGCATATCCTGAGCTTCTCATAGTTGACACCCTGACTGAAGAGGGTATCTCAGGAGTGTGATTCTGGGAATGGCTAGGCACAATATTTCCCCTGTTATCCTCAGTATATACTGCAGAACTGAAGTTCAAAGCTCTGGGTTGCAAGGGAGTGACAGTATCCTCAGCGGGCCTGCTTGAACTGGATTTCAAGAGTTGTATCTCTCTCATCAGCATCTGATTGGTTTCCTGCTGCTGCCTCATTTGTTCCTGTACACTACCAAACAAATTTAGAATTTCTTCATTAGAGGCCAAAACAGGACCAGATCCCTGAATATTGCGAGCGAGGATAACATCCCGAGCCACATGAATTTCAGTTCCTTGTGAAGAGGCTTGCGTTCTCGGAGGAGGTGGTGGAAGCACCGAACCAATTGTTGCAGTGGTTGTACCAGATACGGTGGAAGAGCTCACGTTTGATCTCGAGGCCATTGAAAATAGTGTAGCAAAAAGTTTTGAAAATAGAAAACCAAGTAATGATTTTGCAAAAGCTTTTAGTAGAAATAGCACCACTTGCCCCACGGTGGGCGCCAAATTGTTTTGGTAAAAAATTACCGAAGCAATTAAGTGATCAAATTAGTTAAGTGAGGTAGTGTGCTAGGAATGTGTGTTGAAAATATGCTAATTTAGTTGTTTGTAAAAACAGTTATCAGGATACGGCTCAGGATATTGAGCTGTATCTATGATCAAACAATGAGCAAAAAAGTAAAGGGTGACACGGGATATACGAGGAAAGCCCTTGATCAATCTAGACCGCCGGCATAAAACCTCGGTAGCTGACAATCGCAGCTGCCTTGTTCTTCTTATTACTTTAAATGTCAGGATACAGTGCAGGATATGATGCGGATCAACTAAGTGTTACAAAACGATTTGAATAGAAGTGTATGTGCGTAGTGATTGTTTGCAGCTAGAGAGAAAGAGAATTCGAGAGAGTTGTGTGTGTCCTTATCTGATCCGATCACTCCTATTTATAGTATAATGAAAACAACTAACTAGCCTATAAAACCAGGATTCTGCGAATATTCCCTATGTGAACGTTGTAGTCCAAGTCTTCCGGCTTCAACGTCCATATTTCAACAGATTTGCCCGAGTCTTGAGGAGAAGAAGTTCACTTGAACGTTGCAGACTTGTCTCGTTTACCTGCACATGGTTTAATTAGCTATTACCAGGATATTGTATCAGGATGTTACCAATATCCTGATCCGGTATCCTGATCACAACAAAAGAAACATAGTTAGAATATTAGTCAGGATATATGAACAGAAAACCACCTATAACACTACCGATGTTTTTCATTCTTAAACCAAAGTATACTTGTGATATACTACCGAATCTATTATTTTCGAAACTAAAGTATATTCTAATATACTATCTATTTAACTATTTCAAAACTATAGTATATTTAGATATACTACTCATCCGCTTATCTCAAAACCAAAGTATATTTTTGTATATACTATAAACACTTTACCAAAAAAACGCATTTTAGAAACAAAACTTTTACAAGGATTCATGGTTATTTTTGAAAACATAAAACCTTTTTCTTGTGTTATCCAAAGCCATGAATCTAATACATAAATCCTATGTTACTCACAGGCATTTTTATGCTGACGTACCTATTTTCACATATGTTTCAGGTGCTGCTATGTGATGATTGTTGATGCATGCTACACATAGGATGGACTTGTGCCTTAGCGACATTAAAATTTGAGATACAATTATTTGTATTTATCTGATTTGTAATAAAACAATGAGTTCAATAATTCAATAAAACGAAACTATTTAATCCATGGTTGTGAAACAATGATTCTGTTACGACACTCCCCGACGTTTCCGCCGCGATTTGTTGTTTTATGCGGTCGGGGTGTGACACCACGCGACGGTCTTCCCTTACCCTGTCAAGCGACGCGATGGGGTATTTTTCTTCGATTCTCGTGCTGTTTAATCTCCGTTTCATGTACGATCCCTCTAGAGGTTCAGTTTCTTCTATAATTGCTCGTTTTCTGCTCTTTTCTCCTCTAGAACCATAAAAAATACACAGGACACAATAATATACAAAACCAATGGTAAAATGTCACAAAACAACTTGATAAATAATACAAATTATACACGGATACCGATGTAATTTGCTTTCCATCAAATATCCCCACACAAAATAGATGTATATACATAGAATTTTACATTTTACAATAAAAAATAAAATTTTGAATAGTTTGTTAAGTGAAAAAGAGCAAAGTTATAACTTCTAAATAAAATAAAGAGCAAATTGCCAAAATCGTCCCAGAGGTTTGGCCATGTTTGTCATTTTCATCCAAAACAACTTTTTTGTACAATATAGTCCTTCACTTTTGGGATATTTTTGCCATTTTTATCCAAACGTCTAATTTTCATTGTTTTTTCTATCAAACATTTGGATGAAAATGACAAAAAATCACAAATCACAGGGACGATTTTGGCAAAAAAAGTCAGACGTTTGGATGAAAATGGCAAAAAATCCCAAAAGTGAAGGACTATATGGTACAAAAATGTTGTTTTGGATGAAAATGACAAAATGCCCAAACCTTAGAGACGATTTTAGCAATTTACTCTAAAATAAAATTCTTTTCGGGCTCACAAATTACCTTTTATCATTTAGTTGTAGGTGAGGATCAAATAGGACGTTTATTTTGGCTAGGAATGATATGAAGCAATAGGATTATGACATGTGACAAAATTTAAAATAAAGAGGAAGGGTATTTTAGTCAATCGTATCTAACCTTCTTCCTTCTTCTCCCCAGTAACTTCAAAACCCACCATCTTCAACCTTTTCTTCACTTTCTATCTAAATAATCATTACATTATAGTGCGATTTTCGTCACCAATCAATGATTCAAACACCTAAAACGTGTTCTTCAACTTTTTTGAAGAAACTCAGTTTAACTTCATACAATATCTCATTTTTTCCCGTGATTTTGAAGCGAATCACTCGATCTGTTCGATTCAATCACTGATAAGTGTTTCTATCATTCAAATTTCGTCAATCGTTGAAGAAATCGGCTTCGATCCATGTAAGAAATTCTTGAATTGCATTTTTATGATCTGGGTTTTTGAATTGAGTCATTGCGTTTTACGATCTTGGCGGGGGTCCGGGGGCGCGCCCCTAGGAGCAGGGTCCAAGGGGCGGCAGCCCCTGGCTGGGGTCGAGCTGGAAATTGCTTTAATAAAACTACATCAGAAAATTTAAATTTCTTGAAATTGTCTCATTTTCGTAGACAGTTTTTGATCTCCTACTTCCTGGTTCAGACAGGTTTTGATCTCCTACTTCCTGGTTCAGACAGTTTTTGAAGTGTTTTTAGTCATTGCGTTTTAGAAATAAGACATTTCTTTGTGTTTTTGGTGCATTGTGTTTTAGGTAAAACACATTTTTATGTGTTTTCAGTCCATTGCGTTTTAGAAAGTTCACTTTCTTTTGTGTTTTTAGGCTATTGCGTTTTAGAAGTAAGACATTTCTTTGTGTTTTCTCGCCATTGCGTTTTACAAATAAGATATTTCTTTGTGTTTTTGGTGCATTGCGTTTAAAAAAAAAATTTACGTTTTTTTTTTCATTGCGTTTTAAGCAACTGGGCTTTTTCCATTGCGTTTTACGCAACTAGGTTTTCGAATTTTTTTTTTCAAAAATATAGCAATACTATACTCGTTTTAAAGATAAAAAAGCTTGTTTTTTTGTGCAATTTTTATAAAAAAATAATGTCGTATGAAAAAGTTATTAACGTTTAAAAAATGGGGAGAAATTGGAGGAGAGAGAAACTATTGTCCTGTATTGACTAGAATACCCTTACACAAACCAACGCGCCTCTTTTTCTTCTCTTCAATTTCACTCATTTAGGTGTTGTTTCTTTTTGCAGACATAAACTGTCTGCATGCTGATTTCATCTGTTTTCACGTCTGCAACTGAAGATGTGGTCTGAAGCTCTGCAAGCTGAAAATATAAGACTGTTTGTTTTTGCAGATAATCCTAAAAACCTGTTCATATCGAAAACCTGTTCATCACGTGAAATATCTTCCAATAATTCTAAAAACCTGTTCATACCGAGTCGTCATAGACCGCAAATCATCATCACTTTCAATAGCAGCAAATCTCATCTGCATCGGCAACAGCAAACCGTCATCATCCTCACAGTAACAATTCATCATCAACAACAACCGAACATCAACTTTTCAGAAAAGAAAAATAAAAGAAACGGGGGAGAGTTTTACCGGAAACTCGTCGGAAACCTAAGAACCCCACCGTCGATGCCGGAGCTTCTGGCCGTCGGCCCGGCCGCCCGTCAATGTTTGTCGTCTTTCACTGTCTTTATCATAATCGATCACCGGAAAAACAGAATGGAGAGGAACGAGGGTGTGGGTGTGGTGTCGGAGGCGGTGTCCGGCGTGACTGCCGTTAGCCATCGAGAGGGAGAGGCAAAGAGTTGTGTCGGCCGGTGAGAGAACGATCGAAAACCGACTCCCCTTCGTGGTTGTTGGACGGATCAGAGAGATGAGAGGGTGATTGTTTGAGTTTGATGCATCTTTGATGAGATGAGGGTGTGGCCGTATGAACATATGGGGTTCTGTGTTTTGTGGACTTTGACAGAATGATGGAGATGGGGTTGTATGTTTTAAGGATTTGTGAAGATGTTTTAAGAAGAGGGTATATAGCTTATTTTTTAAGATGAAAAAAGCTGAGTTCAGATCTGTTTAAAAAAAAAAAACAAACAGTCTTCAATGGTAACGTCTGTGCGCCTACAGACATCAGCCCCCTTGAAGATGTTTGAAGAAAAAACAAACACCCCCTTAATCTTAGCACTTGATTAAATCAATTGATTATCAAGATTACTTAGTAAAAATTTTCTTTTATATCCTAACCCTTTACTTAAATAATTATAATAGTTACACGAGGCCCATCTTTGAAGAGATGTTAATACATTGTACATGGGCTTGGGCAGTGATAAGAAGCCCAACAAATAACGTAATCAGAGCCGTTGATCTAGGTCTAGGTTTTCCTCCTCTTTTAATACTTCATCTCCATCATCTTCCCAACGTCGCCGCATTTGCACCTCTGTAGCCGAACCCTTCTGTCTCTCTAACTCAGGTATGCTCCTACAAATCATTAACCACCATTATTCCTGCAAACAATTACAAGTTAAATTATATACATTCACCCGACATCTTAAGGTTTCGATTGTTGTACGATAATATTCAAGGTGCTTATCTCATTTTTCTAGGGTTTGTTTGTCGGATTTAGTGAATTTTTGTTTGCTTGATATGTAGATTTCTTACACTATATTTGCATTTTTAGTTTCTATGTGATTTTGATTAATATGTTTTTATTTCTAATTTAAAACATGTTAAATAAGTTGTTACTGTACAAACTGTTTACATTTATGAGATGAAATATACAATTTTTTTTTTGGTTGTTTTAAGCTGTTGCTTCAATTGAATTTGTGTTTTTTTTTTTTTTTTTTATCATCGTGCTTTTTAAAAAAAATGTAACTAGTGGACTTAATAACAATTTTAGTAGTTAAGAACCATGGTTAATTAAATGTGATTAAAATTAGGGATTCATTCTGCAGAGAAACCATGGTTAAGCATAACAATGTTATCCCCAATGGTCACTTCAAGAAGCATTGGCAGAACTATGTGAAAACATGGTTCAACCAACCGGCCCGAAAAACCAGGAGAAGAAATGGTTAGTAGTGACTAGTGTTTGATTTTTTTGGTTGGTTATGATACACAAAAAAAGTTTGCTTATTGGTGAATTAATTTTCAGCTAGACAAGCAAAGGCTGTTAAGGTTTTCCCAAGGCCTGCGGGCAAACTTCGTCCCCAGGTTCATGGTCAAACCTTGAAATACAACATGAAACTTAGAGAGGGCCGTGGGTTTTCTCTTGAGGAGTTAAAGGTTAGATCAGTTGGTTTTTGTGAAATTTATGAAATACACGTATTTGGCCCACGTAGACCCTAAGTGTTTCTTTGTTTTTTAATCAGGCTGCAGGTATCCCAAAGAAACTTGCTCCAACCATTGGCATTGCTGTTGACCATCGTCGCAGAAACCGTTCATTGGAGGGCCTTCAGGCTAATGTCCAGAGGCTAAAAACGTTCAAGGCTAAGTTGGTCGTTTTCCCAAGAAGAGCAAGGAAAACAAAGGTAGTAATACATTTTTCATCGTATTATATTTGAAATAACATAATTTTAGTGTTTGATTAAACCTAATTTGAGACATGTATTATTTTTTAATCAGGCTGGTGATTCAACCCCGGAGGAGCTCGCAACCGCCACCCAGGTTCAAGGTCCAGTGCTTCCGATTGTTAGGGAGAAGCCAGCTGCTGAATTTGTGAAGGTGACAGATGAGATGAAATCATTTAACGCCTACTCAAAGCTGCGCCTTGAGAGGACAAACAAAAGGCATATGGGTGCAAGACTCAAGAGGGCTGCTGAGGCTGAGAAGGAAGAGAAGAAGTAGAGTGGGTTTTAAGGTAATGATTAATCAAATGTTGAACCATTTTTGGATATTGTCATGTTTCAAACGACTTTTGTTGGTTATATGTCTTTGGTTTTGTTATGTTTTAGTTTTTGTAGCCTGGGGTCATGTTATTTTCGGTCTTGGTTATCAAACCCATCTTATTTTTATATTTTTGGTTATAAATTTAAAGTTTTAGGTAGGTTGAATCATTGGTATTAAGTTAAAGTTAGCCTTGAGCGAACAACACAAATTAAGAGCACACATTGGTTTACCAGAATTTGGTTACATATGACTAATCTACAAACTTGCATTCCGGGCGACAGATGAGTCCACAAGAGATATCTGCATTGTTGGTGCTCTTAACCCATTCATTTTCAAGGCTTACAACAAAAAACATTTCGGTTGGTTATCATACCTACACTCTCTAGAGCACCCAAAAAAGTCAAAAAAATTAAGTCAGGTTTTACATTGATTGAAAACCATAAAAAAATTCTGATATTGGTTTCGATAATAGTTATACTGGCGGAGTCGGTTTGGTTCGTTAGGCTATCAACACTGTACTAGAAAATCTCTATGTTGATTACAACTTTGTTGTGAGCAAATTTATACCGGAATGTAAAGAAAAAACAAAACACGCATGTGTATTCAGTTTTTTAAAAAGGTTAACGAACACAAGTTATCGAAATTAAATTAAATTAAAGAGTAAAATGCAATTTGCGTCCCTGTGGTATGTCCCAAACATCAACTTGAGCCCCTAAAAACAATTTTTTGCATTCTGAGCCCCTGTGGTATTCATTTCATAACAGTATGAGTCCTTCCGTCTGACTTCTGTCAGTTTGACTGTTTGACTATTGTTAAATGTCCAATATACCCTTATCCCCTAATGTATTTGACTGTTTGACCTTATACCCTTAAATGTCCAAATATGTTTCTAAACCCTTAAATAATTTCAATTCCATGAATAAGTTCGCTGAATTCACCATGAATAATTTCAATCATACTGATTCACGCCATTCACAAGCAAAAACAATAGATTCATACATCAGCAATTGCATAAGTTAAACTACATATACAGACATACGATTACGATAGATTAAAAAACCCTACCTTCTTGCCCATATTAGGGAAAACCGATCGGAGCTTATCAACAAGCGACGGCGAGGGCGGAGAAGTAGCGAACGATGAAAACCTAACCGGAGTTGAAGTAAAGCAGCGAATTTTCTTGGAAGCCGGAGGAGAAGCAGAATTTGGGGAGGTTTGTAGGTCTTCGAAGAACGATCTCTTCCCGCACACAATCGCATACATTGTTTGTTCAAATCAAACGAACAGAGATCTGCTAACAAACAGGAATCGATTGGATTGGATCAGAAAGTTCTGCCCATGCGTAGAGAAGTGAAAATTGAAGCGATTTAGGGTTAGGGTTTTGGCCTTTGGGGCTGGGGAGCAGATGAGATAATATTTTGGCCTTTCTAGGCCTTGGCACCACCATCAACTCTCCCGTTACCTCCTTGTCTGCGCTGCAGCATTGCAGGTATATATATATATACATTAATAAAAAGGGAAATGAACAGACTCTTCTTTTATGTGTTTCTGACCTGCATCAACCAGCACAGCTTGGATCTGGATATTTTGGTTGATAATAGAAGATTTTAATGAAGATGAATTTAAAGTTTATTTAGATTTTAGTGAAGTTAGAGAGAGAAGGTGGTGTGAGGATCTGAGAAATGGGGAGGGGACTTGAGAGAAGATTTTAATGAAGATGAATTTAGCTATATGTTGGAAGATGAAGATGATGGGGAGGGGAATTTAGGTATATGTTGGAAGATGAAGATGATGAAGATCTGGGATGATGAAGATGATGATGAAGATGAACTGGGTTTTGGGACTTGATAATGAATTTAATGATTTTATTGAAAATATATGCAAAAAGACGGTCTTACCCCTGGGTCAAACAGTCAAACAGACGGAATCTTGACAGAAGGACTCAGAGTGTTATGAAATGCATACCACAGGGGCTCAAAATGCAAAAAATTGTTTTTAGGGGCTCAAGTTGATGTTTGGGACATACCACAGGGACGCAAATTGCATTTTACTCTAAATTAAATGAGTGAAAAACATATATTATATTTTGTATGATTTAATGTAAATTCGCATTAAATTGTTAGAAAGGCAACTATTTGCCAAGGGCCCTCTGGTCTAATGGCATTGGGATGATGAGGCTTGGGATCTCTAGAGGTCTTAAGTTCAAAACCTGACTTAAAGGGGGTTTTCTCATAGTAGTTGGTTTCCTCCTTAATGGTGTTCCTGGGTGCGTTAGGACTAAAGCGTCAAAATCAATATGGATGATTGACGTCCAATCTTAAAAAGACTCATTTGGGTATTGGGGGTAGCTTCAAACGTCATTTAAGAAAAGAAAGGCAACTATCTTCCTCTAACTATTCATTCTATCCAACCATGTGCTGCCACATATCAATCTTGCAATGCATAGGGTAATACCAAAGTTATACGGTCCCTAAATTTCAATAAGAGTAAACTGCCATTTTGGTCCCTGTGGTTTGGGTACTTTTGCCATTTTAGTCCAAATCTCAAACTTTTTAAATTTGGGTCCATGTGGTTTCACTTTTATTGTCATTTTAGTCCAAAATTCAAAAACCCCTATTTTGATTGTTGAAAGCTGATTGTTTTGTTCTTTTGTTCAGGGGCATTTTGGTCATTTTAATTTTATTATAACCTATTAATATCTAAAACACATGGCAGACCATCATCTTCTCCAAAGTTCAAACCCAAACCCTCCCAAACCACAAACCCTACCTTTCACAAACCGGATCTTCCCCAAACAACCACCAATCATCACCTCATCATTAACAACAACCATTTCACTCAATGGCCGATCAATCCAGACAAGTCACCGGCTACCCCGCCACCACCACCACCGGCCACCCAACCACCGACGTCATCATCTTCATCATCGGCATCATCCTCATCACCGGCGTCATCATCTTCATCATGTGGCTTGTTCTCCGTCTTCATCATCGGCATCATCCTCATCACAAGCGTCATCATCTTCATCATGTGGCTCGTTCTCCGTCCCCAAATCCCCCAATTTCGCGTCGAAACCCTAACCCTAACTAACTTCAACATTTCTTCACAAATTCCCCAAATCAAACAAGGATGGCTAAAACAAACCTAAACACATAGTTCACCCACAGCTCGCCGTTCCTCCGCCTGATGCCACTGCCTCTCTCTCTCATCTGCAGATGACCGCCATCACCGCCACACCGCCACCGCCTACCTTGCCCAAACCCTAGAACGAGTTTAGAGAGAGAAAAAGAGGGTAAAAGCTTGGGTTTTAGGTTTTAGAGAGAGAATGAGGGGGGAGAGAGAGACAGGGGTGGTGGTGTAGTGGTGGTGCGGTGGGGATGGTGGTGGTGTAGTGGGGGTTGAGAAGAGGTGGGGGCTGTCTTTCTGGTGGGGCGGTGGCGGGTGGAGGAATGGTGGCGGGTTTGGGTTTGAAATAGATGATGGTCTGCTAGAGGTGGGTGAACTATGTGTGAAGAATATGATGGTCTGTCAGATGATGGTCTCCTTTTGTTTAATTTAGTTTATATGTTATAATAAAATTAAAATGACCAAAATGCCCCTGAACAAAAGGACAAAACAATCAGCTTTCAACAGTCAAAATAGGGGGTTTTTGGATTTTGGACTAAAATGGCAATAAAAGTGAAACCACAGGGACTCAGATTTAAAAAGTTTGAGATTTGGATTAAAATGGCAAAAGTGCCCAAACCACAGGGACCAAAATGGCAGTTTACTCTTTCAATAAAGACACTTTTTTCCTTCTTTTACAACTATATTGAGTACCAATCTTGTACGAATACCGTCGCAACCCGTGAGGTAAAATAGTAGTTATATTAAAATTTTAAATTAGTATTAAACTATTATATATACTATTCATAATCTTGAACGGGCCAAACATAATATCATCACAAATTGAACGTATACCGACCAAACATCGGTACAAGTATCGTATTCGTTTTTAAAGTTTTCTCGACGTAGCAGTTTAAAATTCGTCGAACATAAATGAGTTGTTTTCGTAATAAAGTATTTTTTTGGTATCGTAAGCTATATTGAGCGTCAGTACATACCGGTACTGGTATAGGTATTCGTTTTTATAATTTTCAATCGATGTAAAACACGTGGTGATTGTTATGCCACCGATATCATATTGGTACTTTAATGCATCAGACCAATAATGACTGAAAGCCCGCTACAAAGTGTGGAGAATTCCAATAGTATAAATTAAATTAAAAGTAAACGCTTATGCTTGTATAAACATTAACATTATTTAAAAGTAGTAATACATTAAATTAAAAATAAACATATATGCCTGTATAAACATTATATTATTGTTATTTATTTAAAATATATAATTGGAATTGGAAAGTGGGTATGAATAGTGATTTTATTTTTATAATGATATATAGTTATTAATATTTTATTATTTAATATTATAATAGTTTATTAGTATATTTATTTTAAGTTTTAACATATTTTTTTCTTTTTTAAAATCATATTTCCTTTATTATTTATTATTTATTTTTAATAATTCTTTTTTGTTTTTTAATTATATTTCCTTTATCATCTACTTTGATATCTCTTAAAAACTTTTGTTCGTTAATTTCTTTCCTGGACAATATGGTATATGTGACACCTGTGTCACTTCAACCATCAAACAAATGCCAAACCAATGAAATATTGTATTCCATACTTGGGATTTGTAAAAATATGTGTATCGTTTGCACATATCAACTCTTGTTCGATTTTAAGCTTTAAATCGCTTTCTGGAGGGTTATACACGCTCTGATGCGTAAATATAACCAATTTAATCCAACGAACACTCCAGAATAGTGAAATAGGCTTAACATACCTTAAATAACCTTTACATAACTTAGAAATAAGTTTTAAAGGCTTTGGTATGGCAAAAACAAGTTAATTCGCTTACAGGGACTAAACTTGACAAACTGCGAAAGTATGCCAATTTGAACTGTAACAGACATTCTGGAACATGACCATAAGTTAAACATACCTTAAATATCCTTTATATAGCTTATAAATAGGCTTTGAGGGGTTCGGTGTGCTAAAATAAACTTTTGGGTCATTTAGGGACTAAAAGTGTCAAAAAGTGCATAAGTTTGCACTTTCGCGCATAACGTACGTTCTGAATACATCCGGACATCCAAAAATTTATGTAAGCACTAAAATATTTTATTTTAGTGTTTGGCATAAGAAAAATCCATTCGTCACGCCATTTGGATCGTTTTTCGCGCTTATGCGCATTCCGTCGTAATTAACCGAACAACGCAATCGTACGGCCAAACGAACCGACATCCGAGATATTTTTTAGCACATTTTAAGTTCCCTATACTTTAACTTCATTTTAGAGCTTTGAAATGGGGTTAACGGGGCTTAAACGTGTCAAAAATGCATCAAATAGCAAGTTTGGAGCTTCAGGGGCCTGTTCTGCCATTTTTGAAAGTTTCAGGTCTGCAAGGTCCTTACGGACCTCAACACTGATAATGTTGAGGTCCGTAAGCAGGGGTCAGATGCAGAAAAATGTTTTAAACAGCCTGTTAACAGCCCTTAACCCCTCCAAAGGCCAATGCCATGTGTCCAATTCTTGTGGTGGGAGCAATCTGAGTTACCACAACATTCCGACAAGTGTACGGGCGAGATCAAGGCACATTATCCAAGAAACGATCTTAACGGTTCAAAGAAATCTATAAATACCCAACCCACTTCATTGCAAAACCCACTAGAATCTGATTTGAGAAGCTCTAAGTTGGAACCTTTGTTTCATACCTGAGCTACTTGAATAAAGATTAGCATTCGGGGACCCTTTGTAAGTGTTCCTTCGTTCTTTTATTGCTTTTCGAGTCCGAAAGTCAAACTTTGTTTGACTTTCTGCATTGACCAGTTTATGGTCAATGCGAAGTTCGTTTGAATTTCGCAACGTGATTGTAATCACGATGGTTATAGTCCCTTGTGACTATGCCTACTGATTACCACGTTGTCTAGGGTCGTAAGGGTAAGCGATCTAATAAATCGCTTATACCTTCGAACCCGACCCATTTGGTCGATCATTAGGATCCGACCAAACACATTAGGTGACCATAGTATATAGGGAATAACCTTCCGAGGTTATACCTTATGGTCGCTTCGTTTAAGTAGTTGTAGGATAGGTAGTTTATATGCCTTAGGTAAATTACCAAAATGCCCTTTTTACTCCAAAATCCATTTTAAGCATATGTAACATAACTTATGGTATCTAAACTGATTTGGTAACAATATTAGATATGTTAAGGCATATTTTACTTGTCATAGGACTAGTTAGGCGTTCCGAACGCGTTTCACGCGAACGACGCGTTAAAGTAGCATAAGCTACCTAAACGGGTCGTAATGGGTCGTAAGCACTTAGGTTAGGTTTCGATTTAGTATGTAGGCTTTGTTAAACCATATTACATGAGTTCCCATACTCATTTGGTTTACAAGCCCTCATTATATCCGATCCTCCGATTTAGGTCCGGTTAATTAACATAGTTACCTATATTAGGTGCCGTTTGATTCCGTGATCTCTAGCATTGCTTGGTGGTTATCTTAGGACTTCTGAGCAATCTCAAGTGAGTACATAGACCCCTCTTTTACTGTTTTCAAACTGTTTTGGGGTGAAGCATGTGTACCTATCTGTTATTTTCATGTTTTTCCAAAAGTATAATTGATTATTCATGTTAGTACTTATCTGTTGACAAACTGAATGACTATATATGGTTTAAACACTGATTTTTCAAAGGCTATAAACATTAATTGTTGAATTGTACTTATTTTGTTCACCAGACCGGTTGTTAGTATGATATAGCGCTATGGGATTTGACACCCCATTCCTGTTGTCATGGAATGTCTGAAACCAATTTGTTTCTCCATCCAAATAGGGATTTCCTTTGTGGTATTCCTATAGTCTCAAAGGTGTATTTTGATGCACTAGGTCTGAATGAATTCTTAAATCACACTTTTAAAGTATAGTTTGATATACTCTCATGTGTGGTATTGTACAAAACCAACATATATTTTGTTAATCATCCAAAGCATATTTTGATATGTTATTTACAAAACCAAAACATAGTTTAATATGTTATTTATCACATCCAAGGCATATTTTGATATGTTATTTATGAAACCAAAACATAGTTTAATATGTTATTTACAAATCCAAAGTATACTTTTAATATGCTACTATAAGGTTATTCGTTTAACCTTACATTATTTTACAAAGCATAACTTCTGATTTATTCAAACACTTTGTTTTGTACATTTTTGCTTATGGTTTAAGTAGTCTCATTTTACTTACCACACATAACTTTTGCTTACACATTACATGGTTTACATTTAACTTGGGTTATACAAAAACATTTGACTATTGGTTTAAACATGAACATTCTATATTGGTGTTTCGGTTTGAGTAAGTGACTTAAGTAACGAGGCGTGTGTAATATGATACAAGCATGGTGGATACGCCGCTGGTACTTCCTATATATAAGTGGTTGTATGGTATTACATATCGTAGCATTATTTGAATCATTTCAATTTGAGACATATAACATTTTATACAAATAACATACTTTTCACAAGACATTGTTTTACAAACAACTTATATTATACAAACTCATTTTTACTTGGTTATTCATTTAACCTTACATTACTCTTTTACGTATCATCTATTTTATCATCACTTTTCAAATGATTTATAAAACAAAACATTTTACAAGGATCATGACTGACTTTTGTTAAACAACATTTTCTAAACTTATAAGTCATGAATCCTATATTCACAAAACCTATGTATCTCATAGGCATTTTTATGCTGACGTACCTATTTTTACACATGTTTCAGGTACTGCTTTGCAATGATTGTTGATACATGCTACATTTAGGATGGACTCGTGCCTTAGCAACTTTAAAACTTGGAAGATCATAGTTGTACTTATTTGATTGTATTAAAACAATGAGTTCATTTATTCAATAAAACAGAATTTATTTATTCCATGGTTATGAAACAATGATTCTGTTACAACACTCCCCGACGTTTCCGCCACGTCTAGTTACTTTACGTGGTCGGGGTGTGACGGTATAAGATTTGTTAAAAACGAAGTTGTATTCAAAATTAAGTATTTATTTGGTATCGTAAAATGGTACGATGATAAACTAAACCGATTCTAATGGTTTGGCTTTCTAAACAAAATGATTATTTTCAAATAACGTTTGTTTTACATTATCATTTGTTTCGTTTCGCCGCAACGAGTACGTCAATAAGTATAATTGGAAAGTGATCATGAATAGAAATTTGATTTTTATAATAATATATATAGTTTTTCCATACTTTTATCATTTCAATACTACAATAGATTACTATTATATTTACTTTAACGTTAAACATATTTCTTTAAATTTAACTTTTAATGATTTTCTTTTTTTAATATTACTGATATCGTCTCAGCAACATTATTACTGTATTGTATGACATCGATATCGTCTTTTTTATTATTAGCGTCATCATGTTCTTATTATTATGTACAATTCGATAAAAGTCCTTTTTGAACGAGCCATATATAGTTGATTTTTTTATCATCACAAACCGAACATATACTAACCAAACTACATTGGTAACGGTACCGTATTTGGTTATTAAATTTTCTCGACATGGCGGTATAAAATTCATTGAACACAAAGTTATATTCGCAATAAAGTATTTTTGGTATCGTAAGCTATATCGAGTACAAGTATTCACATTTATTGTTTTCAATCGATGTAAAACACGTGTCGATTGGCAATGATTGTTACGCCGAGCACGGTGTGACAACTGGCACGAAACCGGTAATTTCCGTACGATTTTAATAATTATTTATTTCCTGCATTTATGTGTTTTAACGTCAACATTATATGCTTGCATATTATGCATATGAATTCATGCATGTTTCATACTTCATTTATCGCGTTGTGCAATACGTTAAGCTTTGCGTCGAAACGATTAGTAAACTCACATGTTAGACAAGCCGTGTCAGCACAGCTTCAGCATCCAGTTAAACGATAGATTTAGGACTTAGATGTAGGTCCAACATCAGAAATACATTAAAACCCAAGGGTGTGAACAAGGGTTTTACCTTAACACTTTCCGGAAGGTAATATAAGCACTAAAAACTGTCCGAAACGCACTTTAAACGCATAATTCAGCAAAATTCAGCATTTAAACATTAAAATAACATGTAGAAAGTGGTATAAAACATCCAGAATAACTTGCAAAGTGTCGGGAATGAAACATGTCACAAAAGGTACTTCATACCTTGTAAAATTCACTACTTAGCACTTTAACGAACTGACAACCGAACGATTAACCGGACACTACCCAAAACACCAAATATAGACTAGAAACATAGTTTTGATGTTTTAAAGCTAGTTATGGTGATAGAACACAGTAAAAATAATAACAACACTTAAACACACTTTACATTAAACCTCCTAACTTCCCTTTTTAACCCCCCTACTTCCAAAACTTACACTTTACCCCCCTGGTTTAGGCCGGCCCTAAAGTGGCCCACAAACATCCCCATTTGACTAACCCCTTGGTTAGTCAAAGATGCCAAAAACATAGAGACCTTTGGTTAATGTTATGTTGGAAGATTTTGTATAAAACCACAAGTCCTAAACACTTATATTCACTTTCACCTTTTCACAAAATTTGAAACCTTCTTCCTCCTCTCCCTCTCTTCACCTCTTAGCCTCAAGAACACACACATCTATCTTTTCTCTCACTTTCAAGAAGATCCAAGGTTATACAAATGTGTTAGAAGATGATCTAAGAAGGTGTGGAACATTAGAAGTTGAAGGACCATCACTTGGAGCTATTAACCACCATTTCTTCATCAATATTCTTCTTCTTGAGTTCTTTGCCACTTCCATAGCCACAAGAGCTAGTGGTAAGCTTCATACACTCATTTTTACTTCACGTTAATGTTATGTACAAGTTACACCATCTAAGAACATAAACTTTAAAAGAGGAAGACATGGAAATCTAACATAATCTAAGTGAAAACAAGTGATTTTAGTGTTGTTTGATGAATGTTACGAAGTTGTTGATGTTGATCTTGTGTTTTTAGTTAGATCCATCTTGTGTAAGCTTGTTAGAAGCTTAGATCTAACAAGTTTAAGCATGGATCTTGGAAGATCCATGAAGAAACTTGATGATGAACTTGAAGGTCTTCAAAGTGAGTATGAAAATGATTTTAAAAGTATATTTTTCATGATCTTGAAGCCATTAAACTTGTGAATGGTTAATTTTGTGAAATAAAATTTCAAAAAAGTTTATAAAAGTTTAACAAGAAGTTTGATTTGGAAATATCTAAGTACGTAGAGTGTAGATTTGAAAGACTACACATTTTTAAGAATATTCAAGTTCATCATAAGGTTAAACATGATGATTTTTGTGATTGTTACTTGTGAAATTGTTGAAGCTTGAATTTTGATGATTTAAAGAAAATAAACACATGTTTTAAAAACATGGGAAACCTCCATTTTTAGGGGAAACTATGTTAAAATTTTTATAAAATTTTGACACTTAGAAAAATATTTAGTTTGGTGAAACTTTTCTACAAAATTTGTTCAAAAATAATTTACAAAGGTTTCCTTAATTTTTACACCAAATTTCAAGTTAAGAAAACAAAGTTTTCTTCAAAACTAAAAACAATTATAAGTATGTATATTTTTAGGAAAATATATATATTTAGTGGTCACAAAAATTATGTGCTAAGTGTATATTATATGTAATATATGTATTAGTGTATGTTATGAACTTGAAAATACACTAAATACTCCAAAGGAGTATAAATACCAAAATACATATAACAAAATACACAAGGAACTATTTATAAATAATATATATAAAATCCCACATAAATGGGAATTTGGACAAGATACAAAATATATATTAATATAAATATATTCCTCACAAATACTTGGACTTGGACAATATTTGGACATTATTGGACCTATATATATATATAATTACTACCATTTAATGGAAATTATACAAAATCAGATAAATGACAAAAATAAATATATGTATACCTGATGAGTATGACAAAATATATATATTGAACAAACCTTAAAAATATATTATTTTTAAGAATTATAATTCCGGAAAGTAGTAAAAATCAAAGAATTGATTTTTGGCAAATAATGTAAATACACAAGTATTTACACGTAAATACAAATATACTTTCCTAAGTATACTTATACTAAAATAATATTGAAAATATTATTTAACAAATTACTTATATTTATTTTGGAAAATAATATAAGTATCATATATTTGAACAAGTTAAAAATATATATTATTTTTAACATATATCGTTTCAAAATACTACATATACAAATATATATTTTTTGGGAATAAAATATATATAATCACAAGTGAAAAATACAAATTCGACTTACAATAATGCGACGAATGGGCAAGACCAGACCATCATGGGCACGACCCACACATATGACGAACTCACACGATTAAAACAAAATAAATACATAACTCAAGATGGTAACTTGTACTTAGTGAGTTACAAGTTTAGGTGATTAACGCACGTATAACGTTTATAGGTTACGTCATCTACAAGACAAACACCGGTGGAGTTTCGACGCTGAAGACGCAAATCTGTGAGTTCATGTCCCACTTTTAAACATTTTGTTGTTTTCTAAACTTTGGGGAAAATACATGTACTATGGTATGTTGAAACAAAACTAAGGAATGATGCATAGATCATGTTACGAATAGGGTAAGACTTAAGCACCATTAATCAACTATATACCTAGACCGGGGAGCGAAAGGTTAGATCTAATGGGTTTCAGACATCCTCACTCTTGGCCCTCTTTTTAGCTTAAGAGTGCTTTTGTGTTTAGAGTCGTGAATCGATGGAAAAATGCCTATGGTTTGGATGCTTCCTATGTCGTCACACATGTTAATGTCCTCGCGAAACATTAGCGATCTTGATTTCCTTACATTTACAGAATACATTCTTCAAGTACACTTTACAATTATATACCATGATTCTTACAACTAATACTCATATGTTTTACACAAATTGCATGAATTCACACCAACTTTTGTTGACGATTTTCAAAACTTACATGTATTTCAGGAAACTAGTGGATGCGCGCGGCCCCTTTTGTTCAAGAAGTTAGTTTATGTCAAGATGTCCTGTGTCTACGCTCCATTGCCACCTTTTGGAGGATTTGTTTGCTATATCCCGTCTCCTTACGGAGATATAGGGAACAAAACCTTGATCTTTGATTTGAAATGATATTGTAAGCTTTTCAAACAATTATCTTTTGTTGAGATGTAAACTCTAAACTTAACTTGTATTTTGAATGTTTAAACTTGAATGGCAAACTTGGAGTTGTTTTATATCATGTAGTATGTTTACTTATTGTATGCAATGAAAACCTCTCACGATCACACCTCGTGCTTCCACCTCTGAAAGGGGTGTGACAGATTGGTATCAGAGCTTCGATTGTAGTGAACCAGGATTTTTTCTCGAGTCTAGTCTACAATCCTTAGGATCCTCTCATAAAACCATTTTACAAAAACAAAAAGTTTTCATTGCATAAAACATTCCACGACATCCACTACTTATACTCGTTTTTCAAAAACAAAGTGATAAAAGGGTCTCCTACGCATGCTGCTGCACCTATAAACATCAAGATTATCGAACAGCTCCTTAACACTTTTTGCGAACTCCCCAACTTCCATCAGCCAAGTATTCAAATCAAGATTATTGCAAATTTCTTTGATCCCTTTCTTCAGCTCAACTACCAAATTGCTTACGCTCAGTTGTCTCTCATTATTTGATACCTTGAAGTACCAAGTGAAGTTTCCAATCGAATTTTTGGGTAAAAGTTTCTTTATTCGCGGCCTCATGTTCACCAGCTGAATCCATAATGATTTTCTTATAGAACCCGTTTTCGCAATTGAAGCGGTGAGCACATTTGTAAAGATGTGCAGTCACAACTTCAACCCTTGTAGGATTTTCCACTAACCCTAACATAGAATTTTTCAATCCATTTATTTTGTTGATATCCAAAATATAACTTTTTGTTACACAAGTCTTACGTAGGTCCAACACAATGTTTTCAGGAACTTTAACTTCAAGATCCAATGAAGGAACAACACAATTTGCAAGAATCGTCGGTATTGGTCTCACTTCACCATGAGCCATGGCGGCCTAATTGCTTAGAAAACTCACGATTATGAGCGATTTTTGTTATGATTTAAATTTTTTTTTTCGTATTTTGTTCATGTTATGATTTAATAAACATAATTTATAAATGTACTTTTAGGCCTTAAGTTTCAATAAAGGCATTCGTTATGGGGGTGAGCGAGGTGTTATCTCAGCTTTTTGGGAGTGACAACCCGTCCCTCAAGGGCATGGGGGCACCTGTATGAGTGTTGTCACTAAGAAAGAGACGGAAATTTTAAATATTATTTTTTTCAGTCAATTAAAATACACCACATCTTTGTTTTTGTGTTCACATAACCATTACACTCTTTTTATGGAGCGAGAGTATATATGAATACCTTTCATAATTACATAACACTAAGGTGTTACTCATTTTTCAATTTTCGTTCACATTCACACATCCACAACAACTGATGGCCCAAGTTGTTAGTTCTATTAATGAATAAAATTTTCTTGGCTGTTAAACTTTTTTTTTTGTGGTGATTGCTTTCATATATATTTTTTAGAGTAAATTACAAGTTTTGTCCTTTATGTTTGTCCCAAATTTCAGGCGCTGTCCTTTACCTTTAAAATTGATGACTTTTGTACTTAATGTTTGAAAATGTTGCACATTATGTCCTTTAGGACAAACCCAGTTATAATTTTCAGCTAAGTTATGTCATTTGCACTCCCCATGAGGGTAGAACGGTCATTTCACCTCCCCACTTGTCTTTCCCCCTTTTAATACCCTAATTTACCTCATCTTCAACCTTACCCAATCCTAACCTTCACCCTTACCCTTACCCTTACCCTTACCCTCACCCGAAGCTTCATTGACAGTTACACCACCGCCTTCCGATCATCATGCCGACACCACCTCCTCATATTCTCCAATATTAATATATTATTTCTCCTATATTCACCCATTCGTACACTTCACAATTTCCTCTGCTCGATTTTAAACTTTGCACCTCAAATACGTATTATTATATATCAATACTACTGTGTCTGAAACTTTGTTTATCTTTCAATTTGTAATAAAGTCTTACAATCTGTATTGATTTGTGGTAGTGTGATGGTGATGAACAATCTCACCAACTCATTGCTGAACAACAATTTAAACCTAACCCCAACCCTAATTCCAGGTCTACCAGACGATCTAGCAGCTTTAATTCTTTCATATGTTCCATTTCAGATTTGATTTCAGGTGAAATAGTTGGGAGTCTATTTACCCGATGATTTCGGCCCGTGGAAGCTTTGCCTGTGCAGTTGTTCTGAATTCAAATAGGATAATTGCGGCTGGTGGTGGATCAAGGCATACTATGTTTGCAGCTGCTGGAAGTAGGATGAGTTCTGTTGAGATGTATGATATTAGCGAATTGTTAATAAGGTTGAAGATGAAGTAAATTAGGGTATTAAAAGGGGGAAAGACAAGTGGGGAGGTGAAATGACCGTTCTACCCTCATGTGCAATGCACATGACATAACTTAACTGAAAATTATAACTGGGTTTGCCCTAAAGGACATAACATGCAACATTTTCAAACATTAAGTACAAAAGTCATTAATTTTAAAGGTAAAGGACATCGCCTGAAATTTGGGACAAACATAAAGGACACAACTTGTAATTTAATCTATTTTTTAAGAATTAAATGTCATTTTAGTCCCTGTGGTTTGGACCATTTTGTCAGTTTAGTCCAAAGGTTTCATTTTTCGCCTGTCGGTCCAAAAATGTTTCATCGTTGCCATTTTAGTCCATTGGATTAACTTTCTCCATTTTTTCTGTTAATGAGAAGGGCAATTCGGTCATTTTATATGGCCGAATTGCCCTTCTAGTTAACAGAATTACATATAAAATGACCGAATTGCCCTTCTCGTTAACAGAAAAAATGGATGAAGTTAACCCAGTGGACTAAAATGGCAACGGTGAAATTTTTTTGGACCCACAGGAGAAAAATGAAACCTTTGGACTAAACTAGCAAAATGGCCCAAACCACAGGGACTAAAATGGTGTTTAACACTTTTTTAAAGATATAACTATTTTTGAAAAGCCAATGAGCTAGTGGTTGAGTAGTAAGGGAGAGACCTGATGTTACAAGTGACCCAGGTTCAATTGATGTCCTCAACATTTAGTTTTTGCGGCACCTGGTGATGATGGGAGACTAGGCGAGTAGGCGGCGATCGCTAGTTCGATCCTTGAACTGAGCGGGTTTTATCTCATCGCACTGTCGTGCCTTTAGGTGAGTGTTCATGGCTTCGGCCCTAGGTGAGGGTTTTCCTTGGTTCGGAAAACGAGTGTATACCGATGTGGTGTTGGCCGCTAAAAAAACTATTTGTGAAAATATTGTGTTGGAAAATGAAAAAGAAAAAATGTCGGGTCATTAATCAGTGGTGCGGTGGCTTGACATTTCATAGGCTGTGTCTCGACTGATGCAGAGTCAGAGCTCACTCCGGTCTCCTATCTACCTTTCCCTCTACTTTACCATTATTTCCTACTTTGCCATTACCAATAATGGTTATTGATCAAATGTTCTGTTGGTTAGCTTTTACACGATCCTATATTCCTATTTGATTACGGAAATTTTATTTTCTAGACTTTATCAAATTTGACTTTTAACTAGATATAAAAATATCTTCGGTTTTTCCCTTTTTATTAAAAAAAAAAAATTAAACTGCAATTTTACTCCCTAAGGATTGGTGTCGCTGACAACTTTACACCCTATTTTGATTTTTTTTTGCTGCCTTACACCCATGGTATGTTTAATTGGATCAATGTTACACCCTACTGTTAATTGCCATCACATATTTGTTAGTTGTGACGTTAAAAGGCAGGCATACCCTTTCTTTTTACGCCGTGTCTTTTTTAACAAGTAAATGCCTTATCCCCTGATGCGAAAAGAAAACTATACCCTTTCTTTTTACACCCTGTGTTTTGTAAAACCTATGCATTTTAATCCCTGCGAACCTGTTATAAATTCCTACCTTAAATGTTTGACCACGGAAAGTCAAATAACCCTTCAACATTGACCACGCAAAGTCGAACGTGTAATTCATGCCTAATTACCGTACATACATTGGCCAATGAAACATTCCAAATGACACATAGTTAAAATAATAATGCCCTAGTCGATGATTATATTTAAGCACATTGTACTCTACAAAAGCATGATACAGTTTAAAAGCACATTGTACTCTACAAAAGCATGATACAGTTTATAAGCACATTGTACTCTACTCTACAATAACAAAGTTAAATTTTCAATGATCTATTAGGTTGGACATTGTTGGTTAAAACATAACTTCATAGATTATGAAAACACAAAAACTTCAAGGTTTACTAACAAGTCAACTGTGGAACCATCGTTCTAACAACAACAATTGAACAACATCATCCTTCAATCCTACTGCCCGACATCAACAGAATCCATCCAACTAAGTGCCAAGTATTCGAAAACATCAGAATATGATCAAAATGAACAGATTATAAGAACAATTCGGTGAAATCAGTATCAAGACCCTTTAATTCGGTTCCTTATATCTTTGATTTCAGTACAGAAACCCTCGATCCAAGATAAAACAGTAAACCCTTGTTTAGATGAACAATAAAACGACATCCTTATAGTCAAAGACCCGAAAGTGTAATAGATCGATAATACTATGATCAGACGCGAAGAAATCGATTAAATCAAAGACCCCACAATGACTGAATGCTAACATAAATGACTTAAAAGGTTTTGAAATACAATGTACAGCTCGAAGAAGGTTGTTCTACATGGTTCTGAAAGGCATGTTTCCCCGAAGAAAGAAGATTTTCGAGAAGGTGGCCGGAATTATTGGCGATGGTGTATCAGAGGTCAGAGAGAGAAACAGGAATTGCATGTGTGAAGACAAGGGTGTAACAAGGAAAAGGCGATAACAAGGGAGGGTTTATTATTGAGGGGACTAAGACCGGAGGGTATGGGGAAGTTCATCCCATCCCCATAAGGATAGGCCGTCACGTAGGACGTCACATCACTATTCTTCATAATGAGGATACGTCCTTGGTCGGACCGAATGCCTGACGAACACAAAACTGAACCGAAAGCTCAAAGGATCGGTCGTACCTAATGCCATAGACGGAGCGATCCAACACACTGATCCGTCGTAACTAACTGGGACCCACGGCTTTAACTACCATGACAACGACTGGTCCGACCCTAACTAACTCGCCACGTCAGCATCCCCCAAAAGTATAAATACCCCACCAAGACTTCTCACCAAGGGTAATCGCTACTTTCTCTCTCTAAACTCTCCTCTCTCTCTCTCTCACTGACTTACTTCTCCTCACAAATACTTATTCTCACGCCCGAGCTTGGTCACAGAGAGGCCCCCTGTCACACCCCCAAAATCCATACGCGGAGTACCACCGCTTGGAGGCGTGACATGACCAGGATCAAGCCACCAATCATATTGAACATAAGTATGTATATCAAAAGTCATTCATCAATACGATAGGTGTTTACAAAACCAAATATAAACAAGTGTGTAGCGGAAGCATTAATGTAGAACCCAACATAAGTTTAAGTACAAAATGTTATAATGTTTAACAACACATTCACGATCCATGTCCACAACGACTGTGCCTCCCGTGCAAGCTCCAAAAGTACCTATGGTCCTGCAAGGCATGTAACAGAGAGTCAACAACTAGTTGAGCGAGTTCACAGTTGGTTATTTAGTTATTATGTTCATTACGTAAAACGTATGTTCGATTAGTAATCATGTATCGTATGTAATAGCATCGCGGCCCTCAAGGCATGTTTGCGAAGTTTAGTGGGGGTTTCCCATGTTTTCTAGACTAGTTATATTTGTATCGCGGCCCTCCAGGCATGTTTGCGAAGATTAAAGTATAGTTCGCGGCCATTCCAGGCATGTTTGCGAAGATTGTTCTAGTATCGCGGCCGATCCTGGCATGTTTGCGAAGAGAAGTATATGTATCACTAGTCTAGTAGTATCTACCATTGACCTTCATCTCCCGAGGCCAATGGTATGAAATTCCGATAACTCTTAAGCATAAATAAGCAGTTAATCAACCCATTCCCAACCCCGGGAATCCCATGCCTTGGTAGAAGTGTGAACTCACCTTGTTTGCTCGGTATGCTAAGTTAAGTGCTCACAATTAATCAGTCAAGTCCTATAGTGCACGTATATTGAATCAGTTCACAGTGTTTGTAAAGTTTCACATGGAACTAGTGTCACAGTAATATCACAAAGTGTTTGACAGTTCATATCATGCAACACATAAAAGATAATTGCATCTATACATGTAACAGAGTTGGCATCTTGCAAATCTAGTAAATTAACTGAGTGAATAAAGTTAACAGATTTCAGGAAATAATAGAATTAATCCACATCATTTGAAATAATAAACAAACAGAGTAAGTTAGTTAACCCAGTTAACAACTTAACAGAATTGTCATTTAACAGAGTTACTCAAACAATGAAGTTATCAACTTACATAATTAACAAAGTTAAATAAACTAACTGAGTTATTCAAGTGATTAGTTTAATTGAATAACATATTTAATTACATAAATTATTAACAGTAAATAAGTTGCCAAACACACACTAGTGCCGAAAACACATAATGCCGAAAACACTTCTGGCCGAAAACACTTCTGTTGCCGAAAACCAAACATATGGGCCGAAATCCAAGTTTGGGCCGAAAACCCCCATTAGCCGAAATCACCTATGGCCGAAAACCAAATAGTGCCGAAAACCCTTACTGGGCCGAAAACCCTTTGGGCTGAACCGTTTGGGCCGAAATCACTTTAAGTGATTTCGTCCAGTTTATAAGGTGGGGGTGTTTTCGTTACTGTTCATCATCATCAACATTCCTTACTGTAACATATTAAAAACCCAGAAACTCTATAAACTCATAACAGATACATGATTAAACATTTACAAATCATCCAATCAATCATTAATATGAAACAAATACTCTACCAAAACTTTGTGAGATCAAGAACATAAATAAATCAGTTTATCAATCATAAAATATACCCACTGTTGATCAAAACTTCAAATATGCACATAGTTCATGTATGATAATTATCTAACAAGTACACAATGATCAATCACATAATCACCTATATAAATGTATAAAAACATAATGATTAAACAACCAAAATCATACGATATGCAACAAGAAACAACTTGAATATGAAGATCACTAACCAAGGATTTTAAACAGAGGTTTTGCTTCAAGATGTGTTCTCTGTTGTTGGGTTTTCAGATGTAGAGAGAGAACAAAGTGATAAGGTATGGTTTGGTAATTGTGAGGCTTCTCTGAGAAGATTGGTTTATAAAATGATTATACAAAATATCTAAATACTGGGCCATGGGCCAAGCCCATTTCTGATTTCGCCAAACCTTCTGGACGAAAACACTAAAAGTGTTTTCACCACTTGGGTGTTTTCATGAGTATTAGATTTCAGTAAGTTCCAACTTTAATTTAACATGTAATTAATACAAACCTTAATAACACACAATCACACATAATAAATATTATGGATTTCCAAGTACAAAAATATTAATTGAAATACGATATAACGTATTACAAAGGTAAGCGTTGTGAAACAACGAGTCGTATTAACAAACAACTAAATAAATTTTTTTTTTTAACGTGCACTAAATGCGAAGATAAAATCTTGGAAACTCGAGTTGTCACACCCCCCTCCCTGTGACGAGGCTGGTGTGTTTCTTTCCTTGTGATCTTGCAGGTTCTAGCCAAGGTCATCTGAAGTCCAACTCTTACCAGCTTGCACCGACTGGTTTTTGAGTCTTCAGTGGCGCCATCCCCTTGAATTCACACAATCCACTTCGTTGATTCTTTTCATTCGAAATTATGGAATCCACAACAGCTGTCTCCACAAGTACTTTCCCGACTTATAGCGATATTTGGGAAGGAAGAGTTGCACCTGTAACAGCTGTTTCCACGACAGTTGCCACCTCGGCGGTCTTAGCAGGATCAGCAACAATACCTCCACTTGCAAGTTCTGTAATCGCGAGCTCTGTCACCACGGTCTCAGTTACTGCTCCAGTCTCCACGCCGTTGCCTAGTTTCGATAACGCTTTCCTTCTACGGAATGCTGACCTAATACGGCAACTCCAGCAGCAGCGAGAGGAAATGTTGCAGAGTCTCCGCACGAACTTGTTCAGCAGTGCTTATCCAGGGGCTAATCCCATCTCCGTCGGAGCTTTCACCTCTGGATCTATGGTAAGTTCTGTAATCTCCACTCCCATAATACGTGTTTCACAAATTTCCACCCTCACGAACGCTCCAGTGAATAACGGTCTTTATGACCTGTTTCGCCAGGGATCTATGGGTCTAAACCCTCAGGATCATGAGTTAATCATGCCATACCATCCTACGTCCATGACTTCTCAGTCAAAATTCACGTTAAGGATTGCCAATGCACCGTTCCCAGCAAAATTGAAGATGCCCAAAACGTTAAAATTTTACGATGGAACGTCCGACCCGGACGATCATATGTTTGCTTTTGCCGGAGCAACCAAGGTCGAACAATGGCCCATGCCAGCATGGTGCCATATGTTCGCTCAGACTCTCACCGGGTCAGCATGGGTATGGTTCGATGGGTTACCAGAAGGATCAATTGATCACTTCGAAGATTTCCGGCGTATGTTTTTGCAAAATTTATGTCAGCAGCGACGCTGCAAGAAAGACATTACCGAAGTCCATCACATAAAACGCCACGACGGAGAATCCGTAGAAGATTTCATTGATCGTTTCAATCGAGAAAGCATGCAGATAAGTGGGGCAGTTGATCAACTTCGCGTTTCTGGGTTCTGTCACGGAGTTCGAAACAATCAGCTCGTAGAGAAACTCCATTAAGATCTCCCAAAAACCATGGACGTACTTATGGAGCGAGCGCGAGCCTTTGTTCGGGGAAAAAGCGCCTGTGGACAACCGAACCGAACGAACAAACAACAAAGAATGCGAAGGCTCGAACCGCATCATGGAGACGGAACGTGTCACCACCAAAGGATAGAAGCAGCAATTGGAATCGAAGTCGTGGGACGTACCAAAAGTCAGATCAAAACAGTTTCCGAACCGGTAACGTACGTTTCAATACTTTCTCCGAATTAACTAAGTCACCGAGCGAGATCCTTAGTACGGAAACCACCCGGTTTCCTATACCGTCGAAGCAGCGGCCTACATCAGATAAGCATTCAAAAAGTATTGCGAGTATCATCGGGACAAGGGGCATACGACCGACGAATGTTGGGCACTAAAACAAGAAATTGAGAAAGTTGTATGATCCGGAAAACTCTCCCATCTCGTGAAGGAAGTAAAAGATGGCAAAAAATCAGCAACCGCACTTGACAATCCAAAAACCGAGGCCGGAATCAATATGATTCGGTCCACCGCATCAAGGGGGTAAAACGGTCGAACCAGCACATGGCGGCTTGGATGCATCAACCTACATACTTTCCCCCGATCGATCCAGAATATGCTCGAGACGGACCGATCACAATATCGGCCGTGATCGCAGGACATTTGGTCCGACGAATATACGTCGATGGAGGAAGTGCCTTTGATATAATGTATTTACAGTGTTTTCAACAGCTAGCCCCACAAACAAGAAAGAGATTAATCGAGGTGTCTACCCCGTTAATAAGTTTTTCGGGAGAGGTGGTTCGTCCGATAGGGCAAATTACCCTTCCGACCACGTTTAAAGATAATGACAGAAGCAGAACTGTTCAACTAACCTTTCTGGTTATCGGTACTCATTCGTCACACAACGTAATACTCGGACGACCCGGGTTACGAGCTCTCGGAGCTATTAGTTCAACAATACATGGTGCCATAAAATTCCCCACCGAGGCAGGGGTCGCCACTATCCTTTCGGAGTCAAATTCATTCGTCGCGGAGGTAAGGCACGCAGTAGAAACGAGTTCCAAAAAATCTGAAGTACCCACGGAACTCTGGGCGATTAATCCGGAGTTCCCAGAGCAACAAGTGGCCATCGGCGCTCAGCTCCCAAAACGAACAAAAAATCTCCTGTGGGAATTGTTGAGTAGCTCAATCGACGTTTTCGCATGGAAGCACTCCGATATGCAAGGAGTTCCCAGATCCATGGCACAACACCATTTGAACTTAAAAGAATCAATCACGCCGATAGCACAAAGGAAAAGGCACATGGCTCCAGATCGAGCCAAGGCAATTGCTAAAGACGTAAAGAGTCTCCTAGATGCTGGGATCATCCAAGAGGTCCGGTACCAAACTTAGGTGTCAAACCCAGTTATGGTACGGAAGAAGGACAACTCCTGGAGAATGTGTATCGATTTCACCGATTTAAATGACGCGTGCCCGAAAGATTGTTTTCCATTACCAGAAATTGACAAATAGATTGACTCCGTCTCCACGTTCAGGCTGAAATGCTTCCTAGACGCTTACAAAGGGTACCATCAGATACAAATGGCAGTCGAAGACGAGGACAAGACAGCCTTTGTTACTAATGAAGGAGTCTACTGCTTTACAAAGATGCCATTCGGCCTGAAAAACGCCGGTGCTACGTACCAGCGTTTGATGAACAAAGCCTTCAAGGACCAGATCGAACGAAATTTAGAAGTGTATGTCGACGATATCGTGATCAAGAGTCACGACGAAGCTGCCATGTTGAAAGATATACTCGAAACATTCACCCGACTCCGAAGCATCAATATGAAGTTAAACCCTAAAAAGTGTACGTATGGGGTAGAGGAAGGGAAGTTCTTGGGCGTCATGGTCGGATCACGAGGCTTACGAGCCAACCCTGATAAGATTGATGTTGTTCTTACCATGAAGCCTCCAACTTCAGTTAAAGAAATTCAGTCCTTAAACGGACGGCTGGTCGCTCTCCACCGTTTCTTGTCAAAAGCAGCAGACAGATCCCTCCCATTTATGGACGTACTTAGAAAAAGTTTCAGATCGGAATTTAAATGGACCGAAGAGGCTGCACAAGCTTTTGAAGAACTTAAAGTTTATCTGGGCACACTGCCAACTCTCACCGTACTAGAAGAAGACGAAGTGCTAACAGTGTACTTGGCCGCATCACGTGGCGCCATCAGTGCGGTTCTGGTCGCCCATCGAGTCGGAGCACAGATTCCAATTTATTACATGAGTCAAACGTTGAAGGATTATGAAACAAGGTATCCAAATTGGGAAAAGTTAGCTCTGGCATTGGTCCATGCTTCAAGAAGGTTTCGCCGATATTTTCAAGCCCATCCGATTGAGGTCCGAACAGATCAAAGAATCCAACACGTTCTCCGACGACCCGAAGTATCAGGTCGCATGGCAAAATGGGCGATCGAGCTAGGTGCTTTCAACATCACCTTCAAAACCAAGGTTCCACTAAAAGGGCAGGTGCTAGCTGATTTCCTAGTCGAAATGCCGGAGGACAAGGAAGTGGAAGGAACGGAGCAAGCTCCGAACAAACCTTGGTCTTTGTATACGGATGGAGCTTCGAGTGCCGAGGGTGAAGGAGCTGGGTTAATACTCACTGACCCTGATGGCATAGATATGACATACGTACTCCGTTTAGAATTCAAGAACTCCAATAACGAAGCTGAATATGAGGCATTACTGGCTGGCTTGCGTTTAGCAGCCAAAGTCGGAGCAAAAAACGTTGTAGCCCATGTTGATTCATTACTCGTAGCAAATCAAGTAAACGGAGAGTATGAAGCAAGGGAAGCCAACATGATCGAATACTTAGAACAAGTAAAACAAGCGATGGCGTTGTTCGACTCATACAAAATCGAGCTCATTCCCCGCAGCAAAAACAAAAAGGTCGATGCCTTAAGCAAATTAGCATCTGTGTCATTCAGCCATCGTGCTAAAGAGGTATGGGTTGAAGTACTGACCGCACCTTCGATTGCCGCTCCCCAGGTCATGCAAGTGGAAGCTCCATCACAAACCTGGATGACTCCGATAATCAACTACTTGGTGCATGACGTCTTGCCGATTGATAAAGCGGAGGCCAGAAAAATCCAGATCAATTCACTTCAATACCAAATACAAGAAGGGGGATTGTACCGAAAAACCTTCCTTGGCCCTCTGTTAAAGTGTCTCGATCCGGAGCAAGCCAGTTACATCATTAGAGAAATACATTATGACATTTGCGGAATCCATGCCGGGCCGAAGATGAGCATAACAAAAGTAAAAAATGCAGGATATTATTGGCCCGGGATGCACGAGAGTGCAGTCAAAGAGCTCCAACAATGTGATGAATGTCAGAAGCACGTACCGATAAGCCTCCGAGCGAAGAACGAGATGATCCCAGTAACCGCCACATGGCCCTTTCAGAAATGGGGTGTTGATATAGTCGGACCTTTCCCACGATCGAGCGGAAGCGCTCAATATCTGCTGGTGGCGGTGGATTATTTCACCAAGTGGGTGGAAGCTCGACCATTCGCGGTTATCTCTGGCTATAATGTGACAAGATTCTTTTGGGAACAGATCGCGTGTCACTTCGGTCTTCCGCTATACATAGTGAGTGATAATGCAAAACAATTCGCGGAGAACCCGTTCAAGCGGTGGTGCGAGAGTCTGAAAATTAACCAAGTCTTCTCCTCGGTTGCTCATCCCCAGGGGAACGGACAGGTTGAGCAGATAAACCGACGAATCTTCGATGGGATAAAAAGAAGGCTTGGTTACGAAGGCAAAGGATGGGCAGACGAGTTGCCGAACGTATTATGGGCTCACCGAACCCTACACAAGACAAGTAATGAAGAAACACCGTTCAGTCTTACGTACGGGACTGAAGCTGTGATTCCCGCGGAGATCGGACTCCCAAATCAAAGGTGCAAAAACTGGGATGAAAATGAACAGGAGCTCCGATCCAATCTCGATTTATTGGAAGAAAGACGAAACATAGCTGCGATCAAAGAAGCACGATACAAAAAGAAGATCGAAAAGTACTACAATGCCCGTGCCAAACTCTATAAGTTCAAAGTTGGAGATTTTGTGCTCTGAAACAACGATGCAAGTCGCGTCGAAGCTCCTGGAAAGTTGACCCCAAAGTGGGAGGGATCGTATCGCATAAAAGAAGCTAGCGACAAAGGGTCCTACATGCTCGAGAAGATTGACGGAACCGCCGTCCTAAGAACATGGAACGGGGTTCATCTGAAGAAATGCTTCATGTAAACACCTGTCCACTACGGGCCGAAAGATCGCTATTTTTTATTTCCTTTTTCCATGTAAACGTCGGGAGGGTAATGGCCCGAACATATTTTCAATTTTCCTGTAAAACCGGGAGGGTCTGCCCCGGAACTATGATTATCGAATTATTAAATAAAGCGATCTGCATTTTTTACAAGTACAAACCATAGCATATCTATGTATAAGTTCGAACAATATAAAAATGTGCACGGACTGGCCTCGACCCATGCCTCGCGCCGATCGAGAAGGCTTAAATAGTTCTAAAAATAACAAAATCTATTAAGCAAAAGGATCGGACCAGATACGATCTGACCGCTAAAAACATAAAGGATTTAAGCAAGAAAGAACAAACTTACAAAAGTTCTTGCTACGATCCGGTCGCCTAGATGACCCAGCAAAGATTTGGCCAAGTAGCGAAAGTTTGGACGCAAACTAAAGCTAAAAAGCCAGGCATAAGTATTGTCACCAAAGATGTGATTCCATAGAAATTAAAGAAACATGTTCAGCAAAATCATAAATAGAAATTAGATTGTACGGTTACATGCCATAATAAAAGTAAAATATTGTACGATTGCAGTAACACATGAAAGGTTCTTCTTAATCCTCCTTGATAATAGGAAGTTCACTTTTTTGTTTTATGACGGACAGAAGTTCGTTCACCAATTCCGCAACCTTGTCGAGGACCGAGATATGAAAATCATCGAAAGCTTTGATCGCTGCATCAAGGGTATTTTTGGCCCCTTCATCATATCCAAAGACCTCTTCGACAGACCGAGCCGAGCCCTTGGCAGCTTGGAAACCCTGCTTAATCCCATTATTTACACCAACAACATTGACACTGTTCACCAGATCTGCGACCACTTTCTCTAACTCGGGGCTCTGGTGGACCAACTTCACGACCCAGGCCACTCCATCCGTCAAAAACCATTGTTTTGTCAGAAGAAGCTCCGATGAATGACTGTATAATTCGACCATCTCTTTGTCGTACCGGGTCAACATGTCTTTCATACCCGAAACAGCGTTCAGATGCGACTCCACGGCTCTATCACGTGCTCTTTCGAGTTCAACTTTATCTAAACAAATAAACAAAGGGCTTAAAAAGGAACCAAGAAAACAAAACAATGAAGGGCGTTTAAAGAACGTACCATTAATCAAACGATGATGATCAGCCAAAAGTTGATAATAGGAAGATTGCATCTCCTTCTGCTCCGCCTTGTTTCTCTATTCAACCTCAGACAATTTTTTCTCCAACTTTTCAAACTTCAATTTCAAATTCTCCAACTCACGGACAGCTTTATCTCGAGCCTCGTGGGCAGCCGCAGCCGAAGCTTGCGAAGATTTATTGACCTCTCTTGCCTCCGATACCTGCTCTTTCAACCGGTCCACTTGAGAGCGAAGAGATGAGATCTCTTGTTTAGTCTTCGATTGGATACTATCTTCACTCTTCAAAGAGGCAACTTCGTGTTTAAACCTACGACAATTCGACTCTGCCTCGACCCAACGCTTGTAGGTTTCAACCACCAGAGAGTTAGACTGAGCTTGATTCAGCATCAGAGCATTTCCAAGCTCCGGACCACTCATCTTCCTATGATACGCATGTTCAGCAGGAGTTCCGAGGTGAAATAGCGCCATCTTCGTAGATAAAGCATCCACGATCCTGTCCTTGTTCGCTAATGACCAGTCAGGGATGTATTTTTCCAAAGCATGAGCAGAATCTGCATCAACAGCCTCGCCCGAACCTAGCTCCCGGCATATAAAAACAGCCTCAGTTTCGTACCACAAGGAAGATGAAGAGGCGCTATCCCCACCATCGATCGGCTGAGGACTCGACCTTGAAATATTAGAGGCGACCCCGGTCGTAGGCTTACCCGAAGGAGAAGGATTGACTTTCTTGAAAACTTAAGCGTTGGGCATATCAATATGATCAATCAGCTTGGTAGCTCGCCCCCCCAAAGGATAAAGGGCTTGGAGGAAGTGTAACAAGACGATCCCTGGGGGTCTTGCCACCGTGAAGATGAGCATCTAGGTTCTCCAGTAAGCCTCCGGTGGTAGAAAACCCGGTGACTTGATCGACTTCATCTTCCTCCAACATAATTGTTTTAAAATCTAACTTCTTCTTCTTCTTCAGTTGCTTTGGATTCGGATCAGATTTGAGGAAGTAGTTTGTCCTCTTTTCAAGCTAACCTGAGGATGCGCCTCAGCACCATCCTCATCACCTTCATCTTCTTCTTCAGCATTCACTCCTTCGTCCTCAACAGAGAGGTGCTCCGAACCATAAAGAACAATCTTGGAACCGGACCCCTCCGCTTCGCTCGAACCCGTCCTCTTCCCTTTGTCACCACCAACCACTGATGTCGCCTGAACCGAAGCCAAATTCACCGTCCGTATCGAGGGGAGCCGAGCCCGAACCCCCTTAGCCAGCCGAACCTACTTGATCAACCGGGACAGTCGGCTCTCTAATTGGATAAAGGTTCTCTTGCACAACATTAAGATACGATGGATCGCCTTTCGGTGTCTTCGTGGCTCGAACATCAAGTTCGGTAGAATCAAAAGATTTCAACCTCAGGGCATCTTTCAAACTCATAACTGCAGAAAACAAATAAACAATAATATCCATAGTTCCACATGAACGAAGCATACAGTATGCAATAAAATAATAATAAATAGTACGAGAAACACTATATCTAGTTAAAAACGTAACTAACCCTCTCCGTTCCATTTAAGGGTAGGTTACCATTCCGGTTCGGACCAGATCGTGCGTATCCGTCCCATGACTAGAATGTGTTCCGGATATTTTTGAACACGCCCGGCCTCCCTGATCAAAGACGCATATAAATTTTTATCAAATGTGAAGTCTTCAGGAAGAGGATCTGGAAGGCGTGACTTTTTTAGTCTCCACGTCATCTCGGGCGGAACGCACCGGTCATCTACCAGGAAGAAACGGTCCTTCCAATCTTTCAAACTGGAGGTAATCCACGTATAACAACAGGCATTTTTCTTCCTAACTTCAAAGGTATACCAGCTACCGGACCGATTCAGCTTATAGAAAGCCCAGAACACATTCAAATCCGGGCCATAATCCAAACCACGACAGGCTAGCTCAAAATAACACACTTTGGCAAGGCCAAAAGGGTTCATTTAAGAGAGATGAACCTCATGAAACAGAAGGACCTCGATCAAGAACTTCGTCAAAGGAAGACGATAGTTGCAATTATCGAACATCCTGGTGTAAACACCTATCTTTCCTTGAACGAACGGATATATGGTCGTATCCTTCGTAGGAAGAACAGGGTTTAAAGAAGCAGGAATGGTGTATTGCTCCACATACCATTTCAGGCCGTTCTTATTTAGAATATTAAAGCAACCGGACAAATTACTCTTATTCGCCATGGTAAAAAGAAGACACTAACCTGATGGATAAACAATGTTTCACCTCAAAGAAAAAGAAGAGGAAGAAGATGAAGTAAAAAAGTAAAAATGAAAAGCTATTTTCTCCTTTTTATATAACCTCCACCGCCTCAAAGATGACCAATCAAGTGTTGACACGTCAGGGTGGGTGACGCATATCAAAAGTCACATCGATTAGGGTAAAAATAGGGTAACCGACGGTCACCAAAACAAAAAATCACCGCCAAAATTCAAAATTCAAAAATCAGCGAAACCTACGACAAATAAAGACCCCGAATCACCAAAACTTCGCCATTTAGTTCGAATCTTTTGCTGAACAAACGCTACGAACTAGGGGGACTTGATGAGGATACGTCCTTGGTCGGACCGAATGCCTGACGAACACAAAACTGAACCGAAAGCTCAAAGGATCGGTCCTACCTAATGCCATAGACGGAGCGACCCAACACACTGATCCATCGTAACTAACTGGGACCCACGACTTTAACTACCATGACAACGACTGGTCCGACCCTAACTAACTCGCCACGTCAGCATCCCCCAAAAGTATAAATACCCCGCCAAGACTCCTCACCAAGGGTAATCGCTACTTTCTCTCTCTAAACTCTCCTATCTCTCTCTCACTGACTTATTTCTCCTCACAAATACTTATTCTCACGCCCGAGCTTGGTCACAGAGAGGCCCCCCTCCCTGTGACGAGGCTAACGGTGTGTTTCTTTCCTTGTGATCTTGCAGGTTCTAGCCAAGGTCATCTGAAGTCCAACTCTTACCAGCTCGCAATGAGTGGTTTTTGAGTCTTCATGAAGACAAGGGTGTAAAAGGAAACAACGATAATAAGGGAGGGTTTGTTATTGAGGGGACTAAGACCGGAGGGTATGGGGAGGTTCATCCCCATGAGGATGGGCCGTCACGTAGGACGTCACATCACTATTCTTCATGGGATGGCTTCCTTGTAATATGAAGGGGGTGGACGATGGGCCTACCCCACATGATTTAATTTTTTTATTTGTTTAACTTTTATTGTTTAATTTTTATTGTTTAACTTTATAAAAACAATTCAAAATTTAAATAAAAATAAGACATAAAAGAAGATAATAAAATCCTTTACATAACATAAATAAAAATTACATAACCTAAAAAAATTACACTACCTAAAATTTATAAAAAAAACTAGATTTAAAAATTTATAAAAATTACACTACTCGCTATCGTCTTCGTCACCATCCCTGCCGTTTGCGTTGTTCTATATATGTTCTACCAAATCGGCTTGAAGGTTTGCATGCATAAAATCGTTGGTTAACGAGAACGAGTTTAAATCCTGTTGCGCCGGATCTACCGGGACAGTATTCCTGATAGATGCATTCTCATTATACTCACAAATCGCCCGACTTTCGTCTTCAATAATCATGTTATGGAGCAAAATGCAAGCGTACATACAAAGGCGCAACCTCTTCGGTGTGAACGCACGTGCCGGTTGTTCAACGATGGCCCATTTTTTTTGTAGAACACCAAAACAACGTTCGATGTCTTTTCTTGCCGCTTGGCGATTTTTTTCCTTTTTTCGTCCTCGGGATATGCAATAGTCTTGACAATTGTAGAGTAAGACGGATATATTCCGTCAGCAAGATAATACCCGCGTCTATACTCAACCCCAGAAACTGAAAAACTGGTGTCCGGACCGGTTCCATTTACGACGTCGCTGAAGATCGCCGATTGGTATAGCACGTTGAGGTCGTTAAGTGAACCGGGAAGACCAAAGAAAGCATGCCAGATCCACAAATCTTGAGATGCCACGGCCTCAAGTATTAAGGTTGGATGGCCGTGATCACCTCGTGTATATTGGCCTCGCCACGCATTCGGGCAGTTCTGCCACGCCCAATGCATACAATCAATGCTACCGAGCATTCCCGGAAACCCGTGTCGTGATTCATGAGCTTGGTACAATTGTTGAACATCATACGCGTTTGGTTTCCGCAAATATTTTTTGTTATATAGTTTCACCACATTTTTGCAAAACCGATACAAACATTCCCGCGTAGTTCTTGCCGACATCTGTAAGTACTCGTCCAAAGCGTCGGCCACTGTCCCGTACGCCAGTTGGCGAATGGCTGCAGTACACTTTTGTAACGTGGTGAACCCTTCATAACCACGAGCATCGTATCGTTGCGTGAAAAACGGGTCTTGCCCAGCCAAATCATCAGCAATGCATGTGAATAACCGGTGACTCATTCGGAACTTGCGTCTGAAAATCTCGGCATTGTAAAGGGGTGCATCCGAAAAATAATCGTTCACCAATTTCTCGTGCGTTCCTGTCGTAAAAAAATATAAATATGAGGAAATAAAGAATAAGGATAATAAAATTTATTAATGATAAACCTTGGCGGTCTCTGTTAATCCGTTGTCGCCTGGTAAAGCTTTCAGACGAGACGGCTTCCTCTTCCTCCTCCATATTGTGGGTGAAAAGATATTTTTCTATAAAAGAATGGTATAAAAATGAGAGTGTTTTGGGTTGAAAGTGGGAAGAAAATGGTGAAAGAATGGTATAAAATGGTATTTTTATAGAAAAGGGGGGTTTTTTTATTTAATAAACTAGCCGTTATTAACGGCTATATTTTGAAAATGAGGCCCGTCACATGCGTCTTCTGGGCGACGGAGAAGCCGGGACAAAGCTAAGGGGGGCAGTGTGGGGGTGCGGCGCCGGGCCTCGCCGGGCCAAAGCCGGCCCCCATACCCTACAGTCTAAGACTATCCACTATCACAACCTAACCCAACCTATTTTTTTTTATTAAAATACTAATTTCTCTCTCATCTACCTACACAACCCAACTCAATTCAAATTTTCACTCGCATTCACAACCCAACTAAACTAATATATTATTAAATAAAGAGTTAATTGCCAAAATTGTCCCTGAGGTTTGGGTAGGCTTGCCATTTTCGTCCAAAATGACACCTTTGTACCAAATTGCCCCCAACGTTTATAACTTTTTGCCATTTTCATCCAAACCACTAACTTAGTTTATTTTTTTCTATTAAGTTGAGGATATTTGGATGAAACTAACAAATATAAAACCACAAGGACGATTTTGGCAATTTACTCAAACTCTTTTAAATTTCTTTTATTTAATTAATTTTGTTACATATATAATAAAAAAGAATATACATGCAATTTTATATATGAAAAAATAATAGTTTGTCACATAATTTTTATAAATTTACATCCAACCACTAACTAAGTTAAATTTTCTATTAAGGCGAAGGATGTTTATAAATTAAGACAAAAAATAATTTCTAATTTTTATATAGATCAGTTTTATAAAAATAAAATCTACTTAAACCTCTAAATTTTATAAAACTAAAATGCTGGTGACCTTATTGAAAAAAGTCAAATAAAAAATCTTATCATATGTACCAAGTTTGTAATTCATCTTATACTCTTTTAAATTCGCTCATAAGGAAAATCAGAAGCCAGTCCCCCCCCCTATCAAACAACGTATCGTTACCAAACCTTAAAATTACCCACCAAATTGTAATTATAATGCTATGAACTAAAAGTTTCTTTACTCAAGCCACTCAGAATAAGTATTAGTTAGTTACCCTCATAATCTTAATTAAATAAATATTTTATTTCTACCAACATATTTCCTAGGTGCTCAACACATTCAAAAAATATGTAACGTTATACAATTTTTTTCTATCTCTACAACTGATAAATACTAAAAGTTGTAATCGAATGTTATGTGTTGCACACCAGTGACGTTTTCTCTTTATAAAGCTGATTTATATAAAGAAGCTGTAAATTAATTTTTGTCTTAATTTATAAAATTTAAAACATCCTTCACATTAACAGAAAAAAATAAACTGGGTTAGTGATTTGGATGAAAAATTTATAAAAAATTATGTGACAAAACTATTAATTTTTTTTTTCTAAAAACTCCATGTATATTTTTTTTATTATATATGTAACAAAAATAATTAAATAAAAAAATTAAAAAGGGTTTGAGTAAATTGCCAAATCGTCCCTGTGGTTTTATATTTGCCAGTTTCATCCAAATATCATCAACTTAACAGAAAAAATAAACTAAGTTAGTGGTTTGGATGAAAATGACAAAAAGTTACAAACGTTGGGGGCAATTAGGTACAAAAGTGTCATTTTGGACGAAAATGGCAAACGTGCCCAAACCTCAGGGATGATTTTGGCAATTAACTCTTAAATAAATATGATTTATTGAGGGAATTATTAGTTAAGAAAAACATTTTAAAAAGAAATATAAAAATAGTGCACCGATTAAATTTGGACATGTGGTATGATGTTGGGTTGTAACCTAGGTTGGCATGGCAACCACGTTGTGGACTTTTTCTATTAAAGAATTGTTTTTTTTTCATTTTTATTAAATTCAGATGGCAACCAACCCAAAGAAATGGTTGCCATAGTGGGTAGTCTAAGTAAACCGAGGGAAACAACTTGTATCCCGCTTGACCATTAGTCACTACCGGTCAACTTAAACGATGTTAAGCGGAAGGGTGTAACATTGATCCAATTAAACATACCCTGAGTGTAAGGTAACACAAAATGCAAAATCGGTGTAACATTGTTAGCGCCACCAATCGCGAGGGTATAATATTGCAGTTTACATTAAAAAACTTGACTAGTTATTATTTTTACATTTCACATAACGTAATTACAAACAACAACAACCATACCTAGTAAATCCCAAAAATAGTAAAACTATTTGTAGGGTCTAGGGAGGGTAAGATGTAGGCAAACCTTACCCCCATCCCTAAGGATAGAAAGGCTACTTCCAAAGAGACCCCCAGCTCGAAACAGACAACCAAGCAACAAACAAAACTAAATAAATAGGTAATACAAAAAGAGTGATGAAAAAGTAACATAGCAAAAACATGAAAATGTATAATATGTCAAGTCCACCTGAAGTGTATGAACATACAAAAGGGTTGATGAAATAGTAACATAGTAAAAACAGGAACATGGATAATCTGACATACAACATATAGACATGCCAAGTAACAATCACATGCCAAGTCCACCTAAAATGTACAAACATCTAAATGCTAAGGCAAAACTGTATCTTCCACTAAAAGTCATTAATCTTAATCATACGCTTCCATGACCTTCTAGCAAATCATGTCTAATTCGTTCGTCCCAAATCATTTTTGGTTGTCCGCTACTCCTCATCCCCTCGACAGTGATGGTTTCCACTATTCTAACAGGCGTTGTCGTCTGCCTCATCCTCACATGCCCAAACCATCTCAGTATCTCATCCATTATCTTATCTGAAATACTAGCCACTCCTAACATATCCCTTAATACCTCATTTTTATCCGGTCTAACCTTGTGTGGCCACATATCCGCCTCATCATCCTCATTTCAGCTACCTCCATTTTACGTGCTTTTGTCTTCTTGATGGCCCAACACTCTGTCCCATACAACATAGCAGGTCTAACTGCGATCTTATAAAATTTCCCCTTTAATTTTGTAACAACCCTCAAAAATATTCTCGATAATAACCATAATCAAAACCAGAAGTGCGCGTGACCAAACTTATATACCCAACTTAGCGGTTAAGAAAACTTGACGGTTGATGAACCAACCCGCACAAAAGTAACCTTATTAGACTGATAATTAAAAACCAAACATTTTGGGATCAAGACCCAAGCATATGCGATAAGTATCAGCACAGAAATCGGGGAAACACATGATTGGAAAAAAAATTAGCACGCATGTATGCGGCTTCTCTACGCTAGCCCAAAACTAAATTAACAAATCTTGCAACCCAAGACATGTGTGTGTATATATATATATACTAGATTATCACCTTGGATTACTTTCCGGGCTTAAGAAAGTTAGTTATAGTAATTATTATTTATGATTAATAAAGACTTAAAATCATACCAAATGAGTGGCATATTAAATGTCTTCGCTATAAGAATAGTTACAAACTTTCATATACTTAATCATGGCTTGTGGACGTGTAAACAGACTTATAAAGTTATTGATTGCTTATGATTCGTGTTTATAAATTACATTGTATTAAAAATATAATAATTAATAAAAAAATTATACAATATTCTTAAAATTTCATGGTCGGTAGCTGTTACATCAAAACCACCGACCGAAACCAATTATATACTAAAGGTTCTAAATACAACAATTAGAATGGTCCGGTGGGTGGTTGGGTTGAATGTCTTTGAAACCCAAAGTACTCTCGAACTCTCCTTCAATTTTTGTTTCCATTTCTCTTTGTTTTTATGTCTTTCACCTTTTCTTTTCAATTTGTTTTTTTTCACTGCTTTTAGTTTTTTTTAATATATTTCATTAGCTATTATATAATTACCAAACATATAAATAAGGAACTTTTATATTTTTACATACTGGTTGAAAGTGAGTTGGTCTATGTTTTAACGTTAATTATCATATACTATTAAAAAACAAACCTTATGAATAGTGTTTACCATTGCCACATGACTGGTCTTTGTTGGTTACTTTCATTTTTTCAATTCATCCGGTTGTGTTATCATATTCTATTCAAAACTGAGTTGGATTAAATAATAATATATTTTTAGTTTTCCAATATGTTGTCATGTTTACGACATAACTTTTTATTGATATTCGGCTATACCATTGTGATGTAAGAATCACCCCAAACTTTGCTATAATGTCAAAAGTAACAATCTAAATTTGTATGTATCACTTAGGCCCCTTCAAATTTCTAAAGTTTTAACTTTAGCCTAAAACTAATTTATTATGTTTTTTTTAGGTACATGATTCGACTTCGTTTATGCTTTAACGTCATTTATGTTTGGAAAAGAGTCAGGTCAATTATAAAATGTTTTATTGTTATGTACGTTTTGAGTTGGACTACTTTTTTACATAAATTTGTTTGTTTACAAATCGGGTCAAATATAATACATTTTCATTCGATGGTATAAATTTGAGTTACTATACAATTCGACGTAAATTAAGTTCGAAAACGAATAGGGTCGATTGTAGTCTATACTTTATCACGTCATGTACGACGTCACTGCACATGTTCATTTATGTACGTTTTGAGTTGGTTTATGTTTGGACGTAAATTTTGTTCGAAACAAGTCGGGTAAAATATAATACATTTTCATTTAACGGTATGAATTTGGACCACTCTACGTTTCAACGTAAATTTAGTTCGAGAACGAGTCGAGTTAATTGTAGCCTATAATTTATCACGTCACGTACGACGGCGTAGCAATGCACGAAGGGTAAAAAAAGTAGCTATATTATATATAGACAAAAGATCAAATACAAATACCCTTATTGTCACACCCTCATTTCCACTTGCGGAGTACTACCGCGAGGCGTGTGACCGATCAGGATCAAGCCACCAATTACATTGAACAATTATAATAATAAAACAGTTTTAACAAAACTAATACGATTAGTGACTAATAAACTCCAAGTCCAAAGTCTTAAGCTTAAAACAATGTTCAAAGATAACAGCGGAAGCACAAGTTAAACAGCTCAAATAAAAGTTTAAAGTTCAAAGTTATTATAGAAAGACCCAACACGGGTAACACGTCCACTACACTCCCAAGCTGCAAGCTCCCACTATCACTGAGTACCTGCAAAGCATGCAGTAGGGTATTGTTAGTATCGGAAGCTCTCATGATTGTGTTTGTTTTTGTAAATATAATAATCAATAGAAATGAACAGAGTTTAAGTGCAGCGGAAATGAACAACAAACTTTGTAAACACAATCAAGGAAGAAAATAGTTTTGATAAACACATGATTTGCATTAGTCGAAAGATTACAAAGTCAATCAAAAGATTACAAAGCATGGTTACAAACTAAGCTCCCCCTCAGCTTGATACCCCATGGTTGGATTGTACAAGATGAAAGGATTGAATTGAGGAGAAGAACTTACTCAAAACGAATCAAATGTAACAGTACAGAGTACTGCTCCATTTATAGACAGTCCAAACCGCTGAGGCATCTCAGCTGACGTCACCATGAAAGCGACGTCTAACAGCCTAACAACCTGTATCTACTGACCTTATACAAACACTGCTAAGCCTAACCACTGACTATACATAAAACAGATGATATGCTAAACTACTGCTCTTTCTATTCATCAGTGCTTTCCTCAAGGTTGATCAGTCCTTGATTGGGCAGTGCTTTGTCATCAGCAGTTTGTACCAGCAGTGCTTAGTTTCCAGCAGTGTTGACTTCTTTAGGGCTTTGTCAGTAGTTGAAGGAGCAGCAACAGTTATATGTGGACAGTGGATAGAGACCATCAGTTGTTATAAATCACTTTCAAGGGGAAAGCCTAATGTAAACTGCTGCTTATTGTGAATCCACCGTTGTGACCTGGTTTTGGCTTTCATTATCTGTTCCTCTGGTAGGGTTCAATCCCAACAGGTATCAACATAAAGTTGGCGAGTTCACGGGTTGTCCAGTTTTAATTCCATAAAACTTGTTTTTGTTGTTAAGTTACTCATTTATATCATGCCATGGGCAGCTACCCCATATGTAAGCTATTAATTGGTTGGACGCTGGGCATCTGAAGTTGTACCCTGTGCGGTACACTTCGTACATTCAATGTGCGACCCGCTGGGCCACATTGTACCTCATGTTGTTCATGTTGTACATGTAACTAGTGTGCGGCATCTTTATTTAGACAGTATCCATTCATGTATGTTATCTCAAATCAAATCAAAGGCACAGATTTCAAATGTCATTTCCTATGAATCCTAATACCATGTTACTAGAACATAATGCATTTAAACACTGATTTTTCTACCAAACTCATGAATCCTCAGTTCATGCTTTTATGGGATTCTCATCATATTTTGACAATCATTAGATAATCATAAATATTCATGCTCACACATCAATTAAACATTTCATCAAACATCATCATTCTCATTCCATATCACACACAAAGACCATAGTTCATCAATTATCCATTAGGACACATCAATCAAGAACAATGAAGCCCTAGTCCTTATCAACCTTTATGTTCTAACACCAATTGACTTCGGAAACATAACAACATATTTACACCTGACCCTTAACACACAAACCTAAACAACGTGAGCTTATTCAACATTCATCGTGTATAATCTGTAGTCAACCTAGTTCATCTATCATATTATCAATTCAAGCCTGCAACTTTACTATTTCCTGATCGCAGATTCATCACAAATCACACATATCATTGTGTACGGAAATAACATACTAACCAGTTAAGACCAGGGGGTAGAAAGAGTGTAAAATGGAATAAGGAATGAAGCTCTTGGTTGTTAACCACCGGCTAACGTCAAAATTAGGAGAAAAGAGAAGGTTTACATGTGTTTCCTTTAGGGTTTTTAGAGAGAGAAAGTAGAGAGGGGAAAGAATGTTTTTGGGAAAGAATGTTAAAAAACGCGGTGGCATTTTCGTAATTATTTACTCTTAGAGTAATTCTCAAAATTACTCTACAAATGATCTTGTAGGGTAATTTTGATCTTGCAGAGTAATTTTGTAAAATGTTCTTGTAGGGTAATTTTGATCTTACAAAGTAATTTTGTAGAGTATCATCATTACTCTACAAATGATCTTGTATGGTAATTTTGATCTTATAAGGTAATTTTGTAGAGTATCATGATTACTCTACCAATGATTTTGTAGAGTAATTTTGAATTGTATGCTGTTTGATAAACTTGCAGAATAATTTTTATACAATTGTAGAATAATTTTGATAACTAACATACAAGATCAAAATTACTCTACAAGATCATTTTTAGAGTAATTTTGATAATTACCCTACGAGCAAATAATTACGAAAATGGCACTACGTTTTTTGACTTTTTCATGACTTTCGTACATTTTGTATGATAAGGCAATTTGTACGTGAAGTTAACCAGTCTATACTTTCTATTAAAGGGCAAATGCCGCTGACATATGAAAAGCTGAGGTGGCAGTCATAGAGGTTGTCCAACAATGCCTTTCTTATGTCATTATTGCATCATAAATCTTAATTTATAATCATTTAAAATTCAAACCTTTGCCATCAAACCTCTGCCCGTATTCAAAATTCAATCTATACAAAATTCAAACCTCTGCCCATATTCAAAATTCAAAATTCTGGCTCCAGATTCAAAATTCAAACCATATACTTTTATAACATACATGATTCTGGCTCCAAATTCAAAATTCAAAATTCAATCCATCTCTCTCTCAAATCCAGAGCGCCTCCACATCCAAACGACGTCGTTGAAGACAAGAAGATGAAAATGAATATGCTTCACAGGTACAACTTAAATCTCTGCTAATAAATCCGAATGTTAATTGATGTTGTGAATTCGTTCCTTAGACCGAATCTCTAATAGATGAATGCGTACCGAAACGTGATATGTGAGGAAGCCAATCACGTACGTGGACGAGAACACGAGGATGTAATTATAATATGATTTCAATTGATACTATAACAATACAAGACCGTGAAATCAAACGAGTAGAGCTTCGCCTCAAAGTTGCTCAAAAGTCCTAAACAAACTAACACAAGACACCTATTTATAGAGTTGTAGGTTCGAACCAACACTAGCCTGGCTTCGTACGAAGCTACAAGCCTTCATTCGAAGGCACTACTAAGTATCATTCTGGCTTCGTTCGAACTGCTCCTTCGAACCAAGAATCACTTTCTCAATAGTCTTCAAGCTTTTCCTTGATCAGCACCAGTCTTGTCTCATTTGTTTAAGCTACGTTATGTGATTGACGCAAGCGATAGACATATGCACTCACAGACTCCCCCTTGGATATTGCTGCAGTCAATCTCGTAACTTTTGTCTCTCTCTGAGTCTTTTAGAAATGTTGACATAATAAGCAACACAGACTCCCAATCACTAACTCTGATCCCCCTTTCGTTCTGCGCAGGCTCCCCCTTGCTTTAAGCTTCCGTGCTTTCGGCTACTAGGATCGACACCTGGCTCTACAAGCTTCCCCAGAAACGTTATTTGGCTCTCTGTTTGTAAGCTTGTCTTCAGGCTCCCCATTAAGTTCTGCTCTCAAGATCGTAGTCTGGAACTCTTATTTGCAAAACTCTCAAACCATTTATAAGATATTTGACTATCTAAGGATCGAAAACCTAGCTCTAATCATATTACAATGAATAAGCTGGAGCATTTCAAATGTGTGACAGCACAGGACATCGTTTGTTCACAAAAATAGTGAAAATATTTTAGATTATTATAGCTCGATGACCTGGCTCATATACCCACATAATCAGAATAAGTAACCTGTTAAAATCTCCCAAGATCGATTGTCTAGCCCTTAGACACAACTGAGTTTGACAGTTTTTAAATTTTATCAGCAAATATGACCTATCATTCTCCCCCTATCAATCAGCTATATTATTTTGACAGTTTTTAGATCAATACCGAAACCTGACTCTATGCATCAAATATAACAATTTAAGAATCCAACCTCACAAATATCATCCAAGTCCAACTTAATGACCTTGAAGATTTCACAAACTATTTTTTATTTTTCGATTTAAAAACCTCAAGTTTCAAATTAATGAACTTGTTTTATTTTCAGAAACATGTTCAACATACTTAGATTTTGAAACTCGGCCTTCAGACATCGGTTGTCGAAAATAAAGTAGAAACAAAATCTTTTTGTATTTTTGTGAATTATAAAGCAATAAACAAATATTTACAGATAATGTTTTTGTTTGAGCTCGTGTCAGAGGATCATATCAGATTATGACAAATACTAGCACCGTTGAGCTATAAATACTTTAAGTTCTAAACGATTCACTTAGATTGTCAGTATACTGACCCACTTATTTTTTCACACAAAGTTCAACTGATTCGAGATAAGAGATTAGTGTTTTAAGAACTTAAACTTATTCGCGTGTCCCACCTCAGAATATACTTCTGTATCAAAATTCCCTAGATTAAGTCTTACAGGTGAATATACCATAATGATATATGTTCTCTGGGTTAGTGCGAGACCTTGAGAGCTCAGGTATGAACTACCGTTCAGTTAAAGAGATGAAGGCTCGACTTGAGGTGTGTCCCACTTAGGGATCTTCTTTACAACTGCACTTGATTCGTATCTTTCGATATTTTCTCAATTTTTATGCAGAGGGTAAGCTTTAAGCGCTCAAAGTATTATACGAAGTCTAGGTCATTGCTTTCGCAATATCAGAAGACCAAGTATAATACCCTAGATATCAAACAGTATAAAAACCTAGTATCTCAGAATCAGGCAATCTCTTAAACAAGATTTCGGGGGTTACCCATATATCCGAGAGATGTTCCCCACGAGATAAGCAAGTATTGATATTTAGGTTTATATCTCGAAAACAATCGACTAAATGTGTAAAAACCTACTGGTATATCATTAGTGAGACCGTTTATCACAGTTTAACTTTCCATTTCTTTAGCGTACTGTGATCGTCTACTGATGTACTATCATTCCTCTTTTTACACAAAAACTCTTTTGAATTTTCTATTATTTTTGGCTTTTTTCAAATTTTCAAATGTTTTTGTATTTTCGGAAAATTTTTACTCCCCCTAAAATCCAAAACATTTTTTAAAATTTTACAACTCGTTGTATATAGCTTTATCTCGCCATCCATTTTCTGCATCTCATACTCTGTTTTGTAGAAAATATAACATGTAAAGCATAAAGTACCCCCATGATTTACAACAAATTGATTTTTAACAATGTTAAAACCATTTTCAATTGTGAAATAATCATGTTTGTTCAGCCGTGAAGGTTTCAGCATATTCAATAAACCTATTTTAAAAAAAAATTGATTTTCGACAAAAAAATTTAAAAAAGAACAAACATATTTTTTTTCATTTTTCAATTTTTTGACAGAATAAAAAAATATTTTTGGTTTTTAAAGTTTTCTATTTTTAGGGTTTTAAGAAATATGGTTTATTTATTTACAGAAATGAACAAACTCCTTGTTTCAGTTAAGGGTCCGCCAGCCTCCTCCCATGCCAGGCTGCTCCTCTCCTTGATTTGACAATCAACTTCTATCTGGAGCACCTGTACATTCACTAAATTCAATCACTTGAACAAAGCAACCCAAGCCTGTTTTGACTCAGGTAGTTGAATGTTTATTTTTCCAAGTAGAACTGGATAGTTCCTATCATTCTTCTCAAAAACATTTTCATTTTTATTATCACTCACAGAAGTCTGTTTCTTTTCCACCCAAAATTGACCTTTTGAAACTTTTCTTTGATAAAATCATGAATCATTTTGAATATTTTCATTTTGAACAACTTTTGGTTTCCAAAACTGGTTTGGTTTTGTTGCATCAACACTTGTTTTCCAACTTTGTGTTGTTCTAAATCTGGGTGTATTTGATTTTGGTTTCCAAGTTTGTTGTGATTCAAACTTGGTTGACTTCTACTTAGTAGCCTCAGTTTGCTATTTCTTTTGTTTAACATCTCCAGGTTTCAGATTCGGACATTTACGACTAACATGTCCAATTTGGTCACATTTAAAACATGTTTTCTTTGAAACATCTTTAACCTGTTGTTGTTGCTTTTTCTGAGCATATAACTCTTCATTAGACTGTCGCCTAAATTGGAGTTCTTTCTCTTCCTCGGAACTTGTTCCATTAACAAAGTTCTTCTTTTTCTGATAATTTAGCTTTTCAAATCGTTTCTGATTTTGTTTCTTCTTATAACCCAACCCAGCCTTCATGTTCTTCTTTTTATAACCAGGTTTGTTATAAAAAGTTTTCTTGCTCTTCCCAGCAAATTTTGAAATTTCAGATTTTTCAATTTCTACCAAATTAAACACTTTATCACTCTTTTCCGAAATCACATCCTGAATCGGGAATTCAATATCTGAGAATAATTTGTCCGATCCAATCATAGTATAAGCCAATCCTTTTGAATCATCATTCGTATTTTTCTCAGGTTTTGAATTTTTCAAATAACTTTTATGAAAACTTCCCTCATTTTCATCTTGTAACTCGGACTTATCAATTTTGGTAAAATCATCTTGTAAAACACTTTCAACGACCTTACCTACCACCTCTGAATCACTAGAATCGTCAGATTTAGAATAGGTTATATCAATATTATCTGGCAATTGATCAACCATGTTGATAGCTTTTTCCACCTTCTCGTCATCATAGAATGTGATTTTTTCCTCAAACGGTGGTGGAACCTGATGATATTCTGAGCCAATTCCTTTCTTGTTTTGTTCAGAATCTTTACCATTCGGTTTTAAATTGAAAATGCGCTCAAGAACATATGATGATGTGTGATAACTATGCAACTTTTTGTTATCTTGTTCTAAATCAGCTATTTTACGTTTAAGCACAACAACATCTTCAATATATGAATTTACAACTTGTTGCTTAATTTCATACTGCCGCTTAAGCGTGTCAGATGTTTCAGAACAATGTTTTAATCTTGATTGAACAAGTTTCATTTGACTTTTCACGTCTTCATATGACTCTTTTGTAATATGATATGCAAGTTTTATAGAATCATACTCTTTTTTCATTTCTTGAAATGCATTTTCTTTTTGCAAACACTCTACTGCCATTGCTGAACACTTTTCTTTCAAAATCTCATTTTCTTTTTCTAAAACTCTACATTTTTGTGTCAGCATTTCATCATTATCTTTTAAAATCTTTTCGTTTTCAAGCATTTCTTTGCTTTTATCTTTGGAAACTTTTTCGATTTTTGTAAATTCTATATCTCTTGTTCTGAATTTTTCGTCTTTTTCAGTACAAGCACTGCACGTTTCCATGCATTTCTTGCACTGTTCAGCAGTTTTATTTAAGACTTCAGAAGATTAAGTTGACATATTTACCTTACCAGTTGGCACCTTGGCTTTTTCTGCCGTATGCTTTTGTTCAGCTTCTTTCTCTTGTTGTTCCTCAGCACCAGCTTCATTAACATCAACCACTTCAACCGATCTTTCCAGCTTCCTATCAGCTTCTTCTTTCTTATTCAAATCCTCTTCATTTTGCTGTTCTTTAGTAACAACTTCTTCTGCTGGTTTCTGATTTTCTTCTCCAGCTACTTCTTCTTTTTCTTCTTCCACTTTCTTTTCTTCTTCTACCTTCTTCAATTCATCCACTAGATTTTCAGCATTCTTATTCATCCTCTATTCATCTCTCTATTTTAGACTTGCTGTCATGACATCTCTGATGATTTTATCCAGCTTTTTAACATACTCTTTATCTTTAGCAACATTTGAGTAATATTCACCAGATAGAGGGATTACTGCAAGAACGTCGTTATACACCACTTTGCTTGGATGAACAAGAGGTTCTCCTTTGCTGTTGATATAACATTCTCTCTTCTTATCCCATCTTCTATAATTCCTAGCCTCTTCATACTCTTTCTCCATTTCTTGAATTCTATAATCAACAATACATCTTTCTATGTATGTTTTTTCTTTCAGAATTTCTTCTTTTGTTCTTTCTTTCACCACAGCTACAAATGCACTCTCTTTCACTTCAGCCACTAAAGCAGTTTCATCATCATCAAGATAATCATTCCAATTAAACCCTTCATCCTCATGAGTAACTCTGTGTTTGGCATGATCGCGTATCACTAAAGTTTGTGATTTTTCTTTTGATGAATTTCCAGTGATCCGCTTAAGGCTTTCTCCAGAAGTATGCTCACCGGTTTTATGATAAATTGCCTTTTTGTAGTAGTCATCATGGAAAGGATTACCATGATCAGCTACTTCTCGGTTAACACACTCTCTCTTGAAGTGAGCCTTTTGTTTGCATCGAAAACATGTCACTTTAGACTTGTCGAAACCGAGCTTTGTGCTTAACAACCCTCCCAGATCCTGCTGCCTGTCATCTCCATGAACCTTTGAGCTCTACGAATGCCGCTAGCTAAACACCATCTAATATCAACGAGTTCCATCTCCTCTGGATCTATCTGGTCATAATCTTCATTTGTCAGCTTAGGATTTCCGATTCTCCCTGCTACCAGACTCTCGTATGATTACAGAATTGAAGCTAGAAAACTCATTTGTTATTTAGCTGAATTAATGCTCATTGCTGGAGAATTTTTCAGCTTTAAGGCAATGTTACAGAGAATCTCATCGGGTTCTTCTGAGTTTGAAGTTGTCGAAGATGAATGATACCCTGTATTATAGCTAGATAAGCTTTTCTGTGAATCTTTAGTTTTTTCAACACTAAAGGCTGTCTTTGGTGACTCATTGACTGACACCGAAGGTACACTGCCTCTGTAGTAAAGACCCACATTCTGCTGATACGAAGAGTTGCTCATTTTGCTTTGCTTTTGCAGCTCAAGCTCATGACTCTCTATCTTCTCTATCAAAGCATCAAGAGTAATTTCATCAAAACAAAGCATCATTTTTAAGAATAAACACAAATGTTTACCAATGATCAGCACGTGGTAAAGCTTCAATGATTTTATCAATAATTTCTTCACGGGTTTTTGTTATACCAAATCTATCAAGTTCAATTTTAAGGTGACAAAATCGTTCAATCATTTGTCTTACAGATTCACCTTTTATACCGTCAAACAAATCAAATTATTTTTTAAGTAATGATATTTTATTATTTTTGATTTGTTTCCCACCCTCAGCTTTAACCCGTAATGCTTCCCACACTGATTTTGATGACCCAACATGATTATGCAATGCAAAGATGTCATCTCTAATCGACTATTGGATTAACTCATTCATTGTTCATATGAAAAATTCTTTTTGTCTTCAACAGATAAGCTTTTAAGTGGAATCTCTTCATTTTTATCATCAAGTGGCCTACTATAACCGAATTCCATACGGAACCAACTCTCATGCGCATATGCTTTGGCCCAGTTAATAAATATTTCTTTCCACCAAGTATAATCCACAATACTATCAAGTTTAGGTGGTTTAGAGTTAATTCCGTAAAAGTTATCATGATTAATATTTTCAGTTATAGCTTTCGAGATGCTTTTTGGTGTAACAGTTGAAGTTTCGGAGGACTCTGAAGTATAAGCCTTGTAGAACATGTTGTAGAACTCCTTAGCCATGATCACTTACAAACAAAATCAAATCCTTGATTAAATCTGACAGTCAAACGCTAAAACCTTGCGTTCGTACGAAGGTGGAATACTGATTGGTTCGAAGCTGTAAAACTGCGTTCGTATGAGGGTGAGTTCATACGAAGATGTGATCGTACGAAGCTAGAACAAAATGACAAAACAGATATAATGGTGCATTCGTTCGAAGCTACGACCTGGCTTCGTTCGAAGTTACTCTGCGAGAACCGAGTTCATGATTTTCATCGTTTTTCACTAATTTGATCTTGATTTTGTTTCAATTTTGATCTGAAAAATTGTAGAGTTGTTCAAAAACAGTTTTCACACAACATACTCAAAAATCAGCCTTTTTTAACGGTTAAAACTTCGTGAATCTGAGTTTTAAGTTTCAAATGAAAAAGTAGAAGAAGTTTAGAAGAAGATATGATGATTTTGCTCTGATTCTCATGTAGAAACTTCAATCTTCGTGTTTCTGATCCTTGAAAACAGTCACCCGCTCTGATACCACTTGTGAATTCGTTCCCTGGACCGAATCTCTAAGAGATGAATGCGTACCGACACGTGATATGTGCGGAATCCAATCATGTACGTGGATGAGAACACGAGGATGTAATTATAATATGATTTCGATTGATACTATAACAGTACAAGACCGTGAAATCAAACGAGCAGAGCTTCGCCTCAAAGTTGCTCAAAAGTCCTAAACAAACTAACACAAGACACATATTTATATAGTTGCAGGTTCGAACCAACACTAGCCTGGCTTCGTACGAAGCTACAAGCCTTCATACGAAGGCACTACTGAGTATCATTCTGGCTTCATTCGAATTGCTCCTTCGAACCAAGAATCACTTTCTCAATAGTCTTCAAGCTTTTCCTTGATCAGCACCAGTCTTGTCTCATTTGTTTAAGCTACGTTATCTGATTGACGCAAGCGATAGACATATGCACTCACAGATGTAAAAGGGATGATGATGATAATTACATGCGTCCCAGCTGGATCGTTAATCACTATATAACCGGTAGGATACGACTGATCATGGCCGGAATAAGGTGGCCCGGGAGAGGATGGTTCAGCGATCGGAGTAACGGCTTGACAAATAGCGCATCTGATCGATTTGGCTCCTGGTGGAAGAATCAACGGTGTCCGGCAATTGGAGCAGTTGACCAGCATGTTCAAGAAAGACAAATCCTACAGCGGTTTTCGATTTCTAAACCTAATCTGATGGTATACACAAACATTCACATGGATCGCTCTTTAAAATCAGTTACTTGAGGGGCTACATTTGAGTTTTTGGAGAATAATGGTTTAAATCGAGATTCGTGATTGGCAACCTAGATCCGATCGGTTACTTGAGGCTATTGTGTTCTCTTTACATCGAAGTGTCTTGAGTTTTGCATGAACCCATTTTTTCAGATCTTTTATGTGATTTGGATATGTTCTTGCATAGTGCCTTCATGAAGTTTATTAATATATGTTTTTCAAAAACCACACTTGGGATTTCATGCTTTGAGGTTTTATAATACTCTAATTACCGAACTGATTTACTTCCTCTATCTCTAATTGTCCCTTATTATCAAAGGATTTCATGATTAATTGTTTGTTAGGATTCATGTTCCTAGGTTTATGTTTGGAATATGATATTGGAAATACTTTGGCTAAAAGTTAGGGACTTATTGTTATTCTTCTTGATGTAGTTTCTGCTCATTTATATGGTTTAATCATGTAAGTTTTTGTTGAGTTGTTGGATATTGGTTAACTTTAGGAACCATTTTTTGGGTTTGACAAGAATGCTCAATTACATGCTTAAATTTTTCAAGCTACTGGTTGTATCATCGACATTATAAACTTGGGTTGAGTTTAATAAAATAAAGCTCCTATTGTAGGCTTACCTCAAGTGATTGTTGAAGGGGAACCAATGGTCTGAGCATTGAATACCATTGAGTATCCTCCGTTATGGTTGCTTCCACATCGACTGAGGCCTGCACAGTGGTGATTGTTGATTGAAGCCGATGGCCCGCACATTGAATACCTGTTAAAAGCGATTGAAGATCGGCCCCATTACTTCCACTCCCCATCCCATCTATAGACGGTAATTCCCATTCAGTAGACGATATTTGCGTCTTCGATTGCATATTACCAGGTTCAATTATCCTTCTTCATTCTGCCACTCTTTTCGATAACTGGAGTACAAGCATTCTAAATTTGTTAATTGTGAAACAGGGCCACATGGCTGCTTAGTTTCAAACAACTACGATCAGAGTCTGTCTTTCTCAGCTACCAGTTCTGTACTCCTCTTTTGTTCTCTATATTATAAGTTTGGTACTTGATGAGGTTGTTGAACATTCATGAATTTGATGAGTTATTTTATCTAATATCTAAAATAACCCATATCCTTATAGTTTTATTTAAGAGACTAAGTGCGTGTAAAAAGAGAATGGTTAAAAAATGCTTTGGGTCAACTAAGGTGTTACAACCCGAACAAAATTACCCATTTGACCCATTTCCTAAACGGTTACAAGGCATACAAAGTGTACTTTTGTTGCACAAAACTTCTGAATGGTTATAGTTAAAAATAATTTGAATTATCTTTGAAATAATATTATTTTTTTGTAACAGTTGGATACAATATTTTAAAAATCTAAAAAGTTTCACTATACATGTTTCCTTTTTAAGGATCAAGATAGTAGACGAAATGAAAATATACGAGCAGATGTTACCGACATTGTATATGGAGAACTTTGTGCCATGAAACCAAGAAACTCTTGATTCTTGACTTCAAAACTGTACTTTAGATCACATCAAAAACATGTTATCAAAGTTGATTAATGATTCTAATTACCACTATGACACATAGAGATAACTCATTTTCTATGTTTAATTGCATTTTTTCACAGTCAGAGGTAGTTTAGTTATCCAATGAATCATCTTAATACTTCAAATAAAGGGGATCTATGTATAGTTCATAAAACCAATGCTGATCTAGCATGTTCAAGAAATGTTTGTTATCTTTCTCCTTTTCATGCCACTTTACCTTTTTTACTTTATAAAATGGTTTTCATGATCCTATTTTATTTTTTTTGGTTTACAAACAATTACTAAACATGAAATGTTCTCATCTAAGATTTTTGTCAGTCATGATCACATTAAAACTTAATATGGGATTACGCCAATAAAGGTTATATTAATGCCCTTAAACACCTTACAGATTTAAAAGAAGAAGGTTTGATTTTTATTACTTTCTTTATGTTCAATTAAATTCTTGAGAAGATTGATTTATTTCATCTTCTGGTTTGCAGGTAAGATCAAGACAATAGCTTTGACCAACTTTGATACCGAGAGGTTACAGATTATATTGGAAAATTGTATTCCAATTGTAAGCAATCAGGTAATAAATTAATTTAATACGATTTCATATCTATATATTGTTAAAAAATCCAAATATAAGCAGTCTTACTATGTGTTTGTTATTGTCATTAGGTTCAACATTCACTTGTAGACATGCGACCTCAACAAAGGATGGCGGAACTCTGCCAACTCACCGGAGTAAAACTTATAACGTAATGTTATCTTTTTACAAGGGAATTGTTATACTTAATATTGTAGAGCATAGGTTAATGTTCTGTTTGTGGTGCGGGTATGAACGGTAATGGGAGGATTATTACTATCCTTCATTGCTATTATGACAAACAACTTGGGAACTTTGTGCCCTTTAAATCAGTTATATTACATAATCTCAAACAGTCAAACTATGTGAATTGATTGAATTTTTTGATGCTAAAAGGGATAGTGCTTGAAAAGATACTTTATCGTACAAACGCAGGGTTGATCAGTTGCCGAAAAGGTTGATGCTAGATGCACTGAAGCAATCAATGAATACGTTGATTAAAGATAGTCTATCAAAACATTCTTATAAGTGGACGACGAATCTAAAGTTTTTGGGGAATGCTAAGCGGAAGTTTCAGCAGATTCAAGTGGTGTATTCTGGTAAGTGTTGGTTTAGTTTAACTCAGATGTTAGCAACAATATTTTGGGTTAAAACAAATGTTAGAAAATAAAACAGTGTTTGAAACCACTGTTTGGTTAACAGATGGATGAAAACAGGTGTTTGAAACCACTGTTGGGTTAAAACAGTGTTTGGTGGAAAAAACAATGGTTGAAACCACTGTTGGGTTTAAACGGTGGTTTGAAACCACTGTTGGGTTAAAACGCTGGTTTGGCTTTGGTCAAACAGTCTTTTAAACCACTAAAACAGTGGTTTACTCTTTTAAACAGAGTTTTTCTTTTTGGTCATTTTTGAACAATCCTTTTAATGATCTTAACATTTTGGAATTTTTAAAAACAACAAATTAAACAACATTTTTGAACAATCCTTGTAATGATTTCAAACACATTTTTGTTTTTCATTGTCTTTCAGCCACTAGACAAAACTGTTTTATGCATCTTTGAACTAACTGTAGGTTTTGTTGTACCTGCATGAGGAATGATTCAAAACATCCAAGAATTTGAACACATTTGAAGTGAAAGTACTTTTAGAATGGAACTGCATAATATAAAGCATAACTTTATATATTTTTTTCGAGATTTAATAAATGATTACATTCAAAAGGTAACTCTCAAATGTAGTTGTGTTGTACAAGCCTTTTAAAGTAAGTTTATTTCAGGTTCTTGGCTCTAAAACTTAATAAAGTCTGCTACTTCTGATCGCACGGTATCGGTTAAACAGAACCGAACGCTGAGTTATGCACGCATAACATGTGGGTTGCATTTATAGTCCAAAGATTCAAGGATGGTTAAACTTAACTAATTAACTAAAGTTAATATGTTTTCTTCCGTTGTAATTAACACTGTTTAAAACAGATATATAAAAGGTATGCTAAAGTAAATTTTAACTTTTTATATCTATGTTTGCAGTCCCTTTCGCATATTTGATGATCATTGGACTATGCTCCTGGGAGACGTGAGGATTGGTAAGTAAAAAATCTTGCTTTCTTTGTTGTCTTTCATAGTTAGTTCATCGGTTAAAAAAGTTGATGACTTGATAAGATATATATATATATATATATATAGTGGAGGGTTCAAATGAGAAGAATTTTTTTGTAAGAAGAAAAAAGAATTCAACCAATAAGAATACTTCATTTTACTTCATTTAATATTTGTATTTAATTTTAATATAAGGGTATATTGGTAAACTTACATGAATCATTAATTTGTATTCTTCCCCTTTAATAACTAGCTAAATTAAATTTGTAACTCCTTTTCAAAACATATACTTTTTCCAAATGAAAAAAAAAGAACTTAATTTAAAGTGTAGAATAAATTACTAGTTGTGTAGGATAAATTACGAGTTGTGTAGGATATAATTCGAGGTGTGTAGGATAAATTTCGATTGTGTAGGATAAAATTCTATAATGTGTAGGGTATATGTATGAAAATTTTGATATTTGTAGGTTTTGTAGATTATATGTAGGATAATTTATGATTAATTGACTAATTAATTAAAGAGGGAAAAATTAATGATATAAGTTATAAATGAAATGAAATGACATTTTACTAATATGCCCTTTCTTCTTTTTCTTCTCACATAAAATTTCTTCTCAAATGAACCTTCCCCTATATATATATATATATATATAGTGTAAAATACAATATCCCTTAACGTACATTACGTACAATATAGTGAAATCGCATGTTATAAAATAGCATGGATGAAATCGCATGTGATAATTTTGATGAAATCGCATGTTTGTTTTTTGTAACAATTTCGCATGTGATAATTTCGATGAAATCGCATGTTGTTTTTTGTAACAATTTCGCATGGGGTAATTTTGATGAAATCGCATGTTAAAAAAACCAACATGCGAAATTGTTACAAAAAACCAACATGCGATTTCAATGTGTGAGAAGATCTGACGGCTGAGATGATCGCGTACGTAATGTACAATAAGGGCATTTGTACGTTAACCTAATCCTATATGTATAGGAGAAGGATCATTTAAGAACCCCCTTTATTGCGAGAACCGCGAGAACCAACGTGAAGACAACCAAAAATACCTTAAAAAATCTAAAAAACACACAAATATTTTTTTTAATATTTTTTAGGAAAAAATCACTACTTTTCGTTATTAAAAAAAACAAGTTATTTTTTTTTTGCTACTAAAAGTAGCGATTTTTGCATAAAAATATTTAAAAAAATTGTGTGTTTTTTAGATTTTTTTAAGCATTATTAGGTTTTTTGGGGACTTTAGTTTTAGCATTTAGCTTGGGTGGGAGATGCGGGGGGGGGGGGGGGTTAGGTTTTTTTAGGTTTTTGGTGGTGCAGTGGGTTTATTTTGTTGTGTTCACATTGGTTCTCGCAATAAAGGTGATTCTCGCATGAACTTACGCTATATATATATATATATATATATATGACTAAGACAAGTTCCTTTTATGGCGTGTTCCATCACCCTCTCTGATATATTGGTATCAAATCAAAGGCTTTCTTAAAATCTAAAAGACTAAGACAAGTTCCTTTTATGGCGTGTTATGCCAGTATTTTTGGAAAAACTCTCTTAGGTGAAGATTGTGGGAAAGAATGTTGCTTTGATAACATAATACACGAAAGGGGTAACTATTATGACTAGCTTTTATATTAGAAAACTTTTAAATAGATTAAAAAGATATGATAGAATAATTCTTTCTTTACAATCAGCAGATTGGTTAGATTATATAGATGAATATCGTCTAAATTATCTTCTATACCAACGAGCTAATTTAAAAGAAAGAATATATAGAAAAAAATCGTTTAATCGATTAGTTTGCATATTATTTTTGTTCTTTAAATAGTTGGAATATAAGAAAATGTTTAAGAGAAAATGGGAATAAGGGATAAAAGTTAAAGAGAGTTGGAACCTATTAATCATTGGTACTTTTCAAACAATCAAGCGTTTAGAATTTCTAAATTTAGAACTTTCTGAAAAAACTCACCGAAAACCTCTTATAACAGATAATTTTACTGTTGTTTGTAATATTAAAGACCTTTGTGAACACACTTTACATACAAATAACTCACAGTTAAATACTTTAGTAGATTTATTTATAAATCTGAGTATTAGTTTACAACAAGAAGCTATAAATAATAAACAAACATTAGAAAATTTAATAGCAGAAATTAAAAAGTTATCACAAAACTTAGATTATATAAAAAATCAGTCTAATATATTAATTAACGAAATAGGAACAAAACTATTAGCTCTAATACTTGATAAAAGTTGGAAATCAGATATGAAAAAAGCTATAATCTCAGGTATGGAGGTAGATTTAAGCCAAAATATAGCAATATTTTATTGTACACCAGATATTTTAAAAGATGTTAAAGATTTACAAAATATTAAAATAGCCCTACAAACAAAAGGATACGAAGAATATGAAGGAAATAACCTAGTAGTAAGTATAGGAGTACTAGGAAAAGCTAGTAATAGCTCAGGAATGAAATACAAAGTAAACATAGAAGGGATAGTAAAAACAATTGCATCAAAATCTATACAAATGATAGAGCCAATAAAAATAGATCCAGAACAATTAATAGGATTAGAATGGGATTTAGAAGATTTACAAGAAAAAGAAGAACATACAGTTTTGGTACCTAAGAAAAGTTATATATATGAAGAAATTGATGGAAAACAAAAGCTAAGGTATACTGATTTTAAGGAAAAACAAACAGAGAAAAATGATAATGAAGAAAATCATTTTATGAATATAGAGCTAGAAAATGAAGAAGAAACACTTCCTATATATGATACAGACAATGAGGAGGATGAAATAGATATAAATTTCTTAAAATTTGAACAAGAAGAACCAATGGATTATACACTATTAGATTATGAAGAAGAATCAATAGATTGTTTTAAAGTAGAGGAAACAAATAAAACAATAGAACAAATTATAAACAGAAAATTTACAGAAATAAATATACAAGAAGAGGTAGATGACATGATTATAGAATGTTTGATAGACTTAAGAATGACCTATGAAGAAAGTTATAAAAGATTACAAGAATATTATAATTTACCATTAGTAGAAGATATTATTAATGGAAAAGTAATGATATCATATTTTTACAAAAAAGAACAAATTTTTATGGATACACAAATGAGTAATCCCTTAAAAAGACCAAAAATAGAATGGGGAGGAGAATATAGTGGTACACACGAAAGTCATGTCAGAGAACCATGGACACAACCAACAATTAATTATCAACAAGAGTCTAATTCTATAGGAAAAGGAAGAAGATTACCTATAAGACAAATATACAGTGGAAACATGTTATTATTAGAACAACAAAAACCACAGTTATGGATAGATGAAGTTTTAACATAGGAACAAAATGTAGTAAGATTATGGGAAACAAATAAAAAAGACAGTATAGATATGTTTTCATATTTAGAAACTACATTTGGACCAATAGCATTAGGAATATGGCAAAGTAAGAAAACACAAAATCCAGAAGAAATAAATAATCTTAAAGCATTAGGGGACAATCCTTATAATTTTACATCACAAATTAGAACACTTATACTAGGAGTTGATCCAGCAAAAAATAACTCTCTAATACAGGATACATCTATCAGAAATCTAGAACAATTAAGTATAGTAGATATGAAATACACAAATGAGTTCACATTAGATTTTACAAGATTATTGTCACAAACAGGAAAAGCAATGGATGATAATCTATGTGATAAATACTTTATAAAACTACCAGGTGACTTAGGAAAATCTATACATGAGGCATGGCAAACAAATTATGGTACACAACAGAATATAGGAATAGGACCAAGAATAACCTATACATTTGGTATACTAGAAGAAAAATGTAAAGAAGTAGCATTACAAGAACAATTAAAAAGAAATGCTTATGCATTTAGTAAAACAACAATTTATACACCACAAGCATATGGAGTTTATGATAAAAAGAAAAAGATACGGAAAAGTACAACATATAATAGAAATTACAGAAAAAATTATAATACAAATAAATATGTTAAAAAACCTCAAACAAGAAAATGTCGATGCTATACTTGTGGAGAAACAACACACTTAGCTAATAAATGTCCAAATAAAAGAAAAAATATGGAAAGAGCTAATCTAATAGAGCAATTACAAGACTATGAGATAGAAGCTCTAAAAACAGATGATGAATCTGATAACAAATCAATATATAGTATTTACAGTGAAGAAGAAAATCCAACAGCAAAGGTAACATATACATATATGAATACAGAAGAAAATTGTGAACATGATTGGAGACAAAATAAAGGAAATAATCACATAAAATGCTACAATTGTGGATATTACCCCAGTATAGAAAAAAGGTCACAATGCAACAAATGTTTTAAAGAAATTTGTTTTATATGTCTTAAGGAGATTTATGATAAAGATATAGCTACAACATCTAAAGTTAAAACGATTTTAAAAAATAATTGTTGGTGCACTAAATGTCTGCTGATTACGTCATAATCAAGTCTTATGTCTAGATAGATTGTATGAGTGTGAAATAGTAATAGAATTAGGGTTTAGTTTTGATTTAGGAAGTGATTAAAGGGGTTCCGTTTGAAATAGCCGTTTGAGATGAGGGTTCCGTTTGAGATAAGGGTTCCGTTTGAACCAGTTTATGTTAAGTTCAAATGGAAGGGTCTCATGTCTATAAATAGGAGTGTGTTAGTCTCATTCCAAACAAAACGGTTGTGTGTGTGAGCGAAGGTGCTGCCAAACTTTTGTTAGAAAACATTGTAAAAGCTCACAATTGATAATAGAAAGAAAGATTAAAGGATACAAGTTGTTTTGGACGTTGTTTACTTTGATTCCGCCTTAGTAATCGATGTTGAACTACCTTAACTGACTTTCAGGGTCATATATACGATCCAACAAGTGGTATCAGAGCTCAGGACGAGGAGTTCATACCAAATACAGCTTGATATCATCGGATTATCTCATTTCTACCTTTCTTTTCTGATTTAAACTAGTTGTCGCGGTTAAAATGGCTTGAAACGTTCACATAGCAAACGAAATTTACTATTAACTAATCCTTGAAATTTTGAAACCAAAATTCGACCTAAAACTGATCGAAATCATTCATACCGTTTGAAAATGTTCGCGAATTGCTGACGTCATACCGTTTGAAATTGACACATACCGTTTGAAATTGATCATATCGTTTGAAAACAAACTGATCGTTTGAACAATCGTTTGAAAATGGATTCTGTTTGAAATTGTCGTTTGAATTTGAACCATATCGTTTGAAAACAAGCTGATCGTTTGAACAATCGTTTGAAAATGGATTCTGTTTGAAATTGGTTTGAATTTGAACCATATCGTTTGAAGTGTGACCGTTTGAATTCATTCCGTTTGAAGGTGGTCGTTTGAATATCTGTCATTTGAAACTATTGTTATTTCAAACGGAACAGCCCATTCCGTTTGAAAACAACCAGTTCGTTTGAACCATTGTTTGAACCATTCCGTTTGAACAGGTTTCTTTTGAATCTGATATTTTCCAAAACCAAAATTTTTCTAAGTGTTGTCTGATTTTACAGGTACATTCACAATGGATGATATTTTCTTAAACCCGTTTAGCGACATGTACGCGTTCGCTGGAGATTCCGGAAACAATGATACTTCATGAAGCAATGTGAATGAGAATCCACCAAAAGAGAAGAAAAAGGAAGCTTGGGAATCGGAAAGTGCCTTCGGAACATTCAATAAACCTCCAAAGCTAATGGCTATTGAGGAGTACAGTCGTTGGTCCAGAAAGTTTGAAGATTGGATGATGGCATTCGCATTTCCAAGTTGGAAAAGTCTGAAGAATGGTTATGAACAAGGAAACAAGAATGGGGAAGTTTTAACAGCATCTGATGAAATTGAATCATTCGTAGCCGAACAAAAATGTGTGGCATTGTTATTTCAGTCTGTTCGGGAGGATATCATCTCATTGATAGACTATACAAATGCTAAAGATCTTTGGGCAAAGTTAGAAAAGAAATGTTTAGGAAGTACTGAAATCGTGAAAAACAAAAAGAAACTTCTTAGGAAAGAGTTTGATATGTTTGGTTGTCTTAAGAATGAGTCAGTGTGTAAAATGATAGAAAGGTTCGGTCATCTGAAGCTGGAATTAGCAAGACATGATATCAAGTATTCTGATGATGAGCAAGTAGACAAGTTGTTCGATTCGTTGCCAGACGAGATGGAGTGGAGATATTATGCTCTCACGCTTAAGAACACTATTCCTTCTGAATTGTTGAAACCAGATTTGGTGATTGAGAGACTTGAGAGTCATGAGCTGGAGTTGAAGAAGACGTACAAAGTTAATCATTCATCCTACCAGCAGAATTTGGATTTGTATTATCCAAAAAGCATGATGCCGAAAGCTACTTCTCCAAAGACTGCGTTTTCTGCTGAAAATGTGTCGACAGCTGGCAAAGAAAGTCAAAGTAGTGGAAGTCATAGTGGTTATCACAGTGGATCTTCATCATCTGCAAGTCATTCTGATGCAAAAAATCGTTTTCAATGCAACATCGCGATAGATTTGAAGAATGCTAATAACTTTGATGAAGAATCGGCCAAGCAGCAGATGATTTTCCTAGCATCGGTGTTGGAATCGTATGAAGGATTGGTAGCTGGGAAGATTGGCAATACAAATCTGACAAAAGAAGATTACGATCAGATTGATCCGAAGGAAATGGAACTGATCGATATTCGTTGGGCTATGGCAAGTGCTGTTCGTCGTGCACAAAGATTCATGGAAATTACTGGAAGAAAAACAATTGGTGGTGCTTCTACCAAGCTGGGGTTCGATAAATCAAAGGTGACTTGCTTCAAGTGTAAGCAGAAGGGTCATTTCAAACGAGAATGCCGAAATGCTTATGTTGATGAGTCGGAGAATCCTTTCAGAGATGATTACTACAAGAAGGCGATTTATCACCAGAATAAATCCGAGCCGCCTAGATTGAAGCAGGTTGAAGACAACAGAGAGAAATCTAGAGCTCTTGCAGTGATTTATGATGATGAGGAATATGATTGGAGTCAAGAGGTTCTACCAGAAGAAGATGCGGTTGGTTACGCATTCATGGCGAAAAATGAACCTATTCCATGGAAAGATGATAGAACTGAAGAGCAGAAGTATAGATACCGAAAGATGATTTTCGAAAACAAAATTACTAGACTTTCTAGTATCTATTTGGAAGCAAAAAGAGCCAAAAGATGGGATCCAGACAGAGAGTGTTATCTTGATGAGTATGGAAATATTGCAATCGATCACAAAACTCTCGATCTGGAAGTCTTAATCAAGGAAATGAAAGAAAATGATGAGTATTGGCAACACAAATGGTGGGGAACTAAAACTTCGAAAATGATTGAAGAGGAGAAAGAGAGAAAAGAGATAGAAGGAAAAGAATCCAAGAAGATTGATACTGGAGTTATCGATACTACCAGGAGTTGACTGCAGAGAACCTGGGAAAAATGGCTGACAAAGTGCTGGCTGCTAAGGCACTTGAGGTAGACTCTAACTCCGTGTCTGAGTCAAAAAGCCAGGTCAGTTCAGATGTGTCAACAAATGCATCAGGTAAAAAGATCGAAGGAAATGCTGATTGCAAAAATTGCAACAAAGAGTGCAAATTTTGTAATACTGTCACGTATCTCAACGGTGAGAAAATTAAAGATCTGACAGCAAAGGTCAGAAACGTTGAGAATCAGATTCTTGGTCGTGACAAAACAGTTAAAGCTTCAACTGAACGGATAAGAGAATTAACTGCTCAAATTGAAACTGATAAAATTGATCATGACAAAATTAAACAAGAAAATGAAAAGTTGATTCTTGAAAACCGTCAGATTTCTGAAAAATTTGAAAAACTCAAAAGCACAATGAAAGATTGTGATGATCGAAATGGTAAAACTTTTAAAGAAAATGAACATTTAAAAGCAGTGCTTAGAGTTAAAGAAGAATCAATCAATAAACAACTGGATGAAATCGCTAAATTGAAACTTAAAGTTCAAGAGGCTGTAATCGAAAACGAGCGAATCCAGTTGAAGCTTAACAGTTACAGCTCTGCAAGCTTTGTTTTGCAACACATCATTCCCAAACCTATCGGGAAAGACAAAGCGGGCGAAGATGTGTATTCTGATGGAACTGGGGTGGGTTTTCATCAAGTACCACCACCTGTTCTTCATAATTACACTAAAAAGCAGTCTGGGTTAGTTGAAATTGAGGAAGAAAAAGAAGTTATACTTCCGGAGAACATTGATGTTACTTTTTCTACATCATCTGATGATAGTGTTCAGACAGAGATTGTTAAGAGCACAGCTGAAAGTGTTTTGAATAGTGATTCAGCTGAAGATGATGGGTGTTTCTTGGACAAGTACATTCAGAAATCAAAATCCAAAAACAACTTAAGTGATGAATCGGGTCTTGTGATGTACAAGATGGCTGGATCTGATAAGTTGTATTCGGATTCTGAGTTTCCGATTGAGAATGTTAATGTGAACAAATTGACAAATGTTTTCAAGTTGATTGAAGTTGAGTTGTCAGAAGTGAACAAGTTCAGTCAAACAAAGAGAAAAATGAGTTTTGAGAAAGATAAATCTTACTACAAGAAATCTGTTAATTCATCACATTTTTATAATAACAATCGAAACAATTGGTCGGGTGGTTATAGGGATGGTAAGAGTTATCAGAAAAAGAGTTTTCAAAACAAAAGGTTTGCTGAAAAGAAGGTGTTTGTGAACAGTTCAAGTTCACTTGCTGATGAAGAGAATGAAATTTTTTCAAAATCAAATAAAGAGTTCTTTGAGAAAAGAGGTTCACATTATCAGTCTGAAGGCACAAGTCGAGTTGTTGATACTCGTACATGTTTCAGATGTAATCAAGTTGGTCACATTGCACGAAAGTGTACCAATGCGAAGCCTAAGACTGAAAATGTGAAGATTCAAAAAGGTAAAGTTGATGTGAAGGGTAAAGCACCAATCGTTGTTGAGAAAAAGAGTGTGAAAAATGACAACATCAACGTGAAAAATGAACCTGTTAAGAAAGTGGTAACTAAAAATGACAAATTTTACAAACGGGTTGCATTATCTCAACAAGTTTGGAAACCAAAAACAGAAATGAAAATTTCAACTTCTGAAGTGAAAAAGGCTGAAGAATCAATTTCGGTTGATTATGATGCAAATTTTCCACCTTTGAAGGCTGAAAATTTCAAAATTCAAATTGCGAGAGTCAAGGTTACACCTAAGGCTGATGAGGCCTGGGTGGACACTATGTTCGAATAAGCAGTTTGAATGGCCGGAGCTTCCTGGATCGCGAAGCATGAATCGGCATCTTTCTTAAAAGTTGGTTAATTTGAAGTTTGTTATGTGCAGGATCTTCCAAGAGCCATTTCAAAATGGATCATGGATAGTGGCGCATCTCGACATATGACAGGAAAAACTGCATTGCTGTATGATGTGAAGAATATCAATGGTGGTTATGTGGGATTTGCTGGTCATGAAGGTGGTAGAATTGTTGGTGAAGGAACGTTATCCAATGGGATTGTGACGTTTGAGAGAGTTAACTACATCACTGAGCTGGAGAACAATCTGCTTAGTATCTCGCAGATTTGTGACAATCAGTATACTACTCACTTCACTGATAAAGAATGTTTGATTTTGAAACCTGGTTTTGTTATCCCTGAAGAATGGATTATCATGAGGGCACCTAGAGTGAATGATTTATATGTGTTAGATATGTCTGTAGCAACTACAACTACTGGTCAAGCACATTGTTTCGTGTCTAGAGCAACTGAGAAAGAATCAAAATTGTGGCACTGAAAGATGGGGCATATTCACCTAAGGAAAATGAATCACTTGGTGCACAATGATTTGGTATTGGGAGTTAATATCAAAGGTTTTCATCTGGAAGGGGAGTGCATTAGCTGCATCAAAGGCAAGCAGAAGAAAAAGTCACACCCTACAAAGCAAGTTAATTCAGTTTCGAGACCTCTGGAGAGACTTCACATGGATTTGTTTGGTCCAGTGAATGTCAAAAGTATTAAAGGAGATTATTATTGTCTGGTCGTTACTGATGATTATTCCAGATTTTCGTGGGTTTCTTTCTTGAAGACGAAAGATGAAACATTTGACAGTTTGATGGGTCTGTTCAGGAAGATTGAGAATTTGTACCAAAGGCGTATCAAGAGAATTCGAAGTGACAATGGTACTGAATTCAAGAACAGCAACATGGAAGAATTTTGTGATGAAAGATGTATTTTGCATGATTTTAGTGCTCCGTACACTCCGCAGCAGAATGGAGTCGCAGAACGCAAAAACCGGACGCTAATCGAGACGGCTAGAACTATGCTCGCAGATTCAAAGTTACCGATTAATTTTTGGGCTGAAGCTGTTTCCGCCGCATGCTATACGCTCAACAGGGTTCTCACTGTCAAAAAGTTCAACAAAACATGCTTTGAGCTAATCAATAATCGAAAACCGAATTTGAAGTATCTAGAACCATTCGGGTCACCCTGTACGGTTATAGAGCCTCATGGAAAGTTTGGTCAGAAGGGCATTGAGGGAATTTTTGTTGGTTATGCAAATCCAATGCGACGTGTCTTCGTTCCAAGTGAGAAGCGGATTATTGAAGCTGTAAATGTTGAATGTCAAGGTTATACTATGCCGCCGCAGAATCCTGGTGATTCATGGCGTTATCATTATGACAAACTTTGGGATTCGTTTGACATGAGAGAAGAATCAGAGGATGATGAAGATTTCTTTGATGAGTTGGATATTTTGCGTGAATATGAGTCACAGCTAAGGTTCCCAGCTGAGTATTCGAGCAGACCACGGGAAACATCAAATGACGATGAAGCAGGTCCAAGTAATGCTGGTGAACATGATGATGTCCAACAGAATGAAGTTGCTCAGGATAATCAGTTGGCTCAGAATGATAATCTAGAAGCTGAAAATATGCCAGTCTTTGATCATGGTGATTCAGATTCTGAGAGGGAGCAAGTTCAGATTTTAAGTCAAACAAACCAAGTTGGTGAACAAGATGCAGAACAGAATGTTACTAATCTGGAGGGAAATGTAGATGTTCCAAGCGAAGTGATGCCGCGAACTTTTTCATATCATCCAGAGGAGTTGATCATAGGAGAATCGCAGACAGGCGTTCGCACTCGAAATCAGATTGATAAAGGGCTTACATGTTTTTATACAAAAGTTGCTCCTTTGCAAACTGAATTCTCATTGAGTTGTTTTATCTCGCAGGTTGAGCCAAGAACTTACAAAGAGGCGCTTACTGAAGACTCTTGGATCAATGCTATGCAGGAGGAACTTAGTCAATTCGAGAAATTGGGAGTGTGGAAGTTAGTTGATTTGCCGGATGGTCAGAGAAAGATTAACACCAAGTGGGTGTTCAAGTGTAAGAGGGACGATAGAGGAATTGTTGTAAGGAACAAAGCTCGACTCGTTGTTCAGGGCTTTAGTCAACAGGAGGGAATTGATTTTACCGAAGTTTATGCTCCTGTGGCTCGACTAGAGGCAATAAGAATTTTCCTAGCATTTGCGTCTTGGAAGAACTTCAAAGTATATCAGTTGGATGTTAAATCGGCTTTTCTCTACGGGAAGGTTAAAGAGGAGGTTTATGTCGGTCAGCCACCGGGCTTCACCGATCCAATCCACAAAAACAAGGTCTACTTATTGGACAAAGCGCTGTATGGTTTACACCAGGCCCCAAGAGCTTGGTACGAGACTTTGTCTCAACACCTACTAGCCAACAAGTTCATTCGTGGAAAAGTGGATGCCACTCTCTTCACTAAAGAGGTCGATGGTCATCTTCTGATAGTTCAGATTTATGTGGACGATATAATTTTTGGGTCAACGAATGAAAGTCTATGCAAAGATTTTGAATCAGTGATGAAGCAAAAGTTCGAAATGTCATCAATGGGGGAGATGAAATTCTTTCTGGGTTTACAAGTTGAACAACTTCCTAAGGGAATTTTCATTCATCAATCGAAGTACGTTCATGATATCTTGGAGAAATTCGGGATGTCAGGATCTACTCCAGCTGCTACCCCACTTGCAACAAATCATGGGATTCACCCAGATATCACCGGAGACAGGGCTGATGAAACTTTTTATCGATCCATGATAGGTTCTTTGATGTACTTAACAGCTTCACGTCCTGATATCATGTACCCAACGTGCCTCGCAGCAAGATTTCAGTCTAACCCGAGAGCTTCGCATATGATCATTGTGAAGAGGATATTGCGCTACCTGAAAGGAACTCCTTCATTGGGGTTGTGGTATCCTAGGAAAGGCGACTTTACGCTCGAAGGGTATTCCGATTCGGATTTCGGATGCTGCAAAGTCAATTCAAAATCAACAACTGCAGGATGCCAGTTCTTTGGTCCTAGATTGGTTACCTGGCAGTGTAAGAAACAAACGTCTGTGGCGTTATCTACTTGTGAAGCGGAGTATGTTTCTGCTAGCAGTTGCTGCTCTCAGATCTTGTGGATACAGCAACAGATGCGCGACTACGGTTTGCAGTTTCTTAACACACCTCTTTTTGTTGATAATGAGGCCGCTATAAATATAACTAAAAATCCAGTACATCACGCTAAAACTAAACACATGGAAATTCGTCATCACTTTATTCGTGATTGTTTTGAGAAAAAGTTGATACGAATTGAGAAAATCCACACTGACGAACAGAAAGCTGATTTACATACCAAAGCTTTTGATAAAAATCGGTTTAAATATTTGTTAAAACTGAATGGTATGAAGCTTCTTTCGGTGTCAGATGGAATTGTGGGCGTTGATGAGAGTACTGTTGCGGATGAAGACGAGAAACAATCTGCAATGGTTTGTCGAATTTTTACTTGTTTTGGTATTTAGGGGGAGTAGATATTTGTACATAGTTTATTTTCAGAAAATACAAAAACAGTAAAAAATGATAAAATACAAAAACATGATAAAATATGAAAAAGAGCTTGTGTATATAGGGAAAATGATAGTACATCAGCTAGATGATTACAGTATGCTAAAGATTTGAAAAGTATAAAAGAGTTAAACAATCTCACTGATGATGTGTCGATAGGTTTTCACACATTTAGTAGATTTATTCGGGATATAAACCTAAATTCAAACTTGTGAATTCGTGGGGAACACTACTTGGATATATAGGTAACCCCTGAAATCTCGTTTGAAAGGTCTCTTAATCTGATATACTAGGTCTTTATACTCAATGATGTCTGAGGTATTATTCCGGGACTTCTGCTGAACGGTAGTTCTGACCTAGTCCTTGGCTAATACTTGCTGCAATGCTTGAAACACAGCATTAAACCCTCAGCATGCTGAAACACTAAAATTGATAAATGCTGCTGTTGTAAGCAAAAAGATCCTCTAAAGGGGACACACCGAAAAGTCGAAGCTGATATCTCTCTGCGTATACGGAAGTATCGACCTGAGATCCCTCGGCCCTCGCATACCTAATTTATATACAGATATCATTGTAGTATACTCACCTGTAAGACTGATTATTGGGATTCTGGATACGGGAGTATATTCAAGAGGTGGGACACATGAATGAGCTAAGTTCATAATTCATCTAAATCGTATCCTGAGTAAATTGAAATTTGTGTGAGAATTTAAGATGGATCAGTATATTGACAATCAATGTGAATTGTTTAAGTCTGAGTATGAAATGAAGCTTAACGGTACTTGTGATTTGTCTAAAAAGCTGATATGATTCCATAACACGCTCGCCAAAAATATGTTTGTAAATAGTTTACTTTGTTTACTTTCTGAAATTTAAGTTTTCTGTATTTCATTTCTTAGTTTAGAACACTTCGATAAAATCCAAAAAGATTTTATTTCTGCTTTATTTTTCTGACAAACCAAAGTGGAGAGTTGATTGTTGGATTATCAGATGTTTGAAGCAGATGCAGGAGATTCTGGACTGAAGAATGAGAAGAGCTTATCTTTGAAGAAGTTTAAATTGTTTGAAAAGTTAAAAACAAGTTCATTAATTTGATACTTGTTATTTTTAGAAAATGTTTGAAATTGTTGTTTTAAAATCAATTTGTTTCGTCAAATGATCAACCAAGGTCATTAATTTGAACTTGGTAGATTAATCAAGTAATCGGGGTCATTAACTTGGACCTGAATACTTGAGTGGATTGCTATAACTGATTGAGTTTGAGAATTAATATTAAAAAAAAAATAGAATTGTAATGTTTGTTGGTTGAGTAACAGATTTGGACTTCATTATTCCCAATGGAAGCAAATTGTCAAAGCTTGAACCAGATACCTCAGATTCAGCATATTGAGAGGGGGAGTCTGTGAAAGGGGGAGACTGGATCAACGGTCAAAGGGAAGATTGAAGTTTAAAGATTGAAGTTTAAAGATTGAAGATAGAGATTGAAGAAAGTTTTTACAATGTTTGAAGAATGATAAAGACAAAGACTTGAAGCCAAAGACTTCATCAACATCCAAGGGGGAGTTTGTTGGTGCACTAAATGTCTGCTGATTACGTCATAATCAAGTCTTATGTCTAGATAGATTGTATGAGTGTGAAATAGTAATAGAATTAGGGTTTAGTTTTGATTTAGGAAGTGATTAAAGGGGTTCCGTTTGAAATAGCCGTTTGAGATGAGGGTTCCGTTTGAGATAAGGGTTCCGTTTGAACCAGTTTATGTTAAGTTCAAACGGAAGGGTCTCATGTCTATAAATAGGAGTGTGTTAGTCTCATTCCAAACAAAACGGTTGTGTGTGTGAGCGAAGGTGCTGCCAAACTTTTGTTAGAAAACATTGTAAAAGCTCACAATTGATAATAGAAAGAAAGATTAAAGGATACAAGTTGTTTTGGACGTTGTTTACTTTGATTCCGCCTTAGTAATCGATGTTGAACTACCTTAACTGACTTTCAGGGTCATATATACGATCCAACAATAATGAAAATGAAAGACAGTTCAAAACAAAACAAAACCAAACTACACTCATTATGTTATATTCAGAGGTACAAAAATTGGTATTTTTAATAAATGGGAAACAGTGGTAAAATACATAAATTGTCAAGGAGGATCATTTTGGAAAGGTTATACAAGTTTTGCTGAAGCTCTTCAAGTAGCAAGGGATAATTTTGGTATACAAAATTTTTACATAGAACCTGAAGAGGTTAAAAGTTTTTCTGATATAGCCAAAATAGATCCTGAACAGTATATAAAGGCTCAGCAAGAACTTATTTTAACATTAAAAACACAGCTTGAGGACAAGGCGAAAGATATGCAGGGTATACAGATAAAAATTGAAAATAATATGCTAAAACAAAAAATAGCGATGCTCGAAGCAAAAAATACACAGTTATTACAAAGGCTCGAGAAAAATGAAGACAAAACAGTTATATACAGAACCTTTGAATCCTTTAGGACGAGGATTTTAGACACACCCTGGTGGCAGTGTTTAAAACCAGTTACAGAAAGGTTCCCAGAATTTGAGAATCTTGTGTGACACCTGTGTCACTTCAACCATCAAACAAATGCTAAACCAATTAAATATTGTATTTCATACTTGGGATTTGTAAAAATATGTGTATCGTTTGCACATATCAACTCTTGTTCGATTTTAAGCTTTAAATCGCTTTCTGGAGGGTTATACGCGCTCTGATGCGTAAATATAACCAGTTTAATCCAACGAATACTCCGTAATAGTGAAATAGGCTTAACATACCTTAAATAACCTTTACATAACTTAGAAATAAGTTTTAAAGGCTTTGGTATGGCAAAAACAAGTTAATTCGCTTACAGGGACTAAATTTGACAAACTGCGAAAGTTTGCCAATTTGAACTATAACGAACATTCCGGAACATGACCATAAGTTAAACACACCATAAATATCCTTTATATAGCTTAGAAATAGGCTTTGAGGGGTTCGGTGTGCTAAAATAAACTTTTGAGTCATTCAGGGACCAAAAGCGTCAAAAAGTGCACAAGTTTGCATTTTCGCGCATAACTTACGTTCTGAATACCTCCGGACATCCAAAAATTTATGTAAGCACTAAAATACTTATTTTAGTGTTTGGCATGAGAAATATCCATTCCTCGCGCAATTTGGATCGTTTTTCGCGCTTATGCGCATACCGTCGTAATTAAGCGAACATCGCGTTCGTACGACCAAACGAACCAACATCCGGCATATTTTTGAGCATGTTTCATGCCCACAATGTTTAGGCATCCTTGTGGAGCCTTGAAAATGAGTTAACGAGCCTTAAACATGTCGGAAATGGCCTGAATACGCAACGGGGACTGAAAGATGAACATTTGAAAGTGTTTGCTGATCAGGGGGACCCTAGCGTGACACCTAGCCCCCTTGGCGTCACGCTAGGCCTCTTCTGATCAGAAAAGGTCATTTAAACACATGATTAACAGCCCCTAACACCCTCCAAAGGTCAAGTGCCACATGTTAATCTCTTATGGTGGCCAAAATCAGTTACCACAACATTCCAACAAATGTAGGGATGTGATCATTCCCTCTTCTCCAAGAAATGATCCTAACGGTGAACCGAAAACTATAAATACCCACCTCCACCCTTCACTTTTCCTCACAAGAATCTGATCTAACGTGCTCTAAGTTGAAACCTTTGTTTCATACCTGAGCTATTTTGATCTAGATTAGCATTCGGGGACCCTTTGTAAGTGTTCCTTCGTTCTTTTATTGCTTTTCGAGTCCGAAAGTCAAACTTTGTTTGACTTTCTGCATTGACCAGTTTATGGTCAATGCGAAGTTCGTTTGAACTTCGCAACGTGAGCGTAATCACGATGGTTATAGTCCCTTGTGACTATGCCTACTGATTACCACGTTGTCTAGGGTTGTAAGGGTAAGCGATCTGATAAATCGCTTACACCTTCGAACCCGACCCATTTGGTCGATCATTAGGATCCGACCAAACACATTAGGTGACCATAGCATATAGGGAATAACCTTCCGAGGTTATACCTTATGGTCGCTTCGTTTAAGTAGTTGTATGATAGGTAGTTTATATGCCTTAGGTAAATTACCAAAATGCCCTTTTTACGCCAAAATTCATTTTAAGCATATGTAACGTAGCTTTTGGTATCTAAACTGATTTGACAACAATATTAGACATGTTAAGGCATATGTTACTTGTCATAGGACTAGTTAAGCGGTCCGAACGCGTTTCACGCGAACGACGCGTTAAAGTAGCATAAGCTACCTAAACGGGTCGTAATGGGTCGTAAGCACTTAGGCTAGGTTTCATTTAGTATGTAGGCTTTGTTAAACCATACTACATGAGTTCCCATACTCATTTGGTTTACGAGCCCTCATTCTATCTGATCCTCCGATCTAGGTCCAGTTTATTAACATAGTTACCTATATTAGGTGCCGTTTGATTCCGAGATCTCTAGCATTGCTTGGTGGTTATCTTAGGACTTCTGAGCAATCTCAAGTGAGTACATAGTTCCCCTATTTTACTGTTTTCCAAACTGTTTTGGGGTGAAGCATGTGTACCTATGTGTTATTTTCGTGATTTCAAAGTATAATTGATTATACATGTTATTACTTATCATTTGACAAACTATCTATGGTTTAAACACTGATTTCTCAAAGAACATAAAATAAAAATGTTGAATTGTACTTATTTTATGTTCACCAGACCGATTGGTAGTATGATATGGCGCTATAGGATTAGACACCCCATTCCTGTTGTCATGGAATGTCTGAAACCAATTTGTTTCTCCTTCCAAATAGGGATTTACTTTGTGGTATCCCTATAGTCTCAAAGGTGTATTTTGATGCACTAGGTCTGAATGAATTCTTAAATCACACCTTTAAAGTATATTTTGATATACTCCCAAAAGTATATTTTGATATACTCTCATGTGTGGTATTGTACAAAACAAACATATATATTTTATCAACAAACCAAAACATACTTTTATATGTTATTTATAAAACCCAAAGCATATTTTGATATGTTATTTATGAAACCAAAACATAGTTTAATATGTTATTTACAAATCCAAAGTATACTTTTAATATGCTACTATAAGGTTATTCGTTTAACCTTACATTATTTTACAAAGCATAACTTTTGATTTATTCAAACACTTTGTTTTGTACATTTCTACATTTGGATTATGTGACAATACATTACTTACAATACATAACCTTTGTTACACATTACTTGACTACTTTTGGACTTCTTAACATTTGACATGGCTTATACAAGGACTTTTTGACAATTGGTTTAAACATAGACTTTATACATTGGTGGTTTGTTTAAGTGACTTAATTAACGAGATGTGAGTAATATGATACAAGCATGGTGGATACGCCGCTGGTACTTCCTATATACAAGTGTTTGTATTATATTACATATCATAGCGTTATTTAAATCATTTCAATTTATACGTATAACATTTTATACAAATAACATACTTTTCATAAGACATTGTTTTACAACAACTTATCTTATACAAATTCATTTTTCATGGTTATTTTACCATACATTATTCTCTTATTTATACATATCATCTGAACTTATTGTTTTTCAAACGATTTACAAAACAAATCAACTTACAAGATTCATGACTAATCTTTATTAAACAATTTCTTAAACATAAGTCATGAATCCTATTTTCACAAAACCTATGTATCTCACAGGCATTTTTATGCTGACGTACCTATTTTTACACATGTTTCAGGTACTGCTTTGCAATGATTGATGATATATGCTACATTTAGGATGGACTCGTGCCTTAGCAACTTTAAAACTTGGAAGATCATAGTTGTACTTATTTGATTGTATTAAAACAATGAGTTCATTTATTCAATAAAACGAAATTATTTATGCCATGGTTATGAAACAATAATTCTGTTACAACACTCCCCGACGTTTCCGCCACGTCTAGTTGTTCTACGTGGTCGGGGTGTGACATCTTGTTTCACAAAAAGTATGTGCAGGATTTCCTCTAATTCTATACAACTTGCAACAACAGTTGGTCGACATGGCATTTAGGTTTGATAGTGAACAACAAGGATTCACAGTGGTGGAAAGAACAGATGGAGCAGGAGATGGAATTGGTCTTCTGTTACTCCAAATACATCATCCTACAAAATTGACAGATGAACAAATAATTCAATTCTATCATCATGGTATGATTGATTATTTGGAAATCAAGCTAAACAGTAGAACCGGAGATCTCCTCAATAAGCTTGGGGAAAAAATTATTCTAACAGCAGGAAATATTGCAACAAGATCTATAACCTCGATTATTGGTTGCAAAATAATTTCCTCATTTCCTTTTGCAGATTCATACACATACAGACCAGCTAGAAAGAGAATTTTCATCGAACATAATAAACACAAAAATACAAGTAATTACCTACAAACAGTGATGACAAAAACCAACATAGAGTTTGCATCCTTACCTTGGTTAAACACAACTGAAAAAAGTCCAGACAGTTTACACAGTTTATTAAAAAGCATCAAGAAACTCCAGAAATTCCTGACTATTTTCCATGGAGAAACTATCAACTAATAGGCGAAGGACACTACATACAAGTCTATACAAAAATAAATTGGAGAATGCTTCTACCTTTTGCAGGGGAAGGAGACACGCTACAGCTACAACATATCATAAACCTAGAAGACGAAGATGATGAACACAAAGACTGTTCAAGCCCACAGTCAATAGACAGCACACACAGAGACTTCTAGAAGAGATAATGTAAGTAATGACAACAGAAGAAAAAAGCCAAAAAACATGACATATGCCATGACGGTTTAAGAAGCATTAGCCAACACAGTTGTTTACAGATGGCATTAAATTAGATTGATTCTCTTTTGTTTATAGCAGTAGATTAGTTTTGCTTTATTCTCTTTTTTGCCTATAAAAGAGGCATTTGTATTCCATTGTAAAGACACGAACAACCATTACAAGTAATAAAATTACTACTTTAATGGCACACTAAAACTCTCTCCACATCTTTTTAGCTTTATTCCCTTATCATCCCAAGTTTTCTCCCGTTCTTCATATTATATTCCAACATACATAAAAAAAAACCATCTTCTGCAACCTTCTACTCTGCTGTGCATACTCTCATCCATCATCATCCGCTGTGCATATCTCCATCAAACATCATCACCATCACCCTCCATCAAAGTAAGTTTTAGCTTCTTTCTTTTTTATTTTCATCATCATCACCATCACCCTCTCTGATATATATATCTATATATATATATATATGAATCAGGTACACCTTCAATGACCTCACAAGGCTGCTTGGAGTTGGATATGAAACGATGGGTGGGTTTCTCTTAGAGACTCAAGGTTTGAACACATTCGCAGTGAAAGTACCTTTAGAAGGGATTCTGCATAATATAAAGCATAACTTTATATATTTTTTTTCGAGATTTAATAAATGATTACATTCAAAAGGTAAAGATTAAAAAAAAAAACTTGGTTCACATAAGATTTCCTCTCAAATGTAGTTGTACAGTACAAGCCTTTTAAAGTAAGTTTATTTCAGGTTCTTGGCTCTAAAACTCAATAAAGTCTGCTACTTCTGATCGCACGATATCGGTTAAACAGAACCAAACGCTGAGGTATGCACGCATAACATGTGGGCTGCGTTTATAGTCCAAGGATTCAAGGATGGTTAAACTTAACTAATTAACTAAAGTAAATATGTTTTCTTCCATTGTAATTAAAATTGTTTAAACCAGATATATAAGTGGTATGCTAAAGTAAATATGGTTTTGATATAATGTATACGATTATTATTATGTGGTATGCATGGTTTTCTAAAAACCACCCGTGTTTGCACACGGGTTCTACTACTAGTTATATATAATCATAAAGACAATGTTCTTATATATATCTTAAAGACCATAGACAGGACCATGGTCTCAAAATTTAATTTTTTTACCCTCAAATTTACACACTTTACACATTCAATCCCAATTTTTAGGTAAATGACACATTAATTTCTAACTTTTGTTGTTTAACAAATTTGACCCTTGATTTATTTCTACTTGATAACTTTACACCTCATCTTCTCCAACACTTCAATATTTTTTGTTTAAATTACTTTTGCGACTTTACACCAATGTACGAGACATTATACTCTTTTTAATCTATGTCTAACCACGTTAATCATTAACGTAATGTGTGTAACAAAGTAAAAAATGTGTCATGCCACACGTGGACACAACACGTTAATGTAATTATCGTATCACATGTAATGAAGTTACAAACGAGATGTTGTTGTCGACACGGGTAAAATTCTAGTTGAATAAATAGTTAAAGTATTAAACACAAAAGGTGTGTTTAAATATTTATACAATACTAATAATAAGTGAATAGACGAAAAAAATCGGTTAATTTAAATAACTAAAAATATTTCTTTCCAACCATGACATTTGACTTTAAGCCGACTAAATTAGTGATCTTTCTTTTTAATCTGAACCATGACCCTTTTGCACATGGTTCGGATTGACCCATTACCATTTTTCCCCAGTTTAAAAAACAATTGTATATTAAATTGAATTCTTATTACGTGATCGAAATCGGAATCTCTATACATTTATGTTGGACTCTTGGATGGTTGCTATAAAAAAAAGGGGAAATGGACTGTATCACCCTAAACTATGCAAAATTGGCCAATACCACGCCCAACTTTCAAGTTGGCTCCCACCACCCTCTACTCGACAACTTGGTGTCACTGTCACCCCTTCGTTAAAAAAACACTAACTGAGTTTGTTTATTTTGCTGATGTGGCTTTTTATCTGATGTGGCAAGGTGACATGGCATTTTTTAATTATAATTAATTTAAATATATATATATATATAAAACACAATACATACAGTCACTTTATATTATAACAACAACAATTATCAAATCTTTCTTCACCAGCGACGTTCATCATCTTCACCAACATTAGATCTGAAAGTTCAGTTACACAGTGACGTTGCATACGAGTGCAACAACCACTGCAGATTTAATCGATGAATAACAACAACAATTATCAAATGTTTCTTCTACTTTGCATATTTCAGCAACAACACAAATTGGAATTAGAAATTCAGCAATGATTTAGAACTGGTGAAGAAAGATTTGATAATTGTTGTTATAAAGTGACTGTATGTATTTCACTAACATTCATCAATCTCAGCTTTATACAATCAGATCTGAAAGACCACAGCTTGCATTTTCGATCAGTTCAAGAACAACTTTGAAACAAACTTTGATTAACAACAAAAACCTGAATCAAATTTTATTATATCCAAGTAGATTAGCAGTCTGCATTTTCGATCACCGCCGCCACCGTCAACACCACCACCGTCAACACCACCACCATTTCCTTCCCTCCTTCTGACCACCGCCGCCATCGACTCAGCCACCACCTTCTTCCCCCGTCTCACCACTAGGATTTTCAGATCTGACCGGATTCGAGAAAGTGTGGTGCCGTGTTCGCCGGTGATGTCGAAGAATAAGAGGTAAACGACGATGATGACGGCGACGGCGTTGAAGATGTTGAAATATCCAGATTTGGTTTTTTCTTCGACGGCGGTGGAGGACGGAGGAACTTCGCCAATGCTAGATCGTTGTTGAAGAGTTCTTTGCAGATGTCGGTGAAGATGGCAGAGCTTAAGCCGAGATAGCCTTTGAGGATTCCGGTAACTGGTCCTCTGCAATTTGGAGAATATGTGTTTGTGTTGAATTAGGGTTTTTGTTATGTTTACAGAGATAGAGATGGTAAAGGGTGAGTCCATGTAGGTTGTCCACCTCACAAGTCCCTTGCCACGTCACCTTGCCACATCAGATAAAAAGCCACATCAGCAAAATAAACAAACTCAGTTAGTGTTTTTTTAACGAAGGGGTGACCGTGACACCAAGTTGTCGAGTAGAGGGTGGTGGGAGCCAACTTGAAAGTTGGGCGTGGTATTGGCCAATTTTGCATAGTTTAGGGTGATACAATCCATTTCCCCTAAAAAAAACTTAAACCTCTTAAAAACGAAAGAAAGGTGTCAACATAGCCACCTTATATCCCATGACAAAGTTAAGAGAGCCTATCCCACATCTTGTATTAGTGTCATTCAGTAAATCATCATTATGAAGGATGCTGAAAACCTGAGATGAAAAGGTTAATTTATATACTTCTTGTAAACCAATAGTAGAATTTAATTAGTTTGACCTCAATAGTTAACTTTTCCATGATGTACATATATGATCATCATATCTTTTAGTAGCATTGGTTATGAAGTTGAAACACTCTATCCGACTCTAGTAGAAGTGGCAAGATAGGTGTGGTGGCCGGGTTGGGTAATGGTCTAAACTAATTAGGTTAGAAACGAGTCATTTCTTGTGTGGGTTAGGTCAGGTTTGATTGACCCGTAAAACAATTTTTATAAGTAAAAAAAATAACAATCTATACATATATTAAATGAAACCATGTTTGGGACACTTGTCATCATATTAGGCCATGTACTCTATGGATAATTATCATTTAGTTTAAATATCTTCTAATTAATTATAATTAATCTCCTATGAAATATTATTTAGTTTAAGACTTTAATCTCTTTTACCTAATTATAGATAATTGAGAGAGATAAAAGAGATATCCTTTTAATTTTAAATGGTTGATAAATATGATTATGAAACATAAACGTTACTGATGATAAAGAGTCATAATCTATACATATACGTTACTAATGATAAAAAGAGTCATACTAGATTATATTATTATTTAAGATATAGATACTATTAAATAATTTATTTAGAAAATATACCATTAAATATTAATCAAAATCTAAAATTACTCAGAAGTTAACCCGTGTAATACATGGGTTTTTTTAAGATATAGTTTTTTGATTATTTACTATACAAAATTACATTTATTGAAGATATAGTTTTTTGATTATTTACTATACCAAATTACATTTATTCAACCTTTATAATATACGCGATTTTTAAAAGATATAATTTTTTATTATTTGGTATATAAAATTAGATTTATTCAACTCGTACAATACACGGGTTTTTTCAAGATATATTTTTTTATTATTTGAGGTATAAAATTATATTTATTCAATCAGTACAACAACATACGTGGTTCTTAAAGACATAACTTTTTTATTATTTAATATATAAAATTACATTTACTTAATCTGTCTAATAAACGAGGTTTTTAAATATACATTGTTTTATTATTTAGTATAGAAATTTACATTTATTCAGCCCGTACACGGGGTTCTCACCTAGTTTTTATATAATAAAAGAAACCAATGAAGGGACACTTGTCATTATTCTAGACCGTCCTTAATTATAGATAATTATCATTTAATTTAAATTAGTAAATATTAATTAAATTAATATAAATCTTATCAACTCTAAATTATTGGCATAAACTTAACTTCAAATAGTAAAGTCTTATCTAAACTAAAACTTCAACTCGTAAAGTATTATCTAAACTAAAAAGCATTATTTCACTTAAGAGTAGATAAAGATGCATATTATTTATTGTTAAGGAAAAATTACACTTTTCGTCCTTTATGTTTGTAGCGGGTTGCAATGGATGACCTTTAACTTTAATAATTACAGTCACAGTCCTTTATTTAGAAAACTCGTTGCATGTTTCGTCCTTTACCCCAAACTAGGTTAGAAATTTAAGTTAACTCTCATCATGTGCTTAGCACATGAGGGCATTTATGTCCTTTTACCCCTAATTTCTCTCAACTTATATAAACCCCTCTTTCACCCCCATCCCCAAAATAGGGTTCCATACTTCATACCTGCTATCCAAGCACACCACCACCATATCCCAGCAACCACAATCATCAAATCCGTCCACCAAGTCCCACCGCCACTGGAGGCGGTCTTCATCCGATTACTCGATATGTCATGAATTACCTTCGGGCTGCTTGTTCTAGACCGACATTGAAACAGGTGTTTGACGACGATGTTATTTGAAGCTCGACAAGAACAATAGTAGCTCGTCTTCAAATCTTGCTTCGAAAGCTTTGAAAGATAAACTGGATCTGTTTAATCGGGAAGAAGAGAACGAATGTGAACCTGGATCTGTTTAATCGGGATCTGAATCTGGATCTGTTTAATCGGGATCTGAATCTGGTGCACCAGAGTTTTTGAATTTGGATTCATTTGAATTGATTTATCTTGTGTTTCAAATCTGGATCTAAGTTGAACCATGAACCAACTGAAGAATAGCCAGTTTGAAACTGTGAAGATAAGTGGACCAAGCAGCTTTTGGGTTCAAGAAATCCTGACGCGAGTTGCTGTTCGATGTGATTTTTGTTGAGCAAAATGATTTCTTCAATGCCATTAGTAAGACCTTGTTGTTGAAGTTGCTCTTGAATTCACATTGGTTGGCAGAGAGTTATGCTTTTTATTTTTTAAAATACTTTTTGTTTTTTTATGTATGAATGGGTAAAATAACTAAAGTGCCCCCATGTTGATTTCAGTTTTTTATTCAGCCATTCAGTGATGCTGTTTTAGGGGTAGGCGATTCAGATTCAAACGAAGGTGCAGATAGGAAAAAAAACAAATGGAGTCGGTGATGCGGTGTGAGGGGTGAGTGATTCAAATTCGAAACAAAAGTGGATGGTTGGTAGGGGCGATTCAGATCAAGGGAGTGGCGATCAGAGGTCTGTGTGATGGTGAGGAAGAGAGGGACATAGGGCTTAGAGAGAGAGAGAGAGAGCCACCACCTCTAGCCGCCATCACCTCCTGCCACCACCACCACCACCAGCCACCGTCATCACCCCACCCCTGTTTTTTTTGCTGCAGACAATTAAGAGAGAGAGGGAATGAAAGAGAGAGTGAAAGAGAAAAAAAGGTATTTATATTTGATTTTATTTTTTTTATTTATAAATAATTAAGTAGAAAGACTAAACTGCCCTTAAGTAAATAAATTTAACTGAAAATTTTAACCAAGTTAGTGCTAAAGGACGAAAGATGTAACAGGTTTTCAAAATAAAGGACTGTGGCTGTAATTATTAAAGGTAAAGGTCATCCATTGCAACTAGGTACAAACATAAAGGACGAAAAGTGTAATTTTTCCTATTGTTAATGTTATTATTGTTAACTATGAGAAATTATATTAAACAACTTATTAATCAAACCAAAAATTTTAAATCGTATTAACCTAATTTAAAAAATAATAAAAAAACCATTTTTGAGTTAGAAAGATTTTTTTAACAATAGATAAACCCGTGTAATACACAGGGTTTTTAAAGATATAACATTTTTTTTATTATTTGCTATATAAAATTAAATTTATTTAACCCATATAATACACGAAATTAATTTTTATTATTATTTAATGTATAAAATTATATTTACTCAACACGTGTAATAAATGAGGTTTATAAAAATATATTGTTTTTTATTTAGTATATAAAATTACTTTTATTAAACTCGTGTAATACATGGGGTTCTAACCTATTATTTAAATAAAATATTTTATAAGGAGGTAGTGTTGATTAAAATAGCCAACCGGAACCCAACACAGACAGTCATCCCTAAATTACACACTTACTTTTTTAAGGGGAAATTACGAGAATGGCCAAGACCAAAACCCACTTGCAAAAATGGCCATCTCATGCGTCCTTGGAGAGGCGCATCACGGATACAAATGCGCGGGATGCGTCTAAAGTCCACGGGATGCGTCTTTGAAAATAGTTCACTGACCGATGCGTCTAAAAGTGCACGGGATGCGTCTGAAAGGGCACGGGATGCGTCTTGAAAACTTGAAGCGTCTGAAAGTGCACAGGATGCGTCCTTGGAGCGAGGCATCATGCACGGGATGCGTCGGGCAAGTTTCCGCCATTTTTTCCGGCGATTTGCAGGTTTCCGCCATTTTTTCCGGCGAGTTGCAGGTTTTCGTGCATTTGGATCCGTGATGAGACGCATCAAATGATCTACTGCGTGTTCTCTCTTCTCTAAAAACGTACATCACTGTTAAAAGATTGGTGAGTCCGTAAGCTAGAGGTGTGTTACCGGTGGTTTGATTGTCTGTTAGCATCATTTGAGGATGGAACAGAGTGTGGTTTGATTGTCTGTTAGCATCATTTGAGGAGAGGATGCATATGTTTGGTGATCCTTTTGTTGAAATTCTGAAATGGGTATTGAAAATCGCCGGAAAAAGGAGGAGAGAAAGCAAACAAGAAGGAGGAGAGAAAGCAGACAAGAAGACAAGAAACCTGAAAAGGCTGCAAGCCTCGATTACTGAAATGCCACTTGTCCATTTTCTATTGGGAGACGCATCAAATACTCGATGAGTCTGTATATGGACGCATGAGATGGCCATTTTTGCAAGTGGGTTTTGGTCTTGGCCATTCTCGTAATTTCCCCTTTAATTAATGTATTTTTTTCCTTGTTTTTTTATCTAGAATAAATCTACCTCTGTTACATCTACATGATACATGTGATTATGTTTTCGTTTTTATAATGTGATTTGTCTTCTCCTATTGTATCTAAAGTGTTTTTTTTTAGCATTATTAGTTAAAAGAATTGTTGAAAAATAACTAAGCATGATATGTGAATTAGAGAATGAAAGTGTTAGATTATACTTTGTATATGTACGCTTCACGTGGTTGTTCTATTTTTGACAGGAACCTCCATATATACATCGTTTTTCCTTAAAAAGAAAGGAATGGTAACAACCCTACTACCCTAAACATGTGACATTTCTTCATCGTATTTCTCAAGCTATTCTAAGGCTAATTTGCAATTCTCCAATACGTTACTTGTATGAATACAACTAAAGTAACTTGCAATAATTCAATATATTCAAATAATTTATCAAATACATAAACTCGATACAAGATTATAAGTACCACTTTATTACATATATATAAAAATAATGGTAAAGATAATGCACACGTAATGATTTAGTAAAATAAAGTCTCAAAAGCTTGAGAAGGCAACAAAACTCTTGTTGCATGATAAGGCATAGTGTTTTTTGTATCATGGTCTCTTTTTTGCTTTTAAATTTTGCTTTATATGATGTTGAACCTTGCGTTGAACACCGTCTTTGTTCATAGACTCAATACTATTATATATATATATATATATATATGTTTACTTATAATTTATTTTATGACATTAGATCGAAGAGGAGAGAAGAAATTCGAGTGGTTTTGAGAGTATATACAATAATGGAATGGAAGAAGTGTTATCTTGATGTACTATTGGTGCCATTATCGTTTATGATTACCATTGGCTATCACCTTTGGTTATGGCAGAAGGTCCGGACTCAACCACTGTCTACCATCATTGGCACTAATAACCATGGACGCCGATTGTGGGTATACACCATTATGGAGGTACATGCCTAAATTCTTCTATTTTTATTTTATACAAGTATCAAAATCAAGAAAACTAAATGGTATTTGCAGAAATGGAACGTGTTTCTTGGTTTTGTGTACAGAATCTGGTATGAACCCGAAAATTTGACATGATTCAGAAAATCATGCCATATACATGAACCAAAGCATAACATGTTATGTGGGTTGATATAAACACAACTTGTTTAACCCGAGTTTTTTACTTTATTTTATATTTAATATTAATCCTCTAAATCATAAACCTACAATCAAAAATACAAATACAAATAACGATATTTAAACTATATAACCTAAGGGGGAGGTTCATTTGAGAAGAAAATTAAATTGAGAAGAAAAAGAATAAAGGGTACAATTGTAAAACATTAAATAGTTTGTCTCTCATCTCATTTATTATTATTTTTGACTAATTAATTAGTCATAAAGAGTATCATCCTACACACTAAAATTTTTGCCTAGACACATCAAAATTTATCCTACACGTTTTTGAAATTTATCCTACACATACTGAAATTTATCCTACACAACTCGTAATTCATCCTACACACCTAATAATTTATCCTACACTTTAAATTAATTTTTTTCTTCTTTGAAAATATATATATTTTTTTAAATAAGTTACAAATTTAATTTAGTGAGCTATTAAAAAGGAAAACTAAGAATTAATGATCTATCTAATTTTACCAATATACCCTTACACCCATATATTAAATACAAAAATTAAATGAAGTAAAATGAAGCATTATTATTGGTTGAAGTTTGTTCTTTTTTATTCTTACAAAAAAATTCTTCTCATTTGAACCCTCCACTATAACCTAATACTCATCTATCTTATTATCTTAGTTTTGATATAAAAATACCCGATCAGATTAAGTTATGGCATACATACATATACATATACATATACATATACATATACATATACATATACATATATATATATATATATATATAGGGGTTGGTTCCGGTACAAATCATATTTATCCTACAAACCGTAAGAACAGATCCTATCACTTAAAAAAAGTGAAATTAGCACATACCAAAACAATACATACATAAAGATAGCACTTTTGAATTATATTAGCATATAAAAATTAATCAAGATAACTGATTTTAGCACAAATTTGAATGATATCAGCACTTTTCTTAATCAGCACATTGAAAACAAAAAGAATATCCAAATAAAGAATTAATTGCGTGTTAGCATATTTATAGGGAATTCAATATAATTGATATTATTTAGGATATTATTTTATCAGTTCTCTATAATGGGTTAGATGTCATGTGACACTTTTTAAATGGTTCTTATGGTTTATATACGAAATGTAGTTTGTATATGATCCTACTCCTATATATATATATGAGAAGGGTCCGTTAGGAACAACCCTTTATTACGAAAACCACAAGAACCAATGTGAACACAACCAAAAATACCTTAAAAATCTAAAAAACACTCAAAAAAAAGTTTTTATAATTTTTTTTAAATCGCTACTTTTCGTTAATTAAAAAAAATTGGATACTAAAAGTAGCGATTTTAATAAAAAAAATATTTAAAAAAAATTTGTGTGTTTTTAGATTTTTTATGATTTCTTTAGGTTTTTTGAAGATTTAGCTTTATAATTTAGTTTTTAGCATTTAGCTTGGAGGGGGGTTAGGTTTTTGGGGGTGGGGTTAGATTTTCGGGGTGGTTAGTTTTTAGCATTTAGCTTGGGTGAGAGGGTTTGGGTTTTTTTTTGGGGGGGAGGGGGGAGGGAGGGGGATTAGGTTTTTTTAGGTTTTTAGTGGTGTAGTGGGTTTATTTTGTTGTGTTCACATTGGTTCTCACAATAAAGGTGGTTCTCACATGAACCCTACCCCTATATATACATAGGATAAGGATCCGTTAGAAACCACACTTTATTGCGAGAACCACGAGAACCAATGTAAACACAACCAAAAATACCTTTAAAAAAATCTAAAAAATACATAATTTTTTTTTTAAAATCGTTATATTTGGTCACTAAAAAAAATTCGAGTAACAATTATCGATGCACATGTGTATATGTATCATTTCTTTGACAAATTCCGTAATACATTACCAGTATTTTACAATTGCACTTTCATTTACACTATCATCCGTGATACATTACTTTTTACATTACCAATATTAGAAATGCGCATGTGCATCTATATGTATAAAAATGATATAACGTGTTTTGGTACACTACTTTAAATACATTTCTTTTTCATCTATCATACCATCCATAATACACTACCATTACCTCCTACTAGCCATAATACACTACCATTACCAATATGTATAATATTTTCACTTTATACACATGTACATCAACACCCTTTAAGTTTATATCATACTAAACAACATATTACCTCATAAAGTGACAAATATAATCAAATCATGAACCACTAGATATAACTAACCAAAAACATGTATATGAGCCTCATCATTCAAAATCACAAAATTTTTGTACCAAAACATGTTATATCATGGTCATACATAATGATGCAATGTGCATTTTTAATATTGGTAATGTAAAAAGTAGTGAATTATAGATGGTAGTGTATATGAAAGTACAATTGTATAATACTGGTAATGTATTACGGAATTTGTCAAAGAATTGATACATATGCACATGTGCATGTGCATCGATAATTGTTACTCAATTTTTTTAGTGACGAAATATAGCGATTTTAAAAAAAAATGTGTGTTTTTTAGGTATTTTTTGGTGTTCATAATGGTTCTCGTGGTTCTTGCAATAAAGGTGATTCTTGCATGAAGCCTACCCTATACATATACGACCAGTTAACGTACAACACAGCTTAACGTACATCACGTACGACAGATAATTATGCACGTTATAATGAAAATCACGCACGTTATAAACTTAAAAACCAAAATCACGCATGTTGAAAACATTAATCACGCAAGCTGAAAACATTAATCACGCACGTTATAGTGTAAAATCACGCACGTTGTCGTACGTGATGTACGTTAAGCCGTAATTCGTTTAACATTTAGGTTGAGAACCCAAGATATAGTGTGAATACTAACAAAACTACCTAAAAAAGCTTAAAAACACACATAAAAAAATATTTTTTTCCATTAAACTTGCGAATTTTTATTAGTATTCATCTCTTGAAATTTTTTTTATTGATGGAAAGTCACGATTTTAATGGAAAATAAATTAAATAATAATAATAATAATAATTTTTAGGAGTGCAGTACATGGATGGTCCCTGTGGTTTATCAAAATTTTGGATTCGATCTCTAACTTTCTAAAAGTACACTAAAGGTCCTTATAGTTTGCATTTTGTAACGTATTTATTCCCCAATTTTTTTCAAAGTACAAAAATGATCCCTGTGGTTTTCATTTTGTAACACATTTAATACCTAACTTGGACATACTAAAACCTTTAGATTTGTTGGCTAGGGACTAAATGTGTTACGAAGTACAAACCACAGGACCATCATTGTACTTTTAGAAAGCTTGAGACCAAATTCAAATTTTTGGTAAACCACAGGACCATTGATGTACTTTACTCTAATTTTTAGTATTTAGTTTTGGGGTTTAGTTATTAGGATTTAGTTTGGGTGGGGGCGGGTGTGGGGTGAATGGGGGGTTTAGGTTTTTAGAGGGTGGGTGTTTAAGTTTTTCGGGGTGAGGGTGAAGGTTTATGTTTTTTTTATGGGGAGGGGGGTTAGGTTTTTGGGTGGTGGGGGTGGGAGGTTCATTGTTTGTGTTTTATTATTTATTTATTTATTTTTGTTTTGGGTTTATTTTGTTTGTGTTCATACTAATTTTCAAGTTCTCTTCTAAAAGCTATTTCTCGCATAAACACTACCACATATATATATATATATATATATATATGTGTGATGGTTCAATTAAAAACTCAAAACCCATAGTTATTTAGAGAACTCGAAACTCCTCCTTAATGAAGGCAATGAGACTTTTAATGAAGGAGGGGCAAAATTGAAAAAAAAAATTATATAACTTTTCAAACATTTCTATTTTCTTCGTATGTTATTATTTAAAAAATATTGCACCATAAGATTACAAATTTTCCTATCTTTTGTTCGAGCATATTTTTTTAGACAATATGCACTACTACTTAGCCTTAGAGTTTAGGTTTTAGTTTTAGTTTTAGTTTAGCTTTCGGTTAGGTTTTTGGGAGTTTTAGGTTTAGTTTTTAGGAATTTTTTTTTTTTTTTGGGGGGGTTGGTGGTTTTAGGTTTTTCGTAGTGTTGCACATATGTAAGGGCAAGGTTATATTTGAAACCTTTAGTTATTGAGAAAACTTAGAAACCTCTAACACCCAATTTTTTTATTTTTTTTTTTGAAAAAATTTACACATGTAATATACATGTTTTTAATGGTTTTGAGTAAAAAAAAGTCGAAAAAGTGCCGACCAAATTAAAAAAAATAAATAAACAAATTTTTGTGTAACATATGTAACAGTCACGTGTAACGTATGTTAGAGTCGCATTGCCTAAAACTGGTTTTTTTTTAAATATTCTCTAAGCGCCTCTTTTGTTTTTTTGGCTCAAACTCTTAAAAATATGTATATTACATGTGTTATTTTTCCAAAAGCAAAAACTGTTAGGAGGTTAAAGTTTCTTAGGTTTTCTCAATAACTAAAATAACTATGGGTTTTCCAAATACTTACAATGTGTGTATATATCTATACTATATTATAATGTATGAGTGAGGGACATTTTAAGATACCCAAAAAATAAAACTTTTTCTCTTTTAATTTATAAATACACCCCTAAAATGAGGGTAAATTGGTCTTTTAAACAATAATTATATTTTAGCCTTTCATCTTATTACATTTAAATCCCTGAGTTTTAACACAATTATGGGTAGTTAGTTACACTTTCCCCCTGCACAACAAACTTATAATTATTATACGTATCATATCTTATAACTTATAATGTTTAAAAAAATCCACAAGTACCGTGACAACCTACTAATTTTTGTCGACGTTTCGATAGTTGTCTTGGTCAATATTGACGTGTGGATTAAAATGTACATGTAGATGATGCCTTAGTGTACAAGTTATTAAAGTCCAACGTACTTTGTCATTAATGTTTAATAGCTATAGAATGTCAAGTGATTAAATACCGTCAATTTAATCATCTCATCTATATTACACTTTAATCCCCCATCTTTAACAAAATAACAGATAATTAGTTAGTAGTTACACTTTATCCCCTTATAAAAAAATTAATTCCCCCAAGATTTCTAAACGGTCGTAAATTTTTGGCACGTTAATATTTTTTTTAAATTACACCATATAAACGAGTATTTTAATTCTCTTTAATTTGAATATAGTATTGCTATAGTTTTTTTAATTAAAAAATTGATAGGTTACGTGATTAACAATGTCTAAGGGTGAGTATAATTGAATACCGAAACCGAACCGAAATCAATCAAAATATGAATGATTACCGAAACCCCAATTAACCAAAAACGGTTATTGATTTTTTTGAACTCTCATTTAACCAAAATTAACTAAACCGAACCATTCATATTTTCATATATTTCTAGCTTTTAATCCTTCAGTTCATGTATTTCATATTTATACCCTATTTTATGTATTTATACCTCCATTTCATGTATTTATACCTAAATTTCATGTATTTCTAATCAAAAGTTTTAGCCCAAATTTGGTTTTAACTATTAACCGAAATCAAATGAATCAAACCGAAATTTGTCAATCTAGCTAAATGAACCAAACCGATTAACTGAAAACGGATTAGTTAATAAAATAGACTAATCGATGACCTCGATTTCGATTGAGGATAATAATCTAACCAACTATCATCAACCGAGCATTGCGCACTATGGCAATGTCTGTGTTTCCCGCCGCATCAGGCACCCATTGGTTGTTAACCAAAATTGGTTATCAGTGAGCAATAACTAAATCGTTAATCTAAACCAAACCGAAAACAGACGAAACCGAACCAAAATCAACCAAAAATTGAATTAACTGAAAACCAAATTAACCAAAAATCGGTTATCAATTTTTTTGTACTCTTGTTTAACCAAAATTTGTTGAACCGAACCGAATCATTCATATTTTCATATATTTCTAGCTTTTTTTACCTCCAGATCATATATTTCATATTTTATATCTCCAATTCACATATTTATACTTTCATTTCATGTATTTATACCTCAATTTCATATATTTATAAGCAAAAGTTTTAGCCCAAGTTTGTTTTTTGCTATTAACTGAAATTAAATGAACCAAACAAAAAATCGCCAATCTAACCGAATAACCCGAAGTGACTAACCGAAAACATATTGATTAATAAAATAGATTAACCGATGACTTTGGTTTCGGCTTTTGTTGAGGATAATAACCAAACCGACCGAATCATGCACAAGACAATGAAATGGATTCCTTGACTACTTTGTTTTTGATGTATATCTATCACAATAATGCTACAACAAACATTATATGAATAAGAAAACTATAAAAAACGAGTATCGCAATGCGATGTGTCACTTCCACCGCATCACGCGGGCATCCTACTAGTATACACACACACACACACACATATATATGTATATATATATTGTGAGGTTTATTGGGGAACACTAAAAAAGTGGGGAAACGGGAACACTCTTAAAAATCTTAACATGTTAAAAAATTAATTTAAAAAAAAAATTAGGCGCTTTTCCTTATAAATACATGTAGAAGCCTTTATAATAAAAAATCAAAAACTAAAAATATAAAAAAAAATGCTTAAAAATAGTTAAAATAAAATTATCTTATAAAATTAACTTAACATGTTAGAAATCAATTTTTTAAATTTTTTTCAGCATTTTTCCTTATAAAAATAAGTATAAGCTATTCCAATAAAAAAATCATTTTTTTTTTTGTAAAAAAAAATATTTTAGCCTTTTTTTAACTGTTTTTTAAACATTTTTTTATATTTTAGTTTTTGATTTTTTTATTAAAAATGTTTCTACATGTATTTATAAGAAAAAGTGCTGAAATTTTTTGTTTAAAAAAATGATTTTTAACATTTTAAGTTGAATTTTTAAGAATATTCTCCGATTCTCCATTTTTTTAGCGTTCTCAATAAACCCTCCTATATACATAGGGTTACGTTCATTTGTGAACCATATGTATATACTGAACCACAAGTTTTAACTTTTATAATATAAGTACCGCTAATATGTACTCTAGAGTATTTAAACTTAGTTTCTGAACTACAAGTTTTAGATTTTATAATATAATTACCACTAATATGTACTCTAAAGTATTTAAACTTAGTTTTAGTTGTGGAATACCACTAATATGGTATGTCGAAAATTTGTTAGTGCAAATCTTTGTAGGAAGGAATTTCTTCTCCCCACGAAGGAAACAGTTTCCCGTGGGATTCCAAAGATAAGAAAAGACAACCACATCTTTATTCCATCTAGTTGTTATCGGTCTCTTATTTTATCATTTTACAACAAAACTACAAACAATAAAAAAATAATAATAATTTAGTATTCAGAATATTCAGAGGACTTATAAAAATAGCCTTTAAGGATTATAATTAAAAACCAAATAATTAATATTATATTTGAACAACTTAAACCGCTAATATTTATACTACAATAATGTTATTTAATCAATGGGTGATCACACAACTAACTCTTACATTGTACAATATCAACAGGACAACGATAAGAAAAACATCTTAGCCGTTCAAACACTTCGAAACACAATTATGGGAGCAACCTTGATGGCCACGACATCGATACTTCTATGCTCGGGTCTAGCCGCTGTCATTAGTAGCACTTACAGTGTTAAGAAACCGATCAACGATGCCCTTTATGGGGCTCATGGAGAATTTATGGTAGCATTGAAATATGTGACCATGTTGCTCGTACTCCTCGCGTCTTTCATGTGCCACTCGCTATCAATCAGGTTCATTAACCAAGTTAACTTCTTGATCAACTGCCCACCGGAATCAAGGTTGACATGTGAGTATGTTTCGGAGCTTTTAGAGAAAGGATTCACGCTTAACGCAGTGGGGAACCGGATTTTCTACTCTGCACTTCCGCTCATGCTTTGGATTTTCGGTCCCGTGCTTGTGTTTTTGTGTACGGTCACCATGGTGCCTGTGCTTTATAATCTTGATTTGGTCTTTGGAAACATGAAGGGGGAGAAGATGGGTGATATAGCAAATGGGGTGTAATAGTAAAATGTAAGCTTGTGTTGTTTTACTCATGTTCTACAAGATATGAGGGACACTATTAATACTCTCTAGTATATTCGACTCTTTACTATTTTCTCACATAATAATGCAACAGGTGAAGCGTTTGGCAACTGATTTAGATTTTAAAGTATCTTTCCGTTATTCACAATCATTCATCCACCACACCAATAATGTGATTACCTTTTCACTAACCCTATCATGTTATATTTCGTGTATCAAAGACATGCAAAAGTCAGGTCGATTTTGAGCTTCCTTTGTCCCAGCTATCTTTAAGAAAGGGTCAAGTCATTGCATACTGACTCATTCTTGGTCACGCGTCACTTAATTTGGAATCGAGGACCACTGTTTTGCAGTTACGGCCTCAAAACAAGCGTTCGGAATTATTCGACTACGGGTTTAAAGATACTGCTCGTATATACAAAAGTGTGTAATCAAATAAAGTTTAGCACTTCTTGCAAAAGACAAGGTTAACCCACATTAAACAAAGACATCCATCTTCATTTTTCTCCCCTATAATGCACTAGCCACTCAGAAAAAGGTGAATTATAACTAAAAAAGATATTGATTTTTTATTGGATAGACCCGAATAAGTTTCAAAAACCAGATAAAGATAAAGAGTTAAAATGCCATTTTAGTCCCTATAGTTTGAGCCATTTTTTCAGTTTAATCCAAAGGTTTCATATTTCTTCTGTGGGTCCAAAAAGGGTTTCACCGTTGCCATTTTAGTCCACTGGGTTAACTTCATCAATTTTTCTGTTAACGAGAAAGGCAATTCGGTCATTTTATATGTAATTTTGTTAACTAGAAGGGCAATTCGGCCATATAAAGTGACCGAATTGCTCTTCTTGTTAACAAAAAAAATTGATAAAGTTAACCCAATAGACTAAAATGGCAACAGTGAAACCTTTTTGGACCTACAGGCGAAAAATGAAACCTTTGAACTAAACTGGCAAAATGACCCAAACCACAGGGACTAAAATGACATTTAACTCGAGATAATTACGAACTGGAACCAACAAACAAGCCCAACCCAGGTTTGATCTAAAGCGAGTTTGTATCTTCAAGCCTAACGTTGGCCCAAATCCACTCCATGATATTAGTAAACGTTATCCAGACTAAAATCAGATTAATCAATAGCCCAACTCTTTCCCAAAACAATGAGCCACACAAATGTGTATACTCGGAACCTAGAGGTGCACGAATTGGTTTGGAGCACTAAACCGGTTTCAGTCTGACAACAAAAAGTCAAAACCGGTTCAGGTTTTGACCGATTTGGACTTCGGAGCAGCTTTTGTCGGTTTGGGTTCAAACCGATTCATATTAGAGGAATACATACCGGTTACAAACCTACGGTTTCAATCGGGTTGGAACCGGTTCGTTTTGGCACGGTTCCAAACCAGTTTCAATACGGGTCAGTTGTCGAATTCAGCTCTCAACCAGGACTAGGCCCAAGTCCTAACTCCTAACACACGCTGAATCTATTTTGAGAACACCAACATCTGATTTTTTAAAAGAGTTAACATATATTTTAGTACCTGTGGTTTGGGCCATTTTGCCAGTTTAGTCCAAAGGTTTGAAACGTTGCCATTTTAGTCCAAATAGCTTCAAACGTTGCCATTTTAGTCCACTGGGTTAACTCCATCCATTTTTTATGTTAACTAGACGGGCGTTTCGGTCATTTTATATGTAATTCTGTTAACTAGAAGGGCAATTTGACCATATAAATTGACTGAATTGCCCTTCTAGCTAACAGATTAAATGGATTGAGTTAACTCAGTGGACTAAAATGGCAACGTTTGAAACTATTTGGACTAAAATGGCAACGTTTCAAACCTTTGGACTAAACTGACAAAATGGCCCAAACCACAGGGACTAAAATGGCATTTAACTCTTTTTAAATAACGTGTTGAGACGATAAAATTAAGATTTAAACAATTTACAAGGTTTTATAAATTTCAATACATTTCTCGCGACCTAATTCCCTTTTATTAAATCCTTTAGCTTAACCCATTCGACCCGCTAAATAAACTCAAACAAACACATTTAGTCATTATCTACAGGTCAAGTCTAGAACCTAAGACACAAGCAAGAAACATGACATATGGCTTTTGCCACAAGCTCACAACTCATTGTTAAGGCGCAAAAGTACTCAGACAAACACACGAAAAAACCAACATACTTCTGAACCTTGAAAATATCAAATCAAAGAACATTCTGAAAGGAGCAAAACATCAGAAAAAAGGTAAAACAGTTGACCAATGTGTATACAGTAGTATTATAGCAGATGGAGTGATTCCACAATAAAGACCAATGTATGGTAAGTACCTACAGTCTGCAGATGATGGATATAGGAAACTAATGCGTAACGTTCTTTGGAAGGTTGCGGATGACGTTGCTTTTCATGCCCATCTTAGAACGCATATGATCTACCCCTGATCTATTCATTTGTTTCATCACCTTCATCCTCACCATGTTCTCTTTCGACTGCACTGTTGACAAGCCCATGCTCCTATACCTGATATTTGTACATATTTTCCGTAGTTAAAAACAACTTCTAAGATAAATAAGTAAGTTTTTTAATGTTTTTGCCCTTTATTCTAAATTTGTTGAAAAATAATGTTATGCTTACCTGGCAGCCAATACAGCAGTCATGGGAACTCCATTTGAAGATGGACGCGGTTTTTGACGATAATAACGTAAATATTCTCGAGAACCAATTGCTTTGGTTGATATTGTATCATCAGTTACTGTAGTTATAATGAGCTCAGACCCACCACTCCCGAGTTCTATACCCTCACTTGAACCGCCTGCTGAAACTAGCTGGTTCCCATTTGCATCCACATAGCTAAGAAAAAAAAAAGAATATTAGCTTAATCATAAGAGTCAATTTTCAAACATTTTTGTTTTGTGCAATTTGTATTAATACATTTACTAAGTATAAGTAAAAAGGAACCAGATGACTTGAATTATATCGAAGGAAACAAATTTATTAAGATAAATGGTAAACCTGCTACTGTAATCATAAAACTCTTCTAGTTCAGCTTCTTCTTCTTCTTCATCATCACCATAGTGGACTTTGCAATGACTTTTTGCGATCATATGCTTCCTAACTGCTTCCAAACTATTGAATGGTTGGCAGTTACTGTTGCAGTATAAGCATATAAAATCACGCTTAACCTGTAGAATGATGACAACACCACAGACAAGTGAGACTGAATCATCAAAGAAACTGGATTATCAAAAATATAACACATCTTTGACCCTGCGGTAGTAATTACCGAGAAGAGAGTATCATGTATTTTACCTTAAGTCCAAGATATGTAAGAAAGCCAGTGGGGTCTTTCAGATACTCAATGTCGGGTATAAAGAAGCCATGATGCTTGTGCATATGAACCATACAGCTTTCAATAGTTTTATGCTCTTTATCACACATAAAGCAGGATGTTGGATCCAGCTCATCTTCATCCTCATCCATATCCTCATCGGTATCATCATCAGCATCAGCAACAGATTCATTCACTTCCATATGGGTAGACGACGACACCATGTCACCGACCACGTCATCGTTCTCAGTAACCTCCACCCATTCATCACTTTCGTCACTTTCCTCGTCGATTTCCTCCTTTTCTTGAGGGGACTTCTTCACGGTGCGGGGTGGAAGCGGCTTTATTACTGCACTGTTTTCATCTTCTTGACCAATCTGGGAAGCTCGCATCGTGTGAGTTCGAGATTTTAAATGTTGAGCGTGAGCTTTGGCACTTCTGTACCCTTTACCACATAGGCGACAAGTGTACAGCATAGGTGGGCCATTCAGTTTACTCTTCTCTTCAGCGATTGTGGATTGTCTGGCTAAGAAAAGAGCTTCTGTTACTCCCGGAACCCCTGCAATCTGATTTAGTTCAATGTTTAGTTCTAATCCATTATGTGTGATTCCACAAGGTTGCAAATTTGCATCCATTAAGCTATAAATGTAGAAAAAAAAGTAACTAAAATCAATGAGGCTTTCTTCAGATTTCTACTAGGTTCTATAATGCACTGTTGCATCAAAAACTCAAGATCATGAAAAAAAGGTTATGGTCACAAAAAGATAACAAGTAGAATACAACCTTAGTTTTAAAAAAAGCGTGATGTGTGAGCTTTACATACGCGAGGTGTTGCTCTATGTACAATCAAAAAAGCTTTATGTACAACAAAAGGCTGCATGCCTGCATCTATCTCATCTCAACTACATATACGCCTTTTTATCGAGTAAATTCGTAAATCATTCATAATCCCTTCATCTATCTATTTGGTTGTTTACTTGTTTTAATGTCCTATTTTAACCAAGATGTGCATGAGGCGCCACTTCAAGACCCTGAAACGTTTTCCAGATCGCCTCGTCGGGCCTCAAACACGCTTTTTAAAACCAAGCATACAACCTCTCAAAAACAGTTCATTACTATATCTACCATACAACTTTTTTACATATACAAAAAAGCATATAGAAGAGAACACAAAGACAACAAAAAAGCATAGTTTAGTTTATGTATATTTAATTAATAAACATGAGCTCAAATTGAATTGAATTAATTAAACATCAGATACGTCTCTTCCTGTATTTTATAATCTTCAGTGAAACAGATTCTACGTCTTCCACAATAAAACATAAAAAAATATATGCCTAAATTATAATTTATAAAGAAATAATAATAATAATAATTCAATCAACGAATTCTGTTACGTTCACGATCACTTCAACTTTTGAAATTAAAAGGGCAGTGATTGTGCAGTTGGATGATACATGAGAAGTAATATAACATGTACGGGTGAAATTGATACCTTGCGTTTGAGATTGTAACGGTGCCATTCAGACTTGTAATGAAGCTTCTGATCGTTTTCATCTTCGAATTCTTTGTTGCACGCGTTGCAGGTCAGCCCGGTCATCTTTCTAGAGAGAGAAAGAGAGAGAGAGGGGTGGAGAAGAACGGTGTTCAAAGTTGGCTTGTACCAGTCGGCGGATATTTGATTTAGGGTTTCGGCTCAAAATTTGGAAAAACAAGAAAACTCATTAGATATTTTATTTATTTATTTATTTATTTATTATTATTAAATGCATTTGAACATAAGATACGAAAACGAAAAGTCACCGGAGAAATAAACGTCTGGACGTCGGAGGCTCGACGAAGTAGGAGCCGATTGGTTTAGCGTGTGAGGTATTCAAGTGTTTGCTTTCTACTTGCTAACCTGATATCACCTTTATCTCTAAATCGACCTCTCTTTCTTCCATTCGCTTCTGAGTACTGTTTCTTCTCCGTTTCGAACGTCGGTGTGTTTTCCTGTGGCCATCTCCAGCATTTGATTGCTTAGTAGGTCTGTTATTGATCGCGGCTATCTTTATAGTTCAGCTAGATCGATACGAATCCTATTAACCTTTTAAAATTCTGTGTTTTGATCATATGGAAAGAGAGGAGGGAGAGATTGAAAATTCTGGTGAGAAGTATAGTAATCAGTACATGGAAGAACAAACGAGAGAAAAGGCAATAACCTTCTACATTACAAATATTCACCCACACATTTCCGATGGAGAATTATGGACGGAGTGCAAGAATTATGGTCAAATTGTGGATGCTTACATAGCAAAGAAATTGGATAAATGGGGTAAAAGATTTGGTTTTCTTAGATTTGTTAAGATTGTCGATGCTGAAAAATGGTGAAAGCGCTAAATCAGTTAAGTTTTTATGGCTGGAGAATCAAAGCAAACATTACAAAGTTTGTCAAGATAGTAAAGAATGAAAAAGCAAACAAAGGAAAGATGTGGAAGGAGAAGCCAATACCAAAAGAAAATAATGAAAATAGCAGGCCAACGGCGAAAGGAAAACCATTCCTAAAAAATGGGACGACTTGGGCAGGGGTGGTAGCTGGTAAAAGGATACAACAAGAGGAAGAAGACTGGATGACATTCGCTAATGAATCAAAGGCCTATGCAAACTGGAAAGGAAAATCAATGTGGGTGAACATCTTAGAGAAATCAAAAAGATGAGGTTGCAGCTGGATTTGAGGAATGATCAGGTAAGATACATAGGCGGGTTAAACGTGTTAATAATTTATGATTCAGAAAAAGATATGGAGAAATCGATGATGAAAAATGTTGAGGTCTGGGACTATTGGTTTAATAAACGGAAAAGATGGAATGGGGAGGACATTCCATTTCAAAGAGTAGCATGGCTCAAAATTAGGGGTGTTCCTATGAAATTGTGGATTGATGGTGTCTTCAATTGTATCAGTGAAAAATTTGGGAAAGTAATTAGACCTTCGGTAGCAGACGATATGGACCTAAGTTTCAATTATGATTCGGTTGGTGTCCTGGTAAACCATGGCGCTACCATAAACGAGAAAATAACCATAAGGTGGAAAAATTCTCTGTATGAAGTCTGGATAACAGCGTCAAACCAATTTTGGGATCCGGACTTCATTACAGAGTATGAAACGACTGAGGTGAAACAAACAGAGAAACCAGCAACTGCTTATCAATCCGATGATGGGTATGCAGCAAAGATGGGAAACGGGAACGAAGAAGTGTTACAGCCAGAATCGGGAAACAGGTCACCGGAGACGAGAGAGGTGAATGAGGAGGAAACACGAAACGTCAACAACGTGGGAAACGAGGTGCCACTCTAACAGTCATCACCAATGATAGGAACAAATTTTGAAGGTAACGACATAAATGCGGTACCTAATCAGGGAGGCAGTCAAACGGAAGGTTTACAAAGAGTCAACCTAGAAGAGAACAATACGCAGAAAGGTAGTGGGCCACTAAATCAAACAGCTAGTATGTCTACTGGGCCCAAAATTTTGGACCATAAAAAAAGAAAAAAGATGTAATTTAGCAGAAGCCCGGTCTGCATTTTTGAAACCCAACACTAATATTAGTAAAGGTAAATGACCTGACCTCAACATAGAGTTGTCCGACGAATCTAGAAACAGACCTAAAAGGAGAAATTTAAACAAAAAAGGAAGGGTAAAAAGGAGAAGTAACAAAATTAAGGTAATAGTATTGGAGGATGAGCTCGATGAATTACAGCAAGGTGAAGGAGGTTTAGATGATGAGCTTGAGTCCGAGTGGGAGGAAAGTTCAAATGTGGAGGAGTTTCAAACAAGTGCAGAGATACCAGAGACACAGGGGATTGGGGTCCCAAATGAGGACAACGAAGCAGTGATCGATAGTGAAGTCAAAGCCACAATAAAATTAGGGGAAAAATTGGGGTTGATTTATCAAAGGTAGAGAGCTTACTGAAGACGGCCGTCACAGAAGATCAGGTGGATGCAGGTTTGCAATGAATTTCGGATCCTTAAATATTAAAGGGGCAGGGGGTACCGGTAAATCGACAGGGGTAAGAGACCTTCTATCAAAATTTAATTTATCGTTCATAGCGTTACAGGAGACTCAGTTTAGTAACTTATCGGAAAGTAAGATCAGAAAATTTTAGGATAATACGGGTTTGAATTCTCAAAAGTGGATGCAGACGGTAGATCGGGGGGTCTTCTATCACTATGGAACCCAGGTATGTTCAAAAAGGAGTTGGAAATAAAAAATCAGAATTTTCTAGCAGTAAGGGGCAGAATCAATGGTTATGAAGAGGATTTGGTCATTGTAAATGTGTATGCTTCAATAATATTAGCTAATAGAAGGAGTATGTGGGAAGAATTACTTGCTATAAAAATGTATTATAGGGCCTTTGGATTTTACTAGGCAACTTCAATGAAGTGAGAGTACCAGAGGACAGATTCAATTATGTTTTTGATGCAAATGGAGCTATGCACTTCAATAATTTTATTAGTAGTAGGGGCTTCCAAGAATATAACATGGGGGGAATGAAGTACACTTTTCTATCAGGTGACAGTTCAAATCTCAGCAAGTTAGATCGAATATTGGTGTGTGAAAATTTTATGACGAAGTGGCCAAACGCAACCTTACTGGCCTTAAATAGGGAGATTTCGGATCATAGCCCCATCATCCTAACGTTAGTCAATAATAGCTTTGGTCCTCCACCATTTAGACTTTTCAACAGCTGGTTCTCTTTGAACGGATTTGATGAGGCAGTAAAGAAAGGGCTGGGAAAACAGTGTGATTCAAGATTTAAAGACGAAGCGCTGGCGGTGAAATTAAAAGTAGTAAAAGATGAATTAAAAGTATGGAGGAAACGTAAAAAAGAAGAAGAAGAAGAAGAGACAGATCCGGTAGTTGCACAAAACATATTGAAAGTATTGGATGGGCAAGCAGAAGATAGACTCCTAACTGAGGCGGAATTGGTAGAGTGGTAGAATTGTAAAAAGTCAATTCGAGAGTGGCAAAGGGTACAAGCCATGGATATGCAACAAAAGGCAAGAACACGATGGGTGGGCTTAGGAGATGAAAACACAAGTAATTTCCACACGATTGTTAATAGTCACGTGGCCAGGAACAGGATAAATGGATTATGGATAGAAGGTGACTGGGTGACAAACCCAATTGAAATTAAAATCACTTTGTGAAGACTTTTAAAACAAAGTTCAATGAGTCGGTGAAAATCAGACCTAGGATCGGTCCTGAGGGGTTTAATTGTTTGATCACAGATGAACCGGCTGGCCTAATACTACCTTTCACATCGGAGGAAGTCCGGAAGGCTATATGGGAATGTGGCATAAACAAGGCCCCGGGCCAAGATGGGGTAACTTTCAACTTAATTAAGACATATTGGGAAGAGTTAAAGGAACCAATAATGTAGGTCATGTCGCAGTTCTTCACTCACGGATCAATTCATCATACGTGTGGAGCTTCTTTCATCGCGATCATCCCAAAGGTAATGGACCCTATGACTCTTTCAGATTTTCGGCCAATATCACTAATAGGTGTGGTGAACAAAATTGTATCTAAAGTTCTAGCTAATAGAATGAAGGGGGTTATAAAAAGAGTGGTTTCAAATGTACAGTTGGCTTTTGTATCAGAAAGAAACATTGTCGACGGCCCGTTAGTGATTAATGAAGTAGTTGGGTGGGCGAGGAAGACAAAACGCAAGATTTTTGTATTCAAAGCAGATATAGAGAAAGCGTATGACACACTAAACTGGAAATTCCTAATTTCTGTTCTAACACATATGGGATTTCCATCAAAGTGGAGGAATTGGGTAATGGGTATACTATTTGCAGGGAGGGGTTCGGTTCTAGTAAATGGATCCCCAACAGGAGAGTTCCAATATAAAAGGGGGTTGAGACAGGGTGACCCTCTATCTCATTTTTTATTCATTGTGGCAATGGAAGCCCTCCATGTCATGATGGAAAAGGCTAAAAACTCTAACGAATTCTCGGGTGTGAGGTTACCAAATAATGGCCTATATATTACTCACATGTTATTCGCGGACGACTCAATTTTTTTGGGGGAGTGGGAGGAAAACAACATAAGAAACTTAAAAAGGATACTTAGATTTTTTTTACCTTCTATCGGGTTTAAAAGTTAATCCACGGAAGAGTCAATTGTTTGGAGTCGGCACATCCGAGGAAGAACTTACACATATGGCAGCGATTTTTGTATGTAAAGCTGGGAAATTACCATTTACTTACCTTGGGTTAAAATAGGTGCAAACATGAATAGAATAATTCATTGGAAGGAGATAATAGAAACTTTCAATAAGATATTATCAAGTTGGAAGGCCAGACATTTATCTTTCATGGGGAGGGTAGTACTAGTAAAAGTAGTGCTAGGTAGTCTACCAAATTACTACTTGTCTCTCTATAAGTGTCTGGTCACTGTTTGGAGAATTCTTGAAGGGATTAGAAGGAGATTCTTATGGGGAGGATGCAATTTAAACAACAAAATAAGGTGGGTTAGATGGGAAAGGATAGTAGCACTAAAGGATTTCGGAGGATTAGGTATTGGCAAGATAAAAGATTTAAATTTAGCTCTATTGCTCAAGTGGTGGTGGAGACTGAAGATGGAACCTGGGAGTCTGTGGGTAAAAACAATAGAATCATTGCACCAGAATCATAGGAATATGAAACCCATTCCGTTTAAAAAACTATTGACGGGAGTATGGAAGAACATTGGAGGGATAGAAAAGGATTTCTTAAAACAAAATGTTGATGTCAGCTCAAAATTAAGAAGTAATGTTGGAATGGGGACAAAACCTTGTTTTGGTTAGATACTTGGATCGGAAACGAACCACTAAGAAAGTGTTGGTGCATACATCTGTTGACTTCGTCTTATATCGAGTCTTGGTTTCGTTGCGGATCTGAACAAGAATGATGTCATCATTCTTGATGATGACATCATAAAGATGACATCACAATATTACATCTTGATATTGCAACAGTACACGAAATACAATGCACACACAAAACAAAAGTTAATTTCGTGTGAGATTAGGTTATAATTTCGTTTGAACAGTAAACTTGTAATTTCGTTTGAGTTGTCATGATGTGTTTCAAACGAAATTAGGTGGCTTATAAATAGGCTTGTGATCTTCTCATTTGTAACGGAATTAGATTGTGATACCGAGGTGCTGCCGGTTTGTCTACTGATTGTAAACAGTGTTATATCAATATACAAGACGTTTAAAGTGTGAATCAAGCTGTTTCCAAGTCTATACGTCTGTTTCCGCCTTTTGTATAGATAAGAACTCTTCTTAACGACTCGTTTGGGTCACGATTCGATCCTACAAGTGGTATCAGAGCACAGGAGGAAGAGTTCTTGCCAAATTCAGCTTGAAAATCTGTTTTCTACACCTTCTTTCACAAAATTAACAAATTTCACGGTCAAAATGGTCTGATTTTCACGTATATCATGCATAACAATGTTTTAAAGAATCCTTGAGAGTTTTGGATCTAAAATCAGCTTAAAACTTAAACAAATACTAATTGACCGATACTTTGTGCAAAATATGCGGTGCAGCAAATGAATCTGCTACCCATATTCTGTTGCAATGTAATTTGGCGAAACGGGTTTGGGAGGAAGTAACCAGGTGGCTTAAGATTCCCATGGTCAACACCGAGGCCAACCTAAAAGAACTACTGCTGGAACTAAATGAGCTGAACCGAAGTCGAAAGATGAAAAAAAGATACAAGCATCAGCAATTCAAGTTATGTGGACTCTATGGAAAGTCAGGAACGAGAAGATTTTCGAAGAAAGACAAAGTACGGTACAAACGGTAATTGCAACAATAAAGGAGACAACTTATCAAGGCATGAGGGTGAGGTCAAAATATAAAAACATCACACAACAAGAATGGTGGGACTTTAATGTAAATTGGTAACGTTATGTAGATTTAGACTTGTTCTGGTTTCCTTACAAGAATGGTGGGACTTTAATGTAAATTGGTAACGTTTTGTACTACTAGCTCCTGGCTGGTATGCTCTTGTTTTTGGTGGATGAATAAAGGGTTCCGTTTGCTATTAAAAAAAGATATTTTTTTATTACTATGTTAAATTATTGGAAAAGCAAGAAAACTCATTATTTGGAAAAACAAGAAAACTCATTAGATATTTTTTATTACTATGTTAAATTAAATTAAAATTAAATATAATTTGTTATTTTGCTAATTTTTTTTTTGCATATCTTAATATTAAACTAGTTTGATTATCCCGCGCTTCGCGGCGGGGCGAGTTGATTTAAAGAAAATGTAGACGCAATATTAAAAATAACGTTATATTGTGAAAAAAGTAACATTTCGAAATCCAGAAGCGTGTTGTGGTGTGTTAAACATCAAATCGTTATTACAAACACAATAAATGAATAACAAAAATTTGTAGCTAAACAAAGAATGGTTAGTACAAACATTGTAAAAAAAATTACAAAAAAGTTGGCTAAAAACCTTGGCGTAAATTCACATCGTACGTTGCAACAAAGGCGTTAAACGGTGGAAAAAATTGTGGTCGAATAACTTTTCATAAATAAATATATTAATTTGTTGTAATGGTTTTAGTTACCTCATTTTATTTATTTTTTACCAAAATAATCTAAAAGGATAAGTAAATTGGTTTATTTTGGAACTAAAACACAATTTGACTTTTCATCTTATTTAATTTTGTGATACTTGCATCCCTATACAATTCATGTAGTCTGTGTTTCAAATAATAAACAAAATATAAGAAATACTTAAAATATCATAATCACTATTCATCCCATCTTTAAGTTCATATAGATAATAAGATATTTTGATGTTATATTACTGTATTATATAGTTTAATGTCTTCTTTTAAATTATTATTGTTATAATTCAAAATGCAACATAAACCCTTTTTGACATTCTCATCATCATATGCACACTCTAACTTGTCAATCATCAAAAACGTGAAAATCTATTTTTCCACCAAAGGCTACACACTATGGGACATTGGTCATACCACCTCAACAAATTTAATATAATACCCCCCATCCATACCCCAAGCATTATAATGGGGGCGCTATTACCGGATTGTGGTTGCAATGGCAATGGCAATGAATAACGGACGATGTTGGTGAGGCCTACCTATTCTAGTCGTTGAATACCGACTCTTTTCTAAAAGAAAATCATTTTTTTAAAATCCCATATATAAACACACAAATATCACATAATGTTGGATCTAAGAGTTCGTGAATTGTGTGTGTTTTTGATAAATCGGTTGTTGAATTAACAAGTAATCAAACAAACGTAAATAAAAAACACATCATCATAAACACTGTTGTATTTGGGAATAATTGTTAATGATTCATATATTATTCATATGTCAATTACAATCAATTGTACAGTTTCTACTCCCCCTCACCAGGTGAACCCTCTCTCTTAGGTTCTTTTGCTTTGTGAGCTCCTAGATTTAAGTTTACTGAAATACATAGTGAATTATATATATAGAGGAGAGAACTGCTGGTGACATCATGTTGGACCGTGTCGTGACCCTAAACGATCAGTCAAGGCAGTTCATCATCACGTATAAAGGCGGAATCAGTATACGTAACGTAACAACAGCTTTCCTATTCAATTCCTTCACTTTATTGCTTTTCTGAGATCGATTTGACAGAGTTCGGTTACAATTGCTATGACCTGATTTCACTCCAATGTCCTTCATGAAGTCACAGATGAATGGTATACATACTAAGGCTGATTTCGCTTATATGGCATGACCATATGAGCGGAATCACTTGTTAACTGATTTCGCTTATATGTCAAGACCATAAAAGCGAAATCACATGTGACTAATAAGCGAAATCACACCAAATGACTAAGGAGCGAAATCACCAAGTCTCTAAAAGCGAAATCACCTATAAACTATGTTCACATAAGCGAAATTAACATTATAAACCCTAATCTTGACTTTCTTGACTTAAGACTTGATGAAGATGAAGTCAACAGACATTCTCATGCACCAACAGACTCCCCCTTGGATGTTGACGTAGTCTTCAGCTCCTGAGTCTTCAGTCTTAGTCTTTTCTCTAACTCTCTGTCTTCTCATCATAAGCACTCTATCTTCACAGTCTTTAGAATCACAACCTGACTTTAACTTCTATCTTCCCTTTGACTGTTGATCCAGACTCCCCTTTTCATAGACTCCCCCTCTCAATATGCTAGAATCTGAGATATCTGGTTCAAGCTTTGACAATTAGCTTCCATTGGGAATAATGAAGTTTACAACCTGTTACTCAACCAATAAACATTACAATTCTATCTTTCAAACATAACTCACAAACTTAATCAGTTTTAACAATCCACTCAAGTATTCAGATCCAAGTTAATGACCCTGATCACTTGATTAATCTACCAAGTCCAAATTAATGACCTTGGTTGATCTTTTGACGAATCAATACTGATTTTGAAAACATTTTTCAAACAATTTCTGAAAATAACAAGTATCAAATTAATGAACTTGTATTTGACTTTCCAACAATTCAAACTTCATCAAAGTAAGCTCTCCTCATTCTTCAGTCCAGAATCTCCTGCATCTGCTTCAAACATCTGAGAATCCAACAATCAACTCTCCACTTTGGTTTGTCGGAAAATAAAGCAGAAAATAAAATCTTTTTGGATTTTATCAAAGTGATCTAAACTAAGAAATGAAATACAGAAAACTTAAATTGCAGAAAATAAACAAAGTAAACTATTTACAAACATATTTTTGGTGAGCGTGTCAGGGAATCATATCAGCTATTCAGACAAATTACAAGTACCGTTAAGCTTCATTTCATACTCAGATTTAAACAATTCACCTCGATTGTCGATATACTGATCCATCTTAAATTCTCACACAAATTTCAATTTACTCAGGATACGATTTAGATGAATTATGAACTTAGATCATTCATGTGTCCCACCTCTTGAATATACTCCCGTATCCAGAATCCCAATAATCAGTCTTACAGGTGAGTATACTACAATGATATCTGTATATAATTTAGGTATGCGAGGGCCGAGGGATCTCAGGTCGATACTTCCGTATACGCAGAGAGATATCAGCTTCGACTTTTCGGTGTGTCCCCTTTAGAGGATCTTTTTGCTTACAACAGCAGCGACTATCAATTTTATTGTTTCGGCATACTGAGGGTTTAATGCTGTGTTTCAAGCATTGCAGCAAGTATTATCCAGGGACTAGGTCAGAACCACCGTTCAGCAGAAGTCCCGGAATAATACCCCAGACATCATTGAGTATAAAGACCTAGTATATCAGATTAAGAGACCTTTCAAACGAGATTTCAGGGGTTACCTATATATCCAAGTAGTGTTCCCCACGAATTCACAAGTTTGAATTTTAGGTTTATATCCCGAATAAATCTACTAAATGTGCGAAAACCTATCGACACATCATTAGTGAGACTGTTTAACTCATTTATACTTTACAAATCTTTAGCATACTGTAATCGTCTAGCCAATGTACTATCATTTTCCCTATATACACAAGCTCTTTTTCAGATTTTATCATGTTTTTGTATTTTTGCATTTTTTACTGTTTTTGTATTTTCTGAAAACATAACTATATACAAACATCTACTCCCCCTAAATACCAAAACAAGTAAAAATTTGACAAACCATTGCAGATTGTTTCTCGTCTTCATCCGCAACAGTACTCTCATCAACGCCAATTATGCCATCCGACACTGAAAGAAGCTTCATACCATTCAGTTTTAACAAATATTTAAACCGATTTTTATCAAAAGCTTTGGTATGTAAATCAGCTTTCTGTTCGTCAGTGTGGATTTTCTCAATTCGTATCAACTTTTTCTCAAAACAATCACGAATAAAGTGATGACGAATTTCTATGTGTTTAGTTTTAGCGTGATGTACTGGATTCTTTGTTATATTTATTGCGGCCTCATTATCAACAAAAAGAGGTGTGTTAAGAAACTGCAAACCGTAGTCGCGCATCTGTTGCTGTATCCACAGGATCTGAGAGCAGCAACTGCTAGCAGACACATACTCCGCTTCACATGTAGATAACGCCACAGACGTTTGTTTCTTACACTGCCAGGTAACCAATCTAGGACCAAAGAACTGGCATCCTGCAGTTGTTGATTTTGAATTAACTTTGCAGCATCCGAAATCCGAATCGGAATACCCTTCGAGCGTAAAGTCGCCTTTCCTAGGATACCACAACCCCAATGAAGGAGTTCCTTTCAGGTAGCGCAATATCCTCTTCACAATGATCATATGCGATGCTCTCGGATTAGACTGAAATCTTGCTGCGAGGCACGTTGGGTACATGATATCAGGACGTGAAGCAGTTAGGTACATTAAAGAACCTATCATGGATCGGTAAAACGTTTCATCAGCCCTGTCTCCGGTGAGATCTGGGTGAATCCCATGATTTGTTGCAAGTGGGGTAGCAGCTGGAGTAGAACTTGACATCCCAAATTTCTCTAGAATATCATGAACATATTTTGACTGATGAATGAAAATTCCCTCAGGAAGTTGTTCAACTTGTAAACCCAGAAAGAATTTCATCTCCCCCATTGATGACATTTCAAACTTTTGCTTCGTCACTGATTCGAAATCTTTGCATAGATTTTCATTTGTCGACCCAAAGATTATATCGTCCACATAAATCTGAACTATCAGAAGATGACCATCGACTTCTTTAGTGAAGAGAGTGGCATCCACTTTTCCACGAATGAACTTGTTGGCTAGTAGGTGTTGAGACAAAGTCTCGTACCAAGCTCTCGGGGCCTGGTGTAAACCATACAGCGCTTTGTCCAATAAGTAGACCTTGTTTTTGTGGATTGGATCGGTGAAGCCCGGTGGCTGACCGACATAAACCTCTTCTTTAACCTTCCCGTAAAGAAACGCCGATTTAACATCCAACTGATAAACTTTGAAGTTCTTCCAAGACGCAAATGCTAGGAAAATTCTGATTGCCTCTAGTCGTGCTACAGGAGCATATACTTCGGTAAAATTAATCCCCTCCTGTTGACTAAAACCCTGAACAACGAGTCGAGCTTTGTTCCTTACAACAACTCCTCTATCATCCCTCTTACACTTAAACACCCACTTGGTGTTAATCTTTCTCTGACCATCCGGCAAATCAACTAACTTCCACACTCCCAATTTCTCGAATTGACTAAGTTCCTCCTGCATTGCATTGACCCAAGAGTCTTCAGTAAGCGCCTCTTTGTAAGTTCTTGGTTCAACCTGCGAGATAAAACAACTCAATGAGAATTCAGTTTGCAAAGGAGCAACTTTTGTATAAAAACATGTAAGCCCTTTATCAATCTGATTTCGAGTGCGAACGCCTGTCTGCAATTCTCCTATGATCAACTCCTCTGGATGATATGAAAAAGTTCGCGGCATCACTTCGCTTGGAACATCTACATTTCCCTCCAGATTAGTAACATTCTGCTCTGCATCTTGTTCACCAACTTGGTTTGTTTGACTTGAAATCTGAATTTGCTCCCCCTCAGAATCTGAATCACCATGATCAAAGACTGGCATATTTTCAGCTTCTAGATTATCATTCTGAACCGACTGATTATCTTGAGCAACTTCATTCTGTTGGACATCATCATGTTCACCAGCATTACTTGGACCTGCTTCATCGTCATTTGAAGTTTCCCGTGGTCTCTTCGAATACTCAGCTGGGAACCTTAGCCGCGACTCATATTCACGTAAAATATCCAACTCATCAAAGAAATCTTCATCATCCTCTGATTCTTCTCTCATGTCAAACGAATCCCAAAGTTTGTCATAATGATAACGCCATGAATCACCAGGATTCTGTGGCGGCATAGTATAACCTTGACATTCAACATTTGCAGCTTCAATAATCCGCTTCTCACTTGGAACGAAGACACGTCGCATCGGATTTGCATAACCAACAAATATTCCCTCAATGCACTTCGGACCAAACTTTCCAAAAGGCTCTATAACCGTACAGGGTGACCCGAACGGTTCTAGATACTTCAAATTCGGTTTGCGGTTATTGATTAGCTCAAAGCATGTTTTGTTGAACTTTTTGACAGTGAGAACCCTGTTGAGCGTATAGCATGCGGCGGAAACAGCTTCAGCCCAAAAATTTATCGGTAACTTTAAATCTGCAAGCATAGTTCTAGTTGTCTTGATTAGTGTCCGGTTTTTACGTTCTGCGACTCCATTCTGCTGCGGAGTGTACGGAGCACTAAACTCATGCAAAATACCTCTTTCATCACAAAATTCTTCCATCTTACTGTTCTTGAATTCAGTACCATTATCACTTCGAATTCTCTTGATACGCCTTTGGTACAAATTCTCAATCTTCCTGAACAGACCCATCAAACTGTCAAATGTTTCATCTTTCGTCTTCAAGAAAGAAACCCACGAAAATCTGGAATAATCATCAGTAACGACCAAACAATAGTAATATCCTGTAATACTTCTGACATTCACAGGACCAAACAAATCCATGTGAAGTCTTTCCAGCGGTCTCGAAACTGAATTGACTTGCTTTGTAGGGTGTGACTTTTTCTTCTGCTTGCCTTTGATGCAGCTAATGCACTCCCCTCCAGATGAAAACCTTTGATATTAACTCCTAATACCAAATCATTGTGCACCAAGTGATTCATTTTCCTTAGGTGAATATGCCCCATCTTGCGGTGCCACAATCTTGATTCTTTCTCAGTTGCTCTAGACACAAAACAATGTGCTTGACCAGTAGTTGTAGTTGCTACACTCATATCTAACACATATAAATCATTCACTCTAGGTGCCCTCATGATAATCCATTCTTCAAGGATAACAAAACCTGGTTTCAAAATCAAACATTCTTTATCAGTGAAGTGAGTCGTATACATATTGTCACAAATCTGTGAGATACTAAGCAGATTGTTCTCCAGCTCAGTGATGTAGTTAACTCTCTCAAACGTCACAATCCCATTGGATAACGTTCCTTCACCAATAATTCGACCACCTTCATGACCAGCAAATCCCACATAACCACCATTAATATTTCTCACATCATACAGCAACGCGGTCTTCCCTGTCATATGTCGAGATGCTCCACTATCCATGATCCATCTGGATACAAGTTGTGGAAGATCCTGCACAAAATAAATTTCAATTTAACCAACTACAATAAAGATGCCGATTCATGCTTCGCGATCCAGGAAGCTCCGGCAATTCAAACTACTTAGTTGAACATGGTGTCCACCCAGGCCTCATCAGCCTTAGGTGTAACCTTGACCCTCGCAATTTGAATTTTGAAATTTTCAGCCTTCAAAGGTGGAAAATTTGCATCATAATCAACCGAAATTGATTCTTCAGCCTTTTTCACTTCAGAAGTTGAAATTTTCATTTCTGTTTTTGGTTTCCAAACTTGTTGAGATAATGCAACCCGTTTGTAAAATTTGTCATTTTTAGATATCATTTTCTTTATGGGTTCATTTTTCACTTGGATATTGTCATTTTTCTCAACAACGATTGGTGCTTTACCCTTCACATCAACTTTCTTCTGTTGAATCATCACAGTTTCAGTCTTAGGCTTCATATTGGTACAATTTCGTGCAATGTGACCAACTTGGTTACATCTGAAACATGTTCGAGTATCAATAACTCGACTTGTGCCTTCAGACTGATACTGTGAAGCTCTTTTCTCAAAGAACTCTTCATTCGATTTTGAAAAAATCTCATTTTCTTCATCAGCAAGTGAACTTGAACTGTTCACAAACACCTTCTTTTCAGCAAACCTCTTGTTTTGAAAACTCTTCTTCTGATAACTATTACCACCCCGATAACCACCCGACCAACTGTTTCGATTATTATTATAAAAACGTGATGGATTAACAGATTTCTTGTAGTATGATTTATCTTTCTCAAAACTCATTTTTCTCTTTGTTTGACTGAACTTGTTCACTTCTGACAACTCAACTTCAACCAACTTGAAAACATTTGTCAATTTGTTCACATTAACATTCTCAATCGGAAACTCAGAATCCGAATACAACTTATTAGATCCAGCCATCTTGTACATCACAAGACCCGATTCATCACTTAAGTTGTTTTTGGATTTTGATTTCTGAATGTACTTGTCCAAGAAACACCCATCTTCCTCAGTAGTGTCACTATCCATTTTTAACACATTTTCAACAACACCTTTTACAATATCATTTTGGACACTATCGTCATTGGAAGTTGTGAACGTGACATCAATGTTCTCTGGAAGTTTAACTTCACTTTCTTCCTCAATTTCAACCAACCCAGACTGCTTTTTAGTGTAATTATCAAGAACAGGTGGTGGAACTCGATGAAACCCCACCCCAGTTCCATCACAATACACATCTTCGCCCGCTTTGTCTTTCCCTATGGGTTTGGGAATGATATGTTGCAAAACAAAGCTTGCGGAGCTGTAACTGTTAAGCTTCAACTGGATTCGCTCGTTTTCGATAACAACCTCTTGAACTTTAAGTTTCAATTTAGCGATTTCATCCAGTTGTTGGTTGATTGATTCTTCTTTTACTCTAAGCACTGCTCTTAAATGTTCGTTTTCTTTAAAAGTTTTACCATTTCGATCATCACAATCTTTCATTGTGCTTTTGAGTTTTTCAAATTTTTCAGAAATCTGACGGTTTTCAAGAATCAACTTTTCATTTTCTTGTTTAATTTTGTCATGATCAATTTTATCATTTTCAATTTGTTTAGTTAATTCTCTTATCCGTTCAGTTGAAGCTTTAACTGTTTTGTCACGATTAAGAATCTGATTCTCAACGCTTCTGACCTTTGCTGTCAGATCATCAACTTTCTTCCCGTTGAGATACGTGACTGTGCTACAAAATTTGCACTCTTTGTTGCAATTTTTGCAATCAGCATTTCCATCGATTTTCTTACCTGACACATTTGTTGACACATCTGAACTGACCTGGCTTTTTGACTCAGACACGGAGTTAGAGTCTACCTCAAGTGCCTTAGCAGCCAGCACTTTATCAGCCATTTTTCCCAGGTTCTCTGCAGTCAACTCCTGCGTAGTATCAATAACTCCAGTATCAATCTTCTTTGATTTTTCGATCTCTTCTTTCTCTTTCATCTCTTTTTCTTCTTTTTCTTTCTTCGCTTCCTCTTTCATTTTCTCGGTTGGAGTTCCCCACCATTTGTGTTGCCAATACTCATCATCTTCTTTGTATTGCTGGATTATGGCTTCAATATCAAGTGTACTATCATCAATTGCAATATTTCCATACTCATCAAGATAGCACTCTCTATCTGGATCCCATCTATTGGCTCCCCTTGCTTCCAGAAAGATACGAGATATTCTAATGATTTTGTTTTCAGCTATCATTTTTCTGTATCTATACTTTTGCTCTTCAGTTCGATTGTCTTTCCACGGAATAGGATCGTCATTTTTCACCATGAATGCGTAACCAACCGCATCTTCTTCCGGTAGAATCTCTTGACTCCAATCATAACCCTCATCATCGTAAATCACTGCAAGAGCTCTAGATTTATCTTTGTTGTCTTCAACCTGCTTCAATCTAGGCGGCTCGTATTTATTCTGGTGATAAATTGCCTTCTTGTAGTAATCATCTCTGAAAGGGTTCTACGACTCATCAGCATAAGCGTTTCGGCATTCTCGCTTGAAGTGACCCTTCTGCTTACACTTGAAGCAAGTCACCTTCGATTTATCGAACCCCAGCTTGGTAGATGCACCACCAATTGTTTTTCTCCCGGTAATTTCCATGAATCTTTGTGCTCGACGAACAGCACTTGCCATAGCCCAACGAATATCGACCAGTTCCATTTCCTCCGGATCAATCTGATCGTAATCTTCTTTCGTCAGATTTGTGTTGCCTATCTTCCCAGCTACTAATCCTTCATACGATTCCAACACCGATGCTAGGAAGATCATCTGCTGCTTGGCCGATTCCTCATCAAAGTTCTGAGCATTCTTCAAGTCTATCGCGATGTTACATTGAAAACGATTCTTTGCATCAGAATGACTTCCAGATGATGAAGATCCACTGTGATAACCGCTATGACTTCCACTGCTTTAACCACTTTGACTTTCTTTACTTGCTGTGGACACATTCTCAGCAGAAAACGCAGTCTTTGGGGAAGTAGCTTTCGGCATCATGCTCTTTGGATAATATAGATCCAAATTCTGTTGATAAGATGAATGATTAACTTTGTACGTCTTCTTCAATTCCAGTTCATGACTTTCAAGTCTCTCAATCACCAAATCTGGTTTCAGCATTTCAGGAGCAATAGTATTCTTCAACATCAGTGCATAATATCTCCAATCCATCTCGTCTGGTAATGAATCAAACAGTTTGTCAACAAGTTCTTCATCAGAATAATTGATATCATGTCTTGATAATTCCAGCTTCAGATGACCGAACCTTTCTATCATTTTACACACTGACTCATTCTTAAGACAACCAAACATATCAAACTCTTTCCTAAGAAGTTTCTTTTTGTTTTTCACTATCTCTGTACTTCCTAAACATTTCTGTTTTAACTTTTCCCAAAGATCTTTTGCATTTGAATAATCGATCAATGAGATTATGTCTTCCCGGACTGACTGAAATAACAATGCCACACACTTTTGTTCAGCTATAAACGATTCAATCTCCTCAGCTGCTCTTAAAGTTTCACCATATTTCTTTCCATGTTCATAACCGTTTTTCAAACTCTTCCAGCTGGGAAATGCGAATGCCATCAACCATTCTTCAAACTTTCTTGACCATCGACTGTATTCCTCAATAGCCATTAGCTTTGGAGGTTTATTGAACGTTCCGAAAGCACTTTCCGATTCCCAAGCTTCCTTTTTCTTCTCTTTTGGTGGGTTATCATTCACATTGCTTGACGACGCATCATTGTTTCCGGAATCTCCAGCGAACGCGTACATGTCGCTAAACGGGTTCATGAAAAGATCATCCATCGTGAATGTACCTGAAAATAAAAAATCACTTAGTAAAATTTTTTGAAATTTTTGAAAATCTTGACAAATAAGCGAAATCAGTCTGAATGACTGATAAGCGAAATCAATCAATGTGATTGACACAAGAGCGAAATCAGTTGTGTGACAGATAAGCGAAATCACAATATGTGTCACAAAAGCGAAATCACTTTTGTCCGTATAAGCGAAATCAAATGATGTCCCTTTGAACGAAATCACTTATGTCCAAATAAGCGAAATCAGACTTGTCCGTATGAGCGAAATCAGACTTGTCCGTATGAGCGAAATCAGACATTTAACACTCGATGTTCACAAAAGCGGAATCACGTTTTTACCCAATTTTAAGCCAAATTTTAATCTGAAACTTCCAAGGGTTGTACTACACAGAATTCCGATCACAATGATATGTTTAATGCTCAATTTCGACCACAAATTTGTTCCAGATCTGAGATTGAAGTTTCTGTTCGTGAACTGATCTAGATTTTGTTAAAATTGATTGATTTTTACTTTGTTTTAAGAACTGATACTATTACGGATTGTTTAAAAGATAATTTCGCTCAAAATACTTGAAATTCAAATCATTCTGTCCGTAGGAACTAGTTTAATTCGAAAAAATAAAAGAGAAAATGAGTAGAAATGAGAGAATAATGTCGAATCAGCTGTAGTAGTATGAACTCCTCGTCCTGAAGCTCTGATACCACTTGTTGGACCGTGTCGTGACCCTAAACGATCAGTCAAGGCAGTTCATCATCACGTATAAAGGCGGAATCAGTATACGTAATGTAACAACAGCTTTCCTATTCAATTCCTTCACTTTATTGCTTTTCTGAGATCGATTTGACAGAGTTCGGTTACAATTGCTATGACCTGATTTCGCTCCAATGTCCTTCATGAAGTCACACATGAATGGTATATATACTAAGGCTGATTTCGCTTATATGGCATGACCATATGAGCGGAATCACTTGTTAACTGATTTCGCTTATATATCAAGACCATAAAAGCGAAATCACATGTGACTAATAAGCGAAATCACACCAAATGACTAAGGAGCGAAATCACCAAGTCTCTAAAAGAGAAATCACCTATAAACTATGTTCACATAAGCGAAATTAACATTATAAACCCTAATCTTGACTTTCTTGACTTAAGACTTGATGAAGATGAAGTCAACAGACATTCGGTTACAATTGCTATGACCTGATTTCGCTCCAATGTCCTTCATGAAGTCTCACATGAATGGTATATATACTAAGGCTGATTTCGCTTATATGGCATGACCATATGAGCGGAATCACTTGTTAACTGATTTCGCTTATATGTCAAGACCATAAAAGCGAAATCACATGTGACTAATAAGCGAAATTACACCAAATGACTAAGGAGCGAAATCACCAAGTCTCTAAAAGCGAAATCACCTATAAACTATGTTCACATAAGCGAAATTAACATTATAAACCCTAATCTTGACTTTCTTGACTTAAGACTTGATGAAGATGAAGTCAACAGACATTCTCATGCACCAACACATCAGCATGAAAGAAACCCTAAACAACCCAATTAATGGGTATCTGCCAACACTTGTGCAGAACTGCTGGACAGTTAGAAATAAACTACAAGTAACAAAACTACTAGATAATACAATGTAAATAACTGGGATTCCTAAATTGTTGGTGGATTCCAACACTTTAGGAATCAAGTACTTCTGGTCTTCACTCAACTTGTTGACTTGGTCTACTAGTCTACAGTCTTCATTGTATTGACTTTGACTGTTGACTAGTTGACCAACACTTTACATCCTAACTCTTTGTACTAGTTGTCTTGTATCTTCAGGAAGCAGTTCTTGATTCCAGTAGTTTGGGTGTGTAACGCCTCGCTTTTGTAACTTTCCTTATTTAGCAAGTTTGTTTGTACTTTCCATTTATGGAAACTCGTATTCCTTTGTATTTGTATTTCATTTCAAACGTTGTAATCCGAGACTTGAATCATAATGAAAGTTCGATCTTTTATATACTTGTGTTATTCATTATTCATAAAGCTTAAGCCTACTTGTTGGGCATATATTTCAATAAAGAGTAAAGTGCCATTTATGTTCCTCTGGTTGTCAACTTTTATCATTTCAGACCAAATTTCAAAATTGTACCATTTTCTTCCTATACATTCTCGAAACGTACCATTTCGGTCCAAAAAATCAACCCAGTTAAAAAAACCTCATAACTCAATTATCCCAGGGACGAAAATGGCACATAACATCAAGATTTTTTTATTTTTTAAATATCTTTTTATTAATATTGTTATTATTATTATTACACACAGTCAGGGAGAAGCATTTGGTACCACATACCAGCACCGAATTTCCCGTAAAATTATTTTCGACACCGATTTGGTACCCACTTTTTGGTGTTTTCAGTTCGATACCGGTATTTTACTGAATTTTACCTTTAAATACCAGTGCGTATTGTACCGAACATTTTTGGTACCGGTATCGAGCTCATCCCTATACCCATACACACAGTCTCTTTCACCCCCTACATCACCACCACCACAACCATTGCAGCCACCACCAAACAACCGTCACCACCAAAGCCACAACCAAACCGTATCGAGAGAGAGCGAGAGAGAGAGAGAGAGAGAGAGTTGTTATGATCTAACATGGGTTTGAGCTTTTTTTACAGGTGGTGGTTGTCTAGTGGTGTTGGCAGCGGCTGTGATCGTGGTGATGTAGAGGGGGAGTGAAAGGGACTGTGTGTAAGGATGAGCTCGATACACCATATATAATGCCATGGCTTGAGATTTTTAATCCATCATCTAAAAATCTATAAAGTATAAAAACAAAGTAAAATCATATACCTTATAGTCAAATTAATGCATTAAATAAATAATTAACAGGAAAAAACGAGTACGTAAAATAAACTGAAGTAGGAGAGTATTTATAAAATAATGATTTTATACTCTTTAATGTGATATGAATGTTATATATATATATATACACACACACACACACACACACACACACATATGTGTTCCTTTTCGAAGTGTGTAATATAAGGGAAGGTTAACGTACAATAGTCCTTAACGTGCGATGCGTACATTACTAAATCACACATATTATAATATTCGAACTCTAATCATGCATGAACAAAACCACATAATCACGCATGAACAATCATACAATTACGCATGAACAAATCAGAAAATCGCCATGAACAAAATCAGAAAATCGTGCATGGGGTAGACCCTAATCACGCATATTATATTTTGTTCATGCGTATAACATGCATGATTTAATATCGTACACATCGCACGTTAAGGATTATTGTATTTAAAACTTTTTCTACGTGTGTGTGTGTGTCTAAGGGCATCATATTCTACAAATGGACAAAACCCTACAAACGCTAGGAACAAGTATGGTGTTGACATGTAACACTGGTGCTAACTTACACCAAGGACAATTAATTCTATGTGTGTGTGTCTAAGGGCATCATATTCTACAAATGGGCAAAACCCTACAAACGCAAGGAACAATTGTGGTGTTGACATGTAACATTGGTGCTAACTTACACCAATGACAATTAATTAATATGCTAGAATCATTTAAAACATATTGTTAACGTTAAGCAAACTACCCCCCCACACACAATTTTTAAATAACCATAACTTTTACATACGCTTATAATTTTATTTTAAAAAATACACCATAAATACAATTATTTATTTTCTATAACTAGGTTATTACCAGGCATTGCTTCCTGGGCTCGGGAAACTTAGTTATATTAATTATTACTTGTTATTAATACGACCTAATTACATCAAGCATCTCATTGGATTCAACAACAATGTCTTCAAATCACCGGATTAGATCATGAACCCATATTAGAGGTCAAACAAAAGCACAACAGGACCACATGAATAACATCATTTCCACTTTTACTTCAATGCACTTACATGATCGAGTGATTTGGGATTTTGTAAAAATGTTTGTTCTTGTACTTCTTTACAAAATTACATAGAATTTAAGAAAACGAAACAACGAATTAAACAGATGTTGAGTTATTCAAAGTTCTGTTGAATACTAAATGAGATATTGGCCAAAATTCAAACAGATGTTGACCAAAAGTCAATCAGATGTTAGCCAATAGTCAAACATGTTAACCTTAAATAGATGTTTGGCTTAAGGCAAAACATCTGTTTATGGCCAAACATCTGTTTAAGGTTAAACATCTGTTTAAGTCCAAATATCTGATATAGAAGGCCAAACATCTGTTTAAGGCAAAACATCTGTTTAAGGTCAAACATCTGTTTATGGACAAACATCTGTTTAAGGTCAAACATCTGTTTAAGTCCAAATATCTGATATAGAAGGCCAAACATTTGTTTAAGGTAAAACATCTGTTTAAGGTCAAACATTTGTTTATGGCCAAACATCTGTTTAAGTCCAAACAATTGATATAGAAGGCCAAATCTGTTTAAGGCAAACATCTGTTTAAGCCTGAACAGATGTTTAACTTAATCAGATATACTATCTTCTGACACTGTTTTTCTCTTCAAAACACTGTTCAACCTAACATGGGTTTCCATCAACTGTTGACCAAAAGGCAAACAGATGTTCAAACCTGTCACAACCCGACCACGTGTAACATACAAAACGTGGCGGAAACGTCGGGGAGTGTTGTAACAGAATTATTGTTTCACAACCATGGTATACAAAGTTATATTTTATTTATTAAACAAGAGTGTTACATTGTCTTAAACAGGAAACAAATAGTTTATAACATAATTAAACAAGTTTATCTCCATTTTTAGTCTCTAAGGCACAGGTCCGCCCTAGTGTCATGATCATCATCCTATGGAAAGGCTCCTGAAAACACATGTGAAAATAGTACGTCAGCATAAAAATGCCTATGAGATACATAGGTTTTTGAAAATAAGGTTCATGACTTATGTTTTAAAAAAAATGTTTAGTCATGAACCCTGTACTTTGCTTTGTCTTGTAAATCATTTGAAAAACGATAAGATCAGATGATATGTATAAATAAATGTAAGGTTAAATGAATAACCAAGAAAAATGAGTTTCTATAAGATAAGTTGTTTTATAAATCAATGTCTTGTAAAGATAAGTTGTTTATGTAAAACGTAATATGTCAAATATTGAAATGATTAAGTAACGCTACGACATGTAATATCATACAAACACTTGTTTATAGGAAGTACCAGCGGCGTATCCACCATGCTCGTATCATATTACATACGCCTCGTTACTCAAATCACTTACTCAAACCAACCACCAATGTAAATTGTTTATGTATAAATGAATTGTCATGTGTTAATGTGTAAACCATATTGAGATGTCTATGTTCAATGTAAACCACAAAATGTGTATGTCAATGTCAAAATGTTTATGTTTAATGTAGATCATGTAATGTGTAACCAAAAATGTCATGTATGGTAAGTGAAATATATCAACTAAACCATATGTGTAATGCACAAAAACAAGGTATTGAAATAAAACACAGTTTAAATCAAAGTTATGTTTTGTGTAACAAATGCATGCTTTACTGATACAAACATCTATGCGGTATTGTGAAAATGCATACATCCAAGCCTTGAGACTGTGGCGATAAACCCTTAAACAAATTAAAGGTTTATCTAAGTTATGTATATCGAATTCGGTCATTCCTTCCAATCCAAACAAACCCAGGATTTCAGGAACGGGAGTTGTCAATTCCTATGGTACCACTACCTACTAACGAACGGCGTGATCAATGTTAATGAATGTATTGTTCCATGTTAAACAAACCAAATGTCATACCAAAATGTAAGCATGTTATGAAAACAACTGTACTAAGTATGCACACAATGGGCGTACCTAACATGAAATGTAATGTGAAACGATGTACTAAGTATGCACACAATGGACATACATAGCATGAAATGTAATGTAAAACAATGTACTAAGTACGCACACAAGGGGCATACATAGCATAAAATGTAATGAAAAATGATGTACTAAATACGCACACAATGGGCATACATAGCATGAAATGTAATGAAATCATGTACTATAATGTACTAACGAACATAGCAGGTATATGATGTCAAAGCAGGAAAGCATGAAAGTAACAAGTAGGCACATGTGTTCCACCCTAAAATGTTTGGAAAACAGTAAAAGAGGGGTTCTATGTACTCACTTGAGATTACTCAGTAGTCCTGGAGTGACAATCAAATAATGATAGAGATCTCGGAATCAAACGGCACCTAATATAGGTAACTATGTTAATAAACCGGACCTAAATCGGAAGATCGGGTAGCATGAGGGTTCGTAAACCAAACGAGTATGGAGACTCGTGTAATATGGTTTAACAAAGCCTACATACTAATTGAAACCTAACATAATTGTTTACGACCCATTACGACCCGTTTAGGTAGCTTATGCTACTTTAACGCGTCATTCGCGTGAAACGCGTTCGGATCGCCTAACTAGTCCTATGACAAGTGTTATATGCCTAAACATGTTACATAATCAGTTATGTGACAAAAGTTTAGGTTACATATGCTTAATTACCAATTATACATGAAAAGGGTATTCTGGTAATTTACCTAAGGCATATAAACTACCTATCATACAATTACTTAAACGATGTGACCATAAGGTATAACCTCGGAAGGTTATTCCCTATACACTATGGTCACCTAATGTATTTGGTCGGATCCTAATGATTGACCAAATGGGTCGGGTTCGAAGGTATAAGCGATTTATTACCTAAGGCATATAAACTACCTATCATACAACTACTTAAACGCTTACCCTACGACCCTAGACAACGTGGTAATCAGTAGGCATAGTCCCAAGGGACTATAACCAACGTGATTACACTCACGTTGCGAAGTTCAAACGAACTTCGCATTGACCATAAACTGGTCAATGCAGAAAGTCAAACAAAGTTTGACTTTCAGACTCGAAAAGACTCGAAAAGCAATAAAAGAACGAAAGAATACTTACGAAGGGTCCCTGAATGCTAATCTCGATTCAAGAATCTCAGGTATGAAACAATGGTTTCAACTTAGATTTCTCAAATCAAAATTCTAGTGAGTTTAGCAATGGATGGCATGGGGTATTTATAGTGTTCGGTTAGCCGTTAAGATCGTTCCTTGTTAACCGTGCTTTGATCTCAACCATACACATCAAGATAGTGGTTTTCTAAAACCATTTGAGCCCACGGTATTGCCAAAACCATGTGCGAAAGTGAAAAGGGACCAAATACAATGTTTCTGTCCAGGTTAGGCAGTCGCGTAGCGCCACTGCCAAGGCATAAGGTGCTCGCGCTACGCCACTGCCCACCAGTATCAGCAAAGTTTCAAAAATGGCAGAAATGGTCCCTGCAGCCCGTTTAAGCTATTTTCGATGCGTTTGAACCCCGTTAACCTCATTTCAAGGCTCTAAAATGAAGTTAAAGTATAGGGAACTCAAAATGTGCTCAAACATATCTCGGATGTCGGTTCGTTTGGCCGTACGATCGCGATGTTCGCTTAATTACGACGGAATGCGCATAAGCGCGAAAAACGATCCAAATGACGCAACGAATGGATTTTTCTTAAGCCAAACACTAAAATAAAATATTTTAGTGCTTACATAAATTTTTGGATGTCCGGATGTATTCAAAACGTAAGTTATGAGCGAAAATGCAAACTTATGCACTTTTTGACACTTTTAGTCCCTGAATGACCCAAAAGTTTATTTTAGCACACCGAACCCCTTAAAGCCTATTTCTAAGCTATGTAAAGGATATTTACGGTATGTTTAACTTATGGTCATGTTCCGGAATGTTCGTTACAGTTCAAATTGGCATACTTTCGCAGTTTGTCAAGTTTAGTCCCTGTAGGCGAATTAACTTGTTTTTGCCATACCAAAGCCTTCAAAACTTATTTCTAAGTTATGTAAAGGTTATTTAAGGTATGTTAAGTATATGTTGATGTTCCGGAGTATTTTCGCATTAAACTGATTACGTTTACGTACCAGTTTGCGTATAACTCTCCAGAAAGCGATATAGAGTTTGAAATTGCGCAAAAGTCAAAACATGAAAAATGTAAAACACAACCAAACAAACATTGGGATCAAATAACATTGTTTTATTGATAACTGAACTGTTCACAATGATTACAAGCACAGATGTTACAGTCTCCCCTACTTGTGGAAATTTCGTCCCGAAATTTATTTAGAGGAAACTCGTGGGAAAAGATGCGGATATTTCGCCTTCATTTGATCTTCGCGTTCCCAAGTAAACTCGGGTCCACGTTTAGCTTCCCAGCGAACTTTGACCAAAGGAATGCGCTTGCGTTTGAGCCACTTGACTTCACGTTCCATGATTTCCACTGGCTTCTCAACAAATTTCAGTGTTTTGCCAACACGAATTTCGTCAAGCGGTATGTGGAGGTTCTCATCAGCTAAACACCTCTTGAGATTGGATACGTGAAAAGTTGGATGAACATTTCCAAGTTCAGGAGGTAACTCAAGTCTGTAGGCTACCTTTCCGATTCTTTCGACGATCTTGAATGGTCCAACGTATCTAGGTGCAAGTTTTCCTTTCTTTCCAAATCTGATCACACCTTTCCAAGGTGAAACCTTAAGTAATACTCGATCACCGACTTGAAATTCCAAGGGTTTGCGTTTTGGATCCGCGTAACTCTTTTGACGGCTTCTAGCTGTCTGAAGGTTATCACGAACTTTCTTGACCTTATCAGTTGTCTCCAAAATGAGGGTAGGTCCAGTAAGTTGAGCCTCGCCGATCTCATTCCAGCAGACTGGTGAACGACATTTTCGACCATAGAGAGCCTCGAAAGGAGCCATTTTGATGCTGGTGTGATAACTGTTGTTGTTGGAGAATTCAATCAATTGAAGATGTGAATCCCAACTACCAATCAATTAGAGCTTGTGTGATCGATTTTGGTGGTAGTTGGGATTCACATCTTCAGCTGATTGAATTCTCCTACAACAACAGTTATCACACCAGCATCAAAATGGCTCCTTTCGAGGCTCTCTATGGTCAAAAATGTCGTTCACCAGTCTGCTGGAATGAGATCGGCGAGGCTCAACTTACTGGACCTGCCCTCATTTTAGAAACAACTGACAAGGTGAAGAAAGTTCGTGATAACCTTCAGATAGCTAGAAGCCGTCAGAAGAGTTACGCGGACCCAAAACCCAAACCCTTGGAATTTCAAGTCGGTGATCGAGTATTACTTAAGGTCTCACCTTGGAAAGGTGTGATCAGATTTGGAAAGAAAGGAAAACTTGCACCTAGGTACGTTGGACCATTCAAGATCGTCGAAAGAATCGGCAAGGTAGCCTACAGACTTGAGTTACCTCCTGAACTTGGAAATGTTCATCCAACTTTTCATGTGTCCAATCTTAAGAGGTGTTTAGCTGATGAGAACCTCCACATACCACTTGACGAAATTCGTGTTGGTAAAACACTGAAATTTGTTGAGAAACCTGTGGAAATCATGGAACGTGAAGTCAAGTGGCTTAAACGCAAGCGCATTCCTTTGGTCAAAGTTTGATGGGAAGCTAAACGTGGACTCGAGTTTACTTGGGAACGCGAAGATCAAATGAAGGCGAAATATCCGCATCTTTTCCCACGAGTTTCCTCTAAATAAATTTCGGGACGAAATTTCCACAAGTAGGGGAGACTGTAACATCTGTGCTTGTAATCATTGTGAACAGTTTGGTTATTAATAAAACAATGTTATTTGATCCTAATGTTTGTTTGGTTGTGTTTTACATTTTTCATGTTTTGACTTTTATTCAATTTCAAACTCTATATCACTTTCTGGAGAGTTATACGCAAACTGGTGCGTAAACGTAACCAGTTTAATGCGAAAAATACTCTAGAACATCAACATATACTTAACATACCTTAAATAACCTTTACATAACTTAGAAATAAGTTTTGAGGGCTTTGGTATGACAAAAACAAGTTAATTCGCTTACAGGGACTAAACTTGACAAACTGCGAAAGTATGCCAATTTGAACAGTAACGAACATTCCGGAACATGACCATAAGTTAAACACACCTTAAATATCCTTTACATAGCTTAGAAATAGGCTTTGAGGGGTTCGGTGTGCTAAAATAAACTTTTGGGTCATTCAGGGACTAAAAGTGTCAAAAAGTGCACAAGTTTGCATTTTCGCGCATAACTTACGTTCTGAATACATCCGGACATCCAAAAATTTATGTAAGCACTAAAATATTTTATTTTAGTGTTTGGCTTGAGAAAAATCCATTCGTTGCGTCATTTGGATCGTTTTTCGCGCTTATGCGCATTCCGTCGTAATTAAGCAAACATCGCGATCGTACGGCCAAACGAACCAACACCCGGCATATTTTTGAGAATGTTTTGTGTTCCATATACTTTAACTTCATTTTAGAGCCTTGAAATGAGGTTAACGGGGTTGAAACGCATCGAAATAAGCTTAAACGGGCTGCAGGGACCATTTCTGCCGTTTTTGAAACTTTGCTGATACTGGTGGGCAGTGGCGTAGCGCGAGCACCTTATGCCTTGGCAGTGGCGCTACGCGACTGCCTAACCTGGACAGAAACATTGTATTTGGTCCATTTTCACTTTCGCACATGGTTTTGGCAATACCGTGGTCTCAAATGGTTTTAGAAAACCACTATCTTGATGTGTATGGTTGAAATCAAAGCACGGTTAACAAGGAACGATTTTAACGGCTAACCGAACACTATAAATACCCCATGCCATCCATTGCTAAACTCACTAGAATTTTGATTTGAGAAACTCTAAGTTGAAACCATTGTTTCATACCTGAGATTCTTGAATCGAGATTAGCATTCGGGGACCCTTCGTAAGTATTCTTTCGTTCTTTTATTGCTTTTCGAGTCTTTTCGAGTCTGAAAGTCAAACTTTGTTTGACTTTCTGCGTTGACCAGTTATGGTCAATGCGAAGTTCGTTTGAACTTCGCAACGTGAGTGTAATCACGTTGGTTATAGTCCCTTGGGACTATGCCTATTGATTACCACCTTGTCTAGGGTCGTAGGGTAAGCGATCTAATAAATCGCTTATACCTTCGAACCCGACCCATTTGGTCGATCATTAGGATCCGACCAAATACATTAGGTGACCATAGTAGGTAGGGAATAACCTTCCGAGGTTATACCCTATGGTCACATCGTTTGAGTAGTTGTATGATAGGTAGTTTATATGCCTTAGGTAAATTACCAGAATACCCTTTTCATGTATAATTGGTAATTTAGCATATGTAACCTAAACTTTTGTCACATAACTGATTATGTAACATGTTTAGGCATATAACACTTGTCATTGGACTAGTTAGGCGGTCCGAACGCGTTTCACGCGAACGACGCGTTAAATTAGCATAAGCTACCTAAACGGGTCGTAATGGGTCGTAAACAATTATGTTAGGTTTCAATTAGTATGTAGGCTTTATTAAACCATATTACACGAGTCTCCATACTCGTTGGTTTACGAACCCTCATGCTACCCGATCTTCCGATTTAGGTCCGGTTTATTAACATAGTTACCTATATTAGGTGCCGTTTGATTCCGTGATCTCTAGCATTGCTTGGTGGTTATCTTAGGACTACTGAACAATCTCAAGTGAGTACATAGACCCCTCTTTTACTGTTTTCCAAACTGATTTGGGGTGAAACACATGTGCCTACTTGTTACTTTCATGCTTTCCTGTTTTCATATCATATACTTGCTATGTTTATTAGTACATTCATAGTACATGATTTCATTACATTTTATGCTATGTGTGCCCATTGTGTGCATTACTTAGTACATCGTTTTACATTACATTTCATGCTATGTGTGTCCATTGTGTGCATTACTTAGTACATCGTTTTTCATTACATTTTATGCTATGTGTGCCCATTGTGTGCATTACTTAGTACATCGTTTTACATTACATTTCACGCTATGTATGTTCATTTGATTACATACTTAGTGCATCGTTTTCACATGCTTACATTTTGGGTATGACATTTGGTTTGTTTACAATGGAACAATACATTCATTAACATTAGCTACGCCGTTCGTTAGTAGGTAGTGGTACCATAGGAATTGACAACTCCCGTTCCTGAAATCCTGGGTTTGTTTGGATTGGAAGGAATGACCGAATTCGATATACATAACTTAGATAAACCTTTAATTTGTTTAAGGGTTTATCGCCACAGTCTCAAGGCTTGGATGTATGCATTATAACAGTACCGCATAAATGTTTGTATCAGTATAGCATGCATTTGTTACACAAAACATAACTTTGATTTAAACTGTGTTTTACTTCAATACCTTGTTGTTGTGCATTTTACATATGGTTTAGTTGATACATTTCACTTACCATACATGACATTTTTGGTTACACATTACATGATCTACATTAAACATAAACATTTTGACAGTGATATACACATTTAGTGGTTTACATTGAACATAGACATTTCGATATGGTTTACACATTAACACATGACAATTCATTTTTACATAAACAATTCACATTGGCGGTTGGTTTGAGTAAGTGATTTGAATAACGAGGCGTGTGTAATATGATACAAGCATGGTGGATACGCCGCTGGTACTTCCTATAAACAAATGTTTGTATGATATTACATGGCGTAGCGTTACTTAAATCATTTCAATATTTGACATATTACGTTTTACATAAACAACTTATTTTCACAAGACATTGATTTACATAAACAACTTATCTTATACAAACTCATTTTTCTTGGTTATTCATTTAACCTTACAATTATTTATACATATCATCTGATCTTATCGTTTTTCAAATGATTTACAAGACAAAGCAAAGTACGGGGTTCATGACTAAACATTTTCTTAAACATAAGTCATGAACCTTATTTTCACAAACCTATGTATCTCACAGGCATTTTTATGCTGACGTACCTATTTTCACATGTGTTTTCAGGAGCTTTTCCGTAGGATGATGATCGTGACACTAGGGCGGACCTGTGCCTTAGAGACTAAAAATGAAGATAGACTTGTTTAATTATGTTATGAACTCTTTGATTTCTGTTTAAGACAATGTAACACTCTTGTTTAATAAATAAACTATAACTTTTTATGCCATGGTTGTGAAACAATAATTCTGTTACAACACTCCCCGACGTTTTCCGCCACGTTTTGTATGTTACACGTGGTCGGGGTGTGACAGAAGAGTTGGTATCAGAGCCAATGGTTATAGGGAATTAGGTTATTAGTAATGCTTTGACCTAGACTATAACCTTTCTAGGACCCTAACACAAGTTATCTTGTGTTTAGATCTTAAAACATGTACATCACCTATCCTTAGGTGATTATTAAAACAAGAACCAAATTTTCCGAAACGATTTTTGAAAAACAATCTTCTGTTTTTGGATAATTTATTACATGGTTTTGAACCCTCTTTTGTAAAGTTTTGAACCCTTCCAGTTTAACTAAAATTTTTGGCCTTGTGCCTTCAAATTTTCAAAATCTCGTTAAGGTTTTGGGTTTTAAATAATGTGAACACGTGCAAACTGGAAGAGTGAATGCCTGTATTCTGGGTTTTCTGTCTAGGCAAGCACTTCGTATATATCTCATCAGACGCGAGACCAGTTGTGCTTACCTGGGAATTCTTGGGATGAGTGTTCACTTATAGGCGAGCATGTCTTCGCGATACATTATTTTTGATCCATTTACTTTGATTAGTCACTGTGTGTCGTTTGTTTGCTTGGTAATGCGGACAAATGACCACCATCTTTTCTTTTGTTGACTTTGTTTCATCGCATTCTCTTCATTCAATCATCTCACTCGTTTCCTTTCATGTTTTCCTCTTTTAGAATGCCTCCTCGACGCGAGAATCAGATAGCGACTGCCGAACTGGCAGAAATTATTGTGCAGCAGATGGCTGCTCAATTCCCAAATCTCTTTGCTCAATGGAACCAAGCCAACAACAACAACAATGGTCCATGCAATTTCAAGACTTTTAACTCGGCTAAACCACTCAAGTTTAGTGGTTCTGAAGGAGCGACTGGGCTTCTTCAATGGTTTGAGAGCATTGAGAATACTTTTCACCACGTGCAGTGTCCGGATAATCGCAAGGTCGAGTTTTCTTCGAGCGTGTTTCAGAAGAGGGCTCTTACATGGTGGAATGGGGTAATGAGAGACCGTGGTGCAGAAATTGCTCTAGCACAGACATGGGCTGAACTTAGAGCTCTTATGATGAGGGAGTTTTCTCCTCGTCATGAACAGCGAGCGTTGGAGAAAGAGTTTGATGTTTTGAAGCAAGATAGTGGTGAGCATCGGGCGTATACTGATAGGTTTGAGGAGTTGAGTCTGCTTTGCCCAACTATGGTTACCCCACTCGACAAGGCTATCGAAAGGTACATCGACGGCCTACCTGACTCAGTGCAAGACATCATTACTGGTAGTAACCCTGCCACACTCCGTCAGGCTATCGAGTTATCAGCGACATTGACTGAGTCGCAGATTCGGAAGAATAAGTTACACAGGAAGGGTGACAAGGGCAAGAAGCAGTCGGCTGACAATGAAGATAGCAAGAAAGGTCAAAACAAGAATGGAAAGGAGTCTGGTTCATCGAAAAGGGCAAGGAAGCGTAAGGCTTCCCAAAACTATGCTGTCACTGCCCAAGCTAACCAGGCAGCTCCCAACCAACCCGCACAGCCTCCAGCGAAGAAACCCTATTCAGGGAATGCACCTTTGTGCAATAGATGCAACAGTCACCATCAGCCGCAACATCAGTGCCGCTTCTGTAATAACTGTTGGAAATCGGGTCATCTTGCCGCTACTTGCCGCTTTCCTGCTAACCAGAATCAGGCCGTTCATAACCAAGCTCAACAAGTTGCTCAGCCTCCTGCTCAGCAACAGGGTCAAGCTGCAAGACCACAATACCCACCGGGTGCTTGTTATAACTGTGGGGATCTGACCCACTACAGGAACCGGTGCCCAAGGCTAGCCAACCAGAATCAGAATCCAAACCAGAATCAGGCTCCGGCTTGAGGTCGAGTCTTCAACATGAATGCTCAAGAGGCGCAGGCAGACAATTAAGTGGTGAACGGTACGTTCTTTATTAATAATCAGCCTGCATCTGTTCTCTTTGATTCGGGTGCCGATAAGAGTTTTGTGTCATTGTCTTTTGAGCAAATGCTTCGCGTGTCTAGAACGAAACTAGGTAAACCTTTGACAGTAGAAGTTGCTAGTGGTGAACCCATTGTTCTTGATTCTATTCTTCGCAACTGCCAGTTGAACCTTAACGACCATCTTTTTCCTATCGACCTCATGCCAATGCAACTTGGAAGCTTCGACGTCATTGTAGGTATGGATTGGTTATCCAAGCATCGCGCAGAGATAGTTTGTTCTGAGAAGATTGTTCGTGTGCCGCTTTCGACAGGCGAGATCATACAGGTTCAAGGTGAGAAACCGTCTGGTGGCCTCAAGCTCATGTCTTGTTTTAAAGCTCGGAAATATCTGCGAAAGAACTATGTGGCTTTCTTAGAATATGTTACAGAAGATAAAGGCAAGGGTAAGTCTATTTCAGATATTCCTGTCGTTCGGGATTATTCTGAAGTATTCCCTGAAGATTTACCTGGTCTACCTCCAGCATGCCAAGTCGAGTTCCGCATTGATCTCGTACCTGGTGCAAATCCCATTGCCAGAGCTCCATATCGTCTTGCACCATCTGAGATGCAAGAGTTGTCTAAGCAGCTTCAGGAACTCTCCGATAAAGGTTTTATACGTCCTAGCTTTTCACCATGGGGTGCTCCCATTCTTTTTGTCAAGAAGAAGGATGGATCCTTTAGGATGTGTATCGATTATCGTGAGCTTAACAAGCTTACCATCAAGACTCGATATCCCCTACCTCGCATAGATGATCTCTTTGATCAGTTATAGGGCGCTTCTTATTTTTCGAAGATTGATCTACGTTCCGGATATCATCAACTTCGTGTGCATGAAGAAGATATTCCCAAGACAGCGTTCCGTACGCGTTATGGACATTATGAGTTCACAGTCATGCCATTCGGTTTGACTAATGCTCCTGCTGTTTTCATGGACTTAATGAATAGGGTCTACAAACCTTATTTGGATCAGTTCGTCATTGTTTTTATTGACGACATATTGATATACTCTAAGACGCAAGCTGACCACGAGCAACATCTTTGTCTTACCCTAGAACTCCTAAAGAAAGAGCGACTTTTTGCCAAATTCTCCATGTGCGAATTTTGGCTTAAAGAAGTTCAATTTTTGGGGCATACTATCAACGAACGAGGTATTCATGTAGATCCCTCCAAGATCAGTGCGATTAAGGATTGGGATACACCTTCTACTCCTACTGAAGTTCGTTCTTTTCTTGGTCTAGCGGGTTATTATTGCCGCTTCATTGAAAACTTCTCAAAGATTGCAGTTCCTCTAACTGCTCTAACTTAGAAGAACAGGCCCTTTGATTGGGGATACAAACAAGAGGAAGCTTTTCAACACTTGAAGCAGAAACTTTATGATGCGCCTGTTCTGACTTTGCCTGAGGGCAATGACGACTTCGTCGTTTATTGCGATGCATCTAAATTGGGTCTTGGCTGTGTTCTGATGCAAAGGAACAAAGTCATAGCATATGCATCGAGGCAGTTGAAGATACATGAGAAGAACTACACCACTCATGATCTTGAGTTGGGTGCAGTTGCCTTCGCTCTTAAGATCTGGAGACACTATTTATATGGTACAAAATGTGTGGTTTTCACGGACCACAAAAGTCTTCAGCATATCTTCAACCAGAAAGAACTCAACATGAGGCAACGACGTTGGGTTGAGCTTTTAAACGACTATGACTGCGAAATTCGCTACCATCCTGGTAAGGCGAATGTCGTAGCTGATGCATTGAGTCGTAAGGAACGTACTAAGCTTCATTGTGTACGTGTTCAATCTGTTATTCAAGCTCGATCCGATATCCAAGCACGCATTTCTCATGCTCAGCAATCTTGTGTTTCACAAGGTTTGATGGATAAGGAATTTCCCTATCACATAACACCTGCTCTGGAACTGAAGGACAATGGATCGTATTACTTCATGGACCGTTTGTGGGTCCCAAGCCAGGATAATCTTCGTACCTTGCTTATGGATGAAGCCCATAAGTCTCGTTATTCTATTTATTCGGGCTCAGATAAGATGTATAAGGATCTTCGTATTCACTATTGGTGGCCTGGTACGAAGAAAGACATTGCCTTATACGTATCAAAATGCCTTACTTGTCTAAAGGTTAAGGCTGAACATCAGCGTCCTTCGGGTTTATTGGTGCAACCAGAGATCCCAGTTTGGAAATGGGAAAACATTACTATGGATCTTGTTACCAAACTTCCACGCACCAAGAAAGGTCATGATGCCATCTGGGTAGTCGTTGATCGTCTTACAAAGTCAGCGCATTTCTTGCCAATCCGTGAGGACTTTCCTGCTGACAGACTTGCTAAAATCTATGTGGATGAAATTGTAGCTCGACATGGTGTTCCTTTGAACATCATTTCTGATAGAGATGCTCGTTTCACTTCTCATTTTTGGAGAACCATGCAATCTTCTATGGGGACCCAACTTAATCTGAGCACAGCTTATCATCCGCAAACGGATGGTCAATCTGAAAGAACAATCCAGACTCTGGAGGATATGCTTAGAGCTTGTGTGATCGATTTTGGTGGTAGTTGGGATTCACATCTTCAGCTGATTGAATTCTCCTACAACAACAGTTATCACACCAGCATCAAAATGGCTCCTTTCGAGGCTCTCTATGGTCGAAAATATCGTTCACCAGTCTGCTGGAATGAGATCGGCGAGGCTCAACTTACTGGACCTGCCCTCATTTTAGAAACAACTGACAAGGTCAAGAAAGTTCGTGATAACCTTCAGACAGCTAGAAGCCGTCAGAAGAGTTACGCGGACCCAAAACCCAAACCCTTGGAATTTCAAGTCGGTGATCGAGTATTACTTAAGGTCTCACCTTGGAAAGGTGTGATCAGATTTGGAAAGAAAGGAAAACTTGCACTTAGGTACGTTGGACCATTCAAGATCGTCGAAAGAATCGGCAAGGTAGCCTACAGACTTGAGTTACCTCCTGAACTTGGAAATGTTCATCCAACTTTTCACGTGTCCAATCTCAAGAGGTGTTTAGCTGATGAGAACCTCCACATACCACTTGACGAAATTCGTGTTGGTAAAACACTGAAATTTGTTGAGAAACCTGTGGAAATCATGGAACGTGAAGTCAAGTGGCTTAAACGCAAGCACATTCCTTTGGTCAAAGTTCGATGGGAAGCTAAACGTGGACCCGAGTTTACTTGGGAACGCGAAGATCAAATGAAGGCGAAATATCCGCATCTTTTCCCACGAGTTTCCTCTAAATAAATTTCGGGACGAAATTTCCACAAGTAGGGGAGACTGTAACATCTGTGCTTGTAATCATTGTGAACAGTTCGGTTATTAATCAAACAACGTTATTTGATCCCAATGTTTGTTTGGTTGTGTTTTACATTTTTCATGTTTTGACTTTTATTCAATTTCAAACTCTATATCACTTTCTGGAGAGTTATACGCAAACTGGTGCGTAAACGTAACCAGTTTAATGCGACAAATACTCCGGAACATCAACATATACTTAACATACCTTAAATAACCTTTACATAACTTAGAAATAAGTCTTGAGGGCTTTGGTATGGCAAAAACAAGTTAATTCGCTTACAGGGACTAAACTTGACAAACTGTGAAAGTATGCCAATTTGAACAGTAACGAACATTCCGGAACATGACCATAAGTTAAACACACCTTAAATATCCTTTACATAGCTTAGAAATAGGCTTTGAGGGGTTCGGTGTGCTAAAATAAACTTTTGGGTCACTCAGGGACTAAAAGTGTCAAAAAGTGCACAAGTTTGCATTTTCGAGCATAACTTACGTTCTGAATACATCCGGACATCCAAAAATTTATGTAAGCACTAAAATATTTTATTTTAGTGTTTGGCTTGAGAAAAATCCATTCGTTGCGTCATTTGGATCGTTTTTCGCGCTTATGCGCATTCCATCGTAATTAAGCGAACATCGCGATCGTACGGCCAAACGAACCAACACCCGGTATATTTTTGAGCATGTTTTGAGTTCCCTATACTTTAACTTCATTTTAGAGCCTTGAAATGAGGTTAACGGGGTTCAAACGCATCAAAAATAGCTTAAACGGGCTGCAGGGACCATTTCTGCCATTTTTGAAACTTTGCTGATACTGGTGGGCAGTGGCGTAGCGCGAGCACCTTATGCCTTGGCAGTGGCGCTACACGACTGCCTAACCTAGACAGAAACATTGTATTTGGTCCATTTTCACTTTCGCACATGGTTTTGGCAATACCGTGGTCTCAAATGGTTTTAGAAAACCACTATCTTGATGTGTATGGTTGAGATCAAAGCACGGTTAACAAGGAACGATCTTAACGGCTAACTGAACACTATAAATACCCCATGCCATCCATTGCTAAACTCACTAGAATTTTGATTTGAGAAACTCTAAGTTGAAACCATTGTTTCATACCTGAGATTCTTGAATCGAGATTAGCATTCGGGGACCCTTCGTAAGTATTCTTTCGTTCTTTTATTGCTTTTCGAGTCTGAAAGTCAAACTTTGTTTGACTTTCTGCGTTGACCAGTTATGGTCAATGCGAAGTTCGTTTGAACTTCGCAACGTGAGTGTAATCACGTTGGTTATAGTCCCTTGGGACTATGCCTACTGATTACCACGTTGTCTAGGGTCGTAGGGTAAGCGATCTAATAAATCGCTTATACCTTCGAACCCAACCCATTTGGTCGATCATTAGGATCCGACCAAATACATTAGGTGACCATAGTAGGTAGGGAATAACCTTCCGAGGTTATACCCTATGGTCACATCGTTTGAGTAGTTGTATGATAGGTAGTTTATATGCCTTAGGTAAATTACCAGAATACCCTTTTCATGTATAATTGGTAATTTAGCATATGTAACCTAAACTTTTGTCACATAACTGATTATGTAACATGTTTAGGCATATAACACTTGTCATAGGACTAGTTAGGCGGTCCGAACGCGTTTCACGCGAACGACGCGTTAAAGTAGCATAAGCTACCTAAACGGGTCGTAAACAATTATGTTAGGTTTCAATTAGTATGTAGGCTTTATTAAACCATATTACACGAGTCTCCATACTCGTTGGTTTACGAACCCTTATGCTACCCGATCTTCCGATTTAGGTCCGGTTTATTAACATAGTTACCTATATTAGGTGCCGTTTGATTCCGTGATCTCTAGCATTGCTTGGTGGTTATCTTAGGACTACTAAACAATCTCAAGTGAGTACATAGACCCCTCTTTTACTATTTTCCAAACTGATTTGGGGTGAAACACATGTGCCTACTTGTTACTTTCATGCTTTCCTGTTTTCATATCATATACTTGCTATGTTTATTAGTACATTCATAGTACATGATTTCATTACATTTTATGCTATGTGTGCCCATTGTGTGCATTACTTAGTACATCGTTTTACATTACATTTCATGCTATGTGTGCCCATTGTGTGCATTACTTAGTACATCGTTTTTCATTACATTTTATGCTATGTGTGCCCATTGTGTGCATTACTTAGTACATCGTTTTACATTACATTTCACGCTATCTATGTTCATTTGATTACATACTTAGTGCATCGTTTTCACATGCTTACATTTTGGGTATGACATTTGGTTTGTTTACAATGGAACAATACATTCATTAACATTAGCTACGCCGTTCGTTAGTAGGTAGTGGTACAATAGGAATTGACAACTCCCGTTCCTGAAATCCTGGGTTTGTTTGGATTGGAAGGAATGACCGAATTCGATATACATAACTTAGATAAACCTTTAATTTGTTTAAGGGTTTATCGCCACAGTCTCAAGGCTTGGATGTATGCATTATAACAGTACCGCATAAATGTTTGTATCAGTATAGCATGCATTTGTTACACAAAACATAACTTTGATTTAAAATGTGTTTTACTTCAATACCTTGTTGTTGTGCATTTTACATATGGTTTAGTTGATACATTTCACTTACCATACATGACATTTCTGGTTACACATTACATGATCTACATTAAACATAAACATTTTGACAGTGATATACACATTTAGTGGTTTACATTGAACATAGACATTTCGATATGGTTTACACATTAACACATGACAATTCATTTTTACATAAACAATTCACATTGGCGGTTGGTTTGAGTAAGTGATTTGAATAACGAGGCGTGTGCAATATGATACAAGCATGGTGGATACGCCGCTGGTACTTCCGATAAACAAATGTTTGTATGATGTTACATGGCGTAGCGTTACTTAAATCATTTCAATATTTGACATATTACGTTTTACATAAACAACTTATTTTCACAAGACATTGATTTACATAAACAACTTATCTTATACAAACTCATTTTTCTTGGTTATTCATTTAACCTTACAATTATTTATACATATCATCTGATCTTATCGTTTTTCAAATGATTTACAAGACAAAGCAAAGTACGGGGTTCATGACTAAACATTTTCTTAAACATAAGTCATGAACCTTATTTTCACAAACCTATGTATCTCACAGGCATTTTTATGCTGACGTACCTATTTTCACATGTGTTTTCAGGAGCTTTTCCGTAGGATGATGATCGTGACACTAGGGCGGACCTGTGCCTTAGAGACTAAAAATGAAGATAGACTTGTTTAATTATGTTATGAACTCTTTGATTTCTGTTTAAGACAATGTAACACTCTTGTTTAATAAAAAAACTATAACTTTTTATGCCATGGTTGTGAAACAATAATTCTATTACAACACTCCCCGACGTTTTCCGCCACGTTTTGTATGTTACACGTGGTCGGGGTGTGACATACAATTTCATCCACATAGATTTTAGCAAGTCTGTCAGCAGGAAAATCCTCACGGATTGGCAAGAAATGTGCTGACTTAGTGAGACGATCAACGACTACCCAGATGGCATCATGACCTTTCTTTGTACGCGGAAGTTTAGTAATGATATCCATAGTAATGTTTTCCCATTTCCAAACTGGGATCTCCGGTTGCACCAATAAACCCGAAGGACGCTGATGTTCAGCCTTAACCTTAAGACAAGTAAGGCATTTTGATACGTATAAGGCAATGTCTTTCTTCATACCAGGCCACCAATACTGAATACGAAGATCCTTATACATCTTATCTGAGCCCGGATGAATAGAATAACGAGACTTATGGGCTTCATCCATAAGCAAGGTACGAAGATCATCCTGGCTTGGGACCCACAAACGGTCCATGAAGTAATACGATCCGTTGTCCTTCAGTTCCAGAGCAGGTGTTATGTGATAGGGAAATTCCTTATCCATCAAACCTTGTGAAACACAAGTGTGTTGAGCATGAGAAATGCGTGCTTGGATATCGGATCGAGCTTGAATAACAGATTGAACACGTACACAATGAAGCTTAGTACGTTCCTTACGACTCAATGCATCAGCTACGACATTCGCTTTACCAGGATGGTAGCGAATTTCGCAGTCATAGTCGTTTAAAAGCTCAACCCAACGTCGTTGCCTCATGTTGAGTTCTTTCTGGTTGAAGATATGCTGAAGACTTTTGTGGTCCGTGAAAACCACACATTTTGTACCGTACAAATAGTGTCTCCAGATCTTGAGAGCGAAAACAACTGCACCCAACTCAAGATCATGAGTGGTGTAGTTTTTCTCATGTATCTTCAACTGCCTCGATGCATAGGCTATGACTTTGTTCCTTTGCATCAGAACACAACCAAGACCCAATTTCGATGCATCACAATACACGACAAAATCATCATCACCCTCAGGAAATGATAGAACAGGCGCATCGCAAAGCTTCTGCTTCAAGTGTTGAAAAGCTTCCTCTTGTTTGAATCCCGAATCAAAGGGTTTGTTCTTCTGAGTTAGAGCAGTTAGAGGAACTGCAATCTTTGAGAAATTTTCAATGAAGCGGCGGTAATAACCCGCTAGATCAAGAAAAGAACGAACTTCAGTAGGAGTAGAAGGTGTATCCCAATCCTTAATCGCACTGATCTTGGAGGGATCTACATGAATACCTCGTTCGTTGATAATATGCCCCAAAAATTGAACTTCTTTAAGCCAAAATTCGCACTTGGAGAATTTGGCGAAAAGTTGCTCTTTCTTTAGGAGTTCTAGGGTAAGACGAAGATGTTGCTCGTGGTCAGCTTGCGTCTTAGAGTATATCAAGATGTCATCAATAAAAACATTGACGAACTGATCCAAATAAGGTTTGCAGACCCTATTCATTAAGTCCATGAAAATAGCAGGAGCATTAGTCAAACCGAATGGCATGACTGTGAACTCGTAATGCCCATACCGAGTGCAGAACGCCGTCTTGGGAATATCTTCTTCATGCACACGAAGTTGATGATATCCGGAACGTAGATCAATCTTCGAAAAATAAGAAGCGCCCTGTAATTGATCAAAGAGATCGTCTATGCGCGGTAGGGGATATCGATTCTTGATGGTAAGCTTGTTAAGCTCACGATAATCGATACATATCCTAAAGGATCCATCCTTCTTCTTGACAAAAAGAACGGGAGCACCCCAAGGTGAAAAGCTAGGATGTATAAAACCTTTGTCAGAGAGCTCCTGAAGCTGCTTAGACAACTCTTGCATCTTAGATGGTGCAAGACGATATGGAGCTCTGGCAATGGGATTTGCACCGGGTACGAGATCAATGCGGAACTCAACTTGGCATGCTGGGGGTAGACCAGGTAACTCTTTAGGGAATACTTCAGAATAATCTCGAATGACAGGAATATCTGAAATAGACTTACCCTTTCCTTTATCTGCTGTAACATGTGCTAAGAAAGCCACATAGTTCTTCCGCAGATATTTCCGAGCTTTAAAACAAGACATGAGCTTGAGGCCACCAGACGGTTTCTCACCTTGAACCTGTATGATCTCGCCTGTCGAAAGCGGCACACGAACAATCTTCTCAGAACAAACTATCTCTGCACGATGCTTGGATAACCAATCCATACCTACAATGACGTCGAAGCTTCCAAGTTGCATTGGCGTGAGGTCGATAGGAAAAAGATGGTCGTTAAGGTTCAACTGGCAGTTGCGAAGAACAAAATCAAGAACAATGGGTTCACCACTAGCAACTTCTACTGTCAAAGGTTTACCTAGTTTCGTTCTAGACACGCGAAGCATTTGCTCAAAAGACAATGACACAAAACTCTTATCGGCACCTGAATCAAAGAGAACAGATGCAGGCTGATTATTAATAAAGAACGTACCGTTCACCACTTCATTGTCTGCCTGCGCCTCTTGAGCATTCATGTTGAAGACTCGACCTCGAGCCGGAGCCTGATTCTGGTTTGGATTCTGATTCTGGTTGGCTAGCCTTGGGCATCGGTTTCTATAGTGGGTCAGATCCCCACAGTTATAACAAGTACCTAGTGGGTATTGTGGTCGTGCAGCTTGACCCTGTTGCTAAGCAGGAGGATGAGCAACTTTTTGAGCCGGGTTCTGAACTGCCTGATTCTGAGCAAACCGACAAACATTGGCAAGATGACCCGACTTCCCACAGTTATTACAGAAACGACACTGATGTTGCGGCTGATGGTGACTGTTGCATCTATTGCACAAAGGTGCATTCCCTGAATAGGGTTTATTTGCTGGAGGCTGTGCAGGTTGGTTGGGAGCTGCCTGGTTAGCTTGGGCAGTGACAACAAAATTTTGGGAAGCCTTACGCTTCCTTGACCCTCTCGAAGAACCAGAATTCTTTCCATTCTTGTTTTGACCTTTCTTGCTATCTTCATTGTCAGCCGACTGCTTCTTGCCCTTGTCACCCTTCCTGTGTAACTTATTCTTCCGAATCTGCGACTCAGTCAATGTCGCTGATAACTCGATCGCCTGACGGAGGGTGGCAGGGTTACTACCAGTAATGATGTCTTGCACTGAGTCAGGTAGGCCGTCGATGTACCTCTCGATAGCCTTGTCGAGTGGGGTAACCATAGTTGGGCAAAGCAGACTCAACTCCTTAAACCTATCAGTATACGCCCGATGCTCACCACTATCTTGCTTCAAAACATCAAACTCTTTCTCCAACGCTCGTTGTTCATGACGAGGACAAAACTCCCTCATCATAAGAGCTCTAAGTTTAGCCCAAGTTTGTGCTAAAGCAACTTCTGCACCTCGGTCTCTCATAACCCCGTTCCACCATGTGAGAGCCCTCTTCTGAAACACACTTGAAGAAAACTCGACCTTGCGATTGTCAGCACACTGCACGTGGCGAAAAGTATTCTCAATGCTCTCGAACCACTGAAGAAGCCCAGTCACTCCTTCAGAACCACTAAACTTGAGTGGTTTAGCCGAGTTAAAATCCTTGAATTTGCATGGAGCATTGTTGTTGTTGTTGTTGTTGGCTTGGTGCCATTGAGCAAAGAGATTTGGGAATTGAGCAGCCATCTACTGCGTAATAATTTCTGCCAGTTCGGCAGTCGCTATCTGGTTTTAGCGTCGAGGAGGCATTCTAAAAGAGGAAAATCATGAAAGGAAACGAGTGAGATGATAGGATGAAGAGAATGAGATGAAACAAAATCAACAAAAGCAAAGATGTTGGTCATTCGTCTGCATTACCAAGCAAACAAATGACACACAGTGACTAATCAAAGTAAATGGGTCAAAAATAATGTATCGCGAAGACATGCTCGCCTATAAGTGAACACTCATCCCAAGAATTCCCAGGTAAGCACAACTGGTCTCGCGTCTGATGAGATATATACGAAGTGCTTGCCTAGACAGAAAACCCAGAATACAGGCATTCACCCTTCCAGTTTGCACGTGTTCACATTATTTAAAACCCAAAACCTTGACGAGATTTTGAAAATTTAAAGGGGTTCAAAACCATATAACATAGGGTTCAAAACCTTACAATAGAGGGTTCAAAACCTTGTAATAAATCATCCAAAAACAGATGATTGTTTTTCAAAAATCGTTTCGGAAAATTTGGTTCTTGTTTTGATAATCACCTAAGGATAGGTGATGTACATGTTTTAAGATCTAAACACAAGATAACTTGTGTTAGGGTCCTAGAAAGGTTATAGTCTTGGTCAAAGCATTACTAATAACCTAATTCCCTATAACCATTGGCTCTGATACCAACTCTTCTGTCACACCCCGACCACGTGCAACATACAAAACGTGGCGGAAACATCGGGGAGTGTTGTAACAGAATTATTGTTTCACAACCATGGTATACAAAGTTATATTTTATTTATTAAACAAGAGTGTTACATTATCTTAAACAGGAAACAAATAGTTTATAACATAATTAAACAAGTCTATCTCCATTTTTAGTCTCTAAGGCACAGGTCCGCCCTAGTGTCACGATCATCATCCTAGGGAAAGGCTCCTGAAAACACATGTGAAAATAGTACGTCAGCATAAAAATGCCTGTGAGATACATAGGTTTTTGAAAATAAGGTTCATGACTTATGTTTTAAAAACAATGTTTAGTCATGAACCCTGTACTTTGCTTTGTTTTGTAAATCATTTGAAAAACGATAAGATCAGATGATATGTATAAATAAATGTAAGGTTAAATGAATAACCAAGAAAAATGAGTTTCTATAAGATAAGTTGTTTTATAAATCAATGTCTTGTAAAGATAAGTTGTTTATGTAAAACGTAATATGTCAAATATTGAAATGATTAAGTAACGCTACGACATGTAATATCATACAAACACTTGTTTATAGGAAGTACCAGCAGCGTATCCACCATGCTCGTATCATATTACATACGCCTCGTTACTCAAATCACTTACTCAAACCAACCACCAATGTAAATTGTTTATGTATAAATGAATTGTCATGTGTTAATGTGTAAACCATATTGAGATGTCTATGTTCAATGTAAACCACTAAATGTGTATGTCAATGTCAAAATGTTTATGTTTAATGTAGATCATGTAATGTGTAACCAAAAATGTCATGTATGGTAAGTGAAATATATCAACTAAACCATATGTGTAATGCACAAAAACAAGGTATTGAAATAAAACACAGTTTAAATCAAAGTTATGTTTTGTGTAACAAATGCATGCTTTACTGATACAAACATCTATGCGGTATTGTGAAAATGCATACATCCAAGCCTTGAGACTGTGGCGATAAACCCTTAAACAAATTAAAGGTTTATCTAAGTTATGTATATCGAATTCGGTCATTCCTTCCAATCCAAACAAACCCAGGATTTCAGGAACGGGAGTTGTCAATTCCTATGGTACCACTACCTACTAACGAACGGCGTGATCAATGTTAATGAATGTATTGTTCCATGTTAAACAAACCAAATGTCATACCAAAATGTAAGCATGTTATGAAAACAACTGTACTAAGTATGCACACAATGGGCGTACCTAACATGAAATGTAATGTGAAACGATGTACTAAGTATGCACACAATGGACATACATAGCATGAAATGTAATGTAAAACAATGTACTAAGTACGCACACAATGGGCATACATAGCATAAAAAGTAATGAAAAATGATGTACTAAATACGCACACAATGGGCATACATAGCATGAAATGTAATGAAATCATGTACTATAATGTACTAACGAACATAGCAGGTATATGATGTCAAAGCAGGAAAGCATGAAAGTAACAAGTAGGCACATGTGTTCCACCCCAAAATGTTTGGAAAATAGTAAAAGAGGGGTTCTATGTACTCACTTGAGATTACTCAGTAGTCCTGGAGTGACAATCAAATAATGATAGAGATCTCGGAATCAAACGACACCTAATATAGGTAACTATGTTAATAAACCGGACCTAAATCGGAAGATCGGGTAGCATGAGGGTTCGTAAACCAAACGAGTATGGAGACTCGTGTAATATGGTTTAACAAAGCCTACATACTAATTGAAACCTAACATAATTGTTTACGACCCATTACGACCCGTTTAGGTAGCTTATGCTACTTTAACGCGTCGTTCGCGTGAAACGCGTTCGGACCGCCTAACTAGTCCTATGACAAGTGTTATATGCCTAAACATGTTACATAATCAGTTATGTGACAAAAGTTTAGGTTACATACGCTTAATTACCAATTATACATGAAAAGGGTATTCTGGTAATTTACCTAAGGCATATAAACTACCTATCATACAACTACTTAAACGATGTGACCATAAGGTATAACCTCGGAAGGTTATTCCCTATACACTATGGTCACCTAATGTATTTGGTCGGATCCTAATGATTGACCAAATGGGTCGGGTTCGAAGGTATAAGCGATTTATTAGATCGCTTACCCTACGACCCTAGACAACGTGGTAATTAGTAGGCATAGTCCCAAGGGACTATAACCAACGTGATTACACTCACGTTGCGAAGTTCAAACGAAATTCGCATTGACCATAAAATGGTTAATGCAGAAAGTCAAACAAAGTTTGACTTTCAGACTCGAAAAGACTCGAAAAGCAATAAAAGAACGAAAGAATACTTACGAAGGGTCCCCGAATGCTAATCTCGATTCAAGAATCTCAGGTATGAAACAATGGTTTCAACTTAGAGTTTCTCAAATCAAAATTCTAGTGAGTTTAGCAATGGATGGCCTGGGGTATTTATAGTGTTCAGTTAGCCGTTAAGATCGTTCCTTGTTAACCGTGCTTTGATCTCAACCATACACATCAAGATAGTGGTTTTCTAAAACCATTTGAGCCCACGGTATTGCCAAAACCATGTGCGAAAGTGAAAAGGGACCAAATACAATGTTTCTGTCCAGGTTAGGCAGTCACCTAGCGCCACTGCCAAGGCATAGGTGCTCGCGCTACGCCACTGCCCACCAGTATCAGCAAAGTTTCAAAAATGGCAGAAATGGTCCCTGCAGCCCGTTTAAGCTATTTTCGATGCGTTTGAACCCCGTTAACCTCATTTCAAGGCTCTAAAATGAAGTTAAAGTATAGGGAACTCAAAATGTGCTAAAAAATATCTCGGATGTCGGTTCGTTTGGCCGTACGATCGCGATGTTCGCTTAATTACGACGGAATGCGCATAAGCGCGAAAAACGATCCAAATGACGCAACGAATGGATTTTTCTTAAGCCAAACACTAAAATAAAATATTTTAGTGCTTACATAAATTTTTGGATGTCCGGATGTATTCAGAACGTAAGTTATGCGCGAAAATGCAAACTTATGCACTTTTTGACACTTTTAGTCCCTGAATGACCCAAAAGTTTATTTTAGCACACCGAACCCCTTAAAGCCTATTTCTAAGCTATGTAAAGGATATTTATGGTATGTTTAACTTATGGTCATGTTCCGGAATGTTCGTTACAGTTCAAATTGGCATACTTTCGCAGTTTGTCAAGTTTAGTCCCTGTAGGCGAATTAACTTGTTTTTGCCATACCAAAGCCTTCAAAACTTATTTCTAAGTTATGTAAAGGTTATTTAAGGTATGTTAAGTATATGTTGATGTTCCGGAGTATTTTTCGCATTAAACTAATTACGTTTACATACCAGTTTGCGTATAACTCTCTAGAAAGCGATATAGAGTTTGAAATTGAGCAAAAGTCAAAACATGAAAAATGTAAAACACAACCAAACAAACATTGGGATCAAATAACATTGTTTTATTGATAACTGAACTGTTCACAATGATTACAAGCACAGATGTTACAAAACCACTGTTTGTTATTGTACTTCTTTACAAAATTATATAGAATTCAAGAAAACGAAACAATGACTTAAAGAACTATAATTTAACACCAAATCTAATCGGGTAAAGTAATCTATTATCTGACTATTCCCTGGTTTTTACAACATGAAACACAACATCATCATGCCAAATACAGTCATATATATCCATCCATTATTCTGAATTCATAAACCCATAAATGCAGAAGAATGTCACATTTGCGTTTAATAAACCAAGTTTCTACTAATTGAAGTTACTATTAGCAAAAAGAAGCACGATATCATCTATATATAAAACACAAAGTGCTAATAACAGTGTTTTATCATGTTAGCCATACATATCAACAAAACATCAAGTTAATAAGTTAAAAAAAACCATGCAACATCACGATCAAAAAATTCATAGTTATAATATCTGATATCAGAACATACTTAAAGATTGTTGTTAAACTGAAGTAACGTCATGCAATACGATCTTCTGCTGCGAAGACACGTATGTAAAGTACAACATATCACCAAACCTCAAGTTATTCTTGTAACACCCCGACCGCGTAAAACAACAAATCGCGGCGGAATCGTCGGGGAGTTTTGTAACAGAATCATTGTTTCATAACACATGGAAATTGAAGTTTTGTTTTATTGAATTAAAAGAGGTTACAATGTCTTAAAAACAAAGAGACATAACATAATTAACTAGTCTTGCATCTTTTATTGTCACTAAGGCCCAAGTCCGCCTAAGTGTGTTTTGATTAATCCTATGCATCAGCTCCTGAAAACACATGTGAAAATAGTTACGTCAGCATAAAAATGCCTGTGAGATACATAGGTTTTATTAAAATAGGATTCATGTCTTGTAAGTTTAAAGAAAATGTTTAACAAAAGTTAGTCATGAACCTTGTAAAATGTTTTCTTTTATAAATCATACAAAAAGTGATAAGAAATCAGATGATATAAAAGAAAGATGCATAGATAAATAAATAACCAAGTAAAATGAGTTTGTATAAAATATGTTGTTTGTAAAACAATGTTTATGTGAAAATAATGTTATATGTGTAAAATGTAATATGTCTAAATTGAAATGGTTTAAATAACGCTACGATATGTAATATCATAAAAAGCACTTATATATAGGAAGTACCAACGGCGTATCCACCATACTTTTATCATATTACACACGCCTCGTTATTTAAATCATTTACCAAACAAACCACCAAAATGTATTGTTTAAACCAATGTAAAAATGTTTATGTGTAAACAATGTCTATTGTCAAATGTAAATCATGTAATGTGTAATCAAATGTTATGTATGGTAAAATAAATAAAAATATATATTCTAACCATATGCACAAAACAATGTATTTGAATAAATCAAAAGTTACGTTTTGTAAAATCCATGCATGCTTTACTGATACAATCTTCTATGCGGTAATGTTAAACGCCTACATTCAAGCCTTGCGACTATGGCGACAAACCCTTAAACGAAATTAAAGGTTTATCTAATTCTGTTTATCGAATTCGGTCATTCCTTCCACCCAAATGTGACATCTGTGTCACTTCAATCGTCAAACAAATACCAAAATAATGAAATATTGTATTTCATACTTGGGACTTGTATAAATATGTGTATCATTTGCACATATCAATTCTTGTTCGATTTCAAGCTTTAAATTGCTTTCTGGAAGGTTATAAGCGCACTGATGCGTAAATATAACCAGTTTAATGCAACGAACACTCCGGAATAGTGAAATAGGCTTCACATACCTTAAATAACCTTTACATAACTTAGAAATAAGTTTTGAAGGCTTTGGTATGACAAAATCAAGTTTAATCGCTTACAGGGACTAAATTTGACAAACTGCGAAAGTATGCCGATTTGAATTGTAACAGACATTCCGGAACATGACCATGAGTTAAACATACCATAAATATCCTTTACATAGCTTAGAAATAGGCTTTGAGGGGTTCGGTGTGCTAAAATAAACTTTAGGGCCATTCAAGGACTAAAAGCGTCAAAAAGTGCACAAGTTTGCACTTTCGCGCATAACTTACGTTCTGAATACATCCGGACATCCAAAAATTTATGTAAGCACTAAAATATTTTATTTTAGTGTTTGGCATAAGAAAAATCCATTCATCACGCCATTTGGATCGTTTTTCGCGCTTATGCGCATTCCGTCGTAATTAACCGAACAACGCAATCGTACGACCAAACGAACCGACATCTGAGATATTTTTGAGCACATTTTAAGTTCCCTTAGATATCAAAACCGTTTGTTTTGATACCAAACCTGTTTTCTAAACTTAGTTAAGAATGTTTTAACATGCTTAGCTCGTCACTTTTAGTTTAGTGCTTATATAGGGTCGTAAGGTAAGCGATCTAAACAATCGCTTATACTTTCGAACCCGACCCGTTTGGTCCATCATTAGGATCCGACCAAACACATTAGGTGACCATAGTTTTATAGGGAATAACCTTCCGAGGTTATACCTTATGGTCACATCGTTTAGTTAGTTGTATGATAGGTAGTTTATATGCCTTAGGTAAATTACCAAAATACCCCTTTGACGCCAAAATTCATTTTGAACATATGTAACATAAATTTTGACATCTAAACTGATTTGGCAACAATATTAGACAAGTTAAGGCATATTTTACTTATCATAGGGCTAGTTAAGCATTCCGAACGCGTTTCACGCGAACGACGCGTTAAAGTAGCATAAGCTACCCAAACTGTAACACCTGTGTCACTGCGACCAGCATAAAAATACCAAATCAATGAAATATTGTGTTTCATACTTTGGACTTGTATAAATATGTGTACCTTTTGCACATAACAACTCTTGTTTGATTTCAAGCTCTAAATCGCTTTCTGGAAGGTTATACGGGCTCTGATGCGTAAATATAACCAGTTTAATGCAACAAACACTCCGGAATAGTGACATATACTTAACATACCTTAAATAACCTTTACATAACTTAGAAATAAGTTTTGAAGGCTTTGGTATGGCAAAAACAAGTTAATTCGCTTACAGGGACTAAACTTGACAAACTGCGAAAGTATGCCAATTTGAACTGTAACGAACATTCCGGAACATGAACATAAGTTAAACATACCATAATTGTCCTTTACATAGCTTAGAAATATGCTTTGAGGGGTTCGGTATGCTAAAATAAACTTTTGGGTCTTTCAGGGACTAAAAGCGTCGAAAAGTGCACAAGTTTGCATTTTCGCGCATATCTTACGTTCTGAATACATCTGGACATCCAAAAATTTATGTAAGCACTAAAATATTTTATTTTAGTGTTTGGCATGAGAAAAATCCATTCGTTGAGTCATTTGGATCGTTTTTCGCGCTTATGCGCATTCCGTCGTAATTAAGCGAACATCGCGATCGTACGGCCAAACGAACCAACACCCGACATATTTTTGAGCATGTTTCATGTCCACAATGATTAGGCATCATTTTAGGGCCTTAAAGTTGGCTTTACGGGCCTTAGAAGTGTTAGGAATGGCCGTTAACACGTGCAGGGACCAAAACTGTCATTTCTGAAACTTATTTCTGATCAGACAAGGCCATGCGGCCCGCGTAAGGTTTGTATGCATCCTTACGCGGCCCGCGTTAGGGTACCAGATCAGATAAGATCGATTTGTCAGCAGATTACAGCTGTTTAACCCACAACCACAAACCCACACTTTCCCTTTCAGCTCATTAGGGGTCATTTTTAGGCACCACAACTTTTCAACAAGTGTACGCACGAGATTCGATCACATTTTCCAAGAAACGATCTTAACGGTTTGGGAAATACTATAAATACCCCACCCCCATTTGCTTCAAACCCACTAGAATCTGATTTGAGGAGCTCTAAGTTGAAACCTTTGTTTCATACCTGAGCTACTTGAATCACGATTAGCATTCGGGGACCCTTCGTAAGTATTCCTTCGTTCTTTTATTGCTTTTCGAGTCCGAAAGTCAAACTTTGTTTGACTTTCTGCGTTGACCAGTTAATGGTCAATGCGAAGTTCGTTTGAACTTCGCAACGTGATTGTAATCACGATGGTTATAGTCCCTTGTGACTGTGCCTACTGATTACCACGTTGTCTAGGGTTGTAAGGGTAAGCGATCTAATAAATCGCTTATACCTTCGAACCCGACCCATTTGGTCGACCATTAGGATCCGACCAAACACATTAGGTGACCATAGTATATAGGGAATAACCTTTCGAGGTTATACCTTATGGTCACGACGTTTAGCTGGTTGTATGATAGGTAGTTTATATGCTTTAGGTAAATTACCAAAATACCCCTTTGATGCCAAAATTCATTTTAAACATATATAACATAACCTATGACCTCTAAACTGATTTATCAACAATATTAAACATGTTAAGGCATATTTTACTTGTCATAGGACTAGTTAGGCGGTCCGAACGCGTTTTACGCGAACGACGCGTTAAAGTAGCATAAGCTACCTAAACGGGTCGTAATGGGTCATAAACACTTAGGTTAAGTTTCATTGTAGTATGTAGGCTTTGTTAAACCATATTACATGAGTTCACATACTCATTTGGTTCACGAGCCCTCATCCTGTAACACCTGTGCCTCCACGGCCATCAAACAAATACCGAACCAATGAAATATTATATTTCATACTTGGGATTTGTAAAAAAATATGTGTATCATTTGCACATATCAATTTTTGTTCAATTCCAAACTCTGAATCGCTTTCTGGAAGGTTATACGCGCACCGATGCGTAAATATAACCAGTTTAATGCAACAAACACTCCGGAATAGTGACATAGGCTTAACATACCTTAAATAACCTTTACATAACTTAGAAATAAGTTTTGAAGGCTTTGGTATGGCAAAATCAAGTTAAATAGCTTACAGGGACTAAAGTTGACAAACTGCGAAAGTATGCCAATTTGAACTGTAACAAACATTCCGGAACATGACCATAAGTTAAACATACCATAAATATCCTTTACATAGCTTAGAAATAGGCTTTGAGGGGTTCGGTATGCTAAAATAAACTTTTGGGTCATTCAGGGACTAAAAGTGTCAAAAAGTGCACAAGTTTGCACTTTCGCGCATAACTTACGTTCTGAATACATCCGGACATCCAAAAATTTATGTAAGCATGACTATATTATGCTTTAGTGTTTGGCTTGCCAAAAATCCATTCGTTGCGTCATTTGGATCGTTTTTCGCGCTTATGCGCATTCCGTCGTAATTAAGCGAACATCGCGTTCGTACGACCAAACGAACCAACACCCGACATATTTTTGAGCATGTTTCATGTCCACAATGTTTAGGCATCATTTTAGGGCCTTAAAGTTGGCTTTACGGGCCTTAGAAGTGTCGGGAATGGCCTTAAACACATGCAGGGACTGAAACTGTAATTTCTGAAACTTATTTCTGATCTGCAACTCCCAGGCGGCCCGCCTGAGTTTATATACATCCTGAAGCGGGCTGCGTCCGACCTTCTGACCAGGTTAACTGCATTTAACAGCAGTTTGCAGCTGTTTAATCCTCCACCACACACTCACACTTGTCTAGTCAGCTGATAAGAACCCATTTTTAGTCACCATAACATTCCAACACATGTACGAACAAGATTCGATCACATTTTCCAAGAAACGATCCTAACGGCTCGGGTATTCCTATAAATACCCATCCACCTCCATTGCTAAACTCACTAGAATTCTGATTTGAGGAGCTCTAAATTGAAACCATTGTTTCATACCTGAGCTACTTGGATCGGGATTAGCATTCGGGGACCCTTCGTAAGTATTCTTTCGTTCTTTTCTTTATTTTATTGCTTTTAGAGTCAGAAAGTCAAACTTTGTTTGACTTTCAGCGTTGACCAGCTTATGGTCAATGCGAAGTTCGTTTGAACTTCGCAACGTGATTGTAATCACGTTGGTTATAGTCCCTTGTGACTATGCCTACTGATTACCACGTTGTCTAGGGTCGTAGGGTAAGCGATCTGATAAATCGCTTATACCTTCGAACCCGACCCATTTGGTCGATCATTAGGATCCGACCAAATACATTAGGTGACCATAGTATATAGGGAATAACCTTCCGAGGTTATACCTTATGGTCGCTTCGTTTAAGTAGTTGTATGATAGGTAGTTTATATGCCTTAGGTAAATTACCAGAATACCCTTTTCATGTATAATTGGTAATCAAGCATATGTAACCTAAAATTTTGTCACATAACTGATTTTGTAACATGTTTAGGCATATAACACTTGTCATAGGACTAGTTAGGCGGTCCGAACGCGTTTCACGCGAACGACGCGTTAAAGTAGCATAAGCTACCTAAACGGGTCGTAATGGGTCGAAAGCACTTAGGTTAGGTTTCATTTAGTATGTAGGCTTTGTTAAACCATATGACACGAGTCTCTATACTCGTTTGGTTTACGAACCCTCATTCTATCAAAATCCTCTAATGTAGGTCCGGTTTATTAACATAGTTACCTATATTAGGTGCCGTTTGATTCCGTGATCTCTAGCATTGCTTGGTGGTTTTCCTAGGACTTCTGAGCAATCTCAAGTGAGTACATAGACCCCTCTTTTACTGTTTTTCCAAACTGTTTTGGGGTGAAACACATGTGCCTACTTATTACTTTCATGCTTTCCTGTTTTCACATCATATACTTCCTATGTTCATTAGTACATTTATAGTACATGATTTCATTACATTTTATGCTATGTATGCCCATTGCGTGCGTACTTAGTACATTGTTTTACATTTACATTTTATGCTATGTATGTCCGTTGGTTACATACTTAGTACAGTGTTTTCATCACATGCTTACATTTTGTTATGACATTTGGGTTGTTTACAATGGAACAATACATTCATTAACATTAGCTACACCGTTCGTTAGTAGGTAGTGGTACCATAGGAATTGACAACTCCCGTTCCTGAAATCCTGGGTTTGTTTGGATTGGAAGGAATGACCGAATTCGATATACATAAGTTAGATAAACCTTTAAGTGGTTTAAGGGTTTATCGCCGCAGTCTCAACGCTTGGATGTATGCATTTTCACAACACCGCATAGATGTTCGTATCAGTATAGCATGCATTTCCACAAAACATAGCTTTGATTTAAACCAAGTTTTACTTCAATACTATGTTTTTGTGCATATGGTTTAGTTGATACATTTCACTAGCCATACAGATCATTTTGGTTACATATTACATGGTTTACATTGATCATGCATTTCCACAGGACATAACTTTGATTTAAACCAAGTTTTACTTCAATACTATGTTCTTGTGCATATGGTTTAGTTGATACAATTTCACTAGCCATACATATCATTTTGGTTACATATTACATGGTTTACATTGAACATGCATTTCCACAGGACATAACTTTGATTTAAACCAAGTTTTACTTCAATACTATGTTCTTGTGCATATGGTTTAGTTGATACAATTTCACTAGCCATACATATCATTTTGGTTACATATTATATGGTTTACATTTGACACATAAACATTTTTGACATTGGTTACACATTACATGATTTACATGTTGACATAAACATTTTTTTGACATATTATTCAATACGTTTGGCAATTGGTTTAAACATAGACATCTTACATTGGTGGTTTGTTTGGGTAAGTGATTTGAGTAACGGTGCGTGTGTAATATGATACAAGCATGGTGGATACGCCGCTGGTACTTCCTATATATAAGTGTTTGTATGGTATTACATGTCGTAGCGTTATTTGAATCATTTCAATTTAAGATATATAACATTTTATACAAATAACATACTTTTCAAAATACATTGTTTTACAAACAACTTATCTTATACAAACTCATATTACATGGTTATTCATTTAACCTTACATTTATTTATACATATCATCTAATCTTATCGTTATTCAAATGATTTACAAGACAAAGCAAATTACAGGGTTCATGACTAAACATTTTCTTAAACAATAAGTCATGAATCCTATTTTCATAAACCTATGTATCTCACAGGCATTTTTATGCTGACGTACCTATTTTCACATGTGTTTTTCAGGAGATGATGCATAGGATTTATCAAGACATATTTAGGCGGACCTGTGCCTTAGTGACTTAAAACGAGACAAGAATTAGTTAAATTTTGTTATGTACTATTTATTTCTTGTTTAAAGACAATGTAACTCGCTTGTTTTTCGAATAAAACGAAACTTAAATTTCCATGGTTGTGAAACATTAATTCTGTTACAACACTCCCCGATGTTTCCGCCACGTTTTGTATGTTCTACGTGGTCGGGGTGTGACAGAAAAGATGGTATCAGAGCTCATGGTTATAGGGAATTAGGTTATTAGTAATACTTTGACCTAGTCTATAACCTTCTTAGGACCCTAACGCGAGTTTACTTGCGTTTAGTCATAAAACAATACCGTCACCTATCCTTAGGCGACGACCTCAACAAGAACATAAATTTCCAAACCGCTTTGAAAACTAATCATCTGTTCTAGGATGATTGATTACTAGGTTTTGAACCCTATGTTATATAGTTTTGAACCCCTTTGAATTTTCAAAATCTCGTCAAGGTTTTGGGTTTTAAATAATGTGAACACGTGCAAACTGGAAGGGTGAATGCCTGTATTCTGGGTTTTCTGTCTAGGCAAGCACTTCGTATACATCTCATCAGACGCGAGACCAGTTGTGCTTACCTGGGAATTCTTGGGATGAGTGTTCACTTATAGGCGAGCATGTCTTCGCGATACATTATTTTTGACCCATTTACTTTGATTTGTCACCATCTCATTTTTTTGCCTTAGGTAACAAACAAATGATCACAATTTTCATTCGTTACCATTCTGTATTGATTATCCAATAACCTTTCACTCGTTTCTTCCTATGTCTTTCATTTTCTTCTAGAATGTCTATTCCCCTCAGCACTGGTCAAATGTCCGAGCGAACAGCCAAATTTGCCCAGCAAATAGGCGAAGTGATTCAGAGGACTGTGGATTTAGGCATTGCCATGGCTCGTCTCAACAATGAAGCCTCCCGTCTCGACAATGAAGCCACTCAAGAGCCACCAAAGGAAGCAGAAGTCAAGCCAGCACCAAAATCAAGGAAGGGTAAGGCTTCAAGGAAACCCGCAGCGGTTACACCTAATCAAGCGGGACCTAGCCATGTGGCAAGGCCACCATCTAGGAAGCCATACAATGGAACTTCACCCTTGTGCAACCAATGTAACCTTCATCATCATGCTAATGTGAAGTGCCGTGAATGCCAAATTTGTGGACGTAAAGGTCATACAGCAAAAGTTTGCGTTGCAGCAGTTGTACCAAATCAAGCAGGACCCATCCGGGTGGCAACACCACCTGCTAAGAAGCAATACAAGGGAACAGCCCCAATATGCGACAAATGTAATGCACACCACTTAGCTCACCTACAGTGTCGTTTGTGTGCATCATGTGGGCGACTCGGTCACCTGGCAAATGCTTGTCGATTTACCCCAAACCAAAGTGGTCCAAATCAACCCCAAGTCAACCCTACTAAAGCTCGTTTTCCACCTGGTACGTGCTACAACTGTGGCGAGACGAGCCATTACAGGAACAACTTCCCAAAGATTTTCAGTGCAAATCCAACCCGTGGATGAGCAATTGGCTGAACAAAGGATGTTGCTGTCTTATGCCTTTGTTTCTTTTGTTTTCGTGTATTGTGAAACAATATGTCTCGTTCATAAATAAAAGTTGTTGTTCGCAATTTTGATATACAAGTATAATTACATGTGTTTATGGCATTTTCCTATAATACCTGTATTAAGGAACTATGTTCCTTACAAACTACTCTTGTGATTCTCTCTTTCAAATGATCGCTCATGATTCCCTCGAAAATTTTAAGTACTCATTTCACTCTAAGAAACAAAGTACAGAAAATAAAGTGACATTATGAGTAATCATGCTTCTGCACATCTGTGCCTTAGAATCCTTGGTTAAATAACTAAGGGTATTTCCAAATCTCATACCCATTACGTTTTGATTTTTCAACATATACAGTACAAGTATTTCAAAAACAATCTTCATGATCTCAAAACATTTCATATAGTTTGAAAACAATTTTTTCTAAATGCATTGTCTATGTTATTTCAAAAACATTGGCCATGTTATCAAAACCAACCTTCCAAATTTCAAAATGTCTCATATAGCCTGAAAACAATATTAATACAATACATTTTCTTATCAAGAGCATGATTTCGAAAAGCATCATTCATATTTTCAAAAACCTTATACATAATTTCAAAAATTCATCTCGCATGATTTTTAAAACATTTTTATAAATATACCTACCTAATACACCTACTTTATGATTTCAAAAGTATTATATATAAGGTTTCAAAAACGTTAAACACTTTTTTTCTTAAAAGAACCCCATGCTTAGTTTTCAAAAATATTCTCCTCATACATTGACTTAACTTTCAAATTTCGCTTCATATGTCGCCTTGGCATATCTGGCATCTCAACTTCGTAAAGCATTTTTACTTCATGTTTTGACATAAGCACGTCCAGTGCAAGGTTTCAAAACATCTTCAACTTCTAAAATCCATATGGGATCTTTTTATCTTAACATTTAGACCCTTGTGGATGATCATCATTCAAATCAGAGTCCTTAATTGGATTCCTTATGTACCTAAATTCGAACATTTCGGTTCCTTATAATCGAAATCGAATTTTTCTTTTAGAAATATTTCTATCTTAATAGTTAGATTCTTGATAATGTTTAAAGTACCAAATGAAATCCAAGGAATGGATTTCTAGTGTGCTTTAAATACATGTGCTCTGTTAGCAGAACAAACTTCTAGTTAAACAATTTTGTGGATATATGACTATGTGTTTATGCATCTTGGGTTTTCTTTTATGCATTTTGTGTTTTTGTTATACTCTGGATATTCGTTATCCAAATCCTCGCAGGATCTTTCATATCTCCATATGAGGGATTCGTAGCAGGGTAGTCAAAAGGTGCTACCTTAAATCCTTATTGGGCTTCTATATAATAGTTAAGACCCTTGGATTATATAGTACCACTCCATGATTCATAAGAGACCCTTTAGAGGTCTAGTCAAAAAGATTGATTCACAATTTGGTTAAAGAATGACATCTAGTGATGTAGCTGAACAGACTCCTTGATAGTCTATTTAGATCATTTATTGATTTAATTAAAAGGACTCTATGGCGGTCTAGTCACACTCATCACAGGATTGTTCATTTGGTTTTACCCTACACAGTATAAAATAGACTGTGTGAACTATGCAAGGAATTGTCTAATTATGGACGCGTACATAATTATGAGATTCAGTGCACGGTAACCACAGTAGGAGTTATTATGTGTAAGAACCGATAGTGACAACAATAACGAAATGAGAATGATGTAATGGAGGTACGGTGGACGCACCAATGACGCTTCATATACTTGTATATAAGTATCCCTCTTACATTGCAATCATGATGTTATTAAAGGTTACTAGAAGTTCAGAACCCTAATCAATATTGTTCGATCTTTTCAACTTCATGTTTTCAAGCTCTCACAAGTTTCCTCTAAATAAATTTCGGGACGAAATTTCCTAAAGTAGGGGAGACTGTAACACCTGTGCCTCCACGGCCATCAAACAAATACCGAACCAATGAAATATTATATTTCATACTTGGGATTTGTAAAAAAATATGTGTATCATTTGCACATATCAATTTTTGTTCAATTCCAAACTCTGAATCGCTTTCTGGAAGGTTATACGCGCACCGATGCGTAAATATAACCAGTTTAATGCAACAAACACTCCAGAATAGTGACATAGGCTTAACATACCTTAAATAACCTTTACATAACTTAGAAATAAGTTTTGAAGGCTTTGGTATGGCAAAATCAAGTTAAATAGCTTACAGGGACTAAAGTTGACAAACTGCGAAAGTATGCCAATTTGAACTGTAACAAACATTCCGGAACATGACCATAAGTTAAACATACCATAAATATCCTTTACATAGCTTAGAAATAGGCTTTGAGGGGTTCGGTATGCTAAAATAAACTTTTGGGTCATTCAGGGACTAAAAGTGTCAAAAAGTGCACAAGTTTGCACTTTCGCGCATAACTTACGTTTTGAATACATCCGGACATCCAAAAATTTATGTAAGCATGACTATATTATGCTTTAGTGTTTGGCTTGCCAAAAATCCATTCGTTGCGTCATTTGGATCGTTTTTCGCGCTTATGCGCATTCCGTCGTAATTAAGCGAACATCGCGTTCGTACGACCAAACGAACCAACACCCGACATATTTTTGAGCATGTTTCATGTCCACAATGTTTAGGCATCATTTTAGGGCCTTAAAGTTGGCTTTACGGGCCTTAGAAGTGTCGGGAATGGCCTTAAACACATGCAGGGACTGAAACTGTAATTTCTGAAACTTATTTTTGATCTGCAACTCCCAGGCGGCCCGCCTGAGTTTATATACATCCTGAAGCGGGCCGCGTCCGACCTTCTGACCAGGTTAACTGCATTTAACAGCAGTTTGCAGCTGTTTAATCCTCCACCACACACTCACACTTGTCTAGTCAGCTGATAAGAACCCATTTTTAGTCACCATAACATTCCAACACATGTACGCACAAGATTCGATCACATTTTCCAAGAAACGATCCTAACGGTTTGGGTATTCCTATAAATACCCATCCACCCCCATTGCTAAACTCACTAGAATTCTGATTTGAGGAGCTCTAAGTTGAAACCATTGTTTCATACCTGAGCTACTTGGATCGGGATTAGCATTCGGGGACCCTTCGTAAGTATTCTTTCGTTCTTTTCTTTATTTTATTGCTTTTAGAGTCAGAAAGTCAAACTTTGTTTGACTTTCAGCGTTGACCAGCTTATGGTCAATGCGAAGTTCGTTTGAACTTCGCAACGTGATTGTAATCACGTTGGTTATAGTCCCTTGGGACTATGCCTACTGATTACCACGTTGTCTAGGGTCGTAGGGTAAGCGATCTGATAAATCGCTTATACCTTCGAACCGACCCATTTGGTCGATCATTAGGATCCGACCAAATACATTAGGTGACCATAGTATATAGGGAATAACCTTCCGAGGTTATACCTTATGGTCGCTTTGTTTAAGTAGTTGTATGATAGGTAGTTTATATGCCTTAGGTAAATTACCAAAATACCCTTTTCATGTATAATTGGTAATCAAGCATATGTAACCTAAACTTTTGTCACATAACTGATTTTGTAACATGTTTAGGCATATAACACTTTTCATAGGACTAGTTAGGCGGTCCGAACGCGTTTCACGCGAACGACGCGTTAAAGTAGCATAAGCTACCTAAACGGGTCGTAATGGGTCGAAATCACTTAGGTTAGGTTTAATTTAGTATGTAGGCTTTGTTAAACCATATGACACGAGTCTCTATACTCGTTTGGTTTACGAACCCTCATTCTATCTAAATCCTCCGATGTAGGTCCGGTTTATTAACATAGTTACCTATATTAGGTGCCGTTTGATTCCGTGATCTCTAGCATTGCTTGGTGGTTATCCTAGGACTTCTGAGCAATCTCAAGTGAGTACATAGACCCCTCTTTTACTGTTTTTCCAAACTGTTTTGGGGTGAAACACATGTGCCTACTTATTACTTTCACATCATATAATTCCTATGTTCATTAGTACATTTATAGTACATGATTTCATTACATTTTATGCTATGTATGCCCATTGCGTGCGTACTTAGTACATTGTTTTACATTTACATTTTATGCTATGTATGTCCGTTGGTTACATACTTAGTACAGTGTTTTCATCACATGCTTACATTTTGTTATGACATTTGGGTTGTTTACAATGGAACAATACATTCATTAACATTAGCTACGCCGTTCGTTAGTAGGTAGTGGTACCATAGGAATTGACAACTCCCATTCCTGAAATCCTGGGTTTGTTTGGATTGGAAGGAATGACCGAATTCGATATACATAAGTTACATAAACCTTTAAGTGGTTTAAGGGTTTATCGTCGCAGTCTCAAGGCTTGGATGTATGCATTTTCACAACACCGCATAGATGTTCGTATCAGTATAGCATGCATTTCCACAAAACATAGCTTTGATTTAAACCAAGTTTTACTTCAATACTATGTTTTTGCTTATATGGTTTAGTTGATACATTTCACTAGCCATACAGATCATATTGGTTACATATTACATGGTTTACATTGATCATGCATTTCCACAGGACATAACTTTGATTTAAACCAAGTTTTACTTCAATACTATGTTCTTGTGCATATGGTTTAGTTGATACAATTTCACTAGCCATACATATCATTTTGGTTACATATTACATGGTTTACATTGAACATGCATTTCCACAGGACATAACTTTGATTTAAACCAAGTTTTACTTCAATACTATGTTCTTGTGCATATGGTTTAGTTGATACAATTTCACTAGCCATACATATCATTTTGGTTACATATTATATGGTTTACATTTGACACATAAACATTTTTGACATTGGTTACACATTACATGATTTACATATTGACATAAACATTTTTTTGACATATTATTCAATACGTTTGGGAATTGGTTTAAACATAGACATCTTACATTGGTGGTTTGTTTGGGTAAGTGATTTGAGTAACGGTGCGTGTGTAATATGATAGAAGCATGGTGGATACGCCACTGGTACTTCCTATATATAAGTGTTTGTATGGTATTACATGTCGTAGCGTTATTTGAATCATTTCAATTTAAGATATATAACATTTTATACAAATAACATACTTTTCAAAATACATTGTTTTACAAACAACTTATCTTATACAAACTCATATTACATGGTTATTCATTTAACCTTACATTTATTTATACATATCATCTAATCTTATCGTTATTCAAATGATTTACAAGACAAAGCAAATTACAGGGTTCATGACTAAACACTTTCTTAAACAATAAGTCATGAATCCTATTTTCATAAACCTATGTATCTCACAGGCATTTTTATGCTGACGTACCTATTTTCACATGTGTTTTTTATGAGATGATGCATAGGATTTATCAAGACATATTTAGGCGGACCTGTGCCTTAGTGACTTAAAACGAGACAAGTATTAGTTAAATTTTGTTATGTACTCTTTATTTCTTGTTTAAAGACAATGTAACTCGCTTGTTTGTCGAATAAAACGAAACTTAAATTTCCATGGTTGTGAAACATTAATTCTGTTACAACACTCCCCGATGTTTCCGCCACGTTTTGTATGTTCTACGTGGTCGGGGTGTGACACATCCTATCCAATCCTCCGATTTAGGTCCGGTTATTAATGTAGTTACCTATATTAGGTACCGTTTGATTCCGTGATCTCTAGCATTGCTTGGTGGTTATATTAGGACTTCTGAGCAATCTCAAGTGAGTACATAGACCCCTCTTTTACTGTTTTCCAAACTGTTTTGGGGTGAAACACGTGTGCCTACTTGTTACTTTCATGCTTTCCATGCTTTCACATCATATACCTGCTATGTTCGTTAGTACATTATAGTACATGATTTCATTACATTTCATGCTATGTATGCCCATTGTGTGCGTACTTAGTACATCGTTTTACATTACATGCTATGTATGCCCATTGTGTGCGTACTTAGTACATCGTTTTACATTACATGCTATGTATGCCCATTGTGTGTGTACTTAGTACATCGTTTTACATTACATGCTATGTATGCCCATCGTGTGCGTACTTAGTACATCGTTTTACATTACATGCTATGTATGCCCATTGTGTGCGTACTTAGTACATCGTTTTACATTACATGCTATGTATGCCCATTGTGTGTGTACTTAGTACATCGTTTTACATTACATGCTATGTATGCCCATTGTGTGCGTACTTAGTACATCGTTTTACATTAGATGCTATGTATGCCCATTGTGTGTGTACTTAGTACATCGTTCTACATTACATTTCATGCTATGTATGTCCATTGTGTGCATACTTAGTACATTGTTTTACATTGCATTTCTGTTGCATATGCTCATCCAGCATATGAACACATTATACTACATTTTGAACCGTTGTAACCATTTGACTATGTAAACCGTCGTAACCATTTGATTATATGAACTGTTTGTAACTGTTGAACCGTGTGAACCATGTGTATCTGTTGACATGATTTACATTTGACAATAGACATTTGACTATACATACACATTCCTACAATTGTTAAACATTACATCTTGGTGGTTTGGTTTGAGTAAGTGATTTAAGTAACGAGGCGTGTGTAATATGATACAAGCACGGTGGATACGCCGCTGGTACTTCCTATATATAAGTGTTTGTATGGTATTACATATCGTAGCATTATTTGAACCATTTCAATTTGAGACATATAACATTTTATACAAATAACATACTTTTCACAAGACATTGTTTTACAAACAACTTATCTTATACGAACTCATTTTACATGGTTATTCATTTAACCTTACATTCATTTATACATATCATCTGATCTTATCGTTTTTCAAATGATTTACAAGACAAAGCAAATTACAAGGTTCATGACTAAACATTTTCTCAAACATAAGTCATGAATTCTATTTTCACAAAACCTATATATCTCACAGGCATTTTTATGCTGACGTACCTATTTTCACATGTGTTTTCAGGAGATGAAGCATAGGACTTATCAAGACATACTTAGGCGGACCTGTGCCTTAGTGACTTAAAACGAGACAAGAACTAGTTAATTTATGTTATGTACTCTTTAGTTCTTGTTTAAAACAATGTAAACTTTCATGTTTGATTAATAAAACGAAACTTCAATTGCCATGGATTTGAAACAATTAATTCTGTTACAACACTCCCCGACGTTTCCGCCACGTTTTGTATGTTCTACGTGGTCGGGGTGTGACACAAACGGGTCGTAAGCACTTAGGTTACGTTTCATTTTAGTATGTGGGCTTTGTTAAACCATATTACACGAGTCTCCATACTCGTTTGGTTTACGAACCCTCATTCTATCAAATCCTCCGATTTAGGTCCGATATATTAACATAGTTACCTATATTAGGTGCCGTTTGATATCCGTGATCCCTAGCATTGTTTGGTTGTTACTCAAGGACTACTAAGCAATCTCAAGTGAGCACATAGACCCCTCTTTTACTGTTTCCAAACATTTTGGGGTGAAACACATGTGCCTACTTGTTACTTTCATGCTTTTTCATACTTTCATATCATATGCTTGTTATGTTCAATAGTACACTTATAGTACATGATTTCATTGTGTTTTTGCTATGTATGTCCTTTGTTGCATACTTAGTACATCGTTTTACATTACATTTTATGCTATGTATGTCCATTGTGTGCATACTTAGTACATCGTTTTACATTACATTTTATGCTATGTATGCCCATTGTGTGCATACTTAGTACATCGTTTTACATTACATTTTATGCTATGTATGTCCATTGTGTGCATACTTAGTACATCGTTTTACATTGCATTTTATGCTATGTATGTCTATTGTGTGCATACTTAGTACATTGTTTTACATTACATTTTATGCTATGTATGTCCATTGTGTGCATACTTAGTACATTTGTTATTCATCACATGCTTACATTTTGGTATGACATTTGGTTTGTTCAAATGGGACAATATACATTCATTAACATTGATCACGCCATTCGTTAGTAGGTAGTGGTACCATAGGAATTGACAACTCCCGTTCCTGAACCCTAGGTTTGTTTAGGTGGAAGGAATGACCGAATTCGATAAACATAACACAGATAGACCTTTAAATTCGTTTAGGGGTCTATCACCACAGTCACAAGGCTTGAATGTATGCATTTTCACAATACCGCATAGATGTTTGTATCAGTATAGCATGCATTTGTTCCACAAAACATAACTTTGATTTAAACCATGTTTTACTTCAAAACCTTGTTTTTGTGCATTTCACATATGGTTTAGTTGATATATTTCACTTATCATACATGATATTTTTGATACACATTACATGATTTGCATTAGACATAAACATTTTGACATTGATATACACAATTCATGATTTACATTAGACATAAACATTTTGACATTGATATACAAAATTCATGATTTACATTAGACATAAACATTTTGACATTGATATACACAACTCATGATTTACATTAGACATAGACATTAGACATGGTTTTCACACAAACATTTTGACATTTGATTATACATAAACATTTTACTTTGGTGGTTTGGTTTGAGTAAGTGATTTAAGTAACGAGGCGTGTGTAATATGATACAAGCATGGTGGATACGCCGCTGGTACTTCCTATATATAAGTGCTTGTATGGTATTACATATCGTAGCGTTATTTGAATTATTTCAATTTAGACATATAACATTTTATACAAATAACATACTTTTCACAAGACATTGTTTTACAAACAACTTATCTGATATAAACTCATTTTACTAGTTATTTACTTAACCATGTATTATTCTTTTATACATATATATCATTTGGTTTATTTATCACTTTTCAAATGATTTACAAGACAAAGCAAATTACAAGGTTCATGACTAAACATTTTCTTAAACATAAGTCATGAATCCTATTTTCACAAAACCTATGTATCTCACATGCATTTTTATGCTGACGTACCTATTTTCACATGTGTTTCAGAATATGATGCATAGGATTTATCAAGATACACTTAGGCGGACTTGGGTCTTAGTGACAATAAAAGATGCAAGACTAGTTATTTATGTTATATTTCTTTGATTGTCAAGACATTGTAACTCTTTTAATCAATAAAACAATATTTCAATTTCTATGTGTTATGAAACAATAATTCTGTTACAACACTCCCCGACGTTTCCGCCACGTTTTGTTGTTTTACGTGGTCGGGGTGTGACAGAAAAGTTGGTATCAGAGCCCATGGTTATAGGGAATTAGGTTATTAGTAATGATTTGACCTAGTCTATAACCTTCCTAGGACCCTAACGCGAGTTTACTTGCGTTTAGTTATAAAACAATACCGTCACCTATCCTTAAGTGACAACCACAACAAGAACACAAATTTCAAAACCGCCTTGAAAACCAATCATCTGTTCTAGGATGATTGATTACTAGGTTTTGAACCCTCTGTTATAAGGTTTTGAACCCCTTTGAATTTTCAAAACCTCGTCAAAGTTTGGGTCTTATAGTGTGAACACGTGCAATCTGGAAGAGTGGATGCCTCTACTCTGAGTTTTCTGTCTAAGGCTAGAGTGTTCGTACAAATCCACATAATCGGACCAGTCACTCTTACCTGGGAACTCTTGGGGTGAGTGTCCACTTATAGGCTAAAGCATGTCTTCGCGATACATTAATATGACCCGCTTACTTTGATTAGTCACCGTCTCATTTGTTTGCCTTAGGTAACAAACAAATGATCGCAATTTCCATGCGTTGTCATTCTGTTTTGATTATCCGATAACCTTTCACATGTTTCTTCCTATGTCTTTCATTTCCTTCTAGAATGTCTCTTCCTCTCAGCAACGGTCAAATGTCCGAGCGAACAGCCAAATTTGCCCAGCGAATAGGCGAAGTGATTCTGAAGACTGTGGATTTAGGCATTGCCATGTATCGTCTCCAGGATGAAGCCACTCAAGAGTCACCAAAGGAGACAGAGGTCAAGCCTTCACCTAAACCAAAGAAACGTAAAGCTTCAAAGAATCCCGCAGCGGTTGCACCAAAACAGGCAAGACCTAGCCAAGTGACAGCACCACCAGCCAAGAAACCAATCAAGGAATCAAAGACCATGGATGAACAGACTGGATCCCCTAAGAAGTCAAAGAAGCGAAAGGCTTCTCAGAACTTCGCCGTGGTCGCTCACAATGGTCAAGCCATCCCCAACCAACCAGCTCAACCCCCTGCTAGGAAGCCATACAATGGAACTGCACCCTTGTACAACCAATGTAACCTTCATCATCATGCTAGTGTGAAGTGCCGCAAATGCCAGATTTGTGGACTTATAGGTCATACAGCAAGGGTTTGCTCAACTGCAGCTGTACCAAATCAAGCAGGACCCATCCGGGTGGCAACACCACCAGCTAAGAAGCAATACAAGGGAATGGCACCAATATGAGACAAATGTAATGGGCATCACCAAGCTCACTTACAGTGTCGTCTGTGTGTATCATGTGGGCGAGTTGGTCACCTGGCAAGTGCTTGTCGATGTAACCCGAACCAAGGTGGTCCAAATCAACCACAAGCCAATCCTGCTCAAGCTCGCTTCCCACCTGGATCGTGCTACAACTATGGCAACATGGGTCATTTCGTGAATAAATGCCCGAAGCTTGCTAAGGCAAATCCAACCCACGGATGAGCAGTTGACTGATTAGAAGATGTTGTTGTCTTATGCTTTTGTTTCTTCTATTTTCTTGTAATGTGAAACAATCTGTTTTGTTTATAAATAAATCGTTGATCACAAATTCTGATATACAAGTGTAGTTACATGTGTGTATGGCATTTCCCTATAATACCTACATTAAGGAACTATGTTCCTTACAAACTACTCTTGTGAATATTTCCCATTCTTGTGTTTACTCATGATTCCCATAGAAAATTCTAAGTACTCGTTTCATTCTAAGATACAAAGTACAGAAAATAAAGTGACATTATGAGTAATCATGCTTCTGCACATCTGTGCCTTTGAATCCTTGGTTAGATAACTAAGGGTATTTTCAAATCTCACACCCATTACGTTTTGATTTTTCAACATACATAGTATGAGTGTTTCAAAAACAACCTTCATGATTTCAAAAACATTTTATATATAGTTCGAAAACGTTCTTAATATAGTGTATTTACTTAACATATCAAATGCATGATTTCAAAAGCATTGTCTATGTTTTCAAAAATAACCTTCATGATTTCAAAATGTTATTAATACAGTATAAGTACTTATATCAAATGCATGATTTCAAAAGCATTGTCTATGTTTTCAAAAACAACCTTCATGATTTCAAAATGTTATTAATACAGTATAATTACTTATATCAAATGCATGATTTCAAAAGCATTGTCTATGTTTTCAAAAACAACCTTCATGATTTCAAAATGTTATTAATACAGTATAATTACTTATATCAAGTGCATGATTTCAAAAGCATAAATAATGTTTTCAAAAACCTTATACATAATTTCAAAATTCATCTCGCATGATTTTAAAACATTTTTACCTAATACACCTACTTTATGATTTCAAAAGTATAAGGTTTCAAAAACATTAAACACATTTTTAAAAGAAACCCCATGCATAGTTTTCAAAATATTTTCCTCATACATTGACTTAACCTTCAAATGTTGCTTCATATGTCGCCTTGACATATATAGCATCTCAACTTCATAAGCATTTTTTTACTTCATGTTTTGACTTAAGCACATCCAGTGCAAGGTTTCAAAACATCTTCAACTTCTAAAACCAATATGGGATCTTTTTATCTTCACAATTAGACCCTTGTGGATGATTATGATTCAAATCAGAGTCCTTAATTGGATTCCTTGTGTACCTTAATTCGAACATTTCGGTTCCTTATAATCGAAATCTAATTTTCTCTTTAAAATATCTTTCTATCTTTATAGTTAGATTCTTAGAAATATTTAAAGCACCAATCAAAATCCACTGATTGGATACCTGGTGTGCTTTGAATACATGAGCACAGTTAGCAGAACAAATTAACAAAATGATAACAAATCTAAAATCAAGTTAAACAATTATGTGATTATGTGTTTATGCATTTTGTGTTTTCTTTTATGCATTTTTTGTGTTTTTGTATACTCTGGATATTCGTTATCCAAATCCTCGTAGAACCTTTCGTATCTTCATATGAGGGATTCGTAGTAGGATACTCAAAAAGGTACTACCTTAAATCCTTAATGGGCTTCTACGTAATAGTTAAGACCCTCAGATTAAATAGTACCATTCCATGATTCATAAGAGACCCTTTTAGGGGTCTAGTCAAAAAGATTGATTCAAAAATCTGGTTAAGAATGACATGTGATGATATAAGCTGAAAAGACCCCTTGGTTGTCTATTAAAATCATTTATTGATTTAATAAAAGGGACCCTATGGTGGTCTAGTCACAATCATCACAGGCTCGTTCATTGTTCTCTTCCCCTACACATTTTAAGATGCACTACGTGACTATGCAAGGAATTACGTAATTATGGATGCATACATAATTACGAAGTTCAGTGCACGGAAACCACAGTAAGAATTATTATGTGTAAGAACCGATAGTGGCAACCATAAAGGAATGTGAACAACGTAATAGAGGTACGGCGGACGCACCAATAACGCTTTATATACTTGTATATAAGTGTCCCTCTCACTTTGCAAGCATGACGTTATTTAAAGATACTAGAAGTTCAGGACTCTAACCAGTGTTGTTTGATCTTTTCAACTTCATGTTTCAAGCTCTCACAAGTTTCCTCTAAATAAATTTCGGGACGAAATTACCTGAAGTAGGGGAGACTGTGACATCTGTGTCACTTCAATCGTCAAACAAATACCAAACTAATGAAATATTGTATTTCATACTTGGGACTTGTATAAATATGTGTATCATTCGCACATATCAATTCTTGTTTGTGACACCTGGGTCACTGCGACCATCAAACAAATACCAAGCCAATGAAATATTGTATTTCATACTTGGGATCTGTAAAAATATGTGTATCTTTTGCACATATCAATTCTTGTTCGATTTCAAGCTTCAAATCGCTTTCTGGAAGGTTATACGCGCACTGATTCGTAAATATAACCAGTTTAATGCAAGGAACACTCCGAAATAGTGAAATAGGCTTAACATACCTTAAATAACCTTTACATAACTTAGAAATAAGTTTTGAAGGCTTTGGTATGGCAAAATCAAGTTAAATCGCTTACAGGGACTAAACTTGACAAACTGCGAAAGTATGCCAATTTGAACTGTAACGAACATTCTGGAACATGACCATAAGTTAAACACACCCTAAATATCCTTTACATAGCTTAGAAATAGGCTTTGAGGGGTTCGGTGTGCTAAAATAAACTTTTGGGTCATTCAGGGACTAAAAGCGTCAAAAAGTGCATAAGTTTGCTCTTTCGCGCATAACTTACGTTCTGAATACATCCGGACATCCAAAAATTTATGTAAGCACTAAAATATTTTATTTTAGTGTTTGGCATAAGAAAAATCCATTCGTCACGCCATTTGGATCATTTTTCGCGCTTATGCGCATTCCGTCGTAATTAACCGAACAACGCAATCGTACGACCAAACGAACCGACATCCGAGATATTTTTGAGCACATTTTAAGTTCCCTATACTTTAACTTCATTTTAGAGCTTTGAAATGGGGTTAACGGGTCGTAAGCACTTAGGTTAGGTTTCATTTTAGTATGTGGGCTTTGTTAAACCATATTACACGAGTCTCCATACTCGTTTGGTTTACGAACCCTCATTCTATCAAATCCGCCGATTTAGGTCTGGTATATTAACATAGTTACCTATATTAGGTGCCGTTTGATATCCGTGATCTCTAGCATTGTTTGGTTGTTACTCAAGGACTACTAAGCAATCTTAAGTGAGTACATAGACCCCTCTTTTACTGTTTTCCAAACATTTTGGGGTGAAACACATGTGCCTACTTGTACTTTCATGCTTTTCATGCTTTCATATCATATGCTTGTTATGTTCTATAAACACATGTGCCTACTTGTACTTTCATGCTTTTCATGCTTTCATATCATATGCTTGTTATGTTCTATAGACACTTATAGTACATGCTTTCATGCCGCTGGTACTTCCTATATATAAGTGCTTGTATGGTATTACATATCGTAGCGTTATTTGAATTATTTCAATTTAGACATATAACATTTTATACAAATAACATACTTTTCACAAGACATTGTTTTACAAACAACTTATCTGATATAAACTCATTTTACTAGTTATTTACTTAACCATGTATTATTCTTTTATACATATATATCATTTGGTTTATTTATCACTTTTCAAATGATTTACAAGACAAAGCAAATTACAAGGTTCATGACTAAACATTTTCTTAAACATAAGTCATGAATCCTATTTTCACAAAACCTATGTATCTCACATGCATTTTTATGCTGACGTACCTATTTTCACATGTGTTTCAGAATATGATGCATAGGATTTATCAAGATACACTTAGGCGGACTTGGGTCTTAGTGACAATAAAAGATGCAAGACTAGTTATTTATGTTATATTTCTTTGATTGTCAAGACATTGTAACTCTTTTAATCAATAAAACAATATTTCAATTTCTATGTGTTATGAAACAATAATTCTGTTACAACACTCCCCGACGTTTCCGCCACGTTTTGTTGTTTTACGTGGTCGGGGTGTGACAGAAAAGTTGGTATCAGAGCCCATGGTTATAGGGAATTAGGTTATTAGTAATGATTTGACCTAGTCTATAACCTTCCTAGGACCCTAACGCGAGTTTACTTGCGTTTAGTTATAAAACAATACCGTCACCTATCCTTAAGTGACAACCACAACAAGAACACAAATTTCAAAACCGCCTTGAAAACCAATCATCTGTTCTAGGATGATTGATTACTAGGTTTTGAACCCTCTGTTATAAGGTTTTGAACCCCTTTGAATTTTCAAAACCTCGTCAAAGTTTGGGTCTTATAGTGTGAACACGTGCAATCTGGAAGAGTGGATGCCTCTACTCTGAGTTTTCTGTCTAAGGCTAGAGTGTTCGTACAAATCCACATAATCGGACCAGTCACTCTTACCTGGGAACTCTTGGGGTGAGTGTCCACTTATAGGCTAAAGCATGTCTTCGCGATACATTAATATGACCCGCTTACTTTGATTAGTCACCGTCTCATTTGTTTGCCTTAGGTAACAAACAAATGATCGCAATTTCCATGCGTTGTCATTCTGTTTTGATTATCCGATAACCTTTCACATGTTTCTTCCTATGTCTTTCATTTCCTTCTAGAATGTCTCTTCCTCTCAGCAACGGTCAAATGTCCGAGCGAACAGCCAAATTTGCCCAGCGAATAGGCGAAGTGATTCTGAAGACTGTGGATTTAGGCATTGCCATGTATCGTCTCCAGGATGAAGCCACTCAAGAGTCACCAAAGGAGACAGAGGTCAAGCCTTCACCTAAACCAAAGAAACGTAAAGCTTCAAAGAATCCCACAGCGGTTGCACCAAAACAGGCAAGACCTAGCCAAGTGACAGCACCACCAGCCAAGAAACCAATCAAGGAATCAAAGACCATGGATGAACAGACTGGATCCCCTAAGAAGTCAAAGAAGCGAAAGGCTTCTCAGAACTTCGCCGTGGTCGCTCACAATGGTCAAGCCATCCCCAACCAACCAGCTCAACCCCCTGCTAGGAAGCCATACAATGGAACTGCACCCTTGTACAACCAATGTAACCTTCATCATCATGCTAGTGTGAAGTGCCGCAAATGCCAGATTTGTGGACTTATAGGTCATACAGCAAGGGTTTGCTCAACTGCAGCTGTACCAAATCAAGCAGGACCCATCCGGGTGGCAACACCACCAGCTAAGAAGCAATACAAGGGAATGGCACCAATATGAGACAAATGTAATGGGCATCACCAAGCTCACTTACAGTGTCGTCTGTGTGTATCATGTGGGCGAGTTGGTCACCTGGCAAGTGCTTGTCGATGTAACCCGAACCAAGGTGGTCCAAATCAACCACAAGCCAATCCTGCTCAAGCTCGCTTCCCACCTGGATCGTGCTACAACTATGGCAACATGGGTCATTTCGTGAATAAATGCCCGAAGCTTGCTAAGGCAAATCCAACCCACGGATGAGCAGTTGACTGATTAGAAGATGTTGTTGTCTTATGCTTTTGTTTCTTCTATTTTCTTGTAATGTGAAACAATCTGTTTTGTTTATAAATAAATCGTTGATCACAAATTCTGATATACAAGTGTAGTTACATGTGTGTATGGCATTTCCCTATAATACCTACATTAAGGAACTATGTTCCTTACAAACTACTCTTGTGAATATTTCCCATTCTTGTGTTTACTCATGATTCCCATAGAAAATTCTAAGTACTCGTTTCATTCTAAGATACAAAGTACAGAAAATAAAGTGACATTATGAGTAATCATGCTTCTGCACATCTGTGCCTTTGAATCCTTGGTTAGATAACTAAGGGTATTTTCAAATCTCACACCCATTACGTTTTGATTTTTCAACATACATAGTATGAGTGTTTCAAAAACAACCTTCATGATTTCAAAAACATTTTATATATAGTTCGAAAACGTTCTTAATATAGTGTATTTACTTAACATATCAAATGCATGATTTCAAAAGCATTGTCTATGTTTTCAAAAATAACCTTCATGATTTCAAAATGTTATTAATACAGTATAAGTACTTATATCAAATGCATGATTTCAAAAGCATTGTCTATGTTTTCAAAAACAACCTTCATGATTTCAAAATGTTATTAATACAGTATAATTACTTATATCAAATGCATGATTTCAAAAGCATTGTCTATGTTTTCAAAAACAACCTTCATGATTTCAAAATGTTATTAATACAGTATAATTACTTATATCAAGTGCATGATTTCAAAAGCATAAATAATGTTTTCAAAAACCTTATACATAATTTCAAAATTCATCTCGCATGATTTTAAAACATTTTTACCTAATACACCTACTTTATGATTTCAAAAGTATAAGGTTTCAAAAACATTAAACACATTTTTAAAAGAAACCCCATGCATAGTTTTCAAAATATTTTCCTCATACATTGACTTAACCTTCAAATGTTGCTTCATATGTCGCCTTGACATATATAGCATCTCAACTTCATAAGCATTTTTTTACTTCATGTTTTGACTTAAGCACATCCAGTGCAAGGTTTCAAAACATCTTCAACTTCTAAAACCAATATGGGATCTTTTTATCTTCACAATTAGACCCTTGTGGATGATTATGATTCAAATCAGAGTCCTTAATTGGATTCCTTGTGTACCTTAATTCGAACATTTCGGTTCCTTATAATCGAAATCTAATTTTCTCTTTAAAATATCTTTCTATCTTTATAGTTAGATTCTTAGAAATATTTAAAGCACCAATCAAAATCCACTGATTGGATACCTGGTGTGCTTTGAATACATGAGCACAGTTAGCAGAACAAATTAACAAAATGATAACAAATCTAAAATCAAGTTAAACAATTATGTGATTATGTGTTTATGCATTTTGTGTTTTCTTTTATGCATTTTTTGTGTTTTTGTATACTCTGGATATTCGTTATCCAAATCCTCGTAGAACCTTTCGTATCTTCATATGAGGGATTCGTAGTAGGATACTCAAAAAGGTACTACCTTAAATCCTTAATGGGCTTCTACGTAATAGTTAAGACCCTCAGATTAAATAGTACCATTCCATGATTCATAAGAGACCCTTTTAGGGGTCTAGTCAAAAAGATTGATTCAAAAATCTGGTTAAGAATGACATGTGATGATATAAGCTGAAAAGACCCCTTGGTTGTCTATTAAAATCATTTATTGATTTAATAAAAGGGACCCTATGGTGGTCTAGTCACAATCATCACAGGCTCGTTCATTGTTCTCTTCCCCTACACATTTTAAGATGCACTACGTGACTATGCAAGGAATTACGTAATTATGGATGCATACATAATTACGAAGTTCAGTGCACGGAAACCACAGTAAGAATTATTATGTGTAAGAACCGATAGTGGCAACCATAAAGGAATGTGAACAACGTAATAGAGGTACGGCGGACGCACCAATAACGCTTTATATACTTGTATATAAGTGTCCCTCTCACTTTGCAAGCATGACGTTATTTAAAGATACTAGAAGTTCAGGACTCTAACCAGTGTTGTTTGATCTTTTCAACTTCATGTTTCAAGCTCTCACAAGTTTCCTCTAAATAAATTTCGGGACGAAATTACCTGAAGTAGGGGAGACTGTGACATCTGTGTCACTTCAATCGTCAAACAAATACCAAACTAATGAAATATTGTATTTCATACTTGGGACTTGTATAAATATGTGTATCATTCGCACATATCAATTCTTGTTTGTGACACCTGGGTCACTGCGACCATCAAACAAATACCAAGCCAATGAAATATTGTATTTCATACTTGGGATCTGTAAAAATATGTGTATCTTTTGCACATATCAATTCTTGTTCGATTTCAAGCTTCAAATCGCTTTCTGGAAGGTTATACGCGCACTGATTCGTAAATATAACCAGTTTAATGCAAGGAACACTCCGAAATAGTGAAATAGGCTTAACATACCTTAAATAACCTTTACATAACTTAGAAATAAGTTTTGAAGGCTTTGGTATGGCAAAATCAAGTTAAATCGCTTACAGGGACTAAACTTGACAAACTGCGAAAGTATGCCAATTTGAACTGTAACGAACATTCTGGAACATGACCATAAGTTAAACACACCCTAAATATCCTTTACATAGCTTAGAAATAGGCTTTGAGGGGTTCGGTGTGCTAAAATAAACTTTTGGGTCATTCAGGGACTAAAAGCGTCAAAAAGTGCATAAGTTTGCTCTTTCGCGCATAACTTACGTTCTGAATACATCCGGACATCCAAAAATTTATGTAAGCACTAAAATATTTTATTTTAGTGTTTGGCATAAGAAAAATCCATTCGTCACGCCATTTGGATCATTTTTCGCGCTTATGCGCATTCCGTCGTAATTAACCGAACAACGCAATCGTACGACCAAACGAACCGACATCCGAGATATTTTTGAGCACATTTTAAGTTCCCTATACTTTAACTTCATTTTTGAGCACATTTTAAGTTCCCTATACTTTAACTTCATTCTCAGGTATGTTCTGCCATTTTTGAAAGTGTCAGACCTGCAAGGTCCTTGCGCACCTCAACACTTTTAGTGTTATGGTGCGCAAGTAGGGGTCAGATACAGAAAATCGTTTTTGGCTGCTGTTATCAGCTTTTAAACACTCCAAAGGCCATTTCCACATGTTGCTAACTGACCATGGGGGCCAATTGATGTTCATGAGCTTGCCAACAAGTGTAGGGATGTGATCTTTCCCTCTTCTCCAAGAAACGATCCTAACGGTGAACCGAAAACTATAAATACCCAACCCACTTCATTGCAAAACCCACTTGAAATATGAGATTTCTCTAAGTTGGGGTGTTTCATCACCACATACCTGAGAATACTTGGATTATCAATCTTGCGGGGACCCTTTGTAAGTGTTCCTTCATTCTATTATTGCTTTTCGAGTCCGAAAGTCAAACTTTGTTTGACTTTCTGCATTGACCAGTTTATGGTCAATGCGAAGTTCGTTTGAACTTCATAACGTGAGCGTGATCACGATGGTTATAGTCCTTAGTGACTATACCTACTGATTACCACGTTATCTAGGCTCAGTGACGAGTCGTAGTTTCGGCCAAAATGCGAATTCTTGCGTATTTTGTAACCAAACTACTCTTAGGTATCAAAACCGTTTGTTTTGATACCAAACCTGTTTTCTAAACTTAGTTAAGCATGTTTTAACATGCTTAGCTCGTCACTTTTAGTTTAGTGCTTATATAGGGTCGTAAGGTAAGCGATCTAAACAATCGCTTATACTTTCGAACCCGACCCGTTTGGTCGATCATTAGGATCCGACCAAGCACATTAGGTGACCATAGTATATAGGGAATAACCTTCCGAGGTTATACCTTATGGTCACGGTGTTTAGTTAGTGTATGATAGGTAGTATATATGCCTTAGGTAAATTACCAAAATGCCCTTTTTACGCCAAAATTCATTTTAAGCATATGTAACATAACTTTTGGTATCTAAACTGATTTGGTAACAATATTAGACATGTTAAAGCATATTTTACTTATCATAGGACTAGTTAGGCGTTCCGAACGCGTTTTACGCGAACGACGCGTTAAAGTAGCATAAGCTACCTAAACGGGTCGTAATGGGTCGTAAGCACTTAGGTTAGGTTTCATTTAGTATGTAGGCTTTGTTAAACCATACTACATGAGTTCCTATACTCATTTGGTTTACAAGCCCTCATTCTATCCGATCTTCCGATTTAGGTCCGGTTTATTAATGTAGTTACCTATATTAGGTGCCGTTTGATATCCGTGATCTCTAGCATTGTTTGGTTGTTACTCAAGGACTACTAAGCAATCTCAAGTGAGTACATAGACCCCTCTTTTACTGTTTTCCAAACATTTTGGGGTCGAACACATGTGCCTACTTGTTACTTTCATGCTTTCCATGTTTTCACATCATATACTTGCTATGTTCATTAGTACACTATTAGTACATGATTTACATTACATTCCTGCTATGTATGTTGACTGATAGCATGCTAGCACATTGATTTACATGACTTTTCTGCTTTGTATGTTAACTTAGCATACTTAGTACATCACTTTACAATACATTTTATGCTATGTATGCCCATTGTGTGCATACTTAGTACATTACTTTACAATACATTTTATGCTATGTATGCCCATTGTGTGTATACTTAGTACATCACTTTACATTACATTACACTTATGCTATGTATGTCCATTACGTGCATACTTAGTACATTGTTTTACATTGCATTTCTGTTGCATATGCTCATCCAGCATATGAACACATTATACTACATTTTGAACCGTTGTAACCATTTGACTATGTGAACCGTCGTAACCCTTTGATTATATGAACTGTTTGTAACTATTGAACCGTGTGAACCATTTGTATCTGTTGACATGATTTACATTTGACGATAGACATTTGACTATACATAAACATTTCTACAATTGTTAAACATTACATCTTGGTGGTTTGGTTTGAGTAAGTGATTTAAGTAACGAGGCGTATGTAATATGATACAAGCACGGTGGATACGCCGCTGGTACTTCCTGTATATAAGTGTTTGTATGGTATCACATATTGTAGCGTTATTTGAATCATTTCAATTTGAGACATATAACATTTTATACAAATAACATACTTTTCACAAGACATTGACTTACAAACAACTTATCTTATACAAACTCATTTTACATGGTTATTCATTTAACCATACATTATTCTCTTATTTATACATATCATCTAATCTTATCGTTTTTCAAATGATTTACAAGACAAAGAAAATTACAAGGTTCATGACTAAACATTTTCTCAAACATAAGTCATGAATTCTGTTTTCACAAAAAACCTATGTATCTCACAGACATTTTTATGCTGACGTACCTATTTTCACATGTGTTTTCAAGAGATGACGCATAGGACTTATCAAGACATACTTAGGCGGACCTGTGCCTTAGTGACTTAAAACGAGACAAGAACTAGTTAATTTATGTTATGTACTCTTTGGTTCTTGTTTAAAACAATGTAATCTTTCATGTTTGATTAATAAAATGAAACTTCAATTGCCATGGATTTGAAACAATTAATTCTGTTACAACACTCCCCAACATTTCCGCCACGTTTGGTTGTTCCACGTGGTCGGGGTGTGACATTGTTCGATTTCAAGCTTTAAATCGCTTTCTGGAAGGTTATAAGCGCACTGATGCGTAAATATAACCAGTTTAATGCAACGAACACTCCGGAATAGTGAAATAGGCTTCACATACCTTAAATAACCTTTTCATAACTTAGAAATAAGTTTTGAAGGCTTTGGTATGACAAAATCAAGTTTAATAGCTTACAAGGACTAAATTCGACAAACTGCGAAAGTATGCTGATTTGAACTGTAACAGACATTCCGGAACATGACCATGAGTTAAACATACCATAAATATCCTTTACATAGCTTAGAAGTAGGCTTTGAGGGGTTCGGTGTGCTAAAATAAACTTTAGGGCCATTCAGGGACTAAAAGCGTCAAAAAGTGCACAAGTTTGCACTTTCGCGCATAACTTACATTTTGAATACATCCGGACATCCAAAAATTTATTTAAGAACTAAAATATTTTATTTTAGTGTTTGGCATGAGAAAAATCCATTCGTCGCACAATTTGGATCGTTTTTCGCGCTTATGCGCATTCCGTCGTAATTAAGCGAACATCGCGATCATACGACCAAACGAACCAACATCCGGCATATTTTTGAGCATGTTTCATGTCCACAATGTTTAGGCATCATTTTAGGGCCTTAAAGTTGGCTTAACGGGCCTTAAACATGTCGGAAATGGTCTTAAATGTCAACAGGGACCAAAACTGTCATTTCTGAAAGTTGTTTGCTGATCAGACAAGCCAGGCGGGGCGCGTAAGGTTTGGTCATACCTTACGTGGGCTGCGAGGCCCACCTAGATCACATTAAATTGTTTAAACAGCTGTTAACAGCTGTTATGCACCCAAAACTCAATTCCACTTGCCCTTTTCCTGCTCATGATGGGCCATTTTGAGTTACCATAAGGTTGCAACAAGTGTAGGGACGAGATCAAAGCACGTTATTCGATAAACGATCCTAACGGTCCCAAGAATCCTATAAATACCCCTTGATTCACAACTCAAAACCCACTTGAAATCTGAGTTTTTCTCTAAGTGGTTGTGTTCATACACTTCCTACCTGAGATTACTTGGAGATCAAAGCTTTCGGGGACCCTTTGTAAGTGATCCTTCGTTCTTTTTATTCTTTTAGCGTTAAAAGTCAAACTTTGTTTGACTTTCTGCATTGACCAGTTTATGGTCAATGCGAAGTTTGTTTGAACTTCATAACGTGAGCGTAATCACGATGGTTATAGTCCCTAGTGACTATACCTACTTATTACCACGTTATCTAGGCTCAGTGACGAGTCGTAGTTTCGGCCAAAATGCGCATTCTTGCGTATTTTGTAACCAAACTACTCTTAGGTATCAAAACCGTTTGTTTTGATACCAAACCTGTTTTCTAAACTTTGTTAAGAATGTTTTAACATGCTTAGCTCGTCACTTTTAGTTTAGTGCTTATATAGGATCGTAAGGTAAGCAATCTAAACAATCGCTTATACTTTCGAACCCGACCTGTTTGGTCCATCATTAGGATCCGACCAAACACATTAGGTGACCATAGTTGTATAGGGAATAACCTTCCGAGGTTATACCTTATGGTCACATCGTTTAGTTAGTTGTATGATAGGTAGTTTATATGCCTTAGGTAAATTACCAAAATACCCCTTTGACGCTAAAATTCATTTTGAACATATGTAACATAACTTTTGACATCTAAACTGATTTGGCAACAATATTAGAAAAGTTAAGGCATATTTTACTTATCATAGGGCTAGTTAAGCATTCCGAACGCGTTTCACGCGAACGACGCTTTAAAGTAGCATAAGCTACCTAAACGGGTCGTAAGCACTTAGGTTAGGTTTCATTTTAGTATGTGGGCTTTGTTAAACCATATTACACGAGTCTCCATACTCGTTTGGTTTACGAACCCTCATTCTATCAAATCCGCCGATTTAGGTCTGGTATATTAACATAGTTACCTATATTAGGTGCCGTTTGATATCCGTGATCTCTAGCATTGTTTGGTTGTTACTCAAGGACTACTAAGCAATCTTAAGTGAGTACATAGACCCCTCTTTTACTGTTTTCCAAACATTTTGGGGTGAAACACATGTGCCTACTTGTACTTTCATGCTTTTCATGCTTTCATATCATATGCTTGTTATGTTCTATAGACACTTATAGTACATGATGTCATTGTGTTTTTGCTATATATGTCCTTTGTTGCATACTTAGTACATCGTTTTACATTACATTTTATGCTATGTATGTCCATTGTGTGCATACTTAGTACATTGTTTTACATTACATTTTATGCTATGTATGTCCATTGTGTGCATACTTAGTACATCGTTTTACATTGCATTTTATGCTATGTATGTCCATTGTGTGCATACTTAGTACATTGTTTTACATTACATTTTATGCTATGTATGTCCATTGTGTGCATACTTAGTACATTTGTTATTCATCACATGCTTACATTTTGGTATGAAATTTGGTTTGTTCAAATGGGACAATATACATTCATTAACATTGATCACGCCATTCGTTAGTAGGTAGTGGTACCATAGGAATTGACAACTCCCGTTCCTGAACCCTAGGTTTGTTTGGGTGGAAGGAATGACCGAATTCGATAAACATGACACAGATAGACCTTTAAATCCGTTTAGGGGTCTATCACCACATTCACAAGTCTTGAATGTATGCATTTTCACAATACCACATAGATGTTTGTATCAGTATAGCATGCATTTGTTCCACAAAACATAACTTTGATTTAAACCATGTTTTACTTCAAAACCTTGTTTTTGTGCATTTCACATATGGTTTAGTTGATATATTTCACTTACCATACATGATATTTTTGATACACATTACATGATTTGCATTAGACATAAACATTTTGACATTGATATACACAATTCATGATTTACATTAGACATAAACATTTTGACATTGATATACAAAATTCATGATTTACATTAGACATAAACATTTTGACATTGATATACACAACTCATGATTTACATTAGACATAGACATTAGACATGGTTTTCACACAAACATTTTGACATTTGATTATACATAAACATTTTACTTTGGTGGTTTGGTTTGAGTAAGTGATTTAAGTAACGAGGCGTGTGTAATATGATACAAGCATGGTGGATACGCCACTGGTACTTCCTATATATAAGTGCTTGTATGGTATTACATATCGTAGCGTTATTTGAATTATTTCAATTTAGACATATAACATTTTGTACAAATAACATACTTTTCACAAGACATTGTTTTACAAACAACTTATCTGATATAAACTCATTTTACTTATTTATTTACTTAACCATGTATTATTCTTTTATACATATATATCATTTGATTTATTTATCACTTTTCAAATGATTTACAAGAGAAAGCAAATTACAAGGTTCATGACTAAACATTTTCTTAAACATAAGTCATGAATTCTATTTTCACAAAACCTATGTATCTCACAGGCATTTTTATGCTGACGTACCTATTTTCACATGTGTTTTAGGATATGATGCATAGGATTTATCAAGATACACTTAGGCGGACTTGGGCCTTAGTGACAATAAAAGATGCAAGACTAGTTATTTATGATATATTTCTTTGATTGTCAAGACATTGTAACTCTTTTAATCAATAAAACAATATTTCAATTTCCATGTGTTATGAAACAATGATTCTGTTACAACACTCCCCGACGTTTCCGCCATGTTTTGTTGTTTTACATGGTCGGGGTGTGACACCAAACAAACCTAGGATTTCAGGAACGGGAGTTGTCAATTCCTATGGTACCACTACCTACTAACGAACGGCATGATCGGTGTTAATAAATGTATTTATGACCCGTTAAACAAACCAAATGTCATACCAAATGTAAGCATGTTTTATGAAAATGATGTACTTAAATATGCTAAATGAACATATAAAGTAAAAATGTTTAATGTAAAACAATGTGTCCATATGCTGGATGAACATATGCAACAAAAATGTAATATATAAAATCAATGTGCTAGCATGTTAATAAAACATACATAGCAAAAACATGGAAGAAATCATGTACTATATGTGTACTAATGAACATAGCAAACATATGATATAAAAACATGAAAAGCACGAAAGTAACAAGTAGGCACATGTGTATCACCCCAAAACGTTTGAAAACATAAAAGAGGGGACTATGTACTCTCTTGAGGATGCTTAGAAGTCTTGAATAACAATCAAGCAAAGCTAGAGGGATTACAGAATCAAACAACACCTAATATAGGTAACTATGTTAATAAACCGGACCTAAATCGGAAGATCGGATAAAATAAGGTTTCGTAAACCAAATGAGTATAGGAACTCATGTAATATGGTTTAACAAAGCCTACATTCTAAATCGAAACCTATCCTAAGTGCTTATGACCCATTACGACCAGTTTAGGTAGCTTACACTACTTTAACGCGTCGTTCGAGTAAAACGCGTTCGGACCGCCTAACTAGTCCTATGACAAGTATTATATGCCTTAATATGTCTAATAATGTTACCTAATCAGTTTAGATGTAAAAATTTAGGTTACATATGCTTAAAATGAATTTATGCGTAAAAAGGGCATTTTGGTCATTTTCCTAAGGCATATAAATTACCTATCATACAACTAACTTAACGAAGTGACCATAAGGTATAACCTCAGAAGGTTATTCCCTATAGAACTATGGTCACAAAACATGTCTGGTGGGATCCTAATGATCGACCAAACGGGTCGGGTTCGAAAGTCTAAGCGGTTGTTTAGACCACTTATCTTACGACCCTATATAAGCACTAAACTAAAAGTGACGAGTTAAACATGTTTAACGAAGTTAGAAAACAAGTTTGATATCAAAACAAAGGGTTTTGATACCCAAGAATAGTTTGGTTGCAAAATACGCATGAATGCGCATTTTGACCGAAACTATGACTCGTCACTACGCCTAATCAACGTGGTAATCAGTAGGTATAGTCACAAGGGACTATGACCATCGTGATTACGCTCACGTTGCGAAGTTCAAACGAACTTCGTGATGACCATTGACTGGTCAAAGTAGAAAGTCAAACACTGTTTGACTTTTATGCTTAAAAACGCATAAAAGCATGAAAGAAACTTACAAGAAGTCTAAGCAATGGAGATTTGATTCAAGTTGCTCAGGTATGAGGTGTGGAAACCCCAACTTAGAGCAGAAATGAATCAAGTGTGAAGATGAAAGGAAAATCAAGGTGGGTATTTATAGATTTCGGACCACCGTTAGGATCGTTCCTCGATAAATGAGCTTGAATCTTGGCCCTCCATGTGTGCCCACTGAATTAACATACTACGGGTGCCCAAAACAAGCCCATAGAGTTGAAAAACCATGAAGAAAAACCCAGAAACCAGCTGCTGATTGAGAAAACTGATTTTTGCAGATCTGGGTTAAGCCATTTTCAAGGCTCCACAATGATGCCAAAGTGTAGGGAACATGAAATATGCTCAAAAACATCTCGGATGTAAGTTCGTTTGGTCGTACGATCGCGTTGTTCGGTTAATTACGACGAAAACTCAAACGAACGTGAAAACGATCCAAATTACGCGATGAGTGGTATTTCTGCATTCCAATCACTAAAATAAAATATTTTAATGATTACATAAATTTTTGGATGTTCGGATATATTCAGAACGTAAGATATGTGCGAAAATGCAAACTTATGCACTTTTTGACGCTTTCAGTCCCTGTTGATCAAATAAGTTTATTTTTGCGCACCAAACACCTCAAAGCCTATTTCTAAGCTATGTAAAGGATATTTAGGGCATGTTTAACTTATGATCATGTTTCGGAATGTTCGTTACAGTATGAATCGGCATACTTTCGTAGTTTGTCGAAATTAGTCCCTGTAAGCGAATAAACTTGATTTCGACACACCAAACCCTCCAAAACTTATTTCTTAGTTATGTAAAGGTTATTTAAGGTATGTTAAGATTATGTCATAGTTCCGGAGTGTTTGTCATGTTAAACTGATTACGTTTACGCATCAGTTCGTGTATAACTTTCCAGAAAGCGATTTATAGCTCGAAATCGAACAAGAATTGATATGTGCAAATGATACACATATTTATACAAATCCCAAGTATGAAATACAATATTTCATTGATTTGGTATTTGTTTGATGGCCGTGGAGGCATAGATGTCACAGTCTCCCCTACTTTAGGAAATTTCATCCCGAAATTTATTTAGAGGAAACTTGTGAGAGCTTGAAACATGAAGTCGAAAAGATAAAACAACACTGGTTAGGGTTCTGAACTTCTAGTAACTTTAAATAACATCATGCTTGCAATGTAAGGAGGGACACTTATATACAAGTATATGAAGCACCATTGGTGCGTCCACCGTACCTCCATTACATTGTTGATGTTTCGTTATTACTGCCACTATCGGTTCTTACACATGATAAATCCTACTGTGGTTTTCGTGCACTGAATTTCATAATTATGTATGCATCCATAATTACGTATTTCCTTGCATAGTTCACACAGTGCATTTTATAATGTGTAGGGGAAGAAAACAATGAACGAACCTGTGATGATTGTGACTAGACCACCATGGGGTCCTTTTTATTAAATCAATAAATGATCTCTTTAAATAGACTACCAAGGAGTCTTTTCAGCTATATCATCACATGCCATTCTTAACCAGATTTTTGAATCAATCTTTTTGACTAGACCACTCAAGGGGTCTCTTTTGAATTATGGAATCGTACTATATAATCCATGGGTCTTAACTATTACGTAGAAGCCCATTAAGGATTTAAGGTAGTACCTTTGGATATCCTACTATGAATCTCTCATATAAAGATATGGAAAATTCTACGAGGATTTGGATGACGAAGAAAAAAAATCAGATACACAATAACACAAAAGAAAGCACATAACACATAATCACATAATCACAAAATTGTTTAACTTGATCTTCAATTTGTTATCATTTTGTTAATTTGTTTGTTAATTTGTGCACACGAGTATTCAAAGCACACCAGGAATCCAATCCGTGGATTTCATTTGGCACTTTAAACATTTTCAAGAATCTAACTATGAAGACAGGAAGATCTTAATAGGAATTCGGCCTTGTCCTTATTGAATCGTAATGTACGTATTGAGGTATACAAAAAATTCAATTAAAGACTTCGATTTGAGCAATAATCATCCACAAGGATCTAATTGTGAAGGTAAGAAGATCCCATATGGATTTTTAGAATTCGAATAGCGGGAGACGCTTCGAACCCTTGCACTAGACGTGCTTAAGTCAAAACATAAGGTAAAATGCTCATGAAGTTGAGGTGCTAGATATGCCAAGGCGACAAATGAAGCAGAATTTGGAGGTTGGGTACTACGTATGTTAAATCAATTATACGAGCAGAATGTTTTTTTTGAAAACTATGCATGGGGTTTCTTTTAGAAATGTTGTTAATGTTTTTGAAACCTTACATAATACTTTTGAAATCATAAGGTAGGTGTATTAGGTAAGTATATTTATAAAATGTTTTAAAATCATGCGAGACTAATTTTGAAATTATGCATAAGGTTTTTTTTTTTTTTTTGAAAACATGGATAATGCTTTTGAAATCATGCATTTGATATATTAAATAAATATACTATGTTAAAACTGTTTTCAAGCTATATGAAATATTTTGAAATCATGAAGGTTGTTTTTGAAAACATATACTATGTATGTTGTTATGGAACTAGAATGAAATGATATGAGTATGAGGTCGAAAAATACCCTTAGTTATCTAACCAAGGATTTAAAGTGACATTTTGAGTAATCATCTAAAATTGACACTTATATTCTGTACTTTATTCCTTAGAATGAAACGAGTACTTAAAATTTTTCGAGGGAATCATGAGCGATCATATGAATGGGAGAACTACAAGAGTAGTTTGTAAAGAACATAGTTCCTTGATGTAGGTATCATAGGGAAATGCCATACACATATGTAACTACACTTATACATCAGAATTGCGAACAACGATTTATTTATAAACTAAACACATTGTTCCAGAGTTCAAGAAAAAAAACAAAAAGAAGAAAAAGCAACAAATACAAATTATTCAAAGCAACAACATCTTCTAATCAGCCAATTGCTCATCCGTGGGTCAGATTTGCATTGACAAACCTTGGGTATTGGTTCCTGAAATAACCCGTCTCGCCGTAGTTGTACCAAGTACCAGACGGTAAACGAGCTTGAGCAGGGTTTACTTGGGGTTGGTTTGGACCACCCTGGATTGGGTTGAATTGACAAGCATTTGCCAGGTGACCGAGTCGTCCACATGATGTACACAGACGACACTGTATGTAAGCTCGGTGAGGTGCATTACATTTGTTGCACATTGGCGCAGTACCGGCATAAGGTTTCCTTACAGGAGGTTGAGCAGCAGCAGGATTTGCAACAACTTTGTTTTGGGTAGCAAAGCGGCACACATTAACCAAATGTCCCTATCGTCCACAGTGGGTACATTTGAAACAAGGTATGTGATTCGAATGATGAAGGTTGCATTGATTACACCATGGAGCAGTTCCCTTGTACGGCTTCTTGGCTGGTGGTGCTGCTACCTAACTAGGCCCTGCTTGATTTGGTGCAACGACTGGAGGATTCTTTGAAGCTTTACGCTTCTTCCATTTTTGTGAAGGCTTGGCTTCTGTTTCCTTTGGTGATTCTTGGGTGGCATCATCCTGGAGACGGGACATGGAAACGGCTAATTCAGCAGTCTTCTGGATTACTACGCCTATTCATTGGGCAAATCTGGTAGCCTGTTCGGACATCTGAGCGTCGCTGCGATGAAGAGACATTCTAGAGGAAATGGAAGGCACAGGAGGAAACAAGTGAAATGTTATCGGATAATCAAAACAGAATGACAACGCATAAAAATTGTGATCATTTGTTTGTTACCTAAGGCAAACAAATGAGACGGTGACTAATCAAAGTAAGCGGGTCATATTAATGTATTTGCGTTTAATAAACCAAGTTTCTACTAATTGCAGTTACTATTAGCAAAAAGAAGCATGATATTATCTATATATAAAACACAAAGTGCTAATAACAGTGTTTTATCAAGTTAGCCAAACATATCAACAAAACATCAAGTTAATAAGTTAAAAAAAACCATGCAACATCACGATCAAAAAATTCATAGTTATAATATCTGATATAAGAACATACTTAAAGATTGTTGTTAAACTGAAGTAACGTCATGCAATACGATCTTCTGCTGCGAAGACACGTATGTAAAGTGCAACATATCACCAAACCTCAAGTTATTCTTGTAACACCCCGACCGCGTAAAACAACAAATCGCGGCGGAATCGTCGGGGAGTGTTGTAACAGAATCATTGTTTCATAACACATGGAAATTGAAGTTTTGTTTTATTGAATTAAAAGAGGTTACAATGTCTTAAAAACAAAGAGACATAACATAATTAACTAGTCTTGCATCTTTTATTGTCACTAAGGCCCAAGTCCACCTAAGTGTATCTTGATTAATCCTATGCATCAGCTCCTGAAAACACATGTGAAAATAGTTACGTCAGCATAAAAATGCATGTGAGATACATAGGTTTTATTAAAATAGGATTCATGACTTGTAAGTTTAAAGAAAATGTTTAACAAAAGTTAGTCATGAACCTTGTAAAATGTTTTCTTTTATAAATCATACAAAAAGTGATAAGAAATCAGATGATATAAAAGAAAGATGCATAGATAAATAAATAACCAAGTAAAATGAGTTTGTATAAAATATGTTGTTTGTAAAAGAATGTTTATGTGAAAATAATGTTATCTGTGTAAAATGTAACATGTCTAAATTGAAATGGTTTAAATAACGCTACGATATGTAATATCATAAAAGCACTTATATATAGGAAGTACCAACGGCGTATCCACCATGCTTTTATCATATTACACACGCCTCGTTATTTAAATCATTTACCAAACGAACCACCAAAATGTATTGTTTAAACCAATGTCAAAATGTTTATGTGTAAACAATGTCTATTGTCAAATGTAAATCATGTAATGTGTAATCAAATGTTATGTATGGTAAAATAAATAAAAATATCTATTCTAACCATATGCACAAAACAATGTATTTGAATAAATCAAAAGTTATGTTTTGTAAAATCCATGCATGCTTTACTGATATAATCATCTATGCGGTAATGTTAAATGCCTACATTCAAGCCTTGCGACTGTGGCGACAAACCCTTAAACGAAATTAAAGGTTTATCTAATTATGTATATCGAATTCGGTCATTCCTTCCACCAAGCAAACCTAGGATTTCAGGAACGGGAGTTGTCAATTCCTATGGTACCACTACCTACTAACGAACGGCATGATCGGTGTTAATGAATGTATTTATGACCCGTTAAACAAACCAAATGTCATACCAAATGTAAGCATATTTTATGAAAATGATGTACTTACATATGCTAAATGAACATATAAAGTAAAAATGTTTAATGTAAAACAATGTGTCCATATGCTGTATGAACATATGCAACAAAAATGTAATATATGAAATCAATGTGCTAGCATGTTAATAAAAATACATAGCAAAAACATGGAATAAATCATGTACTATATGTGTACTACTGAACATAGCAAGCATATGATATAAAAACATGAAAAGCACGAAAGTAACAAGTAGGCACATGTGTATCACCCCAAAACATTTGAAAACGTAAAAGAGGGGACTATGTACTCACTCGAGGATGCTTAGAAGTCTTGAATAACAACCAAGCAAAGCTAGACGGATTACGGAATCAAACGACACCTAATATAGGTAACTATGTTAATAAACCGGACCTAAATCGGAAGATCAGATAAAATGAGGTTTCGTAAACCAAATGAGTATAGGAACTCATGTAATATGGTTTAACAAAGCCTACATTCTAAATCGAAACCTATCCTAAGTGCTTATGACCCATTACGACCCGTTTAGGTAGCTTACGCTACTTTAACGCGTCGTTCGCGTAAAATGCGTTCGGACCGCCTAACTAATCCTATGACAAATATTATATGCCTTAATATGTCTAATAATGTTACCTAATCAGTTTAGATGTAAAAATTTAGGTTACATATGCTTAAAATGAATTTATGCGTAAAAAGGGCATTTTGGTCATTTTCCTAAGGCATATAAATTACCTATCATACAACTAACTTAACGAAGTGACCATAAGGTATAAACTCGGAAGGTTATTCCCTATAGAACTATGGTCACAAAACATGTCTGGTCGGATCCTAATGATCGACCAAATGGGTCGAGTTCGAAAGTCTAAGCGGTTGTTTAGACCGCTTATCGTACGACCCTATATAAGCACTAAACTAAAAGTGACGAGTTAAACATGTTAAAACATGTGTAACGTAGTTAGAAAACAAGTTTGATATCAAAACAAAGGGTTTTGATACCCAAGAATAGTTTGGCTGCAAAATACGCATGAATACGCATTTTGACCGAAACTATGACTCGTCACTACGCCTAATCAACGTGGTAATCAGTAGGTATAGTCACAAGAGACTATGACCATCGTGATTACGCTCACGTTGCGAAGTTCAAACGAACTTCGTGTTGACCATTGACTGGTCAAAGCAGAAAGTCAAACATTGTTTGACTTTTACGCTTAAAAACACATAAAAGCATGAAAGAAACTTACAAGAGGTCCAAGCAATGGAGATTTGATTCAAGTTGCTCAGGTATGAGGTGTGGAAACCCCAACTTAGAGCAGAAATGAATCAAGTGTGAAGATGAAAGGAAAATCAAGGTGGGTATTTATAGACTTTGGACCACCGTTAGGATCGTTCCTCGATAAATGAGCTTCAATGTTGGCCCTCCACGTGTGCCCACTGAATTAACATACTATGGGTGTCCAAAACAAGCCCATAGAGTTGAAAAACCATGAAGAAAAACTCAGAAACCAGCTGCTGATTGAGAAAACTGATTTTTGCAGATCTGGGCAGCTCTCGCGCCCCGCGGAAGAGATAGGCCAAATCTTACGCCCCCCTCCTAAGCCAACTTTGACAGAATGTGAAGTTTAGTCCCTGCAGGTGTAAAACTTGGTTTTTGATGCATTTTTGACACGTTTAAGCCCCGTTAAGCCATTTTCAAGGCTCCACAATGATGCCAAAGTGTAGGGAACATGAAATATGCTCAAAAACATCTTGGATGTCGGTTCGTTTGGTCGTACGGTCGCGTTGTTCGGTTAATTACGACGAAAACTCAAATGGACGTGAAAATGATCCAAATTACGCGACGAGTGGTATTTTTGCATTCCAATCACTAAAATAAAATATTTTAATGATTACATAAATTTTTGGATGTCCGGATATATTCAAAACGTAAGATATGCGCGAAAATGTAAACTTATGCACTTTTTGACGCTTTTAGTCTCTGTTGATCAAATAAGTTTATTTTTGCGCACCAAACACCTCAAAGCATATTTCTAAGCTATGCAAAGGATATTTAGGGCATGTTTAACTTATGATCATGTTGTGGAATGTTTGTTATAGTACGAATCGGCATACTTTCGCAGTTTGTCAAAATTAGTCCCTTTAAGCGAATAAACTTGATTTCGACACACCAAACCCTCCAAAACTTATTTCTAAGTTATGTAAAGGTTATTTAAGGTATATTAAGCCTATGTCACTATTCCATAGTGTTTTTCGCATTAAACTGATTACGTTTACGCATCAGTTCGCGTATAACTTTCCAGAAAGCGATTTATAGCTCGAAATCGAACAAGAATTGATATGTGCAAATGATACACATATTTATACAAATCCCAAGTATGAAATACAATATTTCATTGATTTGGTATTTGTTTGATGGTCGTGGAGACACATATGTCACAATTCTCAGTCATAAACTTCCACCAACCATCCAACGCATAACGTGGCTTCAGTTCATTTAACTCCGTCTTAACATCATAAACATCCACAACTCCAACCATGTTTTGAACTTTCAAAGGATGAAGATCAACAGAAAGACCTGCTCATCTGGAAACTTCAGTAGGAAGACGCTACATGTATTGCGTGGAAAAAAATAACAGTCAGACAAATAAACATTAATCATTAGTTTGTTATAACAAATGGTATACCAGCCTATAGTCTCCTTTGTGATTAAAATGAAAGAACTCATGGTCGAGAAGATGTCCAGAATGTTTTTTTGCAGTCTTTGTACTCTTATTTCTATGGTTACACTTTTTCTGAACGTTGCCGGCTCTCTTCCCCTTGATGAAAAAGTAAACATATACATGTGAATTAAAGGAATGTTGAATATATGCACCAAAAAAAGTTTATATAACATATACTAATTAAGTGGCGAGTATAGATACCTTAACCTTACGAGCAGATGAAGAACATCCAATATGATCAATTGTGTCGATAGGTAAGGCAGCATTTCCCTTAGTCGTATTCTTGACCGTCTCCTTTCTCTCAGAAGTAACTTTACCTTTCTTCTTAACCTGTTGTCATAGATTAACTTTAATAACCGTAGTAATATAACAATCTTTAAGATGGTAAACTTACATCTTGTGTTTTGTTCAATCGTGAAGACATGCATCTCTTCGACATGCATTTAACATTGGTTGGTAACTTCTTCTAAATATTACATTATTGGACAAATATAACATCAGTAAAAAGCATTACTAATAGTTGTAAAAACATTAAATTATTATATGTGTTAAACTAAAAATAAATAATTTTAATAATTTAGTAAGTACCTGAGTAACGGTTCTTCCTTCACCTACAGACACAACTTCATCATCCTCATAGATGTCCTGGTCAACATTAATGGAATAATTAATAAAATGCTAAAATAATTAAATCTTTTACTGCTAATGCTAAATACATATGCATACATTCTCAACATAATCAGCCTTGGATATCTCAAGTACACTATCGTCATCAGATTCAGGTTTCTTTGACAAGCAAATCTCAGTCTCATTTCGATAAACTAGTAACTCAAAAACAACATCATCAATTCTACTAAACATAAGCAAATCATCCTCCAGTATCCCAACATCATTGCATATTTCGGGCCATCCTCTAGCAAATACAAAGTTCGTATCAAACTTAGACGCCTCAACATTCCAATAAGAACCCTTATAACAGATTTGATATTTGCCACTTGGTGGGCTGTTAACGTAAAATTGTTTAATGAAACAACCTTCAATTACCTGCATAAAATTAAAAATAATGAATACTATACGTGAAGTATGTAACTTATGAGAATAAGTGTTGACACGTTTAAGGTGCAAAAGAATTGAAGTTAAGATCAATAGTCATACCGTAAAACCAAATCTTGGATAACGATTAAACGTGAAATAAGATTCACCACACATGCCATCCATAAAACATGAAAGTTCAAGCCCAAAATCACCTAACGGCCTGAAAACCAACAAAGTATCCCTCGGCAGATTAAGATCTTTAACAACACTGTCCCAACCATCAGTTATTACTGGCGTTGAATTTTGTGTTCTGACCCTCACAACCCATATTTTACCAGACTCATGATAGATTCGCAACTTATTTTTTTCCCAACAGTCTCTCCACTTTTGATTAGCAAAGGCTATAGGTACATCCTGTATATAATTTTTAAGTAGTGTAAGAAAATATAAACTATAACAACTGTTAAATATATATCTCAATAAAAATAAATTATGTATATAAAAACATGTCATACCAGTTTCAAAGATTCTGGGTTATCAAGAAACTTGACAAATGTAGTATACATGATAAAACCTAAATCAGTAAAGATGTTAAAAGATTGAAATTAAAAAGATGGTTTCGAAGATGAACATGAACTTTTTGTATTAACAGAGTATCTACTGAAATTAATCATAGAAACAGAGTATGAGTTAAAAATTTTCTGCAAATAATGACTATTTTAACATGTTCTCAACAAATGATTTAGACACCTAACTAAACCCTTCTTCAATGTATAGCAATAAACGTTTAAAATTGTATTTGTAGCAAGATAGGATTTGAATTAAGATAGGTTAAACACTATAAAATTTATTACAATATGAATGTACATACCAGTTGCTCAAGAAAAAACAATAAAACCTCCGGTGATTGAAGTGTAGAAGTCGGAGAATAAGAAACTTGAAACCCTAGAAAATGACGGGGAAGAAGAGATTTTTGAAAGAAGAGATGATAGATGTTTGATGTGTAATGATGCTAAAGAAATAATGACGGTTGTGTTTTCGTTTTCCCATATTTTCAAATGATGAAAAATATTTACACATACACCCCTTATTGAATTTGTTATTTACATTTACATTGAGATACAAGAGTAAAGTGGATGATTAGTTGAATTCATTTGGTATTCACATTAACAAAGAAAAATAATTTTTCTTATAGCAAAGCCGTTAATATGCCATATTTTTTGTATGCTTTTAATCATGTATTAATCATAATTAGCTTTTAACATAAGTAAGTTTCTCGAGCTCGGGAAGCAATCCCGGGTGAAAATCTAGTTTTATTATATATACACATCGATTATCGATCTATTCCAAACAGTCTTCCAGTATAATTTTCTTCCATATTGATAGTGAACACGGGGATCTTCATAATTGTCTGCGTTGTAAATTACTTACGAATAAATTTATCACACATGGTTCTGAGATGCAAAACACAATAGGGTTTATAAAGTTTAAACCAAATAAAGTTTAAACAAAATAGTAATTAAGAAAATATATATACAACTATACTTAGAATGGTGGAAGTTAAAACTCAGAAAAAACAATGATTACAAGCTAGTAAAAACTTCTTTGTAAACGACATTAGAAGTCTTATTTGTTGGTTTTCCATCAGCGTCGAATATTAGTATTTTAACGCCTTCTCTGGTCTTGACCCTTGATAATGCAACGTACACCTGACCTTGAGTGAAGACAGGATCTTTCAAATAAAGACCAACCTTTGATAACGATTGTCCTTGACTCTTGTTAATTGTCATGGCAAAACAAACTGATAAAGGAAATTGTCTTCGTTGAAATTGAAAAGGTAATTTTTTTATTAGACGGGATCATATTAATCCTTGGAATAAAAACTCTCGTGCCAATGTTACCACCAGATATTACTTCAGCTTCTATAACTCGTTTACCAAGAAAAGTAATTTGAAGCCTTGTACCGTTACATAACCCTTTCTTTTGATCATGTTTCGAAGAAGCATCACAGGAACACCAACTTTAAGAACTAATCTGTGATTAGGAAAGCCAAAAATCTTAAGAGCATTCAAATTTTCTGTTGGGTAAAAGCTTTCTTGAAAAGAATCAAGAATTTGTTCAGTTTGACATATACTATCAGAACTCAGATACTCTTTCGCATCACCAGGAAATAACGAAAGCAATCGATCGTTAATTTCATGAACTACCTCATTTTTTGGTGCTAGAATTGCTCACTCCGAAAAAAATCCACGAATCCTAAATTGTTCAATAATTGAAGGATATACAAAGTCAATTAAACTTTGTATCGGGTCACAAATATCGGTGATTAGTAGATCATCTGGTATCTCTATAATGGCTTCACCATCATTATCATCTCCAACGTTTCCTTCACCAATATCAATAAGCCATTTTGCAAATTCTCTGATAGACTCCATATTTGAACTGTCAGCTCCAATAGTTAGACGCATGTTTTTAGTCAGTCGTAACAGTCTACATTTTGACCATATATATGAAGAGCTTAAAGATGCACTAACAATTTCTTGTCTAGTACCATTAGGAATAACAGGTAGGATTTGTCTAAAGTCACCAAAAAATGCAATAACTTTACCTCCAAAAGGAATATCCGAATGAATACTCCTACCTATCGAAAATACGTCGGTCATCGTCCTATTTAAAGCTTCAAAGGCATGTTTGTGTACCATCGGTGCTTCGTCCCATATGATTAATTGGGTTTCCTTTAATAATTTGGCAATATCACTATTTGGCTAAATATTGCACATTGAATCCTCTGTTAGATTAATGAGGATATGGAGCCGAGAATGAGCTGTCCTTCCACGGGAAAGTAATAACGAAGCAATACCACTTGAAGCCACATTTAAAAGTATTTCGTTTCTACATCGAACAGTTGAAGCCAAAGTCTTCCATAAAAAGGTTTTTCCAGTTCCACCGTAACCATAGACAAAAAAGGCCTCCTTTACGGCCTACAACTGCTTCCATTATTTCGTCAAAAACCGCTCGTTGTTCATCTGTAAGAGATTGATGCAACCTGTTAAACTTAGTTTGTACTTCATCTACGTCATGTGACAGCCCTTCATTGATCAGACGATTATTAGCATCACGTAAGGAATCGTCATTAGGGTACGGCATCGTGAGAAACCTTCGTAATGATGAACCATTGAAAATTAAATAGTTTTCAATTTTCAACAAAGTAAGGTTCTTAATCTGATATTCAGGAAGCACTAAACCTAACAAATCAAAAAATTAACATTATTAATTAAAAAATCGAAATGTAGTGTGTGAAATAAAAAAGATAGATTAGAACCTGAAATATTTGTTTCTTTTTGACGTCTATAAACAATATCATCAGCTAAGTATTTCCACGTGTTCTCCTAAACAAATTCTGGCCGTGAAAGAGTATTTGACAAAAGCAGGGTAGCAAATAACGCTCGGAGATACCCAGCATGTCCTTCAAAACTTGCTTCTTTAATGGCCTCAACGTGTTCATTGTCATCATCTAAGAGTCCCATCGCATAGGAAGAATCTCTAAAAGTCGGGAATAATTGGCCGTTAACTGTACGTATCTCCTCGAATGATCTAGGTCCTTTAACTTTATTGAGTAGTATCCTAAAAAAATAAGGTTCGCCCAATGCAGGAGATACAAAATGAATCCGACCAACACACTGGTACGTCTTACGTACCTGCCAACATCTATCTTTAAGTATCCAAACAAATTTGGAAGGAAACTCAACATAAGTCAGCTTTCTAGCATCTTCATTTCTCTCGTTCAACTTCATCCATTGCACAAATATTAAAGAAGCAACAGAAGGCTTGCTTAAAACATTATCAACATCGTTATCCGCACCATACACAACATTCTGTTGGCCCGGCAAATGAAAGGGAAGCCTCATAACAGCAGGATACCTATAATGAACCTCATTAGAGAATATTCTCCAGGATGCCTCACACGCTGAAATATATCTACAATCATAAAACTCCTTGATCTCGTGTTTAGGATTTTCTTTAATGGTTAAATTTGTATCAGCAGAAACTACCGCAGTAGCCATATCATGGCCTTTGTTAATATACTTGAACAAATATTTCACTGAACCGGCTTGATTACAGCATTCAACATTAAGGTGTGCTTGATATATTTTCAAAAGCCTTTTGTTATAAGGAACAACACTTCTGTTGTCTAATCTAACACCGGATTTTATAACTGTATGACCTGAATCTCTTCTTCCGTATACAGGAAAACCACTAGAATCAATGGTTGTTTGTGGTGTGAATTTCTTCGGAAAGTTTTTTGAACATCTTTTATCAATCATGCAAGGACAATTCAAATTAGCATTCCCACACGGACCATGAATCATATAATCAGTCACAAGAGAATAAAGTTCAGGATCTTCTTTTTATCGGGAATCTCAACAGAAATAAATGGATCTATGTGATCTATGGTTGGAAGTTTGTGATCGACCTTCATGAATAAGCATATATGTGCATGAGGAAGACCACACTTTTGAAATTCTACGGTATAAACAACTAAATAAAAAGGAAAAATAAATAGATTTAGTAGTTGATAACCTTAATTACAAAATATATATCAGAGGATAAGATGTAAAAATGAGATAACATACCAGCGTTAATCTCACCGAAATATTTAGAATCCTTCAAATCTTTGAGTAAGGAATCAAGCTTCATTTTAAACAATCGACACAATATGTCAGGCCTGCCTTCGGCTTTGATGGTTGAATCTTTTAGAAATCTTTTTACTTCTGGCCACTTAGGATTACACATTATAGTTATGAAGAAATCAGGGTGCCCAAACCACTTACATAAGGCCATTGCATCGAGGTAATTTTGTTACATGAATCTTGCACCACCAGTAAATGAAGAAGAAAGTATAACAGGCTTTCCAGTATCTGTTAAAACTTCCTTACCTTTAGATTTATGCTTTTGAAGATTCTAAAATGTTTCAGAGCGAAGGTTCGCTTGTTGCCTCCGGATGTACTTTAGTCTTTCGCTCTCAATCATTGTGTACGCATCAACCAAAAACTGTTGTAACAACCTTCGCCCATTTAAAATTAAGGAAAATCCATAAGTTCTATCCTGGATCCTATATGAAAAAAATTCTCTCATTGTGCACTTTGGTTTTATTTTCTTTTGTGTGGACATAAAATCTCTATGAGGAATATCAACTCTATAACCATCATCACCATATGGGAAAAGTAACGGATATTGCAGAGCAAGATACGATGGGTGTAATTCGCTAATACGCTGGAGCATTCCCGACTGAGTCTCAACAACAATATCACGATGGTCTATAGCTTTATCTATGTCTCCGATAACCAAAGTAGCAACTTCAGATGTGGTGGGTAAGTTATATGTCCTGCCGTCTTTTTCTCTTCTATAAATAAGTCGCAGACTAAGGTTGGCCTCTGGAGATTGGTGAAAATGGTCTCTGACCATCCTATATGTCTTAACCAACATATTTTTTGAATCTAATAAAGCCCTCAAATACTCTATCATTTCGACATCAAGTTCTTTATCAGTAGGCGATGAAGGTTTGGTTCTTTTGCTGTTAAAAGAAAAAACAACAACAAAACATTAACATAACATAACTATAATAGTATCTCGTTTTATAAAAACTTATAGAATATGTTGAAAAAAAGTAACATTTCAGTTTACCTACAACCACTGATGAGTTTAGATTGAATAAACCAAACTACTGTTTAGTACTAAGTCAAACAAGTGATGGAAACCTTGTAAGCACTGCTAGTGATTAAAACACTGATGGTACTTAACAACTGATAGTGAACTACTGATGGTTCATAACTGCTGTTGAAGTAAGCAGTGGATAGAGAATCAGCGATTAAGGATTAAGTGTTAAGGAAGAGCAGTGGTTAACAACTGCTGATACCAGCCCAAAACTTATAGAATATGTTGAGAAAAAGTAACAATTCAGTTTACCTACAACCACTAATGAATTTAGAATGAATAAAGCAAACTACTGTTAAGTCAAACAGATGATGGAAACCTTGTAAGCACTGCTAGTCATTAAAACACGGATGGTACTTAACAACTGATAGTAAACTACAGATGGTTAACAATTGTTGTTGTAGTAAGCAGTGGATAGAGAATCGATGATTAAGGATTAAGTGTTAAGGAAGAGCAGTGGTTAACAACTGCTGATACCAGCCCAAAACTTATAGAATATATTGAGAAAAAGTAACATTTCAGTTTACCTACAACCACTGATGAATTTAGAATGAATAAAGCAAACTACTGTTAAGTCAAACAGCTGATGGAAACCTTGTAAGCACTGCTAGTCATTAAAACACTGATGGTACTTAACAACTGATATTGAACTACAGATGGTTAACAACTGCTGTTGTAGTAAGCAGTGGATAGAGAATCAGTGATTAAGGATTAAGTGTTAAGGAAGAGCAGTGGTTAACAACTGCTGATAGCAGCCCAAAACTTATAGAATATGTTGAGAAAAAGTAACATTTCAGTTTAGCTACAACCACTGATCAATTTAGAATGAATAAAGCAAACTACTGTTAAGTCAAACAGCTGATGGAAACCTTGTAAGCACTGCTAGTGATTAAAACACTAATGGTACTTAACAACTGATAGTGAACTACTAATAGTTCAATTTCTAGTTGTTCTTTAACAGAATAAAAATGGAACTTAGAAATCACTCGTACCTGAATAATGTCTGTCTGTTTGTTATTTCATTTTCGGTATCATGTATGTATAGCTGACAAAACTTAGCTTCATTTCCATCTGGAGGTTTGATACTACCCATGCAATGATAGTTTTGGCCACTGATACGATATATAAATGGAGCATTGCCCTTGTTGATATTAGAATAAACCTTTCCACCCATAGATGTAAAAAAGAACATAGAGTTGTATCGTCTTATGTTCTTCTGGAAGAACTTGCTTTTTTACATTTGAGGAAGAAAACAAATTTTGATAAGACGGATGTGCATCCTTTAAAGGCGGTAGCTGAACTTTACCATACCCACAACACATACTATAACATAGCTTATTTATAGTTAAACGACCTTTTCCACCTTCTGATGTCCATAACTTTGCACTATAAACCTGACATGTAAGCACTTGGTCACCATGGTCCAAATAATCTGTTAAAAAATGATTGATAGTTATATTACAGGTGGCATACAACAAATGTCCTAAAACAGTAAAATAGATTAAAACCTTTAGATATCCCTTTATAAGGATCTTCATCAGTGCACAAAAACACATCGTCTTCATCTGAATCCAAATTCAGCATAGGTACAGGAGTATTATCATGTTTCTTGCGCTCGAGGTTACATTTACTAGAAGACAACCGTGTAAGGATAGAGGTACTACCTAATATCGGCTGATTTTTACTGCTAATGATGCTAGAAGTAATGGAATATCGACGGTTGCTATCTAACGGTGTACTTATGTTTATGCCATTATCTGAACATTCAATATTTAAACATACATGTTAGTACATGTATGTTGTTTAGTAACGTATTTATCAAAAGAAATAATAAAGAAAAAAAATACAAACCTGGTGTAGTTGAAATTAAAGAACCAGTAGCATTTCCAACTGCTCGACGTGCAATGGAGTACATATGTTGGTCTGTAGTATCAGAACATTCCAGCAAATTTGCATTGTCAAAAAAGATGTTACGAAAATTCGTTGATGATGACGATGCATTCTTTAATTTCTTATTATCAAGTATTAATTTTCGAAGCTTACGCCTTTCAACTGGTGAAGTAACTGAATAACAGAGAAAGTATAATATGTACAAAACACAAGAATCAGTCCCATTGAAAACATAAAACGGAAAAAAGTATACTTATAATCAAATTCAAGAGCTATTACCATTTGTGATATCTGAAAGAGGAGATCTATTTGAGATATCTGAAAGAGGAGTTCTCATAAGAGGACCTACAAAAAAAACCAAGTAGAATTATCATTTCAATCTGAAATCTGATTTTGTTTTGGCAAACGATGAGTTAAGAAGTTAGCATTTCACTTATTGTGTAAATTTCGTTGAGATGAATTAGCAGCCGTAGAAGATGAACGTGAATTCCTTGACATTGCATACGTGAGAGAAGGAGAAGGATTCAAAAGAAGAAAGAATAAAAGATCAGGAACATTAAAAAAATAGAACCAAACATTGGTTTTTAAATTTTGAATTACAACATGTCATACCTAGGGATTCACATATCCTCAATAAATTATAATATTCCATTTTATCATTTTCTAATTAAAAATCATTTATAAAATATTATTATCTTTATTTAATAAATAATTAAGTTAAACGGTTTATTTTTCAGTTATCCAAATAAACCAAACAAAACAAATAAAATAAAACGTGGATACATAAACCGAGCAAAAAACCGAATAAAATGTGTTTCGGTTTACGCTTCTTACTTGGTTACGGTTTTTCTCAACACCCTACTTGGAATCACTTAGACAAAATTTGAAGTATATAAATAAGCTATTGAATGAGATAACTTAAATAAATTAATGGAAGAAACAGACACAAATTAAATATTTTTTAAAAACTGTAATATATGACGGATACTTATTAAACCTTAGTGGCCAGGGATAACGGTAAAAACCCATAAAGAACAACCACAACCACATCCACTAATAATCCTATATAAATTATGAGATAAGATGATAAGATTAGAAATGCTTAAAGATTACAAATGTTTGTAGATAAAAAAGTTGTTATTTGGGTTTATACAATATATATTATAAATTGTTGCTTCTCTTTATACACATAAGTTTTAAACATAACTATTGAATATTGAACATCTCAATATTTATTTAACATATACATTATAATATGTAAAGAAAGGTTATACTCATTATAATATTAGAACAAAACAGTATAATAAGCAAATAAGTTTTAGGGAATTCAAAACCACACAATCAGTCCAAAACATAACAGCACCAAACAACCAAAACCAACAAAACGAAAACTATAAGTTCAACGTGGCAAAAGTGTATGAAATCAACACGTAAATGTTTTCGAAAATACAGAGAAAACTATGTCACACCCTGAGCACGTAAAACAACAAACCGTGGCGGAAACGTCGGGGAGTGTTGTAACAGAATCATTGTTTCATAACACATGGAAAATTTAAGTTTTGTTTTATTGAATTGATAGAGGTTACAATGTCTAAAAAACAAATAAACATAACATAATTAACTAGTCTTGCATCTTTTATTGTCACTAAGGCCCAAGTCCGTCTAAGTGTATCTTGATCAATCCTACACATCATCTCCTGAAAACACATGTGAAAATAGGTACGTCAGCATAAAAATGCCCGTGAGATACATAGGTTTTATTGATTTAGGATTCATGACTTGTAAGTTTAAAGAAAAAAAATGTTTAACAAAAGTTAGTCATGAACCTTGTAAAATGTTTTCATTTATAAATCATACAAACAATGATAAATCAAATGATATAAAAGAAAGATGCACAGATAAATAAATGACCAAGTAAAATGAGTTTGTATAAAATGTGTTGTTTGTAAAACAATGTTCATGAAGATGTGATATAAGTGTAAAATGTATTATGTCTAACTTGAAATGGTTTAAATAACGCTACGATATGTAATACCATAAAAGCACTTATATATAGGAAGTACCAGCGGCGTATCCACCATGCTTTTATCATATTACACACGCCTCGTTACTTAAATCACTTACCAAAACAAACCACCAAAAATGTCTTGTTTAAACCAATTGTCAAATTTTTATGTAAAAACCATGTTTATTGTCAAATGTAAATCATGTAATGTGTAAACAAATGTCATGTATGGCAAGTAAAAAGTGACTACTTAAACCATATGTAAAATGCACAAAACAATGCAATTGAATAAATCAAAAGTTATGTTTTGTAAAACAAATGCATGCCTTACTGATACAAACATCTATGCGGTATTGTGAAAATGCGTACATTCAAGCCTTGAGACTGTGGCGACAAACCCTTAAACAAATTAAAGGTTTATCTGAATTATGTGTATCGAATTCGGTCATTCCTTCCATCCAAACAAACCTAGGATTTCAGGAACGGGAGTTGTCAATTTCTATGGTACCACTACCTACTAACGAACGACGTGATCAATGTTAATGAATGTATTTTTGTCCCATTTAAACAAACCAAATGTCATACCAAAATGTAAGCATGTTTTATGAAAATAATGTACTAAGTATGCAACAAATGAACATACATAGCATGAAATGTAATGTAAAACAATGCACTAAGTATGCACTAAATGGACATACATAGCGTGAAATGTAATGCAAAACAATGTACTAAGTATGCACTAAATGGACATACATAGCGTGAAATGTAATGTAAAACAATGTACTAAGTATGCACTAAATGGACATACATAGCGTGAAATGTAATGTAAAACAATGTACTAAGTATGCACTAAATGGACATACATAGCAAAAATATAATGAAATCATGTACTATAAGTGTACTAATGAACATAACAAACATATGATATGTAAACATGGAAAGCACGAAAGTAACAAGTAGGCACATGTGTTTCACCCTAAAATGTTTGAAAAACAGTAAAATAGGGGACTATGTACTCACTTGAGGGTGCTTAGAAGTCTTGAATAACAACCAAGAAAAGCTAGAAAGATCACGGAATCAAACGGCACCTAATATAGGTAACTACGTTAATAAGCGGACCTAAATCGGAAGATTGGATAGAACGAGGTTTCGTAAACCAAATGAGTATAGGAACTCATGTAATATGGTTTAACAAAGCCTACATCCTAAAATGAAACCAACCCTAAGTGCTTATGACCCATTACGACTCTTTAAGGTAGTCTATGCTACTTTAACGCGTCGTTCGCGTAAAACGCGTTCGGACCGCCTAACTAGTCCTGTGACAAGTATTATATGCCTTAACATGTCTAATAATGTTACCTAATTAGTTTAGATGTGAAAATTTAGGTTACATATGCTTAAAATGAATTTATACGCAAAAAGGGCATTTTGGTCATTTTTCCTAAGGCATATAAACTACCTATCATACAACTACTTAAACGAAGTGACCATAAGGTATAACCTCGGAAGGTTATTCCCTATACAACTATGGTCACAAAATATGCTTGGTCGGATCCTAATGATCGACCAAACGGGTCGGGTTCGAAAGTCTAAGCGGTTGTTTAGACCACTTATCTTACGATCCTACATAAGCACAAAACCTAAAGTGACGAGTTAAACAAGTTAAAACATGTTTAACAAGGTTTGAAAATAGGTTTGGTATAAAAAAAAGGGTCTTGATACCTAATAATAGTTTGCTTGCAAAATACGCATAAACGCGTATTTTGACCGAAACTATGACTCGTCACTAAGCCTAAATAACGTGGTAATCGGTAGGTATAGTCACACGGGACTATAACCATCGTGATTACGCTCACGTTGCGAAGTTCAAACGAACTTCGTGTTGACCATTGACCGGTAAAAGCAGAAAGGCAAACATTGTTTGACTTTCACGCTTAAAAACGTATAAAAGAACGAAAGAAGCTTACAAAGGGTCCACGCTAGGAAAATATGATCTATAAATTCTCAGGTATGAAGCATTTGAGCTTCAACTTAGAGAATTATTCAGATCATGAGTGAATTGAAATGAAGTGCGGTGGGGTTTATATAGTTTTTGGGTAACCGTTAAGATCATTCCTCGAAAACCGAGCTTCGATCTAAGCTGTACATGTGTACCCCCTGATTTGAATACCATGGGCACCTAAAAACAAGCCCATAGACGTGAAAATACCACTTGAAAAGATGGGGAACAGCTGGAAATGGCTGGAACACATTTTTGCTGATCAGGGCATTTTACACGCTTCGTGTAAGATGAGACACCATCTTACGCGGCCCGCGAGGGCCATGTTTGGCAGATTGTCAATATTGGTCCGTGCATGCTAAATACTCAGTTTTCGGCACGTTTAAGCCTCGTTAACCCCATTTCAAGGCTCTAAAATGAAGTTAAAGTGTAGGGAACTTAAAATATGCTCAAAAACATCTCGGATGTCGGTTCGTTTGGTCGTACGGTTGCGTTGTTCGATTAATTACGACGAAACACGAACAGACGCGAAAAACGATCCAAATTACGCGAAGAATGGAATTTTATCATGCCAATCACTAAAATAAAATAATTTAATGATTACATAATTTTTTGGATGTCCGGATATATTCAGAACGTAAGATACGTGCGAAAATGCAAACATATGCACTTTTTAACGCTTTTAGTCCCCGAATGACCAAAAAGTTTATTTTAGTATACCGAACCCCTCAAATCCTATTTCCAAGCTATGTAAAGGATATTTAGGGTATGTTTAACTTATGATCAACTTCCGGAATGTTTGTTACAGTACGAATCGGCATACTTTCGTAGTTTGTCGAAATTAGTCCCTGTAAACGAATAAACTTGATTTCGACACACCAAACCTTAGAAAACTTATTTCTAAGTTATGTAAAGGTTATTTAGGGTACGTTTAGCCCATTTCACTATTTTGGAGTGTTTGTCGCGTTAAACTGATTACGTTTACGCATCAGTTCGCGTATAACTTCCTAGAAAGCGATTTAGAGCTTGAAATCGAACAAGAATTGATATGTGCCAATGATACACATATTTATAGAAATCCCAAGTATGAAATACAATATTTCATTGATTTGGTATTTGTTTGATGGCCGTGGAGGCAGAGGTGTCACAGTCTCCCCTACTTCAGGAAATTTCGTCCCGAAATTTATTTAGAGGAAACTTGTGAGAGCTTAAAACATGAAGTTGAAAAGATAAAACAAAACTGGTTAGGGTTCTGAACTTCTAGTAACTTTAATAACATCATGCTTGTTAATGTAAGAGGGACACTTATATACAAGTATATGAAGCGCCATTGGTGCATCCACCGTACCTCTATTACATTGTTTACATTTCGTTATTTTTTTGCTAGTATAGGTTCTTACACATGATAAGTCTTACTGTGATTTCCGTGCACTGAATTTCATAATTATGTATGCATCCATAATTACGTAATTCCTTGCATAGTCCACACAGTGTATTTTATAATGTGTAGGGGAAAACCAAATGAACAGGCATGTGCTGAGTGTGACTAGACCACCATAGGATCCTTTTAATTAAATCAATAAATGATTTTCTTAAATAGACTACCAAGGAGTCTTTTCAGCTATATCATCACATGCCATTCTTAACCAGATTCTGAATCAATCATTTGACTTAGACCACTCAATGGGTCTCTTTTGAATTATAGAATGGTACTATATAATCCAAGGGTCTTAACTATTATATAGAAGCCCATTATGGATTTAAGGCAGTACCCTTGGACATCCTACTGTGAATCCCTCATATGAAGATATGGAAGATTCTACGAGGATTTGAATAACGAAGATAAAACCACAAAAGAAAACACTTAACACATAATATAATTACAAAATTGTTTAACTTGATCTTATTTTGTTATCATTTTGTTAATTTGTTTTATTAATTGTGCACATGTATTTAAAGCACACCAGGTATCCAATCCATGGATTTCGATTGACACTTTAAATATTTCCAAGAATCTAACTATAAAGATAGGAAGATCTTAAAAAGAAAATTCGATTTCGATTACGAGGAATCATAATATTCGAATTAAGGTATACAAGGAATCCAAGTAAGGACTCCGATTAGAGCGGTAACCATCCACAAGGATCTAATTGTGAAGGTAATAAGATCCCATATGGATTTTGGAATTTGAAAAGCGGGAGGCATTTCAAAACCTTGCACTAGACGTGCTTAAGTCGATACACGAGGTAGAATGCTCATGAAGTTGAGGTTCTAGATATGCCAAGGTGACATATGAAGCAGAATTTGAAGGTTAAGTCAATGTATGAGAAAAAATGTTTTTTTTTTTTTTGAAAATTATGCATGGGGTTCTTTTAGAAATGTGTTTAATGTTTTTGAAACCTTACATAGTACTTTTGAAATCATAAAGTAGGTGTATTAGATAAATATATTTATATAAAAATCATGTGAGATGAATTTTGAAATTATGTATAAGGTTTTTGAAAACATGAATGAAGCTTTTGAAATCATGCACTTGATATATTAGTAAATATACTATGCTAAAAATGTTTTCAAATTATATAAAATGTTTTTGAAATCATGAAGGTTGTTTTTGAAAAGCATATATTATGTATGTTGTTATGAAAACCAGAATGTAATGATATGGGTATGAGATCGAAAAATACCCTTAGTTATCTAACCAAGGATTTAAAGTGATTACTCAAAATGTCACTTATTTTCTGTACTTCGTTTCTTAGAATGAAACGAGTACTTAGAAATTTTTCGAGGAAATCATGAGCGATCACATGAATGAGAGAATTACAAGAGTAGTTTGTAAAGAACACAGTTCCTTGTTGTAGGTATCATAGGGGAATGCCATACACACATGTAACCACACTTGTACATCAGGAATGTGAACAACAATTTATTTATAAACAAAACAGATTGTTTCAGGGTTCAACAAAAGATACAAAAGCATGAAAATTCAGATTATTCAAGACAACAACATCTTTTAATCAGCCAATGCTCATCCAATGGTCAGATTTGCAACAACTTGTTTTGGGTAGCAAAGCGGCATATGTCAATGAAATGTCCCCATCGTCCACAGTAGGTACATTTGAAATAGGGTAGGTGATTCAGATTGTGACACCTGTCACTGCGACCATCAAACAAATTCCAAACCAATGAAATATTGTATTTCATACTTGGGATTTTTAGAAATATGTGTATCGTTTGCACATATCATTTCTTGTTCGATTTCAAGCTTTAAATCGCTTTCTGGAGGGTTATACGCGCTCTGATGTGTAGATATAACCAGTTTAATGCAACGAACACTCCGGAATAGTGAAATAGGCTTAACATACCTTAAATAACCTTTACATAACTTAGATATAAGTTTTGGAAGGTTTGGTGTGGTGAAATCAAAGTTAAATCGCTTACAGGGACTAAAGTTGACAAACTGCGAAAGTATGCCAATTTAAACTGTAACAGACATTCCGGAACATGACCATAAGTTAAACATACCATAAATATCCTTTACATAGCTTAGAAATAGGCTTTGAGGGGTTAGGTATGCTAAAATAAACTTTTGGGTCATTCAGGGACTAAAAGTGTCAAAAAGTGCACAAGTTTGCATTTTCGAGCATAACTTACGTTCTGAATACATCCGGACATCCAAAAATTTATGTAAGCATGACTATATTATGCTTTAGTGTTTGGCTTGCCAAAAATCCATTCGTCGCGTCATTGGGATCGTTTTTAGTGCTTATGCGCATTCCGTCGTAATTAAGCGAACATCGCGTTCGTACGACCAAACGAACCAACATCCGACATATTTTTGAGCATGTTTCATGTCCACAATGTTTAGGCATCACTTTAGGGCCTTAAAGTTGGCTTTACGGGCCTTAGAAGTGTCGAAAATGGCTTAAACACGTGCAGGGACTGAAACTGCCATTTTGTAAACTTGTTTCTGATCTGTGCAGGCCAGGCGGCCCGCGTGAGATCCTTGTGTCCTTTACGCGGCCCGCGTACGCCTCCCTGATCAGATTAGATCAAACAGTCAGCGTATTCCAGCTGTTTTATCCACCACCACACCTTTCCCACTTGCCTATTCAGCTGATAAGGACCATTTTTATCCACCATAACTTTCTGAAAAGTGTACGCATGAGATACGAGCACGGTTTCCATGAAACGATCTTAACGGTGGACCGAAAACTATAAATACCCCACCCCCCATTGCTTAAAAACCACTAGAATCTGATCTTAAAGACTCTAAGTTGAAACCATTGTTTCATACCTGAGTTATTTCGATCTAGATTAGCATTCGGGGACCCTTCGTAAGTATTCTTTCGTTCTTTTCCTTATTTTATTGCTTTTCGAGTCAGAAAGTCAAACTTTGTTTGACTTTCAGCGTTGACCAGCTTATGGTCAATGCGAAGTTCGTTTGAACTTCGCAACGTGAGTGTAATCACGTTGGTTATAGTCCCTTGGGACTATGCCTACTGATTACCACGTTGTCTAGGGTCGTAGGGTAAGCGATCTAATAAATCGCTTATACCCTCGAACCCGAACCAGTTTGGTCGATCATTAGGATCCGACCAAATACATTAGGTGACCATAGTATATAGGGAATAACCTTCCGAGGTTATACCTTATGGTCACATCGTTTGAGTAGTTGTATGATAGGTAGTTTATATGCCTTAGGTAAATTACCAGAATACCCTTTTCATGTATAATTGGTAATTAAGCATATGTAACCTAAACTTTTGTCACATAACTGATTATGTAACATGTTTAGGCATATAACCCTTGTTACTAGTTAGGCGGTCCGAACGCGTTTCACGCGAACGACGCGTTAAAGTAGCATAAGCTACCTAAACGGGTCGTAATGGGTCGTAAGCTATTAGATTAAGGTTTCAATTAGTATGTAGGCTTTGTTAAACCATATGACCCGAGTGTCTATACTCGTTTGGTTTACAAACCCTCATTCTATCTAAATCCTCCGATTTAGGTCCGGTTTATTAACATAGTTACCTATATTAGGTGCCGTTTGATATCCGCGATCTCTAGCATTACTTGGTGGTTATCTTTAGACATCTGAGCAATCTCAAGTGAGTACATAGACCCCTCTTTTACTGTTTTCCAAACTGTTTTGGGGTGAAACACATGTGCCTACTTGTTACTTTCATGCTTTCCTGTTTTCACATCATATACATGCTATGTTCGTTAGTACATTATAGTACATGATTTCATTACATTTCATGCTAGGTGTGCCCATTGTGTGCATTACTTAATACATCGTTTTACATTACATTTCATGCTACGTATGTCTATTGTTGCATACTTAGTACAGGTCACATGCTACGTATGTCTATTGTTGCATACTTAGTACAGGTCACATGCTACGTATGTCTATTGTTGCATACTTAGTACATTTGTTATTCATCACATGATTACATTTTGGATACATATTACATGATTTACATTAGACATGAACATTTTACTTTAGTAGTTTGGTTTGAGTAAGTGATTAAGTAACGAAGCGTGTGTAATATGATACAAGCATGGTGGATACGCCGCTGGTACTTCCTATATATAAGTGTTTGTATGGTATTACATACCGTAGCGTTATTTGAATCATTTCAGTTTGAGACATAGAACATTTTATACAAATAACATACTTTTCACAAGACATTGATTTACAAACAACTTATCTTATACAAACTCATTTTACATGGTTATTCATTTAACCTTACATTTATTTATACATATCAACTGGTCTTATCGTTTTTTTTCAAATGATTTACAAAACAAAGCAAATTACAAGGTTCATGACTAAACATTTTCTCAAACATAAGTCATGAAACCTATTTTCACAAAACCTATGTATCTCACAGGCATTTTTATGCTGACGTACCTATTTTCACATGTGTTTTTCAGGAGTTGTTGCATAAGATGATCAAGATACACATAGGCAGACTTGGGCTTTAGTGACAATAAAAGATGCAAGACTAGTTAATTATGTTGTATTTCTTTGTTTGTTAAGACATTGTAACACTTTTAATTAATAAAACGAAACTTCAATTGCCATGGATTTGAAACAATTAATTCTGTTACAACACTCCCCGACATTTCCGCCACGTTTTGTATGTTCTACGTGGTCGGGGTGTGACAGAAAAGATGGTATCAGAGCCAATGGTTATAGGGAATTAGGTTATTAGTAATGCTTTGACCTAGTCTATAACCTTTCTAGGACCCTAACGCGAGTTTATTTGCGTTTAGTCATAAAACAATACCGTCACCTATCCTTAGGCGACGACCACAACAAGAACGTAAATTTCAAAACCGCTTTGAAAACTAATCATCTGTTCTAGGATGATTGATTTCTAGGTTTTGAACCCTCTATTGTAAGGTTTTGAACCCTCTGTTACATGGTTTTGAACCCCTTTGAATTTTCAAAAAAAAAAAATCTCGTCAAGGTTTTGGGTTTTTAAATAATGTGAACACGTGCAAACTGGAAGGGTGAATGCGTGTATTCTGGGTTTTCTGTCTAGGCAAGCACTTCGTATACATCTCATCGGACGCGAGACCAGTTGTGCTTACCTGGGAATTCTTGGGATGAGTGTTCACTTATAGGCGAGCATGTCTTCGCGATACATTATTTTTGACCCATTTACTTTGATTAGTCACTGTGTGTCATTTGTTTACCTTGTGGTAACAAAAAAATGACCACTATCCTTGCTTTCATCAGATTTGTTTCATCTCATTCTTTTCGTCTAATTCTCTCACTCGTTTCCTTTCATGTTTCCTCTTTTAGAATGTCTCCTCGACGCGAAAGCCAGATAGCGACTGCCGAACTGGCAGAAATCATCGCGCAGCAAATGGCTGCTGCCTTCCCAAATCTTTATGCTCAATTGATGCAAGCCATCAACAACAACAATGCTCCATGCAACTTCAAGAGTTTCAACTCGGCTAAACCGCTCAAGTTTAGTGGTTCTGAGGGAGCGACTGGGCTTCTTCAATGGTTCGAGAGCATTGAGAATACGTTCCGTCACGTTCAGTGTCCTGAAAATCGCAAGGTCGAGTTTTCTTCGAGTGTGTTTCAGAAGAGGGCTCTTACGTGGTGGAACGGGATTATGAGAGACCGGGGTGCTGAAGTTGCACTAGCACAGACTTGGGCCGAGCTTAGAGCTCTTATGATGAGGGAGTTCTGTCCTCGTCATGAACTACGAGCGTTGGAGAAAGAATTTGATGATTTGAAGCAAGACAGTGGTGAACATCGAGCCTATACTGACCGTTTTGAAGAATTGAGCCTGTTGTGTCCTGCTATGGTTACTCCTGTGGATAAGGCGATCGAGAAATGTACTGATGGTCTTCCTGACCTAGTTCAGGATATTGTTCCTGGCAGTAACCCTACTACTGTCAGACAAGCCATTGAATTGTCAGCTACTCTAACTGAATCCCACATCAGAAAGAAAAAGCTTTTTCGGAAAGGCGACAAGAAACCAGAAGCTAATGTTCAGGAGGAAACCAAGGAAAGCAAAACCGAACCTTCTAAGAAACGTAAGGCTTCGCAGAATTTTGCGATTGCTGCTCAACCCAACCAAAACACCCGCAACCAACCAACTCAACCTCCTGCAAGGAAACCTTATGCCGGTACTGCACCGATATGCGACAAATGTAATGCACACCACTTAGCTCACCTACAGTGTCGTTTGTGTGCATCATGTGGGCGACTCGGTCACCTGGCAAATGCTTGTCGTTTTACCCCGAACCAAGCTAGTCCAAACCAATCTCGGGTCAATGCTGCTCAAGCTCGTCTTCCACGAGGTCCTTGCTTCAACTGTGGCGAGATGAGCCATTTCCGAAGAAATTGCCCAAAGATTGCTAATGCTAATCCAGCGCAGGGATGAGCATCGGACCAACTAGAAGACAATGTTGTTTGGAAATAATCAAGCCTTATGTATTATTTTCTTTTTTTGTCAAGGTCCATGAAACAGTTGTTGTTGTTTATAAATAAATCTTTTTATTTTGCATTGCAATGTACAAATATGATGGCATGTATAAACAACTCATTCCCTACAATATCGAAAATCAAGGAACCGTATTCCTTGAAGAACAGACTACCCCGTAATTTCTTTCATTTTATTATCTCTTGCGTTTTCCACGGAAATCCAAAGTACCTGTTTCTTCCAAGGAAACGAAGTACAAGGCGAAAGTTACAACTCTGTACGAATACCCAAAGTACCACTATAAATTCTTAATAGGGTACCTAAGGGTATTTCCGTATATTCAAAAATTATTGTACCTTAATTCGAATATTGCGTTCTCTTGAAAACGAAATCGAATTTTTGGAAGATCTTTCTATCTTCATAGTTAGATTCTTGTTAATGTTTAAAGTGCCGAATGAAATCCATGAAATGGATTCCTAGTGTGCTTTAAATGCATGTACATAATTAACAAAACAAAACTTACAAATTAAAGATCTAGATAAACAATTTTGTGGTTATGTGACTATGTGTTTATGCATTTTTGTGTTTTTGTATACTCTGGATATTCGTTATCCAAATCCTCATAGAATCTTTCTTACCTTCATATGAAGGATTCGTAGTAGGATATTCAAAAAGGTACTATCTTAAATCCTTAATGGACTTCTACTTTGTAGTTAAGTTCCTTGGATTATAAAGTACTATTCCAAAGTTTAAGGACAACATGTGTTGATAAAGTTAAATACATCCTACGTCGATGTAGTTAAATTTTCCCCGTAGGTAGTTTAGTTAAAGAGATCCTACGTCGATCTAAGTTAAATAGATTGGTCCGACAATCTAGTTAAATACATCCTACGTTGATGTGGTTAAATTTTTCCCCGTGGGTAGTTTAGTTAAAGAGATCCTACGTCGATCTAAGTTAAATAGATTGGTTCGACAATCTAGTTAAATATATCATGTATTTATGTAGTTAAATAGGCCCTCGGGTGGTCTAAATCAAGAGATTGTTCGTTAATCTAATCCTTTGGTGACCTAGTTAAAGAGACTCTATTGCAGTCAAGTTAATTCACCACAGGATTATTCGTTTGATTTTTTCCCATACGCATTATGAAATGAACTGTGCGGACTGTGCAAGGAACTACGTAATTATGGAGGCCTACATAATTATGGAATTCAGTGCATAGGAACCACAGGAAGTTTTGTCATGTGTTAAGACCAACAGTGGCAAGAGTAATGATACGGGAGAAGTCTTGGACTTTGACCAATGTCATTTATTCTCACACTACCCAATTCTGATCTCAATCACACACACAATTTCCTATGATGAGTCTTCATAAGAAACGTTCTTCTGTCCGTAGTTCAAAACTCCATGTTTTGTTACTACAATGACTTCACTTTGAGGGTTGACATTTTCGCTAAGAATCCTAACATGGCCCAGAGTTCTACTTAGGGTTCAAGGGGTTCATTCAAAGCAAAAACATCATCGTCGTCCCCACAAGTTTCTCCTAAAATTAAATTTCGGGACGAAATTTCCTAAAGTAGGGGAGACTGTGACACCTGTCACTGCGACCATCAAAAAAATGCCAAACCAATGAAATATTGTATTTCATACTTGGGATTTGTAGAAATATGTGTATCGTTTTCACATATCATTTCTTGTTCGATTTCAAGCTTTAAATCGCTTTCTGGAGGGTTATACGCGCTCTGATGTGTAGATCTAACCAGTTTAATGCAACGAACACTCTGGAATAGTGAAATAGGCTTAACATACCTTAAATAACCTTTACATAACTTAGATATAAGTTTTGGAAGGTTTGGTGTGGTGAAATCAAAGTTAAATCGCTTACAGGGACTAAAGTTGACAAACTGCGAAAGTATGCCAATTTAAACTGTAACAGACATTCCGGAACATGACCATAAGTTAAACATACCATAAATATCCTTTACATAGCTTAGAAATAGGCTTTGAGGGGTTAGGTATGCTAAAATAAACTTTTGGGTCATTCAGGGACTAAAAGTGTCAAAAAGTGCACAAGTTTACATTTTCGAGCATAACTTACGTTCTGAATACATCCGGACATCCAAAAATTTATGTAAGCATGACTATATTATGCTTTAGTGTTTGGCTTGCCAAAAATCCATTCGTCGCGTCATTGGGATCGTTTTTAGTGCTTATGCGCATTCCGTCGTAATTAAGCGAACATCGCGTTCGTACGACCAAACGAACCAACATCCGACATATTTTTGAGCATGTTTCATGTCCACAATGTTTAGGCATCACTTTAGGGCCTTAAAGTTGGCTTTACGGGCCTTAGAAGTGTCGAAAATGGCTTAAACACGTGCAGGGACTGAAACTGCCATTTTGTAAACTTGTTTCTGATCTGTGCAGGCCAGGCGGCCCGCGTGAGATCCTTGTGTCCTTTACGCGGCCCGCGTACGCCTCCCTGATCAGATTAGATCGAACAGTCAGCGTATTCCAGCTGTTTTATCCACCACCACACCTTTCCCACTTGCCTATTCAGCTGATAAGGACCATTTTTATCCACCATAACTTTCCGACAAGTGTACGCATGAGATACGAGCACGGTTTCCATGAAACGATCTTAACGGTGGACCGAAAACTATAAATACCCCACCCCCATTGCTTAAAAACCACTAGAATCTGATCTTAAAGACTCTAAGTTGAAACCATTGTTTCATACCTGAGTTATTTCGATCTAGATTAGCATTCGGGGACCCTTCGTAAGTATTCTTTCGTTCTTTTCCTTATTTTATTGCTTTTCGAGTCAGAAAGTCAAACTTTGTTTGACTTTCAGCGTTGACCAGCTTATGGTCAATGCGAAGTTCGTTTGAACTTCGCAACGTGAGTGTAATCACGTTGGTTATAGTCCCTTGGGACTATGCCTACTGATTACCACGTTGTCTAGGGTCGTAGGGTAAGCGATCTAATAAATCGCTTATACCTTCGAACCCGACCCAGTTTGGTCGATCATTAGGATCCGACCAAATACATTAGGTGACCACAGTTTTGACACACCCCGACCACGTAGAACATACAAAACGTGGCGGATATGTCGGGGATTGTTGTAACAGAATTAATTGTTTCAAATCCATGGCAATTGAAGTTTCGTTTTATTGATTAAAAGTGTTACAATGTCTTAACAAACAAGGAAATACAACATAATTAACTAGTCTTGCATATTTTATTGTCACTAAAGCCCAAGTCTGCCTATGTGTATCTTGATCATCTTATGCAACAGCTCCTGAAAAACACATGTGAAAATAGGTACGTCAGCATAAAAATGCCTGTGAGATACATAGGTTTTGTGAAAATAGGTTTCATGACTTATGTTTGAGAAAATGTTTAGTCATGAACCTTGTAATTTGCTTTGTCTTTGTAAAACATTTGAAAACAATAAGTTCAGATGATACGTATAAATAAGAGAATAATGCATGATTAAATGAATAACCATGTAAAATGAGTTTGTATAAGTTAAGTTGTTTGTAAAACAATGAATTGTGAAAAGTATGTTATTTGTATAAAATGTTATATGTATCAAACTGAAATGATTCAAATAACGCTACGATATGTAATAGCATACAAACACTTATATATAGGAAGTACCAGCGGCGTATCCACCATGCTTGTATTATATTACACACGCATCGTTACTTAATCACTTAATCAAACCAAACCAAACAATGTAAGATGTCTATGTTTAAACCAATAGTCAAAAGTCCTTGTATAAACCATGTCAAATGTTGATAGTCCAAAAGTAGTGAAGTAATGTATAACCAAAATGATATGTATGGTAAGTAAAATTTAGACTACTTAAACCATAAGTAAAAATGTACAAAAGAAAGTATTGAAGTAAAACTTGGTTTAAATCAAAGTTATGTTTTGTAAGATATATGCATGCTATACTGAATATGAACATTTATGCGGTATTGTGAAAATTCATACATCCAAGCCTTGAGACAGACGGATAACTATGTAAAAGTGAGTTATCAAGAGAATATGTATTCGGATTCGGTCATTCCTTTCATCCCCTTTCCCTGGGATGTCCGGAACGGGATTTGTCAAGTCCTATGGTACCACTACTACTAACGAACGGCATGATCGGTGTTAATGAATGTATAGTATAGTTTAAACAAACCAAATGTCATACCAAAATGTAAGCATGTTTTATGAAGATAATGTACCTAGTATGCTAGAGTAAACATACAGGGTAGAGCTGTAAAACAATGTGTCCATATGTTACTGGAACATATGCAACAGAGATGCAGTATAAAACAATGTACTAAGTATGCAAAGTCATCATACAAAGTAGAAAAGTCATGTAAAACAATGTACTAAGTATGCAAAGTCATCATACAAAGCATAGAACACCATGAAATCATGTACTATAAATGTACTAATGAACATAGCAAGTATATGATGTGAAAACAGGAAAGCACGAAAGTAACAAGTAGGCACATGTGTTTCACCCCAAAACAGTTTGGAAAACAGTAAAAGAGGGGTCTATGTACTCACTTGAGATTGCTCAGAAGTCCTTGAGTAACAACCAAACAATGCTAGAGATCGCGGATATCAAACGACACCTAATATAGGTAACTATGTTAATTAACCGGACCTAGATCGGAAGATCGGGTAGCATTAGGGTTTGTAAACCAAACGAGTGTAGAGACTCGTGTCATTTGGTTTAACAAAGCCTACATACTAAATGAAACTTAACCTAAGTGCTTACGACCCTTTACGACCCGTTTAGGTAGCTTATGCTACTTTAACGCGTCGTTCGCGTGAAACGCGTTCGGACCGCCTAACTAGTCCTATGACAAGTGTTATATGCCTAAACATGTTACATAATCAGTTATGTGACAAAAGTTTAGGTTACATATGCTTAATTACCAATTATACATGAAAAGGGTATTCTGGTAATTTACCTAAGGCATATAAACTACCTATCATACAACTACTCAAACGATGTGACCATAGGGTATAACCTCGGAAGGTTATTCCCTACCTACTATGGTCACCTAAAGTGTTTGGTCGGATCCTAATGATCGACCAAATGGGTCGAGTTTGAAGGTATAGGCGATTTATTAGATCGCCTACCCTACGACCCTAGACAACGTGGTAATCAGTGGGCATAGTCCCAAGGGACTATGACCAACGTGATTACAATCACGTTGCGAAGTTCAAACGAACTTCGCATTGACCATAAGCTGGTCAATGCTGAAAGTCAAACAAAGTTTGACTTTCTGACTCTAAAAGCAATAAAATAAAGAAAAGAACGAAAGAATACTTACGAAGGGTCCCCGAATGCTAATCCTGATTCAAGAATCTCAGGTATGAAACAATGGTTTCAACTTAGAGGTTCTCAAATCAGAATTCTTGTAATTTTGAAGCATGGGGGTGGGGTATTTATAGTAAAAGGTCCACCGTTAAGATCGTTTCATGGAAAACGTGCCTTAATCCCACCCGTACAAGTGTCGGGACCTTATGGTGACTAAAATGTGATCCTTATCAGATGACTAGACAAATGAGAATGTGTGGTGGTGGATCAAACAGCTGCAATCTGCTGTTAGAAACATTTAACCTGGTCAGAAGGTCTGACGCGGGCCGCCTATGGATGTTAAGATCCTGAGGCGGGCCGCCTAGGAGTCACAGATCAGAACAAAGTTTCAGAAATGTCAGTTTCAGTCCCTGCACGTGTTTAAGGCCATTTCCAACACTTCTAAGGCCCGTAAAGCCAACTTTAAGGCCCTAAAATGTTGACTAAACATTGAGGACATGAAACATGCTCAAAAATATGCCGGGTGTTGGTTCGTTTGGTCGTACGAGCGCGATGTTCGCTTAATTACGACGGAATGCGCATAAGCGCGAAAAAACGATCCAAATGACGCGACGAATGGATTTTTGGCAAGCCAAACACTAAAGTATAATATAGTCATGCTTACATAAATTTTTGGATGTCCGGATGTATTCAGAACGTAAGTTATGCGCGAAAATGCAAACTTGTGCACTTTTTGACACTTTTAGTCCCTGAATGACACAAAAGTTTATTTTAGCATACCGAACACCTCAAAGCCTATTTCTAAGCTATGTGAAGGATATTTATGGTATGTTTAACTTATGGTCATGCTCCGGAATGTCTGTTACAGTTCAAATTGGCATACTTTCGCAGTTTGTCAAATTTAGTCCCTGTAAGCGATTTAACTTGATTTTGCCATACCAAAGCCTTTAAAACTTATTTCTAAGTTATGTAAAGGTTATTTAAGGTATGTTAAGCCTATGTCACTATTCCGGAGTGTTTGTTGCATTAAACTGGTTATATTTACGCATTGGTGCGCGTATAACCTTCCAGAAAGCGATTTAGAGTTTGAAATTGAACAAGAATTGATATGTGCAAATGATAAACATATTTTTACAAATCCCAAGTATGAAATATAATATTTCATTGGTTCGGTATTTGTTTGATGGCCGTGGAGGCACAGGTGTTACAGTCTCCCCTTCTTTAGGAAATTTCGTCCCGAAATTTATTTAGAGGAAACTTGTGAGAGCTTGAAAACATGAAGTTGAAAAGATCGAACAATATTGATTAGGGTTCTGAACTTCTAGTAACCTTTAATAACATCATGATTGCAATGTAAGAGGGATACTTATATACAAGTATATGAAGCGTCATTGGTGCGTCCACCGTACCTCTATTACATCGTTCTCATTTCGTTATTGTCGCCACTATCGGTTCTTACACATAATAAATCTTACTGTGGTTACCGTGCACTGTATCTCATAACTATGTACGCGTCCATAATTAGACAATTCCTTGCACAGTTCGCACAGTCTATTTTATAATATGTAGGGTAAAACCAAATGAACAATCCTGTGATGAGTGTGACTAGACCGCCATAGAGTCCTTTTAATTAAATCAATAAATGATCTAAATAGACTATCAAGGAGTCTGTTCAGCTACATCACTAGATGTCGTTCTTTAACCAAATTGTGAATCAATCTTTTTGACTAGACCACTAAGAGGGTCTCTTATGAAACATGGAATGGTACTATATAACCCAAGGGTCTTAACTATTACATAGAAGCCCATTAAGGATTGAAGGTAGTACCTTTTGAATATCCTGCTACGAATCCCTCGTATGAAGATATGAAAGATTCTGCGAGGATTTGGATAACGAATATCCAGAGTATTAAAAACACAAAAATGCATAAAAGAAAACATAAGATGAATAAACACATAGTCACATAACCACAAAATTGTTTAACTAGAAGTTTGTTCTGCTAACAGAGTACATGTATTTAAAGCACACTAGGAATCCATCTCGTGGATTTCATTTGGCACTTTAAACATTATCAAGAATCTAACTATAAAGATAGAAAGATTCAAAAAGAAAATTCGATTTCGATTATAAAGAATCGAAATGTTCGAATTAAGGTACATAAGGAATCCAATTAAGGACTCTGATTTGAATGATGATTATCCACAAGGGTCTAATTGTGGAGATAAAAAGATCCCATATGGATTTTAGAAGTTGGAGATGTTTTGAAATCTTGCACGGGATGTGCTTAAGTCAAAACATGAAGTAAAATGCTTATGAAGTTGAGATGCTAGATATGTCAAGGCGACATATGAAGCAAAATTTGAAGGTTAAGTCAATGTACGAGGAAAATATTTTTGAAAACTGTGCATGGGGTTCTTTTAAGAAAAAAATGTGTTTACCGTTTTTGAAACCTTATATATAATACTTTTGAAATAAAGTAGGTGTATTAGGTAGATATATTTACAAAAATGTTTTAAAATCATGCGAGATGAATTTTGAAATTATGTATAAGGTTTTTGAAAGACATGAATGATGCTTTTCGAAATCATGCACTTGATCAGAAAATGTATTGTGTTAATATTGTCTTCAGACTATATGAAATATTTTGAAATTAGAAAGGTTGGTTTTGATAACATGGCCAATGTTTTTGAAATAACATAGACAATGCATCTAGAAAAATTGTTTTCAAACTATATGAAATGTTTTGAGATCATGAAGATTGTTTTGAAATACTGGTACTGTGTATGTTGAAAAATCAAAACGTAATGGGTATGAGATTTGAAAATACCATTAGTTATCTAACCAAGGATTTAAAGGCACAGATGTGCGAAAAGCACGATTACTCATAATGTCACTTAATTTTCTGTACTTTGTTTCTTAGAGTGAAACGAGTACTTAAAATTTTCGAGGGAATCATGAGCAATCATTTGAAAGAGAGAAATCACAAGAGTAGTTTGTAAGGTACATAGTTCCTTGATGTAGGTATCATAGGAAAAGCCATACACACCTAGCAGGGGGTTGAGCTGGTTGGTTGGGGACTGCTTTACCATTGTGAGCGACCATGGCGAAGTTCTGAGAAGCCTTTCGCTTCTTTGACTTCTTAGGGGATCGTTCATCCATGGTCTTTGATTCCTCGATTGGTTTATTGGCTGATGGTGTTGTCGCCTGACTAGGTCCTGCCTGTCTTGGTGACTCTTGAGTGGCTTCATCCTGGAAATGATACATGGCAGTAGCTAATTCAACAGTCTTCAGGACTACTTCGCCTATTCGCTAAGCGAATTTTTTTTTTTGCTGCTTGCTCAGATATCTGGGCGTCATCGTGATGAAGAGACATTCTTGAAGAAAAAGAAAGGTATAGGGAGAAACAGGTGAAAGATTATTGGACAATCAAAACAGAAAGATAACGTATGAAAATTGCGATCATTTGTTTGTTACCTAAGGCAAACAAATGAGACGGTGACTAATCAAAGTAAATGGGTCAAAAATAATGTATCGCGAAGACATGCTCGCCTATAAGTGAACACTCATCCCAAGAATTCCCAGGTAAGCACAACTGGTCTCGCGTCTGATGAGATGTATACGAAGTGCTTGCCTAGACAGAAAACCCAGAATACAGGCATTCACCCTTCCAGTTTGCACATGCTCACATTATTTAAAACCCAAAACCTTGACGAAGTTTTGAAAACTCAAAGGGGTTCAAAACCATATACTAGAGAGTTCAAAACCTTACAATAGAGGGTTCAAAACCTAGTAATCAATCATCCTAGAACAGATGATTAGTTTTCAAAGCGGTTTTGAAATTTATGTTCTTGTTGTGGTCGTCGCCTAAGGATAGGTGACGGTATTGTTTTATGACTAAACGCAAGTAAACTCGCGTTAGGGTCCTAAGAAGGTTATAGACTAGGTCAAAGCATTACTAATAACCTAATTCCCTATAACCATTGGCTCTGATACCATCTTTTCTGTCACACCCCGACCACGTAGAACATACAAAACGTGGCGGAAATGTCGGGGAGTGTTGTAACAGAATTAATTGTTTCAAATCCATGGCAATTGAAGTTTCGTTTTATTGATTAAAAGTGTTACAATGTCTTAACAAACAAGGAAATACAACATAATTAACTAGTCTTGCATATTTTATTGTCACTAAAGCCCAAGTCTGCCTATGTGTATCTTGATCATCTTATGCAACAGCTCCTGAAAAACACATGTGAAAATAGGTACGTCAGCATAAAAATGCCTGTGAGATACATAGGTTTTGTGAAAATAGGTTTCATGACTTATGTTTGAGAAAATGTTTAGTCATGAACCTTGTAATTTGCTTTGTCTTTGTAAAACATTTGAAAACAATAAGTTCAGATGATACGTATAAATAAGAGAATAATGCATGATTAAATGAATAACCATGTAAAATGAGTTTGTATAAGTTAAGTTGTTTGTAAAACAATGAATTGTGAAAAGTATGTTATTTGTATAAAATGTTATATGTATCAAACTGAAATGATTCAAATAACGCTACGATATGTAATACCATACAAACACTTATATATAGGAAGTACCAGCGGCGTATCCACCATGCTTGTATTATATTACACACGCATCGTTACTTAATCACTTAATCAAACCAAACCAAACAATGTAAGATGTCTATGTTTAAACCAATAGTCAAAAGTCCTTGTATAAACCATGTCAAATGTTGATAGTCCAAAAGTAGTGAAGTAATGTATAACCAAAATGATATGTATGGTAAGTAAAATTTAGACTACTTAAACCATAAGTAAAAATGTAGAAAACAAAGTATTGAAGTAAAACTTGGTTTAAATCAAAGTTATGTTTTGTAAGATATATGCATGCTATACTGAATATGAACATTTATGCGGTATTGTGAAAATTCATACATCCAAGCCTTGAGACAGACGGATAACTATGTAAAAGTGAGTTATCAAGAGAATATGTATTCGGATTCGGTCATTCCTTTCATCCCCTTTCCCTGGGATGTCCGGAACGGGATTTGTCAAGTCCTATGGTACCACTACCTACTAACGAACGACATGATCGGTGTTAATGAATGTATAGTATAGTTTAAACAAACCAAATGTCATACCAAAATGTAAGCATGTTTTATGAAGATAATGTACCTAGTATGCTAGAGTAAACATACAGGGTAGAGCTGTAAAACAATGTGTCCATATGTTACTGGAACATATGCAACAGAGATGCAGTATAAAACAATGTACTAAGTATGCAAAGTCATCATACAAAGTAGAAAAGTCATGTAAAACAATGTACTAAGTATGCAAAGTCATCATACAAAGCATAGAACACCATGAAATCATGTACTATAAATGTACTAATGAACATAGCAAGTATATGATGTGAAAACAGGAAAGCACGAAAGTAACAAGTAGGCACATGTGTTTCACCCCAAAACAGTTTGGAAAACAGTAAAAGAGGGGTCTATGTACTCACTTGAGATTGCTCAGAAGTCCTTGAGTAACAACCAAACAATGCTAGAGATCGCGGATATCCAACGGCACCTAATATAGGTAACTATGTTAATTAACCGGACCTAGATCGGAAGATCGGGTAGCATTAGGGTTTGTAAACCAAACGAGTGTAGAGACTCGTGTCATTTGGTTTAACAAATCCTACATACTAAATGAAACTTAACCTAAGTGCTTACGACCCTTTACGACCCGTTTAGGTAGCTTATGCTACTTTAACGCGTCGTTCGCGTGAAACGCGTTCGGACCGCCTAACTAGTCCTATGACAAGTGTTATATGCCTAAACATGTTACATAATCAGTTATGTGACAAAATTTTAGGTTACATATGCTTAATTACCAATTATACATGAAAAGGGTATTCTGGTAATTTACCTAAGGCATATAAACTACCTATCATACAACTACTCAAACGATGTGACCATAGGGTATAACCTCGGAAGGTTATTCCCTACCTACTATGGTCACCTAAAGTGTTTGGTCGGATCCTAATGATCGACCAAATGGGTCGAGTTCGAAGGTATAGGCGATTTATTAGATCGCCTACCCTACGACCCTAGACAACGTGGTAATCAGTGGGCATAGTCCCAAGGGACTATGACCAACGTGATTACAATCACGTTGCGAAGTTCAAACGAACTTCGCATTGACCATAAGCTGGTCAACGCTGAAAGTCAAACAAAGTTTGACTTTCTGACTCTAAAAGCAATAAAATAAAGAAAAGAACGAAAGAATACTTACGAAGGGTCCCCGAATGCTAATCCCGATTCAAGAATCTCAGGTATGAAACAATGGTTTCAACTTAGAGGTTCTCAAATCAGAATTCTTGTAATTTTGAAGCATGGGGGGTGGGGTATTTATAGTAAAAGGTCCACCGTTAAGACCGTTTCATGGAAAACGTGCCTTAATCCCACCCGTACAAGTGTCGGGACCTTATGGTGACTAAAATGTGATCCTTATCAGATGACTAGACAAATGAGAATGTGTGGTGGTAGATCAAACAGCTGCAATCTGCTGTTAGAAACATTTAACCTGGTCAGAAGGTCTGACGCGGGCCGCCTAGGAGTCACAGATCAGAACAAAGTTTCAGAAATGTCAGTTTCAGTCCCTGCACGTGTTTAAGGCCATTTCCGACACTTCTAAGGCCCGTAAAGCCAACTTTAAGGCCCTAAAATGTTGCCTAAACATTGAGGGCATGAAACATGCTCAAAAATATGCCGGGTGTTGGTTCGTTTGGTCGTACGAACGCGATGTTCGCTTAATTACGACGGAATGCGCATAAGCGCGAAAAAACGATCCAAATGACGCGATGAATGGATTTTTGGCAAGCCAAACACTAAAGTATAATATAGTCATGCTTACATAAATTTTTGGATGTCCGGATGTATTCAGAACGTAAGTTATGCGCGAAAATGCAAACTTGTGCACTTTTTGACACTTTTAGTCCCTGAATGACACAAAAGTTTATTTTAGCATACCGAACACCTCAAAGCCTATTTCTAAGCTATGTGAAGGATATTTATGGTATGTTTAACTTATGGTCATGCTCCGGAATGTCTGTTACAGTTCAAATTGGCATACTTTCGCAGTTTGTCAAATTTAGTCCCTGTAAGCGATTTAACTTGATTTTGCCATACCAAAGCCTTTAAAACTTATTTCTAAGTTATGTAAAGGTTATTTAAGGTATGTTAAGCCTATGTCACTATTCCGGAGTGTTTGTTGCATTAAACTGGTTATATTTACGCATCGGTGCGCGTATAACCTTCCAGAAAGCGATTTAGAGTTTGAAATTGAACAAGAATTGATATATGCAAATGATTCACATATTTTTACAAATCCCAAGTATGAAATATAATATTTCATTGGTTCGGTATTTGTTTGATGGCCGTGGAGGCACAGGTGTTACAAGTATATAGGGAATAACCTTCCGAGGTTATACCTTATGGTCACATCGTTTGAGTAGTTGTATGATAGGTAGTTTATATGCCTTAGGTAAATTACCAGAATACCCTTTTCATGTATAATTGGTAATTAGGCATATGTAACCTAAACTTTTGTCACATAACTGATTATGTAACATGTTTAGGCATATAACCCTTGTCATAGGACTAGTTAGGCGGTCCGAACGCGTTTCACGCGAACGACGCGTTAAAGTAGCATAAGCTACCTAAACGGGTCGTAATGGGTCGTAAGCTATTAGATTAAGGTTTCAATTAGTATGTAGGCTTTGTTAAACCATATGACCCGAGTGTCTATACTCGTTTGGTTTACAAACCCTCATTCTATCTAAATCCTCCGATTTAGGTCCGGTTTATTAACATAGTTACCTATATTAGGTGCCGTTTGATATCCGCGATCTCTAGCATTACTTGGTGGTTATCTTTAGACATCTGAGCAATCTCAAGTGAGTACATAGACCCCTCTTTTACTGTTTTCCAAACTGTTTTGGGGTGAAACACATGTGCCTACTTGTTACTTTCATGCTTTCCTGTTTTCACATCATATACATGCTATGTTCGTTAGTACATTATAGTACATGATTTCATTACATTTCATGCTAGGTGTGCCCATTGTGTGCATTACTTAGTACATCGTTTTACATTACATTTCATGCTACGTATGTCTATTGTTGCATACTTAGTACAGGTCACATGCTACGTATGTCTATTGTTGCATACTTAGTACAGGTCACATGCTACGTATGTCTATTGTTGCATACTTAGTACATTTGTTATTCATCACATGATTACATTTTGGATACATATTACATGATTTACATTAGACATGAACATTTTACTTTAGTAGTTTGGTTTGAGTAAGTGATTAAGTAACGAAGCATGTGTAATATGATACAAGCATGGTGGATACGCCGCTGGTACTTCCTATATATAAGTGTTTGTATGGTATTACATACCGTAGCGTTATTTGAATCATTTCAGTTTGAGACATAGAACATTTTATACAAATAACATACTTTTCACAAGACATTGATTTACAAACAACTTATCTTATACAAACTCATTTTACATGGTTATTCATTTAACCTTACATTTATTTATACATATCAACTGGTCTTATCGTTTTTTTTTTCAAATGATTTACAAAACAAAGCAAATTACAAGGTTCATGACTAAACATTTTCTCAAACATAAGTCATGAAACCTATTTTCACAAAACCTATGTATCTCACAGGCATTTTTATGCTGACGTACCTATTTTCACATGTGTTTTTCAGGAGCTGTTGCATAAGATGATCAAGATACACATAGGCAGACTTGGGCTTTAGTGACAATAAAAGATGCAAGACTAGTTAATTATGTTGTATTTCTTTGTTTGTTAAGACATTGTAACACTTTTAATTAATAAAACGAAACTTCAATTGCCATGGATTTGAAACAATTAATTCTGTTACAACACTCCCCGACATTTCCGCCACGTTTTGTATGTTCTACGTGGTCGGGGTGTGACACAGATGATGACGGTTGCATCGCTTACACCATGGAGCAGTTCCCTTGTACAGCTTCTTGGCTGGTGGTGACGCCACCTGGCTAGGTCCTGCCTGTTTTAGTGCAACCGCTGCGGGATTCTTTGAAGCTTTACGTTTCTTCGGTTTTGGTGAAGGCTTGGCTTCTGTTTCCTTCGGTGTCTCTTGAGTAGCTTCATCTGTGAGGCGAGCCATGGCAGCAGCTAATTCAATAGTCTTCAGGACTACCTCGCCTATTTGCTGGGCAAATTTGGTAGTCTGCTCGGATATCTGAGCGTCGTTGCGATGAAGAGACATTCTAGAAGAAATGAAAGACGTAGGAAGAAACAAGTGAAATGTTATCGGACAATCAAAATAGAATGACAACGCATAAAAATTGCGATCATTTGTTTGTTACCTAAGGCAAACAAATGAGATGGTGACTAATCAAAGTAATCGGGCCATATTATTGTATCGCGAAGACATGCTTTAGCCTATAAGTGGACACTCACCCCAAGAGTTCCCAGGTAAGAGTGACTGGTCCGATTATGTGGATTTGTATGAACACTCTAGCCTTAGACAGAAAACTTAGAGTATAGGCATCCACCCTTCCAGATTGCACGTGTTCACATTATAAGACCCAACTTTGATGAGATTTTGAAAACTTAGAGGGTTCAAAACCTAGTAATCAATCATCCTAGAACAGATGATTGGTTTTTGAAGCGGGTTAGAAATTTGTGTTCTGGTTGTGGTTGTCACCTAAGGATAAGTGACGGTATTATTTTAAGATCTTAACACAAGGATCTTGTGTTAGGGTCCTAGGAAGGTTATAGACTAGGTCAAAGCATTACTAATAACCTAATTCCCTATAACCATGAGCTCTGATACCAACTTTTCTGTCACACCCCTACCACGTAAAACAACAAATCGTGGCGAAAACGTCAGGGAGTGTTGTAACAGAATCATTGTTTCATAACACATGGAAAATTTAAGTTTTGTTTTATTGAATTGATAGAGGTTACAATGTCTAAAAAACAAATAAACAAAACATAATTAACTAGTCTTGCATCTTTTATTGTCACTAAGTGCTTATGACCCATTACGACTCGTTAAGGAACTCATGTAATATGGTTTAACAAAGCCTACATCCTAAAATGAAACTTACCCTAAGTGCTTATGACCCATTACGACTCGTTAAGGTAGTCTATGCTACTTTAACGCGTCCTTCGCGTAAAACGTGTTCGGACCGCTTAACTAGTCCTATGACAAGTATTATATACCTTAACATATCTAATAATGTTACCTAATTAGTTTATATGTGAAAATTTAGGTTACATATGCTTAAAATGAATTTATATGCAAAAAGGGCATTTTGGTCATTTTTCCTAAGGCATATAAAACTACCTATTATACAACTACTTAAACGAAGTGTCCATAAGGTATAACCTCGGAAGGTTATTCCCTATACAACTATGGTCACAAAATATGTTTGGTCGGATCCTAATGATCGACCAAACGGGTCGGGTTCGAAAGTCTAAGCGGTTGTTTAGACCGCTTATCTTACGATCCTACATAAGCACAAAACCTAAAGTGACGAGTTAAACATGTTAAAACATGTTTAACAAGGTTTGAAAACAGGTTTGGTATCAAAACAAAGGGTCTTGATACCTAAGAATAGTTTGGTTGCAAAATACGCATAAACGCGTATTTTGACCGAAACTATGACTCGTCACTAAGCCTAAATAACGTGGTAATCAGTAGGTATAGTAACACGGGACTATAACCATCGTGATTACGCTCACGTTGCGAAGTTCAAATGAACTTCGTGTTGACCATTGACCGGTCAAAGAATAAAATCAAACACTGTTTGACTTTCACGCTTAAAAACGCATAAAAGAACGAAAGAAGCTTACAAAGGGTCTACGCTAGGAAGATATGATCTATTAATTCTCAGGTATGAAGCATTTGGGCTTCAACTTAGAGAATTATTCAGATCATGAGTGAATTGAAATGAAGTGAAGTGGGGTGGGGTTTATATAGTTTTAGGGTAACCGTTAAGATAATTCCTCAAAAACCGAGCTTCGATCTAAGCCGTACATGTGTACCCCCTGATTTGAATACCATGGGCACCTAAAAACAAGCCCATAGACTTGAAAATACCATTTGCAAACATTGGGAATAGCTGGAAATGGCTGGAACACATTTTTGCTGATCTGGGCATTTTACACACCCCGCGTAAGATGAGACACCATCTTACGCGGCCCGCGAGGGCCATGTTTGGCAGATTGTCAATATTGGTCCCTGCATGCTAAATACTCAGTTTTCGGCATGTTTAAGCCTCGTTAACCCCATTCAAGGCTCTAAAATGAAGTTAAAGTGTAGGGAACTTAAAATATGCTCAAAAACATCTTGGATGTCGGTTCGTTTGGTCATACGGTTGCGTTGTTCGGTTAATTACGACGAAACACGAACGGACGCGAAAAACGATCCAAATTACGCGACGAATGGAATTTTATCATGCCAATAACTAAAATAAAATATTTTAATGATTACATAAATTTTTGGATGTCTGGATATATTCAGAATGTAAGATATGCGCGAAAATGCAAACTTATGCAGTTTTTGACGCTTTTAGTCCCTGAATGACCAAAAAGTTTATTTTAACATACCGTACCCCTCAAATCCTATTTCCGAGCTATGTAAAGGATATTTAGGGTATTTTTAACTTATGATCAAGTTCTGGAATGTTCATTACAGTACGAATCGGCATACTTTCGTAGTTTGTCGAAATTAGTCCCTGTAAGCGAATAAACTTGATTTCGACACACCAAACCTTCCAAAACTTATTTCTAAGTTATGTAAAGGTTATTTAGGGTACGTTTAGCCCATGTCACTGTTCCAAAGTGTTTGTCGTGTTAAACTGATTACGTTTACGCATCAGTTCGCGTATAACTTCCTAGAAAGCGATTTAGAGCTCGAAATCGAACAAGAATTGATATGTGCAAATGATACACATATTTATACAAATCCCAAGTATGAAATACAATATTTCATTGATTTGGTATTTGTTTGATAGCCGTGGAGGCACAGGTGTCACAAACTATTTCTTAATCTTGGGAATCAAAAGCTTCGAAACACCAGCATCTTCATCCTGAGACAGTTCATCACACATGCGGCGCTTTATCGAGGAAAAACCTAATGCATCATCTACGTCGCACACTTCATGAATATTACGTTTTGTTTTGTCAGAAGAGGGATTCTTATTGCCTACGAGTGCTTTGGATACAGGTGTAACATTGTCACCGCTACATGACATCTCATCCTGATATAAAAAGACAATAAGTATTAATGTTTCAAAAAATTTAGTACAAATAACCAAATTCTTATATTACCTTCATAAGGTCAACAGGAGTAGACAAACTGCAGGAATCTGGAACATCCAACGATTCGGACTGCTCATGCTTTAAGAACATAATACACAGTAACATAAAATACACACAATGGTATAAATCTATTTCAAAACGATATGACTATGAAATGAAAAGAATGACATAATGAAAATTTAAACCTGGTTAAGATTGAATTTGGCGTAGAGCATGGCAATGATCTCATCATCATCAGTGGCCATTGCAATACCATAGTTTTCAACATGATGCTTAATGTTATAGTCTTTAACATTTATGATGAATGCATACTTTCTTCCAATCAATGTGTCAAAAATCTCAGGATATGGGTTCGGTATCTCTCCAGAATTAACAACCTATGATTTTATAAAAATTAATATAAATTACTATGAGCACATTGATTCCATAATTGACAACCTACAATTTTATAAAAATTAATTTTAAATTATATTTACTACATGGCCAAATAACTGAATGCATGTATTTATGTAACAACCCTCCAGAAAACCGACACTCTCGAATATTTCCGACACTCTAGTGTATTATAAAATGTCCCAATATGTTTTATATTACACCCCGTATGTGAAAACCGAGCCCGAATTATATTATAGTTATTAAATAAATCAAAAACAAGAAATATAGGGCTGAGGCGGGCCGCGTAGAACCACCCCAACATCTCACGCGGGCCGTATCAAGACTAGAGTTGACTTCTCTGACTTCTTTAGTTGAAGCGGGCCACGTAAGGGTTATGCTTAGTTAACGCGGGCCACGAGAGATCGTGAAACGCGGATACACCTAGAGGCCGACACGTGTTGTCATCGTGGCGGTCTAGAGAATGACTGAGCTAAGCTATTAGGTTGACCGTGCGTTGACGCGGGCCGCGTAAGGCTTAGCCTTACCTTACGCGGGCCGCGACAGGACCAGATTACACAACTATAAATAGCAGGCTTCGGATTTCACTTTCAATCGTTCATTCTTTCTTTCAATCTCGAAATTCTATAGTAGAGACATAATATTTTGGGTATTATACCCCTAATTAGCAAGGTTCTGCTCTGTTGTAAGTATTATAACCCCAGTTTCGTAATAGATACGCTGCCCGATTGATTTAGGGTTCTGTAACAACTGTCGTGATTCTGCCCGACGTAGTTGTTGGAATGCCGTCTCGGGGAGGGTATCATTTATAAAGGGTTATGATACTAACCAAAATACAATTGTATAAATTATAGATTATATCCAGGAAACCCTTACGGGAAGCCTAAGATAGCAATGTGAGTAATCTCCTTTTCGTGTCAACTATTTTATAAAACCTCAATTGTTATTATCATATTACCAGTATGTGAGTCGTGTAATTCTTCAATTATCGCCGGTATTATGGGGTTTTGTATACATTACTTGATAACCTTCACAATTGGATGACGAGTAGCCAATGTGTGATATGACCATAGCCATATATACGGTCGAGTGGCAAGTACTGAATGGGTAATTGTGTAGATATAAACATTGTAATCGCTCTCAATACTGTGGTAATTGATAAAACTTGTTTTGATTAATTTGGGATTCACTCACCAGTATTTCCCGCTGACAAAAATATTTTTAAAACATGTTTCAGGTAACACAATGTGAAAGCCAACTGGGAAAAAGCCAGCTCGAGAGCACTGACGGCTTGGAAAATAAGTGGCTATAAAAGTTATCTAAAAATACGATGTTTTAAAAATAGGGTTTGTCCCTATAAATGTATTGTAATAAGAAACTTGGGTTTTACCCATGTGATTATTAATATAAAATATGGTGGTTTTACTTTGATAAACATTTCCTAACTACGGTCCTGATGAAAATTCCGCTGCCAAATTTAACAAGCTGATACCACCAAACTCTGAGCTCACGTCCACCCGTTCCCGGGACAGATAAGGGATCGGGGGTTGTGACAGAAGGTGGTATCAGAGCCTAGCCACTGGTCTAAGCCAAAGAAGTGTTCTGCTGACACTTAAAGTTATATTTTGTGTTAGGAAATAAATTATGAAAGTATATGCATAACTGTATTTATTTGTTATGTGTTATTTGACTATTTGTTAGTTTACAGTATGAGTAAGAAAATAATTTCGGACATCTATCATAAACTAGATAATTCACCGAAAGAAAAGGGAAGTTCATCCCAAACAAATTCCTCAAGATACTCAGTAGATACTGAAGAAGGAATATTTGTCCGTAAAGCACAGTTTGAAAATCCACTTACCCCTAGTAAAAGAAGCTGGATTCTTAGAAAAAGTCAAGAGAACATGAAAAAGTCTCAGGAAACCCAGAAAATAGGCAGTAAACCACCTTGGGAAGATAAATTAGACGAAAAATGGGAAAATCTCTACATGTTAGCTACTGTAGCAGTAAATGCTAACTTATAAGTTAAATCACAAAACCAGTTCTAGCACCTGCGACACTTACAAGCCGGAAACGTTAAACTATTAAATAAACCGTTAGTATAATTCGAAAGTTCAGTTGTAATCTAGCAATAGTTGTTTTAAATAAATTTTAGAAAATCCTTATCGAATCCAGGCACCTACACCCCATATCAGTAACCTGCACCCCAGATTCCGAACCCAGTCCTAGAACCTGTAACCCCAATGAGTGCAGAAAATGTACAAGAACTTAGGACATTTGGTAAGGAAATCCTAGAAGATAGTAAGAAAATGAGAAAGATGGGAGAGCAACTCGTATGAAAATTACGATGAGCGCAAATATGAATTTCTGAATAAATCCATATATGTAGATGTGATGGCAGAAATGGTAATAGTAATAATAATAAAAAAATAAATATGTGTACGGATGCCTATTATTATTTATTTCAGTCGGTATTGTAAATTTTAATTTCAGTACTGGTGTGTAATAGATGAATATAGTAAAATCTCAATGATCGACGCTTTTGACTAAAATTGCGTATTATGTGATTTACTATATTAAATATTATTCTATGATATTAATATTTGGTAGATGTTTAAAAAAATTCAGATGGCCGATGAAGTAAATCAAGGAAATCTGAATAATGATAACCAGAGTAACATTAACTTGGTTAATGAGAATCCTAGCATCAATAACAATGGAAATCAAGTGGATAATAGTGCTATCCAACACATAGTAGCACAAGGAATTATAGATGCAATGCCATTTATTCTTCAAACTGTTAAGGATGCTAATAACAAGAGTAAACATAGCAGTAAGCGACCAATTGAACCAGACCACAACGTAAACAATGGACCCTTACTTCAAGCACCCATTCCCAAAAGAAGAAGAACCATGCCTTATGGTTGTTCTTACAAAGAATTCTGGTCCTGCAAACCAATGGAATTCTCGGGCAACGAAGAGGCCATTGCAACCCTACGCTGGATAGAAAAGACTAAGGCAGTCTTAAGAATAAGCAAGTACGCAGAAGAAGATAAAATACTGTTTGCTTCTAATCTGTTTAAGAACTCAGCCTTAGAATGGTGGAACACTATCCTCCAAACTAAGGGAATTGATAGAACTTATAATATGGAATGGGAGGAGTTTAAGGACAAGGTGGAAAGGAAATTCTGCCCACCTAATGAAAAGGAACAGATTGCAAACAAATTCTTAAACCTTAGGATGACTGGTGTGGATAGCAAAGGGTACACTAAAATATTCTTTGAATATGCTAGAATAGTGCCAACTCTTGCTTCACCAGAACCAGTGTTAATCTCCCGTTATATCTGGGGATTAATTGGAGAGATAAGACATGTAGTCAAGGCAGCTAGACCTCAAACCATAGAAGAAGCTGTAGAACTAGCCAATACCTTGACTGATGAATTAGTCCGTACCTGAGAAGAAGATGTCACACCCCGAAATTATCAGAGCTGGCGTGACTGGACTGGACTGGTATCTTCATTGCACAGCGGAAGCAAAAAGCTAAGACTTCTAGAAAGTGAACGCCGCTAAGTACTCGAATTCCCATGGGTTTCCCTATTCCAACCGTTCCATAGTTTTGAAAATGCAACCTGAGAAAGAAACATGCGAAAAAGTCAACATAAAGTTGAGCGAGTCCATAGTTTGTTTGTAAAAGATTTGAAATAAATCTTTTGAGTTGTGAAAGATTTGAAATAAATCTTTGGAATAACCGGTTTTTGAAATAGTATTGAGAAAACGAATTTAAAAATCATTTTCTTGCCAAGTTATATGGAAACGTTGTGTTTGTAACACAGTATGTTCATAAAAACCATGTATTTGTAAAGTCTTGTATTTGTAATGTTCGTATAACCGTCAATGCCCACCCTGACTTTGACTCCATACCCGCATAACCCTATGCTTTGAATTTGTATAAAACATGGTATTTAATTTGTATGAACAAGTATTTTTGTAAGTATATATGTCCCTGGTATGTAGCAAATAAGGAAATAAAGAGATCACCAATGGTTTGCAAGGCCATTGATATGTGTGAAGTGCAAGTAGGAAGACTCAAACCTAGCGGATTTGTGCGTCGGGTACATAGTCACCCCGAGGTCCGTTCTGCTGGGCCTGGGGCTGGGCTCGCTACACCCAGATAGATCTACCGCATTGTGCCCCTCGGTCCTACAATGAGGATTAATGGCCTCAAGTTGCGCCTACCCACTCATATGATCTAAGTAGTAAACCCTCCTTAAGCTAACCATACCATGTATAAAAATGCCTGTAAGTGTCTGTAATCATTGTACATGTATTTTACCCCAGTCTCTAAGACTGATCCTCCCCCAGTCTCTAAGACTGATCCTTCCTCAATATTATCACCAGATGATCCCATCCCTAGTCATGAAAAATCATTCACCTTTCGATAATACACATTTGTTTTGTAAAAACCGGTATGTTTAGTATAAACCTTTCGTAAATCATTTGAGTTCCTCGAAATCCCTTCGTAATATGATTTAGAAATATGAGTTTTCATTTATTCGAAAACTTTGTATGTTTCTGAAAACGTGCATGTCTTTCCACCCCGAAAGCATTTATGAAAATGTAAAACCGTGAAAAGTGGGGTTATGAACTCACCTGAATTTCCATGTGCAAAGCTAGCTAATTACGACTCCGTGATGTCGTTTCCAAAATGAGACTCGCTAGCGTGCTTTCTACAATATTCCTAACACGGAATATCTAATAAGTTTCTAAATAAAAGTGGTAACTAGTCTACGTGTCACCGAGCTCTACCGAATCGTTAGCCGAACGATTCGACAGTAAGTTGTTAACTTGAAAGAAGCGAAGAAGTTATGGTTGCGTAATTCGTTTATTCGTCGGTATTTAAGAAGTCTCGAAAAGACTTAGTTCTCGTGAGGTTTAAAATATATGAATATTTATATAAAAGTATATAAATATATTGATATAATCGCGTTAGTTGTCTCGAGAAATCGTACGTGTATGTACAAAAGTTTGTATGAAAATAACGTATAACCAATTCGTATCATATATACGTCTCGTATGATATTTATCAAAGTGTATGTCTATGCCATTTAGGCGTTTGACGTGAATATAAAAAGTCATATTCATGAAAGAATCGTCGGATTGTCGTGTTTGAAAATAAATATATAACTATATTTATTTATATAAACGAATGTGTGTTCGGCGTTTGAAACAATATAAATAATTATATTGACTTTATAAAGGAGTTGTCGAATTTCCGAAGTTTATAATAAATATAATAATTATATTTATTTGTTGTAAATAAATTTCCGACTCGTCGTGTCGTTTGATATTTTGAAATAGCATATAAACTATATTCAAGTTTACGAAAAGATTTCGTATTGTTTGATACTTGAAAGGATTGTCGAAAGTAAAAAAAGAATTGAAAATATTATTTCATGTTTTATTTTATAAAAGCATTATCGAAATAATATCCAAATTGTCGTCTTTGGAAAAGATTATTTGAATCCGATAGTAAAACGTCTTTTGTGTTTGCGGATTTTCTCGAAAAACGGGCAGAGTTTCCTCTGTTTTTGGACGCCCCCGACAACCACGTGTCGATATATTTTGTCAAAATTCAACAAATATTCAATTATCAATCCAATAATTTTTATGCATTTGCCAAATTATATAAACGAGTAATAAATAAAACCAAGTTAATATTAACTAATAACTCGTCGTTTTGTTTGGTTCGAGCTCGTTGTCACGGTAATATTAAAGTAAGAATAACATAATTATTTATCGCGCCAAGACTTTCCCAAAATCTCGGTAGAAAAGCTGAAAAGTTGATTGTGTTGACCGAGTCAAGCGAGTCGACTCGCTGAGTTGACTCGTTGCGCTGGCTCAGTTGACCGAGTTGACTCGGTTTGACTGAGTCTGTCACACCCTGGCTTTGCGGAAGCGTGGTTATTTTGGTGTGACTTCTTAATACCATAGCTTAACCATAACAAGCTATATGAAATAAAAACCATGCAAGATCATCCATAAATTTAAGTTTTAAAACCGAAGTAACATAACATTGTCTTAGGGACTACAACACCATAACATAAAACATTGTTTTGAAAGACATAAACATCAACATGAATAAAACGCAGTTTAAGATTTGTGACTCGTCCAGGAAAAAGTCACATTTCCTAAACCGGGATGACCTCGGAACCCATATGCAGCGGGAAAACATAACATACCGCGCCAGATCTTTAATTCCCTGAAATACATGTAAGTTGAAATATCAACAATAATGTTGAGCGAGTTCATGTGTAAGTGAGTAAATAAACCTTTGTATGTATAAAAATTCCTGGTATGTAGCAATAAGGAAAAAGAGATCAATTAATGTGTAGCTAATACATTAATAAGTGAAATGGCCTAGGAAGCACTCAAACCTGTAACGCGAATTTCATACCGGTCCTTCCGGTGGAACGACATAGTCACCACATGCAGCCACACGCTGGCTCATGTGTGGGGCTCGCAACACCCGATAGATCTATCACTCATGCCTCTCGGTCCTTATACAAGGATTAATGGTCTTACGATAATAGCCTATCCAGTCACGTGATCTAGCAGTAAGTTCCTTAGCTAATCATACCGTGTATAAAACGTTTGTAGTAAATGTAACATGTATTTCACCCCCGCAGTTTAAAAACTGAAAACAATTAAGAGAAAAGGGGGAGCATGAACTCACAGTGGTGCGTTTCTACCAAGTATATCTCCTGATCAAGCAGCTGTGCGACGACCTACACGTACTAAGTCTATTAGATGGACGGCCGTGCCTTGGCTTAAGGTTTAAGTTTTTGGGAAATAGTTAGACAACTATTTCGTGTTTATATTTTTGTAAATACTTGGTAATTATTTTCCTTCCCAAGGATGGGGGATTTAATACATGCGCGTTCGTATTATTTTGGAATCGTTATCATTTGGTAATATTATTTTTACCCTAAAAATAATATTTGTATATTTCACAAAATAGTCATAAACATTTTACAAGTGACGCTTATGAAAAGTACATATACTAAACACATATATTTATCACGTTTTATTTTGTGAAATCCCACCTCCGATATTTTGTAAATAAGTCATGGCGAAATCTATAATTCGAAAACACGTTAAAATGTATTTCTAACACTTGTAGTGAAAATATTTCTAAGTGTTAGGTTTTTGGAAAAATTTCGCCAGAGTTTCCTCTGTAACTGGAGGTGGCCACGCTTTCAAGCGTATCATTTTCTTTTACAAATCAAACCAATAATTTTCTCAATCAACAATAAGCATTATTCAAACCATCAAACTAGTCAAAATAGATGTAAATCGCAAAAATACATGAACTTGTGGTTTATCTAAAATATGAAGTAAATCCCATTACTTTTAGTGGATCTTTTGTATAAATCAATCCGGTTTCGTAAAGGTCTCGTTTTTACGAAATTCTATCTTTACAACTTCTTGGTAACATTTACAAAAATAGTTCTTTCGTCAAAACTTTGTGTTACACAAGTGTTTACACACTTGTGTGTTTACTAAAATCATTCTTGTTTATAAAAGATCCGTCTTTAAAAGTATGTTTTCTCTTGACACCTGGTCCTTTGAAAATACCGCTTGTAGATCCGTAGATCTACTAGTTTTAAACACTATTTCGTAAGTAAAATCGTTTTTACACAAGTTCAAGTTTCTCGTGTGGTAGAGTTTCATCATTTAACCCTTGTTATACTTAAACAAGCTCTATGTCATGATCCATGATCATGACCAATCCGGGTTAAACGATGATCCGAGCTACCACAACATAGATCGGCACTAAATAATCACACAAAACAAATCTTACAAGATTTACACAACAATCAAACTTTTAACCATCATTTTTAGCATTTTTAGTAGACTTCTTCGTATCATTTTGCATGTTCATAAATTTTAACCGTCATATATCGTTTTAACCACTTTAGAATGGATCAAGAATGTGTTTCAAGCAACTTACTACTAGCTCGAGGCTAGGGAAGATTCTAGTCAAAAAATGAGTGGATAAAAGCAATGAGAAGAGGTCCTTCGCGTTCCGAATGCACCGAGCTTCCTTATGTGGGATCCTTAACACTTGTATGATCTTGGAATAGCTTGAACAAAACTCGAAAAATTGATGGATGGATAGGGGAGTTCGGCCGAGAGCTTTGTGAGGAGAGGGAGAGAGTTTTGTTGTGAGTTTGAGTGTTGGATGTTATGTCATGAACTTATAGGCAAAAGATAGGATCATTATCCAAAGGATTATGTGTCTACTAGATATTAGACACTAGTGATTAAAATAATCATATGGAGGACAAGAGGTGTCCCTCTTGGGGACGGTTTGGTTAGGGGGGGGGGGTAATCCGGTTGGTTTCCAACTAAACATTAAGTATTAGTTAGATTAATTTAGTTAGTTTAGGGATTAACCCGGTTACTAGTGTGTCATGCATTGTAGCGGGTGTTAGGGTATACGGGGACCCTAACTGGCTCAGAAAAGAAAAATGGTGTTGATGGCAATATTTTTATGTTCCGGGTAAAGTCCGGTTGTTCGGTTGGATAGTGATCCGTTAAAGTGCTTAACAAAGCTTTAAAGTGTCGTTATTATTATTTTTAGTGACACAACTTATTTCCCGACACTTTGGAAAGTGTCTAGTAATGTTTTTCTCATGTTTTGGCACTTTATTAGTTAGCTAGATGCTGAATTTTTATCTAAAGTGCTGAATTTTGTACCTAGAGTACGTTTTAGGCACATCCGGTCACTGTAATCTCATTCCTAGTGACGCAGTTCTACAACCCTTATATTCCTACACTCACCACTAGTGTAGCAAACTATCTCAGGCTCTTACAGGCGTTAGAGGCAGTACCTGCCTGGTGCTAGTTATGATAGCACGTTTAATAGGTTATCCGTTCATTGTGCTACTGTGCTTTTGGTGCATCAAGGTTGTCACAAAGGTGCTGTAAGCAAAACATGGAGTGACAGCAAGTAAAGTATGATGCAAGTAAGTACATGTATCAGTATTCAAGTAGCAGTTTATCCACAATTTCAAGTAAGCACAGTAATTAAGCAGTAATTAATTATTAATTAAGTCGTACGGATACCTGGTTTAGTGAGGGTTGTCACATTCTCCCCCCGTTAGAAAAATTTCGTCCTGAAATTTTAAGTTCTGCTTGTAGATGCAGGGTTCTTAGGAAATAAGTGGGGGTATTTCTCTTTCATCCGGTCCTCACGCTCCCAGGTGTATTCAGGACCATGTCTGGCATTCCAACGAACTTTGACGAGCTTGACACTGCTTCGGCGGGTCTTGTTTACTTTCCAATCCGTAACCTCAATTGGTTCTTCAACGAAATGGAGCGTGTCGTCAACATGAATCTCGTCGGTGGGAATGGCAATGGTATCCTGAGTTGGACTTTTCTTCAGGTTGGGTACATGAAATGTATCGTGAACTCCATTCAGCTCGGCAGGTAAGTCCAGCTTGTATGCTACTAGTCCTATTCTTTCCAAAATTCTGAAAGGGCCAATGTAGCGCGGATTTAACTTCCCACGCTTTCCGAAGCGTGCCACACCCTTCCAGGGTGAAACTTTCAATAAGACCATATCTCCAACTTGGAACTCCAAATGTTTCCGGTTTGGATCTGCATAGGCTTTCTGTCTTTCACGAGCTGCTTCGATGCGTTTTTGAATCTGCGCAATCTTGTCTGTCGTCTCTTGGACGATTTCGGGACCAGCAAGCTGTCTATCACCTGCGTCAGCCCAGCATAGGGGTGATCGACACTTGCGTCCGTAAAGAGCTTCGAATGGCGCGGCTCCAATACTGGTGTGGTAGCTGTTGTTGTATGAGAATTCGACCAGTGGCAAATGCTTATCCCAGCTACCGCCCAAATCCATAACACATGCTCTCAGCATATCTTCCAAGGTCTGAATAGTCCGCTCGCTTTGACCGTCGGTCTGAGGGTGAAATGCAGTGCTCAGATTTAATTATGAGCCAAAAGCTTCTTGGAAGGATTGCCATATCCTTGACACAAACCTTCCGTCTCTATCAGAGATTATCGAGAGAGGCACTCCATGACGTGCGACGATCTCTCTCATGTATATTTCTGCCAGTTTGCTGGTGTTATCCTTCTCTTTGATTGGCAGAAAGTGTGCAGACTTTGTTAGGCGGTCAACTATTACCCAAATAGTGTCATGACCTCTTGGCGTTCTTGGCAACTTTGTAATAAAATCCATGGAGATTTGTTCCCATTTCCATTTGGGAATCTCAGGTTGTTGCAGAAGTCCTGAAGGTTTCTGGTATTCCGCTTTCACCTTAGCACACGTTAGACACTTGCTCACATAAACAGCAGCATCGCCCTTCATCCTAGGCCACCAATAGTAATCCTTGAGATCTTGGTACATCTTATCCGCTCCTGGATGGATAGAGTACCGCGATTTGTGAGCTTCATCAAAAATAACTTTTCTCAAACCACCAAACAGAGGAACCCAAATCCTTTTCTCAAAACATAACGTTCCTTCCTCGTTTGGTACTAATTGCTTCTCCATCCCACGGAGATATTCTTCTTCAAGATTTCTTTCCTTAAGAGCTTCTTTCTGCGCGGCACGAATGCGCAAGGAAAGATCGGTTTGGATAATCATCTCCAAAGCCCTAACCCTTATGGGCTTGATCCTCTCTTTTCGACTCAGGGCGTCGGCAACCACATTAGCCTTCCCTGGATGATACTTTATCTCGCAATCGTAATCATTTAACAACTCAACCCATCGTCTTTGTCTCATATTCAACTCCTTCTGGTTGAATATGTGTTGTAGGCTCTTATGACCTGTAAAAATTGTCCATTTCGTACTATATAGGTAGTGTCTCCAGATCTTTAAAGCAAATATCACTGCGCCTAGCTCCAAATCGTGCGTGGTATAGTTCTTCTCATGTACCTTCAACTAACGTGATGCGTAAGCAATAACCTTCTGGCGTTGCATCAACACGCAACCCAATCCTTGACGCGAGGCGTCACAGTATACCACAAAATCGTCAGTACCTTCCGGTAGTGCAAGGATTGGCGCATTGCAGAGCTTATCCTTCAACAGCTGAAATGCTTCTTCCTGTTTGATTCCCCAATCAAACTTCTTATCTTTCTGGGTGAGGAGCGTCAATGGTTGAGCGATCTTCGAAAAATCCTCAATGAACCTTCGATAGTAGCCAGCCAAACCCAAGAATTGTCGAATCTCGGTTGGCGTCTTTGGCGTTTCCCAATTCTTGATCGCTTCGATCTTGGTTGGATCCACATGGATTCCATCTCCATTCACCACATGTCCAAGAAATTGGACTTCACGTAGCCAAAATTCGCACTTAGAGAATTTGGCATACTGCTGTTCTTTCTTCAGCAGCTCCAAAATAGCTCTTAGATACTGTTCGTGCTCAGCCTTTGTCCTTGAATAAATCAAGATGTCGTCGATAAACACAATCACGAACTTGTCCAAGTACGGCTTGCAAACTCTATTCATCAAATCCATAAAGACTGCAGGTGCGTTTGTCAACCCAAACGGCATAACAAGGAACTCGTAGTGTCCATAACGAGTTCTGAAGGCTGTCTTCGGGATACTCTCCTCTTGTATCCTTAACTGATGGTATCCAGATCGCAAATCGATCTTTGAGTAAAAGCTTGAACCTTGCAGTTGATCAAACAGATCATCAATTCTTGGCAGAGGATATCTATTCTTGATCGTCAGCTTGTTCAGCTCCCGGTAGTCTATGCACATTCGAAAACTACCGTCCTTCTTTTTGACAAACAGGACCGGAGCTCCACAAGGCGAGAAGCTTGGTTGGATAAATCCCTTGTCTAACAACTCTTGAAGTTGTGTCGACAATTCTTGCATCTCAGACGGGGCAAGTCTATAGGGTGCCTTAGCCACAGGCGCGACGCCTGGGACTAAATCGATGTGAAACTCCACTTGCCTCTGGGGCGGCAGTCCAGGCAAGTCCTCCGGGAAGACTTCCGGATACTCCCTCACGACAGGGATGTCTTCGATCTTCGGTTCTGCAGCTTTCTTGTCTACAATGTGTGCCAGGAAGGCAGCACACCCCTTCTGTAAATACATTCACACTTTGAGGCAGCTGATAATTCTTAATGGCGTATCGCGCTTTTCGCCATGAACCACAATTGTTTCGCCATCTTCAGTCGGGATACGAACGACCTTTTCGTGACAAACAATTTCTGCCTTGTTGCTTGATAACCAATCCATTCCTACTACTACGTCAAAGCTCCCCAGCTGGACTGGTAGTAGATCCAAAGTAAACTCACGTTCTCCCAACTCGATTGCACAACCTCTGATCGCTTCATTGGCTTCTACTAACTTCCCATTAGCCAATTTGATTGAGTAGGGAATATCTAACTTACTAGCAGCTAAACCAAGCATATTCTTAAATTCTAATGATACGAAGCTATAGTCGGCACCAGTATCAAATAAAATGGATGCATAGCGTTGGTTTACAGGGAACGTACCAGTAACGACATTGGGATCCTGGCGCGCTTCCCTCGCTTCGATATGGAACACTCTTCCACGGGCTTGGTTCAACTCACGGCAGTTCCTCTTAAAGTGCCCGATATCACCGCAGTTAAAGCATCCAGGTCTTTGCCCGTTTCCACCTCCATTTCCAGCTTGGTTATTCCTTTGGTTATGATTTACAGCGCCTGCTTGATTGGCATTGTTGCCTCGATTCCCATCACCTCCATTGTTTCCTTGTGGGCGATTTGCAATTCCACCCCGGTTATTGTTATTGTTTCTGTTTCCAAATCCTCCTTGGCCTCCCTGACCAACAGTGGCCCAACAAGAATCCTTCAAGTAGCCAGGTTTCCCACACGCTTCACATACCTTCAAACCACATCGGCCAGAATGGTGACGCTGGCAGGTGTTGCACTTGGGCTGGGTGCCCATATATCCCTTTCCTTTCTTTCCACTACCAGCTGTAAACTGAGCTGGCGCGTTTGGCTCTCCTTTCTTAACAACACCACTAGTGCCTTGTTTGAAGTTTGAGAACTTTCGTTTGTTACCTCCGGATGACTCGACGTGAGTCTCTTTCTTCTTTGTCTCGGTCTCACTAAACTTGTTCAGGCGGATAGCCTCCTCAGTGAGAGCTACGCTCAAATCGATTGCCTCAGTAATTGTTGCAGGCTTGGAGGAGGTCACCATGCTTATGATTTGAGGAGCTAATCCCCAAATGAAGCGTTCAATTCGCTTGAATTCTGGAGTGACCATATAAGGTACCACATGCGATAGGTCGTGAAACCTCTGAACATATTCCGCGATCTTCGGACCTTCCATCTTCAAATGGCAGAACTCAGTTTCCAATCTTTGGATTTCAGCGCGAGAACAATACTTTTTGCGCATCAGTTCCTTCAGTTCGGTCCATGTTATTGCGTAGGCAGCAGCTTCACCAAGTGTCTGCACTTGCAAATTCCACCAAGATAGGGCTCCATCCAGAAATAGCCCAGAAATGTAGGTGACTTGCTGGTTCGGTGCACATTTGCTCATGCGGAGAACAGATTCAGTCTTCTCGGCCCATCGAACAAAAGCGACAGCACCTCCGGTGCCATCAAAGTTGACAGGCTTGCAGTCTAGAAACTGCTTGTAGGTGCACCCTGCACATACGTTACAACATATGAATGGCATTAGCATCCTTGCTAGAGATATCCAATTAGATCATGGTATGTCTTAACGACTTAGTATTACCATGAGGTGGATTGTTGTTGCCATTGTTGTTTGAGCTGCTTCCGCTGGGTCCTCCTTGCGAGGTGGCGTATTGCGCGATGGCAGCAGCGATAACTTGTTGGAGTTCTACCTCATTGGTAGGCATCGGCGTTTGACGTCTCGGCGGCATCTTCTAAAAGATGGGTTCACGTCGGTCAGGCCAAAATAAAGATCCCATGTTATAATACGCACACTTTATTATGATAGTAATAGTACATAACATCTCATGTTATAATCATATCAATCACACAACATCCCATGTTATAAAACATAAATAATCAATCAAAACATCACATATGATGAGAATACTGCGATTGCCATATATCGAGACCACATAGTAAGTGTACAGGTACATAATAGTGTCATACATCATCATCGACTAAGGGCTACATCACCCTAGTCCAAAAGAATATCACATCAGTGTCAATACATCCATATACATGTCATAAAAGTCAGAATCAAAATGCAGTCTCCAAAAATGCTGTGCAGTCAAAACAATCGCCGTCTTCTCACCAACGTCTACCCATGCTGTACTAAGGATGCCCTAAACTGATGGTGGTGGAGGAGGGGGAAAATGGGTGTAGAACAAACGTCGCAAATGGAGCCAGTCCTCCTCCATGGCTCTCTGGGTACGCAACCAAGAAGCAACCTGCTGCTCAAGTGCCAAAAGGCGTGCAGCATAGTCAGGTAACAATGGTCGAGGGTGCTGCGAAGAAGCAGGGTGGGTCTGACCCTGACACTGGCACGGCGGTGGCTGAGCTCTCTCAAGCTCCTGAATACGCCGTGTGAGTGCCTCCTGCTGGACAACAAATGACATCAGAACGTCCTCAATAGAATACCCCATATGGAAAGAATGGTAGGGGTCGGTCGGTGGCATAACAGAAGGTGACGTCCAGAGAAACGGCTCGCTGGCTGGATCAAAAGGTGGCACAAAGAATGATGGTACAGGGGGAATAGCAGATGAAGACTGTGGCATAACTGGAATATATATCGGCACATGTCCAAAGGGACGAGCCGAGGAACCCTCTCCAGGTCGAGCTGGAGGTGTGTACTGTGCAAATGAAAAAGAGAAATCAACGTGACGTGCATCGGTGGTAAGAGGAGGAATAGGTGGAAGCTCATCATCCGCAGGAATCCACCCATGCTGGGCGTGCTCATCTCGTGGGTCAATCTGTGCCTCAAAAAGTGCTCGATCAAACTGTACAGGCATAGGGTCAAGGTGGGGTGCAACAAGAGGGTCAACAGGTATATCAGCGATAAGTGGGGGATCAACATGATCAGCAGCAATAACATGGTCACCCTCCAGTAGTGGTGCATCAGCAGGGTGATCATCAATGGGTGGGTCAGCAATCACAGGATCAATAGGTATGCCAGCATGAGCAGGGTCATGCTCAAGCACTGAGTCAGGAGCAGCTACTTGCTCGAGGGCCATGGCAGGCTCGGGATAAACGAACTCCATATCAAAATCTGCATGATCAGCGAATGCAGGGTCAACTGGGTCTATTGGGTCAACCATAGGCTGATCCAAGTGGATGAACTCTATCTCCTGGTCCGGGTCATATCCGGGGGGAAAAACAGGGTCTGAATCCTCATCGAGATCATGATCGAAAGCAAATCTAGGAGTAGAGGCAGCAGATGATGCCCTGTCAGGATCTGAACCGTGTGAATAGTGCTGTGCGCTCCGAGTGTGTGACGGTGCGGATGCCACAGACTCGAAGGAGTCTGGAGCGGCTGAGTGTGCAGGTGACTCCTCAGCTGGAGCATCTACGAGCAACAAAAGACCACCGTCAGCTAGAAGGGCCTCGCCCTCATCATCGTCCTCCAGGGGCTCATCATCAAATAGATCGACGTCGTCGTCAACGTCGGCGTCGAGGAGCATATCGTAAGCAGGATAAACGGCCAAAGGTATGGGAGCAGGGACCTCTACGAGTGGTAGGTACCCAGCAAAAGGACCATCAGCGGGCTCATCGACAGCGTCGGGCATCGTAAAGGGCTGAAAGTCGTCCTCGTCTGTGCTGGTAACATCTGATGTGTGGACCTCGTGCTCTGAAGACTCTAAGTCATCTGATACTATGGGTCTAGGGCCTGTGGTGTCCGAATCACCTGTGCCGGGCGAGTCCATGGTGTCTGTAACACAAACACAAATATGTACAAATAATCAATCATACAATCAGATAAGCACATTAGTCACCAAGTAAGCAATCAAATAATTCTCCTAGTCCCACTAGCCTCCCAGCCTCTCAGACTGCTCTTCCTAGTCCAAATTCTCCCAGCCTCTCAGATTGCTCTTCCTAGTCCCACTAGCCAAATTCTCCCAGCCTCTCAGACTGCTCTTCCTAGTCCCACTAGCCTATTCTCCCAGCCTCTCAGACTGCTCTCCCTAGTCCTACTAGGCAACTACCTCGGTCTCCTAAACCGAGCCTCGGTCCTCCAGACTGAGCCTCAGCCTCTCAGACTGAGCCTCAGCCTCTCAGACTGAGCCTATAAATAATAAATAAATGTGCTCAACATTTGTTTGTAAAAAGTTTTGGATCTGGACTTGAGTGGTATGCAGTAAAAATGTTTTCGTGAGAGCCCTAGTGATCATAGTCTAGACTCGAGAAGGAATCCTAGTTCGCTATGATCAGAGCTCTGATACCAAGCTGTCACACCCTGGCTTTGCGGAAGCGTGGTTATTTTGGTGTGACTTCTTAATACCATAGCTTAACCATAACAAGCTATATGAAATAAAAACCATGCAAGATCATCCATAAATTTAAGTTTTAAAACCGAAGTAACATAACATTGTCTTAGGGACTACAACACCATAACATAAAACATTATTTTGAAAGACATAAACATCAACATGAATAAAACGCAGTTTAAGATTTGTGACTCGTCCAGGAAAAAGTCACATTTCCTAAACCGGGATGACCTCGGAACCCATATGCAGCGGGAAAACATAACATACCGCGCCAAATCTTTAATTCCCTGAAATACATGTAAGTTGAAAAATCAACAATAATGTTGAGCGAGTTCATGTGTAAGTGAGTAAATAAACCTTTGTATGTATAAAAATTCCTGGTATGTAGCAATAAGGAAAAAGAGATCAATTAATGTGTAGCTAATACATTAATAAGTGAAATGGCCTAGGAAGCACTCAAACCTGTAACGCGAATTTCATACCGGTCCTTCCGGTGGAACGACATACTCACCACATGCAGCCACACGCTGGCTCATGTGTGGGGCTCGCAACACCCGATAGATCTATCACTCATGCCTCTCGGTCCTTATACAAGAATTAATGGTCTTACGATAATAGCCTATCCAGTCACGTGATCTAGCAGTACGTTCCTTAGCTAATCATACCGTGTATAAAACGTTTGTAGTAAATGTAACATGTATTTCACCCCCGCAGTTTAAAAACTGAAAACAATTAAGAGAAAAGGGGGAGCATGAACTCACAGTGGTGCGTCTCTACCAAGTATATCTCCTGATCAAGCAGCTGTGCGACGACCCACACGTACTAAGTCTATTAGACGGACGGCCGTGCCTTGGCTTAAGGTTTAAGTTTTTGGGAAATAGTTAGACAACTATTTCGTGTTTATATTTTTGTAAATACTTGGTAATTATTTTCCTTCCCAAGGATGGGGGATTTAATACATGCGCGTTCGTATTATTTTGGAATCGTTATCATTTGGTAATATTATTTTTACCCTAAAAATAATATTTGTATATTTCACAAAATAGTCATAAACATTTTACCAGTGACGCTTATGAAAAGTATATATACTAAACACATATATTTATCACGTTTTATTTTGTGAAATCCCACCTCCGATATTTTGTAAATAAGTCGTGGCGAAATCTATAATTCGAAAACACGTTAAAAATGTATTTCTAACACTTGTAGTGAAAATATTTCTAAGTGTTAGGTTTTTGGAAAAATTTCGCCAGAGTTTCCTCTGTAACTGGAGGTGGCCACGCTTTCAAGCGTATCATTTTCTTTTACAAATCAAACCAACAATTTTCTCAATCAACAATAAGCATTATTCAAACCATCAAACTAGTCAAAATAGATGTAAATCGCAAAAATACATGAACTTGTGGTTTATCTAAAATATGTAGTAAATCCCATTACTTTTAGTGGATCTTTTGTATAAATCAATCCGGTTTCGTAAAGGTCTCGTTTTTACGAAATTCTATCTTTACAACTTCTTGGTAACATTTACAAAAATAGTTCTTTCGTCAAAACTTTGAGTTACACAAGTGTTTACACACTTGTGTGTTTACTAAAATCATTCTTGTTTATAAAAGATCCGTCTTTAAAAGTATGTTTTCTCTTGACACGTGGTCCTTTGAAAATACCGCTTGTAGATCCGTAGATCTACTAGTTTTAAACACTATTTCGTAAGTAAAATCGTTTTTACACAAGTTCAAGTTTCTCGTGTGGTAGAGTTTCATCATTTAACCCTTGTTATACTTAAACAAGCTCTATGTCATGATCCATGATCATGACCAATCCGGGTTAAACGATGATCCGAGCTACCACAACATAGATCGGCACTAAATAATCACACAAAACAAATCTTATAAGATTTACACAACAATCAAGCTTTTAACCATCATTTTTAGCATTTTTAGTAGACTTCTTCGTATCATTTTGCATGTTCATAAATTTTAACCGTCATATATCGTTTTAACCACTTTAGAATGGATCAAGAATGTGTTTCAAGCAACTTACTACTAGCTCGAGGCTAGGGAAGATTCTAGTCGAAAAATGAGTGGATAAAAGCAATGAGAAGAGGTCCTTCGCGTTCCGAATGCACCGAGCTTCCTTATGTGGGATCCTTAACACTTGTATGATCTTGGAATAGCTTGAACAAAACTCGAAAAATTGATGGATGGATAGGGGAGTTCGGCCGAGAGCTTTGTGAGGAGAGGGAGAGAGTTTTGTTGTGAGTTTGAGTGTTGGATGTTATGTCATGAACTTATAGGCAAAAGATAGGATCATTATCCAAAGGATTATGTGTCTATTAGATATTAGACACTAGTGATTAAAATAATCATATGGAGGACAAGAGGTGTCCCTCTTGGGGACGGTTTGGTTAGGGGGGGGGGGGTAATCCGGTTGGTTTCCAACTAAACATTAAGTATTAGTTAGATTAATTTAGTTAGTTTAGGGATTAACCCGGTTACTAGTGTGTCATGCATTGTAGCGGGTGTTAGGGTATACGGGGACCCTAACTGGCTCAGAAAAGAAAAATGGTGTTGATGGCAATATTTTTATGTTCCGGGTAAAGTCCGGTTGTTCGGTTGGATAGTGATCCGTTAAAGTGCTTAACAAAGCTTTAAAGTGTCGTTATTATTATTTTTAGTGACACAACTTATTTCCCGACACTTTGGAAAGTGTCTAGTAATGTTTTTCTCATGTTTTGGCACTTTATTAGTTAGCTAGATGCTGAATTTTTATCTAAAGTGCTGAATTTTGTACCTAGAGTACGTTTTAGGCACATCCGGTCACTGTAATCTCATTCCTAGTGACGCAGTTCTACAACCCTTATATTCCTACACTCACCACTAGTGTAGCAAACTATCTCACGCTCTTACAGGCCTTAGAGGCAGTACCTGCCTGGTGCTAGTTATGACAGCACGTTTAATTGGTTATCCGTTCATTGTGCTACTGTGCTTTTGGTGCATCAAGGTTGTCACAAAGGTGCTGTAAGCAAAACATGGAGTGACAGCAAGTAAAGTATGATGCAAGTAAGTACATGTATCAGTATTCAAGTAGCAGTTTATCCACAATTTCAAGTAAGCACAGTAATTAAGCAGTAATTAATTATTAATTAAGTCGTACGGATACCTGGTTTAGTGAGGGTTGTCACAGAGTCGCCCCGAACTGCTTCACATCTGACCCGAGCCGCAGGACCCGTTGACTCGAACCGTTGACCGAACCCAAACCCGAACCACAGCTCGAACCATACCAGCTCCGAACCATCACCAAATCCGAGCCAAACATAACCTGAGCACGATCTGGACATGAACGAACCAAATATCTTCAACATCTCATCATCTTTATCAAATCCTCAAACAAAATACGAGAAATAAGCAGGGGGGGGTCTTACCGCTGAAACCTGACGGACCGAAGCAAGGACCACCGGTCCGAGACAAGGACCGCCGGTTCGAGATGTAGACCACCGGTTCGAGAAGTGTCCGCCGCTCACCATCACCGATTCTCTCTCTCTCCTCTCCGTCCTCTCTCTCCCGCTCAGTCTCTCTCTCTCTTGCCGATATTCTGCAGTCGCCGATCACCACCACCGTCGGGTGGTGGTGTCTTTTTAACCAGACGAAAAGGGGGGTGTTTGCAGGTGGGAGTTGTCCTAGGTGGAGGGGTTTAGATGATGGTGTGTAGCCGGAGAAATCAGCACCGCCGATAGCCGGAGAAGAACAACCAGCTCCAGCCAGTCAGTCGTCGGAGGTTGTAATCGAGACAGAAAGGAGATCGAAGATGTATAGTCTGCATATGTGTTTTGAATGTATGAGTGTGTGGATAGATGATTAGGGTTTCTCACTAGAGGAGACGAAGTGCACAAATATCTCATTGTGTGTGTGTTTGTTTCTGATGTTTTCAGTGAGGGGATAAGGTATACACACATATATATATACCTAGGTCAAATTGTGAAATCTTGAAAGATCTTTGTGAGGATTTTGTTGAGATATGGTGAGGATTTAGTAAGATTTTGCAGATTTGAAAAGATCTTGGTAAGATTTACAAGAAAGTCTTGTAGTAAATATCTAATATATTATATGCAAGTTTAGGCTTGCGGGTTTTGGGCTTGGGCCCAGGGCCCACAAGCCCATCTTGTGTGTAAGTGGCCCGTAATTCCTACGAGACCCGTTATCAAAACCCAAAATCACCGTAGCCTAGTAAAATAATATTATAGAGTTAAAATGTGTAAAAATAATGTCGGTATCCGTCGTAGTCGCGTTCGTGCGTTGATAACGGTAATAATCGCGAAAAATTACATCGTTGCCGTTTTTAATCCGTTTTTCGATCCGGTTTCGACTGTAGTTACTAAAATTTTATTACGGAGCTAAATATAGCGTAAAATGTAAGTTCTGAAGGTGACAGGCGTCTCCGTCGCTTCCGTTTTGTTGCCGATGCGTTTCCTGCTATCGCGTTTTTAGTTCATGTTGCATTTGTGCCGCACGGAAGCCCAATAAATTCACAAAATTTATTTCATAGACATAAAATATTCGTGTAACATTCATACTTGTCGGCGTTGTCAATATTTTGTACGGTATCAGTTCGTTGCCGTTTAACGTTTCACAGGCTTCTCTATAAACCACCGTTCGCGCACTGTAAAGTCGGATAAACGTTCCTGGGCACTCTAAAGGCCTAATTAAGTTAATTTGCTCTGTAAACACTAATTATTATTGCGTTAATCATCTGCTAATCACGTAATTAGGTGCCGTAAATCACGGGTTGTCACATTCTCCCCCTGTTACAGAAATTTCGTCCCCGAAATTTAGACTATGTTATCTCCTCAGAATTGTGTTATTCGCAGGTAAGTCCGAATAATAATAAAGTGATTGACCGCGTAATCGAAACAAGACTTATTCGAGTCAGGTGAATTTAATGACATTCCTCCACAATAGGAATCCCAACGGTTTAAAAGAAATGTGTCTCAGTAATTGATGTCAAAGGAAACGAGACGTAATGATACAGTCACCAGTGCGACTAAGTTAACAAGGATCCAACAATGAACAGGAACTTCGACCAATCGAATTCCATATGAACGTTTATAACATGTGAATGAGTTCTAGAAGCAATAACATCCACTGGATGAACTTAGAATCAACAATCTCAAATAGTTTGCATGAAACGCTCGATCGTGATCAGCACAAGCTGCAAGTTATACCGACGCCACAAGGTGTCTTAGTGAATGAAGCAATTCGAATATAGCGGTGATCGAACAAGTATCACCTGTTGTTTTACATGAAACGCTCAATCATATAATTAGCCCAAGCTACAAGTTTGTACTGACACCACAAGGTGTCGTAGTGATTTAAATAACTCTATAATAGCAGTGATCAAACAAATTCACCGTGTTTGAAGTCAAATGAAGATTCAATGAAATAAATCTGAACGCTTGTTCCAAACAAACATCATAGGATTTTCAATTGAAATTTGAACATCAAAGAAATAATGTTTTCGATCGAAGATGAAGAAGCAATGAATGTCGCAAAGCATTCGATCGATGTTGAAAGAACCGTTATGAGGTACACCGGAATATGAAATGAATTTATGTACCATTGTCTTAACACACAATTGTATTAAGACTGTTGTAATGTGATAAATCAAAGCGGATTTAATCTGAATCAATAAATGAATAATTAAATCCGTGCATAAGATATTTAAATGAGTTTAGTGCAAGGTTCAAATAAGTGATAATACCACCACAAGGTGTCGAAATCAACAAACAATTTAATGGAGTCGAATGCCAAACAAATTTACTTCGACTAGGAACAAATGAAACACTTGTTAAAACAAATTTGAATATGATGCTCCCAATACATCATATGATGCTCTGAAGTGAATATGTGTAATGGACAAGTTCAAACAATTGAACTTGGTTTCGGCGCTAGGCGACAATAAATACATGTACCAACAAGACAGCTTTCGGCATGGTCGCAACGAAAACCATGTATGTAACTTGTAGAGAGATGATCGTGATACAATGACCATTAAGAGGAGTAGAGATACAAAAATCTACTCAGTAAGTGTGAAATTCGAAATTTCAATAAAGGAAATTTGAGGACTTTACCTGGGGTTTCGTGTGACGACCAATTGTTAGGTGACATTACCATGGAATGTCGAACATAGCGTATTCGTCTTTAGTTAGGTAGGAGGGGATGCGGAGACAATCGTCTTCTCCCTGGCGTGATTCGTGTCGTTGCAGGATCACGTAACAAGTTGTCGTTTCCTGATCGTTAGTTCTCCTGCTGACAGGGATCTAGCGTCGTCGTTAAATTTGCGTCATCTTTCCTTCTCAAAGGCCTTGCATCGATAGTCGTATGTGTCGTACTTCAACCTCCTTTAATGTATAGCTTAAGTTTCACGTATACCTGTGCACTAGCGTTGTGTGCCGCGTAGAAGGAGATGTACCCCGACATCCGTTGACGTAGAAATTGAGTTCCATGTATTCTTGTGCGCTAGTGTTTCGTTTTGCGTAGAATGTGATGTACTCCGACATCTGTTGACGTAAAATTGAGTTCCATGTATTCTCGTGCGCTAGTGTTTCGTTATACGTAGGCTGTCTGCTCGAGAAGTCAAAATATCATAGACAACATGGATAATAATATGTGCCCGAGTTAATATTCGCGGTTCCTACGTGATGACCTTTAATAAACACACACATGCGCAAATAATCAATCATATAATCAAATAAACATCTTAGTCACCAATAAGCAATCAAGTAATTCCCCTAGTCCCACTAGTCTATCCTCCCAGTCTCTCAGACTGAATCTCCTTTTCCGAAGGTCTTTAAATGCATGTTTCCTAAACTCTCAGAGTTTTGTGTACTGTATGTAATCGTTTCGTGTACCGTGTGTAAAACACAACTTTAGCGTATGTTTGGAAACGAAATCTTGACTGTTTGTTTTTCGGCAACGGTTGGAGACCATATTCGAGTACTATGCGTTCTGTATGTATTCAGGTTTTAATATTCTAAGTTCCCAGAGGAAAGTGAGGTTAGAGCCTAGGTATCTTTACAGAAACCCTATTCGCTATAACCTATAGCTCTGATACCAATCTGTCACACCCCGAAATTATCAGAGCTGGCGTGACTGGACTGGTATCTTCATTGCACAGCGGAAGCAAAAAGCTAAGACTTCTAGAAAGTGAACGCCGCTAAGTACTCGAATTCCTATGGGTTTCCCTATTCCAACCGTTCCATAGATTTGAAAATGCAACCTGAGAAAGAAACATGCGAAAAAGTCAACATAAAGTTGAGTGAGTCCATAGTTTGTTTGTAAAAGATTTGAAATAAATCTTTTGAGTTGTGAAAGATTTGAAATAAATCTTTGGAATAACCGGTTTTTGAAATAGTATTGAGAAAACGAATTTAAAAATCATTTTCTTGCCAAGTTATATGGAAACGTTGTGTTTGTAACACAGTATGTTCATAAAAACCATGTATTTGTAAAGTCTTGTATTTGTAATGTTCGTATAACCGTCAATGCCCACCCCGACTTTGACTCCATACCCGCATAACCCTATGCTTTGAATTTGTATAAAACATGGTATTTAATTTGTATGAACAAGTATTTTTGTAAGTATATATGTCCCTGGTATGTAGCAAATAAGGAAATAAAGAGATCACCAATGGTTTGCAAGGCCATTGATATGTGTGAAGTGCAAGTAGGAAGACTCAAACCTAGCGGATTTGTGCATCGGGTACATAGTCACCCCGAGGTCCGTTTTGCTGGGCCTGGGGCTGGGCTCGCTACACCCAGATAGATCTACCGCATTGTGCCCCTCGGTCCTACAATGAGGATTAATGGCCTCAAGTTGCGCCTACCCACTCACATGATCTAAGTAGTAAACCCTCCTTAAGCTAACCATACCATGTATAAAAATGCCTGTAAGTGTCTGTAATCATTGTACATGTATTTTACCCCAGTCTCTAAGACTGATCCTCCCTCAGTCTCTAAGACTGATCCTTCCTCAATATTATCACCAGATGATCCCATCCCTAGTCATGAAAAATCATTCACCTTTCGATAATACACATTTGTTTTGTAAAAACCGGTATGTTTAGTATAAACCTTTCGTAAATCATTTGAGTTCCTCGAAATCCCTTCGTAATATGATTTAGAAATATGAGTTTTCATTTATTCGAAAACTTTGTATGTTTCTGAAAACATGCATTCTTTCCACCCCGAAAGCATTTATGAAAATGTAAAACCGTGAAAAGTGGGGTTATGAACTCACCTGAATTTCCATGTGCAAAGCTAGCTAATTACGACTCCGTGATGTCGTTTCCAAAATGAGACTCGCTAGCGTGCATTCTACAATATTCCTAACACGGAATATCTAATAAGTTTCTAAATAAAAGCGGTAACTAGTCTACGTGTCACCGAGCTCTACCGAATCGTTAGCCGAACGATTCGACAGTAAGTTGTTAACTTGAAAGAAGCAAATAAGTTATGCTTGCGTAATTCGTTTATTCGTCGGTATTTAAGAAGTCTCGAAAAGACTTAGTTCTCGTGAGGTTTAAAATATATGAATATTTATATAAAAGTATATAAATATATTGATATAATCGCGTTAGTTGTCTCGAAAAATCGTACGTGTATGTACAAAAGTTTGTATGAAAATAACGTATAACCAATTTGTATCATATATACGTCTCGTATGATATTTATCAAAGTGTATGTCTATGCCATTTAGGCGTTTGACGTGAATATAAAAAGTCATATTCATGAAAGAATCGTCGGATTGTCGTGTTTGAAAATAAATATATAACTATATTTATTTTTATAAACGAATGTGTGTTCGGCGTTTGAAACAATATAAATAATTATATTGACTTTATAAAGGAGTTGTCGAATTTCCGAAGTTTATAATAAATATAATAATTATATTTATTTGTTGTAAATAAATTTCCGACTCGTCGTGTCGTTTGATATTTTGAAATAGCATATAAACTATATTCAAGTTTACGAAAAGATTTCGTATTGTTTGATACTTGAAAGGATTGTCGAAAGTAATAAAAGAATTGAAAATATAATTTCATGTTTTATTTTATAAAAGCATTATCGAAATAATATCCAAATTGTCGTCTTTGGAAAAGATTATTTGAATCCGATAGTAAAACGCCTTTTGTGTTTGCGGATTTTCTCGAAAAACGGGCAGAGTTTCCTCTGTTTTTGGACACCCCCGACAACCACGTGTCGATATATTTTGTCAAAATTCAACAAATATTCAATTATCAATCCAATAATTTTTATGCATTTGCCAAATTATATAAACGAGTAATAAATAAAACCAAGTTAATATTAACTAATAACTCGTCGTTTTGTTTGGTTCGAGCTCGTTGTCACGGTAATATTAAAGTAAGAATAACATAATTAGTTATCGCGCCAAGACTTTACCAAAATCTCGGTAGAAAAGCTGAAAAGTTGATTGTGTTGACCGAGTCGACTCGCTGAGTTGACTCGTTGCGCTGGCTCAGTTGACCGAGTCGACCCGAACTGCTTCACATCTGACCCGAGCCGCAGGACCCGTTGACTCGAACCGTTGACCGAACCCAAACCCGAACCACAGCTCGAACCTTACCCGCTCCGAACCATCACCAAATCCGAGCCAAACATAACCTGAGCACGATCTGGACATGAACGAACCAAACATCTTCAACATCTCATCATCTTTATCAAATCTTCAAACAAAATACGAGAAATAAGCAGGGGGGTCTTACCGCTGAAACTTGACGGACCGAAGCAAGGACCACCGGTCCGAGACAAGGACCGCCGGTTCGAGATGTAGACCACCGGTTCGAGAAGTGTCCACCGCTCACCATCACCGATTCTCTCTCTCTCCTCTTCGTCCTCTCTCTCCCGCTCAGTCTCTCTCTCTCTCTCTTGCCGATATTTTGCAGTCGCCGATCACCACCACCGTCGGGTGGTGGTGTCTTTTTAACCAGATGAAAAGGGGGTGTTTGCAGGTGGGAGTTGTCGTAGGTGGAGGGGTTTAGATGATGATGTGTAGCCGGAGAAATCAGCACCGCCGATAGCCGGAGAAGAACAACCGGCTCTGTCACACCCGCTCGTAGCGGAAGCGCGAGGTGTGATCTGATCGGTTCTCATTGCATAACAATATAAGTGAACATACTAAATGAATAAAACCAAGCTCCAATGCCATTGTCATAATCGTTTCAAAAGAACGCAACATAAGTTAAATGTATTGGTTACAAACCATAAAATGAAAATAAGTTGTCATCGTTTTATACATCAAAATGTAAGTCTTAAAATGTCAAGGCTTTGACCACTATATCACCGCAAAGAGGCGGTATATAACGGGCAAACACTTCAAATGGTGGCATGGAGTCTTGATACTTGCTTTCCTTGACTGAAATGTCTGCATGGTCCACTAATTTCCTGAAATACATGTTAAGTTTGAAAACATCAACAAAAGTTGGTGAGTTCATGCAGTTTAGTTGTATGAGATGTATATGTAAAATGTGAGTTGTATAAAATGTATCCGTAAAATGTGAGTTGTATAAAATGTATCCATAAAATGTGAGTTGTATAAAATGTATCCATAAAATGTGAGTTGTATAAAATGTATCTGTATGTAATGATGTAGTATGTATAGCGTCAATGAAATCGTTGATCATTAATGTTTCGCGAGGACATTAATATGTGTGGCGAATTAGGAAGCAATCCAAACCTAGACGATTTTGTGTCGACTACTATCGACTGGGACACAAACGCACTCTTCTGTATGGGTCCACGACCAAGAGTGGGGCTTGCCAAAACCCATTAGATCTAACCACTTGTACCTAGGTCCAAACTAGATTAATGGTGCTTAGATGTATAACCCTAATTCGCACATGATCTAAGGTGTTTCATTCCCTAACTTTAACATACGTTGAACATGTATTTTCCCCGATAGTTGTAAAGTTGTAAAACATTTAAATGAATAGGGGACATGAACTCACAGAATTGCGTCCGTGAATAGTAACTAACTATGATCTCACGTGCGGTCGTCCTGAATAGTGTTGCGACCTACAAATGTTCTTACATTTGTTAGACACTTCGGTCTTTATAGATGACTTGAGTATAAGTCTTGTGTCTTAAATATGTGGAAGACTTGTATGTCTTTGTTGTTCATTGATTTGTGTATTAGATGTATGAATTGTTAAATTATCATATATACATTTCACCAAATATATATATATATATATGTAATCTTGTATCTTGTGAGTTGTATCATCGGGTCTTGTCTTCTTGATTTCGTGTCTCATATAAGTAAATTGTATAATTGTGTTTTTATCAATTATAAGTCATTGGGCTTAATCCAAGAATTCATGTTATTGGGCTTAAATAGTGTTAGGCCTCAATAGTGTTGGGCTTAAATAGTGTTGGGCCTGAATAGTGTTGGGCCTCAATAGTGTTGGGCCTGAATAGTGTTGGGCCTAAATAGTGTTGGGCCTAAATAGTATTGGGCCTCAATAGTATTGGGCTTAATGTTATTGGGCCTTGGCCCATATGTTTGATAAGCCCATTATGACGTTAAGCCCATTTATAAATAATAGCCCATTTGTAAAAGATAGCCCATTTGTATAAACTAGCCCATTAAGAAGTGTAAGCCCATTTGAAAGTATAAGTCTTTCATTTTTATAAAAATAACTAAGTATACTTTTTAGTTAATAAAAACATAATAGTTTTTATAAGTTTCAAAATGTCCGAATTTTGTTAATGGTAACGTAAATTTTGTGTCCGCGTCGAAAGATCGCCTATACGTCGTAGTAAGTCCTTGGATTGGCGATATGTTTATAGATTCGCCCGTCGTCCGTTTTGACCATAAGTTGTGTCCGAAAGCTCGGAATGTCCGTAGGTTGTTTTCAAGTGTGTCTATATGTATTCTTGTAAGTCTTTAGTTGTAAGTATGTCTTGTATTTATTTGTGTCATTGTTATCAAGTCTCTAACTTTTATATATAACTAATACAAATAATAACACACAGCACATACTTGATATGTTCAATAAATATGTATTTTACCAAAATATATATTTATGTCAATTTTTATGTTTAGAAAGACCAACTTTCTAATCTTGTAAAGACTTTGTTAAAAAAAATGATAGTTTTTCTAACATATGATTTCTAAGAAAAAGTTGGCCATAGTTCCTTTGTAATATGAACTTTGCCATGTTTATTTACATATCATTTTCTTTTCAAATCATCAACAATTTCTCATATCATTTATAAAAAGAAAAAAAACACATGAGATTTATAACATAACCTCATTAAGATGATCTCAAAATCATGTAGGATTTTATACATGATCATAACATATGCTAACTAGTTCAAAAACCAAGTTTAATTCTAGTTTTAACAACTTTTATAAAAATCTCAAGTTGTATGTTACCTTTTATAATCTTGTAAAAGTATTGTTTTTAGTGAAAAACCTCACATACTTTCACAAGATCAAATGTTATGATCATCCCTTTAAACCTTTATGTTAAAAACCCTTTAACATAAACATGTATAATTGTTAGATCATATTTTTAAAACATCCTCTAACAATTTATTTATATCATAATCATCATAACAAGATCAAATATGCATATAACAAGTCTTAGATAACAATATAAACCAACATAAATATATCATGATTATTATTTTTGCTTCTTTGTATTTTTCATGTTTATTATGTATGATTATTTAGTTATTTATTAGTTATAATAACAATCATAAACATAATATAAGTATGAAAAAAATAGATCTTGAAGCTTACTTCTAGCACTTGGCTAGGGATGATCTTAGAAGATGATTAAGAACTAAGAAGATGAAGATCTTGATGGTAGAATACTCTTGAATGGATGAAAACCCTTCCTTTTACTTACAAAAGCTTTTGATCTTCTTATGTAACTTGGAAATCCATTTTGATCAACAAATAAAAGACTAAAGTGAAGTGGGTTTTTGGTGTTCTTGGTAAGATGGATGAAGATGATGAGAGAGTTTTAGTGAAAGTAATAAAAGATGAAAAAAAATGAGTGTAAGGAGCTAGATTACTTAGTGGTTAAGTGATATAATCATCCACCAACTTAACCACTTGCAACATAATAAAAATATCTAGATATTTAACACAAAATTAAGGGTGTGGGACCCCTTAAAAACGTGAACATGAGGGAGGGGTGGGTCTTGTATTTGTTTCAAAGTGTTAAGAAATTTATACTTGATAAAAATGTGGTAAAAATATTAGATGTTTAAGGGTTTAGGTGTTTGAAATTTTTCAAGATGCTTCAAGGTGTTAGGTGATTATAACTAGACCAAAATGATCCACATAATGATAGATAGTTGCTAAAAAAAAGATTAGATATCGTTCAGATATTCGTTTGGCATTTGTTCCGCAAGTAACTAGTCGAATGGTAAACTTGTGGAAGTTGTAGGGAAAATTTCGGTTATGTGTGTAATTGATATTCCCTAAGTATTTTCATATGAAATTTGTGTTTAAACAACACTTTTGCATCTTGTAGTAAAAATAATAATGCTGAATTTTGCGGAAAGTTATTGAAATGGTAAGTTTTAGCGCTTTTCGGCAGTTTTCGAGCTGTTTTTGGTGCTACCGGACATTGGTAACATATTAAACCAAACCCTTGTATTCCCATATAGGGTTTAATGTATATTTGATGTTGGACTTTCGTCTGAGTCCTAAAGATGTCTTTTAAATGGTTTTTGCGGATCCTGAGTTTTTGTCGGCACACTAGTTTACTAGGTACTACTCTAGTTGTTTCGATACATTGTTTACACTATTTCAAATGTAACAAATAAAAATGAATAATGTGCATCATAAATGAATATTCCATGAGTGTTCTAAGATGTATATCATGAAATCATGCAGTTCGAATATTCAAAACACATATTTGTAAAATGTAAATTATTGTTTTAAATGTAAGTAAATTACCCGAAAGTGGCTGTTGTCACATTCTCCCCCTGTTATTGAGAATTTCGTCCCGAAATTTAAGCTGAGTCATTCTTTGCAGGAGTATTCTCGAACAGGTGGGGGTATTTTGGTTTTGATTTGATTTTCACGTTCCCAAGTATATTTGGGTCCGTGTCGAGAGTTCCAATGAATTTTTGTTAATATTGTTATCTATATGAACCTCATCCTCCGGGATGAAAACTGTTTCTTGCGTTGAACTCTTCTTGAGATTCTACAAATGAAATATGTCGTGTAGTCTACTTAGTTCTTCTAGTAACTTCAGTTTGTAGGAAACGGTACCAATATTTTCCAAGATTTCAAATGGACCTACTTAATAGGGGTTAAGCTTTCCACGCTTACTAAATCTGGCCACACCCTTCCAAGGCCAGACTTTCAACAAGACCTTGTCTCCGACCTCGAAGGATAATGGCTTCCGTCTCTTGTCTGCGTAGCTCTTTTGTCAATCACGAGCCGCCTTGATACGGTCTCTGATCTGGAAGACTTTATCTGTAGTCTCTTGGACTAACTCTGGACCAATAAGTTGTTTATCGCCCGCTTCCGCCCAACATAGCGAAGAGCGACACTTTCGACCGTAGAGAGCTTCGAACGGTGCAGCCTGTATACTTGTGTGGTAGCTGTTGTTTGTAGGAAAACTCAACCAATGGTAAGTGAGTATCCCAGTTGCCGCCCAAATCCATAACACATGCACGAAGCATATCTTCGAGTGTTTGGATTGTCCGTTCGCTCTGGCCGTCAGTTTGTGGATGAAAGGTTGTGCTTAGATTTAAATGAGATCCAAAGGCCTGTTGGAATGACTTCCAAATTCTTGACACAAAGCGATCGTCTCGGTCTGAGATGATTGAAATAGGCACTCTATGACGAGCCACTATTTCCTTGAGATAGGGTTCCTCTAGTTTCTCTATACTATCCTCCTCTCGAATCGGTAAGAAGTGTGCGGACTTTGTTAGTCTATCGATGATTACTCAATCATGTCATGACCGCATGAGGTCCTGGATAACTTCGTAATGAAGTCCATCGATATTTGTTCCCATTACCAAACAGGAATTTCGGGTTGTTGTAACAAGTCCGAGGGATTTTGCTATTCGACTTTGACTTTCGCGCAAGTCAAGCATTCTCCGACATAAGTCGCGATATCACTTTTGAGGTTAGGCCACCAATAGTATTCTTTCAATACTTAGGCCTATGTTCTTCCTCAACATATCATCTCGAAGGCCGCCAAAGAATGGAACCCAATTTCGACCCATAAGGTATAAAGTTCCATCTTCTTTCGGCACTAATTGTTCCTTCATGCCTCGAAGTGTTTCTGCTTGAATATGCTCTTCCTTGAGCGCTTGTGAATCATCTTCTCTAATGCTTGAACTCTCAATGTTCTAACTCGCTCCTTGCGGCTCAAGGCGTCAGCTACAACGTTTGCCTTGCCCGGATGGTACTTTATTTCACAATCGTAGTCGTTCAACAATTCAACCCAATATCGTTGACGCATATTTAATTCTCTTTGGTTGAATATGTGTTGAAGATTTTTATGATCCGTGAAAAATAATGCATTGAGTACCATATAAATAATGTCGTCATATTTTGAAAGCGAATACCACCGTACCTAACTCGAGGTCGTGAGTGGTATAGTTATTTTCATGAACTTTCAGTTGACGTGATGCGTACGTGATAACTTTATCCCGTTGCATAAGTACGCAACCCAATCCTTGATGCGAAGCATCACAGTAAACTACGAAGTCATCGGTACCATTGGGTAGTGATAAGATTTTGAAATGCTATGCACCAATATTAAGGACAAGTTGTAATGCTACTTCTTGTTTTTCGATTGGGGCAAATTTCTTGTCTTTATGGGTGAGGGAGGTTAGCAATTGAGTAAAAAAATATATCTCAATAGATCTCCTATGATATCCCATTAATCCCAAAAATTGTCGGCTACAGTTGGAGTCTTGGGTGTTTCCCAGCTCTTAATTGCTTCGATCTTCAAGATGTCTACTTGAATGCCTTTCTCGTTCACTTATTATCCTGAGAAATTGTACTTCACGAATCCAAAACATGCATTTGGAAATTTTTGCGTATAGTGTCTCCTTCTTGAATAGTTCTAAAATGGTTCTCAAATGTTGTTCATGCTCATCGGCCGATCGTGAGTATATTAAAATGTCGTCAATGAACACTATGATTAATTTGTTAAGATATGGTTGTCGTCAATGAACACCATGACGAATTTGTCAAGATACGACTAGCATACGCGGTTCCTTAAATCCATGAAGACCGCTGGTGCGTTCGTTAAACCAAAGGGCATAACGAGAAACTCGTAATGACCATAACGAGTTTGAAAAGCCGTCCTTGGCATGCTTTCCTCTTATATTCGTAACTTGTGATACCCCTGATCGTAAGTCTATCTTGGAGTAGAAGCTTGGACCTTTCATAAACCATTTGAGTTAGTTGGAAATTTATATGTAACAATGTTTAGAAATATGAATTTTTGTTCATTGAAATGTTGTGCAATTTTGCAAAACTTGCATCTCTCCCCTGAAAACCTTTAAAAAGATGTAAAATGATGAAGAGTGGGGGTTATGAACTCACAACATCCTTATTCGGTCAATTACAAGGTTTAGAAGGTGCTAATCGATATGGAGATTTGGCTACGGGTGCTGTTCCCGGTACCAAGTCGATATGAAACTCGACTTGTTGATATGGTTATAGTCCCGACAAGTCTTCAGGAAAGCCTTCAGGAACTCTTTTACCACTGGAATATCTGTCAGCTTCGGCCCAACGGCCTCCTTGTCGACAACATGTGCCAGAAAGGCAGCACAACCTTTCTGTAAGCGCTTCTGTGCCTTCATGCAATTGATGATCTGCAATGGTGTGTCATGCTTCTCTCCATGAATAATAAGTGTCTCTTTATTCGGTAGTGGTAGGAGATTGACCTTCACATGACAGAAGACTTCGGCTAGGTTATCGGATAACCAATCCATGCCAACCCCTACTTCGAAACTACCCGACTGAATGGATAAGAGATCGATATTGAATTTCAACTCCAGACTCGACTAGTTTACCGTTTGCCAATTCTATAGAATGAGGAGACGTCTAGCTTACGTGACTCTAGGCAAAGTACATTTTGAATTCTATGCAGTAAGGACTTCACTGTACAAATGTAGAGAACAATCCAATCCCTGTGTTTAGATGTAGGATAACCCAATCCCTATTTATAGCTAGGACAATCCCGTCACTAGCCATGAAACTATGCATGTGAAATGTTGCGATAAAGCTAAAAACCGGTAATGGTATCAAATAATATGGATGTGAAATGTTGATTGATAGGATACGTAACGGTGACCCTTTTATGATTTGACAAGAGTCAGCTAATTTCCCATTAGCTAAGTTGATATAGTAATGTGTGTCCAACATGACTCTAATTCGAGTATATGCTTAACATTTAAAGACAATAGCTAAGCTCGGTGTTGGTATTAAAAGAATTGGTACATGATGATCGTAGAGTGTACGTACTCATGACTTCATTGGGATTTTGTGGAGTATTCATAGTTCTAGCCACACACAAACTTATTCACTAGCTTGATCCGTTCTTAAGTATTATCGTCTTACTAGCCTTTGTTTTGCGCCCGGTATCAGCACACTGCTACTCTTGGTGCTTTTGCAATTGCCCTCATGATGAACGTCTCACTTGTCACATTTAGGATTTCGGCAAGTTACCAGCATACATCCTGTTGCCAAAATCATTTATGGCAGCAATTGCCTTCATTTCTCTCATGGCGAGAGTTATTGTTTGAGTGATCGAGGTAGGGAGGGATGATGCGGTCATGCTTCGGATCTCCGAGGCTAAACCCAAAATGTAACACTCAGGGTGTTTGAATTCGGGTGTTACGTAGTATGGAAACAACCCTTGAGATATCGTGAAAGCATCAAGTTTAACCAACAATATTGGCTCCAGTTATGATCGAGTTCTTTTATAAAATCATATGAAAATAGATATGAAAATCAGATGATATAAAAGAATGATGTATGGTTAAATAAATAACCAATAGAAATGTAGTGTATAAATATATCATGTCTTGAAATAGAATATTATGTCTTGTGTAGAAGATGTCGCGTCTTATGCAAAATGTCATGTCTTGTCTTTGTCGAATGGGTTTGAATAACACCACGATATGCAATATAATATAAGCACTTATATATAGGAAGTACCAGCGGCGTATCCACCATGCTTTTATCATATTACACACGTCTCGTTATTTACGAAAATGTCTTGTATATACTAACGTCAAATGTCATGTATAACAATGTCTTGCTTAACAGTGTCATGTATAAACCACGTCTTGTGTAAAAGCAATGATTTTCAACACATAACTTTTGACTTAAACATTTGTTTCTTTTGGTGCCATGATATTTTTAATACTCACTATTAAAAGAATCTAGACATATATTTGGATAAATATAGTCTATCATGCGACCAAGAATGAAGAATGCAATCGGTCATGGAAACCTCAAGATCGCATTGTTCATATATGTTTGAATAAATGATAATGTGGATAACCAAAACCAAAAGGTGTAATGCCTCTTGCGTGTATTGGTCATATGTCTAACTGGAAAAAGAGAAAAAAAATTCATTGAGGAGGGGAAACCAACCAGTGGTCTTCGTCCATATAATATGTATTCCCTACTCTATGGACCTCGATCGTCCTAAGCAGAGAAAATCCTTTGTCTTACTTGTTCATGTGACAATTATGGTAATAGTGCTTGAGTTTCACGAGCTCTAGCAAGATCATTAGAATCTCCAAAGATTTTGAATAGAATGCAATGAGGGAGTTGCAGCATGGCTCATGCCATACCATCCCTTGGGAAAAGACAAATGTCAAGCGAAGGAATTTATTGTATCTATTTCCAATAAATATGATAAGGTGGAATATGATAAGGTAAGGTAAGGTAAAGTGGGATAAAGTGTCATAGACACCATGGAACCAACCCATGTTCAAGAATTTCGAGAATGTTGAGAAAAATCCTCCCTGAGTAGCTAACAAGTTTTGTTTGTTTAGATGACTAGTCTCAACTGAATCGTGATATAGATCGAATGTTAGGTGTGAACAAATACGTGTCGTCTTCCTGTATTGTATTGTATTGTAGGGTGTTATACTAACCACCACAGTTCGTGTTCTAATAGATAAGAAAAATTGAATCTCAAATAATAATTTAAGAATTTGAATGAATAGTGATCATTAGCTTGGCCCGCAGAGTCCACCAGAATTCCCATGCACTACAAGTTGTTATTACGTTGGCCACCGTAATAATAAATTGCCTTGCATGGTCACCCTAGCGTTCTCTCGTACGAAGCAGCCGATCAATAAGAGAGGAAACACTATTGTCAATATACCTTCAACATAGGAGGGACCTTCGTGATAGCTCACGTGTCAACGTTCGTTGTCCTTACTCGCAGAACGGTACGGCGTTAGATGAAATAGAAATGAAAAGAATCTGTAACAATAACAACTGAAGAGGCACCTTCAAGATGAGTACTTCATCTTACTTGTAAGGACAAGAGTATATCCACCTTGATTAGTATGAGTCACAGGGATCTCGTCCCACTAATGGAGTTGTTGTCCAAGGTTACCACCTCCGCCTCATCGTCATTATCATGGTCAGTGACGTGATTGTCGTGGTCACGCAAATTTAATCCCAATAACACAACTATATAGATAGTGGCAAGTGGGTATCGAACACAGGGAGTTTGTGGAAAATGTGTTATTTCAAAGTTTATCTAAATTTTAACTAAATTAATCTAATTGCAAGAGAAATAAAATTCAAGAGTTTATGTGAGTGAATTGGTTTTAGACTAAATTAAACTAAGTAAATTGCAAGAGAAAAGTTTGGTTGTAAGCAAATTAGAGACAAATGACCATCCTAGATTTCCGGTTTGTATCGACATTCATATTATCATTCCACTAGAAAGAACTACATAGACATAGCTCATGTGTGATTACTTGCAGTGATGAAAGGGAACTAAGTACTCAGATTCCTAGAACGTGAGGTTGTTACCCGATGATCAATTAACCCTTACCCAATCCTAATTCTACCCATGATATCTCGATTGCCAACGGCACCAAGAACGTATGGTTTCAAACTAGAAAAAACATAAGAATTAACAAGTTACTAACAAACAATCACACACCATAAGAAACCAACCATGAAGATAAGGATTGCTATTCTAGAAATTAGGAAATCAAATACAAAATGTCTCAAACAAACCTTCAATCTAGGACAATCATAAAGTGTTTAGCCACACATGGCTTGAATCAACATCATAGCAAAAGTTTCAATGTTCATCCAAATCGAAAACACCAAACAAATGTTAGGAATTGTCCAAAACCAAGCAAGAACACCAAAATTCGCCCCTAGTGAGTTCCAAAACCGACCAATGATGAGAACATCTGAAAAGACATCATAAAACTGCTTAAATGAGGCAGTTACACTTTGGATCGCAGCCGCCACCGTAAATTACGGCTCCACCGTAATTTACGGTGGACTTAATAGTGTTACGGTGGTAATAGTCTGATTTACGGTGGGCTCCAGGTGAATATCAGGTCTACCGTAAATTACTGTGAGACCGTAATTTACGGTAATGACCTGAATGTTCTTCTTTGTTTCATCTCTTGTTCCACGCTCGACCCGATCATCTCCAATACCCTCCAAAGCTGCATTTTATCCACTTTAAGCTCCTGAACTGCACCTGAAACATAAGCAACAGTAGTTATCTAATTCAAGATAATTACACGATTAAGTTAAGGATTATTTCGTCTTTTAACATGATTAAGGGTTGTCCAATGGACCACCCGTCAGTCAGGCATCTCAGCATTCGCGAGAAAGCAACCATATTTTTATGGAATTAAGTTTAAGATATCACTTAGGAATCATGTTCGCCATAAGCTCCGCAGTAGACGTGAGGTCGATATTTTCATCGTGCGAGTAAAGAATAATAATAAAGTTTGAAGTCGAAGGTATTTTGTTCTTGCCAAATATTTCGTACAACACATATATGAATGACTTATATATATAGTCATGTAAAATCCTATCTAACAAGGATTTCTATCTTGCATAAGCTGAACTTGTAAACTGTTTATGATGCGTAAATTGATAATGTAATGTATTGTAGGCACATAGTATGTTAATGTAATGTGTCTATTTCTCATAGACTTCACCCATGGAAATGTCCTCTCTTGATTTATGTGGAGTGAATTTTTGTTGTAGTGGACCTTGAAAAATGTTTATGCAATGAAAACCTTTTGACCTGTCCAATTTTATTTATAATCTGTTCAACATGAACAAGAGGTTTTCGTGAGAGGTCCCTAGTGATTGTAGATTTAGACTCGAGAAAGAATCCTGGTTCACTACAATCGATGCTCTGATACCAATCTGTCACACCCGCTCGTAGCGGAAGCGCGAGGTGTGATCTGATCGGTTCTCATTGCATAACAATATAAGTGAACATACTAAATGAATAAAAACAAGCTCCAATGCCATTGTCATAATCGTTTCAAAAGAACGCAACATAAGTTAAATGTATTGGTTACAAACCATAAAATGAAAATAAGTTGTCATCGTTTTATACATCAAAATGTAAGTCTTAAAATGTCAAGGCTTTGACCACTATATCACCGCAAAGAGGCGGTATATAACGGGCAAACCCTTCAAATGGTGGCATGGAGTCTTGATACTTGCTTTCCTTAACTGAAATGTCTGCATGGTCCACTAATTTCCTGAAATACATGTTAAGTTTGAAAACATCAACAAAAGTTGGTGAGTTCATGCAGTTTAGTTGTATGAGATGTATATGTAAAATGCGAGTTGTATAAAATGTATCCGTAAAATGTGAGTTGTATAAAATGTATCCATAAAATGTGAGTTGTATAAAATGTATCTGTATGTAATGATGTAGTATGTATAGCGTCAATGAAATCGTTGATCATTAATGTTTCGCGAGGACATTAATATGTGTGACGAATTAGGAAGCAATCCAAACCTAGACGATTTTGTGTCGACTACTATCGACTGGGACACAAACGCACTCTTCTGTATGGGTCCACGACCAAGAGTGGGGCTCGCCAAAACCCATTAGATCTAACCACTTGTACCTAGGTCCAAACTAGATTAATGGTGCTTAGATGTATAACCCTAATTCGCACATGATCTAAGGTGTTTCATTCCCTAACTTTAACATACGTTGAACATGTATTTTCCCCGATAGTTGTAAAGTTGTAAAACATTTAAATGAATAGGGGACATGAACTCACAGAATTGCGTCCGTGAATAGTAACTAACTATGATCTCACGTGCGGTCGTCCTGAATAGTGTTGCGACCTACAAATGTTCTTACATTTGTTAGACACTTCGGTCTTTATAGATGACTTGAGTATAAGTCTTGTGTCTTAAATATGTGTAAGACTTGTATGTCTTTGTTGTTCATTGATTTGTGTATTAGATGTATGAATTGTTAAATTATCATATATACATTTCACCAAATATATATATATATATGTAATCTTGTATCTTGTGAGTTGTATCATCGGGTCTTGTCTTCTTGATTTCGTGTCTCATATAAGTAAATTGTATAATTGTGTTTTTATCAATTATAAGTCATTGGGCTTAATCCAAGAATTCATGTTATTGGGCTTAAATAGTGTTAGGCCTCAATAGTGTTGGGCCTGAATAGTGTTGGGCCTGAATAGTGTTGGGCCTCAATAGTGTTGGGCCTGAATAGTGTTGGGCCTAAATAGTGTTGGGCCTAAATAGTATTGGGCTTAATGTTATTGGGCCTTGGCCCATATGTTTGATAAGCCCATTATGACGTTAAGCCCATTTATAAATAATAGCCCATTTGTATAAACTAGCCCATTAAGAAGTGTAAGCCCATTTGAAAGTATAAGTCTTTCATTTTTATAAAAACATTTTTATAAAAATAACTAAGTATACTTTTTAGTTAATAAAAACATAATAGTTTTTATAAGTTTCAAAATGTCCGAATTTTGTTAATGGTAACGTAAATTTTGTGTCCGCGTCGAAAGATCGCCTATACGTCGTAGTAAGTCCTTGGATTGGCGATATGTTTATAGATTCGCCCGTCGTCCGTTTTGACCATAAGTTGTGTCCGAAAGCTCGGAATGTCCGTAGGTTGTTTTCAAGTGTGTCTATATGTATTCTTGTAAGTCTTTAGTTGTAAGTATGTCTTGTATTTATTTGTGTCATTGTTATCAAGTCTCTAACTTTTATATATAACTAATACAAATAATAACACACAGCACATACTTGATATGTTCAATAAATATGTATTTTACCAAAATATATATTTATGTCAATTTTTATGTTTAGAAAGACCAACTTTCTAATCTTGTAAAGACTTTGTTAAAAAAAATGATAGTTTTTCTAACATATGATTTCTAAGAAAAAGTTGGCCATAGTTCCTTTGTAATATGAACTTTGCCATGTTTATTTACATATCATTTTCTTTTCAAATCATCAACAATTTCTCATATCATTTATAAAAAGAAAAAAAACACATGAGATTTATAACATAACCTCATTAAGATGATCTCAAAATCATGTAGGATTTTATACATGATCATAACATATGCTAACTAGTTCAAAAACCAAGTTTAATTCTAGTTTTAACAACTTTTATAAAAATCTCAAGTTGTATGTTACTTTTTATAATCTTGTAAAAGTATTGTTTTTAGTGAAAAACCTCACATACTTTCACAAGATCAAATGTTATGATCATCCCTTTAAACCTTTATGTTAAAAACCCTTTAACATAAACATGTATAATTGTTAGATCATATTTTTAAAACATCCTCTAACAATTTATTTATATCATAATCATCATAACAAGAGCAAATATGCATATAACAAGTCTTAGATCACAATATAAACCAACATAAATATATCATGATTATTATTTTTGCTTCTTTGTATTTTTCATGTTTATTATGTATGATTATTTAGTTATTTATTAGTTATAATAACAATCATAAACATAATATAAGTATGAAAAAAATAGATCTTGAAGCTTACTTCTAGCACTTGGCTAGGGATGATCTTAGAAGATGATTAAGAACTAAGAAGATGAAGATCTTGATGGTAGAATACTCTTGAATGGATGAAAACCCTTCCTTTTACTTACAAAAGCTTTTGATCTTCTTATGTAACTTGGAAATCCATTTTGATCAACAAATAAAAGACTAAAGTGAAGTGGGTTTTTGGTGTTCTTGGTAAGATGGATGAAGATGATGAGAGAGTTTTAGTGAAAGTAATAAAAGATGAAAAAAAATGAGTGTAAGGAGCTAGATTACTTAGTGGTTAAGTGATATAATCATCCACCAACTTAACCACTTGCAACATAATAAAAATATCTAGATATTTAACACAAAATTAAGGGTGTGGGACCCCTTAAAAACGTGAACATGGGGGAGGGGTGGGTCTTGTATTTGTTTCAAAGTGTTAAGGAATTTATACTTGATAAAAATGTGGTAAAAATATTAGATGTTTAAGGGTTTAGGTGTTTGAAATTTTTCAAGATGCTTCAAGGTGTTAGGTGATTATAACTAGACCAAAATGATCCACATAATGATAGATAGTTGCTAAAAAAAAGATTAGATATCGTTCAGATATTCGTTTGGCATTTGTTCCGCAAGTAACTAGTCGAATGGTAAACTTGTGGAAGTTGTAGGGAAAATTTCGGTTATGTGTGTAATTGATATTCCCTAAGTATTTTCATATGAAATTTGTGTTTAAACAACACTTTTGCATCTTGTAGTAAAAATAATAATGCTGAATTTTGCGGAAAGTTATTGAAATGGTAAGTTTTAGCGCTTTTCGGCAGTTTTCGAGCTGTTTTTGGTGCTACCGGACATTGGTAACATATTAAACCAAACCCTTGTATTCCCATATAGGGTTTAATGTATATTTGATGTTGGACTTTCGTCTGAGTCCTAAAGATGTCTTTTAAATGGTTTTTGCGGATCCTGAGTTTTTGTCAGCACACTAGTTTACTAGGTACTACTCTAGTTGTTTCGATACATTGTTTACACTATTTCAAATGTAACAAATAAAAATGAATAATGTGCATCATAAATGAATATTCCATGAGTGTTCTAAGATGTATATCATGAAATCATGCAGTTCGAATATTCAAAACACATATTTGTATAATGTAAATTATTGTTTTAAATGTAAGTAAATTACCCGAAAGTGGCTGTTGTCACAAGCTCCAGCCAGTCAGTCGCCGGAGGTTGTAATCGAGACATAAATGAGATCGAAGATGTATAGTCTGCATATGTGTTTTGAATATATGAGTGTGTGGATAAGATGATTAGGGTTTCTCACTAGAGGAGACGAAGTGCACAGATATCTCATTGTGTGTGTGTTTGTTTCTGATGTTTTCAATGAGGGGATAAGGTATACACACATATATATATACCTAGGTCAAATTGTGAAATCTTGAAACATCTTTGTGAGGATTTTGTTGAGATATGGTGAGGATTTAGTAAGATTTTGCAGATTTGAAAAGATCTTGGTAAGATTTACAAGAAAGTCTTGTAGTTAATATCTAATATATTATATGCAAGTTTAGGCTTGCGGGTTTTGGGCTTGGGCCCAGGGCCCACAAGCCCATCTCGTGTGTAAGTGGCCCGTAATTCGTACGAGACCCGTTATCAAAACCCGAAATCACCGTAGCCTAGTAAAATAATATTACAGAGTTAAAATGTGTAAAAATAATGTCGGTATCCGTCGTAGTCGCGTTCGTGCGTTGATAACGGTAATAATCGCGAAAAATTACATCGTTGTCGTTTTTAATCCGTTTTTCTATCCGGTTTCGACTGTAGTTACTAAAATTTTATTACGGAGCTAAATATAGCGTAAAATGTAAGTTCCGAAGGTGACAGGCGTCTCCGTCGCTTCCATTTTGTTGCCGATGCGTTTCCTGCTATCGCGTTTTTAGTTCATGTTGCATTTGTGTCGCACGGAAGCCCAATAAATTCACAAAATTTATTTCATAGACATAAAATATTCGTGTAACATTCATACTTGTCGGCGTTGTCAGTATTTTGTACGGTATCAGTTCGTTGCCGTTTAACGTTTCACAGGCTTCTCTGTAAACCACCGTTCGCGCACTGTAAAGTCGGATAAACGTTCCTGGGCACTCTAAAGGCCTAATTAAGTTAATTTGCTCTATAAACAATAATTATTATTGCGTTAATCATCTGCTAATCACGTAATCAGGTGCCGTAAATCACGGGTTGTCACAGAAGATCAGAAAAGGAACCTAACCCAGAAGCTTACACAAGAATTTCACTCTAGAAATTCTAATCATGAGAAAAGTATAGGTTCTACCTCTGCACCCTACTGTAGGGATTGCAAAAGAAAGCACTCGGGAAGATGCTCCATATATTGTAACTTCTGCAAAATATCGGGACACAAGGAAGAAGACTGCAGGAAGAAAAACAGCAAGATATGCTATAACTGCGGAGAACCAGGTCACATCAAGCCAAACTGTCCAAAATTAGCTCCAGCTACGAACAACAAGAACACTAAAAATGCTAGAGCATTTGTTCTGATTGCAGAAGAAGCCAAGATGATTCCAGATGTCAAAGCTGGTACGTTTTTAGTTAATGATGTTTTTGCCAAAGTATTATTTGACTCTGGTACAAACCAAAGTTTTATTAATACATCGTTTTGCAAATTTCTAAATCAGTCATTAACTAAACTACCATGTCTAATAGAGATAGTCAATGGAGAAACCATTAAGATTTCTAAAATCTTGCAGGAAGCAAGAATAGAAATTCTAAACCATAAGTTTATTGCAAACCTGTATTCCATGAATCTGGTAGGATTTGATATTGTTTTAAAAATAGATTGGTTAATAGCCAATAAAGCTAGTATTATTGAATCCTTGGAAAAGAGTAATAAGATTCATCAAACGGGGAAAGCTAAGTCCCAAGTATAATAACCCTCTTAAGATTATTAGAAGAATAGAACCTGTAGCCTATCAGCTACAACTGCCAGAGAAAATGACAGGAAAGTCAAGAATCTCAAGCACAAGAGATTAGTTTTAGTCAAAAAGAAATGAGACTCCAAAATAGGACCTGAATACACATGGGAGCTTGAATCTGAAATGAAAAGAAAATATCCACACTTGTTCCAGTAGATCTCGAGGACGAGCTCTAAAACAAGGTGGGGAGAATGTAACAACCCTCCAGAAAACCGACACTCTCGAATATTTCCGACACTCTAGTGTATTATAAAATGTCCCAATATGTTTTATATTACACCCCGTATGTGAAAACCGAGCCCGAATTATATTATAGTTATTAAATAAATCAAAAACAAGAAATATAGGGCTGAGGCGGGCCGCGTAGAACCACCCCAACATCTCACGCGGGCCGTATCAAGACTGGAGTTGACTTCGCTGACTTCTTTAGTTGAAGCGGGCCGCGTAAGGGTTATGCTTAGTTAACGCGGGCCGCGAGAGATCGTGAAACGCGGATACACCTAGAGGCCGACACGTGTTGTCATCGTGGCGGTCTAGAGAATGACTGAGCTAAGCTATTAGGTTGACCGTGCGTTGATGCGGGCCGCGTAAGGCTTAGCCTTACCTTACGCGGGCCGCGACAGGACCAGATTACACAACTATAAATAGCAGGCTTCGGATTTCACTTTCAATCGTTCATTCTTTCTTTCAATCTCGAAATTCTGTAGTAGAGACATAATAGTTTGGGTATTATACCCCTAATTAGCAAGGTTCTGCTCCGTTGTAGGTATTATAACCCCAGTTTCGTAATAGATACGCTGCCTGATTGATTTAGGGTTCCGTAACAACTGTCGTGATTCTGCCCGACGTAGTTGTTGGAATGCCGTCTCGGGGAGGGTATCATTTATAAAGGGTTATGATACTAACCAAAATACAATTGTATAAATTATAGATTATATCCAGGAAACCCTTACGAGAAGCCTAAGATAGCAATGTGAGTAATCTCCTTTTCGTGTCAACTGTTTTATAAAACCTCAATTGTTATTATCATATTACCAGTATGTGAGTCGTGTAATTCTTCAATTATCGCCGGTATTATGGGGTTTTGTATACATTACTTGATAACCTTCACAATTGGACGATGAGTAGCCAATGTGTGATATGACCATAGCCATAGATACGGTCGAGTGGCAAGTACTGAATGGGTAATTGTGTAGATATAAACATTGTAATCGCTCTCAATACTGTGGTAATTGATAAAACTTGTTTTGATTAATTTGGGATTCACTCACCAGTATTTCCCACTGGCAAAAATATTTTTAAAACATGTTTCAGGTAACACAATGTGAAAGCCAACTGGGAAAAAGCCAGCTCGAGAGCACTGACGGCTTGGAAAATAAGTGGCTATAAAAGTTATCTAAAAATACGATGTTTTAAAAATAGGGTTTGTCCCTATAAATGTCTTGTAATAAGAAACTTGGGTTTTACCCATGTGATTATTAATATAAAATATGGTGGTTTTACTCTGATAAACATTTCCTAACTACGGTCCTGATGAAAATTCCGCTGCCAAATTTAACAAGCTGATACCACCAAACTCTGAGCTCACGTCCGCCCGTTCCCGGGACAGATAAGGGATCGGGGGTTGTGACAGAAGGTGGTATCAGAGCCTAGCCACTGGTCTAAGCCAAAGAAGTGTTCTGCTGACACTTAAAGTTATATTTTGTGTTAGGAAATAAATTATGAAAGTATATGCATAACTGTATTTATTTGTTATGTGTTATTTGACTATTTGTTAGTTTACAGTATGAGTAAGAAAAGAATTTCGGACATCTATCATAAACTAGATAATTCACTGAAAGGAAAGGGAAGTTCATCCCAAACAAATTCCTCAAGATACTCAGCAGATACTGAAGAAGGAATATTTGTCCGTAAAGCACAGTTTGAAAATCCACTTACCCCTAGTAAAAGAAGCTGGATTCTTAGAAAAAGTCAAGAGAACATGAAAAAGTCTCAGGAAACCCAGAAAATAGGCAGTAACCCACCTTGGGAAGATAAATTAGACGAAAAATGGGCAAATCTCTTCATGTTAGCTACTGTAGCAGTAAATGCTAACTTATAAGTTAAATCACAAAACCAGTTCTAGCACCTGCGACACTTACAAGCCGGAAACATTAAACTATTAAATAAACCGTTAGTATAATTCGAAAGTTCAGTTGTAATCTAGCAATAGTTGTTTTAAATAAATTTTAGAAAATCCTTATCGAATCCAGGCACCTACACCCCATATCACTAACCTGCACCCCAGATTCCGAACCCAGTCCTAGAACCTGTAACCCCAATGAGTGTAGAAAATGTACAAGAACTTAGGACATTTGGTAAGGAAATCCTAGAAGATAGTAAGAAAATGAGAAAGATGGGAGAGCAACTCGTATGAAAATTACGATGAGCGCAAATATGAATTTCTGAATAAATCCATATATGTAGATGTGATGGCAGAAATGGTAATAGTAATAATAATAATAAAATAAATATGTGTACGGATGCCTATTATTATTTATTTCAGTTTGTATTGTAAATTTTAATTTCAGTACTGGTGTGTAATAGATGAATATAGTAAAATCGCAATGATCGACGCTTTTGACTAAAATTGCGTATTATGTGATTTACTATATTAAATATTATTCTATGATATTAATATTTGGTAGATGTTTAAAAAAATTCAGATGGCCGACGAAGTAAATCAAGGAAATCTGAATAATGATAACCATAGTAACATTAACTTGGTTAATGAGAATCCTAGCATCAATAACAATGGAAATCAAGTGGATAATAGTGCTATCCAACACATAGTAGCACAAGGAATTATAGATGCAATGCCATTTATTCTTCAAACTGTTAAGGATGCTAATAACAAGAGTAAACATAGCAGTAAGCGACCAATTGAACCAGACCACAGCGTAAACAATGGACCCTTACTTCAAGCACCCATTCCCAAAAGAAGAAGAACCATGCCTTATGGTTGTTCTTACAAAGAATTCTGGTCCTGCAAACCAATGGAATTCTCGGGCAACGAAGAGGCCATTGCAACCCTACGCTGGATAGAAAAGACTGAGGCAGTCTTAAGAATAAGCAAGTGCGCAGAAGAAGATAAAATATTGTTTGCTTCTAATCTGTTTAAGAACTCAGCCTTAGAATGGTGGAACACTATCCTCCAAACTAAGGGAATTGATAGAACTTACAATATGGAATGGGAGGAGTTTAAGGACAAGGTGCAAAGGAAATTCTGGCCACCCAATGAAAAGGAACAGATTGCAAACAAATTCTTAAACCTTAGAACAACTCTTGCTTCACCAGAACCAGTGTTAATCTCCCGTTATATCTGGGGATTAATTGGAGAGATAAGACATGTAGTCAAGGCAGCTAGACCTCAAACCATAGAAGAAGCTGTAGAACTAGCCAATACCTTGACTGATGAATTAGTCCGTACCCGAGAAGAAGATCAGAAAAGGAACCTAACCCAGAAGCTTACACAAGAATTTAATTAAAATAAACTTTATGCTCATTCAGGGACTAAAAGCGTCAAAAAGTGCACAAGTTTGCATTTTCGCGTATATCTTACGTTCTGAATATATCCGGACCTCCAAAAATTTATGTAAGCATTAAAATATTTTATTTTAGTGTTTGGCATGATAAAAATCCGTTCGTCGCTTAATTTGGACCGTTTTTGCGTCCGTTACGACTTCCGTCGTAATTAACCGAACAATGCAACCGTACGGCCAAACGAACCGACATCCGACATATTTTTGAGCATATTTTAAGTTCCCTATACTTTAACTTTATTTTAGAGCTTTGAAATGGGGTTAACGGGGCTTAAACGGGTCAAAAATGCATCGAAAACCAAGTTTGGGGCTTCAGGGGCCTGTTCTGCCAAAACTCAAACTTTGCTAGTCTGCACAAGGCTTACGGATCGTAAGGCCCTCATCCATACGGTCCGTAAGGACCTCCCAGATCAGAAAAATCTGTTTAACAACCTGTTCACAGCTGTTATGCACTCATCTCCCTACCCACACATGGCATTTCCTGATAATGGGGGCCATTTTGATGCACATGGTGTTGTAAACAAGTGTAGGGATGAGATTGAAGCACAACTTTCGAGGAACGATCCTAACGGTCCTAGAAATCCTATAAATACCCCCATGATCACAACTCCAAAACCCACAATTTGAAATCTGATTTATGCTCTCTAGGTGGAAGTATATGCTTCCTACCTGAGAGAAAATCGGAATCAAATCTTGCGGGGACCTTCTGTAAGTGTTCTTTCGTTCTTTTCATTCATTTTAGCGTTAAAGTCAAGCTGTGTTTGACTTTCTGCATTGACCAGTTTATGGTCAATGTGAAGTACGTTTGAACTTCATAACGTGAGCGTAATCACGATGGTTATAGTCCCTAGTGACTATACCTACTGATTACCACGTTATCTAGGCTCAGTGACGAGTCGTAGTTTCGGCCAAAATGCGTATTCTTGCGTATTTTGTAACCAAACTACTCTTAGGTATCAAAACCATTTGTTTTGATAGCAAACTTGTTTTCTAACTTAGTTAAGCATGTTTTAACATGCTTAGCTCGTCACTTTTAGTTTTGTGCTTGTCTAGGGTCGTAAAGGTAAGCGATCTAAACAATCGCTTATACTTTCGAACCCGACCCGTTTGGTCGATCATTAGGATCCGACCAAACACATTAGGTGACCATAGTTGTATAGGGAATAACCTTCCGAGGTTATACCTTATGGTCACGACGTTTAGTTAGTTGTATGATAGGTAGTTTATATGCCTTAGGCTTATTACCAAAATGCCCTTTTACGCCAAAATTTACTTTAAAGCATATGTAACATAATTTTTGATATCTAAACTGATTTGGCAACAATATTAGACATGTTAAGGCATATTTTACATATCATAGGGCTAGTTAGGCGTTCTGAACGCGTTTTACGCGAACGACGCGTTAAAGTAGCATAAGCTACCTAAACGGGTCGTAATGGGTCGTAAGCACTTAGGTTAGGTTTCATTTAGGATGTAGGCCTTGTTAAACCATATCACATGAGTTCCAACACTCATTTGGTTTACAAGACCTCATTCTGTCCGATCTTCCGATTTAGGCGTCTATTGTTTGACTAGTGATTCAATTACTAGGTGCTTCTTGATTTCTCTGGTTTACTCAAGTTTGTTGAAGTACTATTGATTGAGGATACCTTGCACTACAAGTGAGTACACAGTTCCCCTATTTTACAACTTTCAATTGTTTTGGGGCGATTCATATGTACAAAATGTTTTCAAGGTTTAAACGATGATTTCAAGAACAAATAGAACGATTTATACTAAACTAATAACGATTTCGATAATGTGAACGAACTTGTTGGTTGTAGTTACATAACGAATGACATTCATTAATTTTGGCTGAACCGACCAGTATTAGGTTATGGTACCATAGGATCTGACATATCCCGTTATTGCACTATACCCATGGTTATGTGTGGGTGTTGTGGGTAACGACTGAATCTGTAATTATTAACTTACCCTTTGGAGGTTTGTTAATACAAGAAGCGAGGAACGAGGTAGTCGAGTCACGAAGGTTTGAATGTTGTTAACGAGACGACCATATATAAGTTTTCACAATTAAAACGAGGATGATTTAAACGAGTAAACGATTTGGAAACGATTTGGAAACGATGTTAAACGATTTGGGTAAACGATTGGTTTTTGGCTAGTGTTTAGATAACGGGTCGGGTGTAATGTGGTGAAAACATGGTAGATACGCCGCTGGTACTTCTTATATATAAGTGTTTTCAACATATTACATACCGTGGCGTTATTTAGTTCACTTGGGTAAACGATATTGAAACGATGTCACTCAACGATGTTTTCGAAATAATATACGAGTTTTATTAACTAGTTTATACGAGATGTTTTACAAGATGGTTTTCTAAAACAAAAAGCTTTTGGGTTAAGAATCATGGCTACGAAATTTCATAAATTATAACCATCTTGATTTGAGTTAGTTAATCATGTTGCAATATTATACACTTTTTAAAAACAAGGTTTTCGAGGTATTGCAATATATGTAAACAAGCCATGATTCTGATACTCTTATAAAACCTATGTACTCGCCAGCATTTCTTTGCTGACTTTGTTTTTACATATGTTTCAGGTGTTGTTGCTTGATTGACGTTCTAGGATGCATGCGTCACATAGGATCTGGACGAGGCCTTAGTGACATAAAACAATGATAGTCGATATAAAACTTGTTTGTTATGTGTTAAAACAATGTTAATGTTTAATATTATCAATATAACGAAACACTTTTTATACCCATGGTTATGAAACGATAATTCTGTTACAACACTCCCCGACGTTTCCGCCACGCTTTGTTGTTTTACGTGGTCGGGGTGTGACAGAAGAGTTGGTATAAGAGCCAATGGTTATAGGGAATTAGGTTATTAGGAATGCTTTGACCTAGACTATAACTTTCTAGGACCCCAACGCAAGTTTATTTGCGTTTAGATTTTTAAAACAAAATCGTCACCTATCCTTAGGTGATAACCACAACGAGAACACAATTTTCGAATCCGCTTTAAAAACTAATCATCCGTTCTAGGATGATTGATTACTAGGTTTTGAGCCCTCTGTTGTAAGGTTTTGAACCCTTCCAGTTTGACTCATTTCTGGCTTAGTGCCTTCTGAGTTTTCAAAATCTCATCAAAGTTTGGGTCTAAATAATGTGAACACGTGCAAACTGGAAGAGTGAATGCCTGTACTCTGAGTTTTCTGCCTAAGGCTAGAGTGTTCGTACAAATCCACATAATCGGACCAGTCACTCTTACCTGAGAACTCTTGGGGTGAATGTTCACTTATAGGCGAGCATGTCTTCACGATACATTATTTTTGACCTATTTACTTTGATTAGTCACTGCGTGTCGTTTGTTTGTTCGAGGTAACAAACAAATGATCGCCTTCCTTGTGTTTTGTCGATACATCTTTTGTTTTTCCTAATTTTCAACCTCACTCGATTCTCTTGTTTCCTTGTTAGACAATGCCTCCTCGACGTGAAGCACAATCTTTTACTATTGAAGAAATCGCAGCCCTGGTCTCTCAGCAAGTGGCTGCTGTGCTTCTCGGTGTTGTGACCCAAGTCCACGAGATATAAAACAACAACAATAATAACAACAACAATAATGCACCGTGTAATTTCAAGAACTTCAATTCTGCGAAGCCGCTTAAATTTTCTGGGTCGCAAGGAGCAACTGCGCTCCTGCAGTGGTTTGAGAGTATCGAGAGCACATTCAGACATGTGCAGTGTCTGAATGCGCGTAAGGTTGAATTTGCTTCGAGCGTGTTTGAGAAGCGAGCGCTTACCTGGTGGAATGGTATTATGCGCGACAGGGGTGCCGAAGTGGCATTGGCATAAACATGGGAAGAGCTACGGGCTCTCATGATGAAGGAGTTTTGTCCCCGTCACGAAATTCGGGCTTTGGAGCGAGAGTTTGACGATTTAAAGCAAGATGGGGCTGAACACCGTGCGTACACGAACCGTTTTGAGGAACTCAGTCTATTGTGTCCCACCATGGTTACCCCTCTGGAGAAAGCAATCGAGAGATATATCGATGGTCTGCCCGATTCTATTCTGGAGATTGTGACCGGTGTTAATCCTACTACCCTTCGTCAAGCAATCGAGTTGTCTGCTACCCTGACTGAGACTCAAGTCAGGAAGGGTAAACTCACCCGCAAGGGTGATAAAAAGAAGGCGACTGATTCAGGGAAGGACAAGAAAAAGGGTAAGGGTAAGGAAGGTGAGACGTCGAAGAAATCGAGGAAGCGAAAGGGTGCCCAGAATTTTGCTGTTACAGCACAGACTGCTCAGAACTCGCAGAACCCACCGGCTCAGCCACCTGCAAAGAAGGCATATGCTGGTACCGCACCTCATTGTGCTCGTTGCAACGGTCATCACGTTGCACAACAAGCTTGCAAGCAATGCACGACGTGTGGTAAACTTGGGCATTTGGTAAATAATTGTCGTTTGGGACAGAATCAGGTTGCTCAGGTTCCAGCTCTGGGTCAGGGGAATGCTGCGAGATTCCCACCGGGTTCATGTTTTAATTGTGGAGAGTATGGTCACTTCCGCAACAATTGTCCGAGACTGGTGAATGCAAACGCGAATGCTAACACGAACCCGAATGCGAACGTCAATGTGAATCCCGCTCGTGGGCGAGCGTACAATTTGAATGCAAACGAAGAGAGGGCCGACAACGAAGTGGTTAACGGTACGTTTCTTGTTAACAATCGACATGCATCTATTGTTTTTGATTCTGGTGCCGATAGAAGTTTTGTTTCATTATCATTTGAGCCTTTGCTTGCGATACCTAGAACCAAACTGAGGAAATCCTTATCTGTCGAAGTTGCTACTGGTAAACCTCTGGTTCTCGATTCTGTTATTCGTGATTGTCAGTTGAACCTTGATAACCATCTTTTTCCTATTGACCTCACACTGATGCAACTTGGGAGTTTCGATATTATCGTTGGAATGGATTGGTTAACCAAACACCACGCTGAGGTGGTTTGTTTCAATAAGATTGTTCGTATTACTTTGTCTTCTGGCGATGTTCTAGAAATTCGTGGAGAGAAGCCATCTGGTGGTTTGAAGCTTATGTCGTGTTTGGAAGCCCAAAGGTATTTACGAAAAGGATATGTTGCTTTTCTAGCACATGTCACCGAGGAGAAAAGCAAGAGCAAGAGTATTCAGGATATTCCGATTGTTCGGGATTATCCGGAGGTGTTTCCTGATGAACTGCCTGGTTTACCTCCAGTTCGTCAAGTCGAGTTTCATATTGACCTTGTACCCAATGCCAACCCGATTGCAAAAGCACCTTATCGTCTTGCACCGTTGGAGATGCAAGAGTTATCGAAACAGCTTCAAGAGTTATCTGATAAAGGATTCATCCAACCGAGCTTTTCACCTTGGGGAGCTCCTGTCCTCTTCATGAAAAAGAAAGACGGATCTTTTCGAATGTGTATCGATTATCGTGAGCTTACTAAGCTCACCATCAAGAATCGATATCCCCTACCTCGAATTGATGATCTCTTCGACCAGCTGCAAGGTGCTTCATGCTTTTCCAAGATCGATCTGCATTCTGGGTATCATCAACTTCGTGTTCTCGAAGAAGATATTCCCAAAACTGCTTTACGCACAAGATATGGGCATTACGAGTTCACTGTCATGCCTTTTGGTTTGACAAATGCTCCAGCTATCTTTATGGACTTAATGAATATAGTCTGCAAACCTTATTTGAACAAGTTCATTATTGTGTTCATCGACGATATTCTCATTTATTCAAAATCTCGAGCCGAGCATGAGCAACACCTTCGCTTAACATTGGAACTCCTGAAGAAGGAACAACTTTTTGCTAAATTCTCCAAGTGTGAATTCTGGCTTAAAGAAGTTCAATTCTTGGGTCATATAGTCAATGAGCAGGGTATTCATGTGGATCCATCCAAGATTGCTGCTATTAAGGACTGGAATACACCGACGACGCCTACGGAGATTCGATCTTTTCTTGGTCTTGCTGGTTATTATCGTCGATTCATTTCAAATTTCTCGAAGATTGCGGTTCCACTCACTGCTTTGACTCAAAAGAATAAGCCTTTCGAGTGGGGACCCAAGAAAGAAGAAGCGTTCCAAACGCTGAAGCAGAAGTTATGTAATGCTCCTGTTTTATCTCTGCCCGAGGGAAGCGATGATTTCGTTATCTATTGCGATGCGTCCAACTTAGGCGTTGGTTGCGTCCTTATGCAATGAGGTAAAGTTATTGCATATGCATCTAGGCAGCTGAAAGTTCACGAGAAGAACTACACGACTCATGATCTTGAGTTAGGAGCTGTGGTTTTCGCGCTTAAAATCTGGAGACACTACCTCTATGGAACGAAGTGTGTGGTTTTCACAGACCACAAAAGTCTCCTGCATATTCTTAATCAGAAAGAGCTGAACATGAGGCAACGACGTTGGGTTGAACTCTTAAACGATTATGACTGCGAGATTCGCTACCACCCTGGTAAGGCGAAGTTGTAGCCGATGCGCTTAGTCGAAAGGAGCGAGTCAAGCTTCATTCTGTTCGAACTCTATCTGATCTTCAATCTCGTGTCCTGCAAGCTCAGCAAAAATTTGATAGGTAAGGAATTACCACATCAACTTGAGCTTAAACTCGAAGCGAAAGACGATGGTTTGCTCTATTTTAAGGATCGATTGTGGATTCCGAAACAAGACGATCTTCGCACCTTGGCAATGGACGAATCTCATAAGTCTTGATATTCTATCCATCCTGGTGCTGATAAAATGTACAAGGATCTTCGTACTCAGTGCTGGTGGCCTGGTATGAAGAAGGATGTTGCCTTGTATGTATCGAAATGCCTAACTTGACTCAAAGTCAAGGCCGAACAACAACGACCTTCTGGCTTGCTTGTACAACCAGAGATACCGGTTTGGAAGTGGGAGAACATTGCGATGGATCTCATCACTAAGTTACCGCGCACATCTAAAGGTCATGATGCTATCTGGGTTATTATCGATCGATTAACGAAATCAGCTCATTTCATTCCAATTCGCGAGGACCTATCTGCTGATAAACTTTCAAAGATTTATGTTGATGAGATTGTGACACGACATGGTGTGCCCTTGGATATCATCTCCGATCGCGATGCTCGATTTTCATCTCATTTCTGGAAGGCCATGCAATCTGCATTGGGAACCCAACTAAATCTAAGCACTGCTTATCATCCCCAAATAGATGGCCAATCTGAGAGAACGATTCAAACTTTGGAGGATATGCTTAGATCATGCGTGATAGACTTTGGTGGTAATTGGGACTCTCATCTACCACTGATCGAGTTCTCTTACAACAATAGTTATCATACTAGCATTAAAATGGCACCATTCGAAGCTCTCTACGGTCGAAAATGTCGTTCACCTGTCTTTTGGAACGAGACCGGTGAAGCTCAGCTTACTGGACCTGAGCTCGTTCTGGAAACAACAGACAAAATCAAGAAAATCCGCGATAATCTTGTGACAGTTCGAAACCGTCAAAAGTGTTATGCGGATTTGCGACGCAAGCCCTTAGAATTTCAAATCGGAGACTGTGTCCTACTCAAGGTGTCACCTTGGAAGGGAGTGGTGAGATTTGGAAAGAAAGGAAAACTTGCACCTCGATATGTGGGACCATTTAAGATTGTGGAAAGGGTTGGAAAGGTTGCCTATCGATTGGAGCTACCTCCAGAGCTTGGAAATATTCACCCGACTTTTCACGTGTCCAATCTGCGAAAGTGTTTAGCTGACGCTGATCTACACATTCTTCTCGACGAGACTCGAATCGATGAAACAATGCACTTTGTCGAGAAACCCGTGGAGATCGTGGACCGTGCTTTTCAAACAGTTGAAGAACAAACGGATTCGATTGGTCAAAGTTCGCTGGGAATCCGAACATGGCCCAGAGTTTACTTGGGAATGTGAGGACCAGATGAAGACGAAATATCCGCATTTGTTTTCACAAGCTTCCCCTAGTTAAAATTTCGGGATGAAATTTCCTGAAGTAGGGGAGACTGTGACAACTGTGTTCTGTAATCGATGTACGATGTAAAACAATGATGATTAATAATAAAACAATGTGCTTTGGTGTTATTATATGTGTTTTGGTGTTTCTATGTGTGTATTTGTGTTTGGTGATTTTTCAATTCGATTCGATTCCAATTTCACGCTTTAAATCGCTTTCTGGAAAGTTATACGCAAACTGGTGCGTAAACGCAGTCAGTTTAATGCGACAAACACTCTGGGATAGTGAAATAGGCTTAACATACCTTAAATAACCTCCACATAACTTAGAAATAAGTTTTGAATGGTTTGGTGTGTCGAAATCAACTTTGTTCGATCGCAGGGACTATTTGTGTCAAACTGCGAAACTATGCCGATTTGTATAGTAACGAACATTCCGGAATATGTCCATAAGTTAAACATACCCTAAATATCCTTTACATAGCTTAGAAATAGGCTTTGAGGGGTTCGGTGTGCTAAAATAAACTTTATGCTCATTCAGGGACTAAAAGCGTCAAAAAGTGCACAAGTTTGCATTTTCGCGTATATCTTACGTTCTGAATATATCCGGACCTCCAAAAATTTATGTAAGCATTAAAATATTTTATTTTAGTGTTTGGCAAGATAAAAATCCGTTCGTCGCTTAATTTGGACCGTTTTTGCGTCCGTTACGACTTCCGTCGTAATTAACCGAACAACGCAACCGTACGGCCAAACAAACCGACATATGACATATTTTTGAGCATATTTTAAGTTCCCTATACTTTAACTTCATTTTAGAGCTTTGAAATGGGGTTAACGGGGCTTAAACGGGTCAAAAATGCATCGAAAACCAAGTTTGGGGCTTCAGGGGCCTGTTCTGCCAAAATTCAAACTTTGCTGGTCTGCACAAGGCTTACGGACCATAAGGCCCTCATCCATATGGTCCGTAAGGACCTCCCAGATCAGAAAAAATCTGTTTAATAGCCTGTTAACAGCTGTTATGCACTCATCTCCCCACCCACACATGGCATTTCCTGATAATGGGGGGCCATTTTGATGCACTTGGTGTTGTAAACAAGTGTAGGGATGAGATTGAAGCACGGCTTTCGAGGAACGATCCTAACGGTCCTAGAAATCCTATAAATACCCCCATGATCACAACTCCAAAACCCACAATTTGAAATCTGATTTATGCTCTCTAAGTGGAAGTACATGTTTCCTACCTGAGAGAAAATTGGAATCAAATCTTGCGGGGACCTTCTGTAAGTGTTCTTTCATTCTTTTCATTCATTTTAGCGTTAAAGTCAAACTGCGTTTGACTTTCTGCATTGACCAGTTTATGGTCAATGTGAAGTACGTTTGAACTTCATAACGTGAGCGTAATCACGATGGTTATAGTCCCTAGTGACTATACCTACTGATTACCACGTTATCTAGGCTCAGTGACGAGTCGTAGTTTCAGCCAAAACGCGTATTCTTGCGTATTTTGTAACCAAACTACTCTTAGGTATCAAAACCGTTTGTTTTGATTCCAAACTTGTTTTCTAACTTAGGTAAGCGTGTTTTAACATGCTTAGCTCGTCACTTTTAGTTTTGTGCTTGTCTAGGGTCGTAAAGGTAAGCGATCTAAACAATCGCTTATACTTTCGAACCCGACCCGTTTGGTCAATCATTAGGATCCGACCAAACACATTAGGTAACCATAGTTGTATAGGGAATAACCTTCCGAGGTTATACCTTATGGTCACGACGTTTAGTTAGTTGTATGATAGGTAGTTTATATGCCTTAGGCTTATTACCAAAATGCCCTTTTACGCCAAAATTTACTTTAAAACATATGTAACATAATTTTTTGATATCTAAACTGATTTGGAAACAATATTAGACATGTTAAGTTATATTTTACCTATCATAGGGCTAGTTAGGCGTTCTGAACGCGTTTTACGCGAACGACGCGTTAAAGTAGCATAAGCTACCTAAACGGGTCGTAATGGGTCGTAAGCACTTAGGTTAGGTTTCATTTAGGATGTAGGCCTTGTTAAACCATATCACATGAGTTCCAACACTCATTTGGTTTACAAGACCTCATTCTGTCCGATCTTCCGATTTAGGCGTCTATTGTTTGACTAGTGATTCAATTACTAGGTGCTGCTTGATTTCTCTGGTTTACTCGAGTTTGTTGAAGTACTATTGATTGAGGATACCTTGCACTACAAGTGAGTACATAGTTCCCCTATTTTACAACTTTCAATTGTTTTAGGGTGATTCATATGTACAAAATATTTTCAAGGTTTAAACGATGATTTCAAAAACAAATAGAACGGTTTATACTAAACTAATAACAATTTCGATAATGTGAACGAACTTGTTGGTTGTAGTTACATAACGAATGACGTTCATTAATTTTGGCCGAACCGACCAGTATTAGGTTATGGTACCATAGGATCTGACATATCCCGTTATTGCACTATACCCATGGTTATGTGTGGGTGTTGTGGGTAACGACTGAATCTGTAATTATTAACTTACCATTTGGAGGTTTGTTAATACGAGAAGCGAGGAGCGAGGTAGTCGAGTCACGAAGGTTTGAATGTTGTTAACGAGACGACCATATATAAGTTTTTCACAATTAAAACGAGGATGATTTAAACGATTTAAACGAGTAAACGATTTGGAAACGATGTTAAACGATTTGGGTAAACGATTGGTTTTTGGCTAGTGTTTAGATAACGGGTCGGGTGTAATGTGGTGAAAACATGGTAGATACGCCGCTGGTACTTCTTATATATAAGTGTTTTCAACATATTACATACCGTGGCGTTATTTAGTTCACTTGGGTAAACGATATTGAAACGATGTCACTCAACGATGTTTTCAAAATAATATACGAGTTTTATTAACTAGTTTATACGAGATGTTTTACAAGATGGTTTTCTAAAACAAAAAGCTTTTGGGTTAAGAATCATGGCTACGAAATTTCATAAATTATAACCATCCTGATTTGAGTTGGTTAATCATGTTGCAATATTATACACTTTTTAAAAACAAGGTTTTCGAGGTATTGCAATATATGTAAACAAGCCATGATTCCGATACTCTTATAAAACCTATGTACTCGCCAGCATTTCTTTGCTGACTTTGTTTTTACATATGTTTCTGGTGTTGTTGCTTGATTGACGTTCTAGGATGCATGCGTCACATAGGATCTGGACGAGGCCTTAGTGACATAAAACAATGATAGTCGATATAAAACTTGTTTGTTATGTGTTAAAACAATGTTAATGTTTAATATTATCAATAAAACGAAACACTTTTTGTACCCATGGTTATGAAACGATAATTCTGTTACAACACTCCCCGGTGTTTCCGCCACGCTTTGTTGTTTTACGTGGTCGGGGTGTGACAGAATAGAATACATGTCGACTCCTTCACATTTATCATTTGTACACACCAAAGCTTTTGTGTGATCAACATCAAATGAACCATCCACATTCTCTTTCGTTACAAATCTTTCCTCCACACTGGACTTACAGTGGTTACAACCATTGTAATACCAAAGTTTATCAGTGCATATGGCTGTGATTGTGCCGAGAACCAAAACATTCTTTGTCTATCGATATCAAACAAAAATAATAATCCTTAGAAAAGGCTATAAAAAACTCAGCATGTAAAACACTTTTAAGAAAATACACACCATTAATATGGTTCCAAGGAAACCAATAAGCATGATATCAGGGTTATTAAGGAACTCATCTTCAACACTTGAGATAACGTAAGAACCAACATGCTCATTTGATGAAGATGAGGCATAAATTTTCTCTACATACCTAAACAGATTCATGTGATCAAATTCAAACGTAAAACGTAAATGTAAAATCAAAATAATATTGTTTAATGTTTATATGCATATTACTAACTATATCTCTTCCTAAAAGAGAATATCTCTTCAATGTCAGTGTCGATAAAAGTCTGCTAAGCTCAAACCCGTTTGCAACTCCACGCTTGCTTGAATTTAAATATAAAACCAAATGTAGATCAATATAAACAGTGTCAAAATTAAAGCATATAAATAAATATAAATGTAAATTACTAAATAAATAAAAATTAAACTAATTAAGTTTAAATAGTACCTTTGTAAAGGTTGACCATATCAAAATGACAAAGGATAACAACATGTTTCTCTCGTTTCTTATCATTCATGTAAGAAAACATGTCAATATCAAAAGCATCCCACAAAGTAACTGGACACTTTTGACCTCTAAAATATTAACATAAAACATAATAACATCAAGCAACCTTGTAATACTTTAAACGTCAAAATGCAACAACTTAATAAAAAGAACTCACTCAAGGTCTTCAACTCTAAGATTAAGTCTCTTGCCCTTGCTCCCATCCTTCTTTGCTGTATCCTCTAGATTGAAACATACTTCCACATAACCAATCCAATCTATAAAAAAAATATATTGTTAAAAGAAAACAACATTAAGAAGCGATAACATGAAAAACAAACAATAACACAAAACAATACATATATATCATGTAGTGATTTACATACCAATAACTGTATTAACTTCAATTTTATTTTGAACAACATCCTTGAGGTTAACGAAATTAAAACGGTATTTCGGTCCAGACCAGTCAAGGCATTTCTCAACAGAAGTATAGAAATACAGAGATATTTTGTCATTTCTGTTGGTATACTTAGCAGAGGACTTATTAGCAGCAAGAGACGGTTTGGTGATAAGAAGACATTGATCCAGCTGAAGGAAGTCCTTGAATCTTTCTAGCATCTTATGCAGACAGCTGGCTTGTATCATAGTTCCCTAACAATATGAAACATCCGATTAAATAAAAAACATGTTATGTAACATTTGTGTATTCAGATGTCCAAAAAAATTATAAGACAAATATATACGGTACCATCTCATCCATGAAGATCATATCAAGGCGATATATTTCATTTTTTTTTTGATTCATCATCTTTCTCGACATGCTAACAATCTTCATTCTAATCGAATAGTTATTGGAGAATGTATTAAGATCGTTAAGCATGCTAACCTTTGCAACCTCCATTTGAAGACTGTACATACAAAAAAGAATAAGTAAAATATATCTATTGATAAACGTAATATGATAATACAATTAGCATGGATGTTCATAAAAAAATCATCAAGGTTGGAATTCAAGCTTACCGATTCTCCATTCACAATTTAGATTGAATGCAATGGCAAATGTGTTTTGAAAGGTAAGTAGTGAATATCCTTATATCATGCTTTATTAATTAAAGTAATTAAATATTAGAAATGATATGCAAAGTAGGAAAAAAAAAAGAGAAAGAACGTCAATTTTAAATTACCATTTTGCATATTTCGAATTTCAAAAGTTATTGATATTATCAGTAATTACTGATTTGATTTGAAAGCAATTGTCATGATGACTTTTCTAATTCTTATTTTAACTTTAATTAATAGATAATAACCGTCAATTTGAAATTCACATTTTGCATATTTTCAATGTTCAAAGCTCAAGAAATTAGCATTAATTACTGATTTGATTTGCAATAAATTGTCATCAAGAGTATTTTTTATTTTTTATTTTAACTTTAATTTTTATCATGAAAACAATGTTGGAGAAACTCTTATCTCATTGGAATGTAACGATTAGGTAAAATGGTAATTTCATTGTAATTCCAGTTTTCTTTTGATAATTTCATTCTATCACTAATTAACCCCATCAATAATAAAAATGTAAGTAGTGGCTGTTTTTTAGGGAAACCTCTGATGCTCAATATCAGTGGATGTCAACAATAAAAATGTGAGCAGTGGCTGTTTTTTAACTATCAGTGGATAGCCAACAGTGATTGAAACACATTTGTTTGGACAGTTAATGGTCAACATGAAGAATGAAGAAACACAGGTTGTCTTTCAGCAGTGGATAACTTTTAACAATCAGATGTTTGAACCAACACAGTGGTTGTAACATACTTTTAAGGATTAATTAAAACTATCATTTTTAACTATTTTGAAAAGTGTCAAAATATGAGAAGACAGTGGATCTGGTTAAACATCTGTTTAGACTTAAACAGATGTTGGGGCTTCAACAGATGTTTGGCCTTATATACTAGTTGTCTGGACTTAAATAGAAGTTCGACCTTAAATATATGTTTGCCCATAAACAGATGTTTGGACATAAACAGATGTTTGGCCTTAAACAAATGTTTGACCTTAAATAGATGTTTGCCCATAAACATCTGTTTGCAAAAAAAGAACAATTTCAAGAATATTATACCCAAACAATCAAAATGAGGAGCTTAATAATCATCCAAGTGTACTTCATTTTTATTTATTAGTATAAAGATTAAACAACTGTTCAATTTATAGTACAGATCAAACCACTGAGGTGATGTGATAAATACTGTTACATATAAACACTATTGTGATAAACACTGTTACATATAACACCGATGTCATAAATACTGTTACATATAAACACTGAGGTGATGACATCTAACAACCTAACAAACTATAAAACACTGATGTGATAAATACTGTTACATATAAACATAAACACTGTTAACATAAACAAAGGTAGAATAACTGCTGTTGATGGTGAACCACTGTTGTTGTTGGGCAGTGGTTCACCTTTGGTTGATCAGGCCTTTGGTTCAACAGTGCTTGTCTTCAACAGGGCTTTGGTCTTCAACAGTGGATGATCTTCATCAGTCTTTGTGTACAACAATCTTTATATCCAACAGTTGTTAGGCAGATCAGTGCTTTGCCTTATTAACTTGTTATAACCACTGTCATTGGAGGAAACTTAGATGGGCAATGCTTATTGTGGATCAACGTGCAGCTTCAAGAGCCAGATCAACATCATCTTTATCTCCTTCAGCAATATCCGCTATCTTTTCTTCGGTTCTTGGATCAAACGTCTCAAACGTCTCGAACGTTTTCCCTTTTCATCAAAACAAAACCAATATATATATATATATATATATATATATAGCAACAATTAATCTGAAAAAACACGTGGAACTAACAGCAAAAAGTGTACCTGAAACAGAATCAACGATTAAGAATAAAAAAACATGTGGAATTAACAATGTATGGATTAGTGAAGCAAACTTACCGTGCTGATTAAGAAAACTCCGTTTAATTGCTCAAACTGAGATGACGGGTGATCTACTAGTGATTACAAATGAATCAATGCATCAATAAACGGTAAATCAAAATGTTACGAATACCAAAAAATAAATCAGACCAATTGAGGTTACCTTGGTGTTGTGCAATGAAGAAGGAAGAAGATGATGCGACAATTATATGGAAAAAGAAGAGATTTAACTATATTATTACTCAAAAAAGTCATATATTAGTTTTTATGCAATTGCTCTACACCAAACATACAACTTGGAGGCGTGTGAAATCACCTTGATGTCCTTGACAAAAACACCTTCTTAAAAAACAAAGTAAAACTGATTGTAAGTTTAAAACATTCAATGACTTACAGTACATGGTTCGGACTGATCTCAATCATGCACAAAAAGCGATGAAGCCTAAACTTTTGGGCTGGTATCACCTATCAACAGACCTGAAAACAAAATCAGTTTCTAATCAATGACTTCATGAAACTGAAAATCATTAAAGTAAAAAACAAATTAAGTAACAACCAACCTTATTTCACAAGCCTGCAAATATAAAGTTGCCACATGAACAATCCAACAAAGAATTTACCGTCCTTCTCCTTCTCTTTCACATTTCCATCTCCCTAACAACGATCCCGCATAGGTTACTTCTAATCAACAAACTCTATAAAATAATAGTATGAAATTTGGAATAAAAACAGAGGATCAAGAAACATAGGAGCATCGAACATTACTAACATGGCTGAATAAATCAACAAAATAGATTGTGAAAAACAAAAACTACAAACATATCAAAATCAATCTACTCGTAATCACATGATACTATAAAGCAAGCATCTGAATAAACAATAACAAATGAAAGACAAAGATCAAAAGCTACAAACAAAGTTATCCATATATATATATATATATATACACACACAATAATAAAAACATTATTACAACATACCAGTGTCACCGATTAACAGGAGCTTGTACAAAAGGGTTCATCGTGTACGATAAGAAACCCTAGGAGAGCTTCTTCTTCTTCTGAGGGTACAAAAGGGTTCATCGTGTTCAGTATGAGAAAATAGATAAAATCAAATAAAATTTCTGAATGAGAAAATAGATCTTACATGAATATTCTGTTCTTCAACTACTCAACGGTACATGATTTAGGGTTTCAAATGCAGATGTATCCAATAGAAGTAACCTTTGCCGAACGTTGTTAAGGAGATGGAAATGTGAAGAAGGAGAAGGATGAACACCAGAAAGAAAGGGGATCTTGTATGGAAAGGTGAAGGAGAAGAATGAAGCAGGGTTTGTTAAAAGATGAGAATAAAGGGGAGTGGTACTGTTGGGCGGGAAAAGGGGAAAAACGATGCCCTAATCTACTGACACGTGGCCCAAATAACTTTCATTTATTATATATAATAGATTTGAGTATGATATTGTTATATTTATAACTTATTATGTGATTATCAGTGGGGGTGGGGGGTTTAGGTTTTTTTTTTTTTGGGGGGGGGGGGGGTTGGGGGGTTCATTGTTAATACAAACCTTATTATATAATCCTATAAAAATAACTTAAGGTACCATTAGCTAACTTAGTACTTGTGTCTCTTGATATCACACCTTTTAAATAATACCCTTGAATTAATAAACACATCTTATACAATCGACGCCATGCACTTCATATGCCACTCCAAACCAACATGTTCCAATATACCATTACATCTAAGAAAATAACATATTAAATAAATTAGTTTTTGCGTTACAAAACGGTGTACCCGTTTGTTGCAACTTCAGACGTATGTTTTCGAAACAGTTGCGACTGTTAAATTAAAATATCCACGTAAACACAATGTGGCGAATGAGGACAATGACCATTGTTTAATTTACCATTCGTTAATATTAATATATCCATTTAAGCTTCCTAATACAACGTGACATATCAGACAACCACCATTATTCATTTTTAATCGCATTGCTACCCTATCAAAAACACGCACCCCTATTACCCCGCCGGATAACCATCTGTCACACCCTGGCTTTTGCGGAAGCGTGGGTTTAATTGGTGTGACTTCTTAGTACCATAGCAACAATCATAACAATGCTATGTGAAAGTAAAACACATGATGATCATCCATTCGTTAAATTTAAAGTTACCACAACATCATTGTTTTAAATTGTCGACACATAAAACAAGTTACAACCATTACATATTAAAACGTGTTCACGTGACACAACAAAAGACTTAAATAAAAACATGGTTTAGAGACATGTAACCCGTCCAGGTAAGGGTTACACCTCCTAAACCTGGATGACATCATTATTCCCTACGCAGCATGACACGAATGCACACTTCGCCAGATCCACTAATTTCCTGAAATACATGTAGTTTGAAAAATCAACAAAAGTTGAGCGAGTTCATGTAAAAGTGAGTATGTATATACATCGTTAAAGTACGTCCCAGTGTATAAATGTTCCTGGTATGTAGCAATTAAGGAAAAAGAGATCACCACTGGGTTGCAAAGCCACTGGTATGTGTGAAGTGATGCAGGAAAACTCAAACCTAGCAAATTTGTACCGGGCCTCGGCTGTAAGACACAGTCACCTCTATGGGTCACCCTGACCTCACGGGTGTGGGCTCGCTACACCCAAATAGATCTATCACTCTTGTGTCCCTCGGTCCTAACAACGAGGATTAATGGCTTTAAGTGTTGTACCCACCACTCACATGATCTGAACGTCCCAACCCTCCTTAAGCTAACCATACCATGTATAAAAATGTTCTTAATAATTGTAACATGTATTTCACCCCCGAAGTTATAAAACTGAAAACAGTTAAGAGAAAAGGGGGACATGAACTCACAGAAGTGTGTCTCCTGAAATAGCCGTCAATCCAAACTCGGTCTGCTACGCGACGACCTACATGTACTAATGCCTATTAGACGGATGGGCCGTGCCTTGGCTTAGGGTTTAACGTTTTTGGAAAAACAGTTAGGCAACTATTTCGTATTCACACTTCTTAGTTATTTTATATGTGTATTTCCTTCCCAAGGATGGGGGCATTTATACATGTATTATTGTGATTCCGAGAAATATATTTTAAGTCCCACTTAGGAAAAATATATTTAACTTATGTGTCCAAAAATATCTTATTCTCAAAATATATGTATTTTTTCATGGTATTTGTCAAGTTATATTATTTTACCCTAAAAATAATATAACTAGTTCACAAAGTATGCAAATACTCACGCAAGTGTATTAGTGTAAAATATATACTCTAAGCATACTTTTATCCGTTTTTATTTATAAAATCGATCTCCGTTACTTTATATTTTTGTAACAAAAATATGGCGAAGTTTATATTTGAAACACAAGTTATAAATTATACTTGTAATGTTTGTCTAGAAAAATATTTTCTAAGTGTTGGATTTTTAGAAAATTTCGCCAGAGTTTCCTTTGTAAACGGAGGTGTCCATGCTTACTAGCATATCATTTTCTTTTTGGAAATCATTCAAATCAACCAACAAATTACTAAACAATATTACACTAGTCAAGTGCCAAAACAATGCATTTGTCATGACAACATAAACTTGGTTTCTCATAAAAACGCATAGTAACTGTGTAGGGTGTTTAGTGGGTTTAGTTACCCTTCAAAATGTGTTTATTTTTGTAAAACTCTCGTTCTTGGGATTTTTAGATGTTCACAACCTGTGAACTTATTTTACAAAAATATCCATTCACAACTTTTTCATGTCTTACAAGTATACATATACTTATTCTTCCAAAAATAATATAAGAATCATGACTTTTCAAAAATCCGTCTTTTAACTTGGTTTGTCTAGAAAAGTTATTTATAAACCTCGGGTCCATACAACCATCTACTCACTTAGTTTACTTATTTTTCAAGAAAAATCACTTTGTAACCAAGTTGTTAACATAAGTTTTAATCATAGTTTACTTATTTTTATGTAAAACATTAATCACCTCCTAACTTGTTAACATAAAAAAAATCATCTAGTAATAAACAACATGGCAAAACAACTTTCATTTCATCAAGAGTTTCATCATCAAGTTAACTTCTGTTCAACACTTATCTTTATGATTTTTAGTGTTCTTGTATTTGTTTTTCATCATGACATAACTATTAACCACCATAAATGGGAAGTAAATGAGGATCAAGATGCTTACTACTAGCTTTAAAGCTAGGGAAGTTCACAAGTGTAAATGTCGAGGATAATAGCAAACTAGAGATGTCCTTCGAGTTCCGAGTGCTCCACACCTTCTAAACCACCTTGAATCACCTTGAATGAAGCTTGAAATGCTTGAAAGAAAATTGGAAATGGGTGATGTGTGTGTTAGGTGTTTGGCCGTAGCCTTTATGGAGAAGAAGAAGAGAATTTTTTTTTTATGATTTAAGTGAAGAGTATAAGTGTTTATTTATAAAACTAATTCTAATGACCAATGGGTAATATACTCTAACAAGTACATACATAATCATCATAATCTCCAAAGAGATTACATGGGGACTTGGAAATTTTGTTCAAATCTTATGGTGGTGGGGTCCTAAGTGAACGGTTATAGTGTGGGGGGGGGGGGGGTTAATTGAAAATTGTTTGGTAAACAAGTGAGTTATTAGGGGTGTTGAGTGTAAGTAGTGTTAGTTCAATCATATCCTTCACACTATCCCAAGTTAATTGCATGGGGAATTGATGGATCTTTTGGTGGTCATATGGGAAATCGAAAGTTGAGAAGAGGGGGGCCATGTGTGCCATCCTTTTTTTTTCATGAGGGGAAGGTATAGTTGTAAATTTGTGGTGTAGGATGGTAACTATTAGTTCAAGTATCTTGTTACATATGTTAATTAGTAGAGAAATTAGTGGGTGTTATGGTGAACGGGGATCATGACAAGCCATGAAATAATTAAACAATGTGTTTGGCAAAAATTTTGGTGCTCTGGGTAATGTCCGGTTATCCAGTTAGACACTGTTCCGTTAATGTGTTTAATTATTCCTTAAAGTGTCTTTTATATATATTTTTGTAACACAATTAATCCCCGGCACTTAGGAAAGTATACAAGACCATTCTGTCATATTTTTGCACTTTACTAGTGTCTTATAATGCTGAATTTTATTAATAAATGCAGAATTCTGTACTTAAAGTACGTTTTAGGCACTTCCCGGCACTCTAACTATCACCTAGTGACGCAGTTTTATGGTCCTCACTTCCCTACACTCCCTACTAGTGTAGTACCCCGTCTCTGGCTCATACTGGCCTCATAATATTGTCTGTCTATGTGCTGGCATTGCCAGCATGTATCTGAGTTATCCGCCCATTGTGCTAACTGTGCTTTGTGCATCAAGTTTGTCACTAAGGTTTGTGTGTAAATAAATGGAGTGACAGTATAAATGTGATGCACATGTATGTATGATGCAAAAATCATAAAACATTTTAAACCCGTCAGTTGTAATCAAGCATAGTCATTAAGCACAAATTAAATATTAATTAATTGTACGGATACCTGTAATTGTGAGGGTTGTCACATTCTCCCCCTGTTAGAGAAATTTCGTCCCGGAATTTTAGTTCTGCTACTAGATGCAGTGGTCTTGGGGAATAAATGTGGGTATTTCTCCTTCATACGATCCTCACGTTCCCACGTGAATTCTGGCCCGTGTCTTGCATTCCATCGAACTTTGACGAGCTTGACACTACTCCTGCGTGTTTTGTTAACTTTCCAATCCGTAACCTCAACGGGTTCTTCAGTAAAGTGGAGCGTGTCGTTGATATGAACTTCGTCCGCAGGAATGATCACTGTCTCTTGTGTTGGACTCTTTTTCAGGTTAGATACGTGAAATGTATCGTGAACGCCATTAAGTTCAGCAGGTAGGTCCAACTTGTATGCTACAAGCCCAATCCTTTGCAGGATTCTGAAAGGGCCAATGTAACGCGGATTCAACTTCCCACGCTTCCCAAAGCGTGCCACACCCTTCCAGGGTGAAACTTTTAACAAAACCATATCCCTAACTTGAAACTCTAAAGGTTTCCTCCTTTGGTTTGCATAGCCTTTCTGTCTGTCATGAGCCGCCTTGATGCGCTCTCGGATCTGTGCAATCTTGTCTGTCGTCTCTTGGACCAATTCCGGCCCAACCAATTGTCTATCACTCTCATCAGCCCAGCATAGCGGTGATCGGCACTTGCGTCCATAAAGAGGTTCAAATGGCGCGACTCCAAAACTGGTGTGGTAGCTGTTGTTGTACGAAAATTCGACCAATGGTAAGTGATTGTCCTAGCTACCACCTAGGTCCATTACACATGCTCTCAGCATATCTTCCAATGTTTGAATAGTTCTCTCGCTCTAGCCATCAGTTTGTGGGTGAAATGCAGTGCTTAGATTCAACTGCGAGCCAAAAGCTTCTTGGAAGGATTGCCAAATCCTTGATAGAAATCTCCCATCTCTATCAGAGATAATCGAGAGAGGCACTCCATGACGAGCGACAATCTCCCTCATGTATATTTCAGCAAGTTTACTCGTGTTGTCTTTCTCTTTGATTGGCAAGAAGTGTGCAGACTTTGTTAGACGGTCTACTATTACCCAAATTGTATCATCACCCTTGGGCGTCTTTGGCAATTTCGTTATGAAGTCCATGGAAATCTGTTCCCATTTCCATTTCGGTATTTCAGATTGCTGTAGAAGACCTGAAGGCTTCTGGTACTCGGCTTTCACTTTGGCGCAAGTTAAACATTTGCCAACATATACCGCAACATCGCCCTTCATCCTTGGCCACCAGTAAAAGTCCTTTAGGTCTTGGTACATTTTATCCGCTCCAGGATGGATCGAGTACCGCGACTTGTGTGCCTCATCAAAATAACCTTCCTCAATCCACCAAACAAGGGAACCCTAACTCGTTTCATAAAGCACAAAGTTCTTTCCTCGTTTGGTACCAACTGCTTCTCCATCCCACGGAGATACTCGTCCTCAATATTCCTTTCTTTAAGAGCTTCTCTCTGCGCGACACGAATGCGCAATGAGAGGTCTGTCTGGACAATCATTTCTAAAGCCCTAACCCTTATGGGCTTAATCCTTTCCTTTCGACTCAGGGCATCGGCGACCACATTCGCCTTCCCTGGGTGATACGTGATCTCATAATCATAATCATTCAATAGCTCTACCCAGCGTCTTTGCCTTATGTTAAGCTCCTTCTGATAAAAAATGTGCTGCAGGATCTTGTTATCCGTGAAGATTGTACATCGCGTACCATACAAATAATGTCGCCAAATCTTCAATGCAAACACCACCGTGCCAAATTCCAAATCATGGGTGGTGTAATTTTTCTCGTGAACCTTCAACTGGCGTGACGCATATGCTATAACCTTCTGGCGCTGCATCAGCACGCAACCCAAACCTTGACGCGAGGCGTCACAATATACCACGAAGTCGTCCGTTCCTTCGGGTAGCGATAAGATCGGTGCGTCACAAAGTTTGTTTTTCAACAACTGAAACGCTTCTTCTTGCTTGTCACCCCAATCAAACTTCTTGTCTTTCTGTGTGAGTGCGGTCAGAGGTTGAGCGATTTTAGAGAAATCCTCAATGAACCTTCGATAATAACCAGCCAAACCTAAGAACTGTCAAATCTTGGTTGGTGTCTTTGGGGTCTCCCAATTCTTGATTGCCTCGATCTTTGTGGGATCAACATGAATTCCATTTCCATTAACCACATGACCAAGAAACTGAACTTCACACAGCCAAAATTCGCACTTCGAGAACTTAGCGTATAACTTCTCCTTTTTAAGTAGTTCTAGAATAGCTCTTAAGTGTTGTTCGTGCTCGTCCTTCGTCTTTGAGTAAATTAGAATGTCATCAATAAACACGATCACAAACTTATCCAAGTACGGCTTGCAGACTCTATTCATCATATCCATGAAAACTGCCGGTGCGTTTGTCAACCCAAACGGCATAACCAGGAACTCGTAATGTCCATAACGAGTCCTAAAGGCCGTCTTCGGGATACTTTCCTCTTGTATACTTAGCTGATGATATCCTAATCGAAGGTCGATCTTTGAATAAAAGCTCGAACCTTGCAACTGATCGAACAGGTCGTCAATCCTTGGCAAAGGATATCTGTTCTTGATAGTCAACTTATTAAGCTCGCGGTAGTCTATACACATATGAAAACTACCATCCTTCTTCTTGACGAACAGATATGGAGCTCCCCAAGGTAAGAAGCTTGGCCTGATGAATCCTTTGTCCAATAGCTCCTGTAGTTGTGTTGACAACTCCTGCATCTCCGAAGGTGCAAGTCTATAGGGTGCCTTGGCTACAGGCGCGGCGCCTGGAACCAAGTCAATGTGGAACTCGACTTGTCGCTATGGCGGCAATCCTAGCAAGTCTTCTGGAAAGACTTCAGGATATTCTCTTACGACCGGAATGTCTTATATCTTTAGCTCCGCGGCTTCTTTATCCATGATGTGTGCCAAGAATGCAACACATCCCTTCTGTAAACACTTTCTAGCTTTCAGACAGCTAATAATCCTCAGAGGCGTATCACGCTTCTCCCCATGTACTACGATCGTCTCTCCATCTGCCATTGGGATGCGGATGGTCTTCTCGTGGCAAACAATCTCGGCCTTGTTGCTCGATAACCAATCCATCCCTACTACCACATCGAAGCTTCCCAACTCGACTGGCAGTAGGTCTAGTGTAAATTCGTGTCCTCCCAGTTCTATCACATATCCTCTGATGACTTCACCCGTTTCAACTAGTTTCCCATTCGCCAATTCAATCGAGTATGGAATGTCTAACTTACTAGCGGTCAACCCAAGTATATTCTTAAATTCTAACGATACGAAACTATAATCGGCACCAGTATCAAACAGAACAGATGCAAAGCGTTGGTTTATAGGGAACGTACCAGTGACAACGTTTGGATCCTGGCGCACTTCCCTCGCACCAATGTTAAAGACTCTGCCTTGTGCCTGATTCAGTTTTGGGCATTCCCTTTTAAAGTGCCCGGCGTCTCCACAGTTGAAGCATCCTGGTCCTCGACCATTCCCATGACCATTCCCGCCTTGATTTCTGTTTGTTCCCCGGTTACCAGCTTGATTTGCGACATTCCCACGATTACCATTTCCTCCATTATTTCCTTGCGGCCGGTTTCCATTACCATCGCGGTTGTTGTTACCAAATCCCCTTTGGCCACCCTGGCCTGAACCAACCCAGCAAGTATCCTTCAAGTGGCCAATTTTCCCACAAGTTTCACATTTTCAATTTCTGCACGGGCCAGCATGGTGATACTGGCATAATCCACACTTGGGCAGAGTGCCCATGTAACCCTTTCCTTTGTTTTCGACCCCTGTTGTGGCTCTGGCCGACGTGCTCGATTCACCCCTCCTGTTCACATTACTGGTACCTTGCTTGAAGTTGGAAAATTTCCGTTTGTTTTCACCAGACGACTCCACATGAGTCTCCCTCTTCTTTGGTTCAGAAACTGAGAACCTGTTCAACCTAATGGCCTCCTCAGTAAGCGCCACACTGAGGTCGATGGCTTTCGTAATCGTTGCAGGCTTGGACGTGGTGACCATACTCATGATCTGGGGTGCCAATCCCCAGATGAAGCGCTCGACACGTTTAAATTCGGGTGTGACCATGTACGGCACTACATGGGACAAATCGTTAAACCTTTGAACATATTCTGCAATCTTAGGACCTTCCATTCTTAGGTGCCAGAACTCAGTCTCTAGCTTCTGTATTTCAGCTCGCGAGCAGTACTTCTTCCTCATGAGCTCTTTTAGCTCAGCCCATGTTAGTGCGTATGCTGCCGTTTCCCCTAAAGTTTGCACTTGCAGATTCCACCACGATAGGGCACCATCCAGAAACAGCCCTGAGATGTAGGTCACTTGTTGCTCGGGAGCGCACTTGCTCATTCTTAGGACAGAGTCTGTCTTCTCAGCCCACCTAACAAACGCAACAACACCTCCAGTGCCGTTGAAATTCACGGGCTTACAGTCGAGGAATTGCTTGTAGGTGCACCCTGCACATACGTTAGTATTTACAAATGGTATTAGCGGTCGTGCTATAAATATCCAAATGTATCGTAATATGTCTCAAACGACTTAACATTACCATTGGGTGGGTTGTTATTGCCGTTGTTGTTCGAAATACTCCCACTTGTTCCTGCTTGGGAGGCTGCATACTGTGCTATAGCTGCGGCAATGATCCCTTGGAGTTCCGCCTCGGTAGTAGGCATGCGTACATCGCGTCTTGGAGGCATCTTCTAAAAGATGATCATGTTGGTCAGGTCATAGTAAGTATAATAAATATACATATACAGTAACATCCATCAAGCACATAACATCTCATGTTATAAATGAAAACATATAACTCAACAAAGCATGTAGTGAGAACGTTGCCATTGAGCTTCATTGATCACGACCACAATATTGTTTTACATGTTTAATAGTACATCACATATTAAAGTAAGATCGTGGGGCTACATCACCCTCAAAAGTACAAATCTGTCTACACATATCATATATAAAAAGTGTGATCTCTCAAAAGTTTTCGTAAGCTGGCTCAATCGCGACTTTCTCACCAAAATGATCGACTTGCATCAAACCAAAAATATCTATGCTGATGGCGGAGGAGGAGGAGGAAAATGAGAGAAAAGCAAGCGACGCATGTGCATCCAATCCTCCTCTAAGGCACGACAGACTCACAGCAAATATGGAATCTGCTGCACAGATGTCAAGAAACGAACGTCTGAATTAGGGGAAAGCGGACGGGGAGTGTGTGGTGCTGCAAAGGGGGTCTGACAGTGACAAGGCAGACGTGGAGATCTCTCTAGCTCCTGAATACGATGGCTCAGTGCGTCCTGCTGTAGCTGCAGCGACGCAAGTATATCCTCCGTAGTGTACCCCACATGAAATGGGTGGTACAGGTCAGATAATGGCATAACAGGGGGCGTAGTCCACAAAAAACGGCTCGCCTGATGGTAGGAAAGATGGTGCAGTAGGTGGTGCAACATGAGGAAACTGTGGCAGAAACGGAAAAGGTGATGACAGTACGGGTGGAACAGAAACAGGCGGCTGCCTCGATGAACCCTCTCCAGGACGAGGTGGCGGTATGTCTTGGAGGAATGTTATGGGAAGATCAGTGCGATGGACGTCAGTGGTGTGTGGGGGAAAAATGGAATCTCAGTAGGTGCGGAAACAGGTGCTACAGGAGGTGTGACTGGTAGCACATACGGTGGGTAGTCATCATCGTCGATCCACCCGTTGAGGGTGTCGGCGTATCGTGGGTCAATGTGAGAAGCAAACGGTGCATGGTCCGCTTGCACAGGGGTTGAAACAGGTACTACAGGTGCAACAATGGGTGCATCAATAACAGGAGCATCAGGAATCAGTGGTAACTCGACGGGCGCAACAATGACAGGTGGTGCTATGTCTGGCATATCGTCATGACCAGGCTCAGGTAAAGGGTCTGGCGAATGTGCAACAGCTGGGGCCTCAATGGGGTCATGAGCAACGACCGGCTCCGGACCAACAGGAGCAGGCTCATCAGGTAGAAACTCGACCTCTGGCTCTGGGTCAACGTCGAGGGGAACAAGGGGCGCGACTGACATCGCCATATATGAGTCGGAATCAGAGGAAAAGAGTTGTACGCCCTGGGCGTACAGTGAAGCGGACGCTACAGACTCGAAGGAGTGAGCACCAAACAGATCAAAAGGAGCCTCCTCAATGGGAGCCTCGGCTGGAGCAACAGGATCAGCAATGGGCACATCAGCAGGAATCTCAGCCAAGGGAACAACAGGATCGACAACAGGATCATCAGCAATAGGGACATCGGCATCCATGAGGGCCACTCCATCTTGGTCACCCTCCGGGGGACCCTCTAGGAACAAGTCGACGTCATCGTCAGCGAACTCATCATGAGGCAGATCCTCGAGAGGAACTGCGGCAAGCGGTAGAGGAGCAGGGACCTGAGGAAGAGGTAGGTCCCCACCGATAGGGCCATCAGCAATAGGAATATCATCTCCAAAATCAGGAAGAGCAAACGGCTGAAAATTATCCTCATCCATGCTAGTAGTGTCTGACGTGTACACCTCACTCTCTGACATAATCTCATCGTCTGACACGATCGCTAAAGGATCTAAAGTGTCCGATACTCCAGTATCTGAAGATGATGGCATGGTGTCTGTAGCACAACCACACATAAGCACATATATCAACATAAAATCAAATAAACATGTAAGTCACAATAATGCAAGCAAGCAATCCTCCTAGTCTTCCCAGACTACCCCTCCCAGCCTCTCAGACTGAACTTCCTAGCCTCTCAGACTAACTCCATGGCCTCTAAGACCAACCTCCCAGTCTCTAAGACTAAATCTCCCCAATCTATAAGATTGAACCCCTCAGTCTCTAAGACTGAACCTCCCCAACCTCTAAGGCTGAACTCCCTCAGTCTCTAAGACTGAACTCCCTCAGTCTCTAAGACAGAAATTTATAAATTTTGAAAAGTGTATTTGTGCCTTTTTGTTTGTAAAAATGTTTTGTACCCTGGATCTGGACGTTTAGTGTATGCAATGTAAAAATGTTTTCGTGAGAGCCCTAGTGATCATAGTCTAGACTCGAGAAAGAATCCTAGTTCGCTATGATCGAGGCTCTGATATCAAGCTGTCACATCCTGGCTTTTGCGAAAGCGTGGGTTTAATTGGTGTGACTTCTTAATACCATAGCAACAATCATAACAATGCTATATGAAAGTAAAACACATGATGATCATCCATTCGTTAAATTTAAAGTTACCACAACATCATTGTTTTAAATTGTCGACACATAAAACAAGTTACAACCATTACATATTAAAACGTGTTCACGTGACACAATAAAAGACTTAAATAAAAACATGGTTTAGAGACATGTAACCCGTCCAGGTAAGGGTTACACCTCCTAAACCTGGATGACATCATTATTCCCTACGCAACTTGACACGATTGCACACTTCGCCAGATCCACTAATTTCCTGAAATACATGTAGTTTGAAAAATCAACAAAAGTTGAGCGAGTTCATGTAAAAGTGAGTATGTATATAAATCGTTAAAGTACGTCCCAGTGTATAAATGTTCCTGGTATGTAGCAATTAAGGAAAAAGAGATCACCACTGGGTTGCAAAGCCACTGGTATATGTGAAGTGATGCAGGAAAACTCAAACCTAGCAAATTTGTACCGGGCCTCGGCTGTAAGACACAGTCACCTCTATGGGTCACCCTGACCTCACGGGTGTGGGCTCGCTACACCCAAATAGATCTATCACTCTTGTGTCCCTCGGTCCTAACAACGAGGATTAATGGCTTTAAGTTTTGTACCCACCACTCACATGATCTGAACGTCCCAACCCTCCTTAAGCTAACCATACCATGTATAAAAATGTTCTAAATAATTGTAACATGTATTTCACCCCCGAAGTTATAAAACTGAAAACAGTTAAGAGAAAAGGGGGACATGAACTCACAGAAGTGCGTCTCCTGAAATAGCCGTCAATCCAAACTTGGTCTGCTATGCGACGACCTGCACGTACTAATGCCTATTAGACGGATGGGCCGTGCATTGGCTTAGGGTTTAACATTTTTGGAAAAATAGTTAGGCAACTATTTCGTATTCACACTTCTTAATTATTTTATATGTGTATTTCCTTTCCAAGGATGGGGGCATTTATACATGTATTATTGTGATTCCGAGAAATATATTTTAAGTCCCACTTAGGAAAAATATATTTAACTTATGTGTCCAAAAATATCTTATTCCCAAAATATATGTATTTTTTCATGGTATTTGTCAAGTTATATTATTTTACCCTAAAAATAATATAACTAGTTCACAAAGTATGCAAATACTCACGCAAGTGTATTAGTGTAAAATATATACTCTAAGCATATTTTTATCCGTTTTTATTTTTAAAATCGACCTCCGTTACTTTATATTTTTGTAACAAAAATATGGCGAAGTTTATATTTGAAACACAAGTTATAAATTATACTTGTAATGGTTGTCTAGAAAAATATTTTCTAAGTGTTGGATTTTTAGAAAATTTCGCCAGAGTTTCCTTTGTAAACGGAGGTGTCCATGCTTACTAGCATATCATTTTCTTTTTGGAAATCGTTCAAATCAACCAACAAATTACTAAACAATATTACACTAGTCAAGTGCCAAAAACAATGCATTTTTCATGACAACATAAACTTGGTTTCTCATAAAAACGCGTAGTAACTTTGTAGGGTGTTTAGTGGGTTTAGTTACCCTTCAAAATGTGTTTATTTTTGTAAAACTCTCGTTCTTGGGATTTTTAGATGTTCACAACTTGTGAACTTATTTTACTAAAATATCTTCACAACTTTTTCATGTCTTACAAGTATACATATACTTATTCTTCCAAAAATAATATAAGAATCATGACTTTTCAAAAATCCGTCTTTTAACTTGGTTTGTCTAGAAAAGTTATTTATAAACCTCGGGTCCATACGACCATCTACCCACTTAGTTTACTTATTTTTCAAGAAAAATCACTTTGTTACCAAGTTTATGTGGAAACATGGAGGTGATTCTTTTATGTAAAACATTAATCACCTCCTAACTTGTTAACATAAGTTTTTAATCTTATTTTAACAAGTTTAACTATGATGTTTAACATCATCTTACTAGTAAACATCAAAAAAAAAAAAAAAAATCATCTAGTAAAAAACAACATGGCAAAACAACTTTCATTTCATCAAGAGTTTCATCATCAAGTTAACTTATGTTCAAGACTTATCTTTATGATTTTTAGTGTTCTTGTATTTTTTTTTTCATCATGACATAACTATTAACCACCATAAATGGGAAGTAAATGAGGATCAAGATGCTTACTACTAGCTTTAAAGCTAGGGAAGTTCACAAGTGTAAATGTCGAGGATAATAGCAAACTAGAGAGGTCCTTCGAGTTCCGAGTGCTCCACACCTTCTAAACCGCCTTGAATCACCTTGAATGAAGCTTGAAATGCTTGAAAGAAAATTGGAAATGGGTGATGTGTGTGTTAGGTGTTTGGCCGTAGCCTTTATGGAGAAGAAGAAGAGATTTTTTTTTTGTGATTTAAGTGAAGAGTATAAGTGCTTATTTATAAAACTAATACTAATGACCAATGGGTAATATGCTCTAACAAGTACATACATAATCATCATAATCTCTAAAGAGATTACATGGGGACTTGGAAATTTTGTTCAAATCTTATGGTGGTGGGGTCCTAAGTGGACGGTTATAGTGTGGGGGGGGGGGGGTTAATTGAAATTTTTTTGGTAAACAAGTGAGTTATTAGGGGTGTTGAGTGTAAGTAGTGTTAGTTCAATCATATCCTTCACACTATCCCAAGTTAATTGCATGGGGAATTGATGGATCTTTTGGTGGCCATATGGGAAATCGAAAGTTGAGAAGAGGGGGGGCCATGTGTGCCGTCCTTTTTTTTCATGAGGGGAAGGTTTAGTTGTAAATTTGTGGTGTAGGATGGTAACTATTAGTTCAAGCTCAAGTATCTGGTTACATATTTTAATTAGTAGAGAAATTAGTGGGTGTTATGGTGAACGGGGATCATGACAAGCCATGAAATAATTAAACAATGTGTTTGGCAAAAATTTTGGTGCTCTGGGTAATGTCCGGTTATCCAGTTAGACATTGTTCCGTTAATGTGTTTAATTATTCCTTAAAGTGTCTTTTATATATATTTTTGTAACACAATTAATCCCCGGCACTTAGGAAAGTATACATGACCATTCTGTCATATTTTTGCACTTTACTAGTTTCTTACAATGCTGAATTTTATTAATAAATGCAGAATTATGTACTTAAAGTACGTTTTAGGAACTTCCCGACACTATAACTATCACCTAGTGACGCAATTTTATGGTCCTCACTTCCCTACACTCCCTACTAGTGTAGTACCCCGTCTCTGGCTCATACTGGCCTCAAAATATTGTCTGTCTATGTGCTGGCATTGCCAGCATGTATCTGAGTTATCCGCCCATTGTGCTAACTGTGCTTTGTGCATCAAGTTTGTCACTAAGGTTTGTGTGTAAATAAATGAAGTGACAGTATAAATGTGATGCACATGTATGTATGATGCAAAAATCATAAAACAGTTTAAACCCGTCAGTTGTAATCAAGCACAATCATTAAGCACAAATTAAATATTAATTAATTGTACGGGTAGCTGTAATTGTGAGGGTTGTCACACCATCATCGCAATCCACCAACAATGTCAACTGACAAGAACTTTCAAAAGTCATTGCAAATAAAGTTGACAACAAACCGACGCATTGTTCAAAAAATTTTAACCAAACTGTCGTGTCTTCTCCAACAACCGTTACCCTGTCATTTGCCACCGTTTCACCCCATATATAACGCTCACCGTATGGTTTTCTTATGGTTTATTTTATAAAACCAGATTATAGTTTCATGTTCATTTGATGGTTTTTAACAAAAAACCGTATGGTTTTCTTATGGTTTATTTTATAAAACCAGATTATAGTTTCATGTTCATTTGATGGTTTTAACAAAAAACCAGTCGATGGTTTTTAATTGATGACGGGATTACACAAACTGAAGGTGGGACATGTGCATTTGCATTTGAAAGCAAATGTATCACTAAAATACAACCCCAACATGGGTACAACCACTAATACACAATTTACAACCAATAATACCAACCAAAGTTGCAAATCGTATAGTTATTAGTAGTTGTTATGTTAACAACAAAACTGAAGCAATTTCCGAAGTACTTTCCTAAAAGTGATACATATTAACCAAAACATTTAACTTCTAGGACATTGTTTAAATTATTTGTGTTTATGGATATACGTATGGAAATGAGAAGTAATAAATCACATTGATCTTAATAAGAACTAGTGGGAATGCCCGCGCATTGCGGCGGGTGTCCCGACTGATATCAGATTCATTTATGACGTCTATTACAAACCACAACCCATTCCGGGTTTCTAACATTTTATTCCATTCAATAAAAAATAGACGAAGAACCTATAAGGTCACAAGCATGCAAAGAAAATCTACAATTTCAATATAAAGAGTTTGATTTATTAAACCATAACAAATTTTCATCAAAACATCGAAAGTAGGTTTATTTACAACCGGGTGATCAAACCACAATTGCCACAGCCACAACAATATTGATGCTACTGTTCTAAGTAATTCTCTTTCCATCTTTGCAGCTTGCATTCACCACATGGTGTTGAGCAAGGGCCATTGCAGCAGCCTTAGCTATCAAAGCAGTCATGGTCACACCCTTAAGACTTAACCTAAATATTCACAACCAATCGATGGTTCAATCAAACTACCAGATCATAAAACAAGTATACACATGATCAAACAACACCTAGAATTAAATAAGTTTAGAACTCGACCTTCGCATATAGAGCATCAGTCATAACAGGGTAACTAACGTAAAACGTTGGCACAGACAAGCTCTCCATCTCGACGACGCGATCAGCCATTTTCTTGAAACCAACATCACATCTGACGAAGATGAATCGTCTCCCTTGATTGGCGTCTGAGGCCCGCACACGATGCATTTGGCTTTTGCACCATATTCCAATGTCGATATTGTCTTATACATTTCCTTCAGATCCGGGCTTGCACCTAATATCATAAGAATCTTTGACTTGTCGTCTTCGAACAAATCCTATTGACAAATAGCATTTAGTCACCCCATCTAGCATAATCATACATAATATAGAGAGATAGATGATCCAATGATCTAATCTACCTGCAAAAGCATGGTTAACTTGCTATCTCAGAACGATGCATGTGGTGTTTTATGACTTTATACACTTTGTAGGAAAAATGGACTCTGTAGCCGAACCCTACCCTATATATATATATATATATATATATATAGAGAGAGAGAGAGAGAGAGAGAGAGAGGTGAGAGGGAAAACAAATAAAAGTGTGAAAACGGTTAGAACAATTTTGGTGTTGACATGTGGCGTTGGTGCTAACTGTAACATTTCCATTTTTTATATAAACTAAGAGTTATAGGTTGTTTAAATTTTTTAACCACTAGTAACTAGTTTTATTTTTAATATAATTATTCGACCAATATAGTTTTAAAAACTATTTTATATATAATTGGTTGGAATGTTATACTAATTAATTGGCTTGTATATGTGTGACATTTCTATTGTCTATATTAAAATAAAGTATATAAAATTTATATTAACAGGTAGACTACGGGTAAGTTGACTGTTAGAAATGTGAAATACCTAGACGGGCCTAGGAACCGTTTAATAATTAAATTATAAAAATACAATAGAGTAAACTGCCATTTTGGTCCCTATGGTTTGGGCACTTTTGCCATTTTAGTCCAAATGTTTCATTTTTAACCTGTCCAAAAAGGTTTCACGGTTGCCATTTTAGTCCACTGGGTTAACTTCATCCATTTTTTCTGTTAACGAGAATGCTAATTTGGTCATTTTGTATGTAATTCTGTTAACTAAAAGGGCAATTCAGCCATATAAAATGACCGAATTGGCCTTCTCGTTAACAAAAAAAAAATGGATGAAGTTAACCCAGTGGACTAAAATGGCAGCTGTGAAACCTTTTTGGACCCACAGGTTAAAAATGAAACCTTTGGACTAAACTGGCAAAATGGCCCAAACCACAGGGACTAAAATGGCATTTAACTCAATACAATATATTTGAATATACTCTTATTTTAATGAAACTTGGTTCAAAATGTAGATAACAATATTCTCGTTCTAATGGCATATTCATAAAACGTCATATTTTAGAAGTTATGTGCGCCAAATAAGTGAAGCAGCCAAATTAATTATAATAATAAAATAATAAAAATCAAAAACTAAAACGTTTGAATCAATATATCATGTTGTACGTATGTATGCATTAATATTGCATGATACGTGTAGGCACCATAGTTTCCAAGAATCTTGGAAAGAAACAGTATAAATAGCACCAATGTTTTCTTCACAATTCGCTCCCTCTCTCTACATCTCGCCGTTTCTCTCTCTCTCTCTCTCTCTAAATTTCTAATGTTTATTTTATTTTCACCTCATAATAATAATAAAAATAAAGCCCTGCCCCGTTTTAAGTGTTTTAACCCTGATCACTAAGTCGATACTCTGTCCGATTGATCTAAGGCCCTGTAACGCATGTCAAGACTCTGCCCGACTAAGTCCGTTGGTGTTCTGTCTCGTGACGTAGGGATAAAGTTGAATTCGATTACTATACTTAACGCGAGTGCATTATATATTTTATTAAATAGCTCAGGAGTTCTACCCAAGATTATACCAGGAGACTTTTAGTTGAACACTAAAGTTACAAAGTGAATCATTCTCCTTTTCATCACCTTTTTGTGATACAGTTATATTTAAAAATGCTTTTCAAAACCTAAATGTTTATCAGTTATACTTACAGTGATTAAGTTTTTATATTCTGCAATAGCTGCCAGTATGTGGGGTTTATACATTACTTGACACTCGTTACTGTTGGTCAAAAAGTTAGCCAATAGTAGCACAACTATGGTTTAATATGATTTAGTGGAGGCATGAACATTCAATGCCATATATTAGTAATAATATATTTTAAACCTTTATCTATGGCTTTGTTATTTAAAAATAACATTATATTTAATGTATAAATATGGTTTGAATATTATGGTTCAAATATTATAGTTAATATTTAATATAGTATATTATAATTATAAACCTTAATGTATACCATAATAAAATTTAACGATATATATTATTTAACTTTTAATACACTAAGATATATATCGTGAGATTTATATATTTCCCCTATATAATTTATCAAAATTTAGTTCCCTCCCATATTTACTATTCAATTTCCTTAGTTTTTATCGGTATTTTAATCCACTTTCCAAGCAATCAAGAAATCTTTATCACTTTTTGGTATTCATATTTATTAAAATAGTAGTTTAAAGTATAACAAAAGTTCAAATTGTTGAGAATAAGAATGTAAATTTAAAGCTCTTAATTAAACAGATTATGCAATACATATATAGGAACCAATTCGAAACCGATTATCTGTAATTTTAATGATAATTTGAACTGTGCATGATTTCATGATTAAATTTACAACCTCAAATGAAAATTTTTATGTATGAATATAAAACTTATAATTTAGTTAGAATCACGCTTTAGGGTATGTTATCCGGTTCGGTTAAACATCAACTCAAACATTTGAAACATAAATCGGTATTTCGCGGAGCGCGGGGCATCCGACTAGTTATATTTAATATTTAAAAATAGTATAATGTAAATATAATATATAAACCTTAATGTATATTTTAAATGATATATGTCAAATATGTTGGTGCACTGGATGTCTGTTGACTACGTTTTATTCAAGTCTTGAGTCTAGATAGGTTGATTTAGAGTTTGTGTATAAAAGTTTGTTAGTTCGCTTGAAAACACAAGTGTCACATTCAAGCGAACTTAACAAGGTCTTGTTCTGTAACACCCCGGCCCGAAAGGGCTGACGTGTCACCTACTATAGTAATCAGAGACATATTAAAACTTAATTCAAATAAAACATAACTCCATAGGTTTAAAAATCTAAAACCACACAACGGTCTTAACGAAAATAAAAATGTCTAAAATCCAAATAGCAATTTTATTTAAACTCCTTAATTGCAACTCTAGCCATTTAGTTTTCTCTCTTCCCACTTTTCCCCAAGTTCCCCTGAGTACCTGTTTGAGAAACAAGAGAAAACAACAAAAGAAACACGGCTGAGCCAAAAATTGCCCAGTAACGGAAAAACAATAGCAATAACGGTAACAATCAATACGGTATTCGAGCAATGGTGAAACGATACTATGACAATAACAATGTAACGATACAATCAACACTAATCAATGGTCAAACAATACGATAAGAATCTATGTGGAAATACCCATGTGAGCCAATGACAATAAACAATAAGCAATGTGTACATTAGCTGCAGTTCCAATGTACCAATATGTAGAGGGGATGTGGGCACACACACCTATCCCAATACCAGTAAGTAACAATAATATCCTAGGATCGATCCATACGCCTCTCAATAATCCATAAACAATAAATACTAACATAGAGACGCCGTGAACTAATCGCACCGTCACGGATGGTGCACGTCATCGGTGCCGATGATGACGCCCTATGTCCCCATAGGTGGATGTGCTCGGGTATTGAGGTCAATAAAATGGTACCCTTAAATCAAGACAACTAGTACAATAATGCATTTCGAAGGCAAAAATCAATGATCAATAGGAACATACGATAATGAGTCTACGGAATTTATCTATCGCATGCAAATCGATGGCAAGAAGCATATTACGAGAAAACAATGACGACGGTTCGATAGCCTAGACGCTACGAGTACAATAACAATATAAAACGCTACGAGAAAAAGACCACAAAATCCGTACCTTAAGCGATCTTCTATGATAATATCACAAAACTCAGTGGCGTCCTTAACTATCACCAAAGCCTACATAACCATTATATTTTAAATTAGATTTGTAGTACATAGTTGTTTTGTTTAACATGTTCATTTTGTTATCTTAAATTTTTAATAGAGAACTAATTCGTTACAATGTATAGGTTAGATTTACCACTGTTGCATTTGAGAAAAATATTAGTTCAGAAGCTACCATAATTATAATTATACTTATGTCCAATAAATCATATTATTACTAAAACTACTCATAGTTATAGTGATATGGGTAAAATCATATTGTTATATAGTATTACTAGTTTTCATTATAAAATTATTTATTAAAATTCCTAACAACCCAATCACTTCAAATCTAAAAAAAAATAAAACAATGATCCAATACCAAAAGTAGGAATTTGTTTGAACTGTACCATACTCGTACTACAATAAATATGATAATGTTATATTATTATTATTATTATTATTATTATTATTATTATTATTATTATTATTATTATTATTATTATTATTATTATTATTATTTTCCAGAATTCATTTAATCTTCTTCTTTACATGCATAGAAATATGTTATTTATCTTATATCTAGTTGTTATTTAGCTTACAAACAGGGATAAGAACAACATGTTGGAACAACTGTAATTGATACCTTGGGTCGAGTAGCGGAGTCGATGGAATGCGTGGCGGCGTTTTGGACGTCTTGTCACGTAGAGACGAGTAACACAACTACGGCAGCGGCCCCGATCTAACGAATAAGAGGGTGTACGGTGGCTGCCATTGTTTCCGGAATAAACTTAACAAACCAGACTAAAAGAAAACTATGTACGAATCAGTCTGGGTTTCACATGATACCTTAATCGCGAAACTGATCGGAGCGAAACCGACGATTTTGAGCTTCCGAGAGATAAACAAGGTGAACAGAAACAAATGTTGCAAACCGGTGGTCGTCAATCGGAGGGAACTTGAAAGCGTCGTAAATTCCCAACTGATGTTGCTACGGTGGCGATTCGTTGCTGCTAAAAAAAAAAACGAATAAACTGGCTAAGAGTTTCAAACGGACATGCTATGAACAGAGACGAACAACTAAGTTTGCACCGTTGTCTCGAGACGTAGCAATGGAGCATTAAGGCTATCATTTGATGGATTTGGAAATATGGAACAAGGATATCGAAAGAAAACAGAAAATCACTGATACCTTGATTCAAAGGGTCGTCAAAAGCTCTTTCGCAACGTCGCCGGAGTTCCCTTACGGCTGAGGTTCGGTGGCGAAATCCCACAGGAACGGAGGAGTTGAACGAGGAGGGTGTTGCGGTGTGGTTTATGTGGTAACTGAATGAGGTTATGGTTTGTTTAAAAACTAGCGATCTCGGAGATATACACCGATTCTTTTGCTATTTAGTTGAAGTTGAAGTTGAACGTGGTAACAAGATTTGGCAACGTGATATTTGAACTACAATAGATTACAAGTCAAAGCAATTATTTTGTTTTTATTATTACTAATAGCAATATGTCTTTTATTATTTAGGCTTTAAATTAATAAAACTTGATCATAAGTAATTTAATATATGGTAATGTGTCATGATAGTCATTAGATTTTTATATTAAATTTTTGTATTATTACATGTTCGCTTGAAACTGTCTAAGTCTTGTTCGCTTGAACATGTTCGCTTGAACAGTCCAATGTCACTTTCAAGCGAACAGGGTTACACTATATATATGTATGTTGAGGTGTCATTTGAAGCGGACAGTGATCATAGCTTGTGAGACAAGGTGCTGCTGAATTTTTGTTATAAACATTGTAAAGTCTCGGAAATCGTTAATAGAAAGAAGATTAAAAGGATATATGCTGTTATGACTTTGTATACGTTGATTCCGCCTTCGTATTCAGAGATGAACTACTTTTACTGACATTTAGGGTCACGAAACCGGTCCAACAAAATATAATATATTCCACTTTTAATGTACTAAGATTATATTTTAAATCTTAGTCACGTTAATATATTAAATAATAATATTACAATTATTTAATTAATATATTATATTTGATAAAGTTATAGCTATTAATTTGACAGAAAATGATATATTTCATTTTCTGGACTAATTGGTTTTGTGCCATAATAAATATATTTGACAAAGTAATGTCATGGGACACTACTAAGTTCAGAGTCACTACTTGAGAGAATAATCAACAGTGACATGACTAAAGGCACTAGTTGAGAGAATGATCAACAATGTTATGACCAAAGACAGTAGTTGAGAGAATGATCAACAGTATTATAACCAAAGGCACTAGTTGAGAGAATGATCAACAGTGTTATGACCACATGCACTAGTTGAGAGAATGATCAACAGTGTTATGACCAGAGTCACTAGTTGAAAGAATGATCAACAGTGATATGATCAGAGTCACTAGTTGAAAGAATGATCGACAGTGATTTGACCACCGTCACGGGAACCGCCTAGTGACATATACCTTTAAATAATAATAAAATATACGATATATCTATTACTTGATAAACTTCACTATTGGACGAAAGTGAGCCAATGAGTGATATGACCACCGTCACATCGGAACTGCCACCATGTGATAAATAATGATTGAGTTTTTGGGTAAATATAAACAAATATAAAAACCTTGATGCTGTAAAGTATAACAGCATATTTTTATAAAAATGGAATGAACTCGCCAGTATTTTTACAGATAAAATGTTTTCAAAACACGTTTCAGGTAACTTGCTGTAAAGATAATGGAAGCCAGCTATGGAGCACTGAAGGCTTAAATAAAGTGGCTATAAATACCTTAATAAAAGAAGAAATTATGTTTTATTTATTTGGATTTCCTATAAAAATAATTGAATGAAATTTGGGTTTTAGCCCATTTGTTTAATATTAAAAGTTTGTGTCACACCCCGACCACGTAGAACATACAAAACGTGGCGGAAACGTCGGGGAGTGTTGTAACAGAATTAATGTTTCAAATCCATGGCAATGGAAGTTTCGTTTTATTGATTAAAAGTGTTACAATGTCTTAACAAACAAAGAAAATACAACATAATTAACGAGTCTTGCATCTTTTATTGTCACTAAAGCCCAAGTCTGCCTATGTGTATCTTGATCATCTTATGCAACAGCTCCTGAAAAACACATGTGAAAATATGGTACGTCAGCATAAAAATGCCGGTGAGATACATAGGTTTTGTGAAAATAAGTTTCATGACTTATGTTTGAGAAAATGTTTAGTCATGAACCTTGTTAATTGCTTTGTTTTGTAAATCGTTTGAAAATCAATAAGTTCAAATGATATGTATAGATAAAAGAATAATGAATGGTTAGATGAATAACCATGTAGACTGAGTTTGTATAAGATAAGTTGTTTGTAAAATAATGTCTTGTGAAAAGTATGTTATTTGTATAAAATGTTCTATGTCTCAAACTGAAATGATTCAAATAACGTTACGACATGTAATACCATACAAACACTTATATATAGGAAGTACCAGCGGCGTATCCACCATGCTTGTATCATATTACACACGCATCGTTACTTAATCACTTAATCAAACCAAACCAAACAATGTAAAATGTTCATGTCAAGATGTAAATCATGTCAAAATGTCTATGTCAAATATCCATGTCAAATGTCTATGTCAAATATCCATGTCAAATGTCTATGTCAAATATCCATGTCAAATGTCTATGTCAAATATGTCATGTATGGCAAGTGAAAGGTCTCAACTAAACCATATGCACAAAAACAAAGTATTGAAGTAAAACTTGGTTTAAATCAAAGTTATGTTTTGTGGGAAATGCATGATCAAATGTCAATCATGTTAAAATGTCTATGCCGAAATGTCTATGTCAAATCAATTGTCAAATGTATTGGGTAATATGTCAAAGTGTTCATATACTGGATGAGCATATGCAACAAAATGTAATGTAAAACAATGTACTAAGTATGCTAAGTTAACATACAAAGCAGAAAAGTCATGTAAATCAATGTACTAATAGTGTACTAATGAACATAACCAATATATGATGTGAAAACAGGAAAGCACGAAAGTAACAAGTAGGCACATGTGTTCCACCCCAAAACAGTTTGGAAAACAGTAAAAGAGGGGTCTATGTACTCACTTGAGATTGCTCAGAAGTCCTAGGATAACCACCAAGCAATGCTAGAGATCGCGGAATATCAAACGGCACCTAATATAGGCAACTACATTAATAAACCGGACCTAAATCGGAAGACTGGGTAGCATGAGGGTTTGTAAACCAAATGAGTGTAGGAACTCATGTGATATGGTTTAACAAAGCCTACATACTAAATGAAACTTAACCTAAGTCTTATCGACCCATTACGACCCGTTTAGGTAGCTTATGCTACTTTAACGCGTCGTTCGCGTGAAACGCGTTTGGACCGCCTAACTAGCCCTATGACAAGTGTTATATGCCTAATCATGTTACATAATCAGTTATGTGACAAAGGTTTAGGTTACATATGCTTAATTACCAATTATACATGAAAAGGGTATTCTGGTAATTTACTTAAGGCATATAAACTACCTATCATACAACTACTTAAACGATGTGACCATAGGGTATAACCTCGGAAGGTTATTCCCTACCTACTATGGTCACCTAATGTATTTGGTCGGATCCTAATGATCGACCAAATGGGTCGAGTTCGAAGGTATAGGCGATTCATTAGATCGCCTACCCTACGACTCTAGACAACGTGGTAATCAGTGGGCATAGTCCCAAGGGACTATGACCAACGTGATTACACTCACGTTGCGAAGTTCAAACGAACTTCGCATTGACCATTACTGGTCAACGCTGAAAGTCAAACAAAGTTTGACTTTCTGACTCGAAAAGCAGTAAAATAAGGAAAAGAACGAAAGAATACTTACCCAGGGTCCCCGAATGCTAATCCCGACTTCAAGAACTCAGGTATGAAACAATGGTTTCAACTTAGAGCTCTCAAAATCAGAATTCTTGTAAGAAATAGCAATGGGGGTAATGGGGTATATATAGTATTCGGGTAACCGTTAGGATCGTTTCATGGAAAAGAGGGCACGATCAAGGCCGTACACTTGTCGGAAAGTTATGGTGCCTCAAAATGCTCACCACCATAAGGAATCAACACTTGGCAAGGGGTTAGGGAGTGCAAAACAGCTGCAAACAGCTGTTAAATACACTTAATCTGGTCTGATAGTGGGAAGCGGCCCGCTTCAGGATCAGCCAAAGACAATGCGGGCCGCATGGCCCTTCTGATCTGCACATATGTTTGAAAAATGACAGTTTCAGTCCCTGCACGTGTTTAAGGCCATTTCTGACACTTCTAAGGCCCGTAAAGCCAACTTTAAGGCCCTAAAATGTTGCCTAAACATTGTGGACATGAAACATGCTCAAAAATATGTCGGATGTCAGTTCGTTTGGTCGTACGAACGCGATGTTCGCTTAATTACGACGGAATGCGCATAAGCGCGAAAAACGATCCATATGACGCGACGAATGGATTTTTGGCAATCCAAACACTAAAGCATAATATAGTCATGCTTACATAAATTTTTGGATGTCCGGATGTATTCAGAACGTAAGTTATGCGTAAAAATGCAAACTTGTGCACTTTTTGACACTTTTAGTCCCTGAATGACACAAAAGTTTATTTTAGCATACCGAACACCTCAAAGCCTATTTCTAAGCTATGTAAAGGATATTTATGGTATGTTTAACTTATGGTCATGTTCCGGAATGTCTGTTACAGTTCAAATTGGCATACTTTCGCAGTTTGTCAACTTTAGTCCCTGTAGACGAAAAACTTTGATTTCACCACACCAAACCTTCCAAAACTTATATATAAGTTATGTAAAGGTTATTTAAGGTATGTTAAGCCTATTTCACTATTCCGGAGTGTTCGTTGGATTAAACTGGTTATATCTACACATCAGAGCGCGTATAACCCTCCAGAAAGCGATTTAAAGCTTGAAATCAAACCAGAATTGATATGTGTAAACGATACACATATTTTTACAAATCCCAAGTATGAAATACTATATTTCATTGGTTTGGCATTTGTCTGATGGTTGGAGTGACACGGGTGTTACAGTTTGGTATTTTATAAACTCTGAAATTATTTCCTAACTACGATCCTGATGAAAAAAATATTCTGATGCATATTTAATAAACACCGATACCATCTGACTGGTTCACGGCTCTCACTCCCAGGGTGGGTCGGGGGCTGTGACAGAAGGTGGTATCAAAGCCACTTGTTTAAGCTATTTAGGTGTTCTTTTAATACCTAAACTTAAACAATAAAGTTAGGAAATTAATACAAAGTAATCTATGTGTTATTTTTGTAGATTTAAATATATGTATATATGCACATATGATTCCTAGAAGTATTGTTTTGTTTTAATTATTCTGTGATATTAATAATTGAAAATGTTTGCCATTCAGATGTCGAATGAAGTATTACATAATCTAGAAGTTCATGTTAATAATGAAAATCCTTTGGATAAAAATGCTATAGAAAATATAATAGCCCAAGGAATAGCTAATGCTTCACCTTTAATAATTAAAGCTATTAAAAACTCCGTAGAACACACCAAAGCTGTGAGTAGCAGGCATACACGTGACGACATTTTTAGCCATAGTATTAATGGAGGAAATGATGATATTATCAAAACCCCATTTCCCAGGAAAAAGAAGGCGATGACTCTCGAGTGTACCTACAAAGAATTTCTTGCTTGTAAATCAACTGAGTTCGCCGACAGTGAAGGAGCCACGGCTGCTCTGCGATGGTTGGAAAAGACGGAAGCTGTTCTTAAAACCAGCAAATGTGCCGAAGAAGATAAGGTGATGTATGCGTCCAACCTCTTTAAGGAAGAAGCCTTAGAATGGTGGAATACAATTCTTCAGGCAAAAGGAAGTGACATGGCTTATGACATGAACTGGGAAAAATTCAAGGAAATGGAAGAAAAAAATTTTTGTCCTCCTTATGAAAAGGAAAGAATGGCTAACGAGTTCCTAAATCATAAAATGATAGACGTGAATTGTCGTGAATATACGACAACGTTCTTCGAATACGCAAGAATGGTACCAACTATGGCTTCACCAGAACCCGTACTAATTTCTCGTTATATTTGGGGATTAGTTAGTGAAATCCGAGACATGGACAAGGCCGCTAGACCACAAACTATTGAAGAAACAGTTGAACTAGCTAACATCCTGACAGATGGACTAATCCGCACAAGAGAAGAAAACAAGAAGAAAGAGTTAGCCCAGAAAATTCCCTAATGTTAGGATCTGAGTTTCTTATGATTGTGCTCGTTTGATTAAGATGAAGATGAAACAGAGTTAAATGCAGTGGAATTAAATGAAACAAACTTTCAAAAACACAATCAATGGAAGAAATAGTTTTCAGCAAACATGTTTATCTCATAATCGAATGATTGTATTTATTACAATAAACAACTATGCATGCATGCACTAATCTCCCCCTCAGCCTGAGCTCACAGTGATTGTTCATACAGAATGACTTGGTGATGAAGAGAGCTAATAGAACAGTACAGGGTACTGTTCTATTTATAGTACAAAACAACCACTGAGCATCTTTTGGCTGACGTCACCATGAAAGTGACATCTAACCTCCTAACAACCTCTAACAACTGTTCTATTACAACCACTGATATAAACACCTGATTACAAATAAAATACAAAGAGCAAAGTAAACTACTGCTTCTTCATTCCACTGTTATAGCTCCAACAATGCTTTGTGTCTTCAGCAGTACTTGAACCATATAAGTAGATTGAGCATTAGTGCTTTATCTTCAACAGTCTTTAGGGATTAGCAGTTGTTGTTAAGGGCAGTACTTAGAGGTCATCAACTTCTTATGATGAATCCATTGATCTGATCCAGTTTTGGCTTTATCAACTGTTCCTTTGTAGGGTTCAATCCCAACAATCTCCCCCTGGAACAGATGATGCCAAAACTCTTCATTATTATGGATTTTTATTGCCTCATCAGGAGTTCCCTAACTTGCCCTTTGAATTATAATTCAAAGTTCATGGAATCCTCATCATCCTCATCCCTGCACAGTGTAAGCTTAAGGAGATCTTGTAGATCTTCTACACCCAGGCCAAGTGCTTCTTCTTTTGATATGTGCTTCACCTCACCACTGGATTTAAGCAAAGTCAATGCATGGGTCTTTTGATCAGACTTCCACTTTAGTATTTTTGAATCCAATGGGTTTCTTGGGAGAGTCTTTATTGTTGATGAGTTTGGAGATTGAGGCCTAGGCATGACAACTTTGGCAGAATCTTGAGATTGTGCTAATTCTTGTTTTTCTGCAATTATTCTTTGAAGAGCTTCTTTCATAATGAGATCTTCATGAGCTTTGACTTCTTTTTCATCCATCTATTTTGCCTCTTTCTTTGGTTTAACTCAATGACAGAGGTATCAGATGATGTGAACAGTGGTTCAAAAGTGAAGGCCTACTGCTTTGGCTTATCAGTGGTTTTGTAGACTGGTTTCTTTGGAGCAGTGGGGTCCTTCTTTCTTAGCTCTTCCAGTCTTTTGTTGGTCTGGTCTATATTTTGTTTTGACCATCTTGCTATGTGCCTAGCTATTCCATATTCTGCTGTAACAAACTCTACTCTCTTTCTTTTGTATTCCAAGGTAAGATCAACAATTTTCTTACTGAATTTGCTCCAGTTTGATGCTGTTCTTTTCATACATGGATCATTTTTTATTCTTTTAATTCTTTTAAGTTCTGCCTTGAGAGCAATGAGTGGCCAGTCTTGGAATTGTTCAGCTTTGGCAGGATAAAATTTTTCACTCATGATCAACTTTATGAGATCTTCTTTTAGATCTACTTGTAAGTCAGCATCTGGAGGCAGGTTGGACATCTCTTTACTCAGGTCTCTTGCATAGTCTTCTAATTGTTTAACCTTGGTGAGCAAGTACTGCATTCGACTTGATATGGCACTATCACCCTGGTCTTTGCATTCATATTTAGCTTTCCATTCAGCTTTCTTGGCTTTGAGTTTTAGATATTCATCCATGTTTTTAGGATCTCTAAAACCTGCCAGAGAAGGGAATTTTCTCTTTCAGGGGTCATCCACTAGATAGAACTGTTTCATTTCATCCTTTACTGCATGCAGTTCTAGTGGATAGGTGGCTGCTAAGGGTATAAGATCAGTAGGATCAAATCCTTCCAAGGTTGTTGGATCTTTGATTAGGTTGGCCAATTTTGGAGGAATGAATGGTTGAGGTTTAATCACATTGTAAGGTTTGGATGATATTGGAATTGGTGCTGGTATGTCATCATCATGCACCTGAAATTTTCTTTTTCTTGTATACACCTTTTTGGGAGAAGGTGATTTTGCTTGAATTTTTGGAGCAGAAAGAATTGTGGCTTGGGTAGGAGTGTTTGAGGTGATGGGTGACTGACTAACAGTTGTTGAAACAACTGGTGTTTCAACCATTGTTGTCACTACAACTGTTGATGTATCAATTGTTGTCTTCTGCACTTTGGCAGGTGGTGTTTGAGGTGGAGATGTATTCTGTGGTGTGACAATGGATTGAGTGGTGGATAGTAAAATGGTAAGGGCAATGGTTGCAATAACATTTGTTGAAACCACTGAAGTATCAACTACTATTGATACAACAGGTGTCTCAACATCTGTTGGTTTGGAGGTTTGATTAGAGGAACTTTTGGGGATTTGAGGAGTATGTTTGGTGGTTTTGGAAGGTGTGGTTTTGGGTTGGCTAACCTTTCTGGTAGGCTGTCTTCTTTTAGTTTTAGAAGTACCCTGCTCTTCCTTTTCCATCATAACTTTCTTCTCTTGCTCAAATCTTTTTGACCCTTTTATTTCCATAGACTCTTTCATGTTTGCCTTTAATTCAACAAATGCATTTTGAGTCTCATCAACCTTTTTGGAACCATCTGGCCTTGGGATTTCTACCACAAGTTTAGACATTGGATCTGGCTATATAGGCCTTCTTTTCCCTTTTTACCTTTCTCCCCCTTTTTGGCATCATCAGGGTTGTCAACATAGATGATTGAAGGAGGAGTAGTGCCAGTGGTTTGAAGCAAATGGGCCTTAATTGCCTTTATATCATCTTGTGTATCTTTGTACCTAGCTTCCATCACATTTCTGAACATTTGAAGCTAAACTTCATGTTGTTGATCAGCATACTGTCTCTGTTGATGAAGCATAGGTTGAAATAAACTCCATAGCTCAGTGGGGGAAGGAGCAGATGTTGCAGATGTTGCAGCAGTGGGTGTAGCCTTTTGAGATTGTAACAACTGTTGCAGCATATTTTTGATATCCGCAACAAATGTTTCAATTTTATCAACCCTCTCCGTCAATTCTTTGTATTTTAAACCATCACCCAAATGAATGGGATCATCTGGTTTCCCACTAGTAGTGGTTGTATAAGTAGTTGACTTAGGGAAAGTTTCCCAAAAGTCATCCACTGATGCCCCTTTTTCTTGGTACTGGGGACTTCTTTCTTCAGCAGAGGTTACCATTTTAAGCTCACCAGTGTATAATGGAAACACACCAGTGGTTACTATGGTTCCCAAAGAAGAAATTTCCTTCAAGGGAGTCTTACTAATGAAACTACTGGCCAGGTGTAAATCAGTGGATTCAACACCTGTAGGAGCTGCTCCACTTGAACTACTAACAAGAATTACTTGTAACTCCTGTAGTGTAGCCTCCTCAGCTGTTGGTGGGTTAGCAGGGATAGAGGAACCAGACTCAGTTACTTGTTGAGGTATATTCTCATTGATAGTTGTTGATTAGTGTCTGGTCCATATCAAGTGCATCCAACAGAGGTATAATTTGTGGTGGAATTTGTGCAGTGAGGATGGGGGTTGAAAGAGAATTTGCCCAGGGAGCAGAGCTGTGGAAGATAGATTCAAGTGAATCCATTGCTTCATATTGTGGTGTCCCTATGGATACAACCTGATCCTTTTGAGAGGATGTAGGAGGAGTTTTAGGCTCAGGTTGAGATCTGTCTTCCATATGCTGTGAGGAAGTAGCAGCAGTGGTTATTGGTGACTTTTGTGTTGTCACAGGGATAATCTCTGGGATCTCATCTTCTAGAGTTACCTTTTTGGTGGGTTTGGGGGGCTTTTGGTAATTTTCTTTTTGGCTTGTTTGGTGATTTTTGGTGTGGGTTTCACAGCAGGGGTTCTGCTACTGTGATCACCAGGAGCAGTGGGCTCAACAGCAGGAGCCTGAGGAGCAATTGTTGCTGCTAAATTCTGCTCAGGTGCTTCTGTTTGTGTTTTTGAAGGTTTTGATAGCCGTGTAAAAGTTTCAGAAGATAGGCTGCTTATCTGAAAAGGATTTCCTTGGATAAGCACATGCGCACTATCTGTTGGAATTTTCTTTTGTAAATAAAAACTTAAAATCTTGGAAATAATAAAAATGATTTTTTATTAATATTCTTTGTAGGATCGTTTTCTGACCCAAATGAGTCAATCAGAAGAGAACTCGTCCAATATGAGAGGCGGGAACAAACATATCGGAGTTATTTCAGCTGGATTACACAAGAAATCACTTTAATTGTCTTTTAAATTGAAAACACAACGTTTTACAGCCTGGAGACACTTCGGCAGCACTTCGTTGCCGGAATCAGATCGATACAAATGACAAGACACATCAGGTATTTATAGGAATTGGTATTTCGTACGAAACCATTCATGCGGAATTAACTTCACATGAAATAGCTATTTCGTGTGAAATAACCAGTTGATTTCGTGCGAAATGACAGTGTGTCATTTCGTGCGAAATACCCATCTTTCACACTTTCTCGAATATCGTGCTCTGATCTTTCTACACTATTACAAGACTCGATACAAGACGAAGTTGACAGACGTATGCACCAACAAACTCCCCCTCGGATGTTGACGAAGTCTTCGATGTCGAGTCTTCGGTTGTCAATCCTTTAGTCTTCATCAGTCTTCACACTTTCCAAACTTTCTCCATTGTAAGTATCTTCAATCTCTTTCTCTTCTTTCTTAAATCTTTTCTCAGAATCATAAATTGGCTCTTATCCTGGTTCAACATCAGCATCTTCAGACTCCCCCTTTCGACAAGCTGGGATCACAGTCTGGAATTCACTATCTGCATACCTGCACAAACTCTACCCAAAACATAAGTTTCATAAATGTAAGATTTGTCAAATTTATATCACTTACAAGAATATAATGATTTAACATTTAAAAGTTTCTGATGACCACTTGTAGGCAAACATTCAAAATTTTTCTCATTTTAAACATACTCTCCCAAACCTATTGTTCATCATGCTTAGCACTTGGAATTTTGAAAATCAGCTCTTCAACATTAGTTGTCGAAAATCTTTTTAGATTTTTCAAAATTTTATGCTAAAACACACTGAAAATCTTTTTGGATTTTTGATTCTAACGAAATGCAGAAAAGAAATATTTACAGACAATATTTTTGTGAGTTTGTGTAAGAGGATCATATCAGTTTCTGAGACACATCATCAACACCATTAAGCTTTAAACATTTTAAGTTCTAAATGATTCACGTAGATTGTCAGTATACTGATCCACTTAACTTTTTACACAAAGTTCAACTGTTTCGAGATACGAGATTAATGTTTTAGAGACTTAAACTTATTCGCATGTCCCACCTCAGAATATACTCCCGTATCCAGATCCCAATATTCAGTCTTACAGGTGAGTATAGCTAGATGATATCTGTAAGGGGTTAAATGCGAGGGCCATGAGAGCTCAGGCTATTGCTTCCGCAAAATCAGAGAGATGATGGCTTCGACTTTAGGTGTGTTCCCTTTAGAGAATCTTTTCTTCAACAGCACATGATTAGCATTTTGCAATGTTTCATCATTTTTTATGCTGAGGGGTGTGCTATATTTCAAGCAAGCGAAAAGTATTATACGGGGACTAGACCATTGCTTCCGCAAAATTAGAAGTCCCGGGATAATACCCATATATCACTAAGCATAAAGACCTAGTATCTCAGAAAGAGGGACCTTTCAAACAAGATTTCGGGGGTTACCCATATATCCGAGAGATGTTCCCCATGAGATAAGTAAGTTTGATATTTAGGTTTATATCTCGACACAATCTACTAAATGTGCAAAAACCTACTGGCACATCATCAGTGAGACCGTTTATCACACTTTGACTTTCCAATTCTTTAGCGTGCTGTGATAGTCTATTGATGTATTATCATTTCCTTTTTTTCACAACAAAACTCATTTTTTATTTTATCATGTTTTTGGCTTTTTCAAATTTTCAAATGTTTTTGGATTTTCTGAAATACTTACTCCCCCTAAAATTCAAAAACATTTAAAGAAACTTTGAAAATAAACTATACAAATAAAGTGACAACTGTTGTGAATTGCTTCAAATCGCCATCCACTTGGCATAAACAATCAGAACTCCCCCTGACAACAAACTATTTTCCCATTATGATTTTAATCCACTTAAGTTTGTTTTAATCAAAATGGTTTTTCCGGAAAATAAGTTTTGCTGATTTCATAAAACCACTTGTAGGTTAGGGGATCAATTCATCACCTTGTTCTTTTTTTTTTTTAATCTTCAACCTTTTGAAAAATATAACAGTTTTAAGTTCAATCAACAAAAACCACTTGTAAAAAATCAAGTACAACTTAATGTCCCTGATTTACCACTTGTAAGACGAAATATCACAGATGTGAATTTCTCCAAAAAATGCCGATTCCTGCTCCACGATTACCAACTTGGAAGCTCCGGCAAGTCAGGTTTTTTCAGTTAAAGAGATTCTCCCAAGCCTGACAGACCTTAGGAGATTCCGAGTTATCAACACTCGGTTTCTTTCCTTTCATCTTCTTCTCATAAAATTCCTTTACCCCTTTGACCTTCCCATCAATCATTTTTCCAAAAATATGTTGCACTTTGGGGTTAAAGGCTTTTTCAACATCAAATTCTTTCTTTTCAGAAAAGAATTGATTTGAAATCTCCACTTTACCAACTTTTTGTTTAAAATTTTCAGCCCGCAATGGTGGAAAATTGACATCATCCATTGGCGGAACTGAATTTTCACCCTTTTTCTCAACCTGTGGCTCCTCTGATTTTGTGGAATCAGATTCATCGCCTGAAAATAGCTCCTCTGATTTTGACGAATCAGAATCATTGCTAGAACTATCATCAGATTTCTTAACCACCCACTTTTGGTTGTCAAGATTTGCTTTTCTTTTGTAAAAACCTTTTGAATATTTACCAACCTCAAATTTTGAATTTTTGAAAACTTTAAATTGTTTGGTTGGTGGTTCATTCTCAACAATCTTTCCTTTCAATTTTTCAGAGACTCCCTGTTTTGTTTGGATTGCCTTTGGACAATTCCTGGCAATATGACCTATAGTTTTGCTTTGAAAACAGGTTCTAGTTTCCTTTTTCTGTTGAGCAACATTTTTCTCCATTTCCTCTTGCTTCTTTACAAGGAATTCTTATTGCTCCTTTTCTTCTTCAGATGATATTCCTGTAACAAAAACAGTTTTTGTTTTATAAGTTTTTTCAATTTTATGATTTTTCGGTGGAATAAATCCAAGACCTTTCCTTTTGAAATTACCGTTATGGTTTGGTTTCTTTTGAAAACCAGAACCAGAACTGTAACCCTTTTTCTTGTTTTCTCTTTGTTGAACTCTTGAGGTGTATTGTTTAGGTTTTTCAGAAAGATTTACATCTTTTAGTTCAGAAATTTTAATTTCTGTTAATTTGAAAACCTTTTTGATCATTTCAGTTTTGACACCTCTTATTGGAAATTCTTCATCAGAATATAATTTGTCCGAATCATTCAAAGTATAAGCCACTTTGAATGTTTCGTCATTCAAATTAGATTTTGATAGCAGAAATTCTTTATTATAAACCCTTTTCTCCCTTTTGACTTTTGGACTTGGTGTTTCAGTCTTTGACTCTGAATTTGACTCCTCTAACTCATCTTTCTCCAACACCTAATCGACCACTTTCTTTATTAGCTCGGACTCATGATCAGTGTCAGATGATGGTAAAATGACATCAATGTTTTCTGGCAAGTTAACTGATGGCTCAGACTCCCACTGTAAGTTTGTTGCCTTTTTGACTCTTTCTGAATTTGGATTTCTAGGAGAATATCCATTTTTAAGCGGGGGTGGACACTTGTTGTAACTGGCACTATGTTTCTTACCAGAATTCTTCACTTCAGTATCCTTCTTCTTTTCAAAAGTCTTTTCTTCAGATGTTTCTTCTTCTTCAAATGCCTTCATGCCTTCAACGATTGGATAAATCCTGTCAATGACATAAGAAGTACATGAGTAACTTTTTAACAACCTATTTACTCTTTCTGTTTCAATCCTCTGGGTTTCCAGTTTTTGCTCAAGAACAGCACACTTCTCAATATAATTGTTGACAATTTTCTGCTTTGTCATGAAAGTTCCTTGTAGTGTCTTCATTGCTGTAGCTTGTTCACTGCTTGATTGATTATACTGATTCATTGCTTTGTTTAGAACATCATATGATTCTTTCAATCTGTTCATGTTATGAATCAATGTACTATTTTGCTTTTTCACTGCTTCACAGTTTTCACATTTCACAGGAATCTTTTGTACATCAGCTTCTTCTTCAACCTTAAAAGCTGGAATGTCTTTCATCTTTTTCCTTATTACACGAACTTCTTCATCATCACTGCTATCTTGTTTTTTAACTTTCTTCTTTTTCTTTCGAACTTTTTCATCATCACTATCACTTTCTTCTAGCATTCTTAAGTGCTCTTTCATTCTGTTTGCATAATAATCATTATCATTATCACTGTCTTCTTCAACTCGAGCAACAAAAGCTTTATGATTTGAAGTCTTGTTAGGATCATAATCATCCCAACTGAAATTTTCCCAAGTAAAACCTTTTGGAAGTCTTTCATCATCTTGATCTATCAGTTTTGCTTTAATATCAGCTGAAACACATTTATCCCAACTAAGACCTTTTGATGAACTTCCAAAACATGCTTTCTTTGATAACTCTTCTTCAATCACCTTCCTAGCATGTGCCGTTTGTGATTGTTGTTGTTGATACGGCTGTTGAGCAACTTGGTGATAGATCTCTTTTCGATAATAATCATTATTGTTAAAAGGATTATGAGCTCCGCTTGCTTCGCGCTTTGTGCACTCTCTCTTGAAGTGTCCTTTTTCCCTGCAACGAAAACAAGTAACTTTAGATTTATCAAAACCTAAAGTGGAAACATTTGCATCACGGAAATCATCTCTTCCTGTAATCTGCTTAAACTTTTCAGCTCTTCTCAACACACTAGCCAAACACCACTTAATATCCATTAATTCCATCTCTTCAGCATCGATCTGATCGTAATCCTCTTTAGTCAACATTGGATTTCCGATCCTTCCTGCAACTAAACTTTCATATGATTCTAACACAGTCACCAACAAAGACATGTGACCTTTTGCAACCTCTTCCAAGAAATTCTGACCATTCTCAAGGTTTAATGCAATGTTACATTGTAACATCTTGCCATTCTTGGTCGCTGAAAAATTTGGATCAAATGATGGATATGAAGAAAATCCCGTTTTGCTGTTTGAACCTTGAGATGACCCTCCAGATGAACTTTTTGCATTGAAAGCAGTTTCGATCTTTGGTGAAAGATTGGTTTTGTCACTGATACCTCCTTTGTAATATAGACCAATGTCTTGTTCACCATCAAAATCTTTCATTCTAGAGATCTTCCTTTGTTCCATCTCTTGAGCTTCAAGTTTTTCAATAAACTTGCTCAGTGTTAGATTGCTAAACCCCTTTTTGTTCCTTAACATCATAAGATATGTGCCCCAAACTTCATGTGGCACGCATCAGCCAATTTTTCAATCAACTCTTCATTATCCTTTGTGATGCTCAACCTTTTCATGTTAATAATTAAATTGCAATATATTTCTATGATCTGCTTGGTGCTTTCATTTTTTAGACCACGAAATAGATCGAACTCCTTTTTCAAAAGAGATTTTTTGTTTTTAATCATCTCTTGGCTCCCTACAAACTTTGATTTTAATGCTTTCCAAATTGAATACGCACTCCCATTGTGTTGCAGTAAAACTAAGATATCTTCTTTAACAGCTTGATGCAATAGACTAATCATCATCTTTTCATTTTTGTATTTCTTTCTATCATCAACACTTAGATCTTTAATAGCAATCTCATCTTCATCATCATTCAATGGTCTGATATATTTCGTTTCAACACATTCCCAAGCATCCAAATAATTTTCTTGAACCCAGTTTTCGAAGCGCTCCTCCCATCCTTTATATTCCTCAATATTCATGAGCTTTGTGTCACACCCCGACCACGTAGAACATCAAATCGTGGCGGTAACGTCAGGGAGTGTTGTAACAGAATTATTGTTTCACAACCATGGCATACAAAGTTATATTTTATATATCAAACAAGAGTGTTACATTGTCTCAAAACAGGAAATAAAGAGTTCATAACATAGTTAAACTAAGTCTATCTTCATTTTAAGTCTCTAAGGCACAGGTCCGCCCTAGTGTCACAATCATCATCCTATGCAAAAGCTCCTGAAAACACATGTGAAAATAGGTACGTCAGCATAAAAATGCATGTGAGATACATAGGTTTTGTGAAAATAGGATTCATGACTTAAGTTTAAGAAAAATGTTTAATAAAATTTAGTCATGAACCTTGTAAATTGTTTTGTTTTGTAAATCATTTAAAAAGCGATAAGATCAGATGATATGTATACATAAAAGAATAATACATGGTTAAATGAATAACCAAGTAAAATGAGTTGTATAAAATAAGTTGTTTGTAAAGCAATGTCTTGTGAAAGATATGTTATTTGTATAAAATGTTATATGTCTAAATTGAAATGATTCAAATAACGCTACGATATGTAATACCATACAAGTACTTATATATAGGAAGTACCAGCGGCGTATCCACCATGCTGGCATCATATTACACACGTCTCGTTACTTAAATCACTTAAACAAACCACCAATGTATAAAGTCCATGTTTAAACCAATTGTCAAAAAGTCCTTGTATAAACCATGTCAAATGTTAACAAGTCCAAATGTAGTCAAGTAATGTGTAACAAATGTTATGTGTTGTAAGTAAAGTATTGTCACATAATCCAAATGTAGAAATGTACAAAACAAAGTATTTTGAATATATCAAAAAGTTATGTTTTGTAAAGTGAATGCATGTTACATTGATACAAACATTTATGTGGTAAGTTAACGCATACATTCAAGCCTTGAGACAGTCGGATAACCCTAAGTCAAGGTTATCAAAAGAAATGTTTTCGGATTCAGTCATTCCTTACATCCAAACAAACCCGGGATGTCAGGAATGGGATTTGTCAAGTCCTATGGTACCAGTACTTACAACCGAGTGGCGTAGCTAATGTTAATGAACGTATATAAGTCCCGTTTGTACAAACCAAATGTCATAGCAAATGTGAACATGTTATATGAAAACAATGTACTAAGTATGTTAAGTTAACATACGAAGCTGAAAAGTCATGTAAATCAATGTGCTAGCATGCTATCAGTCAACATACATAGCAGAAATGTAAAGTAAAACAAGGCACTAAGTATGCTCACAATGGACATACATAGCATAAAATGTAATGAAATCATGTACTATAATGTACTAATGAACATAACAAGCATATGATATGAAAGCATGAAAGGCACGAAAGTAACAAGTAGGCACATGTGTTTCACCCCAAAACAGTTTGAAAATAGTAAAAGAGGGGTCTATGTACTCACTTGAGATTGCTTAGTAGTCCTTGAGTAATAACCAAACAATGCTAGAGATCACGGATATCAAACGGCACCTAATATAGGTAACTATGTTAATATACCGGACCTAAATCGGAGGATTGGATAGAATGAGGGTTCGTAAACCAAACGAGTATGGAGACTCGTGTAATATGGTTTAACAAAGCCCACATACTAAAATGAAACCTAACCTAAGTGCTTACGACCCGTTTAGGAAGCTTATGCTACTTTAACGCGTCGTTCGCGTAAAACGCGTTCAGAATGCCTAACTAGTCCTATGACAAGTAAAATATGCCTTAACATGTCTAATATTGTTACCAAATCAGTTTAGATACCAAAAGTTATGTTACATATGCTTAAAATGAATTTTGGCGTAAAAAGGGCATTTTGGTAATTTACCTAAGGCATATATACTACCTATCATACAACTACTCAAACGATGTGACCATAAGGTATAACCTCGGAAGGTTATTCCCTATATGCTATGGTCACCTATTGTGTCTGGTCGGATCCTAATGATCGACCAAACGGGTCGGGTTCGAAAGTATAAGCGATTGTTTAGACCGCTTACCTTACGACCCTATATAAGCACTAAACTAAAAGTGACGGGCTAAGCATGTTAAAACATGCTTAACTAAGTTTAGAAAATAGGTTTGGTATCAAAACAAACGGTTTTGATACCTAAGAGTAGTTTGGTTACAAAATACGCATAAATGAGCATTTTTGCCGAAACTACGACTCGTCACTGAGCCTAGATAACGTGGTAATCAGTAGGTATAGTCACTAGGGACTATAACCATCGTGATTACGCTCATGCTATGAAGTTCAAACGTACTTCGTGTTGACCATAAACTGGTCAACATAGAAAGTCAAACATAGTTTGACTTTCGGACTCGAAAAGCGATAAAAGAACGAAGGAACACTTACAAAGGGTCCCCGCTAGTAAATATTGATCAAATAGCTCAGGTATGAAGCAATGGCTTCAACTTAGAGAATTTAGATCAGATTTGTCGGTTTTTGGGGTTAGGATGGATGCGTATTTATAGGATTCTTCGAACCGTTAAGATTGTTTCTTGAAAATCGTTGTGTAATCTCAACCTTACACTTGTTGGAAATGCTATGGAACATCAAAATTGGCCCCTCATTACACTGAAGAGGCAAGTGCAAAAGTGGAAAGGCCAAGTTCCAAGTTTCTGCATATTCTGCTATCTGGGGATCCCTTACGGACCGTAAGGGTGATGGCTTACGGTCCGTAAGCCAACAACTTTGGCAAAATGTTTTGGTCCCTGTTATGCAATAAAGCCATTTCCGACACGTTTAAGGCCCGTTAACCCCATTTCAAAGCTCTAAAATGAACCTAAAGTATATGGAACTTAAAATGTGCTAAAAAATATCTCGGATGTCGGTTCGTTTGGTCGTACGGTTGCGTTATTCGGTTAATTACGACGGAAGTCGTAACGGATGCAAAAACGATCCAAATTGCGCGACGGATGGATTTTTCTTATGCCAAACACTAAAATAAAATATTTTAGTGCTTACATAAATTTTTGGGTGTCCGGATGTATTCAGAACGTAAGTTATGCTTGAAAGTGAAAACTTGTGCACTTTTTGACGCTTTTAGTCCCCGAATGACCCAAAAGTTTATTTTAGCACACCGAACCCTTCAAAGCCTATTTCTAAGCTACGTAAAGGATATTTATGGTATGTTTAACTTATGGTCATATTCCGGAATGTCTGTTACAGTTCAAATTGGCATACGTTCGCAGTTTGTCAATTTTAGTCCCTGTAGGCGAATTAACTTGTTTTTGCCATACCAAAGCCTTCAAAACTTATTTCTAAGTTATGTAAAGGTTATTTAAGGTATGTTAAGTATATGTTGATGTTCCGGAGTATTTGTCGCATTAAACTGATTATGTTTACGCACCAGTTTGCGTATAACTCTCTAGAAAGCGATGCAAAGTTTGAAATTGAATAAAAACCAAAACATGAAAAATGTAAAACATAACCAAACAAACATTGGGATCAAATAACATTGTTTTATTGATAATGGTACTGTTTACAATGATTACAGACACATGTGTCACACTTTGGTGGTTTTTGCATGGTGCCCATTTCATTTTCCATGTTCAAGTTCTGAGTAACTGTAGTAGGAGTACTCGGTGCAGTAGCAAATGCGTTATAAAATTCTTCTTCCATAATTCGGTAACAAGATTCACGAATTCACAACTTTCAAACGAAATACCAAACTCAAGTGAAATAACCTCTTCACACGGAATACCCTGTTCAAGCGAAATACCCTGGAAGACAAATTCAAACGAAAACAGTTCACATGAAATACCCTTTTCACATGAAATGACTGATTTCATGCGAAATATCCAAACGAAATACCAGTTTGATGTGAAATAAGCTGATTTCGTGCGAAATAGCTGATTTCGTATGAAATGAGCATGTTGTTCTCGTACGAAATAGTGTTTTCGTGTGAAATGAAAGTAACTCAAGCTATTTCGTGCGAAATCAACGTACTATTTCATGCGAAATACTGCTGATGTCATCATCTCGGCCATGTTTTTGTCAAATTGATCAGGTTTTAGTCCAATTTTAAATCTAATTCTCTCAAGGCTTTGTTAAAACATAGTTTCGCATATAATGTGAGAAATTCAAGTCATTTTGACCGTGTAATCAAGTTTAATTTTGAAAAGAAGGTGTAGAAATCAGATTTTTCAGCTGAAATGGTAAGAACTCTTCCTCCTGAGCTCTGATACCACTTGTAGGATCATTTTCTGACCCAAATGAGTCAATCAGAAGAGAACTCGTCCAATATGAGAGGCGGAAACAAACATATCGAAGTTATTTCAGCTGGATTACACAAGAAATCACTTTAATTGTCTTTTATATTGAAAACACAACGTTTTATAGCCTGAAGACACTTCGGCAGCACTTCGTTGCCGGAATCAGATCGATACAAATGACAAGACACATCAGGTATTTATAGGCATTGGTATTTCGTACGAAACCATTCATGCAAAATCAACTTCACACGAAATAGCTATTTCGTGCGAAATAACCAGTTGATTTCGTGCGAAATGACAGTGTGTCATTTCGTGCGAAATACCCATCTTTCACACTTTCTCGAATATCGTGCCCTGATCTTTCTACACTATTACAAGACTCGATACAAGACGAAGTCGACAGACGTATGCACCAACATTCTTGACCATATCATTGAAAATCTCCTGGTAGTAGTTAAAATCAACTTCAGCCATTATAGCATAGCCCAGGTATTGGATTTTCAATGGTATATCATTAAAAGCTGTGATTTTATTGGAAACACACATGAGGAGGGTATGGAATAAAAACGTCATAGGAGGTGGAAAACTGCCCTTTTGCAAAGTATCTTTTTTCATTTCATCTTCATACCTTCTCTCAATGAAATCAGTTTTGTAATCAGTTTTTGGGAATGTAGGATCGGTTTTCGGCTCCAAAACGATTGCGAACCGACTCGTGTAACGTGCGGAATCCGTACACGAACGTGGACCGAACACGAGAACGTACTATAAACGTGATTCTATTGATAATCTGAAATCGTACAAAGAACCGTGAATCACCTAGAGCACTTTCTCTCTCTACTTTCTCTCTCTAAGCACCAAGCTCTCCAAAGATCCAAATGAGCAAAAGTTCTAAACATAACACCTTATATTCCTATTTATAGGCCAAGGGGCTTAATGAGAAATCTCATTAATTACATAATTGCCACCTTGCCTTTTCCTACATATAACAATATAAAGTCTTGTTTCAATCCTTTTCAGCTACGACTCGTATTGACGGAGGCGATATACATAAATGCACTAACAGACTCCCCCTTGGATATTGCCGTAGTCAATATCGTAGCGACTTGTCTTTCTCTCTCTCTGAGTCTTCTTGAAGCTTTATCATCTTCAGCATTCACAGACTCCCTCTTGCTTGAATAGAATCCCTGTGGATCTGTCTTCAGCTTCAGCTCCCCCTTTCAGTAGACTCTTCAGGCTCCCCCTTTCGTCAAGCTTCTGTGATTTTGGGATCGTCACCTGGCTTTCCGGATACAAGCTCCTCCAGGATAGTTACCTGGCTCCTTGAAAGCACGCTCCCCCTTGCGTTGAGCTCGTCTTCAGACTCCCCCTTAGACTCCGCTATCGGGATCGTAATCTGGAACATCATCTGCAAATATCAAACATTTATAAGTGAAAATGTTTTGAACATCCAGGATTAAAAACCTGGCTCTCTCAGCATCAGCTAAAACATTTCAAATATGCGACAGTGAAAGATTTTACGATTGTCCAGGAATCGTGACCTTGCTCTTAAAAACTTTTAATCAAGATCCTGGCTCTAAGATATAATAATATGAATATATCCAGGATTACTTGATTCTCTCCCCCTATCAAAATGCTTTAAAGATTTGGCAGTATTAAGAATCCAAAATCGAAATCTAGCTCTTTACAACAGATTTTAACAATTTAAGCATCCAAATCCCTCACACTTAATCATCCAATGTCCAAATTAATGACCTTGGAGATATCACAAACTGTTTTTGATTTTTGATTAAAAACTTCAAGTTTCAAATTAATGAACTTGTTTTATTTTCACAAACATGACCAGCATACTTAGATTTTGAAACTCAGCACTCAGACATCGGTTGTCAAAAATAAAGTGGAATCAAAATCTTTTTGTATTTTTCTAAAATGAAATGCAGTAAAGAAATATTTATAGACAATATTTTTGTTTGAGTTCGCATCAGAGGATCATATCAGTTTACGACAAATCACTAGCACCGTTGAGCTTTAAACACTTTAAGTTCTAAACGATTCACTTAGATTGTCAACATACTGATCCACTTAAATTTTCACACAAAGTTCAATTGATTCGAGATACGGATTTAGTGTTTTTAAGGACTTAACTTATTCGCGTGTCCCACCTCAGAATATACTCTCGTATCAAAATTCCCTAGATTTAGTCTTACAGGTTAGTATACCAATCTGATATCTGTATTCTGGGTTAGTGCGAGACCATGAGAGCTCAGGTATGAACTTCCATTCAGTCAAAGAGATGAAGGCTCGACTTTAGGTGTGTTCCCCTTGGGAATCTTCTTTACAACTGCTCTTGATTTGTATCTTTCGATATTTATCAATTTTTAAGCAGAGGGTGAGCTTTAAAAGCACGTAAAGTATTATACGAGGTCTAGGCCATTGCTTCCGCAATATCAGAAGACCAGGTATAATACCCTAGATATCAAACAGTATAAAGACCTAGTATCTCAGAATCAGGCAATCTCTCAAACAAGATTTCGGGGGTTACCCATATATCCGAGAGATGTTCCCCACGAGATAAGCAAGTATTGATATTTAGGTTTATATCTCGAAAACAATCTACTAAACGTGTAAAAACCTACTGGCATATCATCAGTGAGACCGTTTATCACATTTTATAATTCCAATACTTTAGCGTACTGTGATTGTCTACTGATGTACTATCATTTCCTCTTTTTACACAACTCTTTTTGAATTTTATCATGTTTTTGGCTTTTTCAAATTTTCAAATGTTTTTGGATTTTTTGACAAACAAATCTTACTCCCCCTATGTAGGATCGAGAAACGACCTAACGAGTCGATCAGAAGAGTGCTCAGACTGAATCAGAGGCGGAATTCATTGATTCAGTCTTTGTTTAGCTTGATTTCACTATTAAATGTCTCTTGTATTGATTATAAAGCTGTTACAGATGCGGAGACACTTCGACGGAGCTTCGCCGTCGGAAACACGACTACTACTATATGATTTCGCTCATAAATGCCTATTTATAGGCTCGGGATTTCGCTCGTAATGACACAGAGTCCACAAGAGCAAAATCAGACATTTAACCATAAAAGCAAAATCAAACTAACTGACTCAATAAGCGAAATCAAGATATTGATGATTTCGCTCATATGACCAGGTGTCATTATGAGCGAAATCAACATTAAAACATGTTTTCTTGATTTCCGTGCACTGTACAAACAATCCTAACCTAAGACTCGAATGAAGATGTAGTCGACAGACAACTGCACCAACAGACTCCCCCTTGAATGTTGACGGAATCTTCAGTGAGTGTCTTCAACATGACAATTCTTCAATCTTGATCGGTCTTCTTCAGGAACTCTTCCTGGCATCATGTACCCGGATCTTTCTCTGGTTCTAACTTTCGTCAGACTCCCCCTTTCATCAAGCTGGGATCGCTGTCTGGAATTTGTTATCACCTTTGAAATCAAATCCTGGTTTTTTCAGTTTAAGCTCTTCTCAGGTTCTGATACATCTCCTGGCTTTCCGTAGCAACATGATCAGAAACCTACACAACTCAAACACTCTATTACACACAAACAATATTGTGATTCAACTTAATGAATCAACTAAACCTTTGAGAATCATTTTCATTAAAAATTGATCAAGAATTTAAAACATTCCAAATTCTGCTTCAACTTAATGAATCTTTTTAAACATTTCAAATCAATTAACCAATCCATCTGTTCATCATGTTTAGCCGTTGAGATTTTGAATATCAGCTTTCCAACATCAGTTGTCGAAAATCTTTTTGGATTTTTCAAAATATGAAACATAAATGCAATAACAGAAATTAAATGCAGAAATGAAATATGTACAAACATATTTTTGTGAGTTTGCGAAAGAGAATCATATAAGTTTATGAGACACATCACAAGCACCGTTAAGCTTTTAATCGTTTTAAGTTCTAAACGATTCACGTAGATTGACGATATTGTTATCCACTTAAACTCAATCTAAAAACTTTCGAAACGCTTACCGATACGTTTAAGGTATATTAATTTTGCACTAAGTTCTTATGGACCCCACGATCTCAGCATATCCCCTCATCATGTAATACACTAACTCAAGTAATGCCTTTAAACTTTTATCAACTGTGAATTGTGCGAAAATAAAGCAGAATGTTTAAACATTAACAATCAGGTCGATACTTCCGTATACGCAGAGAAAGTCCAATGTTTAAACAAAATAAGAAAAATAAAACAAGTTGAAGTTGTTTAGGCTTTAACCACCAGGTCGATACTCCCGTATACGCAGAGGTGATCCAAAGCTTAAACGAAACACCAAAGAAAATAAAGCAGAATGTTTAGGCAACAACATCCAGGTCGATACTCACGTATACGCAGAGGATGTCCGATGCTTAAACAAAATAAAGAAATAAAACAAGTTTAAATCTTTGCAAAATGAAATGCACAATCACAACAACTTTTCAGCAAAGTTGTGAAAGTTCACAAACTTAACCAGTTTTATGTCTTTCGACAATCAGCGATTACTGAGTAGGCACAAAGTCAAGAAGGACAAAACTAAGTACTATGCTTTTGACCATGTTTCCCACTAGAACTAGGCTTTTTCATTTAAGTTTGTATCGTTATCGCAAATCTACTAGTCTAGCTGAGCCTATCGTCACATCCTTAGTGAGACCGTTTATCACATTTTAACTTTCCATTTCTTTAGCGTGTTGTGACAGTCCAACTGATCTACTATCATTTCCTCTTTTTACAACAAAACTCATTTTGAATTTTTTTAATGTTTTTGACATTTCAAATTTTCTATTTTTTTTTAAATATTACTCCCCCTAAAATCAAAATATGTCTCAATTTTGATTTTCTGGGAAAATTTGAAAACAAAACTGTACAAGAAATATGACAACATGATGAGAATTACTTCAATTCTCCATTCACTTGGCATGAATAATCAGAACTCCCCCTGACAACAAAACATTTTCCCATAGTGATTTCAAAACACTTAAGTTTGTTTTAATCAAAATGGTTTTTCTGGAAAATTAGTTTTGTGAATCATTTTTCAAACATGGGGATCATTCATCACCTTGTTTTCTTTAACCACTTGTAAAAACTAACATTTTTAAGATCAATCAACAAACATCACTTGTAGAATCAAGTACAACTTAATGTCCCTGATTTACCACTTGTAAGTTCGAAATATCACAAACGTGAATTTCTCAAGAAATGTGCTGATTCATGTTCCACGCTTACCAACTTGGGAACTCCGGCAAGTCAGGTTTTTTCATTTAAACAGATTCACCCAAGCCTGACAGTCCTTGGGTGATTTTGAATTCTTGTTCAACAATGGTGGAAAATTTGCATCATCCATTGTTAGACCAGAATTCTCAATTTTTACCTCAACAACTGGCTCTTCTGGTTTTACCATACCAGAATCATTGCCTGAGTGTGGCTTGTCTGACTTTAATGAGCCAGATTCATCGCCAACATGTGGCTCCTTTGTTTCTAAAGAAACAAATTCATCGCCGTCAACTTTCTTCTTCTTCTTTTCCTCTTTCGTCCTCAGATTTGTATCTGATGAATGCGTTTTGCTTGATTTGTCATTCTTTGGCGAGCAAGACGATTTATCAGAACTTTTATCTGTTTTACCAGTTGTATCCGAGGACAAAATCCTTTCGAGATACTCTCTTGCCTTCTTCCTCAGTCTGTCTTTTTTGCCCCTGAGAAAGCTTTACTTTCTTTTCTTGAACTTTAGGTTCTTGAACCTTCTGTTCTTTGGGCTTGACATTGACTGATTTCTTCACCTGCTTCTGAGATTCAGCCCTCGATCTTCTCATTGATCTCATTGAGCAATCTCTAGCAATATGGCCAATGATGTTGCAGTTAAAACATCTCCTTGACTCAAATCTCCAACTATGGCAGTTAACAGCAATGTGTCCTTGATAGCCGCATCTGTAACACACTCTGTTATCGTACCAATCACCATTTTCAGTCCAAACATTTAGATCAAAGCACTGTTTGGCTTGGTGATAATCTTTCCTCCTCTTGTTTGCTGGATTTGGCCTTTGAGCTCTGTGGTCCGACCTGCACCACTCATTACCAACAAATTTTAAATTTTCATTTTTTACTTTTTTTAATTTTTTATTGCAATTGGATGATTGATCTGATGAACTTTTATTTTCTTTTTGAACATTTTTCAAAATTTTCTCTTTTTGTTTTTGTTCCACTTTCTTCTTCAAAGGTTTTTGCTTAGAGCATTCTCCCTTTTCAGTTGATTGTGGAACAATTTCTTGAAACTTTTCTTTTAACTTCAAAAATAAATTCTTTTTCTTCATTTTTTCATTTTCATCATCAGATTTCTCATCACAATCTTCAACTTTGACTTTGTCAAAGTTTGTGACATTGTCACTTATTGGAATAGAATTGATCGGTTTTGGACAAGAAAAATTCAAACTATCTGATGAAGTTACAAAACCTTTCAATTTCTTTTCAAGTTCATCAATCTTGTTTCTTGAATTTTCAGCTTCGTTTTCAAGCTGAGATATTCTTTCAAGATGAGACTTGATTGATTTTTCATTCTCAATCTTAATGTTTTCAAGAACAGATTTTTCATTTTCCAAAACTTTTAGCTGTTCTTGAAATTTTGTTTCATTTGCTTTCAAATTCTTGTTTTCCAGCTTTACCCAGAAATCTTTATTTTCTGAAGATTTCTTTTTGCTTTCAAAGTCTTTTTCATTCTCTCTCAAAACCTTGTTTTCAGATGTTAAACTGTTCAAATTACTTAACAGTTTGTCATTTTCAGCTTTCAGCTTTTCACAATTTCCTTGTAAATCCAGAATCTGTTTTACATCAGTTTGCTTCTCATCTTTCAACTTCTCGACTTCCGATTTCAAACTTTCCGCATCCTTCAAGAGTTTGTCATTGTCAGTCTTAAAGTTGTCACATTTGGAGCACACTGATTCAGAATTTGAAGATTCATTCTTCACAGATTCTTCATTCTTTAGAGCTTGCTCTTTCTCTATCTTATACTTGAAGATGAAATCTTGTTGGATGAGGGTTGGTTAAATGATACATGATATTTGATCATTGGTTTCTTGATAAACCCGTTGTTTGGACATTTGTTGATACGATTTAGTAACGATTAAACTAGAAAGAAACATGCTGATTTACATTTTCAGCCAACTTCAAATGGCTGTAAACAGTCCATAATAAATAGAAAAACATAATTTCCGAAGCCTAAATTATGTATTTTTGAAAAACGGATCAAATGGCACTGGAATCGTAATTTTTCGAAGTGGTTTACTATTTTTAAAGGCTTGTTTTTGGACAGCAGCTCAAGCTGCATTTTTACTACCAAAAACATGTGTTATATTCTTCATCATAACTTGAAACCGGAGTAGAACCAGCCCCTGAAATTTATACCGTAGATGACCACTGATGTTGTTGTGACCCTCCAACTGGAATTTCGTAAATCGGACTTACGATGAATTTTAAACGAATTATTCCGTAGGCTGCGGTCAGAAAGTAACAAATCTGATCGCAGTTCGGTAAATGATTTTCTATAAAATATTGATAATGAACTGGACCTCGATATTTTTACACAATAATATTTGATTCGTATAAGACATTCTGTAAAAATTTGGGAATTATTGGAATAAGATAACCATTTTATTTAAATGTCCGAAAACAGTCCAGTTTTATATATTAAAACTGAAACGACAAAAGTAGTATCTTGCATGTCAGAATGTCGGGTTGATTATTTAAGAACGATCTAACGTGTTATATGTTAAAGAAAATGATATGCTACTTAGCATGGACACCTCCATTTACAAAGGAGACTATGACGAAATTTTCTGAAAATCCTAACACTTAGTAAATATTTTCTAGACAAATGTTTGCTAGTGTGTTCTAAACTATGCTTTTCGAATATAAACCTCGCCATAATTTTTGTAACAAAAATACACATACAACATACAAGATACATAACTCGGGTGCAAAGTGAAAAATACAAGAAACTTATATTTATTTTTGAGAAAATAATATAAGTAAGACACTTAGTTAAAAATATGAATTATTTTTAACACAAGAAAACATATACATAAATGACCGTGACTTGTACTTGTACGATACTAGTCTAGTGACTAACGTTAAGAAAACACGTATAGGTCACGACTTAATTAAGCAAATCCGGTGAGGTTTACGACGCAAGGAACGCAAAGTTGTGAGTTCATGCTCCCCCTTTTCTTTTAAATGTTTTCAGTTTTATAACTTCGGGGGTAAAATACATGTTACAAATGTTACAATGTTTATAAATGGTATGATACAAATACAAGAAGCACTCTTGGTGAGAACGAGTACCAAGTATGTTGCATTTTGAGAAATGATACGAGAAATCGTGTCACGAATAGGGTACCATAAGCACCATTAATCAACAATATACCTAGACCGCAGAACAAAAGGTTAGATCTAACGGGTTTCGGGCAGCCACACTCTTGGTGAGAAGGAGTACCAAGTAGTGCTTTTGTGTCTCAGAATATGCCAACTTGATAAATGCCTATGGTTTGGTGACTTCCTATGTCGTGTCACATGTTAATGGCCTTGCAACCCATTAACAACCCTAATACATACAAGAATACTTGATTTACACAAGATACAAACTATGTTTTCATACAAAGTATATAAACGTGCAATACAAAAACTGCATGAATTCACACCAACATTATGTTGACGTTTTTCCAAAACTCACATGTATTTCAGGTAACTAGTGGATGCGCGCGCGGTTTTACTCATGCTCTTGGATGTCGCTTATGTTTATCTTTGAATAAAGTTGTAAACTTATCAGACAAAATGATGTCTTGTGATGTAAACACTCAAACCATGTTTTCAGTATGTAATGTTTGGCATTTTGAAGTTATTTTATGAGCATGTAGTATGTTTACCTTTCGTATGCAATGAGAACCTTTCATGATCACACCTCGTGCTTCCGCCGCAGAAAGGGGTGTGACAGATCGGGTGGTGATCCGATCGGGTCGCAATCCGAGACTTGACATTTATGTGTTTAACAAATCAATATTCAACGGATCGGATGGTCATCCGATCGGAGAACATCACCAAGAACAATGATGAACATGTTTAAAAGATCGGACATAAAAAACTTGATTTCTCTCAAAATACTTGGAATTTTGATCTGAAATTTTGTAGGCTTATAGATCAATGATTTTCGCACATACTATCAAAAAATCAACCGATTTTAACCGTAAAAGCCATGTCAATTTTGCAATTTTCAGTCTAAAAGTGTCAAAAATGAAAAAATGAAGAAATTCAAGAAATCTAGATGAATTTTTGATCTGAAACTGATGAGATCTTGTGCGAATCTGTGTGATTGATCCGTGCAATCGAGCTCCTGCTCTGATACCACTTGTAGGATCGGTTTTCGACTCCAAAACGATTGCGAACCGACTCGTGTAACGTGCGGAATCCGTACACGAACGTGGACTGAACACGAGAACGTACTATAAACGTGATTCTATTGATAATCTGAAATCGTACAAAGAACCGTTAATCACTTAGAGCACTTTCTCTCTCTAAGCACCAAGCTCTCCAAAGATCCAAATGAGCAAAAGTTCTAAACATAACACCTTATGTTCCTATTTATAGGCCAAGGGGCTCAATGAGAAATCTCATTAATTACAGAATTGCCACCTTGCCTTTTCCTACATATAACAATATAAAGTCTTGTTTCAATCCTTTTCAGCTATGACTCGTATTGACGGAGGCGATAGACATAAATGCACTAACAGGGAAAGAGGTTTTATCTGTAATATCATTCATTTCAAAATCCTCAGAAATGTCTTTTGGTGTGACAACAACCTGAATTCCCTTGATCGATGAAGTAATAGCCCAGGGCTTTTTGTCCTGAACTTGAAGTTCTGCATTTTTCCAGAATTCTTGTTGGGTATCCAGGTAAATAGGTGCATTACAGGTCAACAAAGTTTGTACTTTGAAGACGACAGAATATCAATAACGGAGTGAAAGGTTGTGTTTTGACTTGTTTTATCAAGTGTACACAAGTAGTTGTGAGGGTTTTTTAGTGGGAGAGCCATGGTGAATCGAAGGTATTTGTAAGTGAAGGAAGACGATGAATGATTTGGAGAAATTTGATGGTAACTGCTTTTGAGAGGAATTCTGAATTTGATTCGACAGTGAAAACCCTGTTTGGGGTTTTGATCAGGGTTTTATAGGGTGAAAAAGTGAATACTGACGTGGCAACGGTTACAAAAAGATCTGACCGCTAAGTACTGTCCACATGCCAACCTCTGATGAATAGTGGATGACAATTGTTTAGGAAACCACTGATGGATCAATATCAGTGGTTTACAATGGTGAAAATGAAGACAGTGGCTGACTTTTAACTATCAGTGGATTAAAACATTGATGTTTGACAACAGTTTTTAACAAAGAAATGAAGGAACAGAGGTTGACTTTCAGCAGTGGATAGTATCAACAAAACAGATGTTTGAACCAAGACAGTGGTTGTGGAAGACTTTTAAGGATTAATGAAAATTTTCATTTTTAACTATTTTTAAGGATGAATTTTTGATTTTATGAAAACATTTTAATGCTTTGATTCATAGAAAAACAAGATTTTGTCTGTTATTCCATGTTCAGCATGCCGATCCTTGAGATCAATCTTTCAAAGGTAGATGTGTCTAAAGCCTTTGTTAGCACATCTGCCAGCTGATCTTTGGTATGAACATGATGCAGAGAAATCAAACCTTTTTCATAGCAATCCCTCACAAAGTGATGTCTGATATCAATGTTCTTGGTGGTTGAATGTGAAACTGGATTTTTGATGATATTTTCTACTGCCTGACTGTCCAACATGAGAGGTGTCTTTAAGGCAGTGATACCAAAATCCAGCAGTTGATTTTGAAGCCACAACAGTTGGGCTGTACAGCTTGCAGCAGCTATATACTCTGCTTTAACAGTGGATGTTGAAACAGCTGCTTGCTTTTTTGCTTTGCCAAGATACTAAGCAATCACCTAGAAATTGGCACCCTCCTGATGTGGACTTCCTTGTTGCATTACACCCAGCAAAGTCACTGTCTGTGAAACCTGAAAGCTTAATATTCCCATTAGCAGGGTACCAGATACCAAGTGTGGGAGCACTTTTTATGTATCTGAGTATCCTTTTCACAGCTATTAGGTTAGACTTTCTAGGGGCTGATTGAGATCTTGCACAAACACATGTTGCAAACATGATGTCTGGCCTAGATGCAGTTAGGTATAATAAAGACCCAATCATGCTTCTATATAGTGTTTGATCCACCAAATCATCCTTCTCATCAGTCATGACTAGCTTGGTGGTTGCCATGGGTGTACTACATGGTTTACAATCATTCATCTCAAATTTGTTTAAAAGTTCTTTAGCATATTTGCTTTGATGAATGAATATACCATTTTGCAGTTGTTTCACTTGGAGACCAAGGAAACACTGTAGTTCACCCATTGCACTCATCTCAAACTCAGCTGTCATGAGTTGTCTAAACTCTTCACACATTTTAGAACATGTGCTTCCAAAAATGATATCATCCACATAAATCTGGACAATCATCAAGTCTTTTCCTCTCCATTTTAAAAATAGTGTTTTGTTAGTTTTACCTCTTGTGAAACCAATAGAGAAAAGAAAGGTGGAAAGAGTTTCATACCAGGCTCTAGGTGCTTGTTTCAAGCCATACAAAGCTTTAGTTAGCTTGTAGACATGATCTGGATTAAATGGATCCTCAAAACTAGGAGGTTGACAAACATATACCTCTTCTTGAATCTTACCATAGAGGAATGCACATTTGATATCCATTTGAAACACCTTTATGTTGTGGTTGACAGCAAAGGCCAAGAACCGTCTGATAGCTTCCAATCTTGCTACAGGGGCAAAAGTTTCATCATAGTCAATGCCCTCTTCCTGTCTGAAACCTTGAACCACTTCTTGACAACAATGCCCCTTTCATCAGTTTTGTTTTTGAAGACCCACTTTGTGCCAATAGGACTCACACCCTCTGGCAGTGGTACAAGCTCCCATACTTGTTTTCTTTTAAACTGTTGGAGCTCTTCTTACATGGCTTCCATCCAACTATTGTCTTTCCGTGCCTCTTGGTACTTGATAGGTTGATGAAGTGACAGAAAACCAGCAAAAAGACAGATGTTTTGGGATTGACTTCTTGTGAGCACCCCTTCATTGATGTTGCCAATGATTTGGTCTGGAGGATGAGACTTCAAGAAGATTAAATCTCCTTTGTATGGAACAATGGCATTTAAGGGTGAGGGCTGCAGATGTGAATCATCTGAGCTAACAACTGTTGGTGACTTTGATGATCCAAAAGTGTCTTGAAATGGAGGTGGAGGAATAGGAGGAATTGGTGTGGAAATGTAACAACTGTGCTTGTAATCACTATGAACAGTTCCGTTATCAATAAAACAATGTTATTTGATCACAATGTTTGTTATGTTATACATTTTTCATGTTTTGACTTTTATGTAATTTCAAACTCTACATCACTTTCTGGAGAGTTATACGCAAACTAGTGCGTAAACGTACTCAGTTTAATGCGAGAAATACTCCGGAACATCAACATATACTCAACATACCTTAAATAACCTTTACATAACCTAGAAATAAGTTTTGAAGGCTTTGGTATGGCAAAAACAAGTTAATTCGCTTACAGGGACTAAACTTGACAAACTGCAAAAGTATGTCGATTTGAACTGTAACGAACATTCCGGAACATGACCTTAAGTTAAACACACCTTAAATATCCTTTACATAGCTTAGAAATAGGCTTTGAGGGGTTCGGTGTGCTAAAATAAACTTTTGGGTCATTCAGGGACTAAAAGTGTCAAAAAGTGCACAAGTTTGCATTTTCGCGCATAACTTACGTTCTGAATACATCTGGACATCCAAAAATTTATGTAAGCATGACTACATTATATTTTAGTGTTCGCCTTAAGAAAAATCCATTCGTCTCGTCATTTGGATCGTTTTTCGCGCTTATGCGCATTCCGTCGTAATTAACCGAACATCGCGACCGTACGGCCAAACGAACCGACATCCGAGATATTTTTGAACACATTTTAAGTTCCCTATACTTTAACTTCATTTTAGAGCTTTGAAATGGGGTTAACGGGCCTTAAACGTGTCGGAAATGGCTGAAACAAGGTGCAGGGACTGAAAATGCAATTCTGCCAAACTAGGTGCTAGCGCACCGCTACAATATAAGTGTAACGGTGCGCTAGGGGTCTCCAGACCAGATACAGAGTATGTAACAGCCTGTTTGCAGCTGGTTTCCACTCCCATTTCCCTTGCCAAGTGTTGATACCTTATGGTGAGTGGCCAAATTAGTCACCATAACATTCCGACAAGTGTACGGTATTGATCGTGCCTCCTTTTCCATGAAACGATCTCAACGGTTCACCGAAAACTATAAATACCCCATTACCCCAACCTTATTTCTCACTAGAATCTGATTAATTGTGTTCTAAGTTGAAACCTTTGTTTCATACCTGAACTATATTGATCTAGATTAGCATTCGGGGACCCTTCGTAAGTATTCTTTCGTTCTTTTCCTTATTTTTACTGCTTTTCGAGTCAGAAAGTCAAACTTTTTTTGACTTTCAGCATTGACCAGTAATGGTCAATGCGAAGTTCGTTTGAACTTCGCAACGTGATTGTAATCACGATGGTCATAGTCCCTTAGGACTATGCCTACTGATTACCATGTTGTCTAGGGTCGTAGGGTAAGCGATCTAATAAATCGCTTATACCTCGAACCCGACCCATTTGGTCGATCATTAGGATCCGACCAAATACATTAGGTGACCATAGTAGGTAGGGAATAACCTTCCGAGGTTATACCCTATGGTCACATCGTTTAAATAGTTGTATGATAGGTAGTTTATATGCCTTAGGTAAATTACCAGAATACCCTTTTCATGCATAATTGGTAATTTAGCATATGTAACCTAAACTTTTGTCACGTAACTGATTATGTAACATGTTTAGGCATATAACACTTGTCATAGGGCTAGTTAGGCGGTCCGAACGCGTTTCACGCGCACGATGCGTTAAAGTAGCATAAGCTACCTAAACGGATCATATTGGGTCAATAAGACTTAGGTTAAGTTTCATTTAGCATGTAGGCTTTGTTAAACCATATCACGTGAGTTCCGACACTCATTTGGTTTACAAACCCTAATGCTACCCAGTCTTCCGAGATAGGTCCGGTTTATTAACATAGTTACCTATATTAGGTGCCGTTTGATTCCGAGATCTCTTGCATTGCTTGGTGATTATCTTTAGACAACTGAGCAATCTCAAGTGAGTACATAGACCCCTCTTTTACTGTTTTCCAAACTGTTTTGGGGTGGAACACATGTGCCTACTTGTTACTTTCATGCTTTCCTGTTTTAACATCATATACCTGCTATGTTCGTTAGTACATTATAGTACATGATTTCATTTCATTTCCTGCTAGGTGTGCCCATTGTGTGCATTACTTAGTACATTGTTTTACATGACATTTCCTGCTAGGTGTGCCCATTGTGTGCATTACTTAGTACATTGTTTTACATGACATTTCACGCTATGTATGTTCATTTGATTACATACTTAGTGCATTGTTTTCACATGTTTACATTTTGGTATGACATTTGGTTTGTTTACATGGGACAATACATTCATTAACATTAGCTACGCCGTTCGTTAGTAGGTAGTGGTACCATAGGAATTGACAACTCCCGTTCCGGACATCCCAGGGAAAGGGGACAGAAAGGAATGACCGAATTCGATGATATAAGACAGATAGACCTTTAATTTGTTTAAAGGGTTTATCACCACAGTCACAAGGCTTGGATGTATGCATTTTCACAATACCGCATAAATGTTCATATTAAATAGTTACATGCATTTACACAAAACATAGCTTTGATTTAAACCAAGTTTTACTTCAATACCTTGTTTTTGTGCATATGGTTTAGTTGAGACATTTCACTTGCCATACATGACACTTTGACATTGACATTTGACATGGATATTTGACATAGACATTTGACATGGATATTTGACATAGACATTTGACATGGATATTTGACATAGACATTTGACATGGATACTTGACATAGACATTTTGACATGATTTACATTTATCACAAACACTTTTGACATTGGTTTTACATACTACATAATTTACATCTTGACATGAACACTTTGACATATTATTCAATACATTTGACAAATGGTTTAAACATAGACTTCTTACATTGGTTGGTTTGGTTTGATTAAGTGATTAAGTTAACGATGCGTGTGTAATATGATACAAGCATGGTGGATACGCCGCTGGTACTTCCTATATATAAGTGTTTGTATGGTATTACATGGCGTAACGTTATTTGAATCATTTCAGTTTGAGACATAGAACATTTTATACAAATAACATACTTTTCACAAGACATTGAGTTACAAACAACTTATCTTATACAAACACATTTTTACATGGTTATCTATTTAACCTAACATTTACTTATACATATCATCTGATCTTATTGTTTTCAAATGATTTACAAGACAAAGCAAATTACAAGGTTCATGATTAAACATTTTCTTAAACTCAAGTCATGAATCCTATTTTCACAAAACCTATGTATCTCACAGGCATTTTTATGCTGACGTACCTATTTTCACATGTGTTTTCAGGTGCTTTTCCATAGGATGTTGATCACGATACTAGGGCGGACCTGTGCCTTAGAAACTTTAAAAGAAGATAGACTATGTTTAATTATGTTCTGAACTCTTTAATTTCCTGTTTGAAACAATTGTAGGTCCCTCTTAGTGACGAGGTCAAACCTTATCCTTGTTGTATTAACACACTAGCGAGTGCGGAATCCAAGCTAGCATGCAAACCGAGTTAGAACACGCAAAAGCACGACACACAAAGTTCAACGATTAACACCACTTGTATTAATGCGTATGAAAGGTTCCGTTTACAAGCTCAATGTTTACAGATGTATTCCGTAAACTCTCTCTCGTGTGTGTTTGTGATTTCAGCAAAGTGTTCTCCAATGGTGTCTCTCACTCGTGTTATTTTGAAATGAACACAACACTTGGGTATTTATACCCGTAACAGCTAACATGCTCGAAGGATACGGAAGTCTGGTCGAAGGATCATCTATCGACCAGAATGCTACCGAAAGATCCATACATACCTCGAAGGATGATATCCTTCGAGGTCCATCTGCATCTATCGAAAGACATCATCTTTCGAGGTCATCGAAGGATACAAACCATCCTTCGATGACATCCTTCGACACCAGCATATTTCAACCAATGTGCTAACTGTTTGACCAAGTCAAACAGGAGGATGGTTGACTGGTCAAACTTACATCGAACGCACATATAAACAAAACTAAACACAAGACATCGTTTTGTATCATGACACATTACAGACAAAGTACAGACACAAGCAGCTTTGTCTTGATCTTCGTGTCTTCAAGTCGAAACCAAGTCGAACTGAGCCAAGTTGAACCGAGCCGAGTCGTGTCCACAAAATATGCATCAACAAACTCCCCCTTGGACGCTACTCGTGAGGTTCAACTTGCATCAACAACTCCCCCTTTCACACTCTTGTGAGGTTCAACGCTATTCGTAAGATTCAACTTCGATGTCTTCCACGTCGGAGGATCTTCAAAGTCTTCACGCGTCGTAAGTAGACAGTGTATCAACAAATAAACTCCCCTTTTTCATTTAGGAAGTGTGTCAATAAACTCCCCCTTAGATTGAACTCTCCATTGAGTCATGCTCGTGAATTTTTGACTTGTTAATTCTTCAGATCCTTGTGGTGTTGATGAAGTGTCAGTGGCAACTCGATCACTTTATCCTTTGAGTGCCTCCACTTCGTGTCTTCATTCCAAAGCTTTGTCATCGACCATGTTCTCCTCGCCTTTAGCATCTGCACATGCAAGAAAGCTAAACGCATAATGAGAACAACCGCTTGGAATATAGATAACATTTAAACAGAAGACACATATGAGATCAAATCTCAATCAAACACCAACCGACAATATTTTGAAAGTTTAGAAAAATATTCAATTTTAATCCTTTAACTTTCAACACTCGTTAACTTCGACAGTTTATGAAGATGCAATTGTTTTCAGGCTTATGATCAGGATTTTGGGTAGGATAGACTCGAGTTCCAACATCAGTCAATCAAAAATAAACTAGAAGCAAAATCTTTTTGGATTTTATAAAGTTTATATTAAAACACACCTAAAATCTTTTTGAAATTTTTCATTTTTCAAAAGTAAAGACGGAAAACAATAAATAAATATATACAAAGATAAAGAAACGAAAGCAGTAAATAAATATTTACAGACAATCTTTTTGCGAGTTTCGAGGGTAAGAGAATCATATCAGTGTATGGTCATGCCAAAACGCTCTTGTTGTTCTTTTAGTTAACATTAAGATAAGCATCCTATAACAATTATCGGTATTGTTGTCCACATAAGCTCAACTTATCATTTGTAATCATGGCGAGGGGATACATTAAGGTATGATTTATACTTACCGACCGGTGTTCATCCACATCACGACACATTCCCGTATCAAGGTATGCACGAGGGTTCATCTTACCGGTGAGTATACCGATTATCATCTGTTTGACCGTATATGATGTGAGATTCTCACTTATTTTGATTTGAAAACAAGCCCTATGTGATATAATCACTTATTGATGAGGAACTTGATTTTCATATGCATGAGGGCACAGGAGCAAGTCCGTGAGCAGGTCAGTACTTTCGTACAGCAGAGAGACGAACTTGACTCCCGGATAAATGTGATATATTATCACTTATTTGATGGGACATGTGATTGTTGATCACTTATTGAGGTCGAATGCAGTATGCAGTATGTACACGTATGTATGGTATCATGGAAGATCTAGACTTGTGTCCCCGTTATTTTTCGGTAAAAGATACAACCATGATACCCAGATGATAAGCAGCATAAAGACCGAATATCTCAGAACCTCGGCAATCTCTCAAACGAAATTTCGGTACTAAGACCATATGCCAATGAATGGTTCCCACCCAGTCTTCAGTCGATTTAAGATTTATATCACCCTGCACACTTTAAAATGATTGTGAGCCTACCGATACATCTTATATAGAGCTGCTTATCGCCTTTTCATTTAAGGTTTAAAGAGGTTTCGACAGACCACTGATTTTCTATCATTTTCTCCTTTTCTCGCCAGGAAACTCATTTTTGCTTTTCTATTGTTTTTGTGCTTTTGAAATTTTTCGATGTTTTTGGATTTTTCACATTTTGGATTTACTCCCCCTAAAATCAACAAACTAAGATAAAATTTTAAAACACAAAGGTATTTACAAAAAAATGACTTTCCGATGTTGGTTACCTCAATGCCGTTTACCAAAATTAAGTTTTAATCAGAAATGATTTAGCGAATTTTTGGAAAAATCAGTTGGCATGTCGGTAAGTGGTGTGGACCATGACAGCATTGTCTGGCCAAAGAGTGCTGTACGAGAGGATAACAATTTATAAAGTAGCTTAAATAACGACAAGTAAAGGAGAGATTAGAAATTTTAAAACCGTATCCTGCAACTACTTTGTGCATTGCAAGGAATCTGAGTGCTCTCCCAAACTGGATATCCACCCGGTGTGGATTTCAAAGTCGATCCTTTGTAGCTACTGAGAAGTCTCTTGACAGCAACAAGATCATAAACCTTTTGGGTCCGGCTGGACTTCCATATTTCACCAGCGAAGGTTTTTGTCTTTCTCTTGTGAAGTAGTGTGCGGTTGTTCAATCCACGCCAAGGCATCCGCACACCCGGTTGGTTTGTTCAACAAACACATATTCTTCAATCACACCGCGAAGAAATGTACACTGCACGTTCATCTTGTTGAATTTTGATCTTCAAACGTGCTGCAGGTGCGTACATTTTGATTTGAATCTATCCTGGGGACCCGATCAAAGCTTGATTGTAAAAGGCTTTGCATTTTTGTCGAAGCTTTTCACACTCTTTCAACAGACACTTCTGTTTCTCTTTTCATTTTCTCTCCATCTAAGGCAACAACTTCTTCTGTCGCCTATTTTGTGCATGGACACTCCACTATCAACAACCTTACGACTATCGAAAGTTCCTCCTGGAATATCCTACACACTCAATCAAAGATTAGACGGAGAGTGGGACCCAAGCCTTTGTGGACTTGGGTCGTCCTAGATCATCAAGGAAAGTGATTTCAATCTCCTGATGATTAGGAAACAGAACCTGCGGTGCTCCCCCTGATTTAATTACCTGTTTTTGTTTCCAAACAGTTTGTTCTTTACCAGTATTTGAATTTGTTTTTGCATTTACTGGTTTTACCGTTTTAGGTTTTGTTTGAACAGGTTTTTCTTCTTTAACCTCTGACTTTAAAGCCTTCTCAATTACCTTTTCATTCTTTTGTTTCAACTTCTTTTCCCTTTCTTTCAAGACACGCGGGTCTTGTTTCGGGGAAACTGATCGTTTTTGGTAATTGGTTTCTAGGGGAGCCTTCAACTTTTGCAGGTATGGGCAGTATCTTACAATATGCCCAATTGTGCCACACTCAAAACACATTCTCCGCTCTACAAACCTCGGAGAAACATGTTGATGACCAGACTGAGAACCAGACAATGAACTTTGTGATCTAGATGTACTTGGACCTAAATCACATCCTTTGGTATGTTGGGTGTAATTATTCTGATCATTTCGTTTCAAAATTCTAACTTGTTTTATAAAATCAATGTTAGATTTATCCTGAAATGTTTCAAGTTTATCTGTACCCTTTGATCCAACAAAGTTCACCTTCTGTTCTCTTTTCTTAACGGGAGCTCTTTTGTTTTGCACCTTTTGCTGCTGAACTTTAGGTGCTTGAACATTCTTGTTTTGAGCCTTATTTCCCTGTCCCTTACCCTTTCCTGACTTAACTTGTAGTTTTCGCTCAATTGGTTTTTGGTTTCCGTATTGTTTTCTAATTTGTTCACACGGAATTGGATCACATTGAGTGACTGTTACTTTGCCACTTTTGTTTCCCAAAAACTTTTCAATACATCCTTCAAAAATTTGCTCAATTAAATCTTGATTTACATTTTTAATTGGGAAATCTTTGTTAGAGTAGATTTTGTCATCTCCTTTGAGCGTATACAACAAGTTATTCCCTTCACAACCAGATACAAGGGACTGCATTCCTTTTGACATTTCAGTCTTACTCGGTTCCACTGGTGGATCACACAAGATGTGATTCTCAATTGGAATATCTGTTGTAACCGAGTTAGACTGTTGATTCACAATTTTTATAGACTCATCATCCGATGTATCAGATTCATCATCCGAAGAATCAGGATCCTCAATAATGGGAGGACTCTGTTCCTTATCACACGATGAGTCTTTCACTTTCTCAGACTCAGATTGCCCCGAGGATGATGTACCAGTTGTGAACCCGAGGCCTACTGCAAAGTCATCAAGACAGAGTGGCACAGTAGGTTCAAAACGGGGCATATCCTCGTCATCCGGCAATTTGGAGTAATTGTGATTCATTGGGGGAGGACATGATTTAAATCTATTACACTTCCTATCCCCCTTTTTCTTTTGAACATCAATAATGTGATCCAAAACATAGCGGGAATTGGAATAGCTTTCCAATTTCTGCTTAATTGTCTCACATTCACATCTAGCTGTTGCTAACTCTACCATTTGCTTTTCAATTGTGTCAATTAAATCATTGTTAGCATGTTGTTTTCTCAAAACAGCTTTTTGTAATTCAGAAACATCATGTCTTAATGACGCAATTGTTGTTTTAAATTCCTTTTCATTTCTGGTTAAAAATATGTTAGCTTCAGTTGCTTTAGCAAGATCTACAATCAATTGTTGATTGTGTTTGTGTGTGATTTCAAACTGACTTTCCTTTTCTGCATATTCTAAGCACTTTGCACATTCAACAGGATCAGAATTAGAGTCAGAATTAGTATCACATATCTGAGAAGTTTGACCTTCTACGTGAGCCATAACGGCTGTATGAAAAGAAAAAGATCCATCTGCTGTGAGAATCTTCTCCATTTCTTCTGATGTAGCATCAGCTTTCTTGATCAAGTCAGATTTCTCATTAGCATCATTCGACAAATTATCACTTTCAGAATCCACTCCCTCCTTCACATCCGATTCTGAACTGTATTCACTCACACCTGAGCTATCTTCATCAGTGTCACTACATCCTGAACTGTCATCTGTTCCTGAAGATTCACCATTGCTAACATTCTTGACAATTTCAGCATAAAACGCAGTTCCTCCTTGATTTCCACCTCCACATTGTACAGACCAGTCACACCCATCATCGGCTTTATTTGAGTTGGACGTGGATGTACTTGTTTGATTTATGAAAGGATTTTGGTTGCCTTGTTGAGGTTGGGCTTGAGGTGGTTTCCAAAAATAGGCAGTTGGATCAAATTTGGGTTGAGGTGGGGCAAGTGCTCGCAAGAATGCATTTTTGTCGAATTCTGGCTCAGGTTGTTTAGCTGATGATTGTGAAGTCGAAATCAATTGATTCCACCACTCACCGCTTGTTCCCATTTTAAAAATTAATATATTAAGTGAAAATTGATTTAAAAAAAAATTAATTTTCACAAACTATATTAAAATTTCGAATGATAATCAAATAGCCGAAGGATCCTTGATCGAAAGTCCTGAAAAACACAAACTGTTAAGCTTAAACAGATTAGGGTCGAAAGATGCACACAGGTTTGAAAGACAGACACTTGTTCGAAGGATCAACAGTGTTCGAAAGATCCCTGTTGAGTCTCGAACAATGGTTTCGAAAGATTCACTAACTCGAAAGATTCACAGTTTGAAAGATCCTTATCTTTCGAGTATATATCCTTATCTTTCGAATAACTATCTTTCGAATAGATTCCCTTGATCGAAAGATAGGTCTCTGACTTCGAATGATGGGTCGAAAGATGATTATCTATCGAGCCTTCCTAGATCGTAAGATGATCTTTCGATGTCGAAAGATATCCTTCGATTGCAACTGACACAACTGACACAAAGTTGACAGGTTGGTGAGAAAGGTGACGGGTAGGTGCACAACTTTCGGCAGAAGGTATGTTCAGACCCTTCTTTCTGCCAAAATCAGATCTGGGTACCTTCCCAATGCAAACAACTTTCGAAAATAGTCAAACAAGATCAAAATACATAAAAGTTTTGAAGAAACACTTGAATATTTGATGAAGATACCAAGAACAAACCCAGAAAATTTGAATTTTCCAGAAAACCGACACTTCCGAACACGAGTTTTGGCCGAAACTTCAATAAAAACCAACTTTTAACAATGTGAAAATGAAGAATAAACCGGTTTTTATAACAACTTTCAGCAACATGCAATGATTTTCGAAGTTTTTAAAACAGAAAATTTCCAGAAAAGATAAACTTCTAAATCTCGAAACACACCCGAAAACACTCGGTTTTAACAAGGAAAAGAGCCAAGGCTCTGATACCACTTGTAGGTCCCTCTTAGTGACGAGGTCAAACCTTATCCTTGTTGTATTAACACACTAGCGAGTGCGGAATCCAAGCTAGCATGCAAACCGAGTTAGAACACGCAAAAGCACGACACACAAAGTTCAACGATTAACACCACTTGTATTAATGCGTATGAAAGGTTCCGTTTACAAGCTCAATGTTTACAGATGTATTCCGTAAACTCTCTCTCGTGTGTGTTTGTGATTTCAGCAAAGTGTTCTCCAATGGTGTCTCTCACTCGTGTTATTTTGAAATGAACACAACACTTGGGTATTTATACCCGTAACAGCTAACATGCTCGAAGGATACGGAAGTCTGGTCGAAGGATCATCTATCGACCAGAATGCTACCGAAAGATCCATACATACCTCGAAGGATGATATCCTTCGAGGTCCATCTGCATCTATCGAAAGACATCATCTTTCGAGGTCATCGAAGGATACAAACCATCCTTCGATGACATCCTTCGACACCAGCATATTTCAACCAATGTGCTAACTGTTTGACCAAGTCAAACAGGAGGATGGTTGACTGGTCAAACTTACATCGAACGCACATATAAACAAAACTAAACACAAGACATCGTTTTGTATCATGACACATTACAGACAAAGTACAGACACAAGCAGCTTTGTCTTGATCTTCGTGTCTTCAAGTCGAAACCAAGTCGAACTGAGCCAAGTTGAACCGAGCCGAGTCGTGTCCACAAAATATGCATCAACAACAATGTAACACCTTTGTTTATAAATAAAATACAACTTTGTATGCCATGGTTATGAAACAATTAATTCTGTCGCAACACGCCCCGATGTTTCCGCCGCAATTTGTTGTTTTACGCGGTCGGGGTGTGACAGAAGAGTTGGTATCAGAGCCAATGGTTATAGGGAATTAGGTTATTAGTAATGCTTTGACCTAGACTATAACTTTTCTAGGACCCTAACACAAGTTATCTTGTGTTTAGATCTTAAAACATGTACATCACCTATCCTTAGGTGATTAACAAAACAAGGAACCAAAATTTTTCCGAAACGATTTTTGAAAAACAATCATCTGTTTTTGAATAAATTTTTACAAGGTTTTGAACCCTCAATTGTAAGGTTTTGAACCCTCTGTTATATGGTTTTGAACCCTTTTCAGTTTGGTTTTTGGCCTTGTGCCTTCTAATTTTCAAAAAAATCCCGTCAAACGTTTTGGGTTTTAAATAATGTGAACATGTGCAAACTGGAAGGGTGAATGCCTGTATTCTGGGTTTTCTGTCTAGGCAAGCACTTCGTATACATCTCAACCAGACGCGAGACCAGTTGTGCTTACCTGGGAATTCTTGGGATGAGTGTTCACTTATAGGCGAGCATGTCTTCATTATACATTATTTTTGATCCATTTACTTTGATTAGTCACTGTGTGTCGTTTGTTTGCTTTGTGATACGAACGAATGACCACCATCTATGCTGTTTGCAATTCTTGTTTTTATCATCTCTTTCTTTTCATCCAATCAACTCACTCGTTTCTTTTCATGTTTTCCTCTTTTAGAATGCCTCCTCGACGCGAGAACCAGATAGCTACTGCCGAATTGGCAGAAATTATTGCGCAGCAGATGGCTGCTCAATTCCCAAATCTCTTTGCTCAATGGAACCAGGCCAACAACAACAACAATGTTCCATGCAAATACAAGGATTTTAACCAGGCTAAACCACTCAAGTTTAGTGGTTCTGAGGGAGCGACTGGGCTTCTTCAGTGGTTCGAGAGTATAGAGAATACTTTTCGCCATGTGCAGTGTCCGGAAAATCGCAAGGTCGAGTTCTCCTCGAGCGTATTTCAGAAGAGGGCTTTGACATGGTGGAACGGGGTTATGAGAGACCGGGGTGCAGAAGTTGCTCTCGCACAGACATGGGCTGAACTTAGAGCCCTTATGATGAGGGAATTCTGTCCTCGCCATGAACAGCGAGCGTTGGAGAAAGAGTTTGATGTTTTGAAGCAAGATAGTGGTGAGCACAGGGCTTATACTGATCGGTTTGAAGAATTGAGTCTGCTTTGCCCAACAATGGTCACCCCACTCGACAAGGCTATCGAGAGATACATCGATGGTCTACCTGACTCGGTACAAGACATTCTTACTGGTAGTAACCCTGCCACACTTCGTCAGGCGATCGAGTTATCTGCGACATTGACTGAGTCACAGATCAGGAAGAACAAGTTACACAGGAAGGGTGACAAGGGCAAGAAGCAGTCGGCTGACAAGGAAGATAGCAAGAAAGGTCAAAACTTGAATGGAAAGAACTCTGGTTCTTCAAAGAGGGCAAAGAAGCGTAAGGCTTCTCAAAATTTTGCTATCACTGCTCAAGCTAACCAGGCAGCTCCCAACCAACCTGCACAGCCTCCAGCGAAGAAACCTTATTCAGGGAATGCACCTTTGTGCAATAGATGCAACAGTCACCACCAGCCACAACTTCCATGCCGTTTCTGTACTAACTGTGGGAAATCAGGCCATCTCGCCAATTTTTGTCGATCTGCTCAGAATCCCGCGGTTCAGAACCCGGCTCAACAAGTTGCTCAGCCTCCTGCTCCGCAACAGGGTCAAGCTGCACGACCACAATACCCACCAGGTGCTTGTTACAATTGTGGGGATCTGACCCACTACAGGAATCGGTGCCCAAGACTGGCGAACCAGAACCAGAACCAGAATCAGGCTCCGGCTCAAGGCCGAGTCTTTAACATGAATGCCCAAGAGGCACAGGCTGACGATAATGTGGTGAACGGTACGTTCTTTATTAATAATCAGCCTGCATCTGTTCTTTTCGATTCTGGTGCCGATAAGAGTTTCGTGTCTTTGTCTTTCGAGCCTATGCTTCGTGTGTCTAGAACGAAACTAGGCAAATCTTTGACAGTAGAGGTTGCTAGTGGTGAACCCATTATTCTTGATTCTGTTCTTCACAACTGTCAGTTGAATCTTAACGACCATCTTTTTCCTATTGACCTCGCGCCTATGCAACTTGGAAGCTTCGACGTTATTGTGGGAATGGATTGGTTATCCAAGCATCACGCAGAGATAGTTTGTTCTAAGAAGATTGTTCGTGTGCCGCTTTCGACAGGCGAGATCCTGCAGGTTCAAGGTGAGAAGCCTATCGGTGGTCTCAAACTCATGTCTTGTTTTAAAGCTCGGAAGTATCTGCAGAAGAACTATGTGGCTTTCTTAGCACATGTTACAGAAGATAAAGGCAAGGGTAAGTCTATTTCAGATATTCCTGTCATTCGGGATTATTCTGAAGTGTTCCCTGAAGATTTACCTGGTCTACCTCCAGCACGCCAAGTCGAGTTCCGTATTGATCTCGTACCTGGTGCAAATCCCATTGCTAGAGCTCCATATCGTCTTGCACCGTCTGAGATGCAAGAGTTGTCTAAACAGCTTCAGGAGCTCTCTGACAAAGGCTTTATCCGTCCTAGTTTTCCACCTTGGGGTGCTCCCGTTCTTTTTGTCAAGAAGAAGGATGGATCCTTTAGGATGTGTATCGATTATCGTGAGCTTAACAAGCTTACCATCAAGAATAGATATCCCCTACCTCGCATCGATGATCTCTTTGATCAGTTACAAGGCGCTTCTTATTTTTCGAAGATTGATCTGCGATCTGGATATCATCAACTTCGGGTGCAAGAAGAAGATATTCCGAAGACAGCGTTCCGTACTCGTTATGGACATTACGAGTTCACAGTCATGCCATTCGGTTTGACTAATGCTCCTGCTGTTTTCATGGACTTAATGAATAGGGTCTGCAAACCTTATTTGGATCAGTTCGTCATTGTTTTTATCGATGATATCTTGATTTACTCTAAGACGCGAGCTGATCACGAGCAGCATCTTCGTCTTACTCTGGAACTCCTGAAGAAAGAGCAACTTTTCGCCAAATTCTCCAAGTGCGAATTTTGGCTTAAAGAAGTTCAATTTTTGGGGCACATTATCAACGAACAAGGTATTCATGTAGATCCCTCCAAGATCAGTGCGATTAAGGATTGGGATACACCTACTACTCCTACTGAAGTTCGTTCTTTTCTTGGTCTAGCGGGTTATTATCGCCGCTTCATTGAAAACTTCTCTAAGATTGCAGTTCCTCTAACTGCTCTAACTCAGAAGAAAATGCCCTTTTATTGGGGAATCAAACAAGAGGAAGCTTTTCAACACTTGAAGCAGAAGCTTTGCGATGCGCCTGTACTATCATTGCCTGAGGGTGATGATGATTTTGTCGTGTATTGTGATGCATCTAAATTGGGTCTTGGCTGTGTTCTTATGCAAAGAAACAAAGTCATAGCCTATGCATCGAGGCAGTTGAAGATACATGAGAAGAACTACACCACTCATGATCTTGAGTTGGGTGCAGTTGTCTTTGCTCTCAAGATCTGGAGACACTATTTGTACGGTACAAAATGTGTGGTTTTCACTGACCACAAAAGTCTTCAGCATATCTTCAACCAGAAAGAACTCAACATGAGACAGCGACGTTGGGTTGAGCTTTTAAACGACTATAACTGCGAAATTCGCTACCATCCTGGTAAGGCGAATGTCGTAGCTGATGCATTAAGTCGTAAGGAACGTACTAAGCTTCATTGTGTACGTGTTCAATCTGTTATTCAAGCTCGATCCGATATTCAAGCACGCATTTCTCAAGCTCAACAATCTTGTGTTTCACAAGGATTGATGGATAAGGAATTTCCTTATCACATAACACCTGCTCTTGAACAGAAGGACAATGGATCGTATTATTTCATGGACCGTTTGTGGGTCCCAAGCCAGGATGATCTTCGTGCCTTGCTTATGGATGAAGCCCATAAGTCTCGTTATTCTATTCATCCGGGCTCAGATAAAATGTATAAGGATCTTCGTATTCACTATTGGTGGCCTGGTATGAAGAAAGACATTGCCTTATACGTATCCAAATGCCTTACTTGTCTAAAGGTTAAGGCTGAACATCAGCGTCCTTCGGGTTTATTGGAGCAACCAGAGATCCCAGTTTGGAAATGGGAAAACATTACTATGGATCTTGTTACCAAACTCCCGCGCACAAAGAAAGGTTATGATGCCATCTGGGTAGTCGTTGATCGTCTTACAAAGTCAGCACATTTCTTGCCAATCCGCGAGGATTTTCCTACTGACAGACTTGCTCAAATCTATGTAGATGAAATTGTAGCTCGACATGGTGTTCCTTTGAACATCATTTCTGACAGAGATGCTCGTTTCACTTCTCATTTTTGGAGAACCATGCAATCTGCCATGGGGACCCAACTTAATCTGAGCACAGCTTATCATCCGCAAACGGATGGTCAATCTGAGAGAACAATCCAGACTCTGGAGGATATGCTTAGAGCTTGTGTGATCGATTTTGGTGGTAGCTGGGATTCCCATCTGAAATTGATTGAATTCTCCTACAACAACAGTTATCACACTAGCATCAAAATGGCTCCTTTCGAAGCTCTCTATGGTCGAAAATGTCGTTCACCAGTCTGCTGGAATGAGATTGGCGAGGCTCAACTTACTGGACCTGCCCTCATTTTAGAGACAACTGACAAGGTCAAGAAAGTTCGTGATAACCTTCAGGCAGCTAGAAACCGTCAGAAGATTTACGCGGACCCAAAACGCAAAGCCTTTGAATTTCAAGTCGGTGATCGAGTATTACTTAAGGTCTCACCTTGGAAAGGTGTGATCAGATTTGGAAAGAAAGGAAAACTTGCACCTAGATATGTTGGACCATTCAAGATCGTCGAAAGAATCGGAAAGGTAGCCTACAGACTTGAGTTACCTCCTGAACTGGGAAATGTTCATCCAACTTTTCACGTGTCCAATCTCAAGAAGTGTACAGCTGATGAGAATTTCTCCATACCGCTTGACGAAATTCGTGTTGGCACAACACTGAAATTTGTTGAGAAACCAGTGGAAATCATGGAACGTGAAGTCAAGTGGCTTAAACGCAAGCGCATTCCTTTGATCAAAGTTCGCTGGGAAGCTAAACGTGGACCTGAGTTTACTTGGGAACGCGAAGATCAAATGAAGGCGAAATATCCACATCTTTTTCCACGAGTTTCCTCTAAATAAATTTCGGGACGAAATTTCCACAAGTAGGGGAGACTGTAACAACTGTGCTTGTAATCACTATGAACAGTTCCGTTATCAATAAAACAATGTTATTTGATCACAATGTTTGTTATGTTATACATTTTTCATGTTTTGACTTTTATGTAATTTCAAACTCTACATCACTTTCTGGAGAGTTATACGCAAACTAGTGCGTAAACGTACTCAGTTTAATGCGAGAAATACTCCGGAACATCAACATATACTCAACATACCTTAAATAACCTTTACATAACCTAGAAATAAGTTTTGAAGGCTTTGGTATGGCAAAAACAAGTTAATTCGCTTACAGGGACTAAACTTGACAAACTGCAAAAGTATGTCGATTTGAACTGTAACGAACATTCTGGAACATGACCTTAAGTTAAACACACCTTAAATATCCTTTACATAGCTTAGAAATAGGCTTTGAGGGGTTCGGTGTGCTAAAATAAACTTTTGGGTCATTCAGGGACTAAAAGTGTCAAAAAGTGCACAAGTTTGCATTTTCGCGCATAACTTACGTTCTGAATACATCTGGACATCCAAAAATTTATGTAAGCATGACTACATTATATTTTAGTGTTCGCCTTAAGAAAAATCCATTCGTCTCGTCATTTGGATCGTTTTTCGCGCTTATGCGCATTCCGTCGTAATTAACCGAACATCGCGACCGTACGGCCAAACGAACCGACATCCGAGATATTTTTGAACACATTTTAAGTTCCCTATACTTTAACTTCATTTTAGAGCTTTGAAATGGGGTTAACGGGCCTTAAACGTGTCGGAAATGGCTGAAACAAGGTGCAGGGACTGAAAATGCAATTCTGCCAAACTAGGTGCTAGCGCACCGCTACAATATAAGTGTAACGGTGCGCTAGGGGTCTCCAGACCAGATACAGAGTATGTAACAGCCTGTTTGCAGCTGGTTTCCACTCCCATTTCCCTTGCCAAGTGTTGATACCTTATGGTGAGTGGCCAAATTAGTCACCATAACATTCCGACAAGTGTACGGTATTGATCGTGCCTCCTTTTCCATGAAACGATCTCAACGGTTCACCGAAAACTATAAATACCCCATTACCCCAACCTTATTTCTCACTAGAATCTGATTAATTGTGTTCTAAGTTGAAACCTTTGTTTCATACCTGAACTATATTGATCTAGATTAGCATTCGGGGACCCTTCGTAAGTATTCTTTCGTTCTTTTCCTTATTTTTACTGCTTTTCGAGTCAGAAAGTCAAACTTTTTTTGACTTTCAGCATTGACCAGTAATGGTCAATGCGAAGTTCGTTTGAACTTCGCAACGTGATTGTAATCACGATGGTCATAGTCCCTTAGGACTATGCCTACTGATTACCATGTTGTCTAGGGTCGTAGGGTAAGCGATCTAATAAATCGCTTATACCTCGAACCCGACCCATTTGGTCGATCATTAGGATCCGACCAAATACATTAGGTGACCATAGTAGGTAGGGAATAACCTTCCGAGGTTATACCCTATGGTCACATCGTTTAAATAGTTGTATGATAGGTAGTTTATATGCCTTAGGTAAATTACCAGAATACCCTTTTCATGCATAATTGGTAATTTAGCATATGTAACCTAAACTTTTGTCACGTAACTGATTATGTAACATGTTTAGGCATATAACACTTGTCATAGGGCTAGTTAGGCGGTCCGAACGCGTTTCACGCGCACGATGCGTTAAAGTAGCATAAGCTACCTAAACGGATCATATTGGGTCAATAAGACTTAGGTTAAGTTTCATTTAGCATGTAGGCTTTGTTAAACCATATCACGTGAGTTCCGACACTCATTTGGTTTACAAACCCTAATGCTACCCAGTCTTCCGAGATAGGTCCGGTTTATTAACATAGTTACCTATATTAGGTGCCGTTTGATTCCGAGATCTCTTGCATTGCTTGGTGATTATCTTTAGACAACTGAGCAATCTCAAGTGAGTACATAGACCCCTCTTTTACTGTTTTCCAAACTGTTTTGGGGTGGAACACATGTGCCTACTTGTTACTTTCATGCTTTCCTGTTTTAACATCATATACCTGCTATGTTCGTTAGTACATTATAGTACATGATTTCATTTCATTTCCTGCTAGGTGTGCCCATTGTGTGCATTACTTAGTACATTGTTTTACATGACATTTCCTGCTAGGTGTGCCCATTGTGTGCATTACTTAGTACATTGTTTTACATGACATTTCACGCTATGTATGTTCATTTGATTACATACTTAGTGCATTGTTTTCACATGTTTACATTTTGGTATGACATTTGGTTTGTTTACATGGGACAATACATTCATTAACATTAGCTACGCCATTCGTTAGTAGGTAGTGGTACCATAGGAATTGACAACTCCCGTTCCGGACATCCCAGGGAAAGGGGACAGAAAGGAATGACCGAATTCGATGATATAAGACAGATAGACCTTTAATTTGTTTAAAGGGTTTATCACCACAGTCACAAGGCTTGGATGTATGCATTTTCACAATACCGCATAAATGTTCATATTAAATAGTTACATGCATTTACACAAAACATAGCTTTGATTTAAACCAAGTTTTACTTCAATACCTTGTTTTTGTGCATATGGTTTAGTTGAGACATTTCACTTGCCATACATGACACTTTGACATTGACATTTGACATGGATATTTGACATAGACATTTGACATGGATATTTGACATAGACATTTGACATGGATATTTGACATAGACATTTGACATGGATACTTGACATAGACATTTTGACATGATTTACATTTGACACAAACACTTTTGACATTGGTTTTACATACTACATAATTTACATCTTGACATGAACACTTTGATATATTATTCAATACATTTGACAAATGGTTTAAACATAGACTTCTTACATTGGTTGGTTTGGTTTGATTAAGTGATTAAGTTAACGATGCGTGTGTAATATGATACAAGCATGGTGGATACGCCGCTGGTACTTCCTATATATAAGTGTTTGTATGGTATTACATGGCGTAACGTTATTTGAATCATTTCAGTTTGAGACATAGAACATTTTATACAAATAACATACTTTTCACAAGACATTGAGTTACAAACAACTTATCTTATACAAACACATTTTTACATGGTTATCTATTTAACCTAACATTTACTTATACATATCATCTGATCTTATTGTTTTCAAATGATTTACAAGACAAAGCAAATTACAAGGTTCATGATTAAACATTTTCTTAAACTCAAGTCATGAATCCTATTTTCACAAAACCTATGTATCTCACAGGCATTTTTATGCTGACGTACCTATTTTCACATGTGTTTTCAGGTGCTTTTCCATAGGATGTTGATCACGATACTAGGGCGGACCTGTGCCTTAGAAACTTTAAAAGAAGATAGACTATGTTTAATTATGTTCTGAACTCTTTAATTTCCTGTTTGAAACAATGTAACACCTTTGTTTATAAATAAAATACAACTTTGTATGCCATGGTTATGAAACAATTAATTCTGTCGCAACACGCCCCGATGTTTCCGCCGCAATTTGTTGTTTTACGCGGTCGGGGTGTGACAGGAAACATGCTGATTTTTATCCACTGTTTGAGTATTTTTATCAACAGTGTTTGATGATGTGGAAACAAGAGTTTTAGGGCTGCTTTGTTCAACAACTGTTGATGCAGCAGTGGTTGAGCTTTGACAGCTGTTTTGAGCATCTGCTGCTCTGGCAATGGATTTGAAATTTTGTTGTGGAATGATCACTTCATATCCATTGTCTGATGGAGGTGGTTGAGATGGACCTGCACTGTTAGTCTTGACAAAAACATTTTCAAAGGTGAATTTATCAAGATCAAATAACTCAGCAGGGTTTGCAGGGATTTTCATTGAAGAAAGTTCATTGAACTTTACATTCAAAGTCTCTTCCACTGTCTCAATCCTAGTGTTAAACACTTTGTAGGCCATAGCAGTGGTTGAGTATCCCAAATGGTATCCACTGTCTACTTTGGCTGCAAATTTTGAAATTGAATCTTTTAGATTTAAAATGAAACATGGGCAACCAAATACTTTGAAGTATGAGATCAGTGGTTTGATTTTATACAGAATTTCATAGGCAGTCTTTTGATGCCTGGGGTTGATCAAAACTCTGTTCTGGAGATAGCAGGCAGTGTTTACAGCCTCTGCCCAGAAAGTTAATGGCTAACCTGAATCAGCAAGCATGGTTCTGGCAGCCTCAATCAATGTTCTGTTCTTTCTCTCAACAACCCCATTTTGTGCTGGTGTCCTTGGAATGCTGTACTGCCTTACAATTCCTTTTGACACACAAAACTCATCCAACTCCCTATTTCTGAATTCTGTGCCATTGTCACTCCTAAATACTTTTACTGGCAAGTCAAACTGCTTTTCAACCTGTTTGACAAAGTCTTGCAGAATGCCTGCAGTCTCATCTTTAGAATGTAAGAAATAGGTCCATGTAAACCTAGAAAATTCATCTACAATTACCAAACAATATCTTTTCTTTTTAAGACTCATGACTTTTACTGGGCCAAACAAATCCATGTGCAGCATTTGCAAGCACTTGGTTGTTTTGGACTCTTCAATGGACTTAAATGAGCTTTTATGTTGTTTTCCTTTTAAGCAAGAAACACAATGCTCAGGACATGTGAACAGTTTTTGAGGAAGACCTCTTACCAGACCCTGTTTTGACAAGGCAGTGATTGTCTTGAGATTTGTGTGCCCCAATCTCCTGTGCCAAAGTTCTGTCTCTTTGTTAGAGGCAACTGAGAACAGACATGCATCAGTCCTGGGGCTCTCTTTTGACAACGGTATGATAATATGATATGATGACAATGCTGCAGTTATGATTGATCAAGAAGGAAATCCAAAAGGAACTCGCGCTTTTGGTGCGATTTCCTGATAATTGAGACAGTTCAATTTTACTAAAATAGTTTCATTAGCTCCCAAGAAATCAACTACATAAACATTGCCACTCCTTTGAGCAACAAGTTGAGTTTTTCCATTTTTTATTATGTCTTCAATCTTTTTGACCATTTCTGGCCCAACAATCCTTAGTAAAGAATGAGCAATAACCTTTATCACTCATTTGTGAGACACTAAGGAGGTTGAATTTTAGATTGTCAATCAGATTGACATTTTCAAACCTAACATTTCCAGACTGTACTGTACCCGAACCCATCACCTTCCCTTTCCTATTATTACCAAAAGATATATCACCCCCTCTATGAGTTTTGAATTCTTTGAGTAGGGCTCTACATCCAGTCATGTGTCTGGAGCCTCCACTATCTACATACCAAAGACTATCTAAGCATGCAGAAGCTCCCTGCACATCAAGTAAATAAATAGTTCAGGAGGGTCTCCAAAGACAATAAGGCTTTGGATGGGGTCTCAACAGTGTCTGTGTTAAGTTCAGGTGGATGGACAGTGGTTAGCTTAGGTGTTTGGACAATTTTGGAACTGTTTTTCTCTAACAACTGTTGGGGGTCCCGTCTCAATTGTTGATACCCAAAGGGATGCCTGTTCACTCTTGGTTTAGAAGGCTTTTTGTAAACCTTATAAACATGTGGGACCCTTGGGTATGGTGGTTGACCTTTACTTCTTTGGTATTGGTTAGCAGGGGGTGCATCAGTCACCTGAACCTCTCTTTTGACAATGGTTTGGTTCAGCTGTTTTGTAACAGCTGTTTGGACTGGCACAAATAGTGGTTGTATCTTGACTTGTGGTTTTGATGAACTCATGAGTGTTTTTGATGTGTATTCTTCCTTTTTGACCTCAAAGGATTTCAAATACACACATTCCTGAGTGGAATGATTTGATTTTCCACAGATGGTGAAGCCCTTTGAAGGCACACTGGTACTAGTTTTGTTAAGATCATAATCTTTTAAATGAAAACAATCTTTGGTCAAATGATTTTTCTTTTCACAAAAGTCACAGAACAAGTTTTTAATCTTGTCTCTTCTTTTCTTCTTTTCAGACTCCTTTGCAACAGAGTTTTGAACTACTGTTGGGATGTCCTTAAGAGGAATGACCTTGGCCTTTGGAGCTTTGACACCATCCACAGTGGTGAAATCCATAGGTTTGAAATTTTCAAGGATGTCACACTCATCAGACCATGTGGGTTTGAATTGGTATTTTTCAATCTCCTCAAAAGTTGAGGACCCCACAGATCTTTCCAGAGTTATTTTATTGCCAAGTTTATCAGTTATTTTAACTTCTTGACCATCCTTGTTGGTGGGTATAATTTCAACAGAACCAGATTGATTTGCAGCAGTGTTTTCAACTTGATCATTTTTTCTAAACCCTATGCCAAATTTTACACTGCTTTCAATATGTTTTTCAAGCATAATCTCATAACCTTTGTAGGATTCCACCCATTTTTCACAAGTGATTTGGGTGGATTCCAACTCCTTTTTACAGACTTGATATTTTTCTATCATGGTCTGAAGTTGGTCCTTGGTTATGCTATGCTCTTGTTTGAGGCTGTAAATCTCATTTTCTTTTTTAGACAATTTGATTTTCATTTCTTTTAAAGATTTTTCAAATTGTACTTCATCATTCAACAATCTATCTCTAAGGATTTCATTCACCTCTTTGATGTTTGCAAATGCTATAATGCATTTGTCTGAACAAAGGTTTTTAAGAACCTGAGGTGATACCTTAGATGCAGCCATCATGGTACAATCACAAATATGTTCACTTTCTTCTGGCACTTTCTCTTCTTTTTCACCTTGTTTCTTCTCCTCTTCTTCAGACCAGGGGTCAGACAGTGGTTCCAACAGGTATTCTGAATTTTCTCCCAACAGTATTTCACCAGCAATAGAAGTAACCACTGCTTCAACAATTGTATCCACTGTTTCTTAATTTGACTGTCCTTCTTCAGTTTCCAACCCTTCAGGAATTGACTCTAATGCTACAAAATAAAATTCATCACTAAAAATAGCATCATCAGCATATAGAGCAAAATTTTCATCTCCTAGTTCCTCAGGCAAGCTACTCCAATCAACAAAGCCTTGTGTGAAAAAACTTTGTTGATCTGCTTGAACAGCTGTTTGTGCAGCTTGTTGAGGTGCAGCTTGTTGCACCTGAACCTGAGGAATTGGGGCTTTGACATACTGTATTTGAGGAACAATGGTTTGGACATAATGCACAGGAACAGGGGTTGCAGGGTATGCATAGTGAGGAGTGTTTACATGGGCAGCAGGGGTATATTGGGAATACTGCACAGTGGTTTGGTTACTCTATGGTCTTGGACTAGGGTGTGTGATGATTGGTCCACTGTTTTGACTCCTACACTCTCTAGCAAAATGACCTAACCTATTGCACTTGTAGCATTTGATATTTGATTTATCCAACCCTACCTTTAAATTCCCATGTAACCCTGGAAATTTTCTCCCTGTCCTTTTGTAAAACTTGCTGGTTCTAACACTCAGCAGTTCAAGTTGGTGTAGTATGTCCATTTCCTCTAAATCAGTTGGATCAAAATGCTAGAGATCATTGAGTTCAAAGCACAGATAGTCAGATTTCTTGTTTTCTCCATTAGCTGTAAAAGCATAATTGGATGAGTGAGAATCAGAGTTAAAAGATCCCACAGCTGCTATGTCAATGCAATGATCATAACTCTGATCCTTACTACTACCAAATTCTTCCTGACCTAAAAGAGCTGTGTTGCAAAATGAGTAGTTATCTGCAACTTTCCCAGACTCTTGTAACTTCTTTTTCTGGTTCAACTCCCTTTCATAGGTCAGGAATCTACCATGAAGCTGGGTTATGTGACACCTGTGCCTCTGTAACCATCATACAAATACAAATCCAATGAAATCCTGTGTTTCATTCTTGGGATTTTTACAATTACATATGAAATTTATACATATCAATTCTTGTTCGATTTCGACCTCTAAATTGCTTTCTTGAAAGTTATACGCAAACTGTTACGCGAACGAAATCAGTTTAATGCGATAAACACTCCGGAATAGTGACATAAGCTTAACATACCTTAAATAACCTTTTGGTATGGAAAAAACAAGTTTATTCGATCACAGGGCATAAGCTTAGCAGGTGTGTTTTTGAGCTGCATCATGTTTCTTGAGGGCCTTTTATGCAATTTCCTTTGTTTTGGGCATCAAGTTAACACCTTCCCAAGTAATGCTAGGTGGCCATAACACTTGTATGGTCAATATTCATTGCTTGGGCACTACACAAACACTTGGAATGATCCTACAACACTTCCACAACTATAAATACCCCCTAACTCACCTCATTCCTTGCACATTCAATCTTTTCTTCGGCTTTGAACTCTAAGTGGAGGATTTCCATCTTTGGGAGCCACCTACCTGAGTTCTTCTAGTTCAATCTTTCAGCCATAGAGCCTTGTAAGTGTTCTTTCATGGCTTAGTTATTATTTTCAGCCATTTAGAGCTGAAAGTCAAACAGTTTGACTTTCGGTTTTGACCATCAATTGGTCAAATCAAAGTTCAATTGAACTTTGCAATGTGATTGTAATCACGATGGTTATAATCCTTAGTGATTATACCTACTGATTACCACGTTGACTAGGCGTAGTGACGAGTCAAAGTTTCGGTTAAAATGCGTATTTATGCGCATTTTGCGACGAAACTATTTTCGGGTATCAAAACCCTTTGTTTTGATACCAAATCAGTTTTCTAACTTAGTTAAACATGTTTTAACATGTTTAACTCGTCACTACTAGTTTAGTGCTTGTTTAGGGTCGTAAGTTAAGCGGTCTCGACAACCGCTTAGACTTTCGAACCCGACCCGTTTGGTCGATCATTAGGATCCGACCAAGCATGTTTAGTGATCATAGTTGCATAGGGAATAACCTACTAAGGTTATACCTTATGATCACTTAGGTTGGTTAGTTATTTGTTAAGTAGTTTATATGCCCATAGAAAATGACCAAAATGCCCTTTTTAAGCAAGAATTCATATTTTGCATATGTGATCAAGTTTTTGACATCTAAACTGATATGGTAGCATATTTAAACATAATTGGGCATGTAAGACTTGACATAGGACATAGATAACCATCCGAACTTAGATTTACGCAAACGTCGCATTATAGTAGCTTAAACTACCGTAACGAGTCGAAACGGGTCAAAAGCACTTAGGTTAACTTCCAAATCAGAATGTTAGGTCTATTAAATCATGCCATATGAGTTGAAATACTCATTTGATTTATAGAACTTCATTCTATCCTATCTCCCGATTTAGGATCCGATTATTTAACATAGTTATTCCATACTAGGTACCACTTAATTCTTTGATCTCTCGAGCTTTATTAGGACACTTAATCAAGGATACTTGCCATCTGAAGTGAGTACATAGTCCCCTATTTTACGTTCTCAAATGTTTTGGGGTGATACATATGTGCCGATACGCTATTTTCATGATTTCGACTATATGATTACACATGCATAGTACTATCTTTTGACAAATTGAACTATTATCCATGGCTTAAACGACTGATTTCCAAAGTTTGTTAGAACTATTTGTTCATTTATACTATCACTTATACATTCATTAAGAATGATCAAGCTGATTGGTAGTACGATATAGCGCTATAGGACTAGACACCCCATTCCTGTTGTATGGAATGTTAGAACCCAAAATTTTAACCAAATATAATTTGCCTTTTTGGTATTTCTATAGTCTCTAAAGTGTAGTTTGATGCACTAAGGTTTGAATGTATTGCTAAATCGCGATTTATGGTATATTTCGATATACTACCAACGTGATACTGTTTGCTAAAGCATAATTTGATATGCTATTGTTTACTAAAGTATAATTTGATACACTACGAAACCACGATTTAAGTATGTTCCGACATACTACCAACGTGATATTATTTACTAAAGTATAGTTGATATACTACCGACTCTGTTATTTCACAAACTAAAGTATATTTTGATATACTACTAAAGCATAGTTGATATGATATTTTCAAACCAAAGTATAGTTGATATGCTATTTTCAAAACCAAAGCATAGTTTGAGATGCTATTTACAAAACCAAAGTATAATTTGATATACTACCAATGCTTTCATTCTTAAACCAAAGTATACTTATGATATACTACCAAATCTATTATTTCAGTAACCAAAGTATATTTTGATATACTATCTGTTTAACTATTTCAAAACCAAAGTATATTTTTGTATATACTACAAACCTTTTTATCAAAACAATGCATTTTAGAAACAAAACTTTTATAGGGATTCATGGCTATTTTTGCAAACATAAAATCTTTTTCTTATGTTAATCAAAGCCATGAATCTAAATCAACAAAACCTGTGTTACTCACAGGCATTTTTATGTTGACGTTTTATTTTCACATATGTTTCAGGTACTACTATGTGGTGATTGTTGATGCATGCTACACATAGGATGGACCCGTGCCTTAGTGACTTTAAAACTTGAAAGACAATTATTTGTATTTATCTGGTTTATATTAAGACAACGAGTTCATTAATGGAATAAAACAAATCTTTAATCACATTGTGCTGTGAAACAATGATTCTGTTACGACACTCCCTGACGTTTCCGCCGCGGTTTGTTGTTTTACGCGGTCAGGGTGTGACAGAAAAGTTGGTATCAGAGCTCATGGTTATAGGGAATTAGGTTATTAGTAATGCTTTAACCTAGACTATAACCTTCCTAGGACCCTAACACAAGTTATCTTGTGTTTAGATCTTAAAACAATACACATCACCTATCCTTAGGTGATTACCAAAACATGAACACAAAATTCCAAAACAATTTTGAAAATAATCACCCACCCTTGGATGATTCATTTTTGGCTAATGTCTTCCAAATTTTCAAAATCTCGTCAAAGTTTGGGTCTAAATAATGTGAACACGTGCAATCTGGAAGGGTGGATGCCTGTACCTCGAGTTTTCTGTCTAAGGCTAGAGTGTTCATACAAATCCGCAGTATCGGACCAGTCACTCTTACCTGGGACCTCTTGGGGTGAGTGTCCACTTATAGGCTAAAGCATGTCTTCGCGATACATTAATATGACCCATTTACTTTGATTAGTCACAATCTAGTTTGTTTTAGGTAATGAACAAATGATCACAATCTTCATGCTTTGTCGATATTCTTTTAAGCATTCAATTTTGACTACTCAATATCATCTCATTCGTTTCCCCTCAACAATTCTTTGCTCTTTTAGAATGCCTCCTCGATGTGATTAAACTCAGGATCCCGCCATGGCAGCCTTAATCACTCAACAAATCGCTGCTGTACTCCCGAACCTTATTACCCAGATAAATCAAGCGAACAATAACAATAACAATGTTCAGTGCAACTATAAGACTTTCAACTCAGCTAAGCCACTTACATTTACTGGGTCTGAAGGAGCTACTGGGCTCCTACAGTGGTTTAAGAGTCTCGAAAGCACGTTTCGTCATGTACAATGCCCAAACGAGCGAAAGGTGGAGTTCGCATCAAGTGTATTCTAGAAAAGAGCACTCACATGGTGCAACGACGTAATGAGGGATAGGGGTGCTGATGTGGCAATGGGACAAACCTGGGAAGAGCTTCGAGCTTTAATGATAAAGGAATTCTGTCCTCGTCATGAGCTCAGGGCTTTGGAAAGGGAATTTTATGATCTTAAACAAGACAGCGGTGAACATCGAGCTTACACTGATCGTTATGAGGAGTTAAGTCTGTTGTGTCCTACCATGGTTACGCCTTTGGATAAGGAGATTGAAAAGTACATCGATGGCCTCCCTGACCCAGTCCAGGACATTGTTACTGGTAGCAACCCTACTAGACAGGCCATTGAACTATCTGCTACCCTGACTGAATCTCAAATCAGGAAGGGTAAACTTTTCCGAAAAGGTGACCAGAAACCATCTGACAAGTCTGCACAAGAAAAACCAAAGGATAAACAGACTGAGTCCTCCAAGAAGTCGAAGAAGCGTAAGGCTTCACAAAACTTCGCAGTAGTTGCTCAGAATAATCAGGTTGCACCAAACCAGCCAGCACAGCCTCGTGCTTGGAAAAACTATATTGGTACTGCACCTTTGTACAACAAATGCAACCGTCATCATCAGGATCAAACACCGTGTAACAAATGTACCCACTGTGGGTGATTGGGACATTTGGTCAATACATGCCGTCATGCTATCCAAAACCAAAATGCTGCAAATCCTGCTGCTGCTCAAGCACCATATCCACCTGGATCGTGCTACAACTGTGGTGATCTTACTCACTATCGGAACAATTGCCCAAAACTTGTTAATGCAAATCCAGCACGTGGACGAGGATTTAACATAAACGAGGCTAATGCAAATAACAACGCAGCAGTGAACAATTAGACTTTTGTATTTTCATTGTTACTATCTATGACACTTGGAACAATTCAGTTGGCATATAAATAAATTTGTTGTTTCAAATTTATTTACGAAATTAATGCAATTGCGTGTATGTGTGACATACCCCTATGATACCGACACCAAGGAACCGTGTTCCTTGCAAGACAAACTACTCATGTGGTTCTTTCATTTTTGTGATCACTCGTGATCTCCCCGAAAATCCTAAGTACTCGTTTCTTTTAAAGAAACAAAGTACAAGGTACAAGTTACAAATTCTTAAACAGATATTTGAAGTACCATTTCAAATCCTTTATTTGATATTTAAAGGTACTTTCAAAAGTCCTTAACTGGACCCATGTTATGTGACTATGTACACGATTATCAAGTATATTTTTGCTTCGTGTGTTGCCTTAACATGCCTAGTACATGGATTTCAAAACATTTTCACCACACAAATTCCAAATCCTATTAAGATCTTCCTATCTTCATAGTTAGATTCTTGAGGATGTTTGAAGTACTAATTTAAGTCCTTGCTTGGATTCTTGATGTGCTTTAAACGCATATATACAAGTTAATGAACGAGCTGATAACCAAGTAACGATTATGTGATTGTGTGTTTTTGTGTAATTCTAAAGCTCGCTATCTAAATCCTGGTAGAATCTTTTGCATTTTTATATGTTAGATTCTTAGAAGGATACTCAAAGTGCTATCTTCAATCCTTAAGGGGCTTTTCTATGCAAATAGTCAGACCCTTGGATTCCAAAGTGCTATTTCAAAAAGATTATTTTGTTCAAAGTTAAAAAGACCCTTTGGTGGTCTATTTAAAGAGATCATACGTCGGTCTAGTTAAAGAGATCATGTGTTGATCTAGTTAAAGAGATCGTTCGTTGATCTAGTTAAAGAGATCCTTTGGTGGTCTAGACAAGTCATTACTTGTTTATTCGATTGATTTTTTTCCCCTACACATTATAAAATGAACTGTGCGGACTGTGCATGGAATTGCGTAATTATGGATGCATACATAATTATGGAATTCAGTGCACAGAAACCATAGTAAGTTTTGTCATGTGTTAAGACCTATAGTGATAAGAATAATGAAACGGGAACAATGTAAAAAGGGCATGGTGGATACGCCGCTGGTACTTCCTATATATAAGTGTTCCTTACTACATTGCGAGTGTAGCATTATTTAAGTTACTAGCAGTCCTGGACCTTGACCAATGTTATGTTATCTTACACTCTTCGACCCCGATTTCGAGCACACACAAGTTTCCTATAATAGTCTTTATAGGAAACATTCTTCTATCCGTCGTTCGAAACTCCATTTTATGTTGCAACAAGGACATCACTTTAACAATGAACAAATTCACTGGAAATCCAAACGTAGCCCAAAGTTTTACTTAGGGAACGGAGGATTCGTCCGAGAGTGAAATAGTCACATCTGCTTTCGCAAGTTTCCTCTAAAATTAAATTTCGAGACGAAATTTCCTAAAGTATGGGAGACTGTGACACCTGTGCCTCTACAACCATCATACAAATACAAATCCAATTAAATCCTTTGTTTCATTCTCGGGATTTGTACAATTACATATGACATTTATACATATCAATTCTTGTTCGATTTCGACCTCTAAATCGCTTTCTGGAAAGTTAAATGCAAACTATTACGCGAACGTAATCAGTTTAATGTGATAAACACTCCAGAATAGTGAAATAAGCTTAACATACCTTAAATAACCTTTACATAACTTAGAAATAAGTTTTGAAGGATTTGGTATGGCAAAAACAAGTTTATTCGATCACTGGGACTATTTTCGTCAAACTGCAAAAGTCTGCCGATTCGTACTGTAACGAAAATTCCAGAACATGATAATAAGCTAAACATACCCTAAATATCCTTTACATAGCTTAGAAATAGGCTTTGAGGGGTTCAGTATGCGAAAATATGCTTATTTGATCAATAGGGACTAAAAGCGTCAAAAAGTGCATAAGTTTGCATTTACACGCATATCTTACGTTCTGAACATATCCGGACATCCAAAAATTTTTGTAGTTTCTAAAATATTTTATTTTAGTGATAGGAATGCAATTATACCATTCGTCGCTTAATTTGGATCGTTTTTGCGTCCGTTCGAGTTTCGTCGTAATTAACCGAACAACATGACAGTACGACCAAATGAACCGACACCCGAGATATTTTCAAGCATATTTCAAGTCCCCTATGCTTTGAAATCATTATAGAGCCTTGAAAATGGGTTAACGGGGTTTAAACGCGTTGAAAATGCACTTAGAAATGTGCTGGGACCTGTTCTGTCAATTCTAAAACTTCAGCCTATGCCCTTGCGTCCGGCGACAGCAAAAGGCCTTTGCTGTGGCGCGACGCGATGCCTTATTTTTTACAGCAGGTGTGTTTTTGAGCTGCATCATGTTTCTTGAGGGCCTTTTATGCAATTTCCTTTGTTTTGGGCATCAAGTTAACACCTTCCCAAGTAATGCTAGCTGGCCATAACACTTGTATGGTCAAGATTCATTGCTTGGGCACTACACAAACACTTGGAATGATCCTACAACACTTCCACAACTATAAATACCCCCTAACTCACCTCATTCTTTGCACATTCAATCTTTTCTTCATCTTTGAATTCTAAGTGGAGGATTTCCATCTTTGGGAGCCACCTACCTGAGCTCTTCTAGTTCAATCTTTCAGCCATAGAGCCTTGTAAGTGTTCTTTCATGGCTTAGTTATTATTTTCTACCATTTAGAGCTAAAAGTCAAATAGTTTGACTAATAGTTTGACTTTCAGTTTTGACCATCAATTGGTCAAATCAAAGTTCAATTGAACTTTGCAACATGATTGTAATCACGATGGTTATAATCCTTAGCGATTATACCTTCTGATTACCACGTTGACTAGGCATAGTGACGAGTCAAAGTTTCGGTCAAAATGCGTATTTATGCGCATTTTGCGACGGAAGTATTTTCGGGTTTCAAAACCCTTTGTTTTGATACCAAATCAGTTTTCTAACTTAGTTAAACATGTTTTAACATGTTTAACTCTTCACTACTAGTTTAGTGCTTGTTTAGGGTCGTAAGTTAAACGGTCTCGACAACCGCTTAGACTTTCGAACCTGACCCGTTTGGTTGATCATTCGGATCCGACCAAGCATGTTTAGTGATCATAGTTGCATAGGGAATAACCTACTGAGGTTATACCTTATGATCACTTAGGTTGGTTAGTTATTTGTTAAGTAGTTTATATGCCCATTGAAAATGACCAAAATGCCCTTATTAAGCATGAATTCATATTTTGCATATGTGATCAAGTTTTTGACATCTAAGCTGATATGGTAACATATTTAAACATAATTGGGCATGTAAGACTTGACATAGGACATAGATAACCATCCGACCTTAGATTTACGCAAACATCATGTTATAGTAGCTTAAACTACCGTAACGAGTCGAAACGGGTCAAAAGCACTTAGGTTAACTTCCAAATCAGAATGTTAGGTCTATTAAATCATGACATATGAGTTCAAATACTCATTTGATTTATAGAACTTCATTCTATCCTATCTCCCGATTTAGCATCCGATTATTTAACATAGTGATTCCATACTAGGGACCACTTGATTCCTTGATCTCTCGAGCTTTATTAGGACACTTAATCAAGGATACTTGCCATCTCAAGTGAGTACATAGTCCCCTCTTTTACGTTTTCAAATGTTTTGGGGTGATACATATGTGCCGATACGCTATTTTCGTGATTTCGACTATATGATTACACATGCATAGTAGTATCTTTTGACAAATTGAACTATTATCCATGGCTTAAATGACTGATTTCCAAAGTTTGTTAGAACTATTTGTTCATTTATACTGTCACTTATACATACATTCACCAAATCTATTATTTCAGTAACCAAAGTATATTTTGATATACTATCTGTAACAACTGTGCTTGTAATCACTATGAACAGTTCCGTTATCAATAAAACAATGTTATTTGATCCCAATGTTTGTTTTGTTATGTTTTTACATTTTTCATGTTTTGACTATTATCCAATTCCAAACTCTATATCAATTTCTGGAGAGTTATACGCAAACTGGTGCGAAAACGTACTCAGTTTAACGCGACAAATACTCCAGAACATCAACATATACTCAACATACCTTAAATAACCTTTACATAACTTAGAAATAAGTTTTGAAGGCTTTGGTATGGCAAAAACAAGTTAATTCGCTTACAGGGACTAAATATGACAAACTGCGAAAGTATGTCAATTTGAACTGTGACGAACATTCCGGAACATGACCATAAGTTAAACACACCTTAAATATCCTTTACATAGCTTAGAAATAGGCTTTGAGGGGTTCGGTGTGCTAAAATAAACTTTTGGGTCATTCAGGGACTAAAAGTGTCAAAAAGTGCACAAGTTTGCATTTTCGCGCATAACTCACGTTCTGAATACATCCGGACATCCAAAAATTTATGTAAGCATGACTATATTATATTTTAGTGTTCGCCTTAAGAAAAATCCATTCGTCGCGTCATTTGGATCGTTTTTCGCGCTTGTGCGCATTCCGTCGTAATTAACCGAACATCGCGACCGTACGGCCAAACGAACCGACATCCGAGATATTTTTGAACATGTTTTAAGTTCCCTATACTTTAACTTCATTTTAGAGCTTTGAAATGGGGTTAACGGGCCTTAAACGTGTCAAAAATGGGCTGATTGCAATACAGGGACCAAAAGTGTAATTCTGCCAAACTAGGGCCTAGCGGTGCGCTACACTTTTAGTGTAGCGGTGCGCTAGCCTGTGCCAGAACAGATAATAACAAACAGTCAGCAGATTATCAGCTGATTAAACCACAACCACATGCTTGCAACTTGCATTTTCAGCTGATAAACATCATTTCTGACCACCACAACTTTGTGACAAGTGTACGGCTCGGATCGTGGCACGATATTCAAGAAACGATCCTAACGGCTCTACTTTTCCTATAAATACCCACCCCCCATTGCTTCAAAACCCACAAATCTGATCATTTGGGCTCTAAGTTGGAACCTTCGTTTCATACCTGAGTTACTTGGATCGGGATTGGCATTCGGGGACCCTTCGTAAGTCCTCTTTCGTTCTTTTATTGCTTTTCGAGTCCGAAAGTCAAACGTTGTTTGACTTTCTGCATTGACCAGTTTATGGTCGATGCAAAGTTCGTTTGAACTTCATAACGTGAGCGTGATCACGATGGTTATAGTCCCTAGCGACTATACCTACTGATTTCCACGTTATCTAGACTCAGTGACGAGCCGTAGTTTCGGGCAGAATACGTATTCTTACGTATTTTGTAACCAAACTACTCTTAGGTATCACAACCGTTTGTTGTGATACCAAACCTGTTTTCTAAACTTAGTTAAGCATGTTTTAACATGCTTAGCTCGTCACTTTTAGTTTAGTGCTTAGATAGGGTCGTAAGGTAAGCGATCTAAACAATCGCTTATACTTTCGAACCCGACCCGTTTGGTCGATCATTAGGATCCGACCAAGCACATTAGGTGACCATAGTATATAGGGAATAACCTTACGAGGTTATACCTTATGGTCGCTTCGTTTAAGTAGTTGTATGATAGGTAGTTTATATGCCTTAGGTAAATTACCAAAATACCCCTTTGATGCCAAAATTCATTTTAAACATATGTAACATAACTTTTGACATCTAAACTGATTTGACAACCATATTAGACATGTTAAGGCATATATTACTTGTCATAGGACTAGTTAGGCAGTCCGAACGCGTTTCACGCGAACGACGCGTTAAAGTAGCATAAGCTACCTAAACGGGTCGTAATGGGTCACAAGCACTTAGGATAGGTTTCATTTAGTATGTAGGCTTTGTTAAACCAAATGACACGAGTCTCTACACTCGTTTGGTTTACGAAACCTCATTCTATCCAATCATCCGATTAAGGTCCGGTTATTAACATAGTTACCTATATTAGGTGCCGTTTGATTCTGAGATCTCTAGCATTACTTGGTGATTATCTTTAGACATCTGAGCAATCTCAAGTGAGTACATAGAACCCCTCTTTTACTGTTTTCCAAACTGTTTTGGGGTGGAACACATGTGCCTACTTGTTACTTTCATGCTTTCCTGTTTTCACATCATATACCTGCTATGTTCGTTAGTACACTATAGTACATGATTTCATGACATTTCATGCTAGGTGTGCCCATTGTGTGCATTACTTAGTACATCGTTTTACATGACATTTCATGCTAGGTGTGCCCATTGTGTGCATTACTTAGTACATCGTTTTACATGACATTTCACGCTATGTATGTTCATTTGATTACATACTTAGTGCATTGTTTTCACATGCTTACATTTTGGTATGACATTTGGTTTGTTTACATGGGACAATACATTCATTAACAATGATCACGCCGTTCGTTAGTAGGTAGTGGTACCATAGGAATTGACAACTCCCGTTCCGGACATCCCAGGGAAAGGGGACAGAAAGGAATGACCGAATTCGATGATATAAGACAGATAGACCTTTAATTTGTTTAAAGGGTTTACACCACAGTCACAAGGCTTGGATGTATGCATTTTTACAATACCGCATAGATGTTCATATTAAATAGTTGCATGCATTTACACAAAACATAGCTTTGATTTGAACCAAGTTTTACTTCAATACTTTGTTTTTGTGCATATGGTTTAGTTGAGACATTTCACTTGCCATACATGACATTTTGACATAGACATTTGACATGGATATTTGACATAGACATTTGCCATGGATATTTGACATAGACATTTGACATGGACATTTGACATAGACATTTTGACATGATTTATATCTTGACATAAACACTTTGACATATTATTCAATACATTTGACAATTGGTTTAAACATAGACTTCTTACATTGGTTGGTTTGGTTTGATTAAGTGATTAAGTAACGATGCGGGTGTAATATGATACAAGCATGGTGGATACGCCGCTGGTACTTCCTATATATAAGTGTTTGTATGGTATTACATGTCGTAATGTTATTTGAATCATTTCAATATTGAGACATAGAACATTTTATATAAATAACATATTTTTCACAAGACATTGATTTACAAACAACTTATCTTATACAAACACATTTTTACATGGTCATTTATTTAACCTGACATTTGCTTATACATATCATCTGATCTTATTGTTTTCAAATGATTTACAAGACAAAGCAAATTACAAGGTTCATGACTAAACATTTTCTTAAACACAAGTCATGAATCCTATTTTCACAAAACCTATGTATCTCACAGGCATTTTTATGCTGACGTACCTATTTTCACATGTGTTTTCAGGAGCTTTTCCGTAGGATGTTGATCATGATTCTAGGGCGGACCTGTGCCTTAGAGACTAAAAATGGAGATAGACTTGTTTAATTATGTTATAAACTCTTTTGTTTACTGTTCAAGACAATGTAACACTCTTGTTTAATAAATAAAATACAACTTTGAATGCCATGGTTATGAAACAATTAATTCTGTTACGACACGCCCCGACGTTTCCGCCGCGATTTGTTGTTTTACGCGGTCGGGGTGTGACACTATCTGTTTAACTATTTCAAAACCAAAGTATATTTTTATATATACTACAAACCTTTTTATCAAAACAATGCATTTTAGAAACAAAACTTTTACTGGGATTCATGGCTATTTTTGGAAACATAAAATATTTTTCTTATGTTAGAGCCCTTATGATGAGGGAATTCTGTCCTCGCCATGAGCAGCGAGCGTTGGAGAAAGAGTTTGATGTTTTGAAGCAAGATAGTGGTGAGCACAGGGCTTATACTGATCGGTTTGAAGAGTTGAGTCTGCTTTGCCCAACAATGGTCACCCCACTCGACAAGGCTATCGAGAGATACATCGATGGTCTACCTGACTCGGTACAAGACATTCTTACTGGTAGTAACCATGCCACACTTCGTCAGGCGATCGAGTTATCTGCGACATTGACTGAGTCGCAGATCCGGAAGAACAAGTTACACCGGAAGGGTGACAAGGGCAAGAAACAGTCGGCAGATGAGGTGGATAGCAAGAAAGGTCAAAACGGGAGTGGAAAGAACTCTGGTTCTTCAAAGAAGGCAAAGAAGCGTAAGGCTTCCCAAAATTTTGCTATCACTGCTCAAGCTAACCAGGTAGCTCCCAACCAACCTGCACAGCCTCCAACGAAGAAACCCTACTCAGGGAATGCACCTTTGTGCAATAGATGCAACAGTCACCACCAGCCACAACTTCCATGCCGTTTCTGTACTAACTGTGGGAAATCAGGCCATCTCGCCAATGTTTGTCGATCTGCTCAGAATCCCGCGGTTCAGAACCCGGCTCAACAAGTTGCTCAGCCTCCTGCTCCGCAACAGGGTCAAGCTGCACGACCACAATACCCACCAGGTCCTTGTTAAAATTGTGGGGATCTGACCCACTATAGGAATCGGTGCCCAAGACTGGCGAACCAGAACCAGAACCAGAATCAGGCTCCGGCTCGAGGCCGAGTTTTTAACATGAATGCCCAAGAGGCGCAGGCAGACGATAACGTGGTGAACGGTACGTTCTTTATTAATAACCAGCCTGCATACGTTCTCTTTGATTCGGGTGCCGACAAGAGTTTTGTGTCATTGTCTTTTGAGCCAATGCTTCGAGTGTCTAGAACAAAACTAAGTAAATCTTTGACAGTAGAAGTTGCTAGTGGTGAACCCATTATTCTTGATTCTGTTCTTCGCAACTGCCAGTTGAATCTTAACGACCATCTTTTTCCTATCGACCTCACGCCTATGCAACTTGGAAGCTTCGACGTTATTGTGGGAATGGATTGGTTATCTAAGCATCACGCAGAGATAGTTTGTTCTGAGAAGATTGTTCGTGTGCCGCTTTCGACAGGCGAGATTCTGCAGGTTCAAGGTGAGAAGCCTATTGGTGGTCTCAAACTCATGTCTTGTTTTAAAGCTCGGAAGTATTTGCGGAAGAACTATGTGGCTTTCTTAGCACATGTTACAGAAGATAAAGGCAAGGGTAAGTCTATTTCAGATATTCCTGTCGTTCGGGATTATTCTGAAGTGTTCCCTGAAGATTTACCTGGTCTACCTCCAGCACGCCAAGTCGAGTTCCGCATTGATCTCGTACCTGGTGCAAATCCCATTGCCAGAGCTCCATATCGTCTTGCACCATCTGAGATGCAAGAGTTGTCTAAACAGCTTTAGGAGCTCTCTGACAAAGGCTTTATCCGTCCCAGTTTTTCACCTTGGGGTGCTCCCGTTCTCTTTGTCAAGAAGAAGGATGGATCCTTTAGGATGTGTATCGATTATCGTGAGCTTAACAAGCTTACCATCAAGAATCGATATCCCCTACCTCGCATCGATGATCTCTTTGATCAGTTACAAGGCGCTTCTTATTTTTCGAAGATTGATCTGCGATCTGGATATCATCAACTTCGAGTGCAAGAAGAAGACATTCCGAAGACAGCATTCCGCACTCGTTATGGGCATTATGAATTCACAGTCATGCCATTCGGTTTGACTAATGCTCCTGCTGTTTTCATGGACTTAATGAATAGGGTCTGCAAACCTTATTTGGATCAGTTCGTCATTGTTTTTATAGATGACATCTTGATATACTGTAAGACGCAAGCTGACCACGAGCAACATCTTCGTCTTACTTTGGAACTCCTAAAGAAAGAGCAACTTTTCGCCAAATTCTCCAAGTGCGAATTTTGGCTTAAAGAAGTTCAATTCTTAGGACATATTATCAACGAACGAGGTATTCATGTAGATCCCTCCAAGATCAGTGCGATTAAGGATTGGGATACACCTTCTACTCCTACTGAAGTTCGTTCTTTTCTTGGTCTAGCGGGTTATTATCGCCGCTTCATAGAAAACTTCTCGAAGATTGCAGTTCCTCTAACTGCTCTAACTCAGAAGAAAAATGCCCTTTTACTGGGGATACAAACAAGAGGAAGCTTTTCAACACTTGAAGCAGAAGCTTTGCGATGCGCCTGTTCTATCATTACCTGAGGGTGATGATGATTTTGTCGTGTATTGTGATGCATCGAAATTGGGTCTTGGTTGTATTCTGATGCAAAGGAACAAAGTCATAGCCTATGCATCGAGGCAGTTGAAGATACATGAGAAGAACTACACCACTCATGATCTTGAGTTGGGTGCAGTTGTCTTCGCTCTCAAAATCTGGAGACACTATTTGTATGGCACAAAATGTGTGGTTTTCACAGACCACAAAAGTCTTCAGCACATCTTCAACCAGAAAGAACTCAACATGAGACAACGACGTTGGGTTGAGCTTTTAAACGACTATGACTGCGAGATTCGCTACCATCCTGGTAAGGCGAATGTCGTAGCTGATGCATTGAGTCGTAAGGAACGAACTAAGCTTCATTGTGTTCGTGTTCAATCTGTTATTCAAGCTCGATCTGATATTCAAGCACGCATTTCTCAGGCTCAGCAATCTTGTGTTTCTCAAGGTTTGATGGATAAGGAATTTCCTTATCACATAACGCCTGCTCTGGAACTGAAGGACAATGGATCATATTACTTCATGGACCGTTTGTGGGTCCCAAGCCAGGATGATATTCGTACCTTGCTCATGGATGAAGCCCATAAGTCTCGTTATTCTATTCATCCGGGCTCAGATAAAATGTATAAGGATCTTCGTATTCACTATTGGTGGCCTGGTATGAAGAAAGACATTGCCTTATACGTGTCAAAATGCCTTACTTGTCTTAAGGTTAAGGCTGAACATCAACGTCCTTCTGGTTTATTGGTGCAACCAGAGATCCCAGTTTGGAAATGGGAAAACATTACTATGGATCTCGTTACCAAACTTCCACGCACTAAGAAAGGTCATGATGCCATCTGGGTAGTTGTTGATCGTCTTACAAAGTCAGCACATTTCTTGCCAATACGTGAGGATTTTCCTGCTGACAGACTTGCTCAAATCTATGTGGATGAAATTGTAGCTCGACATGGTGTTCCTTTGAACATCATTTCTGACAGAGATGCTCGTTTCACTTCTCACTTTTGGAGAACCATGCAATCTGCTATGGGGACCCAACTTAATCTGAGCACAGCTTATCATCCGCAAACGGATGGTCAATCTGAGAGAACAATCCAGACTCTGGAGGATATGCTAAGAGCTTGTGTGATCGATTTTGGTGGTAGCTGGGATTCACATCTTAAATTGATTGAATTCTCCTACAACAACAGTTATCACACTAGCATCAAAATGGCTCCTTTTGAGGCTCTCTATGGTCGAAAATGTCGTTCACCAGTCTGCTGGAATGAGATTGGCGAGGCTCAACTTACTGGACCTGCCCTCATTTTAGAGACAACTGACAAGGTCAAGAAAGTTCGTGATAATCTTCAGGCAGCTCAGAGCCGTCAGAAGATTTACGCGGATCCAAAACGCAAACCCTTGGAATTTCAAGTCGGTGATCGAGTATTACTTAAGGTCTCACCTTGGAAAGGTGTGATCAGATTTGGAAAGAAAGGAAAACTTGCACCTAGGTACGTTGGACCATTCAAGATCGTCGAAAGAATCGGAAAGGTAGCCTACAGACTTGAGTTACCTCCTGAACTTGGAAATGTTCATCCAACTTTTCACGTGTCCAATCTCAAGAAGTGTACAGCTGATGAGAATTTCTCCATACCGCTTGACGAAATTCGTGTTGGCACAACACTGAAATTTGTTGAGAAACCAGTGGAAATCATGGAACGTGAAGTCAAGTGGCTTAAACGCAAGCGCATTCCTTTGGTCAAAGTTCGCTGGGAAGCTAAACGTGGACCCGAGTTTACTTGGGAACGCGAAGATCAAATGAAAGCGAAATATCCGCATCTTTTTCCACGAGTTTCCTCTAAATAAATTTCGGGACGAAATTTCCACAAGTAGGGGAGACTGTAACAACTGTGCTTGTAATCACTATGAACAGTTCCGTTATCAATAAAACAATGTTATTTGATCCCAATGTTTGTTTTGTTATGTTTTTACATTTTTCATGTTTTGACTATTATCCAATTCCAAACTCTATATCAATTTCTGGAGAGTTATACGCAAACTGGTGCGAAAACGTACTCAGTTTAACGCGAAAAATACTCCAGAACATCAACATATACTCAACATACCTTAAATAACCTTTACATAACTTAGAAATAAGTTTTGAAGGCTTTGGTATGGCAAAAACAAGTTAATTCGCTTACAGGGACTAAATATGACAAACTGCGAAAGTATGTCAATTTGAACTGTGACGAACATTCCGGAACATGACCATAAGTTAAACACACCTTAAATATCCTTTACATAGCTTAGAAATAGGCTTTGAGGGGTTCGGTGTGCTAAAATAAACTTTTGGGTCATTCAGGGACTAAAAGTGTCAAAAAGTGCACAAGTTTGCATTTTCGCGCATAACTCACGTTCTGAATACATCCGGACATCCAAAAATTTATGTAAGCATGACTATATTATATTTTAGTGTTCGCCTTAAGAAAAATCCATTCGTCGCGTCATTTGGATCGTTTTTCGCGCTTGTGCGCATTCCGTCGTAATTAACCGAACATCGCGACCGTACGGCCAAACGAACCGACATCCGAGATATTTTTGAACATGTTTTAAGTTCCCTATACTTTAACTTCATTTTAGAGCTTTGAAATGGGGTTAACGGGCCTTAAACGTGTCAAAAATGGGCTGATTGCAATACAGGGACCAAAAGTGTAATTCTGCCAAACTAGGGCCTAGCGGTGCGCTACACTTTTAGTGTAGCGGTGCGCTAGCCTGTGCCAGAACAGATAATAACAAACAGTCAGCAGATTATCAGCTGATTAAACCACAACCACATGCTTGCAACTTGCATTTTCAGCTGATAAACATCATTTCTGACCACCACAACTTTGTGACAAGTGTACGGCTCGGATCGTGGCACGATATTCAAGAAACGATCCTAACGGCTCTACTTTTCCTATAAATACCCACCCCCCATTGCTTCAAAACCCACAAATCTGATCATTTGGGCTCTAAGTTGGAACCTTCGTTTCATACCTGAGTTACTTGGATCGGGATTGGCATTCGGGGACCCTTCGTAAGTCCTCTTTCGTTCTTTTATTGCTTTTCGAGTCCGAAAGTCAAACGTTGTTTGACTTTCTGCATTGACCAGTTTATGGTCGATGCAAAGTTCGTTTGAACTTCATAACGTGAGCGTGATCACGATGGTTATAGTCCCTAGCGACTATACCTACTGATTTCCACGTTATCTAGACTCAGTGACGAGCCGTAGTTTCGGGCAGAATACGTATTCTTACGTATTTTGTAACCAAACTACTCTTAGGTATCACAACCGTTTGTTGTGATACCAAACCTGTTTTCTAAACTTAGTTAAGCATGTTTTAACATGCTTAGCTCGTCACTTTTAGTTTAGTGCTTAGATAGGGTCGTAAGGTAAGCGATCTAAACAATCGCTTATACTTTCGAACCCGACCCGTTTGGTCGATCATTAGGATCCGACCAAGCACATTAGGTGACCATAGTATATAGGGAATAACCTTACGAGGTTATACCTTATGGTCGCTTCGTTTAAGTAGTTGTATGATAGGTAGTTTATATGCCTTAGGTAAATTACCAAAATACCCCTTTGATGCCAAAATTCATTTTAAACATATGTAACATAACTTTTGACATCTAAACTGATTTGACAACCATATTAGACATGTTAAGGCATATATTACTTGTCATAGGACTAGTTAGGCAGTCCGAACGCGTTTCACGCGAACGACGCGTTAAAGTAGCATAAGCTACCTAAACGGGTCGTAATGGGTCACAAGCACTTAGGATAGGTTTCATTTAGTATGTAGGCTTTGTTAAACCAAATGACACGAGTCTCTACACTCGTTTGGTTTACGAAACCTCATTCTATCCAATCATCCGATTAAGGTCCGGTTATTAACATAGTTACCTATATTAGGTGCCGTTTGATTCTGAGATCTCTAGCATTACTTGGTGATTATCTTTAGACATCTGAGCAATCTCAAGTGAGTACATAGAACCCCTCTTTTACTGTTTTCCAAACTGTTTTGGGGTGGAACACATGTGCCTACTTGTTACTTTCATGCTTTCCTGTTTTCACATCATATACCTGCTATGTTCGTTAGTACACTATAGTACATGATTTCATGACATTTCATGCTAGGTGTGCCCATTGTGTGCATTACTTAGTACATCGTTTTACATGACATTTCATGCTAGGTGTGCCCATTGTGTGCATTACTTAGTACATCGTTTTACATGACATTTCACGCTATGTATGTTCATTTGATTACATACTTAGTGCATTGTTTTCACATGCTTACATTTTGGTATGACATTTGGTTTGTTTACATGGGACAATACATTCATTAACAATGATCACGCCGTTCGTTAGTAGGTAGTGGTACCATAGGAATTGACAACTCCCGTTCCGGACATCCCAGGGAAAGGGGACAGAAAGGAATGACCGAATTCGATGATATAAGACAGATAGACCTTTAATTTGTTTAAAGGGTTTATCACCACAGTCACAAGGCTTGGATGTATGCATTTTTACAATACCGCATAGATGTTCATATTAAATAGTTGCATGCATTTACACAAAACATAGCTTTGATTTGAACCAAGTTTTACTTCAATACTTTGTTTTTGTGCATATGGTTTAGTTGAGACATTTCACTTGCCATACATGACATTTTGACATAGACATAGACATTTGACATGGATATTTGACATAGACATTTGCCATGGATATTTGACATAGACATTTGACATGGACATTTGACATAGACATTTTGACATGATTTATATCTTGACATAAACACTTTGACATATTATTCAATACATTTGACAATTGGTTTAAACATAGACTTCTTACATTGGTTGGTTTGGTTTGATTAAGTGATTAAGTAACGATGCGGGTGTAATATGATACAAGCATGGTGGATACGCCGCTGGTACTTCCTATATATAAGTGTTTGTATGGTATTACATGTCGTAACGTTATTTGAATCATTTCAATATTGAGACATAGAACATTTTATATAAATAACATATTTTTCACAAGACATTGATTTACAAACAACTTATCTTATACAAACACATTTTTACATGGTCATTTATTTAACCTGACATTTGCTTATACATATCATCTGATCTTATTGTTTTCAAATGATTTACAAGACAAAGCAAATTACAAGGTTCATGACTAAACATTTTCTTAAACACAAGTCATGAATCCTATTTTCACAAAACCTATGTATCTCACAGGCATTTTTATGCTGACGTACCTATTTTCACATGTGTTTTCAGGAGCTTTTCCGTAGGATGTTGATCATGATTCTAGGGCGGACCTGTGCCTTAGAGACTAAAAATGGAGATAGACTTGTTTAATTATGTTATAAACTCTTTTGTTTACTGTTCAAGACAATGTAACACTCTTGTTTAATAAATAAAATACAACTTTGAATGCCATGGTTATGAAACAATTAATTCTGTTACGACACGCCCCGACGTTTCCGCCGCGATTTGTTGTTTTACGCGGTCGGGGTGTGACACTATCTGTTTAACTATTTCAAAACCAAAGTATATTTTTATATATACTACAAACCTTTTTATCAAAACAATGCATTTTAGAAACAAAACTTTTACTGGGATTCATGGCTATTTTTGGAAACATAAAATATTTTTCTTATGTTAACCAAAGCCGTGAATCTAAATCAACAAAACCTATGTTACTCACAGGCATTTTTATGCTGACGTTTTATTTTCACATATGTTTCAGGTACTACTATGTGGTGATTGTTGATGCATGCTACACATAGGATGGACCCGTGCCTTAGTGACTTTAAGACTTGAAAGACAATTATTTGTATTTATCTGGTTTATATTAAGACAATGAGTTCATTAATGGAATAAAACAAATATTTAATCACCATGTGTTGTGAAACAATGATTCTGTTATGAAACTCCCTGACGTTTCCGCCGCGGTTTGTTGTTTTACGCGGTCGGGGTGTGACATGTTAGGGTCAGATCTTTGAACCCAACTGAATTCCTGGTTATAAAAGCAATTGTGTCCCATTTTTCAGGAAGTGACCTGAGAAACCTACTATTTTGTGTTGCATTAGCAAATTCAACCTTAACAGGTTTCAGTTCACTTATGAGACAGCTAAATCACTCAAACTGTTGTGTTAATGAATCACCCTTAATGTGACAAAAGGTTTCATACTGTTGGTTCAAAATTTCCCTGTTATTTTCAATTACTTCTTCAGTCCCCCCAAACTGTTCCTTAAGTGCATCCCACAATTTCTTGGCACTATTACAGTGTAACAACCCAGCATAGATTTCATTTGGTAGTTCAGATGCAACGATGCTAAATGCCTTGGTATCCAGTTCAATTTCTAAAAATCCTGTTCAGTATAGTTCTCAATTTTCTTAGGAACCATGACCTTTAGAACCTTAGCACTCGGCACCATTGGAACATGTGGTCCAAAGATAACCGACTTCCAACATCCGGTATTCTGTTGAGCTAGGATGTGACCCATCCTTCGCTCCGAGATGTTGTATTCAGATCTGACCAACATAGGTGGTTTGAAGTGTCACACCCCGACCACGTAGAACATACAAAACGTGGCGGAAATGTCGGGGAGTGTTGTAACAGAATTAATTGTTTCAAATCCATGGCAATTGAAGTTTCGTTTTATTGATTAAAAGTGTTACAATGTCTTAACAAACAAGGAAATACAACATAATTAACTAGTCTTGCATCTTTTATTGTCACTAAAGCCCAAGTCTGCCTATGTGTATCTTGATCATCTTATGCAACAGCTCCTGAAAAACACATGTGAAAATAGGTACGTCAGCATAAAAATGCCTGTGAGATACATAGGTTTTGTGAAAATAGGTTTCATGACTTATGTTTGAGAAAATGTTTAGTCATGAACCTTGTAATTTGCTTTGTTTTGTAAATCATTTGAAAAACGATAAGATCAGATGATATGTATAAATAAGAGAATAATGTATGGTTAAATGAATAACCATTGTAAAATGAGTTTGTATAAGATAAGTTGTTTGTAAATCAATGTCTTGTGAAAAGTATGTTATTTGTATAAAATGTTATATGTCTCAAACTGAAATGATTCAAATAACGCTACGATATGTAATACCATACAAACACTTATATATAGGAAGTACCAGCGGCGTATCCACCATGCTTGTATCATATTACACACGCATCGTTACTTAATCACTTAATCAAACCAAACCACCAAAGTAATGTTTAACAATTGTAGAAATGTTTATGTATGGTCAAATACGGTTCACACGGTTCACAGATACAAACGGGTCACAGATACAAACGGTTCACAGATACAAACGGTCCACATAGTCAAATGATTACAACGGTTCAAAATGCAGTATAATGTGTTCACATGCTAGATGAGCATATGCAACAGAAATGTAATGTAAACAATGTACTAAGCATGCACACAATGGACATACATAGCATAAGTGTAATGTAAAACAATGTACTAAGTATGAACTAAATGGACATACATAGCATAAAATGTAATGTAAAACGATGTACTAAGTACGCACACAATGGGCATACATAGCATGAACACAATGAAATCATGTACTATAATGTATTAATGAACGTAGGAAGTATATGATGTGAAAACAGGAAAGCATGAAAGTAACAAGTAGGCACATGTGTTTCACCCCAAAACAGTTTGGAAAATAGTAAAAGGGGGGTCTATGTACTCACTTGAGAATGCTCAGTAGTCCTTGAGTGACAACCAAACAATGCTAGAGATCACGGATATCAAACGGCACCTAAAATAGGTAACTATGTTAATAAACCGGACCTAAATCGGAGGATCGGATAGAATGAGGGTTCGTAAACCAAACGAGTGTGGAGACTCGTGTAATATGGTTTAACAAAGCCTATATACTAAATGAAACCTAGCATATGTGCTTACGACCCATTACGACCCGTTTAGGTAGCTTATGCTACTTTTAACGCGTTGTTCGCGTGAAACGCGTTCGGACCGCCTAACTAGCCCTATGACAAGTGTTATATGCCTAAACATGTTATATAATCAGTTATGTGACAAAAGTTTAGGTTACATATGCTTAATTACCAATTATACATGAAAAGGGTATTCTGGTAATTTACCTAAGGCATATAAACTACCTATCATACAACTACTTAACGAAGCGACCATAAGGTATAACCTCAGAAGGTTATTCCCTACCTACTATGGTCACCTAATGTATTTGGTCGGATCCTAATGATCGACCAAATGGGTCGGGTTCGAAGGTATAAGCGATTTATTAGATCGCTTACCCTACGACCCTAGACAACATGGTAATCAGTAGGCATAGTCCCAAGGGACTATAACCAACGTGATTACACTCACGTTGCGAAGTTCAAACGAAATTCGCATTGACCATAAACTGGTCAATGCAGAAAGTCAAACAAAGTTTGACTTTCAGACTCGAAAAGACTCGAAAAGCAATAAAAGAACGAAAGAATACTTACGAAGGGTCCCCGAATGCTAATCCTGATCCAAGTAGCTCAGGTATGAAACAAAGGTTTCAACTTAGAGCTTCTCAAATCAGAATTCTTGTGGGTTTTGCAATGGATGGCATGGGGTATTTATAGTGTTTGGGTAACCGTTAAGATCGTTTCATGGAAACCGTGCTTTGATCACAACCATATACCTCAAGAACATGGTATTACAAAACCATTTGAGCCCATAGTATTGCCCAAAACCATGTGCATAAGAGGAATGGACCAGATTCAAAGTTTCTGCATGTTTTTGCTGTCTGTTAGTCTGATGCGGCCCGTTTCAGGATCACCAGAAGTGTAGGCGGGCCGCCTGGCCCTTCTGATCAGCAGCAACTTTCAAAAATGACAGTTTTGGTCCCTGTTGGTGTTTAAGCCCATTTCCGGCACTTCTAAGGCCCGTAAAGCCAACTTTAAGGCCCTAAAATGATGCCTAAACATTGTGGACATGAAACATGCTCAAAAATATGTCGGATGTTGGTTCGTTTGGCCGTACGATCGCGATGTTCGCTTAATTACGACGGAATGCGCATAAGCGCGAAAAACGATCCAAAATGCGTGACGAATGGATTTTCCTTACGCCAAACACTAAAATAAAATATTTTAGTGCTTACATAAATTTTTGGATGTCCGGATGTATTCAGAACGTAAGTTATGCGCGAAAATGCAAACATGTGCACTTTTTGACACTTTTAGTCCCTGAATGACCCAAAAGTTTATTTTAGCACACCAAACCCCTCAAAGCCTATTTCTAAGCTATGTGAAGGATATTTAGGGTATGTTTAACTTATGGTCATGTTCCGGAATGTCTGTTACAGTTCAAATTGGCATACTTTCGCAGTTTGTCAACTTTAGTCCCTGTAAGCGATTTAACTTGATTTTTGCCATACCAAAGCCTTCAAAACTTATTTCTAAGTTATGTAAAGGTTATTTAAGGTATGTTAAGCCTATTTCACTATTCCAGAGTGTTTGTTGCATTAAACTGGTTATATTTACGCATCAGTGCGCGTATAACCTTCCAGAAAGCAATTTAGAGCTTGAAATCGAACAAGAGTTGATATGTGCAAACGATACACTTATTTTTACAAATCCCAAGTATGAAATACAATATTTCATTGGTTTAGAATTTGTTTGATGGTTGTAGTGACCCAGGTGTTACAGTCTCCCCTACTTTAGGAAATTTCGTCCCGAAATTTATTCGTAGGAGTCCATCTGTGACTTTGTGTCAAGTAACCACCAGATATACAAGGCATAATCCTGTCATTTCCTTAACGGACATTCTTCAGACCGAAAATGAACAGACAGAGTCATTTTCCTCAACGAGTATTCTTCAGAAGCGGAAATGAAGGAATAAACAAACGGGGATTCATTTCCTCAACGGACAATCTTCAGAAACGTAAAATGAACTTACTGAGTCATTCTCAACGGGTGCTTCATCAGAAATGGAAATGAAAAGGAGAAATAAACAGATATTCATTTCCTCAACGGACAATCTTCAGAAACGAAAAATGAACTAACGGAGTCATTTTCAACGGGTGCTTCTTCAGAAATGGAAATGAAAAGGAGAAACAAACGGATATTCATTTCCTCAACGGACAATCTTCAGAAACGAAAAATGAACTAACGGAGTCATTTTCAACGGTTGCTTCTTCAGAAATGGAAATGAAAAGGAGAAACAAACGGATATTCATTTCCTCAACGGACAATCTTCAGAAACGAAAAATGAACTAACGGAGTCATTTTCAACGGGTGCTTCTTCAGAAATGGAAATGAAAAGGAGAAACAAACGGATATTCATTTCCTCAACGAAAAATCTTCAGAAATGAAAAATGAACTAACGGAGTCATTTTCAACGGGTGCTTCCTCAGAAACGGAAATGATTAGAGTTAACTTCTAGGCACATGACAAGGCTCGCTGTGGTTTCTGTGCACTAAATTCCATAATTATGTATGCATCCATAATTACGTAATTCCTTGCACAGTCCGCACAGTTTGTCTTGTAATGTTCATAAGCACATAATCACATAGTTGTTTAACTTGGTTATTAATTTGTTATTAATTTTTTATCGATTGAGAACGGATATGGAAACCAGTCGATGTACTTCAATGTCCTTTGGGATCTATCTGAAGAGATAGGAAGATCTCCCAAAAATTCGATTTTGTTTTCAAAGAAACGTAATAGTCGAATTAAGGAACACAACAATTTTAGGATTCACGGAAATACCCTTAGGTACCCTATTAAGGATTTATAGTGGTACTTTGGGTATTCGTCCAGTGTTGTAACTTGCGCCTTGTACTTCGTTTCCTTAGAAGAAACGGGTACTTAGGAATTTCGTAGAAAATGCAAGAGATCATAAAGTGGAAGAAAGTTTGGGGGTAGTCTGTCCTTTAAGGAATACGGTTCCTTGATTGTCGGTATTGTAAGAGATATGTTGTTTATACATACAACCACATAAATACATTGTAATGTAAATAAAAGATTTATTTATAAACAATGATAACAACTGTTTCATGGACCTTGACAACAAAAGAAAATAATACATAGGACATGATTATCTCTAAATGATGTTGTCGGTCAGATGCTCATCCCTGTGCTGGATTTGCATTAGCAAGCTTTGGGCAATTTCTTCGGAAATGACCCATCTCGCCACAGTTGAAGCAAGAACCTGGTAGAAAACGACCTAGAGCGGTATTGTTGCCAGCTTGGTTTGGTGCAGCTGCAGCTGGGCAGACTCTTGCTGTATGGCCTATAAGCCCACAAGTTTGGCATTTGCGGCACTTTACATTGGCATGATGATGGAGGCTACATTGGTTGCACAAGGGTGCAGTTCCATTGTATGGCTTCCTAGTAGGGGGTTGCGCTGGTTGGTTGGGGACGGCTTGATCATTGTGAGTAACCATGGCGAAGTTCTGAGAAGCCTTTCGCTTCTTTGACTTCTTAGGGGATCCAGTCTGTTCATCCATGGTCTTTGATTCCTCGATTGGGTTCGATTCCTCGACCGGTTTCTTGTCACCTTTTCGGAAAAGTTTACCTTTCCTGATCTTTGATTCAGTCAAGGTTGCAGATAGCTCAATGGCCTGTCTAATTGTAGTAGGGTTGCTGCCAGTCACAATGTCTTGTATTGAGTCAGGGAGGCCATCAATGTACTTTTCTATTGCCTTATCCAAAGGCTTGACCATGTTTGGGCATAACAGACTCAACTCCTCATAACGGTCCGTGTAGGCTCGATGCTCACCGCTGTCTTGCTCAAGATTTTCGAATTCCCTTTCCAAGGCCCTGATCTCATGACGAGGACAGAATTCCTTCATCATAAGGGCCCTAAGTTCAGCCCATGTCTGTGCTAGAGCAACTTCTGCACCTCGATCTCTCATAACCCCATTCCACCACGTAAGGGCTCTCTTCTGGAACACACTCGAAGCAAACTCGACCTTGCGATTGTCAGGACACTGCACGTGGCGGAAAGTATTCTCAATTCTCTCGAACCATTGCAGAAGCCTAGTCGCTCCCTCAGAACCACTAAACTTGAGTGGTTTCGCCTAGTTAAAACTCTTGAAATTGCATGGACCATTGTTGTTGTTGTTGGCTTGATTCCATTGAGCAAAGAGGTTTGGGAATTGAGCAGCCATTTGCTGCGCAATGATTTCTGCCAATTCGGCAGTCGCTATCTGGCTTTCGCGTCGAGGAGGCATTCTAAAAGAGGAAACATGAAAGGAAACGAGCAAGAGAATTAGACGAAAAGAATGAGATGAAACAAATTTGATGAAAGCAAGGATAGTGGTCATTTGTTTGTTACCACAAGGTAAACAAACGACACACCGTGACTAATCAAAGTAAATGGGTCAAAAATAATGTATCGCGAAGACATGCTCGCCTATAAGTGAACACTCATCCCAAGAATTCCCAGGTAAGCACAACTGGTCTCGCGGCTGATGAGATGTATACGAAGTGCTTGCCTAGACAGAAAACCCAGGATACAGGCATTCACCCTTCCAGTTTGCACGTGTTCACATTATTTAAAACCCAACACCTTGACGAGGTTTCTGAAAACTCAAAGGGGGGTTCAAAACCATATAACAGAGGGTTCAAAACCTTACAATAGAGGGTTCAAAACCTAGTAATCAATCATCCTAGAACAGATGATTAGCTTTCGAAGCGGTTTTGAAATTTATGTTCTTGTTGTGGTAATCGCCTAAGGATAGGTGACAGTATTGTTTTATGACTAAACGCAAGTAACCCGCGTTAGGGTCCTAAGAAGGTTATATACTAGGTCAAAGCATTACTAATAACCTAATTCCCTATAACCATTGGCTCTGATACCATCTTTTCTGTCACACCCCGACCACGTAGAACATACAAAACGTGGCGGAAATGTCGGGGAGTGTTGTAACAGAATTAATTGTTTCAAATCCATGGCAATTGAAGTTTCGTTTTATTGATTAAAAGAATTACAATGTCTTAACAAACAAGGAAATACAACATAATTAACTAGTCTTGCATCTTTTATTGTCACTAAAGCCCAAGTCTGCCTATGTGTATCTTGATCATCTTATGCAACAGCTCCTGAAAAACACATGTGAAAATAGGTACGTCAGCATAAAAATGCCTGTGAGATACATAGGTTTTGTGAAAATAGGTTTCATGACTTATGTTTGAGAAAATGTTTAGTCATGAACCTTGTAATTTGCTTTGTTTTGTAAATCATTTGAAAAACGATAAGATCAGATGATATGTATAAATAAGAGAATAATGTATGGTTAAATGAATAACCATTGTAAAATGAGTTTGTATAAGATAAGTTGTTTGTAAATCAATGTCTTGTGAAAAGTATGTTATTTGTATAAAATGTTATATGTCTCAAACTAAAATGATTCAAATAACGCTACGATATGTAATACCATACAAACACTTATATATAGGAAGTACCAGCGGCGTATCCACCATGCTTGTATCATATTACACACGCATCGTTACTTAATCACTTAATCAAACCAAACCAAACCACCAAAGTAATGTTTAACAATTGTAGAAATGTTTATGTGTGGTCAAATACGGTTCACACGGTTCACAGATACAAACGGTTCACAGATACAAACGGTTCACAGATACAAACGGTCCACATAGTCAAATGATTACAACGGTTCAAAATGCAGTATAATGTGTTCACATGCTGGATGAGCATATGCAACAGAAATGTAATGTAAAACAATGTACTAAGCATGCACACAATGGACATACATAGCATAAGTGTAATGTAAAACAATGTACTAAGTATGAACTAAATGGACATACATAGCATAAAATGTAATGTAAAACGATGTACTAAGTACGCACACAATGGGCATACATAGCATGAACATAATGAAATCATGTACTATAATGTATTAATGAACGTAGGAAGTATATGATGTGAAAACAGGAAAGCATGAAAGTAACAAGTAGGCACATGTGTTTCACCCCAAAACAGTTTGGAAAACAGTAAAAGAGGGGTCTATGTACTCACTTGAGAATGCTCAGTAGTCCTTGAGTGACAACCAAACAATGCTAGAGATCACGGATATCAAACGGCACCTAAAATAGGTAACTATGTTAATAAACCGGACCTAAATCGGAGGATCGGATAGAATGAGGGTTCGTAAACCAAACGAGTGTGGAGACTCGTGTTATATGGTTTAACAAAGCCTATATACTAAATGAAACCTAACATCTGTGCTTACGACCCATTACGACCCGTTTAGGTAGCTTATGCTACTTTTAACGCGTTGTTCGCGTGAAACGCGTTCGGACCGCCTAACTAGCCCTATGACAAGTGTTATATGCCTAAACATGTTATATAATCAGTTATGTGACAAAAGTTTAGGTTACATATGCTTAATTACCAATTATACATGAAAAGGGTATTCTGGTAATTTACCTAAGGCATATAAACTACCTATCATACAACTACTTAACGAAGCGACCATAAGGTATAACCTCAGAAGGTTATTCCCTACCTACTATGGTCACCTAATGTATTTGGTCGGATCCTAATGATCGACCAAATGGGTCAGGTTCGAAGGTATAAGCGATTTATTAGATTGCTTACCCTACGACCCTAGACAACGTGGTAATCAGTAGGCATAGTCCCAAGGGACTATAGCCAACGTGATTACACTCACGTTGCGAAGTTCAAACGAACTTCGCATTGACCATAAACTGGTCAATGCAGAAAGTCAAACAAAGTTTGACTTTCAGACTCGAAAAGACTCGAAAAGCATTAAAAGAACGAAAGAATACTTACGAAGGGTCCCCGAATGCTAATCCCGATCCAAGTAGCTCAGGTATGAAACAAAGGTTTCAACTTAGAGCTTCTCAAATCAGAATTCTTGTGGGTTTTGCAATGGATGACATGGGGTATTTATAGTGTTTGGGTAACCATTAAGATCGTTTCATGGAAACCGTGCTTTGATCACAACCATACACCTCAAGAACATGGTATTACAAAACCATTTGAGCCCATAGTATTGCCCAAAACCATGTGCATAAGAGGAATGGACCAGATTCAAAGTTTCTGCATGTTTTTGCTGTCTGTTAGTCTGATGCGGCCCGCTTCAGGATCACCAGAAGTGTAGGCGGGCCGCCTGGCCCTTCTGATCAGCTGCAACTTTCAAAAATGACAGTTTTGGTCCTTGTTGGTGTTTAAGCCCATTTCCGGCACTTCTAAGGCCCGTAAAGCCAACTTTAAGGCCCTAAAATGATGCCTAAACATTTTGGACATGAAACATGCTAAAAAATATGTCGGATGTTGGTTCGTTTGGCCGTACGATCGCGATGTTCGCTTAATTACGACGGAATGCGCATAAGCGCGAAAAACGATCCAAAATGTGTGACGAATGGATTTTCCTTATGTCAAACACTAAAATAAAATATTTTAGTGCTTACATAAATTTTTGGATGTCCGGATGTATTCTGAACGTAAGTTATGCGCGAAAATGCAAACTTGTGCACTTTTTGACACTTTTAGTCCCTGAATGACCCAAAAGTTTATTTTAGCACACCGAACCCCTCAAAGCCTATTTCTAAGCTATGTGAAGGATATTTAGGGTATGTTTAACTTATGGTCATGTTCCGGAATGTCTATTACAGTTCAAATTGGCATACTTTCGCAGTTTGTCAACTTTAGTCCCCGTAAGCGATTTAACTTGATTTTTGCCATACCAAAGCCTTCAAAACTTATTTCTAAGTTATGTAAAGGTTATTAAAGGTATGTTAAGCCTATTTCACTATTCTAGAGTGTTTGTTGCATTAAACTGGTTATATTTACGCATCAGTGCGCGTATAACCTTCCAGAAAGCGATTTAGAGCTTGAAATCGAACAAGAGTTGATATGTGCAAACGATACACATATTTTTACAAATCCCAAGTATGAAATACAATATTTCATTGGTTTGGCATTTGTTTGATGGTTGTAGTGACCCAGGTGTTACATGAAGAGTGAACCAATGTTATTATTATTGTTATCCTGTGATTGTGACGTCATTCTGGTTGTTTTTCAGGCACTGAAGAATCAACTTTGTACGTTATTATACCTTACTATGTTTTACAACTAAAACCGAACAATCGAGAGTATCAATGAAATTGAGCTGAACTTTTACGTCAAAATGATTTTTAGATCAAGTTTGACTGTCCTAGCTCTGATACCAATTGTTAGGATCTGAGTTTCTTATGATTGTGTTCGTTTGATTAAGATGAAGATGAAACAGAGTTAAATGCAGCAGAATTAAATGAAACAAACTTTCAACACACAATCAATGGAAGAAATAGTTTTCAGCAAACATGTTTATCTCATAATCGAATGATTGTATTTATTACAATAAACAACTATGCATGCATGCACTAATCTCCCCCTCAGCCTGAGCTCACAGTGTGTAAGACCCTAATCATGATGAACATTTCAGTAACATGATGAACATTCCAGTAACATGATGAACATTCCATTAACATGATGAACATTTCAGTAACATGATGAACATTCCAGTAACATGATGAACATATAAGTAACATGATGAACATTCCAGTAACATGATGAACATTTTAGTAGCATGATGAACATTCCAGTAACATGATGAACATTCCATAAACATGATGAACATATCAGTTCATGGTGAACATTCTATTAACATGATGAGACTATCATCTTAATTTACATTAAGGATATACGAAGTTCATATGAACTTACCTTGGTACTTACCCTTACCCATAAATTCTTACATGGTTCCCTATATACAACATACCAAACTTCATTTATAAATAAGAAGTGATTCCGGAAATCACTTACCTTAAATGTCTGTTTCATACTTGCTTCCTCGCATCCTTCCTGTTAGCCTTCCACACTTCCATCCACCTTGACATGATCCTATACTTTCATGTCATTATGGTTACCGCATTATTAGCATACACGCACATTCTAAATTACATTTATTCTTCATAATTCTTTATATCGTCACATATAACATTTATTGATATAGCATGTGCCTTGCGATTTCCCTAACATCGCATTTGTGGCCAAATGTCTTACTATGCGATTTATGCATAGTTGACTTTTAGAAAGTCAACTGTCCATCATATGAATTATCAACTTAAGCTCATACATTCTCAACATTAATAGATTATACTACGGACATCATACACATTTCATACTCATATAGCAATACACAAAATGTGCATCATATGACCCAAGCATAGAGTACAACTTTTAATGCATAGTGTTTACCAAATCATATAATTAACCAAAATCCTACATGTATTCCATTCATAACATATTTCTCATGTTTAATTATCACCGAATTACATCACCTCCACACATTATACACTTTCATCCATCATTTGCATACCATTTCATCTATTAATCTCACCTAGGCATTTCAACAAACACTTGGTGTGCGTACTACTTTCTAAGCAAACTGTACAAGCATCTTATGCTCATCTTCATACTTCTTGCCTTCATCAATCAAATACAACTAAAATCAACCTAATTCCATACCATACTCAACCTATCTAACAAGTATTCATCACATACAACATACTACATCAAATTTTGAACAAGGATTGGACATGGGTGTTATACCCATGTCGCCATTTTCACTAACCCAAGTGGGTTTCACCTTCAAACATCAAATTACTTGATATCATACATAAAACAAGTTCTATTTGGTCATTCTAACACATATCCATGCTCAATTTCAACAAATTTCAGGATTGATCACAAACCCACTTCATACAAGATCACCAAATCACAAATTACAACTTACCACATGTTTATCTTGTCTAGATGATTCAGAATCTAAGCTCATGCATCTGATTTAGCTCCAATCTCCATCCTAATTTGATCAATTGGGCCATTCTTGAGTTGAAGAGGGGTTTTTCCTCCTCCTCTCTCTCTCTGATCGAACACACATACACACACTACACACACTTAGGTGTTTTATAGAACTTTCATTCTTTTTTCCAAGTTTAGCCCCTCATGTTTGCCATTCTTTCTTTTTGTCACAAAACTTTATTCATTACTACTTAACCTACATATCCTAACTAAGTTAAAAGACTTAGTTATTTTATTTCTTTCCATTACCCAAGGAACATACTGACGAAATAAAACTTCTGGTTTTTTTGGGGTGTTACAAGTCTACCCCCCTTAAAGGAGGTTTCGTCCCCGAAACCTTCTCATTCCTACCAGACTATGACTATGTTTATTCATTTAACAAATCCTGAAGCATACTATTACCCGAACCCACTCATGGTTCAGATAGAGTCTTCGTTCGTGAACAAGCATAATTATATATTTTGTTTCTACTTTTTTAATTAAGCATAAAACTTTCTTACCTTTACTAATCATAACGAATCCATAAATTCCAATTTACTCACCAATCATACTCAATATTCTATTCTTGCGTTAGTCACATTAGTACTTGTCACGAGCTTACTAATGCATCTCACTATTAGTATTCCTTCTAATAATTTTGTTAACACATGAAAATTTAAACCGTGTATATTCACATATTACCAACATTCATTTGGGGTTGTCACTACCTCTAGGTAGTTATTATTTCATTTTCGTTAATCTTGAGAGAACCATAACATTTCATTACTAACGTTCCTTCTACTTACTTTCATATTCATATGAGGGATCAACATATCATTATACGCATACTATGAATATTCAATGATTTATTAATACTACAACAAAACTACCCTTTTCATATTTACTTATTTGTACTTGATGCGAGAACTAAGCATCATTCTATGTTTGCTATCATTACCTGTACTATGCACACCCTTAGGTTTAACATCGAATCATTTCATTCATGTCACATTGATCTCCATCCTCTTCACACACTATTTATTTTACATAAGTAATTATGTCGTGCAAGTTCATCGTATGAGCGTTTAACCAATACCCAGAATTTTCACTCGAGGCATTTCGAGATTTCTTTTAAATGACATAAATTTTTCCTTATGTTGACTGTTAAAAGTCAAACACTTCATACCATACCATATTTATCCTATCATTCATTTTCTTAGTTCGTATGTTGTATTCAATCTACCAATTCATACCTATCCAACATGAGTTATACCTTTTACTAACCTCGATTTCATTGCATAATCAACGATCCGTAAACCACATCGATCCGCTTCTTCACGAGTACTCACCGTACCAATCCAGATTTCATTCATCCGTGTAATGAGCTTCTGCTCGTGCACATCCTTTCACCAATTCGATTGGTTTCATCACATTAAGAGTTCTACCACTATCATCTACAAAATTGGCGGTTAGCACATTTCATTCAAACATTCATTCTACCAGGTTATTATTCACCTAAAATTCTTCTACAAATTTCCTCCGTACATGCTATAACATATCACACATTCCTTTTCTTACATATAATTTTTTTTGTTATTTATTTCGCCAGCTTCTTGCAGTTTGACTTTTCAAGGTCAAACTGGCATTTCTTACTTATCGTAGATGTATTGAAGTACACGTTCGTACTTCTTTCCATTCATGCTTACTTTCAAAGACTTTATTATATCATTTCAGTATTTCTTGCAAAAACATACCCTTCCCGTCCGTACTTAAGTTATTTGTCTAGGTCGTAGTCGTCATTCATCCCGACTCCCAAGAGTCAATTAATAATATGTCTAACACATAACTTATTTCTTTCGTCTAAAGTTTCTTGCTACTACAATGGTTTTTATCGGTTTTATCTTCTTGGCAATTCAACTACTTCATTCTATCTTACTAATACTTGCTTAATAACTTATCAACTTACTTTGTTTGACTTTTCAAAAGTCCAATTGTAATTACATTCTGATCTACATTCACCAATTACCCAATTCTAACACACCCCTCTCTAGTCGAGCAATAAGCTCCTATTAAATGCATAACCTTTATACATACCTGGCGCAAGTCAAAATCCATTGACTCGTTATCCGTACCTTGCTTGACTATTTCCTTCCAGTTTGTGATATTACATTACCATACATCATGCTCACCTACAATTAAATAACTTGACCATTTCAAACAATAAATACCGGGTTCAAATGGCAATCACCATTTGACCCGCATAACTCATTTATCCTTTCAACCATTCTTGCATACAATACATGAGCATAATTATATTCATATATTCACACACACACACACACACACACACACACACACATATATATATATATAAGTTCAAAAGATAACTTGAATAATATCCGCTTCTCAAAGAATATTTACTCGTTCGATCTATAATTACTCAAAATTTTGAGCCTTTCATTCTTGTCATTCATTCTTACTTATTTGATTCGTGCTTATTAACGAATTTTAAACTTTTTCATTCAATCATTCATTCCCTTCTATGTTTCGAATCCGTCTTGCGGTTTCTAACATATCATTCATATCTTTCATTCCTTTCATGTTTTGAATCCATCTCGCGGATTCTAACATATCATTCATATCTTTCATTCCTTTCATTTTTCGAATCCGTTTCGCGGATTCTAACATATCATTCATATCTTTCATTCCTTTCATGTTTCGAATCCGTCTCGCGGATTCTAACATATCATTCATATCTTTCATTCATTTCATGTTTCGAATCCATCTCGCGGATTCTAACATATCATTCATATCTTTCATTCCTTTCATGTTTCGAATCCATCTCGCGGATTCTAACATATCATTCATGCTTCTCATGTGTATTTGGTACTTTCAAAACCCTGAAAGTCTTAGATTTCCCTTCACCCTCACATCCACCTACTACCTAATTCTAACGGACATACCTGTAACAATTATCACGGTCTCACGAACGTCATATGTTTCTTGTGTACTGGCCAGGTACACAATCCACATACTAGTTTCGTGTCTTCGTGTAATCGTCACCTTATGACCGAAGAATTAGGTTTCGGCATGTGTAACATTTTCAAAACTTCATTACCATTCCATCATTATATTCCTTCTTAAAATTTTCCTTCACTTGATAGATTTTACCGTTACATGCACCCACATGTTAAATTTACGTACTTGGGGTCAATTTGTCTTATCACATGCCTTGATGCGGGTCCTAGACCGCATTCACGGATCATCCTCTCCAAGCCATTATGCTTACCTTACACATAAGATACTGTTAGTTTTCGTCAAATACATACTTAAGTACATACTTACCTTTGCTTCTACCCTTAGATCTTGATCGAGTCTCGGATTGTACGGGTTCCTTGTCACAAGGGCACACAGGTTTGAGTCCAAGTATTTACCTCCTCATACTTGATTTCCCTCAAACCAGGGCTCTGATACCAACTTGTAAGACCCTAATCATGGTGAACATTTCGGTAACATGATGAACATTCCAGTAACATGATGAACATTCCAGTTACATGATGAACATTTCAGTAACATGATGAACATTCCAGTAACATGATGAACATTTCAGTAACATGATGAACATTCCAGTAACATGATGAACATTTCAGTAGCATGATGAACATTCCAGTAACATGATGAACATTCCATTAACATGATGAACATATCAGTAACATGGTGAACATTCTATTAACATGATGAGACTATCATCTTAATTTACATTAAGGATATACAAAGTTCATATGAACTTACCTTGGTACTTACCCTTACCCGTAAATTCTAACATGGTTCCCTATATACAACATACCAAACTTCATTTATAAATAAGAAGTGATTCTAGAAATCACTTACCTTAAATGTCCGTTTCATACTTGCTTCCTTGCATCCTTCCTGTTAGCCTTCCACGCTTCCATCCACCATGACATGATCCTATAGTTTCATGTCTTTATGGTTACCGCATTATTAGCATACACGCACATTTTAAATTACATTTATTCTACATAATTCTTTATATCGTCACATATACCATTTATTGATATAGCATGTGCCTTGCGATTTCCCTAACATCGCATTTGTGGCCAAATGTCTTACTATGCTATTTATGCACAGTTGACTTTTAGAAAGTCAACTGTCTATCATATGAATTATCAACTTAAGCTCATACATTCTCAACATTAATAGATTATACTACGGACATCATACACATTTCATACTCATATAGCAATACACAAAATGTGCATCATATAACCCAAGCATAGAGTACAAGTTCTAATGCATAGTGTTTACCAAATCATATAATTAACCAAAATCCTACATGTATTCCATTCAAAACATATTTCTCATGTTTAATTATCACCGAATTACATCACCTCCACACATTATACACTTTCATCCATCATTTGCATACCATTTCATCTATTAATCTCACATAGGCATTTCAACAAACACTTGGTGTGCTTACTACTTTCTAAGCACACTGTACAAGCATCTTATGCTCATCTTCATACTTCTTTCCTTCATCAATCAAATACAACTAAAATCAACCAAATTCCATACCATACTCTACCTGTCTAACAAGTATTCATCACATACAACATACTACATCAAATTTTGAACAAGGATTTGTGACACATGTGCTCCGTAAACACCGCACGATGTAGAAAAATATCATTCATCAAAGAAGCAATGTGTTTTGGTCTCAAAATTTGTTTGTTTACGTTTGCCAATTTCATGTTTTGATTCTAGTTCGATTTCAAGCTTTAAATCGCTTTCTGGAAAGTTATACGCAAACTGATACGTAAACGTAATCAGTTTAATGTGACAAACACTCCGGAATAGTAACATAGGCTTAACATACCTTAAATAAATTTTATATAACTTACAAATAAGTTTTGAAGGCTTTGGTGTGTCAAAAACAAGTTTATTCGATCGCAGGGACTATTTGAATCAAACTGCGAAAGTATACCGATTCGTATGGCCACGAACATTCCAGAACTTGATCATAAGCTAAACATACCCTAAATATCCTTTACATAGCTTAAAAATAGGCTTTGAGGGGTTCGGTGTGCGAAAATAATCTTATTTGGTCAATCAGGGACTAAAAGCATCAAAAAGTGCATAAGTTTGCATTTACGCGCATATCTTACGTTCTGATCATATCCGGACATCCAAAAAATTTTTTAATCATTAAAATATTTTATTTTGGTGTTTGGAAAGCTAAAATTTCATTCATCGCGTAATTTGGATCGTTTTTCGCGTCCGTTCGTGTTTCGTCGTAAGTAACCGAACAACGCAACCGTACGGCCAAACGAACCGACATCCGAGATTTTTCAAGCATATTTTAAGTTCCCTATACTTTAACTTCATTATGGAGCTTTGAATTGGGGTTAACGGGGCTTAAATGTGTCAAAAACCAAGTTTCTAGCATGAAGGGACCAAAACTGCCAAAACTGAAAAGTTTCTGCCTGACCTGCCAGGCGTGTCGCGACAGGATCCATGTCCTCTATCGCATGTTGCCTGGGCTGCCTCAGTGCAGAAACTTATTTTCAGCAAACAGCAGCTGATTCTGGGTTTTTATACATGGTTTTCTCATGCTATAGACTGGTATTTAGGCTCCCATAGTATACAAAACAATGGGTACTTTCATGTTAAAAATTCTTATACAAATACTTGAAATACCATTTTAAATCCTTGATTTGATACCTAAAAGTACTTTCATGAATCCTTAATTGGATTCCTTGGATGATCTAATACGAATGTTACGATACGACAAGAACAAAGCCAATTCCTTATAAGATCTTCCTATCTTCATAGTTAGATTATTTGGGATGTTTAAAAGTATCAATTGAAGTCCTTGATTGGATTTCTAGTGTACCTTAAATGCATTGATTCAAGTTAATAAACGAGCTAATAACTAAATTAACGAATACGCGATTATGTGATTTTGTGTTTATGTGTAATTCTAAAGCTCGCTATCTAAGTCCTGGTAGAATCTTCCGTATTTTCATATGTTAGATTCTCAAAAGGATACTCAGAGTACTATCTTAAATTCCTTAAGGGGCTTTTCTATACAAATAGTAAGAACCTTGGATTCCAAAGTACTATTTCAAAATGACTATTTGTTTCAAAATTACAAGGATCCCTTAGTGGTCTATTTAAGAGATCATACGACGGTCTAGTTAAGGAGATTATGTGTTGATCTAGTTAAAAGGATCATTCATTGATTTAGTTAAAAAGATCCTTTGGTGGTCTAGTCAAGTCATTACATGTTTATTCGATTGATTTTTCCCCTACGCATTATGAAATGAATTGTGCGGACTGTGCAAGGAATTACGTAATTATGGATGCATACATAATTATGGAATTCAGTGCACAGAAACCACAACAAGTTTTGTCATGTGTTAAGACCTATAGTGATAAGAATAACAAAACGGGAACAATGTAAAAAGGGCATGGTGGATACGCCGCTGGTACTTCCTATATATAAGTGTTCCTTATTACATTGCGAATGTAACGTCATTTAAATTACTAGAAGTCCTGGACTTTGACCAATGTTATTTTATCCTACACTCTCTGACTCTGATTTCAAGCACACACAAGTTTCCTATAATAGTCTTCATAGAAAACATTCTCCTATCCGTTGTTCAAAGCCCCATGCTTTTGTTACAACAACGACAACACTTTAGCAATTAACAAATTCGCTAAGAATCCAAACATGACCTAGAGTTTTACTTGGGAAACGGAGGATTCATTCGAAAGCGAAACAATCACAGTTGTCTTCACAGGTTTCCTCTAAAATTAAATTTCGGGACGAAATTTCCTAAAGTAGGGGCCGACTGTGACACCTGTGTCACTACGACCATCATACAAATGCAAACCCAATGAAATCTTGTATTTCATTCTTGGGATTTGTATAAATATGTGTATTATTTGCACATATCAGTTCTTGTTCGATTTGGAGCTTTAAATCGCTTTCTGGAAGGTTATACGCGAACTGATGCGTAAATGTAATCAGTTTAACGCCAAAAACACCCCGGAATAGTGATATAGGCTTAACATACCTTAAATAACCTTTACATAACTTAGAAATAAGTTTTGGAGGGTTTGGTGTGTCGAAAACAAGTTTATTCGATCGTAGGGACTAATTGCATCAAACTGTGAAACTATGTTGATTTGTATAGTAACGAACATTCTGGAACTTGATCATAAGCTAAACATACCTTAAATATCCTTTACATAGCTTAGAAATAGGCTTTTAGGGGTTCGGTATGCTAAAATAAACTTTTTGATCAAACGGGGACTAAAAGCATCAAAAAGTGCATAAGTTTGCATTTTCGCGCATATCTTACGTTCTGAACATATCCGGACATCCAAAAATTTTTGTAATCATTAAAATATTTTATTTTAGTGATTGGAATGTAAAAATACCACTCGTCGTGCAATTTGGATCGATTTCGCGTCCGTTCGAGTTTCGTCGTAATGAACCAAATAACGCGACCGTACGACCAAACGAACCGACATCCAAGATAATTTCAAGCATGTTTCAAGTTCCCTATGCTTTAACATCCTTGTAGAGCCTTGAAAATGGGTTAACAGGGTTTAAACACATCGAAAATGTCTTAAATGAGTTGCAGGGACCATTTTTGCCATTTGTTTGAAACTTTCTGGAACTGGGGTGTGCTAGCGCCACGCGACCCCAATAAGGGTGGTGCCATGGCGCGATGCCACGGCTCTGTTTTGACAGAAATCTCATTTTTCAGCAATTAGTTTGAACTTGGGGGTCTTTTATGCAACTTTCTCAATACTATGAACTAGTTTTGGACCTCCCCTTGTATTGTAAACCATGTTCCACAAGTGTATGGTAAGATTTGAGCTTTGAATCTTGCAAAAACACATGTCAAGATCTTAAGAACTCAAGACTTACTATAAATACCCACTTAATCTTCATTCTTTCCTCACAATTTGATCTCAATTTCTTCTCTAAGTTAAAACTCTCACTTGTGAAGCTTCATACCGGAGAATTTTGAGTTCAAATCTTCCTTGCTTAGACCTTTTGTAAGTTTCTTTCATGCTTTTTATGTATTTCAAGCATGAAAGTCAAACAGTGTTTGACTTTCTGCTTTGACCATGATTTGGTCAACACAAAGTTCGTTTGAACTTTGCAACATGAGCGTAATCACGATGGTTATAGTCCCTTGTGACTATACCTACTGATTACCACATTGATTAGTTGAAGTGACGAGTCAAAGTTTCGGTCAAAATTCCGTTTATGCGCATTTTGAGACGAAACTATCTTTAGGTATCAAAACACTTTGTTTTGATATCAAAACCTGTTTTCTAACTTAGTTAAACATGTTTAACTCGTCACTTTTAGTCTAGTGCTTGTATAGGGTCGTAAGATAAGCAGTCTTAACAACCGCTTAGACTTTTGAACTCGACCCGTTTGGTCGATCATTAGGATCCGACTAAGCATATATTGTGACCATAGTTGTATAGGGAATAACCTTCCAAGGTTATACCTTATGGTCACTTAGTTTAATTAGTTGTATGATAGGTAGTTTATATGCCTTAGGTGTGACACCTGTGCCTCCACGACCATCAAACAAATACCAAACCAATGAAATATTGTGTTTCATATTTGGGATTTGTATAAATATGTGTATCATTTGCACATATCAATTCTTGTTCAATTTCAAGCTCTAAATCGCTTTCTGGGAGGTTATACGCGAACTGATGCGTAAACGTAATCAGTTTAATGCAACAAACACTCCGAAATAGTGACATGGGCTTAAAATACCTTAAATAACCTTTACATAACTTAGAAATAAGTTTTGGAAGGTTTGGTGTGTCGAAATCAAGTTTATTCGCTTACAAGGACTAATTTCGACAAACCGCGAAAGTATGCCGATTTGTACTGTAACAAACATTCTGGAACTTGATCATAAGTTAAACATGCCTTAAAAATCCTTTACATAGCTTAGAAATAGGCTTTGAGGTGTTTGGTGCGCAAAAATAAACTTATTTGATCAACAGGGACTAGAAGCGTCAAAAAGTGCATAAGTTTGCATTTTCGCGCATATCTTACGTTCTGAATATATCCGGACACCCAAAAATTTATGTAATCATTAAAATGTTTTTTTTAGTGACTGGCATGATAAAATTCCATTCGTCGCGTAATTTGGATCGTTTTTCGCGTCCGTTGGTGTTTCGTCGTAATTAACCAAACAACGCAACCGTATGTCCAAACGAACCGACACCTGAGATATTTTTGAGCATGTTTTATGTTCCCTATACTTTAACTTCATTTTAGAGCCTTGAAATGGGGTTAACGGGGCTTAAACGTGTCAAAAGTGCATCGAAAACCAAGATTTACAACTTCAGGGACCTAAACTGCAAATCTACCAAACATGGGCTCAGGAGGGGCGCGTAAGACTTCCTTGATTCTTACGCGTGGCGCGAGAGACCCCCAAACATGCAAAAATCAGTTTCAGCAAAACCCAACTGTTCCCATGGTTTGCAAATGGTTTTAATGAGTCTATGGGCTTGTTTTGGGGCACACATGGTATTATAAATCAGTGGGTGCATTTGTAAGGCCAAGATCGAAGCTCATTTATCAAGGAATGATCCTAACCGTGGCCCGAAAACTATAAATACCCAACCCCATTTCATTTGCAATTCACACTTTGATCTGATTTCTCTAAGTTGAAGCTCAAAACCTTCATACCTGAGAAATCTTGGATCAAATCTTCATTGCTTGGACCTCTTGTAAGCTTCTTTCGTTCTTTTATGCGTTTTTAAGCGTGAAAGTCAAACACTGTTTGACTTTCAGCTTTGACCAGTCAATGGTTAACACGAAGTTCGTTTGAACTTCGCAACGTGAGCATAATCACGATGGTCATAGTCCTTTGTGACAATACCTACTGATTACCACGTTATTTAGGCGTAGTGACAAGTCATAGTTTTGGTCAAAACACGTATTCTTGCGTATTTTGCAACCAAACTATTCTTGGGTATCAAAACCCTTTGTTTTGATATTAAACTTGTTTTCTAACCTCGTTAAACATATTTTAACATGTTTAACTCGTCACTTTAGGATTAGTGCTTATATAGGGTCGTAAGATAAGCGGTCTAAACAACCGCTTAGACTTTCAAACCCGATCCATTTGGTCGATCATTAGGATCCGACCAAACATGTTTTGTGACCATAGTTGTATAGGGAATAACCTTCCGAGGTTATACCTTATGGTCACTTCGTTTAGTTAGTTGTATGATAGGTAATTTATATGCCTTAGGAAAATGACCAAAATGCCCTTTTATGCATAAATTCATTTTAAGCACATGTAACCAAAATTTTTACATCTAAACTGATTAGGTAACATTATTAGATGTGTTAAGGCATATAATACTTGTCATAGGACTAGTTAGGCGGTCCGAACGCGTTTTACGCGAACGACGCGTTAAAGTAGCGTAGACTACCTTAACGAGTCGTAATGGCTCGAAAGCACTTAGGATAGGTTTTTTTTTTAGAATGTAGGCTTTGTTAAACCATATTACATGAGTTCCTATACTCATTTGGTTTACGAAGCCACATTCTATCCGATCTTTTGATTTAGGTCCGGTTTATTAACATAGTTACCTATATTAGGTGTATTTTTGATTCCGTGATCCCTCTAGCTTTGCTTGGTTGTTATTCAATACTTCTAAGCATTCTCAAGTGAGTACATAGACCCACTCTTTTTACATGTTTTCAAGGTGATTATGTGAGTATATAGTCCCCTCTTTTACTGTTTTTCAAACATTTTGGGGTGAAACACATGTGCCTACTTGTTACTTTCGTGCTTTTCATTCATATGCTTGCTATGTTCATATAGTACACATATAGTAATGTTTTTATCCATGGTTTTGCTATGTATGTTTTATTAACATGCTAGTACATGTTTTTATCCATGTTTTTACATGTTTTTATCCATGTTTTTGCTATGTATGTTTCATTTCAACACATGTACACATTGTTTTACATCATATTTCATGCTAGGTATGTTCATTTATTGCATACTTAGTACATTGTTTTACATTATATTTCATGCTAGGTATGTTCATTTATTGCATACTTAGTACATTGTTTTACACCATATTCATGCTAGGTATGTTCATTTATTACATACTTAGTACATTGTTTTACATCATATTCATGCTATGTATGTTCATTTTTGCATACTTAGTACATTGTTTTCATAAAACATGCTTACATTTGGTATGACATTTGGTTTGTTTAAATGGGACAAAAATACATTCATTAACATTGATCACGCCGCTTGGTAGTAAGTAATGGTACCATAGGAATTGACAACTCCCGTTCCTGAAATCCTAGGTTTGTTTGGGTGGAAGGAATGACTGAATCCAATATACATAGTTTAGATAAACCTTTAATTTCGTTTAAGGGTTTGTCGCCACAGTCGCAAGGCTTGAATGTATGCATTTTAACATTACCACATAGATGTTTGTATCAGTAAGGCATGCATGGATTTTACAAAGCATAACTTTTGATTTATTCAAATACTTTGTTTTGTGCATTTTTACATATGGTTTAAGTAGTCACTTTTTACTTACTATACATGACATTTGTTTACACATTATATGATTTACATTTGATAATAGACATGGTTTACACATAAACATTTGACAATTGGTTTAAACAAGACATTTTTACATTGGTGGTTTGTTTGGTAAGTGATTTAAGTAACGAGGGATGTGTAATATGATAAAAGCATGGTGGATACGCCACTGGTATTTCCTATATATAAGTGCTTTTATGATATTACATATCGTAGCGTTATTTAAACCATTTCAAGTTAGACATATTACATTTTACACATATATCATATCTTCATGAAACATTGTTTTACAAACAACCTATTTTATACAAACTCATTTTACTTGGTCATTTATTTATCTGTTCATCTTTCTTTTATATCATCTGATTTCTTATCACTATCTGTATGATTTATAAAAGAAAACATTTTACAAGGTTCATGACTAACTTTTCTATCACACCCCGTCCGCGTAAAACAACAAATCACGGCGGAATCGTCGGGGAGTGTTGTAACAGAATCATTGTTTCATAACACATGGAAATTGAAATTTTGTTTTATTCAATATGAGAAGTTACAATGTCTTAAAAACAAAGAAACATAACATAATTAACTAGTCTTGAATCTTTTATTGTTACTAAGGCCTAAGTCCTACTGCAGAATCTGAAAGGAGAATCGAAGCGATTTACCGGTTACCGAAAGGTGATAGGAGCTTTTCCACACATCTCCCAAGTTCCAGTCAATATTCATCGTCTGACATGTCTGGTAAGGGTTATTCTGCAAATGATTGATTAGCTTAATATAATGAAAGAGTAGAAAAGATTTAGAAATTCTCCTTTTATGCAGCACTAGCCAAAATCCCAGAAGTTTTTGACCTTGAGGAGTTGGACAGTTACTCCGATCCTGTCCTGGTCAAAAAAGAGCCAAGTCCCAAACCTATTACTTCATCCAAGCCCACCAGCTCGAAATCCGCCGCCATTCCCAAGCCTTCACCAGCTACTAAGCCTCGAGCCTCTAGTTCCCGTAAGAGGAAAGAGACTGATTCACCTGCCACTCCTGAAACATTTCCCTACGAGAGCCACGGGTTTGTCGAGGCAAGCGGGTTCATGACTTCTTTTCTCAACCAGGTATAGATTCTTATCCCGTATCCTGCATATATATATGTCAAACCAATATCTTGGTTAATATACAATAATACCTGTGTTTTTTTGTAGGGCCTCGAACGTTTAGTTCACTTGTACGAAGAATCCTGCGGGCTCAACAAGATGCTTGAGTCCAAATTGAAGAAAGCCGAGGTCATCATTTCCGACCAAGGTATGATTGTCGCTGCTAAATCTCAACATTACAAGGATAAGTTCAAAGCTATGACCCAGGAACACCAGGCTGCCATCAAGAAAGTTACTCACGAAGGCCAAGCCCATCTTTACGCCACCTAGGCCCAACATGAACAGGATATGGCCTCTTACCGGGAAGGCCTTAACAACTCCGTCGTCATCTCCCTTCTTCAGGCTAGGCTAAAAATGGCTTACGAAGCCAAGGCCCTTGGCTTCGAATGCCCTTCTTGGAATGTCGACGCCTAGGAGACAAAGCTAAGAGGTCTTGGCGGTAATCCTGTGGAGTATCCTACTAAATCTATAGTTGAGGGGTCTTCCAAGGCGACTGAAAAGCTAATTGACGTTGGTGACGAGGCTGAGAAGGATGCTGGACCGGATGCCGATGCTGATGAAGCCATGATGGAAGAGGGTGATGCCCCTTGAAAGCAGCAAAATGGGCGATGATGGATGTTGATGACGAGGTCGGAGCCCATTTTTTAAATTTGGTGGTTGTAACTGTTTGAACAATTTTGTTTCCTGTTTTTAAAACAATTTATATTTCCTGCACTTAGACAATATGGTGACCAAAGGTGGAGGGATCTTGAGTTTCAGGATAAAGCCCTTGGTCATAAGTTAGCATCGTTTATTTTTGAACATCGGTTAGTAATAGTTGGAGGCGGATGAGTCACGATTTGAGATGAAACCTTCAACTGTTAAGTGAATATGGTAGAACACTAACTGTGCTTTTGGTTGATGGGTCTCAATTTGAGATGAAACCAAAAGCACAATCGTTTGATATGTTAATAATATAACTTTTTATGACCTTATCTGTCATTGTCCTTTTTCAATTCCTGTTATACATTGCTTAGTTTGAATACAATTTCAATATTCCAAACTTAGTGTAATATTTCAAATGTCCTAACCAAATATCATGAAAATATCTTGATCAGGATACTCTCAAATATCCTATTAAGACTTTTGTCAAATAGGGTTTCTACAACTCAAACAATTTAGATAAATTTTTCGAAGAAAAAGGATAGTTCACTTATATTTTAGAAAGCTTATTTTGATAATAGAGGTTCGACTCAAGTATAGTTTCAATTTTTCAATCTAATTATCATGTCTTAAACATTCTGAGCAAATTCCCTGAAATATATCCTAAGGATATATTCTGAAAATATATCCTGAGAATATATATCTTCAATCTAAGTATTATACTCATAAATGTTTTAATCAAACTTTCGTTGAATACAATTCTAGAAATTTAAACAATTTAGATAAGGCTTTTGAAAGAATAAAAAGGAAAGATCATACCAGATACAGAGTATAACCCTATCCTCAGACTTCAATATTTTTGCAACTTTTCCACCAGAGATGTCCCCGGTCCGGGACATTTAGTGAACTAAGCCCAAGCTTGATCCCCTAAATTCTTCACAATGCCTTAGTAGGAATGTCCCCTGTGCATTATGTTTTTGAATACTTAGAAATTTTCTGGAGTTCAACTGCAACTGTTTGTATAATTTTTATGTTATAGGGGATAAACCCTAAAATATCCTGGAGATATATCCTTAGTCTTCTGGGGATAATCCCATAGGTACTCCGGGGAAATTCCCAAGTTTTCGTGCGCTACAGGCGGGAGTGTATAAACTCCAAGACTTAGAAAGGTGAAATCCTTTAAACCTTAGAGAGTCTGAAAATACCCTTTCGCGAGAGAGGGTGATCAATCCTCATATACCTTTAGGATCCAGGATATAGCCAACAATAACGAAATTGTCAGCCACTTTTACATGGACTGGTCCCGCTATCTTGAACTATCCCTGTATAACTTGCGCTCCAGGCGGGGTGTTTAAACCCAATTTGAGAGAAATGTGAATACCTTTAAACCTGTGAAGGGATCAGGATCCCTTAAACGTGAGAGAGCGGGGCAATCCTCTAATCTTTCGAATTATCCTAAGTGCATATCCTGGAGTTATATCCCGAAGCATATTCTGCAAAACAACCTTAAACTAAAGTGGGTGTTAGCTTGGCTAACACCCCTCCGATGCTTAAGTCAGTACTGGGTTTAAATAAAATAGAATCATATTTAAAAGACATAGAATTCATACCATCCTGAATTAGAGATTAAATTCTAAACTCACTTGAAATAGGCTTTGAGATGTATAGCATTCCAGGATCTTGGCAATATATCCCCCTCCATATTCTTAAGTCGGTTTGCTCCTTTTCTGGATTCCGATTCAATCTCATAAGGTCCTTCCCACTTAGGAGCTAACTTTCCATCAGCAGGATTAGTAGTATTCCGAAAAGCCTTCCTTAATACCCAATCTCCAACTTGAAACTTCCTAGTCCTTATATTCTTGTTATATGCCCTGGATATCCTCTGTTGATATGCTGCCATCCTTAGCTTTGCCGCATCTCTTGTTTCATCAATAGTATCCAATTCTTGGCATAGGGCTTCAGGATTTTGCTCAGGATCCCGAAAGTTAGATCTTGCTATAGGTATTTGTTAGGGGAGGATTTTTTAACGACCTGTGATCCTCAATTACTGTTGGGTTTGGTGATCCTCACTTCTGTTTGAGTTAGTGATCCTCAGAAGTGTTTCAGGATCAGGATCATGGATCATCTTAAGGATCCTTATACTAACGATTGTTTACTTTGAATATGGTATTGTTTTGCAGGAGTGCGAGCTTGGACTTAGTCTTGGCGATATTCCTGGAGCATATTCCATGACTTATTCCGCACGTGCTTACCTGAAGTGGACGTTATGGAGCTCGTGGGGAGATTGCATGATATGCGGAATGTTAGTTAGTGTAGATATTTTCCATTTTTAAAGGGGTAGCGAGCTAATTAGAAAACACTTGGCTATTTTTGGCTACACACACACTCTTACAACTGCTCTCACCAGCTCTCGTTAATTTACTTGGCGATTACACACTTTTTTACACAATACACTATAGTGATCCTTGTACTTAGCTCGCTATCATCCGAAGTTGTAATACATTTCTTGTTTAATTTGAGTTGGTGATCGGTAGTTTCCATCACCCGAGGTTTTTTATGCCGGAGATCATTCATTGATCAAGGGCTTTTTCCTCATATAAATCTTTGTGTCACTTGTTCGTTACATTTCAGAGTGATCCTTATTGTTGTTCATCAATTCAAGCATCATACCTCACAACAGAAAGTTTGGTTGCATTATCATTGCTTGATTTTTGACCAAAACAGTTTGGCACCCACCGTGGGGCAATTGGTGCTTCATTCCTAAGAAGATTCATACCTTTGTGGTCATTTCAGTTCATAACAACCAGGCAGATGGCTTCCTCAGTGAAGAACACTTCAAGCTTAATGCCCTCATTCAGTTCTTCACAAGGCGTTCCTCCTTTGCCTCCACCACCTTCTGGATCCCAGAAGAATGCTGAGAATGCTGCGAAGAAACAAACCCCCATTTTCCAAAAACCACCTACTTCTTCTGTTTCAACTAATCCTACTACTAATGATCTTTATGCTCTGATTTTGCAGATGAGGAATCATGCACAAGAGCAGGACAAAACCAACGAAAGGATCCTCCGGGAGATCGATGAAATCAAGAAACAGAAGAAATCAGTGGAGGATCACTCCCCTCTGATGCCAAGATCGCTGAACTTCGACACTCCGGTCATAACTTCCCAACACTCAGCAGTTCTAAACGTGCAATACTTGGGTGAATTACCAGGAAGGCGTTATGGAATAGCAACTATGAGTCATGCATTTGGCTCTCACTTCCAGCCTCAAGGATCCTCTTCTCAGCATCAGGGATACTTCACGTCAGGAGGATATTTGGGAATGCATGCAGTCCAAGGATCCTCCCAGGTCCAAGGATCCTCCCAGGTCCAAGGATCCTCACAGGTCCAAGGATCCTCACAGGTCCAAGGATCCTCCCAGGTCCAAGGATCCTCCCAGGTCCAAGGATCCTCCCAGGTTCAAGGATCCTTCCCGGTCTAAGGATCCTCCCTTGTCCCAGGATCCTCTCTGGTCCCAGGATCCTCTCTGGTCCCAGGATCCTCTCTGGTTCCAGGATCCTTTCAGGTTCAAGGATCATCTCAACTTCAAGGATCCAACGTCCTTCAGGATCAAGGATTCTTGAGAAGTATGCAGCCTCAGAGCTCGGACGTTCATCAAGGAGACTTCATACCAATGCAGACCATTGCTCCCTCTGGTCCTTCAATCATGCCAGAGTCTCATCAATATGGATTCACATCCGAAATTCCAAACACGAATCATGTGGGAGGTAACATTTTTAATAATTCATATAACACTAACCATGGCTTAATGCAGGATACAGGTATTAATCAGGCTATGGCTAGAGAGTTACAGAAGCTTAAGGATATGATATCCAGTGTACCGGGAGTGGTTAAACCCATTCCTGAAATTGCAGATGGTAGCCATAGGATATCTCGTTTTGCACCACCCTTATGTGATGCTGAGATACCTAAAAGATTCCAGATACCATCTATGAAGCTGTATGATGGTTCAACGGATCCAGAGGAGCATGTAGCTCAGTACAGGGAGAGGATGGAGATCAATCCAATTCCTGAAAGGTTAAAAGAAGCATGTCTATGCAAGGGATTTGGATCCACACTCACAGGATCTGCTCTTAAATGGCTGCTAAGTCTTCCCCCTTACTCTATTACTTCATTTGCTAATCTAGTTAATTTGTTTAATAGTCAATTCTCTTGTAGTAGAAAATTTGAACGATTAACTAGTGATCTATATAGGGTAACACAAGGTCAAAATGAATCACTTAGAGATTACATCACTAAGTTTAGTAAAGAATCCTTGGATATTCCTAACTTGGATATTGCTATGGCTGTAGAAGCCTTTAAAATGGGATTACTTAGGGATTCATTATTCTATGATGATCTTGTCATGACACCTTGCAGGAATCTTGATGAAGTAAGAACCAGGGCCCTTAGGTTCATCCGTCTAGAGGATGACAAAAGGATCCAGGATAGATTGACAGGATCCTCAAAACAGGAGAAACAAGGATCCTACTTCAGGAACAACAAATCCAAGTTCTACAATAAGTCTGACAATCAGAACGTGCATTCAGTGGAACAAGAAGAGGATGATGAGGAATATCCTCCTATTTCTGAATACTGTTTTTCTGTTGATAACAATGAACTAATCCTTGCAATGCAGAATTTAGGTGAGAAAGCTAGGTGGCCAAGGAAGAGTGATAAACCAGCTGCTACAAAGGATAAGTCCAAGTGGTGTACATATCATGAGGATTTTGGACATCTCACTAAAGAGTGTATTGCACTGAGAAAGGAAATTGGTTACTTGTTGAGCAAGGGGCATTTGAAGGAACTCTTGGGTCGGAAGAAGTCAAGGATCCAGGATCCTGAAAGGATCCCGGAAAGGGCTCCTCCTCCTCTAGCAGATACACAAGTCATAAACTTCATATCCGGAGGATCAGACATTTGTGGTTCCTCCTTTTCAGCAGCAAAAAGACATGCTAAGGAAACCAAGATGGATAATGGAGACAGACCCGTTCGGACCTCCGTTGTCACCCAGGATAAAGTCATAACTTTTGATGAGAATGATCGTGTTGATGTTCAGGATCCTCATCATGATGGTCTTGTAATTACATTGGTTATTTCTAACCACTTTGTTCGCAGGATCCTTATAGATGGAGGAAGCTCTGTGAACATCATTCAGCTTGATGTCTTTAAGAAGATGAATATCCCAGAGTCTGATATTATCCCAAGATCCTCAGTACTTGTGGGATTCAGTGGAGAAACTAAGAATACATTGGGGGACATCAAACTCCCAATCTATATTGAAGGATTGCATTCTTATCAAAAGTTTTGTGTTATTGATTGCTTATCATGTTGTAATGTTATCCTTGGCAGGCCATGGATACATGACATGAAGGCAGTCCCATCCACCTATCATCAGTGCGTAAAGCTTCCAAGTCCACGGGGAGTGGTGAAAATTGAGAGTGATCAACAAGAGGCTAAGAATTACTATACCTTATCAATGAAACCAGCCTCAACACCAAGGGAGCAATAGCAATTAAAGTATCCTTCAAGAGATGTCTTGGAGGCAAGAGAACAGGATTTGAAAGAAATCCTCATGGATCCTGATGATTCTGAATCCATTATCTTCATAGGATTAGGGATCCTTAGCGATATTGAACAAGAGCTAGTATCCTTCCTCAAAAGAAGGAAAACCACCTTTGCCTGGAAACATGAGGATATGACAGGTATATCTAAAGATATAATTACTCATAAACTTGGCATTGATAGGTCATTCAAGCCAATTCATCAAAAGAGGAGGAAGTTTGCACCTGAAAGGAATGCTATTATCCAGGAAGAGGTAGATAAACTACTTCGCGCAGGTATGATAAGAGAGGTTAAGTATCCAAGATGGTTAGCCAATGTGGTTGTTGTTCAAAAGAAAAATGGAAAGTGGAGGGTATGTGTCGATTTTACTGATTTAAACAAGGCATGTCCCAAGGATCCTTTCCCATTACCCCACATTGACTCCATGGTGGATGCTACCGCGGGTCATGAGTTGTTGACTTTTATGGATGCTTCATCTGGATTTCAACAAATTCAGATGGAACCATCTGATCAAGAGGATACAGCGTTTATGACCCCAACTGGTATATATATTGTTATATTGCTATGCCGTTTGGATTAAGGAATGCAGGTGCCACTTATCAAAGGCTAGTTAATATGATGTTCAAGGAAAAAATTGGACACACTATGGAAGTCTATATTGATGACATGGTGGTTAAGTCTAAGAAGGCTGAGGATCACCTTAAAGACTTGGAGGAAGCATTCAATATCCTTGATAAATTTAATATGAAACTTAATCCTTCCAAGTGTCATTTTGGTGTTAAGGCAGGTAAATTCTGAGGCTATATGGTGACAAAGAGGGGCATTGAAGCAAGTCCAGAGCAAATTAAGGCTATTGTGAATATCAAATCTCCTGCCAATGCTAAGGATGTGCAAAGATTGATAGGCAGGATCGCAGCCTTGAACATATTCATATCCAAATCCTCAGAAAAGTGTAAGGAATTCTATGATATCCTGAGGAAGAACAAGAAATTTGAATGGACTGAGAAGCATGAAAGTGCCCTCAAAGCTCTTAAGGATTACATATCCTCAGCCCCAGCCTTGATGAAACCAGAAAAAAGGGATGTATTATCCTTGTACCTAGCAGTATCCTCAAAAGCAGTAAGTGTGGTCCTTGTTAAGGATCACCAAGGTACACAACATCCTATTTATTATGTAAGTAAGAGTTTACTTGATGCTGAATCCAGGTATTCACACTTAGAAAAACTTATCCTGGCATTAATTATGGCATCTACTAAATTGAGACATTATTTTGAGACTCATGCCATTATTGTTAAGACTAATTTTCCAATTAAGAATGTTCTCAGGAAACCTGAAATGTCAGGAAGGATGGCTAAGTGGGCAGTGAAGCTTAGTGCATACGATATAAGATATGAACCAAGGACTGCCATCAAATCCCAAGCCTTAGCTGACTTTGTGGCAGATTTTAGTAGTGATTTGCAAAAGGAAGCTGAGTTAGAGGTCCAACAGCTTGAAGAAACCAATGATCCTTGGATACTATTCACTAATGGAGCCTCCAATGTAAAAGGAACAGGACTTGGAATACTACTAAAATCGCCACAGGGGGACATAATACCCCACTCCATAGCTTGTGAATTTCAAACTACCAACAATGAGGCTGAGTATGAAGCCTTGATAGCTGGTTTGCAAATTGCAAAGCATATGAGGATCAGGTATCTTGAGTCAAAGAATTGACACTCTCTTTTGTATCCTTTAGTTTGACACAGGTACCAAGGGAAGAGAATGCAGAAGCTGATGCATTAGCCAATATAGGATCATCTTTGAAGATCCCTGAGGATATCAAGATCCCTATTATCCATATCCTGACCCCTGCTATCGAGGATCATGTAGCTATGGAGATAGGAGAAAATTCTGCAGTCATCCCTAGTGATGATACTCAATCTCATTCAGGATCATGGATCCTCCCAATCATGAGATACATACAACATGGAGAAATTCCTATAGGAGAAAACCCAAGGGCTTTCAAAACTAAGGTATCTCAATTTACAATATTGAATAATATGTTGTATAAACGATCTCTTGCAGGACCATATCTAAGATGCATTGAGGATCCCGAAATCCAAGAAGTCCTAAAGGATTTCCATGAAGGAGATTGTGGAAACCACACTGGGGGCAGGGCATTATTCTCGAGGATCCTGAGGACAGGATACTATTGGCCCACTATGAAGAAGGATGCTATGGAGTATGCCAAGAAGTGTGATCCTTGTCAGAGGCATAGTAATATCTTTCACCAATCAGCAGAACTCTTGCATCCTATATCCTCTTCCTGGCCATTCATGAGATGGGGAATGGATATAGTTGGAAAGCTTCCTAAGGCACCTGGTGGAAAAGTATTCATGCTTGCTATGACTGATTACTTCTCTAAGTGGATAGAGGCTGAAGCCTTTGCTTAAGTCAGAGAAAAGGAAGTTATATCCTTTATTAAAAGAAACATTATTACTAGATTTGGTATCCCTTCTGAGATTATTTGTGATAATGGATCCCAATTTATTGGGAATAGAACCACTAACTTTTGTGACAGTTGGGGGATTAGGATGATAACATCAACACCAATCCACCCACAAGCTAATGGTCAGGCAGAATCATCCAACAAGATCATCATCAAGAATTTGAAGAAGAAGCTTGGATCCAAGAAAGGAAAATGGGCAGAAGAACTACCTTATGTGCTTTGGGCTGATAGGACAACTCCCAAGAATGCTACAGGCTAAACTCCATTTTCTTTGGTATTTGGGGCAGAATCGGTGATCCCTACAGAGATGATGGTTCCAACTGCAAGAACAAGCATTCGTGATCCTGAAGAAAATGCTGAAAACTTGGTTCAAGACTTGGATACTATAGAAGAAATCAGGGATTTGGCAAGGTTAAGGATGGCTAGTTATCAACAAAGGATGGCTGGAGCCTACAACAAAAATGTCAGGATCAGGAAATTCCAAGTTGGTGATATGGTATTAAGGAAAGCATTTCAGAATACCACCAATCCGGCTGATGGAAAGTTGGCACCAAAATGGGAAGGCCCTTATTTGATTGAAGCTGAAGCAGGAAATGGGGCATATCGATTGCTAACAATGGAAGGTGATTTGCAACCAAGAGCTTGGAATGCTGTCCATTTGAAGAAATACTTTATGTGACAAGGATCCATGATCCTTACCTGACAAGTATCCTTGAAGGATCCTTACAGAACGGATGATCCTCATCTTGGTAATCTTCTAATCTCAAACTAATTCATTCTTTTATTCTCTTATATAAGGATAAGGATCCTGCATCCTTTATCCTCTTTTCACTTGATTCTGAGTTTTGAAGGTTCAGGTATCCTTAACTAAAGATTGAGTATCCACAGAAGTATCCAGTTATTTGGGCTTGACCCCAGTTTGGGCCTGTCCCCAGTTTCGCCAGTAGCGCACGATGATCCTGATATAGTTCATGGCAATGGGACCAGTACTCGCTTTAGGGGCTGACAATTTCATTGTACTGGCTATATTCAGGATCCTACGTATAATGGTAGACGTACCATACATCCGTTCCTAAGGTTTCTAACGTTTTCACGTTAGCTAAGGTTTTGGCATTTTTATGTCACTAAGTTTGGATAGTCGCCAGTGAGGGCCATACTCCAGTTTACATACGATCCTTTGGGCTTGTCCCCAGTTATCCTTTGGGCTTGTCCCTAGTTATCCTTTGGGCTTGTCCCCAGTTACTAACTCTTATCTTATATTGGCTTAGTCCCTAGTTGTATCCTATTTCAGGTTCTTGGAGATAAACGACCAAGGATCCTTCATCCTTACTTACTACTAAGGTTTGTCTTTTGGGTTATCCTGATTATAAGTGTTATAGGATAGGATCCTAACTTGGATTCTCAGGTATGATCCTTAACTATTCTGATTTTATTCATTATTTGTTTAAGTAACCCTTATCCTTTGACAACTGAACTTGTGATCTTTAAACTATATAACTTTTCGAAGCTTATCGAATGTAGGATATGTGATCCTTGATCATATCCTAAAATTTTTAAGGATATTTATTAACTTTTTCCTTTACCTGATAAGTTTAAACAAAATGAACATCACAACAGTTGGAAAGTAAAATATTAACAAGGATGTCAACAAAGGATAAGCCAAAAAGTTAAAGTTATTTTATTCACAAAAGATTAAACCCTTTAAGGTTGTCAAAATTGCCAACCCACGTTTCTACCAGCAAAACGTGGCCCGTCCACATGGGTTGGCAAAGGGTGTCCATTGTTTAAGGGTCTTGGTAGTGCAGGAATCAAAAGACGGCAGGATCACAATGGCTTCATCCCCCAAACAGAGGATCCCTCCACCATTTGTAATCCTACCTATTGTTCGAAGGATCCATGATCCTTAGCCCTAATTACTATTGTTTAAGTACAACCCATCATTGTTCAACAAAAACATCATCAAAACAAAAACCATAACCAAACCTAAAAGAAAAATGGGCTCCGGCTACGTCTAGAAATGTCCTTCATCGCCCATTCGTGCAGCCTACACCTTCGCTGCATCATCATCCCCTCCAACTCCAGTATCCTTCGTATGATCCTTGCCACTGCCACTAGCCTCGATTGCCAGAACCTCGTCAGCCACATCCTCATCCTCCAACTCAGCCAGCCTAGCCTTCCAGCCCTCCATGTCCCAGTTGCTCCTGTCAAAGGCAGGATCCTGAGCTTCTTGGGCCATCTGCAGTTTGGTCTTGTACATGGCAATGGCAGCGAAGACTTTAGCATCCTGTGTGATCTCATGCTTCTCATAATCACCATTGATCTGAGTTGCAACTATCTGAGTTTTGGCGTCATTGAGATCCTTTTCAAGGGAAGCAATCTTGTGATCCTTGAGCACCGCCACTTTCTGGAGGTCAGAGTACTTCTCCTCAAGCTCTTCAACATTCCCAACATAGTCCTCAATCTTCGCAAATTTCTACAAAGAAGACAATGCAAAGATTAGGATCAAGTGATCCTCAAATGGGCAGGATAACTAAGCTAAGTCAGTGATCCTTACATCTGCAAAATACTCAAGGAACTGATGGCGGATCAGAGGCAAGCCTTGTAGGTTGTCAGCTTCAGAGGTCTTTCTTTTCTTTCCACCTCTTCCCTTTGAATTGGTTACCTTGGGGATTACGACGGAGGGGCTAGCGGCAGACTTTTTCTTTGAGGATCTGACGGTGTCTAGGTCAGTGGCACTGAATTTGGAGGCAGATTTTGAGGATTTCCCGGCACCTACACACCCAAAACAGATAAGTATCCTTATCTTACTTCTATTTAACTATTTATTTAAACATTTAACTATACAAAGAACAGGATACTTAGTTGACATAGTGACAGAACCTGAGGATACTTCTTGTGAGTCCTGGGTGTTTGTTTTGAATGACCTTGTTGCAGGATCAAGTCTTCTGAAAGCAACGAGCCTTTCCTTGGTGGCAGGTGATGGTATAAGGTGCGAAACAGAGATAGCTGGTGATCCTTCTCAGGATCCTCTATCCTACCATGGGTGGTCCACTTCCTTGGCAGATCCTTTCCATCAGGGAGAGAATCCCTTCTGACAAAGAAGAATCTCTGTTTCTAGTTAGTATCATTCTTAGTGGCTTTGAAGATGGGATGTTCTTCACCGGGTTTACGCTTGAATAGATAACGATGGGATCCAAATGTTGTGAGATCATACATCTCTGCCAACTCCGACATTCCTAGGGCAATTCCTTCTTGCTTAATGATCCTTTCGAGGGTATATAAGACCCTCCAGATCATTGGCATAGCTTGAATGTAGGAGATGCCGTTGAGGGAGAAGAAAGACTGAGTGAATTCAGGGAAAGGATACGTGTATCCTATTGTGAACGGTGTGACTGGAAAAGCTACCCAAGTTTCAGAAACGTAATCACTTAGAACGGTGGGGTCAAATGGCTTGAAATCGGTGTTTGCCGGAAAGCAACGACGGATTCTGTCTATTTGTGGATCAGTGAAGCAGCACCTTTCATTCGCCAAATCTTTGATGATCCCCTGGCTCTTAAGAGGACTGTCCTTCTTGTGATCCTTGGCTGGTGAGGATCTTAGCATCATCTTGATTATGAAGAAGGTGAAGAAAGAAGGAGCAGAGAAAGAAAACGTAAAGGAAGAAGAGGAAGAGAGATACCTGCTTGATCTTCGGATATGAATTTAAAGGGAGTTTCTCTTGAATTTAAATGCGGATTGATCCCTATCTCTAACTCCTATTTATAATGATAATTTTGCAGGATAGTCACCTCAGTGACGTCATGGTCATAACGGCTAGTCCGATTACAACGGCTAGTTATCCGTTGGTTGATTGCGGATAAGAACAAAATACAACTCGTTTATTTACATAATTACTCCTTATATTTTGGGGGCAATTGTTAGGGGAGGATTTTTTAATGACCTGTGATCCTCAATTACTGTTGGGTTTGGTGATCCTCACTTCTGTTTGAGTTAGTGATCCTCAGAAGTGTTTCAGGATCAGGATCATGGATCATCTTAAGGATCCTTATACTAACGATTGTTTACTTTGAATATGGTATTGTTTTACAGGAGTGCGAGCTTGGACTTAGTCTTGGCGATATTCCTGGAGCATATTCCATGACTTATTCCGCACGTGCTTACCTGAAGTGGACGTTATGGAGTTCGTGGGGAGATTGCATGATATGCAGAATGTTAGTTAGTGTAGATATTTTCCATTTTTAAAGGGGTAGCGAGCTAATTAGAAAACACTTGGCTATTTTTGGCCACACACACACTCTTACAACTGCTCGCACCAGCTCTCGTTAATTCACTTGGCGATTACACACTTTTTTACACAATACACTATAGTGATCCTTGTACTTAGCTCGCTATCATCCGAAGTTGTAATACATTTCTTGTTTAATTTGAGTTGGTGATCAGTAGTTTCCATCACCTGAGGTTTTTTATGCCGAAGATCATTCATTGATCAAGGGCTTTTTCCTCGTGTAAATCTTCGTGTCACTTGTTCATTACATTTCATAGTGATCCTTATTGTTGTTCATCAATTCAAGCATCATACCTCACAACAGAAAGTTTGGTTGCATTATCATTGCTTGATTTTTGACCAAAACAGTATTACCATCTCCGTCGGGATTACTGCTTCTGCTCCAAATACTAAGTAAAATGGAGTTTGCCCAGTTGCACTTTTCACTGTTGTCCTATCGGCCCATAAAACAAAGGGTAATTCTTCTGCCCATCTTCCTTTCTTAGCTCCAAGTCTTTTCTTCAAATTGTTGACAATTATCTTGTTCGAGGATTCCGCTTGTCCATTTGCTTGAGGATGCACTGGTGTGGATGTAATCATTTTAATTCCCCAACTCTTACAAAAATCGGTTGTCCTCTTACTGATAAACTGAGAGCCATTGTCAAAAATTATTTCAGCTGGTACTCCAAATCTAGTCAGGATATTCCCTTTTATGAAGGATACTACTTCTTGGTCTCGGACTTGAACAAATGCTTCAGCTTTAACCCATTTTGAGAAATAATCAGTCATTGCCAGCATAAAGACTTTTCCTCCTGGAGCCTTTGGCAATTTTCCTACTATATCCACTCCCCACTTCATGAATGGCCAAGGGGAAGCAATAGGATACAGTGGTTCAACAGGCTGGTGTAATATATTACTGTGCCTTTGACATGCATCACATCTTCGAGCATATTCTGCTGCATCTTTCCTCATCGTCGGACAATAGTATCCTGTTCTTAATACCTTTGAGAATAATGATCTGCCTCAAGTATGGTTACCAAAACCCCCTTCTTGTATATCCTGAAGCACTTCTCTGGTTTCGGGATCCTCCAAGCACCTCAGGTATGGTCCTGCAAGAGATTTCTTATACAAAACATCATTTATAATAGTGAATCGTGATACCTTCATCCTAATGGCCTTAGGATTCTCATCTTTTGGGATATGTCCTTCCTTGAGATATCTCATGATTGGATCCGTCCAGGACTTAGTATCCTGCTCGGGATATTCATCATCAGGATCCTGGATACTTACTACTTCCTTATCCTGAGATTTGAGAAGATCCATCGCAAGATACAGGATATGTAGTATTGGTATTTGGGTTCCCTCCAGTATCCTGACTGATGATCCTAGATTTGCCAAGGCATCTGCTTCAGCATTATCCTCTCTTGGTACCTGTTCAAGTGTAAAAACATCGAAATATCCTGCTATTTTTTTGAGAATTTCGAGATACTCGATTAACTTCTCACCTTTAACTGCATAGGATCCATTAAAATGATTAGTAATTAACAAGGAATCGATAAACACTTGTAAACTTTTAATATTCATATTCCTGGCCAACTCTAATCCTGCAATCAAAGCTTCATATTCTGCTTCATTATTAGTTGCAGGAAATTCGCACCTAATAGCCTGGGGTATTATGTCCCCCTATGGCGATTTTAGTAGTATACCCAATCCTACACCTCTCACATTAGATGCACCGTCAGTATATAATGTCCAGGATTCTAGATTTTCTCCTAGCTGTTGCACTTCTAGGTCTACTCCATTTTGAATATCACTACTGAAATCAGCCACAAAGTCGGCTAGAGCCTGAGACTTTATAGCATTTCTAGGTTCATATACTAGATCATAGGCACTTAATTTCACTGACCATTTAGCCATTCTTCCTGACATCTCAGCTTTCCTAAGCACATTTTTAACAGGATAATTAGTTTTAACATGGATCCTATGTGTCTCAAAATAATGTCTAAGCTTTGTCGATGCCATAACTAGAGCCAATATTAATTTTTCTAAATGAGAATATCTAGTTTAAGCATCTAATAAACTTTTGCTAGAATAATAGATAGGATACTGCTGACCTTCATGATCCTTTACCAGGACAGCACTTATTGCGTTCCCTGATACTGCAAGATATAGGGATAATGGTTCACCATCCTCGGGCTTCATCAATAGTGGTGCAGTTGAAAGATACTGCTTTAATTCTTGCAAGGCTGCTTCATGCTTCTCTCCCCATTCAAACTTCTTATTCTTCTTCAGGATATCGTAGAATTCCTTGCATCTTTCCGAGGATCTTGATATAAACCTGTTTAGTGCTGCTACTCGCCCTGTTAATCTTTGTACATCTTTCATGTTTGATGGTGACTTGATATCCAGGATAGCTTTAATCTATTCCGGGCTTGCTTCGATCCCCCTTTTAGTCACCATGTATCCTAGAAACTTTCCTGCCCCCACTCCAAAGTGGCATTTGGCAGGATTTAGTTTCATGTTGTATTGGTCCAGGATATCGAACGCTCCCTTAATATCCTGGAGGTGATCCTCAGCCTTCTTAGATTTTACTACCATGTCATCGATGTACACCTCCATGGTGTCCCCCGGCTTGTCTTTAAACATCATGTTCACCAATCTTTGGTACGTCGCACCCGCATTTTTCAAACCAAAAGGCATGGCAGTATAACAATAAATACCTGTTGGTGTCATGAAAGCAGTATCCTCCTGGTCTGAAGGTTCCATTTGGATCTGCTGGAATCCTGAGGATGCATCTATAAAGGTTAACATCTCATGGCCGGCAGTAGCATCCACCATTGAGTCAATATGAGGTAGAGGAAATGGGTCTTTGGGATATGCTTTGTTCAAGTCTGTGTAATCCACACAAACTCTCCATTTCTCATTTTTCTTTTGTACCACAACTACATTTGCTAGCCATTTGGGAAATTTAACTTCCCTAATCATCTTGCTCTTTAATAATCTTTCAACCTCTTCCTGAATGATCGCGTTCCATTCTGGAGCAAACTTCCTACGTTTCTGTTGGACATGCTTGAAAGACCTATCAATTTCGAGCTTGTGAGTTATAATATCCTTGGAAATAGCTGTCATATCCTCGTGTTTCCACGCGAATGTTGACATCCTGCATTTCAAAAAGTTAGTCAATTGATTTTCAATATCCTGATGGACATTGGTTCCTACGAGCACCGAGATATCTGGATTATCCTGATCTAGGATAATTTTCTTAACATCCTGCTCTGAAGCCTCCACGATATCATGGGCTCGCATCTTTAATTGCTATGCTGCGTTGGGTTTGGTTGAGGATTTCATCGAAGAAGAATAACACTCCTTCGCTTCTTGTTGATCACTTTCCACTTTGACAACCCCCCAAGGGTTAGGTATCTTGATGCACTGGTGATAGGTAGATGGCACAGCTTTCATATCATGGATCCATGGCCTACCCAATATAATATTATAGTAGGATAAGGAGTCCATGACACAGAAGTGTTGCATTGAGTTGACCCCTTCAACATACACAGGCAACTTTAGTTCTCCCACGGTATTCCTGGCTTCTCCACTGAACCCAACAAGCACAGTGGATTTCGAAGTAATATCCATCGGGGATACATTCATCCTCTTCATTGTCTCCAGCTGAATTATGTTGACGGAGCTGCCATTATCCACCAGTATCCTGCGCACAAAATGATTAGCAACATATAAATTTATTACCAAAGCATCGTGGTGAGGATCCTGGACAGTATCCCTATCATCACTGTCGAACGTGATCACTTTATCATTTGTGAGGGTTGACATCCTGGTTGGCTTATCTCCCCTTTCCGCCTTAGCCTCCTTTGCATGTCTTTTTGCTGCAGAATAAGAGGTCCCACAGATATCGGATCCTCCTGAAATAAAGTTAATTATCTTGGCATCCACAAGAGGTGATGCTGCTCGTTCAGGATCCTTCTCAGTATCCTGACCCTTATTCTTCTTTCTTCTCAGGAGATCCTTCAGATATCCTTGGCTCAGCAGATAGCTTATTTCTTTCCTCTGGGCAATGCAATTTTCTGTAACATGTCCAAAATCCTCATGGAAGGCACACCACTTGGATTTATCCTTCCAATCAGCTTTCTGTTGGTTCTTTCTAGGCCACCTTGCTTTGTCTCCTAAACCCTGCATAGCATACATCAGTTCAGGTATATTAATAGAAAAAAAAATATTCTGATAACTCAGGATACTCCTCAGGATCCTCGACTTCAATAGCATTCACTTTCTTGCTGTCATTTCTACCATATGGTTTAGAGCGATATGGCTTGTACAAGGATTCTGACTTCCTGCTGGTCGATTCGTAGGATGAAGATGAATTCATCCTCTCTTGCATCTTTTTGTCATCCTCCAGTCGAATATATCTTAAAGCCCTATTCCGAGCTTCATCCAGGTTCCTGCAGGGATTCATTACAAGGTCCTGGTAAAATTGAGAATCTTTTTGCAGTCCCATCTTGAAAGCCTGCACAGCTGTTGCAACATCAAGATGTGGGATATCTAAGGATTCCCTGCTAAATTTGTTCACATAATCCCTTAGGGATTCATGAGGTCCTTGATTTATCCTGTAGAGATAACTGGTTAGTTTTTCAGAACTTCGACTGCAGGAAAATTGACTATTAAATAAATTGACTAAGTGAGCAAATGATGTAATCGAATGAGGAGGAACGTTTAAGAGCCATTTTAAGGCTGATCCTGTTAAGGTAGAACCAAAACCCTTGCAGAGGCAAGCTTCCTTGAGATCCAGAGGGATAGGGTTAATTTCCATCCTTTCCCTATACTGAGCAATATGCTCTTCAGGATCTGTGGTCCCGTTATAGAGCTTCAAGTTGGGGGTTTGAAATCTCTATGGGATTTCAGCATCACATATAGGATATGCAAACCGAGATATCTTGTGGCTATCCTGGGATACTTCTGGGATCGGCTGGACTACTCCAGGTACACTGGATATCACGCCCTTTAACTTCTGAAGCTCCCTAGAAAGTGCTGATGTCATACCTGCATCCTGCAAAGATCCAATACCATTAGTAGCAAGTAGGGGTGTGCATAGGTCGGTTTGGTTCGGTTTTTACTATTAACCATAACCATAACCGCTAGTCGGGTTATGGAGTTTTGGTAACCATAACCATAACCAAACTTCGGTTACGGTTAATCGGTTATGAAGTCGGTTATGGTTCGGTTTTGGTTAATTTCGGTTAAGTAACCAAGCAAGGTTTGAAATAAAGAGGGTTATGCACAATTTGAACTTAGCTTGAGCCTATTTTATAAGATAACGGAGACTAAACTTTTTGGTTAAACTACCGATTTGGGGTTCTTTTTAATAAGGTAATTCTCAAACAAAAATAAATTATGGACATAACACCTTAGTTCTTTATCAAAATAAATAGCATCTAATCAAGATCATTTTATTACTAACATACTTTTATCTTTGTAAAAACCCTCTATATGGTTTTGTAAAACACAAATCCATTATATACAGTTAACATTACAAGTTCGGTTCGGTTTCAGTTATATCGGTTAACCAAAGCTTCATAACCATAACCATAACCGATTGAGCGGTTATACAAAGTTTCATAACCATAACCATTGGTTATATTGGTTATCGGTTATTAGTGGTTCGGTTATGTTGGTTATGGTTCGGTTATCGATTATGGTGATTAATTTGCTCACCCCTAGTAGCAAGAGTATTATTATTATTAGATACGTTACCAGTCTGAGGATTCTGGCCATATCCTAAGCTTCTCACAGTTGACACCCTAACCGAAGAGGGTATCTCAGGAGTATGATTCTGAGAATGGCTAGGCACAATATTCCCCCTGTTATCCTTAGTATATACTCTAGAACTGAAGTTCAAAGCTCTGGGCTGCAAGGGAGTGACAGTATCCTCAGCGGGCCTGCTTGAGCTGGATTTCAAGAGTTGTATCTCTCTCATCAGTATTTGGTTGGTCTCCTACTATTGCCTCATATGTTCCTGTACACTACCAAGTAAAGTTAGAATTTCATCATTAGAGGCCAAAACAGGAGCAGATCCCTGAATATTCCGAGTGGGGATAATATCCTGAGGCTGTGAAGAAGCTTGCATCCTTGGAGGAGGTGGTGGAAGCACCGAACCAATCGTTGCAGATGTTGTAGTAGACACGGTAGAAGAGCTCATGTTTGATCTTGAGGCCATTAAAAATAGTGTAGCAAAGAGTTTTGAAAATAGAAAAACCTAGTAATGATTTTGCAAAAGCTTTTAGTAGAAATAGCACCACTTGCCCCACGGTGGGCGCCAAATTGTTTTGGTCAAAAATTACCGAAGCAATTAAGTGATCAAATTAGTTAAGTGAGGTAGTGTGCTAAGAATGTGTATCGAAAATATGCTGATTTAGTTGTTTGCAAAAATAGTTTTCAGGATACGGCTCAGGATATCGAGCTGTATCTACAATCAAACATTGAGCAAAAATGTAAAGGGTGACGCGGGATGTACGAGGAAAGCCCTTGATCAATCTAGATCGCCAGCACAAAACCTCGGGAGCTGACAATCGCAACTGCCTTGTTCTTCTTATTACTTCAAATATCAGGATACATTGCAGGATATGATACGGATCGACTAGGTTTTACAATGTGATTTGAATACAAGTGTGAGTGTTTGTGAGTAGTTGCAGCTAGAGAGCAAGAGACTTCGAGAGATTGTGTGTGTCCTTATCTGATCTGATCAATCCTATTTATAGTAAAACAAAACTAACTAACTAGCATACAAATCCGGGATATAACGAATATTCCCTTTGTGAACGTTGTAGTCCACGTCTTCCGGATTCAACGTTCATATTCCAACATATTTGCCCGAGTCTTTGGGAGAAGAAGTCCACTTGAACATCATAGATTTGCACCATTAACCTGCACGTGGATTAATTAGTCACTACCAGGATACTGCATCAGGATGTTACCAATATCCTGATCCGGTATCCTAATCACAACAAAAGGAACATAGTCAGAATATTATTCAGGATATATGAGCAGAAAACCACCCATAACAATTCTAACGATGTTTTTCATTTCATGAACCAAAGTATACTTGTGATATACTACCGAATCTATTATTTCCGAAACTAAAGTATATTCTAATATACTATCTATTTATCTATTTATCTATTTCAAAACTAAAGTATATTTAGATATACTACTCATTCGCTTATCTCAAAACTAAAGTATATTTTTGTATATGCTATAAACATTTTACCAAAACGATGCATTTTAGAAACAATACTTTTTACAAGGATTCATGGCTATTTTAGAAAACATAAAACCTTTTTCTTGTGTTATCCAAAGCCATGAATCTAATACACAAATCCTATGTTACTCACAGGCATTTTTATGCTGACGTACCTATTTTCACATATGTTTCAGGTGCTACTACTTGATGATTGTTGATGCATGCTACACATAGGATGGACTCGTGCCTTAGCGACTTTAAAACTTGAAAGACAATTATTAATAGTTATCTAATCTGTAATAAAACAATGAGTTTAATAATTCAATAAAACAAAGCTATTTAATCCATGGTTGTGAAACAATGATTCTGTTACGACACTCCCTGTCACACCCCGACCACGTATAACATACAAAACGTGGCGGAAAACGTCGGGGAGTGTTGTAACAGAATTAATTGTTTCATAACCATGGCATACAAAGTTGTATTTTATTTATCAACATAAGAGTTACATTGTTTTCAACAGGAATCAAAAGAGTTTATAACATAATTAAACTAAGTCTATCTTCATTTTAAGTCTCTAAGGCACAGGTCCGCCCTAGTGTAACAACTGTGCTTGTAATCACTATGAACAGTTCCGTTATCAATAAAACAATGTTATTTGATCCCAATGTTTGTTTTGTTATGTTTTTACATTTTTCATGTTTTGACTATTATCCAATTCCAAACTCTATATCAATTTCTGGAGAGTTATACGCAAACTGGTGCGAAAACGTACTCAGTTTAACGCGACAAATACTCCAGAACATCAACATATACTCAACATACCTTAAATAACCTTTACATAACTTAGAAATAAGTTTTGAAGGCTTTGGTATGGCAAAAACAAGTTAATTCGCTTACAGGGACTAAATATGACAAACTGCGAAAGTATGTCAATTTGAACTGTGACGAACATTCCGGAACATGACCATAAGTTAAACACACCTTAAATATCCTTTACATAGCTTAGAAATAGGCTTTGAGGGGTTCGGTGTGCTAAAATAAACTTTTGGGTCATTCAGGGACTAAAAGTGTCAAAAAGTGCACAAGTTTGCATTTTCGCGCATAACTCACGTTCTGAATACATCCGGACGTCCAAAAATTTATGTAAGCATGACTATATTATATTTTAGTGTTCGCCTTAAGAAAAATCCATTCGTCGCGTCATTTGGATCGTTTTTCGCGCTTGTGCGCATTCCGTCGTAATTAACCGAACATCGCGACCGTACGGCCAAACGAACCGACATCCGAGATATTTTTGAACATGTTTTAAGTTCCCTATACTTTAACTTCATTTTAGAGCTTTGAAATGGGGTTAACGGGCCTTAAACGTGTCAAAAATGGGCTGATTGCAATACAGGGACCAAAAGTGTAATTCTGCCAAACTAGGGCCTAGCGGTGCGCTACACTTTTAGTGTAGCGGTGCGCTAGCCTGTGCCAGAACAGATAATAACAAACAGTCAGCAGATTATCAGCTGATTAAACCACAACCACATGCTTGCAACTTGCATTTTCAGCTGATAAACATCATTTCTAACCACCACAACTTTGTGACAAGTGTACGGCTCGGATCGTGGCACGATATTCAAGAAACGATCCTAACGGCTCTACTTTTCCTATAAATACCCACCCCCCATTGCTTCAAAACCCACAAATCTGATCATTTGGGCTCTAAGTTGGAACCTTCGTTTCATACCTGAGTTACTTGGATCGGGATTAGCATTCGGGGACCCTTCGTAAGTCCTCTTTCGTTCTTTTATTGCTTTTCGAGTCCGAAAGTCAAACTTTGTTTGACTTTCTGCATTGACCAGTTTATGGTCGATGCAAAGTTCGTTTGAACTTCATAACGTGAGCGTGATCACGATGGTTATAGTCCCTAGCGACTATACCTACTGATTTCCACGTTATCTAGACTCAGTGACGAGCCGTAGTTTCGGGCAGAATACGTATTCTTACGTATTTTGTAACCAAACTACTCTTAGGTATCACAACCGTTTGTTGTGATACCAAACCTGTTTTCTAAACTTAGTTAAGCATGTTTTAACATGCTTAGCTCGTCACTTTTAGTTTAGTGCTTAGATAGGGTCGTAAGGTAAGCGATCTAAACAATCGCTTATACTTTCGAACCCGACCCGTTTGGTCGATCATTAGGATCCGACCAAGCACATTAGGTGACCATAGTATATAGGGAATAACCTTACGAGGTTATACCTTATGGTCGCTTCGTTTAAGTAGTTGTATGATAGGTAGTTTATATGCCTTAGGTAAATTACCAAAATACCCCTTTGATGCCAAAATTCATTTTAAACATATGTAACATAACTTTTAACATCTAAACTGATTTGACAACCATATTAGACATGTTAAGGCATATATTACTTGTCATAGGACTAGTTAGGCTGTCCGAACGCGTTTCACGCGAACGACGCGTTAAAGTAGCATAAGCTACCTAAACGGGTCGTAATGGGTCACAAGCACTTAGGATAGGTTTCATTTAGTATGTAGGCTTTGTTAAACCAAATAACACGAGTCTCTACACTCGTTTGGTTTACGAAACCTCATTCTATCCAATCATCTGATTAAGGTCCGGTTATTAACATAGTTACCTATATTAGGTGCCGTTTGATTCTGAGATCTCTAGCATTACTTGGTGATTATCTTTAGACATCTGAGCAATCTCAAGTGAGTACATAGAACCCCTCTTTTACTGTTTTCCAAACTGTTTTGGGGTGGAACACATGTGCCTACTTGTTACTTTCATGCTTTCCTGTTTTCACATCATATACCTGCTATGTTCGTTAGTACACTATAGTACATGATTTCATTACATTTCATACTAGGTGTGCCCATTGTGTGCATTACTTAGTACATCGTTTTACATGACATTTCATGCTAGGTGTGCCCATTGTGTGCATTACTTAGTACATCGTTTTACATGACATTTCACGCTATGTATGTTTATTTGATTACATACTTAGTGCATTGTTTTCACATGCTTACATTTTGGTATGACATTTGGTTTGTTTACATGGGACAATACATTCATTAACAATGATCACGCCGTTCGTTAGTAGGTAGTGGTACCATAGGAATTGACAACTCCCGTTCCGGACATCCCAGGGAAAGGGGACAGAAAGGAATGACCGAATTCGATGATATAAGACAGATAGACCTTTAATTTGTTTAAAGGGTTTATCACCACAGTCACAAGGCTTGGATGTATGCATTTTTACAATATCGCATAGATGTTCATATTAAATAGTTGCATGCATTTACACAAAACATAGCTTTGATTTGAACCAAGTTTTACTTCAATACTTTGTTTTTGTGCATATGGTTTAGTTGAGACATTTCACTTGCCATACATGACATTTTGACATAGACATTTGACATGGATATTTGACATAGACATTTGCCATGGATATTTGACATAGACATTTGACATGGACATTTGACATAGACATTTTGACATGATTTATATCTTGACATAAACACTTTGACATATTATTCAATACATTTGACAATTGGTTTAAACATAGACTTCTTACATTGGTTGGTTTGGTTTGATTAAGTGATTAAGTAACGATGCGGGTGTAATATGATACAAGCATGGTGGATACGCCGCTGGTACTTCCTATATATAAGTGTTTGTATGGTATTACATGTCGTAACGTTATTTGAATCATTTCAATATTGAGACATAGAACATTTTATATAAATAACATATTTTTCACAAGACATTGATTTACAAACAACTTATCTTATACAAACACATTTTTACATGGTCATTTATTTAACCTGACATTTGCTTATACATATCATCTGATCTTATTGTTTTCAAATGATTTACAAGACAAAGCAAATTACAAGGTTCATGACTAAACATTTTCTTAAACACAAGTCATGAATCCTATTTTCACAAAACCTATGTATCTCACAGGCATTTTTATGCTGACGTACCTATTTTCACATGTGTTTTCAGGAGCTTTTCCGTAGGATGTTGATCATGATTCTAGGGCGGACCTGTGCCTTAGAGACTAAAAATGGAGATAGACTTGTTTAATTATGTTATAAACTCTTTTGTTTACTGTTCAAGACAATGTAACACTCTTGTTTAATAAATAAAATACAACTTTGAATGCCATGGTTATGAAACAATTAATTCTGTTACGACACGCCCCGACGTTTCCGCCGCGATTTGTTGTTTTACGCGGTCGGGGTGTGACAGAAGAGTTGGTATCAGAGCCAATGGTTATAGGGAATTAGGTTATTAGTAATGCTTTGACCTAGACTATAACTTTTCTAGGACCCTAACACAAGTTATCTTGTGTTTAGATCTTAAAACATGCACATCACCTATCCTTAGGTGATTATCAAAACAAGAACCAAATTTTTCCGAAACGATTTTTGAAAAACAATCATTTGTTTTTGGATAATTTATTACAAGGTTTTGAACCCTCTTTTGTAAGGTTTTGAACCCTTTCGGTTTAACTAAAATTCTTGGCCTTGTGCCTTCAAATTTTTAAAATCCCGTCAAGGTTTTGAGTTTTAAATAATGTGAACACGTGCAAACTGGAAGGGTGAATGCCTGTATTCTGGGTTTTCTGTCTAGGCAAGCACTTCGTATACATCTCATCAGACGCGAGACCAGTTGTGCGTACCTGGGAATTCTTGGGATGAGTGTTCACTTATAGGCGAGCATGTCTTCATTATACATTATTTTTGACCCATTTACTTTGATTAGTCACTGTGATTCATTTGTTTGCTTGGTAATGCGGACGAATGATCACCATCTTTGCTTTTGTTGATTTTGTTTCATCTCATTCTCTTCATCCAAACATCTCACTCGTTTCCTTTCATGTTTTCCTCTTTTAGAATGCCTCCTCGACGCGAGAACCAGATAGCAACTGCTGAATTGGCAGAAATCATTGCGCAGCAGATGGCTGCTCAATTTCCAAATCTCTTTGCTCAATGGAACCAGGCCAACAACAACAACAATGTTCCATGCAAATACAAGGATTTTAACTCGGCTAAACCACTTAAGTTTAGTGGTTCTGAAGGAGCAACTGGGCTTCTTCAGTGGTTTGAGAGCATTGAGAATACTTTTCGCCACGTGCAGTGCCCGGATAATCGCAAGGTCGAGTTTTCTTCGAGCGTGTTTCAGAAGAGCGCTCTTACATGGTGGAATGGGGTAATGAGAGACCGAGGTGCAGAAGTTGCTCTCGCACAGACATGGGCTGAACTTAGAGCCCTTATGATGAGGGAATTCTGTCCTCGCCATGAACAGCGGGCGTTGGAAAAGGAGTTTGATGTTTTGAAGCAAGATAGTGGTGAGCACAGGGCTTATACTGATCGGTTTGAAGAGTTGAGTTTGCTTTGCCCGACAATGGTTACCCCACTTGACAAGGCTATCGAAAGATACATCGACGGCCTACCTGACTCGGTACAAGACATTCTTACTGGTAGTGAACCTGCCACACTCCGTCAGGCGATCGAGTTATCAGAGACATTGACTGAGTCGCAGATTAGAAAGGGAAAGTTACACAGGAAGGGTGACAAGGGCAAGAAACAGTTGGCTGAGAAGGAAGATAGCAAGAAAGGTCAAAACGGGAATGGAAAGGTTTCTGGTTCATCGAAGAGGGCAAAGAAGCGTAAGGCTTCCCAAAACTATGCTGTCACTGCCCAAGCTAACCAGGCAGCTCCCAACCAACCCGCACAGCCTCCAGCGAAGAAACCCTATTCAGGGAATGCACCTTTGTGCAATAGATGCAACAGTCACCACCAGCCGCAACTTCCATGCCGTTTCTGTACTAACTGTGGGAAGTCAGGCCATCTTGCCAATTTTTGTCGGTCTGCTCAGAATCCCGCGGTTCAGAACCCGGCTCAACAAGTTGCTCAGCCTCTTGCTCAGCAACAGGGTCAAGCTGCACGTCCACAATACCCACCTGGTGCTTGTTATAACTGTGGGGATCTGACCCACTACAGAAACCGATGCCCAAGGCTAGCAAACCAGAACCAGAATCAGAATCAGGCTCCGGCTCGAGGCCGAGTTTTTAGCATGAATGCCCAAGAGGCGCAGGCAGACGATAATGTGGTGAACGGTACGTTCTTTATTAATAATCAGCCTGCATCTGTTCTCTTTGATTCGGGTGCCGACAAGAGTTTTGTGTCTTTGTCTTTTGAGCCGATGCTTCGCGTGTCTAGAACAAAACTAAGTAAATCTTTGACAGTAGAGGTTGCTAGTGGTGAACCCATTATTCTTAATTCTGTTCTTCACAACTGCCAGTTAAACCTTAACGATCATCTTTTTCCAATCGATCTTACGCCTATGCAACTTGGAAGCTTCGACGTTATTGTTGGAATGGATTGGTTATCCAAGCATCGCGCAGAGATAGTTTGTTCTGAGAAGATTGTTCGTGTGCCGCTTTCGTCAGGCGAGATCCTGCAGGTTCAAGGTGAGAAGCCTACCGTTGGTCTCAAACTCATGTCTTGTTTTAAAGCTCGGAAATATCTGCGGAAGAACTATGTGGCTTTCTTAGCACATGTTACAGAAGATAAAGGCAAGGGTAAGTCTATTTCAGATATTCCTGTCGTTCGGGATTATTCTGAAGTATTCCCTGAAGATTTACCTGGTCTACCTCCAGCACGCCAAGTCGAGTTCCGTATTGATCTCGTACCTGGTGCCAACCCCATTGCTAGAGCTCCATATCGTCTTGCACCATCTGAGATGCAAGAGTTGTCTAAACAGCTTTAGGAGCTCTCTGACAAAGGCTTTATCCGTCCCAGTTTTTCACCTTGGGGTGCTCCCGTTCTCTTTGTCAAGAAGAAGGATGGATCCTTTAGGATGTGTATCGATTATCGTGAGCTTAACAAGCTTACCATCAAGAATCGATATCCCCTACCTCGCATCGATGATCTCTTTGATCAGTTACAAGGCGCTTCTTATTTTTCGAAGATTGATCTGCGATCTGGATATCATCAACTTCGAGTGCAAGAAGAAGACATTCCGAAGACAGCATTCCGCACTCGTTATGGGCATTATGAATTCACAGTCATGCCATTCGGTTTGACTAATGCTCCTGCTGTTTTCATGGACTTAATGAATAGGGTCTGCAAACCTTATTTGGATCAGTTCGTCATTGTTTTTATAGATGACATCTTGATATACTCTAAGACGCAAGCTGACCACGAGCAACATCTTCGTCTTACTTTGGAACTCCTAAAGAAAGAGCAACTTTTCGCCAAATTCTCCAAGTGCGAATTTTGGCTTAAAGAAGTTCAATTCTTAGGACATATTATCAACGAACGAGGTATTCATGTAGATCCCTCCAAGATCAGTGCGATTAAGGATTGGGATACACCTTCTACTCCTACTGAAGTTCGTTCTTTTCTTGGTCTAGCGGGTTATTATCGCCGCTTCATAGAAAACTTCTCGAAGATTGCAGTTCCTCTAACTGCTCTAACTCAGAAGAAAATGCCCTTTTATTGGGGAACAAACAAGAGGAAGCTTTTCAACACTTGAAGCAGAAGTTTTGCGATGCGCCTGTTCTATCATTGCCTGAAGGTGATGATGATTTTGTCGTGTATTGTGATGCATCGAAATTGGGTCTTGGTTGTGTTCTGATGCAAAGGAACAAAGTCATAGCCTATGCATCGAGGCAGTTGAAGATTCATGAGAAGAACTACACCACTCATAATCTTGAGTTGGGTGCAGTTGTTTTCGCTCTAAAGATCTGGAGACACTATTTGTACGGTACAAAGTGTGTGGTTTTCACTGACCACAAAAGTCTTCAGCATATCTTCAATCAGAAAGAACTCAACATGAGGCAACGACGTTGGGTTGAGCTTTTAAACGACTATGACTGCGAAATTCGCTACCATCCCGGTAAGGCGAATGTCGTAGCTGATGCATTGAGTCGTAAGGAACGTACTAAGCTTCATTGTGTACATGTTCAATCTGTTATTCAAGCTCGATCCGATATTTAAGCACGCATTTCTCAGGCTCAACAATCTTGTGTTTCACAAGGTTTGATGGATAAGGAATTTCCTTATCACATAACGCCTGCTCTGGAACTGAAGGACAATGGATCATATTACTTCATGGACCGTTTGTGGGTCCCAAGCCAGGATGATATTCGTACCTTGCTCATGGATGAAGCCCATAAGTCTCGTTATTCTATTCATCCGGGCTCAGATAAAATGTATAAGGATCTTCGTATTCACTATTGGTGGCCTGGTATGAAGAAAGACATTGCCTTATACGTATCAAAATGCCTTACTTGTCTTAAGGTTAAGGCTGAACATCAGCGTCCTTCTGGTTTATTGGTACAACCAGAGATCCCAGTTTGGAAATGGGAAAACATTACTATGGATCTTGTTACCAAACTTCCACGCACTAAGAAAGGTCATGATGCCATCTGGGTAGTCGTTGATCGTCTTACAAAGTCAGCACATTTCTTGCCAATCCGTGAGGATTTTCCTGCTGACAGACTTGCTCAAATCTATGTGGATGAAATAGTAGCACGACATGGTGTTCCTTTGAACATCATTTCTGACAGGGATGCTCATTTCACTTCTCATTTTTGGAGAACCATGCAATCTGCTATGGGGACCCAACTTAATCTGAGCACAGCTTATCATCCACAAACAGATGGTCAATCTGAGAGAACAATCCAGACACTGGAGGATATGCTTAGAGCTTCTGTGATCGATTTTGGTGGTAGTTGGGATTCACATCTTAAGTTGATTGAATTCTCCTACAACAACAGTTATCACACCAGCAATCAAAATGGCTCCTTTTGAGGCTCTCTATGGTCGAAAATGTCGTTCACCAGTCTGCTGGAATGAGATTGGCGAGGCTCAACTTACTGGACCTGCCCTCATTTTAGAGACAACTGACAAGGTCAAGAAAGTTCGTGATAATCTTCAGGCAGCTCAGAGCCGTCAGAAGATTTACGCGGATCCAAAACGCAAACCCTTGGAATTTCAAGTCGGTGATCGAGTATTACTTAAGGTCTCACCTTGGAAAGGTGTGATCAGATTTGGAAAGAAAGGAAAACTTGCACCTAGGTACGTTGGACCATTCAAGATCGTCGAAAGAATCGGAAAGGTAGCCTACAGACTTGAGTTACCTCCTGAACTTGGAAATGTTCATCCAACTTTTCACGTGTCCAATCTCAAGAAGTGTACAGCTGATGAGAATTTCTCCATACCGCTTGACGAAATTCGTGTTGGCACAACACTGAAATTTGTTGAGAAACCAGTGGAAATCATGGAACGTGAAGTCAAGTGGCTTAAACGCAAGCGCATTCCTTTGGTCAAAGTTCGCTGGGAAGCTAAACGTGGACCCGAGTTTACTTGGGAACGCGAAGATCAAATGAAAGCGAAATATCCGCATCTTTTTCCACGAGTTTCCTCTAAATAAATTTCGGGACGAAATTTCCACAAGTAGGGGAGACTGTAACAACTGTGCTTGTAATCACTATGAACAGTTCCGTTATCAATAAAACAATGTTATTTGATCCCAATGTTTGTTTTGTTATGTTTTTACATTTTTCATGTTTTGACTATTATCCAATTCCAAACTCTATATCAATTTCTGGAGAGTTATACGCAAACTGGTGCGAAAACGTACTCAGTTTAATGCGACAAATACTCCAGAACATCAACATATACTCAACATACCTTAAATAACCTTTACATAACTTAGAAATAAGTTTTGAAGGCTTTGGTATGGCAAAAACAAGTTAATTCGCTTACAGGGACTAAATATGACAAACTGCGAAAGTATGTCAATTTGAACTGTGACGAACATTCCGGAACATGACCATAAGTTAAACACACCTTAAATATCCTTTACATAGCTTAGAAATAGGCTTTGAGGGGTTCGGTGTGCTAAAATAAACTTTTGGGTCATTCAGGGACTAAAAGTGTCAAAAAGTGCACAAGTTTGCATTTTCGCGCATAACTCACGTTCTGAATACATCCGGACATCCAAAAATTTATGTAAGCATGACTATATTATATTTTAGTGTTCGCCTTAAGAAAAATCCATTCGTCGCGTCATTTGGATCGTTTTTCGCGCTTGTGCGCATTCCGTCGTAATTAACCGAACATCGCGACCGTACGGCCAAACGAACCGACATCCGAGATATTTTTGAACATGTTTTAAGTTCCCTATACTTTAACTTCATTTTAGAGCTTTTAAATGGGGTTAACGGGCCTTAAACGTGTCAAAAATGGGCTGATTGCAATACAGGGACCAAAAGTGTAATTCTGCCAAACTAGGGCCTAGCGGTGCGCTACACTTTTAGTGTAGCGGTGCGCTAGCCTGTGCCAGAACAGATAATAACAAACAGTCAGCAGATTATCAGCTGATTAAACCACAACCACATGCTTGCAACTTGCATTTTCAGCTGATAAACATCATTTCTAACCACCACAACTTTGTGACAAGTGTACGGCTCGGATCGTGGCACGATATTCAAGAAACGATCCTAACGGCTCTACTTTTCCTATAAATACCCACCCCCCATTGCTTCAAAACCCACAAATCTGATCATTTGGGCTCTAAGTTGGAACCTTCGTTTCATACCTGAGTTACTTGGATCGGGATTAGCATTCGGGGACCCTTCGTAAGTCCTCTTTCGTTCTTTTATTGCTTTTCGAGTCCGAAAGTCAAACTTTGTTTGACTTTCTGCATTGACCAGTTTATGGTCGATGCAAAGTTCGTTTGAACTTCATAACGTGAGCGTGATCACGATGGTTATAGTCCCTAGCGACTATACCTACTGATTTCCACGTTATCTAGACTCAGTGACGAGCCGTAGTTTCGGGCAGAATACGTATTCTTACGTATTTTGTAACCAAACTACTCTTAGGTATCACAACCGTTTGTTGTGATACCAAACCTGTTTTCTAAACTTAGTTAAGCATGTTTTAACATGCTTAGCTCGTCACTTTTAGTTTAGTGCTTAGATAGGGTCGTAAGGTAAGCGATCTAAACAATCGCTTATACTTTCGAACCCGACCCGTTTGGTCGATCATTAGGATCCGACCAAGCACATTAGGTGACCATAGTATATAGGGAATAACCTTACGAGGTTATACCTTATGGTCGCTTCGTTTAAGTAGTTGTATGATAGGTAGTTTATATGCCTTAGGTAAATTACCAAAATACCCCTTTGATGCCAAAATTCATTTTAAACATATGTAACATAACTTTTGACATCTAAACTGATTTGACAACCATATTAGACATGTTAAGGCATATATTACTTGTCATAGGACTAGTTAGGCAGTCCGAACGCGTTTCACGCGAACGACGCGTTAAAGTAGCATAAGCTACCTAAACGGGTCGTAATGGGTCACAAGCACTTAGGATAGGTTTCATTTAGTATGTAGGCTTTGTTAAACCAAATGACACGAGTCTCTACACTCGTTTGGTTTACGAAACCTCATTCTATCCAATCATCTGATTAAGGTCCGGTTATTAACATAGTTACCTATATTAGGTGCCGTTTGATTCTGAGATCTCTAGCATTACTTGGTGATTATCTTTAGACATCTGAGCAATCTCAAGTGAGTACATAGAACCCCTCTTTTACTGTTTTCCAAACTGTTTTGGGGTGGAACACATGTGCCTACTTGTTACTTTCATGCTTTCCTGTTTTCACATCATATACCTGCTATGTTCGTTAGTACACTATAGTACATGATTTCATTACATTTCATACTAGGTGTGCCCATTGTGTGCATTACTTAGTACATCGTTTTACATGACATTTCATGCTAGGTGTGCCCATTGTGTGCATTACTTAGTACATCGTTTTACATGACATTTCACGCTATGTATGTTTATCTGATTACATACTTAGTGCATTGTTTTCACATGCTTACATTTTGGTATGACATTTGGTTTGTTTACATGGGACAATACATTCATTAACAATGATCACGCCGTTCGTTAGTAGGTAGTGGTACCATAGGAATTGACAACTCCCGTTCCGGACATCCCAGGGAAAGGGGACAGAAAGGAATGACCGAATTCGATGATATAAGACAGATAGACCTTTAATTTGTTTAAAGGGTTTATCACCACAGTCACAAGGCTTGGATGTATGCATTTTTACAATACCGCATAGATGTTCATATTAAATAGTTGCATGCATTTACACAAAACATAGCTTTGATTTGAACCAAGTTTTACTTCAATACTTTGTTTTTGTGCATATGGTTTAGTTGAGACATTTCACTTGCCATACATGACATTTTGACATAGACATTTGACATGGATATTTGACATAGACATTTGCCATGGATATTTGACATAGACATTTGACATGGACATTTGACATAGACATTTTGACATGATTTATATCTTGACATAAACACTTTGACATATTATTCAATACATTTGACAATTGGTTTAAACATAGACTTCTTACATTGGTTGGTTTGGTTTGATTAAGTGATTAAGTAACGATGCGGGTGTAATATGATACAAGCATGGTGGATACGCCGCTGGTACTTCCTATATATAAGTGTTTGTATGGTATTACATGTCGTAACGTTATTTGAATCACTTCAATATTGAGACATAGAACATTTTATATAAATAACATATTTTTCACAAGACATTGATTTACAAACAACTTATCTTATACAAACACATTTTTACATGGTCATTTATTTAACCTGACATTTGCTTATACATATCATCTGATCTTATTGTTTTCAAATGATTTACAAGACAAAGCAAATTACAAGGTTCATGACTAAACATTTTCTTAAACACAAGTCATGAATCCTATTTTCACAAAACCTATGTATCTCACAGGCATTTTTATGCTGACGTACCTATTTTCACATGTGTTTTCAGGAGCTTTTCCGTAGGATGTTGATCATGATTCTAGGGCGGACATGTGCCTTAGAGACTAAAAATGGAGATAGACTTGTTTAATTATGTTATAAACTCTTTTGTTTACTGTTCAAGACAATGTAACACTCTTGTTTAATAAATAAAATACAACTTTGAATGCCATGGTTATGAAACAATTAATTCTGTTACGACACGCCCCGACGTTTCCGCCACGATTTGTTGTTTTACGCGGTCGGGGTGTGACACCTAGTGTCACGATCATCGTCCTACGCAAAAGCTCCTGAAAACACATGTGAAAATAGGTACGTCAGCATAAAAATGCCTGTGAGATACATAGGTTTTGTGAAAATAGGATTCATGACTTAAGTTTAAGAAAAAAGTTGTTTAGCAAAAGTCAGTCATGAACCTTGTAAATTGTTTTGTTTTGTAAATCATTTAAAAAGCGATAAGATCAAATGATATGTATAAATAAAAGAATAATGTATGGTTAAATGTATAACCAAGTAAAATGAGTTGTATAAAGTAAATTGTTTGTAAACCAAAGTCTTGTGAAAATCGTGTTACTTGTGTAAAATGTATAAGTCCAAATTGAATGATTTAAATAACGCTATGATATGTAATATAATACAAACACTTATATATAGGAAGTACCGATGGCGTATCCACCATGCTTGTATCATATTACTCACATCTCGTTACTTAAGTCACTTAAGCAAACCACCAATGTATAAAGTCTATGTTTAGACCAATTGTCAAAGAGTCCTTGTATAAACCATGTCAAATGTTAAGAAGTCCAAAAGTAGTCAAGTAATGTGTAACAAATGTTATGTATTGTAAGTAAAGTATTGTCACATAATCCAAATGTAGAAATGTACAAAACAAAGTATTTTGAATATATCAAAAAGTTATGTTTTGCAAAGTAATGCATGTTACATTGATACAAACATTTATGTGGTAAGTTAACGCATACATTCAAGCCTTGAGACAGTCGGATAACCCTTTCAGTCAAGGTTATCAAAAGAAATGTTTTCGGATTCAGTCATTCCTTACATCCAAACAAACCCGAGATGTCAGGAATGGGATTTGTCAAGTCCTATGGTACCAGTACTTACTACCGAGCGGCGTAGCTAATGTTAATGAACGTATATAAGTCTCATTTGTGCAAACCAAATGTTATAGCAGTTGTATACATGTCATATGAAAACAATGTACTAAGTATGCTAAGTTAACATACAAAGCAGAAAAGTCATGTAAATCAATGTGCTAGCATGCTATCAGTCAACATACATAGCAGAAATGTAAAGTAAAACAATGTACTAAGTATGCACACAATGGACATACATAGCATGAAATGTAATGTAAAATGATGTACTAAGTACGCACACAATGGGAATACATAGCATGAAATGTAATGAAATCATGTACTAACAAACATAGCAGGTATATGATGTGAAAACAGGCTGTTAACAGGCTGTTAATACATTGAATCTGGTCTGGGAGCCTGACGTGGGCCGCGTAAAGGATCACCCTGGGCTTACGCGGGCCGCCTGGGTGTCCTGATCAGAAACAACTTTCAGAAATGACAGTTTAGGTCCCTGTTGTGGTTTAAGGCCATTTCCGACATGGTTAAGGCCCGTTAAGCCAACTTTAAGGCCCTAAAATGATGCCTAAATATTGTGGACATGAAACATTCTAAAAAATATGTCGGATGTTGGTTCGTTTGGTCGTACGATCGCGATGTTTGCTTAATTACGACGGAATGCGCATAAGCGCTAAAAACGATCCAAAATGCGTGACGAATGGATTTTTCTTATGCCAAACACTAAAATAAAATATTTTAGTGCTTACACAAATTTTTGGACGTCCGGAGGCATTCAGAACGTAAGTTATGCACGAAAATGCAAACTTATGCACTTTTTGACACTTTTAGTCCCTGAATGACCCAAAAGTTTATTTTAGCACACCGAACCCCTCAAAGCCTATTTCTAAGCTATATAAAGGATATTTAAGGTGTGTTTAACTTATGGTCATGTTTCGGAATGTTCGTTACTGTTCAAATTGGCATACTTTCGCAGTTTGTCAAGTTTAGTCCCTGTAAGCGAATTAACTTGTTTTTGCCATACCAAAGCCTTCAAAACTTATTTCTAAGTTATGTAAAGGTTATTTAAGGTATGTTAAGTATATTTTGATGTTCCGGAGTATTTTTCGCATTAAATTGATTGCGTTTACGCACCAGTTTGCGTATAACTCCCCAGAAAGCGATATAGAGTTTGAAATTGAATAAAAGTCAAAACATGAAAAATGTAAAACACAACCAAACAAACATTGGGATCAAATAACATTGTTTTATTGATAACTGAACTGTTCACAATGATTAAAAGCACAGATGTTACAGTCTCCCCTACTTGTGGAAATTTCGCCCCGAAATTTATTTAGAGGAAACTCGTGGGAAAAGATGCGGATATTTCGCCTTCATTTGATCTTCGTGTTCCCAAGTAAACTCGGGTCCACGTTTAGCTTCCCAGCGAACTTTGACCAAAGGAATGCGCTTGCGTTTGAGCCACTTGACTTCACGTTCCATGATTTCCACTGGCTTCTCAACAAATTTCAGTGTTTTATCAACACGAATTTCGTCAAGTGGTATGTGGAGGTTCTCATCAGCTAAACACTTCTTGATATTGGACACGTGAAAGGTTGGATGAACATTTCCAAGTTCAGGAGGTAACTCAAGTCTGTAGGCTACCTTACCGATTCTTTCGACGATCTTGAATGGTCCAACGTATCTAGGTGCAAGTTTTCCTTTCTTTCCAAAGCTGATCACACCTTTCCAAGGTGAGACCTTAAGTAATACTCGCTCACCGACTTGAAATTCCAAGGGCTTGCGTTTTGGGTCCGCGTAACTCTTTTGACGGCTTCTAGCTGTCTGAAGGTTATCACGAAATTTCTTAATCTTATCAGTTGTCTCTAAAATGAGGGCAGGTCCAGTAAGCTGAGCCTCGCCGATCTCATTCCAGCAGACTGGTGAACGACATTTTCGACCATAGAGAGCTTCGAAAGGAGCCATTTTGATGCTGGTGTGATAACTGTTGTTGTAGGAGAATTCAATTAACGGAAGATGTGAATCCCAACTGGCACCAAAGTCGATCACACAAGCTCTAAGCATATCCTCCAGAGTCTGGATTGTTCTTTCAGATTGACCATTCGTTTGCGGATGATAAGCTGTGCTTAGGTTAAGTTGGGTCCCCATAGCAGATTGCATGGTGTAACACCTGTGCCTCCACGGCCATCAAACAAATACCGAACCAATGAAATATTATATTTCATACTTGGGGATTTGTAAAAATGTGTGTATCATTTACACATATCAATTCTTGTTCTATTTCAAACTCTAAATCGCTTTCTGGAAGGTTATACGCGCACCGATGCGTAAATATAACCAGTTTAATGCAACGAACACTCCGGAATAGTGAAATAGGCTTAACATACCTTAAATAACCTTTACATAACTTAGAAATAAGTTTTGGAAGGTTTGGTATGCCGAAAACAAGTTAACTCGCTTACAGGGACTAAATATGACAAACTGCGAAAGTATGCCAATTTGAACTGTAACAGACATTCCGGAACATGACCATAAGTTAAACATACCATAAATATCCTTTACATAGCTTAGAAATAGGCTTTGAGGGGTTCGGTGTGCTAAAATAAACTTTTGTGTCATTCAGGGACTAAAAGTGTCAAAAAGTGCACAAGTTTGCATTTTCGCGCATAACTTACGTTCTGAATACATCTGGACATCCAAAAATTTATGTAAGCATGACTACATTATATTTTAGTGTTCGCCTTAAGAAAAATCCATTCGTCGCGTCATTTGGATCGTTTTTCGCGCTTATGCGCATTCCGTCGTAATTAAGCGAACATCGCGTTCGTACGACCAAACGAACCAACCTCCGGCATATTTTTGAGCATGTTTTGAGTTCCCTATACTTTAACTTCATTTTAGAGCCTTGAAATGAGGTTAACGGGGTTCAAACGCATCGAAAAAGGCCTTAAACACGTGCAGGGACCATTTCTGCCACTTTTGAAACATTTCTGAAACAGGGAGGTGCTAGCGTAGCGCGACTGCAAAGTGCCTTTACACTAGCGCTACGCGACTGCATGATCTGACCAGATTCAATGTTTTCTTTGCAAGTTGCAGCTGATTGATTCGTGTCCACTCGTTTCCTATCGTCTAGTCAGCGGATAAGAACAAACTTCCTGGACACCACAACTTTACGACAAGTGTACGGTTCCGATTAAGGCACGTTATTCAAGAAACGATCTTAACGGTTACCCGAAATCTATAAATACCCCACCCCCTTTACTTCATTTCTCACAAATCTGATCATTTGGGCTCTAAGTTGGAACCTTCGTTTCATACCTGAGCTATTTTGATCTGGGTTAGCATTCGGGGACCCTTCGTAAGTATTCTTTCGTTCTTTTCCTTATTTTATTGCTTTTCGAGTCCGAAAGTCAAACTTTGTTTGACTTTCAGCGTTGACCAGTAATGGTCAATGCGAAGTTCGTTTGAACTTCGCAACGTGATTGTAATCACGATGGTCATAGTCCCTCGGGATTATGCCTACTGATTACCACGTTGTTTAGGGTCGTAGGGTAAGCGATCTAATAAATCGCTTATACCTTCGAACTCGACCCAGTTTGGTCGATCATTAGGATCCGACCAAATACATTAGGTGACCATAGTAGGTAGGGAATAACCTTTCGAGGTTATACCCTATGGTCACATCGTTTAAGTAGTTGTATGATAGGTAGTTTATATGCCTTAGGTAAATTACCATAATACCCTTTTCATGTATAATTGGTAATTAAGCATATGTAACCTAAACTTTTGTCACATAACTGATTATGTAACATGTTTAGGCATATAACACTTGTCATAGGACTAGTTAGACGGTCCGAACGCGTTTCACGCGCACGACGCGTTAAAGTAGCATAAGCTACCTTAATGGGTCGCGATGGGTCGAAAGCACTTAGGTTTGGTTTCATTGTAGTATGTAGGCCTTGTTAAACCATATCATATGAGTTCCAATACTCATTTGGTTTACCAAGCCTCATCCTATCCGATCTCCCGATTTAAGTCCGGTTTATTTATATAGTTTAGATTTGCCGACTGATTCCGTGCTCTCTCTAGCTTTGTTTGGTTGTTGTTCAAGACCTCCAAGCATTCTCAGGCGAGTACATTATTCCCCTCTTTTACTGTTTTCAATTGTTTTGGGGTGACTCATATGTGCTAAATGTTTTCGATGTTATAACGATGGTTTCAAAAACAATTAAGGCGATTTATACAAAACTAATAACGATTTCAATAAAGTGAACAAACTTGTTGGTTGTGTTTACATAACAAATGACATTCATTAGCAATGATCAAGCCGACCAGTATTAGGTTATGGTACCATAGGATCTGACTAATCCCGTTATTTACTACACCCGTGGTTATGTGTGGGTATGGTAGGTAGCGACTGAATCTGTAATTATTAACTTACCCTATGGAGGTTTGTTAATACGAAAACGAGAAGCGACGAAAACGAGAAGCGACGAGAGTCACGAAGGTTTGAATGTTATTAGCGAGACGACCTTATAAGTAGTTTCACGACCTAAAACGAATTAAACGATTTACGATTGGTTTTCACACGATGTTTTAACGATTGGGTTTCACACGATGTTTTAACGATTGGGTAACGATTGGGTTTCACACGATGTTTTAACGATTGGGTAAACGATTGGCTTCAAAGCGATATACGATATTATTTTGGTTATACATATTACATGATTTACATTTGGGCATGAACATTACTTTGGTGGTTTGGTTTGGATTAAGTGATTAAGTAACAATGCGTGTGGAATATGATACAAGCATGGTGGATACGCCGCTGGTACTTCCTATATATAAGTGTTTGTATGGTATTACATATTGTAGCGTTATTTGAATCATTTCAGTTTGAGACATAGAACATTTTATACAAGTAACATACTTTTTACAAGACATTTATTTACAAACAACTTATCTTATACAAACTCATTTTTCATGGTTATTCATTTAATCATGCATTATTTTCTTATTTATACATATCACCTGAACTTATCATTGTATTTCAAATAATTTACTAAAACAAATGTTTTTGGGTTAAGAGTCATGGCTACGAGGTTTTACAAATTATAACCCGCTTGATTTGAGTTGGTTAATTAAGTTGCAATATTATACTCTTTTCAAAAACAAGGTTTTTAAATAAAGTATTGCAACGTCTAAACTAGCCATGATTTCGACACTCCTACAAAACCTATGTACTCGCCAGCATTTCTTTGCTGACCTCGTTTTCACATATGTTTCAGGTATTGTTGAATGATATCGATTGATAAGATGCATGCTCACATAGGACTGGACAAGGCCTTAGTGACTCAATAACAATGATAGACTATGTTTAAATAGTGTATTTAGATTTCCAGACGATGTAATTACTCAATGTTTAATAAAACGAAACACTTTTGATATCCATGGTTATGAAACATTAATTCTGTTGCAACACGCCCCGATGTTTCCGCCACGTTTTGTATGTTCTACGTGGTCGGGGTGTGACAGAAAAGATGGTATCAGAGCCAATGGTTATAGGGAATTAGGTTATTAGTAATGCTTTGACCTAGTCTATAACCTTCTTAGGACCCTAACGCGAGTTTACTTGCGTTTAGTCATAAAACAATACCGTCACCTATCCTTAGGCGACGACCACAACAAGAACATATATTTCAAAACCGCTTTGAAAATTAATCATCTGTTCTAGGATGATTGATTACTAGGTTTTGAACCCTCTATTGTAAGGTTTTGAACTCTCTATTATATGGTTTTGAACCTCTTTGAGTTTTCAAAACTTCTTCAAGGTTTTGGGTTTTAAATAATGTGAACACGTGCAAACTGGAAGGGTGAATGCCTGTATTCTGGGTTTTCTGGCTAGGCAAGCACTTCGTATACATCTCATCAGACGCGAGACCAGTTGTGCTTACCTGGGAATTCTTGGGATGAGTGTTCACTTATTAGGCGAGCATGTCTTCGCGATACATTATTTTTGACCCGTTTACTTTGATCAGTCACCGTCTCATTTGTTTGCCTTAGGTAACAAACAAATGATCGCAATCTTCATGCGTTATCATTCTGTTTTGATTGTCCAATAATCTTTCACCTGTTTCTCCCTATGCCTTTCTTTTTCTTCAAGAATGTCTCTTCATCACGATGACGCCCAGATATCTGAGCAAGCAGCCAAAATTCGCTCAGCGAATAGGCGAAGTAGCCCTGAAGACTGTTGAATTAGCTACTGCCATGTATCATCTCCAGGATGAAGCCACTCAAGAGTCACCAAGACAGGCAGGACCTAGTCAGGTGACAGCACCATCAGCCAAGAAACAAATCGAGGAATCAAAGACCATGGATGAACGATCCCCTAAGAAGTCAAAGAAGCGAAAGGCTTCTCAGAACTTCGCCATGGTCACTCACAATGGTAAAGCAGTCCCCAACCAACCAGCTCAACCCCCTGCTAGGTGTATATGGCTTTTCCTATGATACCTACATCAAGGAACTATGTACCTTACAAACTACTCTTGTGATTTCTCTCTTTCAAATGATTGCTCATGATTCCCTCGAAAATTTTAAGTACTCGTTTCACTCTAAGAAACAAAGTACAGAAAATTAAGTGACATTATGAGTAATCGTGCTCTTCGCACATCTGTGCCTTTAAATCCTTGGTTAGATAACTAAGGGTATTTTCAAATCTCATACCCATTACGTTTTGATTTTTTTCAACATACACAGTACCAGTATTTCAAAACAATCTTCATGATCTCAAAACATTTCATATAGTTTGAAAACAATTTTTCTAGATGCATTGTCTGTGTTATTTCAAAAACATTGGCCATGTTATCAAAACCAACCTTTCTAATTTCAAAATATTTCATATAGTCTGAAGACAATATTAACACAATACATTTTCTGATCAAGTGCATGATTTCGAAAAGCATCATTCATGTCTTTCAAAAACCTTATACATAATTTCAAAATTCATCTCGCATGATTTTAAAAACATTTTTTGTAAATATATCTACCTAATACACCTACTTTATTTCAAAAGTATTATATATAAGGTTTCAAAAACGTTAAACACATTTTTCTTAAAAGAACCCCATGCATAGTTTTCAAAAATATTTTCCTCATACATTGACTTAACCTTCAAATTCCGCTTCATATGTCGCCTTGACATATCAGGCATCTCAACTTCATAAGCATTTTACTTCATGTTTTGACTTAAGCACATCCCGTGCAAGATTTCAAAACATCTTCAACTTCTAAAAATTCATATGGGATCTTTTTATCTTCACAATTAGATCCTTGTGGATGATCATCATTCAAATCAGAGTCCTTAATTGGATTCCTCATATACCTAAATTCGAACATTTCGGTTCCTTAAAAATCGAAATCGAATTCTTTCTTTTAAAGATCTTTCTATCTTTATAGTTAGATTCTTGATAATGTTTAAAGTACCAAATGAAATCCACGAGATGGATTCCTAGTGTGCTTTAAATACATGTACTCTGTTAGCAGAACAAACTTCTAGTTAAACAATTTTGTGGTTATATGATATGTGTTTATGTGTTCTCCTCTATGATTTTTGTGTTTTTGTATACTCTGGATATTCGTTATCCAAATCCTCGCAGGATCTTTTCATATCTTCATATGAGAGATTCGTAGCAGGATATTCAAAAGGTACTACCTTAAATCCTTAATGGGCTTCTATGTAATAGTTAAGACCCTTGGATTATATAGTACTGCTCCATGATTCATTAGAGACCCTTTAGTGGTCTAATAAAAAAGATTGATTCACAATTTGGTTAAAGAACGACATCTAGTGATGTAACTGAACAGACTCCTTGATAGTCTATTTAAATCATTTATTGATTTAGTCTAAAGGACTCTATGGCAGTCTAGTTACACTCATCACAGGATTATTCATTTGGTTTTACACTACACATTATAAAATAGACTGTGCGGACTGTACAAGGAACTACGTAATTATGGAGGCCTACATAATTATGGAATTCAATGCACAGAAACCCAGTAAGATTTATTATGTGTAAGAACCGATAGCGACAACAATAACAAAATGATAACGATGTAATGGAGGTACGGTGGACGCACCAATGACGCTTCATATACTTGTATATAAGTGTCCCTCTTACATTGCAAACATAATGTTATTAAGGTTACTAGAAGTTCAAGAACCCTAACCAATGTTGTTCGATCTTTTCAACCTCATGTTTTCAAGCTCTCACAAGTTTCCTCTAAATAAATTTCGGGACGAAATTTCCTAAAGTAGGGGAGACTGTAACACCTGTGCCTCCACGGCCATCAAACAAATACCGAACCAATGAAATATTATATTTCATACTTGGGGATTTGTAAAAATGTGTGTATCATTTACACATATCAATTCTTGTTCTATTTCAAACTCTAAATCGCTTTCTGGAAGGTTATACGCGCACCGATGCGTAAATATAACCAGTTTAATGCAACGAACACTCCGGAATAGTGAAATAGGCTTAACATACCTTAAATAACCTTTACATAACTTAGAAATAAGTTTTGGAAGGTTTGGTATGCCGAAAACAAGTTAACTCGCTTACATGGACTAAATATGACAAACTGCGAAAGTATGCCAATTTGAACTGTAACAGACATTCCGGAACATGACCATAAGTTAAACATACCATAAATATCCTTTACATAGCTTAGAAATAGGCTTTGAGGGGTTCGGTGTGCTAAAATAAACTTTTGTGTCATTCAGGGACTAAAAGTGTCAAAAAGTGCACAAGTTTGCATTTTCGCGCATAACTTACGTTCTGAATACATCTGGACATCCAAAAATTTATGTAAGCATGACTACATTATATTTTAGTGTTCGCCTTAAGAAAAATCCATTCGTCGCGTCATTTGGATCGTTTTTCGCGCTTATGCGCATTCCGTCGTAATTAAGCGAACATCGCGTTCGTACGACCAAACGAACCAACCTCCGGCATATTTTTGAGCATGTTTTGAGTTCCCTATACTTTAACTTCATTTTAGAGCCTTGAAATGAGGTTAACGGGGTTCAAACGCATCGAAAAAGGCCTTAAACACGTGCAGGGACCATTTCTGCCACTTTTGAAACATTTCTGAAACAGGGAGGTGCTAGCGTAGCGCGACTGCAAAGTGCCTTTACACTAGCGCTACGCGACTGCATGATCTGACCAGATTCAATGTTTTCTTTGCAAGTTGCAGCTGATTGATTCGTGTCCACTCGTTTCCTATCGTCTAGTCAGCGGATAAGAACAAACTTCCTGGACACCACAACTTTACGACAAGTGTACGGTTCCGATTAAGGCACGTTATTCAAGAAACGATCTTAACGGTTACCCGAAATCTATAAATACCCCACCCCCTTTACTTCATTTCTCACAAATCTGATCATTTGGGCTCTAAGTTGGAACCTTCGTTTCATACCTGAGCTATTTTGATCTGGGTTAGCATTCGGGGACCCTTCGTAAGTATTCTTTCGTTCTTTTCCTTATTTTATTGCTTTTCGAGTCCGAAAGTCAAACTTTGTTTGACTTTCAGCGTTGACCAGTAATGGTCAATGCGAAGTTCGTTTGAACTTCGCAACGTGATTGTAATCACGATGGTCATAGTCCCTCGGGATTATGCCTACTGATTACCACGTTGTTTAGGGTCGTAGGGTAAGCGATCTAATAAATCGCTTATACCTTCGAACTCGACCCAGTTTGGTCGATCATTAGGATCCGACCAAATACATTAGGTGACCATAGTAGGTAGGGAATAACCTTTCGAGGTTATACCCTATGGTCACATCGTTTAAGTAGTTGTATGATAGGTAGTTTATATGCCTTAGGTAAATTACCATAATACCCTTTTCATGTATAATTGGTAATTAAGCATATGTAACCTAAACTTTTGTCACATAACTGATTATGTAACATGTTTAGGCATATAACACTTGTCATAGGACTAGTTAGACGGTCCGAACGCGTTTCACGCGCACGACGCGTTAACGTAGCATAAGCTACCTTAATGGGTCGCGATGGGTCGAAAGCACTTAGGTTTGGTTTCATTGTAGTATGTAGGCCTTGTTAAACCATATCATATGAGTTCCAATACTCATTTGGTTTACCAAGCCTCATCCTATCCGATCTCCCGATTTAAGTCCGGTTTATTTATATAGTTTAGATTTGCCGACTGATTCCGTGCTCTCTCTAGCTTTGTTTGGTTGTTGTTCAAGACCTCCAAGCATTCTCAGGCGAGTACATTATTCCCCTCTTTTACTGTTTTCAATTGTTTTGGGGTGACTCATATGTGCTAAATGTTTTCGATGTTATAACGATGGTTTCAAAAACAATTAAGGCGATTTATACAAAACTAATAACGATTTCAATAAAGTGAACAAACTTGTTGGTTGTGTTTACATAACAAATGACATTCATTAGCAATGATCAAGCCGACCAGTATTAGGTTATGGTACCATAGGATCTGACTAATCCCGTTATTTACTACACCCGTGGTTATGTGTGGGTATGGTAGGTAGCGACTGAATCTGTAATTATTAACTTACCCTATGGAGGTTTGTTAATACGAAAACGAGAAGCGACGAAAACGAGAAGCGACGAGAGTCACGAAGGTTTGAATGTTATTAGCGAGACGACCTTATAAGTAGTTTCACGACCTAAAACGAATTAAACGATTTACGATTGGTTTTCACACGATGTTTTAACGATTGGGTTTCACACGATGTTTTAACGATTGGGTAACGATTGGGTTTCACACGATGTTTTAACGATTGGGTAAACGATTGGCTTCAAAGCGATATACGATATTATTTTGGTTATACATATTACATGATTTACATTTGGGCATGAACATTACTTTGGTGGTTTGGTTTGGATTAAGTGATTAAGTAACAATGCGTGTGGAATATGATACAAGCATGGTGGATACGCCGCTGGTACTTCCTATATATAAGTGTTTGTATGGTATTACATATTGTAGCGTTATTTGAATCATTTCAGTTTGAGACATAGAACATTTTATACAAGTAACATACTTTTTACAAGACATTTATTTACAAACAACTTATCTTATACAAACTCATTTTTCATGGTTATTCATTTAATCATGCATTATTTTCTTATTTATACATATCACCTGAACTTATCATTGTATTTCAAATAATTTACTAAAACAAATGTTTTTGGGTTAAGAGTCATGGCTACGAGGTTTTACAAATTATAACCCGCTTGATTTGAGTTGGTTAATTAAGTTGCAATATTATACTCTTTTCAAAAACAAGGTTTTTAAATAAAGTATTGCAACGTCTAAACTAGCCATGATTTCGACACTCCTACAAAACCTATGTACTCGCCAGCATTTCTTTGCTGACCTCGTTTTCACATATGTTTCAGGTATTGTTGAATGATATCGATTGATAAGATGCATGCTCACATAGGACTGGACAAGGCCTTAGTGACTCAATAACAATGATAGACTATGTTTAAATAGTGTATTTAGATTTCCAGACGATGTAATTACTCAATGTTTAATAAAACGAAACACTTTTGATATCCATGGTTATGAAACATTAATTCTGTTGCAACACGCCCCGATGTTTCCGCCACGTTTTGTATGTTCTACGTGGTCGGGGTGTGACAGAAAAGATGGTATCAGAGCCAATGGTTATAGGGAATTAGGTTATTAGTAATGCTTTGACCTAGTCTATAACCTTCTTAGGACCCTAACGCGAGTTTACTTGCGTTTAGTCATAAAACAATACCGTCACCTATCCTTAGGCGACGACCACAACAAGAACATATATTTCAAAACCGCTTTGAAAATTAATCATCTGTTCTAGGATGATTGATTACTAGGTTTTGAACCCTCTATTGTAAGGTTTTGAACTCTCTATTATATGGTTTTGAACCTCTTTGAGTTTTCAAAACTTCTTCAAGGTTTTGGGTTTTAAATAATGTGAACACGTGCAAACTGGAAGGGTGAATGCCTGTATTCTGGGTTTTCTGGCTAGGCAAGCACTTCGTATACATCTCATCAGACGCGAGACCAGTTGTGCTTACCTGGGAATTCTTGGGATGAGTGTTCACTTATTAGGCGAGCATGTCTTCGCGATACATTATTTTTGACCCGTTTACTTTGATCAGTCACCGTCTCATTTGTTTGCCTTAGGTAACAAACAAATGATCGCAATCTTCATGCGTTATCATTCTGTTTTGATTGTCCAATAATCTTTCACCTGTTTCTCCCTATGCCTTTCTTTTTCTTCAAGAATGTCTCTTCATCACGATGACGCCCAGATATCTGAGCAAGCAGCCAAAATTCGCTCAGCGAATAGGCGAAGTAGCCCTGAAGACTGTTGAATTAGCTACTGCCATGTATCATCTCCAGGATGAAGCCACTCAAGAGTCACCAAGACAGGCAGGACCTAGTCAGGTGACAGCACCATCAGCCAAGAAACAAATCGAGGAATCAAAGACCATGGATGAACGATCCCCTAAGAAGTCAAAGAAGCGAAAGGCTTCTCAGAACTTCGCCATGGTCACTCACAATGGTAAAGCAGTCCCCAACCAACCAGCTCAACCCCCTGCTAGGTGTATATGGCTTTTCCTATGATACCTACATCAAGGAACTATGTACCTTACAAACTACTCTTGTGATTTCTCTCTTTCAAATGATTGCTCATGATTCCCTCGAAAATTTTAAGTACTCGTTTCACTCTAAGAAACAAAGTACAGAAAATTAAGTGACATTATGAGTAATCGTGCTCTTCGCACATCTGTGCCTTTAAATCCTTGGTTAGATAACTAAGGGTATTTTCAAATCTCATACCCATTACGTTTTGATTTTTTTCAACATACACAGTACCAGTATTTCAAAACAATCTTCATGATCTCAAAACATTTCATATAGTTTGAAAACAATTTTTCTAGATGCATTGTCTGTGTTATTTCAAAAACATTGGCCATGTTATCAAAACCAACCTTTCTAATTTCAAAATATTTCATATAGTCTGAAGACAATATTAACACAATACATTTTCTGATCAAGTGCATGATTTCGAAAAGCATCATTCATGTCTTTCAAAAACCTTATACATAATTTCAAAATTCATCTCGCATGATTTTAAAAACATTTTTTGTAAATATATCTACCTAATACACCTACTTTATTTCAAAAGTATTATATATAAGGTTTCAAAAACGTTAAACACATTTTTCTTAAAAGAACCCCATGCATAGTTTTCAAAAATATTTTCCTCATACATTGACTTAACCTTCAAATTCCGCTTCATATGTCGCCTTGACATATCAGGCATCTCAACTTCATAAGCATTTTACTTCATGTTTTGACTTAGGCACATCCCGTGCAAGATTTCAAAACATCTTCAACTTCTAAAAATTCATATGGGATCTTTTTATCTTCACAATTAGATCCTTGTGGATGATCATCATTCAAATCAGAGTCCTTAATTGGATTCCTCATATACCTAAATTCGAACATTTCGGTTCCTTAAAAATCGAAATCGAATTCTTTCTTTTAAAGATCTTTCTATCTTTATAGTTAGATTCTTGATAATGTTTAAAGTACCAAATGAAATCCACGAGATGGATTCCTAGTGTGCTTTAAATACATGTACTCTGTTAGCAGAACAAACTTCTAGTTAAACAATTTTGTGGTTATATGATATGTGTTTATGTGTTCTCCTCTATGATTTTTGTGTTTTCGTATACTCTGGATATTCGTTATCCAAATCCTCGCAGGATCTTTTCATATCTTCATATGAGAGATTCGTAGCAGGATATTCAAAAGGTACTACCTTAAATCCTTAATGGGCTTCTATGTAATAGTTAAGACCTTTGGATTATATAGTACTGCTCCATGATTCATTAGAGACCCTTTAGTGGTCTAATAAAAAAGATTGATTCACAATTTGGTTAAAGAACGACATCTAGTGATGTAACTGAACAGACTCCTTGATAGTCTATTTAAATCATTTATTGATTTAGTCTAAAGGACTCTATGGCAGTCTAGTTACACTCATCACAGGATTATTCATTTGGTTTTACACTACACATTATAAAATAGACTGTGCGGACTGTACAAGGAACTACGTAATTATGGAGGCCTACATAATTATGGAATTCAATGCACAGAAACCCAGTAAGATTTATTATGTGTAAGAACCGATAGCGACAACAATAACAAAATGATAACGATGTAATGGAGGTACGGTGGACGCACCAATGACGCTTCATATACTTGTATATAAGTGTCCCTCTTACATTGCAAACATAATGTTATTAAGGTTACTAGAAGTTCAAGAACCCTAACCAATGTTGTTCGATCTTTTCAACCTCATGTTTTCAAGCTCTCACAAGTTTCCTCTAAATAAATTTCGGGACGAAATTTCCTAAAGTAGGGGAGACTGTAACACCTGTGCCTCCACGGCCATCAAACAAATACCGAACCAATGAAATATTATATTTCATACTTGGGGATTTGTAAAAATGTGTGTATCATTTACACATATCAATTCTTGTTCTATTTCAAACTCTAAATCGCTTTCTGGAAGGTTATACGCGCACCGATGCGTAAATATAACCAGTTTAATGCAACGAACACTCCGGAATAGTGAAATAGGCTTAACATACCTTAAATAACCTTTACATAACTTAGAAATAAGTTTTGGAAGGTTTGGTATGCCGAAAACAAGTTAACTCGCTTACAGGGACTAAATATGACAAACTGCGAAAGTATGCCAATTTGAACTGTAACAGACATTCCGGAACATGACCATAAGTTAAACATACCATAAATATCCTTTACATAGCTTAGAAATAGGCTTTGAGGGGTTCGGTGTGCTAAAATAAACTTTTGTGTCATTCAGGGACTAAAAGTGTCAAAAAGTGCACAAGTTTGCATTTTCGCGCATAACTTACGTTCTGAATACATCTGGACATCCAAAAATTTATGTAAGCATGACTACATTATATTTTAGTGTTCGCCTTAAGAAAAATCCATTCGTCGCGTCATTTGGATCGTTTTTCGCGCTTATGCGCATTCCGTCGTAATTAAGCGAACATCGCGTTCGTACGACCAAACGAACCAACCTCCGGCATATTTTTGAGCATGTTTTGAGTTCCCTATACTTTAACTTCATTTTAGAGCCTTGAAATGAGGTTAACGGGGTTCAAACGCATCGAAAAAGGCCTTAAACACGTGCAGGGACCATTTCTGCCACTTTTGAAACATTTCTGAAACAGGGAGGTGCTAGCGTAGCGCGACTGCAAAGTGCCTTTACACTAGCGCTACGCGACTGCATGATCTGACCAGATTCAATGTTTTCTTTGCAAGTTGCAGCTGATTGATTCGTGTCCACTCGTTTCCTATCGTCTAGTCAGCGGATAAGAACAAACTTCCTGGACACCACAACTTTACGACAAGTGTACGGTTCCGATTAAGGCACGTTATTCAAGAAACGATCTTAACGGTTACCCGAAATCTATAAATACCCCACCCCCTTTACTTCATTTCTCACAAATCTGATCATTTGGGCTCTAAGTTGGAACCTTCGTTTCATACCTGAGCTATTTTGATCTGGGTTAGCATTCGGGGACCCTTCGTAAGTATTCTTTCGTTCTTTTCCTTATTTTATTGCTTTTCGAGTCCGAAAGTCAAACTTTGTTTGACTTTCAGCGTTGACCAGTAATGGTCAATGAGAAGTTCGTTTGAACTTCGCAACGTGATTGTAATCACGATGGTCATAGTCCCTCGGGATTATGCCTACTGATTACCACGTTGTTTAGGGTCGTAGGGTAAGCGATCTAATAAATCGCTTATACCTTCGAACTCGACCCAGTTTGGTCGATCATTAGGATCCGACCAAATACATTAGGTGACCATAGTAGGTAGGGAATAACCTTTCGAGGTTATACCCTATGGTCACATCGTTTAAGTAGTTGTATGATAGGTAGTTTATATGCCTTAGGTAAATTACCATAATACCCTTTTCATGTATAATTGGTAATTAAGCATATGTAACCTAAACTTTTGTCACATAACTGATTATGTAACATGTTTAGGCATATAACACTTGTCATAGGACTAGTTAGACGGTCCGAACGCGTTTCACGCGCACGACGCGTTAAAGTAGCATAAGCTACCTTAATGGGTCGCGATGGGTCGAAAGCACTTAGGTTTGGTTTCATTGTAGTATGTAGGCCTTGTTAAACCATATCATATGAGTTCCAATACTCATTTGGTTTACCAAGCCTCATCCTATCCGATCTCCCGATTTAAGTCCGGTTTATTTATATAGTTTAGATTTGCCGACTGATTCCGTGCTCTCTCTAGCTTTGTTTGGTTGTTGTTCAAGACCTCCAAGCATTCTCAGGCGAGTACATTATTCCCCTCTTTTACTGTTTTCAATTGTTTTGGGGTGACTCATATGTGCTAAATGTTTTCGATGTTATAACGATGGTTTCAAAAACAATTAAGGCGATTTATACAAAACTAATAACGATTTCAATAAAGTGAACAAACTTGTTGGTTGTGTTTACATAACAAATGACATTCATTAGCAATGATCAAGCCGACCAGTATTAGGTTATGGTACCATAGGATCTGACTAATCCCGTTATTTACTACACCCGTGGTTATGTGTGGGTATGGTAGGTAGCGACTGAATCTGTAATTATTAACTTACCCTATGGAGGTTTGTTAATACGAAAACGAGAAGCGACGAAAACGAGAAGCGACGAGAGTCACGAAGGTTTGAATGTTATTAGCGAGACGACCTTATAAGTAGTTTCACGACCTAAAACGAATTAAACGATTTACGATTGGTTTTCACACGATGTTTTAACGATTGGGTTTCACACGATGTTTTAACGATTGGGTAACGATTGGGTTTCACACGATGTTTTAACGATTGGGTAAACGATTGGCTTCAAAGCGATATACGATATTATTTTGGTTATACATATTACATGATTTACATTTGGGCATGAACATTACTTTGGTGGTTTGGTTTGGATTAAGTGATTAAGTAACAATGCGTGTGGAATATGATACAAGCATGGTGGATACGCCGCTGGTACTTCCTATATATAAGTGTTTGTATGGTATTACATATTGTAGCGTTATTTGAATCATTTCAGTTTGAGACATAGAACATTTTATACAAGTAACATACTTTTTACAAGACATTTATTTACAAACAACTTATCTTATACAAACTCATTTTTCATGGTTATTCATTTAATCATGCATTATTTTCTTATTTATACATATCACCTGAACTTATCATTGTATTTCAAATAATTTACTAAAACAAATGTTTTTGGGTTAAGAGTCATGGCTACGAGGTTTTACAAATTATAACCCGCTTGATTTGAGTTGGTTAATTAAGTTGCAATATTATACTCTTTTCAAAAACAAGGTTTTTAAATAAAGTATTGCAACGTCTAAACTAGCCATGATTTCGACACTCCTACAAAACCTATGTACTCGCCAGCATTTCTTTGCTGACCTCGTTTTCACATATGTTTCAGGTATTGTTGAATGATATCGATTGATAAGATGCATGCTCACATAGGACTGGACAAGGCCTTAGTGACTCAATAACAATGATAGACTATGTTTAAATAGTGTATTTAGATTTCCAGACGATGTAATTACTCAATGTTTAATAAAACGAAACACTTTTGATATCCATGGTTATGAAACATTAATTCTGTTGCAACACGCCCCGATGTTTCCGCCACGTTTTGTATGTTCTACGTGGTCGGGGTGTGACACATGGTTCTCCAAAAATGAGAAGTGAAACGAGCATCTCTGTCAGAAATGATGTTCAAAGGAACACCATGTCGAGCTACAATTTCATCCACATAAATTTTAGCAAGTTTGTCAGCAGGAAAATCCTCACGGATTGGTAAGAAATGCGCTGACTTAGTAAGACGATCAACGACTACCCAGATGGCATCATGACCTTTCTTTGTGCGCGGGAGTTTAGTAATGAGATCCATAGTAATGTTTTCCCATTTCCAAACTGGGATCTCTGGTTGCACCAATAAACCAGAAGGACGCTGATGTTCAGCCTTAACCTTAAGACAAGTAAGGCATTTTGATACATATAAGGCAATGTCTTTCTTCATACCAGGCCACCAATACTGAATACGAAGATCCTTATACATCTTATCTGAGCCAGGATGGACAGAATAACGAGACTTATGGGCTTCATCCATAAGCAAGGTGCGAAGGTTATCTTAGCTTGGGACCCACAAACGGTCCATGAAGTAATAGGATCCATTGCCCTTCAGTTCCAGATCAGGTGTTATGTGATAGGGAAATTCCTTATCCATTAAACCTTTTGAAACACAAGATTGTTGAGCCTGAGAAATGCGGGCTTGGATATCGGATCCAGCTTGAATAACAGATTGAACACGAACACAATGAAGCTTAGTACGTTCCTTACGACTCAATGCATCGGCTATGCCATTCGCCTTACCAGGATGGTAGCGAATTTCGCAGTCATAGTCGTTTAGAAGCTAAACCCAACGTCGTTGCCTCATGTTGAGTTCTTTCTGATTGAAGATATGCTGAAGACTTTTGTGGTCCGTGAAAACCACACATTTTGTACCGTACAAATAGTGTCTCCAGATCTTAAGAGCGAAGACAACTGCACCCAACTCAAGATCATGAGTGGTGTAGTTTTTCTCATGTATCTTCAATTGCCTCGATGCATATGCTATGACTTTGTTCCTTTGCATCAGAACACAACCAAGATCCAATTTAGACGCATCGCAATAAATGACGAAATCATCATTGCCCTCAGGCAAGGTCAGAACAGGCGCGTCGCAAAGTTTCTGCTTCAAGTTTTGAAAAGCTTCCTCTTGTTTGAATCCCCAATCAAAGGGTTTGTTCTTCTGAGTTAGAGCAGTTAGAGGAACTGCAATCTTTGAGAAGTTTTCAATGAAGCGGCGGTAATAACCCGCAAGTCCAAGAAAAGAACGAACCTCAGTAGGAGTAGTAGGCGTATCCCAATCCTTAATCGCCCTGATCTTGGAGGGATCTACATGAATACCTTGTTCGTTGACAATATGTCCTAAAAATTGAACTTCTTTAAGCCAGAATTCACACTTGGAGAATTTGGCGAAAAGTTGCTCTTTCTTTAGGAGTTCCAGAGTAAGACGAAGATGTTGCTCATGATCAGCTCGCGTCTTAGAGTATATCAAGATGTCGTCAAGAAAAACAATGACGAACTGATCCAAATAAGGCTTGCAGACCCTATTCATTAAGTCCATAAAAACAGCAGGAGCATTAGTCAAACTGAATGGCATGACTGTGAACTTATAATGCCCATAACGAGTGCGGAACGCTGTCTTGGGAATGTCCTCTTCATGCACCCGAAGTTGATGATATCCAGATCGCAGATCAATCTTCGAAAAATAAGAAGCGCCCTGTAACTGATCAAAGAGATCATCGATGCGAGGTAGGGGATATTGATTCTTGATGGTGAGCTTGTTAAGCTCACGATAATCGATACACATCCTAAAAGATCCATCCTTCTTCTTGACAAAAAGAACGGGAGCACCCCAGGGTGAAAAGCTAGGACAGATAAAACCTTTGTCAGAGAGCTCCTGAAGCTGCTTAGACAACTCTTGCATCTCAGACGGTGCAAGACGATATGGAGATCTGGCAATGGGATTCGCACCAGGTACGAGATCAATACGAAACTCGACTTGGCGTGCTGGAGGTAGACCAGGTAAATCTTCAGGGAATACTTTAGAATAATCCCGAACAACGGGAATATCTTCGATAGACTTACCTTTGCCTTTATCTGCTGTGACATGTGCCAAGAAGGCCACATAATTCTTTCGTAGATACTTCCGAGCATTAAAACAAGACATGAGTTTGAGACCACCGGTAGGTTTCTCACCATGAATCTGTAAGATCTCCCCTGTCGAAAGCGGCACACGAACAATCTTCTCAAAACAAACTACCTCTGCGCGATGCTTGGCCAACCAATTTATACCCACAATAACGTCGAAGCTTCCAAGTTGCATAGGCGTGAGGTTAATAGGAAAAAGATGGTCGTTAAGGTTCAACTGGCAGTTGCGAAGAACATAATCAAGAACAATGGGTTCACCACTAGCAACTTCTACTGTCAAAGGTTTACCTAGTTTCGTTCTAGACACGCGAAGTAATGGCTCAAAAGATAAAGACACAAAACTCTTATCGGCACCCGAATCAAAGAGAACAGATGCAGGCTGATTATTAATAAAGAACGTCCCGTTCACCACTTCATTGTCTGCTTGTGCCTCTTGTGCATTCATGTTGAAGACTCGACCTCGAGCCTGAGCCTGATTCTGATTTGCATTCTGATTCTGGTTGGCTAGCCTTGGGCACCGGTTCCTGTAGTGGGTCAGATCCCCACAATTGTAGCACGAACCAGGAGGAAAATGAGGTCGTGCAGCTTAACCTTGTTGCTGAGCAAGAGGCTAAGCAACTTGTTGGGCTTGGTTCTGAACTGCCTGGTTCTGGTTAACAGGAATGCGACAAGTAGCGGCAAGATGGCCAATTCTCCCACAGGTAGTGCAATGGCGACATTGGAGATGTGGTAGGTGATGGCCGTTACACCTGTTGCACAAAGGTGCAGTGCCAAGATATGGCTTCTTGGCTAGTGGTTGCGCAGGCTGATTTGGTGCAGCTTGAGCCTGTGCAGTAACGGCATAGTTTTGGGAAGCCTTTCGCTTCCTAGAACCCTTTGAGGAACCAGAATTCTTTCCATTCTTGTTTTGACCTTTCTTGCTATCCCCCTTGTCAGACGCCTGCTTCTTACCCTTGTCACCCTTTTTATGCAGCTTTCCCTTTCGAACCTGCGACTCAGTCAATGTCGCTGCTAACTCGATCGCCTGACGGAGTGTGGCAGGGTTACTACCAGTAATGATGTCTTGCACTGAGTCAGGTAGGCCGTCGATGTATCATTCGATAGCCTTGTCGAGTGGGGTAACCATTGTTGGGCAAAGCAGACTCAACTCCTCAAACCTGTCAGTATACGCCCGATGCTCACCACTATCTTGTTTCAAGTCATCGAACTCTCTCTCCAAAGCTCGCTGTTCAAGACGAGGACAAAACTCCCTCATCATAAGGGCCCTAAGTTCAGCCCAAGTTTGTGCTAGAGCAACTTCTGCACCACGGTCTCTCATAACCCCGTTCCACCATGTGAGAGCCCTCTTCTGAAACACACTCGAAGAAAACTCGACCTTGCGATTGTCAGGACACTGCATGTAACACCTGTGCCTTCACAGCCAGCAAACAAATACCGAACCAATGAAATATTATATTTCATACTTGGGATTTGTAAAAATATGTGTATCATTTGCACATATCAATGTTTGTTCAATTCCAAACTCTAAATCGCTTTCTGGAAGGTTATACGCGCACCGATGCGTAAATATAACCAGTTTAATGCAACAAACACTCCGGAATAGTGACATAGGCTTAACATACCTTAAATAACCTTTACATAACTTAGAAATAAGTTTTGAAGGCTTTGGTATGGCAAAAACAAGTTAATTCGCTTACAGGGACTAAATTTGACAAACTGCGAAAGTATGCCAATTTGAACTGTAACAGACATTCCAAAACAGGACCATAAGTTAAACATACCATAAATATCCTTTAAATAGCTTAGAAATAGGCTTTGAGGGGTTCGGTGTGCTAAAATAAACTTTTGGGTCATTCAGGGACTAAAAGTGTCAAAAAGTGCACAAGTTTGCACTTTCGCGCATAACTTACGTTCTGAATACATCCGGACATCCAAAAATTTATGTAAGCACTAAAATATTTTATTTTAGTGTTTGGCATAAGAAAAATCCATTCGTCGCGCAATTTGGATCGTTTTTCGCGCTTATGCGCATTCCGTCGTAATTAAGCGAACATCGCGTTCGTACGACCAAACGAACTGACATCCGACATATTTTTGAGCATGTTTCATGTCCACAATGTATAGGCATCATTTTAGGGCCTTAAAGTTGGCTTTACGGGCCTTAGAAGTGTCGGGAATGGCCTTAAAACACAACAGGGACTGAAACTGTCAAAATGGAAACTTGTTTTCTGATCAGAAGCCCCAGGCGGCCCGCCTGAGCTTTGTCTGATCCTGAAGCGAGCCGCATCAGCCCCCTGACAGCAGAAAACATGCAGAAACATCGAATCTGGTCCGTTCCAACCTTGCACATGGTTTTTCTTAATACTATGGGCTGGTTTTTGATGCACATGGTATTACAATACCATGGGTGCAAGTGTATGGCCAAGATCGAATCACGTTTTCCAAGAAACGATCCTAACAGTTCGGGAAACACTATAAATACCCCATGCCATCCATTGCTAAAACCACTAGAATCTTGATTTGAGAAGCTCTAAGTTGAAACCATTGTTTCATACCTGAGCTACTTGGATCGAGGTTAGCATTCGGGGACCCTTCGTAAGTATTCCTTCGTTCTTTTATTGCTTTTCGAGTCTTTTCGAGTCTGAAAGTCAAACTTTGTTTGACTTTCTGCGTTGACCAGTTTATGGTCAATGCGAAGTTCGTTTGAACTTCGCAACGTGAGTGTAATCACGTTGGTTATAGTCCCTTGGGACTATGCCTACTGATTACCACGTTGTCTAGGGTCGTAGGGTAAGCGATCTAATAAATCGCTTATACCTTCGAACCCGACCCATTTGGTCGATCATTAGGATCCGACCAAACACATTAGGTGACCATAGTAGGTAGGGAATAACCTTCCGAGGTTATACCCTATGGCCACATCGTTTGAGTAGTTGTATGATAGGTAGTTTATATGCCTTAGGTAAATTACCAGAATACCCTTTTCATGTATAATTGGTAATTAAGCATATGTAACCTAAACTTTTGTCACATAACTGATTATGTAACATGTTTAGGCATATAACACTTGTCATAGGACTAGTTAGGCGGTCCTAACGCGTTTCACGCGGACGACGCGTTAAAGTAGCATAAGCTACCTAAACGGGTCGTAATGGGTCGTAAGCACTTATGTTAGGTTTCATTTAGTATGTAGGCTTTGTTAAACCATATGACACGAGTCTCTATACTCGTTTGGTCTACGAACCATCATTCTATCCGATCCTCCGATTTAGGTCCGGTTTATTAACATAGTTACCTATATTAGGTGTTGTTTGATATCCGCGATCTCTAGCTTTGTTTGGTTGTTACTCAAGGACTACTAAGCAATCTCAAGTGAGTACATAGACCCCTCTTTTACTGTTTTCCAAACTGTTTTGGGGTGAAACACATGTGCCTACTTGTTACTTTCATGCTTTCACATCATATGCCTGCTATGTTCGTTAGTACATTATAGTACATGATTTCATTACATTTCATGCTATGTATGCCTATTGTGTGCGTACTTAGTACATTGTTTTACATTACATTTCATGCTATGTATGTCCATTGTGTGCGTACTTAGTACATTGTTTTACATTACATTTCATGCTATGTATGCCCATTGTGTGCGTACTTAGTACATTGTTTTACATTACATTTCATGCTATGTATGCCCATTGTGTGCGTACTTAGTACATTTGTTTTCATCACATGCTTACATTTTGTTATGACATTTGGATTGTTTACAATGGAACAATACATTCATTAACACTAGCTACGCCGTTCGTTAGTAGGTAGTGGTACCATAGGAATTGACAACTCTCGTTCCTGAAATCCTGGGTTGGTGTGGATTGGAAGGAATGACCTAATTCGATATACATAATTTAGATAAACCTTTAAATTGTTTAAGGGTTTATCGCCACAGTCTCAAGGCTTGGATGTATGCATTTTCACAATACCGCATAGATGTTCGTATCAGTATAGCATGCATTTCCACAAAACATAGTTTTGATTTAAACCGTGTTTTACTTCAATACTTTGTTTTTGTGCATATGGTTTAGTTGATACATTTCACTAGCCATACAGATCATTTTGGTTACACATTACATGATTTACATTTGACACATGAACATTATTGACATTGGTTACACATCACATGATTTACATTTGACACATGAACATTATTGACATTGGTTACACATCACATGATTTACATTTGACACATAAACATTATTGACATTGGTTACACATTAAATGATTTACATATTGACATAAACATTTTTGACATATTATTCAATACATTTGGCAATTTGTTTAAACATAGACATCTTACATTGGTGGTTTGTTTGGGTAAGTGATTTGAGTAACAGTGCGTGTGTAATATGATACAAGCATGGTGGATACGCCGCTGGTACTTCCTATATATAAGTGTTTGTATGGTATTACATATCGTAGCGTTATTTGAATCATTTCAATTTAAGATATATAACATTTTATACAAATAACATACTTTTCACAAGACATTCTTTTACAAACAACTTATCTTATACAAACTCATTTTACATGGTTATTCATTTAACCATACATTATTCTCTTATTTATACATATCATCTGATCTTATCGTTTTTCAAATGATTTACAAGACAAATCAAATTACAAGGTTCATGACTAAACATTTTCTTAAACAATAAGTCATGAATCCTATTTTCATAAACCTATGTATCTCACAGGCATTTTTATGCTGACGTACCTATTTTCACATGTGTTTCAGGATATGATGCATGGGATTTATCAAGACACACTTAGGCGGACTTGGGCCTTAGCGACAATATAAGATGCAAGACTAGTTATTTATGTTACGTTTCTTTGATTGTTAAGACATTGTAACAACTATAATCAATAAAAAAATATTTCAATTTCCATGTGTTATGAAACAATGTTTCTGTTACAACACTCCCCGACGTTTTCCGCCACGTTTTGTTGTTCTACGTGGTCGGGGTGTGACAGAAAAGTTGGTATCAGAGCTCATGGTTATAGGGAATTAGGTTATTAGTAATACTTTGACCTAGTCTATAACCTTTCTTAGGACCCTAACGCGAGTTTACTTGCGTTTAGTCATAAAACGATACCGTCACCTATCCTTAGGCGACGACCTCAACAAGAACATAAATTTCCAAACCGCTTTGAAAACTAATCATCTGTTCTAGGATGATTGATTACTAGGTTTTGAACCCTCTATTGTAAGGTTTTGAACTCTCTGTTATATGGTTTTGAACCCCTTTGAATTTTCAAAATCTCGTCAAGGTTTTGGGTTTTAAATAATGTGAACACGTGCAAACTGGAAGGGTGAATGCATGTATTCTGGGTTTTCTGTCTAGGCAAGCACTTCGTATACATCTCATCAGACGCGAGACCAGTTGTGCTTACCTGGGAATTCTTGGGATAAGTGTTCACTTATAGGCGAGCATGTCTTCGCGATACATTATTTTTGACCCATTTACTTTGATTTGTCACCATCTCATTTGTTTGCCTTAGGTAACAAACAAATGATCACAATTTTCATTCGTTACCATTCTGTATTGATTATCCAATAACCTTTCACTCGTTTCTTCCTATGTCTTTCATTTTCTTCTAGAATGTCTATTCCTCTCAGCACTGGTCAAATGTCCGAGCGAACAGCCAAATTTGCCCAGCAAATAGGCGAAGTGATTCTGAAGACTGTGGAATTGGGAATTGCTATGTCTCGTCTCAACAATGACGCCACTAAAGAGCCACGAAAGGAAGCAGAAGCCAGGCCTTCACCTAAACCAAAGAAACGTAAGGCTTCAAGGAAACCCGTAGCGGTTACACCTAATCAAGCGGGACCTAGCCAAATGACAGCACCACCAGCCAAGAAAGCAATCAAGGAATCAAAGACCATGGATGAACGATCCCCTAAGGAGTCAAAGAAGCGAAAGGCTTCTCAGAACTTCGCCATGGTCGCTCACAATGGTCAAGCCATCCCCAACCAACCAGCTCAACCCCCTGCTAAGAAGCAATACAAGGGAACGTCACCAATATGTGACAAATGTAATGGGCATCACCAAGCTCACTTACCATGTCGTCTGTGTGTATCATGTGGGCGAGTTGGTCACCTGGTAAGTGCTTGTCGATGTAACCCGAACCAAGGTGGTCCAGATCAACCACAAGCCGACTCTGCTCAAGTTCGTTTCTCACCAGGGTCTTGCTACAACTGTGGCGAGATGGGCCATTTCCTAAGGGATTGCCCAAAGCTTGCTAGTGCAAATCCAACCCACGGATGAGCAGTTGGCTGACTAGAAGATGTTGCTGTCTTATGCTTTTGTTCTTTTGTTTTCTTGTAATGTGAAACAATCTGTTTTGTTTATAAATAAATCGTTGATCACAAATTCTGATATACAAGTGTAGTTACATGTGTGTATGACTTTTCCTATGATACCTACATCAAGAAACTATGTACCTTGAAAACTACTTTTGTGATTTCTCTCTTTCAAATGATCGCTCATGATTCCGTCGAAAATTTTAAGTACTCGTTTCACTCTAGGAAACAAAGTACAGAAAATAAAGTGACATTATGAGTAATCATGCTTCTGCACATCTGTACCTTTGAATCCTTGGTTACATAACTAAGGGTATTTTCAAATCTCATACCCATTACGTATTGATTTTTCAACATACACAGTACAAGTATTTCAAAAACAATCTTCATGATCTCAAAACATTTCATATAGTCTGAAAACAATAATAACACAGTACATTTTCTTATCAAGTGCATGATTTCGAAAAGAATCATTCATGTTTTTCAAAAACCTTATACATAATTTCAAAATTCATCTCGCATGATTTTAAAACATATTTATAAATATACTTACCTAGTACACCTACTTTATGATTTCAAAAGTATTATATATAAGGCTTCAAAAACGTTAAACACATTTTTCTTAAAAGAACCCCATTGCATAGTTTTCCAAATATATTTTCCTCATACATTGACTTAATTTTCAAATTCTGCTTCATATGTTGCCTTGACATATCTAGCATCTCAACTTCATAAGCATTTTACTTCATCTTTTGACTTAAGCACGTCCAGTGCAAGGTTTCAAACATCTCCAACTTCTAAAAATTCATGTGGGATTTTTTTTATCTTCACATTTAGATCCTTGTAGATGATTATCATTCAAATCAGAGTCCTTAATTGGATTCCTTATGTACCTGAATTCGGACATTTCGGTTCCTCATAATCGAAATCGAATTTTTCTTTTAAAGATCTTTCTATCTTTATAGTTAGATTCTTGATAATGTTTAAAGTACCAAATGAAATTCACGAGATGGATTCCTAGTGTGCTTTAAATACATGTACTCTGTTAGCAGAACAAACTTCTAGTTAAACAATTTTGTGGTTATGTGACTATGTGTTTATTCATCTTATGTTTTCTTTTATGCATTTTGTGTTTTTATACTCTGGGTATTAGTTATCCAAATCCTCGTAGAATCTTTCATATCTTTGTATGAGGGATTCGTAGTAGGGTATTCAAAAAGGTACTGTCACACCCCGACCGCGTAAAACAACAAATCGCGGCGGAAACATCGGGGCGTGTTGCAACAGAATTAATTGTTTCATAACCATGGCATACAAAGTTGTATTTTATTTATCAACAAGGGTGTTACATTGTCTCAAAACAGTAAATTAAGAGTTCAGAACATAATTAAACATAGTCTATCTTCTTTTAAAGTCTCTAAGGCACAGGTCCGCCCTAGTATCATAATCAACGTCCTATGGAAAAGCACCTGAAAACACATGTGAAAATAGGTACGTCAGCATAAAAATGCCTGTGAGATACATAGGTTTTGTGAAAATAAGATTCATGACTTATGTTTGAGAAAATGTTTAGTCATGAACCTTGTTATTTACTTTGTCATGTAAATCATTTGAAAACAATAAGATCAGATGATATGTATAAGTAAATGTCAGGTTAAATAAATAACCATGTAAAAATGTGTTTGTATAAGATAAGTTGTTTGTAAATCAATGTCTTGTGAAAAGTATGTTATTTGTATAAAATGTTCTATGTCTCAAACTGAAATGATTCAAATAACGTTACGACATATAATACCATACAAACACTTATATATAGGAAGTACCAGCGGCGTATCCACCATGCTTGTATCATATTACACACGCATCGTTACTTAATCACTTAATCAAACCAAACCAACCAATGTAAGAAGTCTATGTTTAAACCAATTGTCAAAATGTATTGAATAATATGTCAAAGTGTTCATGTCAAGATGTAAATCATGTAGTATGTAAAACCAATGTCAAAAGTGTTTGTGTCAAATGTAAATCATGTCAAAATGTCTATGTCAAATATCCATGTCAAATGTCTATGTCGAATATCCATGTCAAATGTCTATGTCAAATATCCATGTCAAATGTCTATGTCAAATATCCATGTCAAATGTCTATGTCAAATATCCATGTCAAATGTCTATGTCAAAATGTCATGTATGGCAAGTGAAATGTCTCAACTAAACCATATGCACAAAAACAAAGTATTGAAGTAAAACTTGGTTTAAATCAAAGCTATGTTTTGTGTAAATGCATGCAACTATTTAATATGAACATTTATGCGGTATTGTGAAAATGCATACATCCAAGCCTTGCGACTGTGGTGATAAACCCTTTAAACAAATTAAAGGTCTATCTGTCTTATATCATCGAATTCGGTCATTCCTTTCATCCCCTTTCCCTGGGACGTCCGGAACGGGAGTTGTCAATTCCTATGGTACCACTACCTACTAACGAACGGCATGATCGGTGTTAATGAATGTATTGTCCCATGTAAACAAACCAAATGTCATACCAAAATGTAAGCATGTGAAAACAATGCACTAAGTATGTAATCAAATGAACATACATAGCGTGAAATGTCATGTAAAACGATGTACTAAGTAATGCACATAATGGGCACACCTAGCAGGAAATGTCATGTAAAACAATGTACTAAGTAATGCACACAATGGGCACACTTAGCAGGAAATGTCATGTAAAACAATGTACTAAGTAATGCACACAATGGGCACACCTAGCAGGAAATGTCATGTAAAACAATGTACTAAGTAATTCACACAATGGGCACACCTAGCATAAGATGAAATGAAATCATGTACTATAATGTACTAACGAACATAGCATGTATATGATGTTAAAACAGGAAAGCATGAAAGTAACAAGTAGGCACATGTGTTCCACCCCAAAACAGTTTGGAAAACAGTAAAAGAGGGGTCTATGTACTCACTTGAGATTGCTCAGATGTCTAAAGATAATCACCAAGCAACGCTAGAGATCTCGGAATCAAACGGCACCTAATATAGGTAACTATGTTAATAAACCGGACCTATCTCGGAAGACTGGGTAGCATTAGGGTTTGTAAACCAAATGAGTGTAGGAACTCACGTGATATGGTTTAACAAAGCCTACATACTAAATGAAACTTAACCTTAGTCTTATTGACCCATTATGATCCGTTTAAGTAGCTTATGCTACTTTAACGCATCGTGCGCGTGAAACGCGTTCGGACCGCCTAACTAGTCCTACGACAAGTGTTATATGCCTAAACATGTTACATAATCAGTTATGTGACAAAAGTTTAGGTTACATATGCTTAATTACCAATTATACATGAAAAGGGTATTCTGGTAATTTACCTAAGGCATATAAACTACCTATCATACAACTACTTAAACGATGTGACCATAGGGTATAACCTCGGAAGGTTAGTCCCTACCTACTATGGTCACCTAATATGTTTGGTCGGATCCTAATGATCGACCAAATGGGTCGGGTTCGAAGGTATAGGCGATTTATTAGATCGCCTACCCTACGACCCTAGACAACGTGGTAATCAGTAGGCATAGTCCCAAGGGACTATGACCATCGTGATTACAATCACGTTGCGAAGTTCAACCGAACTTCGCATTGACCATTACTGGTCAACGCTGAAAGTCAAACAAAGTTTGACTTTCTGACTCGAAAAGCAGTAAAATAAGGAAAAGAACGAAAGAATACTTACGAAGGGTCCCCGAATGCTAATCCCGATCCAAGAACTCAGGTATGAAACAATGGTTTCAACTTAGAGCTCTCAAATCAGAATTCTTGTGCTTTAAAACAATGAAAGGCATGGGGTATATATAGTTTTCGGTCCACCGTTGAGATCGTTTCTTGGAAAAGGGGAAATGATCTCGTCCGAACACTTGTCGGAAAGTTGTGGTGGCTCTTTGGCACTCACCATAGGGTGTTGACAAGTGTACTTGCCCTTTGGGGTGTTGAAAAATTGATTGGAATTGCAAAACACTGAATCTGGTCACTAAACTGATGTTTCTGCCCAGAGTAGGCAGTCGCGTAGCGCGACTGGTAAGGCTACATGCAGTGGCGCTACGCCACTGCCCCCTTGTTTCAGCAAACTTTCAAAATTGGCAGAAATGGTCCCTGCAGCCCGTTTAAGCGATTTTCGATGCGTTTGAACCCCGTTAACCTCATTTCAAGGCTCTAAAATGAAGTTAAAGTATAGGGAACTCAAAACATGCTCAAAAATATCTAGGCTGTCGGTTCGTTTGGCCGTACGATCGCGATGTTCGCTTAATTACGACGGAATGCGCATAAGCGCGAAAAACGATCCAAATGACGCGACGAATGGATTTTTCTTATGGCGAACACTAAAATAAAATATAGTCATGCTTAAATAAATTTTTGGATGTCCGGATGTATTCAGAACGTAAGTTATGCGCGAAAATGCAAACTTGTGCACTTTTTGACACTTTTAGTCCCTGAATGACCCAAAAGTTTATTTTAGCACACCGAACCCCTCAAAGCCTATTTCTAAGCTATGTAAAGGATATTTAAGGTGTGTTTAACTTATGGTTATGTTCCGGAATGTTCGTTACAGTTCAAATTGACATACTTTCGCAGTTTGTCATATTTAGTCCCTGTAAGCGAATTAACTTGTTTTTGCCATACCAAAGCCTTTAAAACTTATTTCTAAGTTATGTAAAGGTTATTTAAGGTATGTTGAGTATATGTTGATGTTCCAGAGTATTTCTCGCATTAAACTGAGTACGTTTACGCACTAGTTTGCGTATAACTCTCCAGAAAGTGACGTAGAGTTTGGAATTGAACAAAAGTCAAAACATGAAAAATGTAAAACACAATCAAACAAACATTGGGATCAAATAACATTGTTTTATTGATAATAGAACTGTTCATAGTGATTACAAGCACAGTTGTTACAGTCTCCCCTACTTGTGGAAATTTCGTCCCGAAATTTATTTAGAGGAAACTCGTGGAAAAAGATGTGGATATTTCGCCTTCATTTGATCTTTGCGTTCCCAAGTAAACTCAGGTCCACGTTTAGCTTCCCAGCGAACTTTGACCAAAGGAATGCACTTGCGTTTAAGCCACTTGACTTCACGTTCCATGATTTCCACTGGTTTCTCAACAAATTTCAGTGTTTTGCCAACACGAATTTCGTCAAGCGGTATGGAGAAGTTCTCATCAGCGGAACACTTCTTGAGATTGGACACGTGAAAAGTTGGATGAACATTTCCAAGTTCAGGAGGTAACTCAAGTCTGTAGGCTACCTTTCCGATTCTTTTGACGATTTTGAATGGTCCAACGTATCTAGGTGCAAGTTTTCCTTTCTTTCCAAATCTGATCACACCTTTCCAAGGTGAGACCTTAAGTAATACTCGATCACCGACTTGAAATTCCAAGGCTTTGCGTTTTGGGTCCGCGTAAATCTTCTGACGGCTTCTAGCTGCCTGAAGGTTATCACGGACTTTCTTGACCTTGTCAGTTGTCTCTAAAATGAGGGCAGGTCCAGTAAGTTGAGCCTCGCCAATCTCATTCCAGCAGACTGGTGAACGACATTTTCGACCATAGAGAGCCTCGAAAGGAGCCATTTTGATGCTAGTGTGATAACTGTTGTTGTAGGAGAATTCAATCAATTTAAGATGTGAATCCCAGCTACCACTAAAATCGATAACACAAGCTCTTAGCATATCCTCCAGAGTCTGGATTGTTCTCTCAGATTGACCATCCGTTTGCGGATGATAAGCTGTGCTCAGATTAAGTTGGGTCCCCATGGCAGATTGCATGGTTCTCCAAAAATGAGAAGTGAAACGAGCATCTCTGTCAGAAATGATGTTCAAAGGAACACCATGTCGAGCCACAATTTCATCTACATAGATTTGAGCAAGTCTGTCAGCAGGAAAATCCTCACGGATTGGCAAGAAATGTGCTGACTTTGTAAGACGATCAACGACTACCCAGATGGCATCATGACCTTTCTTTGTGCGCGGGAGTTTGGTAACAAGATCTATAGTAATGTTTTCCCATTTCCAAACTGGGATCTCTGGTTGCTCCAATAAACCCGAAGGACGCTGATGTTCAGCCTTAACCTTTAGACAAGTAAGGCATTTGGATACGTATAAGGCAATGTCTTTCTTCATACCAGGCCACCAATAATGAATACGAAGATCCTTATACATTTTATCTGAGCCCGGATGAATAGAATAACGAGACTTATGGGCTTCATCCATAAGCAAGGTATGAAGATCATCCTGGCTTGGGACCCACAAACGGTCCATGAAGTAATATGATCCATTGTCCTTCAGTTCCAGAGCAGGTGTTATGTGATAGGGAAATTCCTTATCCATCAAACCCTGTGAAACACAAGATTGTTGAGCTTGAGAGATGCGTGTTTGAATATCGGATCGAGCTTGAGTAACAGATTGAACACGTACACAATGAAGCTTAGTACGTTCCTTACGACTCAATGCATCAGCTACGACATTCGCCTTACCAGGATGGTAGCGAATTTCGCAATCATAGTCGTTTAGAAGCTCAACCCAACGTCGCTGTCTCATGTTGAGTTCTTTCTGGTTGAAGATATGCTGAAGACTTTTGTGGTCTGTGAAAACCACACATTTTGTACCGTACAAATAGTGTCTCCAGATCTTTAGAGCGAAAACAACTGCACCCAACTCAAGATCATGAGTGGTGTAGTTCTTCTCATGAATCTTCAACTGCCTCGATGCATAGGCTATGACTTTGTTCCTTTGCATCAGAACACAGCCAAGACCCAATTTCGATGCATCACAATACACAACAAAATCATTATCACCCTCAGGCAATGATAGAACAGGCGCATCGCAAAGCTTCTGCTTCAAGTGTTGAAAAGCTTCCTCTTGTTTGTATCCCCAATAAAAGGGAATTTTCTTCTGAGTTAGAGCAGTTAGAGGAACTGCAATCTTCGAGAAGTTTTCTATGAAGCGGCGATAATAACCCGCTAGACCAAGAAAAGAACGAACTTCAGTAGGAGTAGTAGGTGTATCCCAATCCTTAATCGCACTGATCTTGGAGGGATCTACATGAATACCTCGTTCGTTGATAACATGTCCTAAAAATTGACTCTCTTTAAGCCAGAATTCACACTTGGAGAATTTGGCGAAAAGTTGCTCTTTCTTTAGGAGTTCCAGAGTAAGACGAAGATGTTGCTCGTGCTCAGCTTGCGTCTTAGAGTATATCAAGATGTCATCAATAAAAACAATGACGAACTGATCCAAATAAGGTTTGCAGACCCTATTCATTAAGTCCATGAAAACAGCAGGAGCATTAGTCACACCGAATGGCATGACTGTGAACTCATAATGCCCATATCTAGTACGGAACGCTGTCTTGGGAATATCTTCTTCTTGACAAAAAGAACGGGAGCACCCCAAGGTGAAAAACTAGGACGTATAAAACCTTTGTCAGAGAGCTCCTGAAGCTGTTTAGACAACTCTTGCATCTCAGATGGTGCAAGACGATATGGAGCTCTGGCAATGGGATTTGCACCAGGTACGAGATCAATGCGGAACTCGACTTGGCGTACTGGAGGTAGACCAGGTAAATCTTCAGGGAACACTTCAGAATAATCCCGAACGACAGGAATATCTGAAATAGACTTACCCTTGCCTTTATCTTCTGTAACATGTGCTAAGAAAGCCACATAGTTCTTCTGCAGATACTTCCGAGCTTTAAAACAAGACATGAGTTTGAGACCACCGGTAGGCTTCTCACCTTGAACCTGCAGGATCTCGCCTGTCGAAAGCGGCACACGAACAATCTTCTCAGAACAAACTATCTCTGCACGATGCTTAGATAACCAATCCATACCCACTATGACGTCGAAGCTTCCAAGTTGCATAGGCGCGAGGTCAATAGGAAAAAGATGGTCGTTAAGATTCAACTGGCAGTTGTGAAGAACAGAATCAAGAATAATGGGTTCACCACTAGCAACCTCTACTGTCAAAGATTTGCCTAGTTTCGTTCTAGACACGCGAAGCATTTGCTCAAAAGACAAAGACACGAAACTCTTATCGGCACCAGAATCGAAAAGAACGGATGCAGGCTGATTATTAATAAAGAACGTACCGTTCACCACATTATCGTCAGCCTGTGCCTCTTGGGCATTCATGTTAAAAACTCGACCTCGAGCCGGAGCCTGATTCTGGTTCTGGTTCGCCAGTCTTGGGCACCGATTTCTATAGTGGGTCAGATCCCCACAATTGTAACAAGCACCTGGTGGGTATTGTGGTCTTGCAGCTTGACCCTGTTGCGGAGTAGGAGGCTGAGCAACTTGTTGAGCCGGGTTCTGAACCGCGGGATTCTGAGCAGATCGACAAACATTGGCGAGATGGCCTGATTTCCCACAGTTAGTACAGAAACGGCATGGAAGTTGTGGCTGGTGGTGACTGTTGCATCTATTGCACAAAGGTGCATTCCCTGAATAGGGTTTCTTTGCTGGAGGCTGTGCAGGTTGGTTGTGAGCTACCTGGTTAGCTTGAGCAGTGATAGCAAAATTTTGGGAAGCCTTACGCTTCTTTGCCCTCTTTGAAGAACCAGAGTTCTTTCCACTCCCGTTTTGACCTTTCTTGCTATCCACCTTATCTGCCGACTGTTTCTTGCCCTTGTCACCCTTCCGGTGTAACTTGTTCTTCCGGATCTGCGACTCAGTCAATGTCGCAGATAACTCAATCGCCTGACGAAGTGTGGCAGGGTTACTACCAGTAAGAATGTCTTGTACCGAGTCAGGTAGGCCATCGATGTATCTCTCGATAGCCTTGTCGAGTGGGGTGACCATTGTTGGGCAAAGCAGACTCAATTCTTCAAACCGATCAGTATAAGCCCTGTGCTCACCACTATCTTGCTTCAACTCATCAAACTCCTTCTCCAACGCTCGTTGCTCATGACGAGGACAGAATTCCCTCATCATAAGGGCTCTAAGTTCAGCCCATGTCTGTGCGAGAGCAACTTCTGCACCCCGGTCTCTCATAACCCCGTTCCACCATGTCAAAGCCCTCTTCTGAAATACGCTCGAGGAGAACTCGACCTTGCGATTATCCGGACACTGCACATGGCGAAAAGTATTCTCTATGCTCTCGAACCACTGAAGAAGCCCAGTCGCTCCCTCAGAACCACTAAACTTGAGTGGTTTAGCCTGGTTAAAATCCTTGTATTTGCATGGAACATTGTTGTTGTTGTTGGCTTGGTTCCATTGAGCAAAGAGATTTGTAAATTGGGCAGCCATCTGCTGCGCAATAATTTCTGCCAGCTCGGCAGTTGCTATCTGGTTCTCGCGTCGAGGAGGCATTCTAAAAGAGGAAAACATGAAAAGAACCGAGTGAGATGATGGGATGAGGAGAATGAGATGAAACAAAATCAACAAAAGCAAAGATGGTGATCATTCGTCCGCATTACCAAGCAAACAAACGAATCACAGTGACTAATCAAAGTAAATGGGTCAAAAATAATGTATAATGAAGACATGCTCGCCTATAAGTGAACACTCATCCCAAGAATTCCCAGGTAAGCACAACTGGTCTCGCGTCTGATGAGATATATACGAAGTGCTTGCCTAGACAGAAAACCCAGAATACAGGCATTCACCCTTCCAGTTTGCACATGTTCACATTATTTAAAACCCAAAACGTTTGACGGGATTTTTGAAAATTAGAAGGCACAAGGCCAAAAACCAAACTTGAAAAGGGTTCAAAACCATATAACAGAGGGTTCAAAACCTTACAATTGAGGGTTCAAAACCTTGTAATAAATCATTCAAAAACAGATGATTGTTTTTCAAAAATCGATTCGGAAAATTTGGTTCTTGTTTTGATAATCACCTAAGGATAGGTGATGTACATGTTTTAAGATCTAAACACAAGATAACTTGTGTTAGGGTCCTAGAAAAGTTATAGTCTAGGTCAAAGCATTACTAATAACCTAATTCCCTATAACCATTGGCTCTGATACCAACTCTTCT